>JADMNL010000028.1:149902500-151281250 GCA_016271365.2 Neoceratodus forsteri
AGGTATTTGATGGAGACTGTGGTTACGAGAGGGGCGCCATCAGCACCAAAACACACAAAGGGGCAGGGGAGGCCTTGATATTGGCCAGTGACCCAGAAAGCATGGCCTGAGTTTTTTTTAGGTTGAGGACCAGCTTGTGAGACGTTACCCAGGACTGAATATTCCTGAAATCCTCACTCAGTTGGAGGTTGATGACCTCAATGTCCTGGGAATGAGCAAGGATGAGCAGATCATCCGCATAGAGAACAGCACTACAGTTGGTAGCAGTAGCAGGAAGATTGTTGACAAAAACAGAGAAGAGCAGGGGCCCAAGGACTGATCCTGAGGGACACTGGAGGTTACAGGAGTGGTGTCCGAGAGGACCTTGCTGAATTTGGTAAATTGTTGTCTGCCCTGGAGGTAATTACTATAACAAATCAGGGCTGGAGGGAACAGGCCAAGGGACCGTATCTGCAGTCTAAAGGCTGTTGTCATAACTAGAAGCCCAGGGACCAGAGGTCCCTGTGCTTCCACAGGTAGTTATATATATATGCATCTATGGAGGGATGGGATTGGACCCTGCGCTCCCACAGTAAAATAAGGATACTATCTCAAAAAGTAAGGAAATAAGTTGCAAAAAACTTTGTTAATGCATCAGTTAGGGTTAAAGCGACAAAAGCAGGAAAATGTGGCATTAGGGTTTCCAACCCTAACATCCCATTCCCTACCCTGGACAGACCCACAGGTGAGGGGGGCTGTCAACCCTAACACTCACCCCATTCTCCTACAATGTACCCATGTCACCTTATTTTCTAATGGAATGGAGTGACTGTTGGGGTTGATGGCCTCAAGACAGCCCCACCCCACCTGTGGGTCTGTCCAGGGTTGGGAATGGGGTGTTAGGGTTGGAAACCTTAACACCACAGTTCCCTACTTTTGTCGCTTTAACCCTAACTGATGCATTAATGAAGCTTTTTGCAACATTATATATCACACACACACACAGATACATTTATATAATAACTGGTGACCCCCATGATGACTACATATCTAGTCCTGATAAAATGCTGGAATAACCTGCTAAATACCATAATAACTCAACAGCGGTTTACTACGGTGTTTTCCTCCTTGTGCTCTTACTTCACTGAAGTACAAAGAAAGCACACTATATTTGTGTGACTACGATGGCTGCTCAGAGACGCGCTCGCTCACGAAAAACAGCTTACATTTTATGTCTCTGTCAAAACCTTGCACCAATTATAAACAATCATTTGTAAATGTTGAATGTTTGCTTGCTGGTATTAGCATTGGAAATGCAGGAGTTTGACAGATGCAGAGTAGGAATGGCAGTGAAGTATTGAACTTCACGCCAACCCCACCTCCAACCTGCAGAGATGGACAGGCATTAGGGTATGCCTTTAGGTTGTCGCCCATAACATTCATGCCATTTCACTGCACTCTATCCTGCAGACACTGACAAGTGTTGAGGTGTGCCTTGGGATGTTCGGCTTTACAGTCACCCCACTCCATTAAGACATACGCTGAAATGGGTGCAATATAGGAGAATGGGGTGAACGCTGGGGCCGAAGGGTCCAAAACCGCGTTGATACCTGTCACTGGCTGCAGGGTGGGGGGTGGGGGGTGGAACGGCATGAGCATTACAGCTGGCAATGCAAAGGAACACCCCTGATGCCTGTCAGTCTGTACAGGGTGGAACGTTATGGTTAGAAATCCCAACGCACTGGGTGTTTGTTGGTATTTGCACTACAAATTTTCAACATGGCCTTTTTGTGACGCCCACCTCATGAAAGCATTTGGGACCTAATCTCATCAACAGTGGCACTGTGAGTTTGTCAACGTGTCCCAAACTTTCAGTTCTCACAGCGACCGTGCCATTGTGTGCCAGATGTACGAAAACACAGATTGGGCAGGATGTGAAGAATGACAGCTGCACCATTCTTAGGGAGGTGTGAAGAGATGGCAATGTTGAAAATCGGTAGTGAAAATATTAAAAATGCTAGAACTTCCAAGCGTACATGGAAACTGCGCAACGCATGCGTGCAACAGTTATTTAGTGGAATTATTTCACCAAATTTTCAACATTGACATTTTGTGACCTCTGCTCATGAACACTGTCAGTATGATTTTTTTTAATCTGTCCCGAACATTGATTTCCCACAGCAACTGCGCTATTCTACACCAGATGTGCAAATGCATATTTCGGGCAGGATGTAAAAAATAACAGCTGTACTGTTCATAAGGAGGTCTGAAAAAATGGCAATGTTGAAAATCTGGAGTGAAAATACTACAAATTTGCAAAGTTACGAGGGTGTGTGGAAACTGCACAATGCACGCTTGTAACTGTCATTTTATGGACATTTGTCACCAAATTTTCAACACAGGCATTTTAGGACCTCTGGCTCATGAACAGAGCCACTGTGATTTTACATATGAACATACATACGAACATACAAATCTGCCATCAGAACAGACCAATCGGTCTATCTAAATCTGCCCGAGTGTGCAGCTAGCACCCTAGACTGCAGCTGCCCCAGCCTCCTCCCCCTCAGTTCCTCCCCTGCTTGTCCCAGCCCCTGCCCTGACTCTTCCTCTTGCATTATCCCAGTCCTTCTTAAAGCTATTGACTGTCCTACATGTTACCACAGCCTCTAGCAGCGCATTCCAACTAGACACCACCCTCTCAGTGAAGTAGTGTCTCCTCATTTCCCTCTTGAAACGTCCCCCCTTCCAACCTTAGTCCGTGCCCCCTTGTCTCTCTTTCACTTCTCAGTTTAAACACCCCCTCGGTGCTAGGTTTATTTACGCCCCTCAGGTATTTAAACGCTTGAATCATATCCCCCCCCATCCCTCCTCTCCTCCAGTGTGTGCATGTTCAGCTCATTCAGCCTAGCTTCATATTCCTTTCCTTCCATCCCCTTTAACATTTTTGTTGCCCTCCTTTGCACACCCCCTCAGTAACTTTATCTCTCTCCTCAGGTATGGCCTCCAGTATTACACACAGTACTCCAGGTGCGGTCTCACCAATGATCTGCAAAGACAGACAGGATCACATCCCTGTGCCTGGATGAGAACCCACTTGTGATGCACCCCAGCATCCTGTTTGCCTTCGCTGCTGTTCTCCTACACTGGACTGAGTTGTTCATGCTCCCAGTTACCAACACCCCAAGGTTTTTCTCCTCCTCTGTGATCCTCAACCTCACCTACCAACCAACAGTCCCTCTTCTGGTTCTTAGGCCCGAAGGGCATCACCTTATACTTGTTTGCATTGAATCTTAGCTGCCACTCCACCGACAATGTCTCTAGTTTGGTTACGTCCCCCTGCCGTCCTCTTTGTTCACCACTGCCTCCAATTTTGTATCATCTGCGGACTGACTAACCCTGCTCCCCACTCCATGTGCTATATCAGAGATAAAGAGCCCAAATAGCACCGGGCTCAGCACTGACCCCTGCAGCACCCCGCTTGTCACTGCTCTAGGTAGTGAAAGCTCCCCCACCACCACCCTCTGCACCCTCCCCTGTAACCAGGTCTGTATCCATTTAGTCAGCTTTTTTCCCAGCCCCACTGCCATCACCTCCCCTCCCCCCAGTCTCCCATGAGGCACTGTATCAAAGGCCTTACTTAAGTCCAAGTACAAGACATGTACTGCATGGCTCCAGTCCAACTCCCATGTCACCCAGTCATAATACTCTATTAGGCTGGTTTGACAAGACCTCCCTGAGACGAACCAGTGTTGCCGCCCATCTTGGAGGTCACTACTCTCTAGGAATGCCACCAGCCTCTGTTTCAGTATCGCCTCCACAAGCTTACCCACTATGGACGCGAGACTGACCGTCCAATAATTTCCTGGCTCCTCCCTAGGCCCACTCTTGTGTATGGGCACCAAATGGGCCACCCTCCAGTCCTGGGGCACACACCCCATTTCCAGGGAGGTGCTGAACAGATCTGCCAGTGGCTCAGCCAACAGCTCCGCCATCTCCCTCAGCACCCTGGGGTGGATGCCATCGGGACCTGGTGCCTTCTCCACCGTTACTGCCCTCAGCTCCTCTAGCACCCTAGTCCCTGTGATCACTTTGTCTGTCACCTCCTCCCCCTTTCCTCACCCCCCCAGGCCATGCTGGTAGTGGACAATCCCTCTCCTTAGTGAAAATGGAGCAGAAGTATTCATTTTAGAATTTCCACTTGCTCATCCCCCTTTTCCACCCAATCCACTCCCTGCTTGATCCTCACAATATGTACCTTGCACTTCCTCTTTTCCCTGACATACCTTAAAAAGTCCTTTTCCCCTCCCTTTATGCCCTGTGCCAACCTTAATTCCCTGGAGGCCTTAGCTTTTTTTACCTTCTTGGCCATCTCCCTTGTCCAACTCCCGAAAGCCCCCTTATCCTCTCCCTTTCCTGTTCTCCTGTACTTCCAGTATGCAGCCCTCTATGCCCTCACCCCTTGCAGTACTTATTTGTTCAGCCAGCATGGTTTCTTGGCTCTGCTCTTACTCCTGGCCCTGCTTCAGGCTACTGGGGCCTCTGTTAGCCCAGTTTTTATGACTCCCCACTTTTGTTCTGCATCCATCCCCGGCCTTATATCCTGGAGTCTCCCTCACAGTATTGCTCCCACCCTCCCAAAGTCCACCCTACTACAGTCAACCCTGTAGGCCCACTTACCAATTGCATCAGAAGGCTGTCCTGTAATGGGTCAACGAGTACCTGCTCCCTGGTACTGCTAGTGGCCGGGTTGCTCCAGACAACCCCTGGTAGGTTAAAATCCCCCATTATCACCACACTCCCCCTTCTACAGATCCTCCTTATTTGCTCTGCCAACTCCCTATCCAGTTCCCTGGATTGGGCTGGTGGTCTGTACACCACTCCCAGCCTCAACTTTCTGCCTTTGGAGTCCAGGAGTTGCACCCAAAGCATCTGTCCTCTCCTCTTCTCCCTCGTCCATTATGCATTTGATCCCCTCCCTCACCCAGAGTGCAACCCCCCTTCCAAACCCCCAGTCCCTGCTGTCTATCCTGTATCCTGGGATTGCCGAGTCCCAATCATGGTACTCTGGGGCCCAAGTCTCTATCACTGCAGCAGTGTCCACCTTCTTCTCTAAAAGAAGTGCCTGAAGCTCTGCAGTTTTGTTCCCCAGGCTTCTTGCATTGAGAGAGACCATCTTTCACCCGTACCTCTCCTTCTCCTTGGCCTGTGTCCCCTCTCCTGGTAGTCGCACCCTTTCTCGCTATTCTTATCGGGTGGTGGTGCCTTCTGTATTACACTCAGACCACTCTGCCTGCCCCCTCCCAGGATTACTACGCCTCTGCCTTTACCTATATCGGGGGGGGGGGTGAGCTCATTAGGCTCCCCTGTCCGGACCTTTCTACCAAGCTCAGTCTTTCCGCCAGTCCCCCCCACAGTTTAAATCCACCTTAGTAGAGATATACCCCTCTAATCCCACCTTTAATACTCCCGTTCCCTTCCTGCTGAAGTTTAGCCTGTCCGCCGTGTACAAGTCACTGTTCCCCCAGACCCTACCCCAGTTAGTCACTAACCCATAATTTCTGGTGTGGCAACAATCCCTCGGCCACTCGAAGTCCTCGATCCTACCCTTCCTCCCCATGCTTGCACATGGTACCGGGAGCACCTCCGAGAATGCCACCGACTCCCCCACGCTCTCACACTGCCTGCCCAACTCCTAGAACCTCTCCCTCACTACTTCCACAGTCTCCCCCACCAAGTCGTTTGTACCCACATGGAACAGTAAATGAGGTTTCTTCCTCCCCCTCGCTGCACATTTGAGCAGTGCCTGCCCCTCCTGCAGTCAACCAGAGATAGCTTCAACCCAAATATGGCTGTGCCTTTCCCCCCTTCTGCCCCATCTCATCCCTTTCATTATAGAATTCCCCAGGACAAGTACCCCCTCAGTCACTTACCCCCTTTCCCTTCTAATGCCCCTTCCACCAACCCAGTATTCGTTCTTCCCTGCCCCTTACCCCTGCGAGCTGTACCCTCTGTGACTTCTGTATCTGCACCCCCTACTTCTGCCTCACCCCTTTTCTCTGCCTTATTCCTCCCATCCCCCTTGAACCCCTTCCCAGCCTGACTACTTCCTACTGGGCTTCCTATGTTGATCTCCCCTGCTGATTTCCAACCCGCCTATCACCGTTGTCGTCAATTTAGAACCCAGATTCCCTTTGACCCCGAAAGTGATGCTCCTCCCATCCTTCCCCTTCCCATTGCCTTCTCTTCTCCAGTCACCCCCTCCTTCCCTACAAGCCCCCTTCTGCCCTTTCGTCCTCGCTATCTCTTCCCCTACCTGTTGCCATCCCTCTCATGCCCTTATCCTCCCCTTCAGTATGTTTCTGCTCCCCCCATAGCAGAGGCTCAAATCTATTCCTAGTCGATACCTCTACATCTCTTCCCCCATCAGTTCCCCCTCCTACTTGTTCCCCTCCATGCCTCCCTACCAGCAGCCACCTGCTCTCTCCCCTGGTACTCCTCGTGGTCTCTTTCTCCCACCTCAGGAGGCCCCCTTCCTTACCTTGGGCACCCCCTTCCTTCTCCTCTCTTTTCTGCTAGTGTCTCTGATACTGGAGTCAGTTTCAGTCCCTAGTTGTTCTTCCTCTGTCCCCCCTTGCCATCCCCTATTCCCCCCCAGCCAGGATGCCTACATACTCATCTGCCCTTTCACTTAAGACTCCTCCCTAACCTCCACAGTTCCTCCCTAAAATTAGCCAGTTGTCTACAGAGCATACACCCCCCCCAGTCCAGGATCATGGCAGACCCACACCCTTTACACTCCACCACCCTTCCAAAGATGCCCGCCCTACTGACACGTGGCATCTGCCACATTTTGGCTCCCATCTTATGTTACGGGCTCTTACTCCCTGTTTCTGTACCCTATTATAACTGTTGGGCCCTATTAACTCAAATTCTGTTCTCCCCCACACTAGTCCCCTACTGCCCCTTGCTGACTGGGTTAATTCAGTCTCAAATCTCATCCATTAGATACTGTATTACTGTAGCAATCCTAAAGCCTCCTTGTCCATTTTTCACCCCTCAGCTACCATACTTTTTGTTCTCAGCCCTCATAGTTTCACTCAGCCCAGTTAGAAATCATACTGCACTCCAAGTATTACTCGACTCAGAGAAATAAACAGAACAAATAAACATGTATTATTACAGCAATCCTAACAGTATAGCTCAGTACTTAGCTCAGTTACAGAAACTGCGCAACGCATGCTTGTAAAACAGTCATTTTTGGGATTTTTTCACCAAATTTGCAACATAGGCTTTTTGAGAGCCCACCTCATGAACAGTGGCACTGTCGTATCGTTAATCAGTCCCAAAAGGTGATTCTGTACAGTGACCACGAAATCACCTTTCAGGACCGAATAATGCCAAGACAGTGACTGAATTCATGAGGAGAGTCCCAATAACCCCATGTTGAAAATTTGGTGCCAAAATTACCAAAAATGCCCGAGATATGCACCAAAGTTGAAAACCCCCTATTTATGCCATTATACAGTTTACCGGCATTTCTTCAGTTCGCGGTTGGCTTTGAAGAGTGCAGACGTGTTCCGGTCCACGAAGATCATTGCGCTGGGCTTTGGAGGTAAGTACTGGGTGAGGGGGTGTGGGGAGGCAGAGATGCAGCGGGTTGGGGTAGGGGGCAGGAGAGACTGCAGTGCGTTTTCTTATTTACAGGTTAAAAAAAAAAAAAAAGACTATCTTGGTCAGTTTCTTCTTCGCGGGTGTTGTCTGGTACACTGGGGTGGGCTCCCAGCGTACCACCTGCATTTGTGGGGAGGAGGACTGAAGCTGACGGGGACTGGGCCCCCTGTCAGCACAGAAACGGGTGGAGGGGCATGATGCCGAGGGGGATTGGGCACCCCCTTGGCACACAGCAGAAATGGGGAGGGGAGTGGGGACATTATGCCGACGAGGAGTGGGCTCCCTCATCGGCAAATTGAACTGGGAAGGGGGGACTGAAGCAGACAGGGATTGGGCCCCCATCGGCGAAGGACCGTGGGGGGGGTGCATGATGCTGAGGGGGATTGAGTACCCCCTCAGCACACAACAGAAACTTTGGGGTGGGGACAATATGCCGATGGGGACTGGGCTCCCCGTAAGCAAATGAAGGGGGTTGGGGCATGCCAACAGGGGGATTGGGCACCCCCCCCATCGGCTCTGAGGAGGCTGCATAGAGCCGCCATGTTCCTGGTACTGTTACACCAGGCGAGGTACCACCCTGCAATGACGAGTCGCTCCCTCATTCCAGCGGAATTGCTGACACTGCAATGATGAGGTGGCCCCTCACTGCAGTGGCCAAATCGTTTCCAGTTGGTGGCACTTCTGCAGAAGCACTGTCATCAGGACACTGGGCGTGCATTGGGTGCACACCGCCAAGCCCACAAATGCAGTGCTGGCATTGGCCGCCACACTTCCACAACCAGCTTCTCTACTAAGCTGCCGCATAATGTTTCTTGTGCATGCATGCATGCAAGCAAACAAACATAAAAATAATGCCTGTTCAGGTGTGTGTCATGAGGATTTTTCACATAGAAAAAGCCATTATTCCCTGTATATCTGTGCTTAATCTACAGTGTCAATTAAATGTATATACTTGCACTAATTAAGCAGTCACAACTGTATACTTACACTAATTAAAGCAATATACACTGATCAATCAAAAACATATAGCTATACCAATAATACGTATATACCTACACTACATTAAACTCTATGGGACAATACTAATAACATAATTAACACATTGTTAGGAAGCTAGCCAAACCAATTAACAAGCTGCAAAAGAACCTGGAAAAAAAAAAAAAGACACAAAACCCTCCCAAACTCAGAAATCCCCCAGACTCCTACCTGCACTCACTGCACACCATTCTCTCCTTGCTGCGAGACCTTCAGGTGCTATAATGTGATTGCAAATGCAATCTCCATAACAATAACCATCCTAATGTATTATAGTCAAAAAAACAATAGGCAAGGGTGGAACACTCGAAAGTATACCCATCTTGGGGGCTGATTAGGGTAATAAAGTCACTCGCCCTTCGGGCTCATGACCAAGTTATAGCCCTAATTAACCCCCTCAATGGGTATACATCCTTGTATACCACCCTTACCCCTATTTATTCTATATATTACACACACACACACACACACACACACACATACATATTATATATATATAAAATATACATTTTAAATACACACAAATATATGAGGGGATACAAGCTGGGACCTTATGTGATAGCTGATATATCAACACGAGTGTCAAGTGAGCTCGGGGTTATCACGAGTGGCTCCACGTAGCGAAGCCACGGGTGATTGAACCCAAGCTCACTTGCCACGAGTGCTGATATCAGCTATCACATAAGGTCCCAGCACGTATCAGTTTTATGCAATAGGGGTTGTTCTATTGTGCCAGTTTTGGTGCATTAATGTTATTGTTTGGTTTTACCAGTTTTGTGTAGTGTTCAGTTGTTTGGTGCTCTTCTGTGGTCTTACGCTCTTACTGCTCGTGTAACACTACTTCTGACTGAGTTTTGTTTCCTGTTGTGCTGCAGTCTGCACAGGAAACGCAAGTGCTGCTTTCAAATTAATTTTATATGGCTGTCTTAAGTTTTTTTCTGTTTTTTTTTCTTTTAAGGGGTACAAGTGTAGTTCGGCATGTTGTGACGTGCACACAGTACTGATATTGGGCACGTTAGCGTTGTGGCGTGTACAGAGTACTGATATTTGCTGGTGACGTGTAGACTACGTAGATAACTTGAAGTGAATTTCACTGTGTACACGTCACATTTTCAATACCAGTCAGTGTTGCTGATAGTGGAATTTAAATGGTTACATATCACTTGACCGCCATTGTATAAATATATATATCTACATCTATATTAATGACTGTGCCATCCTGGAGTGTCTTATCCTGCTCATAAAATGTACCTGCTGAAGTCAAGTACTTAACTTGGGGGGAAAAAAAGCACATTCATGTCCGTTTAAATGTAGTTTGTGCTGATTGTGCAACTGTTTCAGTTTGAGTTTTATTTTTTGCTTCGCTCTCGCGGTTTACAAAGTCTCAAAGACAAAATTCTTATTATGCACACCTACCCATGCATTACTCACATATTTACTCAATCTATAGGTCTGTATCTTTCACTCTATAAATATTGAGAATATCTGACATCAAAGTGTTCTATACAAGGAAATATTACCATCAAAGGGGCCTAACAAGCTGATAAAGCCACAAGCTCGAACCATGAGTGGCCTTTATGAGCCCGTTAGACCCCTCGATGATCATATTTCACGAGTGTATGGACTTTGCTATCAGATGTATTATATATTACATAAGGATGGAAGCAAAATACATTTAGACGTTTTAGTATAATTGTATTGTAATAAGGTGGTTATCAATGTTAATAGTATTGTTATAAGATGTACAGTGTGTGTCTATACTTGTAATAGTTTGTGAACCAGTTTATTACTCTGTAGTAAGCTGGTGTAGTTTCATTAGTAGTGTATATACTAGTTAATTACTATCAGCTACGGGGGGGGGGGATCTATTTTTTTCCCCTATGGGAAAAAGTCCCATCCAGCCTAAAAAAGCAGTCCCTGGGATCAGTGTACCTACCTGGTTAGCAAACAAATAAACTTCAATGTGGTAGCTTAAAATACAGTATGATGATTATTCTGTGTAGAATGTTGCTGACAACATTCACTTGCAACGAATGGCCAAGTAAAGCAATGAGCGCAAGTTAGCAAGGACATCAAGAGCAGGGTATGACACTTGTGAAAAAAAAGGGCATGCCCACTTGGGCGTGTAATAAGCAAACGTACATGCCCAAAAAACTATTTACATGCCACCCCTTAGTTTACGTAATTTTAAATGTCGTCTTTACTGGACCAAAAACTGACTGTGTGTGTTGTCTGGTTTATTTTTCAAGTGCTCTTTTGCTCATAGTTGCCCTTTATGGCTTCAAGCCTTAAAACAGCCTTTTTATTTAGAGTTTAGGTGGTCCAATTCCAAGTAGCTGAAGCATGTTAGACCTGGACAAAACTTTTTTATTCAGATTTTAGGTAGTCCAGAGTAGCTTGTAAAAAAACAAAAACAAAAAACCCAGTAAAACAGTATTCAGATTTTAGATAGTCCATTGAGTAGCCTGTTTAAAAAAAAAAAAAAAAAAACTTAGTTTTTTTTTTTAACAGATCCTTGTATTTATATTTTAGGTAGTTCAGAGTAGCTCGTAAAATACTTTTCATTACTAATTTAGAGTCTAGTAGTTAGAACACAGAGGTGGTTTACAAATAATAATAGCTGTAGTAGTGGAGCTCCCTCGTTAAGCCTTTTTAAAGTATACTACTAGCTCTGCTCCAATAAAACAGCTCTTTTATATGATGGCTGTCTTAGTTAGCTTCCAAAGTAAAGTAACACATTGCTTAGTGCTTTTTGATAGGGGAAACAGGAGACAGATTTTTATTTGAAATTCAGTTTCACTTCCCAGCAATTTCAGTAAGCAGATGAATACACACAAAAAACTACTTCAGCCTGAAAAAGTGACTGAGAATGACTGCCGAGACCCTCTCTGCTGCAGTCTAGCTGTGCTTTCAGTAGTACTGTCTCTGCCTGCTGCAGCACAATCCACAAACTGCTATGAAATGAAATATGTTAGGCAGCAGTACTTTTGGTGAAAGTAAATAGTTGAACTTGTAATAGTAGATAAAGAAAGAGCTTTCTCTCAGTGCTTCCCCCAAGACCTTCTTACCCCCATGCACCCGTTACAGTCACAGAACTTTATTAAACTAAGAGTTCAGATAACCTGTGTTGTTGCACTTGTTTTTCTATTTCTTGGATGGGAGAGTTAAGTTCTTTCCTCCCTGCTGCCTGAGACCTTCGCAGTTTCACCCTCACACTTGTATCCCACCTAAGTCCCCCACTCCCCTATTTTGCACACCTCCTGTGAAATAATATTGTTAGCTCTTAAGACAACTTTTGTTTAATTGTTTTTTTTTTTTGGGTGGGCTCAGAAAAATAACTTGGATCATGATCAGTGATCCCAACTGCGGGAGCCACTCCAACGTGTCTCCAAAGCACGGTATGACCTATCTGTCCAACTCCACTTGATAGAATGTCGCTTTGTCGGGAGCTCCTAGAGTCACACAGAAGGAAAGGGGTGGGCAAATGACCATACTAGTACTCACCAGTTGGTGTCTGAGCCAGCAACCCTGCCTCCAGCAGTGACGGACAGACCCCATCAGACTTGCGGTTGGATGTTGTGGCTCACATGGCTGTGCCGATGAAGCTCCCGCTTCAGCCAACTCCTCTCATCTGCAAACCAGTCAGCTGACATAGGGACGAACAGTTTGTTGCACCTTGTGATCAAGTCCCGGTGCCTGCACTGTCTTCCCATGGCCACCCCCCTTCCGAAAATGTCACGTGGCGTGTCTGACTCCAAAAAAAAAAAAAAAAGTCCCAAACAAAACCAAAGGCACAGAAAGTATAACACAAATAAAATGGAGCTCTGACTGCAGGAATACCATAGGTGCCCCATGGGGCAGGCACTAAACAGCAGTAGGTGTACGGAGACAAAAGTACCTGCCCTGGGGCATCTAAGGTATAGGAATTTTGCACCCTGATCAAGAGTCTATACTGAATTATTTATTTGAATAGTGGTAACCAGTAAAGGCAAACTAAACTGAGACTCGTTTCAAGGTGCGACCTGGGGGAAGGGTAAGGAGATGAAATACCTAGCAAAAAACACACACAGTGATACAAAGTAAAGTGCAGGCGGAGATCAAATTACAGGTGATTTATTAAAGAATATCTAAACAGTACTGTTACTGGTTGTACTGTTTCTGAAACCCTCCTGTGGAAGTGTAGCAGAAAGGGAGATGTGCTGAATAAGTACCTTAAACTTTACAGTTTAGTATAGTTTTGACGAGTGTTTTCGTTTTGCCGCAATCAGGAAGCATTTGAGGAGCACTGTGCTGATCGGAGCCTAAGACTGCCAGGAACATGCAACATGATGTCATCTTAGTGAGGCATCTTAGCCGTACTACTGAATCCCTATGGAACCTTATATATTGTGTTTGATAAGTGCTACAAAGCTCCATGGTGATTCAGCAGTACGGATGAGATGCCTCGCTAAGACGACATCATCGCATTGCACATTCCTAGCAGTCTTATGCTCCGATTGGCACTGTGCTCAAATGCTTCCTTTCTGCTGCAAAACAAAAAACACTCACCGAAACTATATTAAACTGCAGAGTTTACGGTACTAAATTAAATTATTTAGCACATCTCTCTTTCTGCAACACCTCCATGGGAAGATTTCAGAAACAGTGCAACCAATAACAGCAAAAACAAAAGGCAACCATATGCAAATACAAAATGCAAGAAGTAGACAATGGAGAAGCTGAAGCATAGGGTGTAGGAAAAAGTGCAACAGATGATGGCCCAGATGTGACAGGGTAGTTATGAAGCTAAAAGTGGTGTACCTCGTAAGTCGCGAGAGTCCAGCAAACATCAGGCAAAAGCAGGGGAAGGGAGCAGAGAAAAGAAGTCAGGTAACTACAGGACAAGAGAAGGAAGGGGCAGTGAGAAGTCTGAGGGAGAGATATGAAGAAGAAAGGTGAAGAGCAAAGGGGAGTGTGTGTTCCAGATGGAGGGGAAATGACAAGTGAACACAGACTGCTCCGCTGCAGAGTCAGAGCAAGAAAGGGAAAAAGTGCAACAGTCTCTACAGTGAAGAGCAGACGAGGCAGGGGGAACAGAGGAGAGGTAAGGAGGAAGACTCCCAAGCCAATATTTGGAGGTTAAAGAAGCACAATGGGATAGGCAGCACGAGGGAAGAGGAGTGCTCAAGAAAGAAGTGTAGAGGGAGCAGTCATGAGTGTGAGGGGGGCAATGGTAGCAAAGTGGTAGAAGGAGTTACAGAGGGTGTCTAGCCTGGCAAGTGAGGAGGAAGGGGCGGTACCCACCACATAGTCATAGAAACACAGAAGTTAATGGCAGATAAGGACTGCATGGCCCACCCAGTCTGCCCATTTTGCCTACGTATTTCAAAACCACAGATCCTAGCTGATCTGCAGCTCACCTTTTCTTTCCTGTCACTAGGGTGACCTTATGTCTGTCCCATACATTCTTGAATTCACTGGAAGTACCATTTTGGCAACCAGTTTGCGATGGACTTGGGTAGTCCTTGTTGCCACAGGGGGATACTGTTATATGTTTTGTGGGGTGGGGGTTCAAAAAGGAGGTTAGGAGGAATTTCTTTACAGAGAGTTGTGTCAAGATGGAAAGAAGTCCCAGCTGAGTTTGTCACTTAAGAGATGGTGGTTGGGGGAGGGGGTTCAAGAGAGGGTAGTACAGGCCAAGGGGAGGATCAGGACTGGAGGGGGCAGGGCACTCTGTAATCTCTGGATTAGGGGCTCCGCAACCGAGCAGACTCAACAGACTGTAAGGCTTTCTTCTGCTGGCTATTTCATATTTATGTCTGTATGTAACTCAGCAGTAACTTGTTTGACCAATTCACCTGAAATTTGGCAGGCACGGAGTTGGTGCCAGGATCTCTGATCCTGATTGGTAATGATCAGTTCAGTGGTTGCAAAGTTCTAGAAGCATGAGAATACATACCCCCTCCCAATTAACACTTTTTCCTTGTCAACTGCACACAAAATGGTTGGGATTTGAAATGTGAAACTGTCAGACTGGATAGAAGTTTGGCCCAAGGATGATTCTTAGCTAATTTGTTCTTCTGAAATTTTTCATTTTCGAGTTTACAAAAATATTTTCTGTTTTTGCAAACGGCCGAAGGATAAGCAAAGTTTAACAAAAACATATTTATCTGGCTTCATCATTCAAAACTGGTTTTGTGAGATATATTTTATTTTTTATTCATTTTTTTTTTTTTTTTTTTTTTTTTTTAATCAGGAGAGACACACTAAGCTGAAAACTTGTTTACAGGTGCAACCAGGGAGCCCAATGAAGTTAAGTGACCTGCTCAGGGTCACACAGTATGGAAAAGGGGGCTGAGGGATTCAAAACCAGGTCTCCAGGTTTGCAGCTCAGAGCCTTAAACCACTGCGTTATACTGCTCCAATTTTAGGTATTTTAGGTTTCATGAGAGTAATTTTTCCCACAATTCTTTTGTAATACACTCACAAAACCACAAAAACCTCACAAAACCATTTCCAAACTTCACTAAAACCTATAACATGAATTACAAAACAAATTTCTGATTTCATCACTCACCTCATCAAATCATTTTTAGCCTGATATGTGAAATTTTACAATGTAAAAACACAAAACTGATTGCCTTCATTCCCTGAACAGTCAAGCACACAAGATTCAACAGTGAACTCCACCTCACTTACTAATTCTAAACGTGCAATTAACGTTCATGGTCATAAAACCAAAATATAAGATGAAACCAGAAGCATGTCATAAAACCACAAAATGTAGTTCTGGGTTTGTCACTTGCAAATCTTTAGCATCTTTATTTCCACATAAACTGATTGTCTGTCTTGATAAAAACTAAGCAAGAATCTTTTACATCTTAAACTTGCTATCAAACAAGCTTGGAAACTCTCCTTCACTTCGACTCCCCGCTTTCAGCGAGCAAAAAAAATCTTTTTTTTTTTTGTACTTTCATGACCACTGACTCATGAAATCTAAAATATCTCACAAATCCAATTCTGAAAGACAAAACCACGTAAAATTATTTTGTAAAATTTCATTTATTCTAGAACTCAAAATGTTAGGACTTAGCTTGTGATTCGCTAAACTACTAACGGATGTGATGCTTCCCTTTAGTCCCCCGCCCGTTCCCCCCAACACCATCTCTTCAGTGGTGCAACTCCCTCTGGTGGCAAGAAGGGACCATGGCGCCACAGTAAGGCTTGACTGCATACTGCAGTAGTTTACTTGGAAACTAGGAAACTTTGAAATAACCATTAGAAATACTTGAAATTATGAAACAAATTGATAGGGTTTATTCAGACAATTCACACACACACACACACACACACACACACACACACAGAGAAAACTACCAGTATACAAAACAGAAAAATTAGAAAACTGACAGAAAATTGGGGGACTGCCGAGGCAAGACTTTAGCCAAGTAACTCAGCATTCCCAGCTCAGCAGAACTGCTATCTTTACGACACAATCTGCCGACAGCATGCACTGACATACATAAGAGCTGTTGGGGGTGGGATCCCCCTCTAGGGAGGATACATTTCCCAGCAATGGAGAGGTTCAGCACAAAAGGAAACTGTAAGTAAAAAATTTATTTTGTGCTCAAAGTGCAGATTGTGACCAGAGCCATGTTTGGGTATGGAGTTCGTAGTGCTAACTGTTCCCCCTTTAAAGAAAGAAACAGATTTATTTATGAGTGTAATTGATATAATACTAGTGTTGATGTTTTCCCCCGATTAAAAAGTGTTATTGGGCTTAATAACATATGATATGCTGCAATAGCATGCTACCTGTTACAGGTCATAGTTCACTGCCATGCCAAGAATGTAACTTCAGTTTTGTAGTAGGAGGGAATATCATTACACGAAAATTTACCAGATGGCACTGCATTGAAATAGTAGATTGCATCAGGCTGATTTTGCGGACTCCAAAGCTGCCATTTGCTGTAACCAAAAATCACAGAATCCCCTGCAGCCTACCTCTGACATCAGTTGCCGATGATTCTGGGGTTTCTGGTTTCAGCAAATATCAGCTTGGATGCCAGCAGAATCAGAATAAAACAATCTTATACTACAATGACGTAAACAGCAAGTAAATACATGTTTTTGCACACAAACTGCAAACTGATACCAGCACAGCACATAGGTGTGGAAGTTCTTCCCGCTGTTTGTTTCCCTTTAAGAAACCATTTATTCTAGATCTAACAACTTAAAAATAAGGGCGCACATATATTTGCCTCCTAAGCCGTGCGCTATACATTTTTTTTTTGGGTGGGTGAAGCATAGGTGGAGGAAGCATGGTCATGGCTTGTAATGCGTGCAATGTTCTGCTGACCTATCAGTTATATAAAAACATCATCATCACACCTGTAGCCCAATCCTTATTTCAGTCTCCGGGGCTCAGGGAAATGAGAACTGTAGTCCTACCTGACCTCTTGTCCAAGGTACCTTGGCCCGCTTTGGCACTCTCTTTTCCTTTCCCTAAAGAAAACACAGGCCACGAGTCAGAAAACTCAAATGCAAGCAAGCTTGAAAAAGCACATGCCATTAAGTGGAGAACACCATTGGTCACCAGTATAAGAATGCATAGGTTAGCAGTTAAAAAAAATATGTTCTACCCCTTTAAGAATGTCTGTATCAGCAGTTGGAGAACAGCATTAGAAGTTAAAGATCATCATCTAGAACACATGTGCCATTAGTTCAGGAATCTATGTGTCATGAACATGCAAGCACCAGCTGTAGAACACCATGCCATAAGTTCTAGAACACCATGCCATCAGCTCTAGAACACCATGACATCAGCTTAAGAACTCAAGTCATAAAGGGGCAAGCAAGCATTGTAGCCATCTGAATTTAGCAATAAGACATGATAGAGTGAGTGTTGTGGTGGGATAATGGCACACCTCGGGTGTGCTGTGAGGCACGAGGTATCACAGAGTGCCTTCAACCACCTGAGGCCATTTTATAATTTTTACTTGCTCGCCCTTTGTTCTTTTTCTGCATGTATCTTTTTGTTTCAGTTTTCTGTCTTTCTGGCCTTTAACACCAGCTCTGTATGTAGTCTCCCTATTGCACCATTAGAGGCACAGTGACATCATCAGTTTTAGTCAGTCAGCGGCTTCCTACGCCGTTAACACTATCTACATATGCCGTTACACTGATAAGAATAAATCAGCGCCTTAATGTTCAACTTGCAGCCTATGCAAGTAGCAGTATCAGAGTCAGAAGTCACTAACTGACTGCAACTGATGATGTCACTATCTGGAACATCTATAATGGCATCACAGGGGCGAAACATACATACGAACATACAAAAATGGCAGCAGAAATAGGCCTTACGGTCTCTTGAGTCTGCTCGATTGTGCAGCTAGCACCTCATCTCGCAGCTGCTCCCCCCCCCTTAGATTTACCCTCCCCTCACCCTGTCCCATCCCTCTTGAAACTGCCTGTCTTACAGGCCACCACCTCCTGTGGTAGAGTGTTCCACTTGCCCACCACCCTTTCCATGAAAACTGTCTCCTTACCTCCCTCCTGATCTCCCCCAAGTCTGAGACTATGCCTTCTCATGTCCCTTCCTCTTCTTAATTGGAAGATGCCCTCTGTTCGAGTCTTGTTTATCCCTTTCAAGTACTTAAAGGTCTCAATCATGTTCCCCCATCCCTCCTCTCCTCCACAGAATACATATCTAGCTCGCTTAGCCTTTCCTCGTAGGGCTTGCCCCCAGTCCCTGGATCATCTTTGTTGCTCTATGCTGCACCCCCTCCAACAATCAGACATCCTTCCTCAGGTATGGGCGCCAGAACTGCACGCAGCACTCCAGGTGCAGCCTGACCAGTGACCTGTACAAGGGAGGACTACCTCCCTACTTCTGGAGAAGATTCCCTTCGCTATGCACCCCAGCATCTTGTTGGCCTTCGCTGCCACCTTCCTATACTGAGCAGAGTTGTTCCTGATCCCCGTTATAAGTACCCCAGGTCCTTTTCCTCCATGGTGCTACCCAACTGTACACCTCCCAGCTGATAGTCCCTTCCCTGGTTCTTTACTCAGAAGTGCATTACCTTGCACTTCTTGGCACTGAACCCCAGCTGCCATATTTCTGACCATTCTTGCAGTTTAGTTAAGTCGGTCTATAGCCCCTTCCATCCCTCAATGTCATCAACCACCGCCCCCATTTTGGTTTCATCTGCAAACAGACTGATCTTACTTCGGATCCCATGTGAGGTATCAGCTATGAATAACCCGAACAACACCAGCCCCAGCACTGATCTCTGTGGCACCATGCTCGTCACTGCCTTCAGTGCTGAGAGTTCCCCTCCCACTACCACCCTCTGCTGCCTACCCCTTAGCCAATTCATTATCCATTTCACCATCTTCACTCCCACCCCCCACCCCCAAGTCTCCCATGCGGCACAGAGTCAATGGCCTTGCTGAAATCCAAATACAGAACATCCACTGCATGGCCCTTGTCTAGTTCCCTTGTCACCCAATCGTAGTACTCAATGAGGCTGGTCTGGCAGGATCTGCCAGAGACAAACCCGTGCTGATACCCATCCTGGAGTTCATTGTCCTCCAAAAAGGTTACCAGCCTCTCTTTCAGGATTGTCTCCATGAGCTTCCTCATGATTAATGTGAGGTCCACTGGTCTGTAGTTTCCAGGTTCATCCTTTGGGCCACCTTTATGAATGGGCATCACATGGGCCATCCTCCAGTCCTGTGGTACGCATCCCATGTCCAGGAAGGTTTTGAACAGGTCAGCCAGTGGTGCTGCCAGAACCTCAGCCAGCTTCTCGAGTACCCTAGGGTGAATGCCATCTGGCCCAGATGCCTTGTCCACCCTCAGTCCTTCCAGTACCCAGTCCTCAGTAATCCTCACATCTGTCACCCCCTGCCTACCCCACCCCTCCCCTGTGGTACCTGCCCCATTTTCTCTTGCGTGAATACAGAACAGAAGTATTCATTTAATGCTTCTGCCTGATCATCCCCTCTCCACCGTCCTTTTTTATCCTCACTATTTGGTCCTTGTTGTTCCTTCATTCCCTTATGTATCTGAAGAAATCCTTTTCTCCATTTTTAATACCCTGTGCCAGCCTCAGCTCCCTGGAAGCCTTGGCTGCTCTGACTAGTTTGGTGGCCTCCCTGAATTTCTTCGTGTACATCTCCTTATCTTCTCCCCTTCCTGACTTTCTGAACCTCCAGAATGCCTCTCTCTTGGCCCTGATCTCCCAAGTCATCCAACTGGGCTCGTCTGCCTTCCCTTTTTTGCTTTGTGTTCTAGTACATGCCCCTGTAGCCTCCACTAGCCTCTTTTGTATGACATCCCACTTCTGACTTGTGTCCCAGCCTGGTTGAATCCCCTCCAGGTGCCCCGCCAGAATTTCCCCCATGTTTTTAAAGCCCACCCACCTACAGTCAATCACCTTGGTACCTGTACCCCCAGCTTCCCTCCCCATGTTGAGTGTAAACCACACCGAGAAGTGATCGCTCCCCACCAATGGGTCCTCCACCCCCAGATCCCTTACTATCTCCCCACTGGACAGTACAAGGTCCAGAGTATTTCCTATCCGAGTTGGCCCGTGGATCAGCTGCTCCCAGGCAGGGTCAGAGCTGGCTGCCAAGCATCTGTGCACACCCCTGGCAGGCCAATGAAAGACTGTTATTAGCATTGCCAACTGCCTACCTTCCAAGTCAGGGGAAGGTGCTGCTGTGGTGGCCCTAATGTCAGAGTGGGTGATGAAGAACCAGAGAAAAATCAGGGAAAAATGAGTATCAAAAAGGTATTCATTCTACAGGGACCTTTAAATGCAGTCAACACATTCTGGAGCAGACAGTACTGTGATGTATGCATTTTTTTTTTGCTCCTACTGCCTTGGACACCCACTCTCAGACTCTCCACAAGCCACATCTTGCCACATTCCGGACTCGACCTGTAGTGCTGGACCCTTCCCCCAGGTACCTCTGTGATCAGGCGGATGCGACTTATTCCTGTGGGGGGGGGGCCCTCCTGCTGCCACAAGGAAGGAAATGCCTTGTTCTGACTACGGGGGCCAGTGGTGAAAACGCTGGTCTGCATGCCAGCCCACTGGTGCAGTGATAGGGCTACTGCTCATGACGCCTATGACCACAGTTCAGGCACGACCCTGGGTCAATGGGGGTTCGCTGAGGGGGAAGTGATCCTGAGGGAGATGGTGCCATGTCCCACAGCACTACTGCCATCTGTAGACATACAAGGGGCAGAGCACATGGGACACAGAGAGGGAGGGACCTACCATGCTGTGCATTCATGAACATCCTAATGCATGCTCATGTCAGGGACTACGTTCAAATGCAGGCGCCCCTAGAGGGCTCTGGGACATTGCATGGCAAGTAAGAGGAACACTAATATATAACAAGAAAAAAAAAATAACTCTTCCACCCACAGCTCCATGTCTGGTACAACCAGACTGAAGGCAGATAATTCCGCCAAGCCAGAGCACAGGAGGCACAGAAACCATACGGGGACCCCCCCAAAAAAAACACACAGAAAGAAAAGGTGTCCAGTGCAACCCTTTTCTGTGTTTGGGGGCAATGTCCACCACCCACGTGTGCACTACTGCAGCAACTTCCTGAGGGTATGGATGCCTGGCAGTGTGTGGTCATCCATGCCACCAAGAGCCCCTCCGCAAAACTACCACCAGGAGCCGCTACTGAAGTAAAGCACAGCCCTCCATGCTGCCAATAGGGGCCTGAAACTCAGCTGACTTGTTTCCGCGGCTCCTCACTTTCAGTGAGACCACTCTCTAACCCACTCCCTAACCCTTCTCCCTCCTTTCTCACCCGTGTCCCCTCCCCTTTGCCTTCCCCATTAAACTTATCAGGCTCCTCTGTCTACCAGCTGACAATACAATGCTGCTCTTGGCTGTGCAGAGGCAGCTTTGTGCTGTGATGGGTGGGGTTCCCAACCCCCCCATCTATTCCCCTTTCCCCATGGACGCTGTTGGCTAGGGATGCTAGTGACATGCCCTAGCAGCAAATGTTTGCATCAGGCAGCATCCTCCCTCCACAAACAGCTCTTGTCTTGCACTGCCACCTGTGGTCATCCAAATGGCAGTACTGTAGCGGAGCTCACAGTTTCCCCTCCCCAGAGAAGAGAATCCACTGGGACACTCAGTCCTCCTCCAGCCAATCCCCAAAGACTCAGCGTCATTCTGAACCTGGGTTGCTGGCATTGCGAGAGCGAGAAGTAGCTCTATTGCAGTGCTGATGCGCCAGCAACAAAGCTGTTTGAAGACTGAAACAAAACACAAAAGAAAAAGAGCTGTACAGAAACAGAAAATAGTGTATTGTAAGTACAAGAATGTTTCCCCTCCCCATTAAACCTGAGAAAAAATAAGCATGAGAAGACATACTAGCAGCTAGAGAATGCATCTGTACAGAAAGTCCCACATACCAGCTGAAGAATGCAGGCGGATAGCTGCAGAATGTGAAGGGACATTAGCCCTAGCATGTGATAATTCAGCAAGGCAAGAACTGCAAGACTGAGAAACAAACAAGGTCCGCAGTTAGAGAAAGTTAGTGGCATCCTGAAATATAGGCGTGCCTAAAATCAGAAAGGTATTTATGCTGGCACAGTGGATCGGTATCTGAGAGACCAAGGGTTTACATGGGATCCCCGGAATTCCACAAATGAACCAGCAAAATGCCAGGTTCATTGTTAAAATGTGGTGCTCAGCTCCCAGGTAGGGTCAGAGCAAGCTGCTGAGCATCTGTGCACACCCTCTGTTGGCCAATCAAAGACTGTCATTAGCATCGCTAACTGCCCACCTTCCAAGTCAGGGGAAGGTGCTGCTGTGGTGGCCCTAACGTCAGAAAGGGGGATGAAGAATCAGGGAAAAATAAGTAACAAAAAGGTATTCATTCTACAGGGACCTTTGAATGCAGTCAACACATTCCAGAGCAGTCAGTACTGTGATGTATATATTTGTTTTGCTCCTGGTGCCTTGGACACCCACTCTCAGACTCTCCACAAGGCACATCCCGGCGCATTCTGGACTCGACCTGTAGTGTGGGACCCTTCCCCCAGGTCCCTAGTACCTCTGTCATCAGGTTGATGAGACTTATTCTTGTAGGGGGGCCCTACTCCTGCCACGAGGAAGGAAGCGCCTTGTTCTGACTACGGTGGCCAGTGGTGAAAACGCTGGTCTGCATGCCGGCCTGTTGGTGCAGCGATAGGGCTACTGCTCATGATGCCTATGACCAGTGTTCAGAAACGACCCTGGGTCGACAGGGGTTCGCTGAGGGGAAGTGATCCCGAGGGAGATGGTGCCATGTCCCACAGCACTACTACCATCTGTAGACATATGAGGGGCAGAGCACATGGGACACAGAGAGGGAGGGAGGGACGCACCACGCTGTGCACTGCGTGAACATCTTAATGCATGCTCATGTCAGGGACTACGTTCAAACATAGGTGACCCTACAGGGCTCTGGGACATCACACAGCAAGAAAGGGGGACACTAATATATAACAAGAAAAAAAAAACTCTTCCACCCACAGCTCCATGTCTGGTACAACCAGACTGAAGGCAGATAAATCCGCCAAGCCAGAACACAGGAGGCACAGAAAACCTCTATACTGGCACAATGGTCTGCATCTGTCCGGGAAAGGAACCAGTCTCCTCAGTAATCGGTTTAAATGTTTCATTGGCAAGCTTTTGAACTAGCCAAGTGGGGAGGCACTGAATTCGCAGCCTCCCCCTCCGAAACAGGGTACTAAATGAGGTAAAGACCAAGGTAGAAAGGTTAGCAGGGAGCAGGACTGGGGTAAATGGAGAAAGCAAAGTCAGTAAGGGCAGGGATGGGGCCACAAGATGAAAAGCCATCAAAAAAATGGAGAGTAATGAGTACCGATGCCCGTAGTCTGGGTAACAAGCTTCCTGAACTAGTGGCCTTGATGGAAGAGGAACATCTGGATATCGTGGCAGTCACAGAAACATGGTACACACAGAACCATGACTGGGATGTAAACATACCTCTAGGGGGATAGGGAGAGGGGTGAGTACGAGTTGATGGCTAGGAGGGCAACCAGAGTGGTGAGGGGAGCCAAGGCAAGGATGGAGCAAAACCTGGCTAGGGATATCGGGAAGGATTTTATAGATACATAGGGGAGAAGAGAAAAGGGAGGATACAGACCAGCAGGATTAGGACTGGGGAGGGATGGGCTCAGGAGGTGGGAGAACAGGCAGAGGTGCTAAATGAGTACTTTGCCTCACTATTTACGGAGGGAGGCAGGGGATCCCTCCAGCCCAATGGGAGAGAAGGGGTGTCAGCAGAGGTGAGAGGACAGATGGAGTCTAGAGGACCAAAAGAGGCTGGGATACAAGCTGGGCTAAGTCTAGAAGGGGAGGG
The DNA here is from genome assembly GCA_016271365.2 of Neoceratodus forsteri. Taxonomy (NCBI): domain Eukaryota; kingdom Metazoa; phylum Chordata; order Ceratodontiformes; family Ceratodontidae; genus Neoceratodus; species Neoceratodus forsteri. The sequence goes on from JADMNL010000028.1 coordinate 149,926,576, forward strand.
GGGTCAAATGAGGCGGTGGGCTGGGAGGGAGAAATCACAGTGGACAGGGTGAGGGGGGCCCTTTGGACGCTAAAATCTGATAAGGCGCCGGGGCCAGATGGGCTGCATCAGAGAGTTATGAAGGAACTGGTGGATGAGCTAGCAGCTCCACTGGCTGCACTCTAACATCTCTCTACAGAGAGATGGGTGCCTCAGGACTGGAGGGTGGCTCATGTGGTGCCTATCCACAAGGGGGGGAGAGAGGAGATGGGGAATTATAGGCCTGTCAGCCTGTTGTCTGTGGTAGGCAAAGTAATGGAGGGCATTATCAAGGAGAGGCTCAGGAGGCAGCTGGAAAGTTTGGGGCACCTGGATGACAAACAGTATGGTTTCGTCCCATGGAGATCGTGTCAGACCAACCTCACAGATTTTATGACTGGGTGACAGGGACCCTGAACCAACATAGGCGGTGGGCGTTCTATACCTGGATTTTAGTAAGGTGTTTGATTCGGTACCCTGCATTGGGCTAACAACAAAGCCTGGGGGCAGTTGCTCAGATGGGTAGAAAATTGGCTAGCAGGCGAGTACAGAAGGTAGTGGTTGGTGGATAGTCTCCTCCCCCAGGAAGATGATCAGTGAGGTCCCCCATAGTTCAGTACTGGTGCCACTCCTGTTCAATGCCTATGTCTCGACATCGGGAGGGGAGTTAGGAATAGAAGGAGTCTCTTTGCAGATGACTCAAAACTGGGAGCACTGGTGGAAGGGGACAAAGCGAGAGACACAGTCCAGAGGGACCTGAATACCCTGGAGGGGTGGTCAAGGAGGTGGGGACTGAGGTTTAATGCAGGGAAGTGTAGGGTGCTGCATTTGGGGGTCAGAAACCCGGGCCATGTATACACCCTGGGGGGGTCACACTACAAGCCACAACAAGTGAGAGGGATCTAGGGGTGGTGGTAGACATCAAAATGAATATCACTGAAAATTGCAGAAGAACTGAGGCAAAAGCAAACAGAATTCTGGGCTGCATAGCCTGGGGAATTACGTCCAGGAGGAGGGAGGTGATCCTCCCTCTGTATAATTCCTTGGTCAGACCACATCTTGAGTACTGTGTGCAGTTCTGGAGACCTCACCTCAAGAAAGATATAGCACCACTGGAGAGGGTACAGAGGAGGGCAACCAGGATGATTCAGGGCATGGAAGGGAGGCACTATGAGGAAAGGCTGGAAGAGCTGGGGCTGTACTCGCTGGAGGAGAGGAGATAGAGGGACATGATAGGGGTCTTCAAATATGTAAAGGAATACACAGAGGCGGAGCCAAAGAGATGCTCCGACTAAAGGGGGACCAGGGGCATGGTGAAAGCTGGAGGAGAGAAATTACAGGCGTGGAGGCATTATTTCACTGAGGCGTTGGTGGAACCATGGAATGCACTGCCTGGGAGTCTGGTGGAGGAGGGTACAGTGGAGGGCTTCAAGAAGGGGTGGGACAGGTACAAGGGAAAACTGAAGCCGAAGATGACCCTCTCTGGGGCTGGGGGGGGTGGAAAAGCCAGCATCCATTAGGAGGCTGGCTACAGAGCAGACACGACCGACCATCAGGTCTATTCTGCTGGCTTTTAGTATGTTAGTATACCAGGGTACACTACCTACAGGAGGGACAGGGAGGGTAAAAGAGGAGGTGGAGTAGCTCTCTACATAAGGGAAGGAATCAAAGCAACAGAACAAAAAGGGTAAAACAGGTAGGAGAGGAAGCACTGTAGGTCAACTTGGAGACAGGCAATGGCACCACAATCCGCACAGGGGTTGTATACAGACCCCCATCTCAGGGGGAGGAAATGGACAAGGAAATGGTAGAGAGTATCCTTAGAATGGCAGAAAAAGTTGAGATATTATTGATGGGGGATCTGAATACGCTAGATGTTAACTGGAGTGCATTTGCGGCAGCCACATCAAAGAGTGGGGTCATTCTAGATGCTCTGCAGGGGTCATGCCTTAGACAACAAGTATTGGAACCCATTCGGGAGGGAGTAATCTTACACCTGGTACTCTCAAATGGAGATGGAGAGAGGATCACAGATGTAGAAGTGGGTAGCCATCTAGAACTAGTGACCATTGAACAGTATGGTTCACGATAAACACAGCAGTAGAGTCAAGCTGTACAAAGGAAAAGGTCCTGGACTTTAGGAGGGCTGACTTTGCCAAAATGGGTGCGTGCCCAAGGAATGCACTAGCAAATGAGCAGGAAGGAGGAGTGGAAGAACAATGGGGAATAATCAAAACTGCCATCACTAAGGCAACAAGCCTTTGTGTGACGCAAACAAAATAAAACAATGTAAAAACCCACTATGGTTCTCAAAGGAGGTGGCAGGGAAGGTTAGGGAGAAAAAGAAAGCATTCAGGAAGTACAAGGAATCACAGAAGGAGCAGGACAGAGAACTGTATCAGTTAAAGCAGAAGGAAGCAGGGAAGGCAGTCAGAACAGCAAAAGCCCAAACAGAGGAAAAAAAGATACCCAACTCAGTTAAGAAGGGGGATAAAACCTTTTATAGGTACATCAGGGAGCGAAGGAAGACCAAGGGAGGGATAGTGAGGCTTAATAAAGGGGAGTGGGGTGGGCAGAGGGTTACTGTGAAAAGGCAGTGATATTAAATAAATATTTTTGCTCAGTATTTCACAAGTAAAGAAGGGGAGGTACCCAAACCAAACAGAAACACTCTGGATAGGGGGGTTGATACCTGCCTATTCACAGGAGAAAGAGTTCTGAAAGAACTCTTAAAACTGAAGGTGGACAAAGCAATGTGGCCTGATGGGATTCATCCCAGAATTCTAAAAGAACTAAGTGTAGAACTAGTGACACCACTGACTACCCTCTTTAACAAATCATGGGAGGATGGGGTGGTACCCGAGACTGGAGGACGGCAGGTGTGATTACACTTCACAAAAGTGGAAGTAGGGCAGAGGCAGGAAACTACAGACCTGTTAGTTTGACCTCAGTGATAGGAAAAATGATGGAATCACTTCTGAAGAAAAGAACTGTTGAGTACCTAGAGGCCAGAGGGGCACAGGACCATAGGCAACATGGATTCACAGCAGGAAGGTCATATCAGACGAATCTAACAGATTTCTTTGACTGAGTGACCAGAGTAGTAGATCAGGGAGGGGCTATGGACATGGCCTACCTAGGCCTTAGCAAGGCATTTGACACAGTCCCACACAAAAGATTAATATACAAGTTAGCCAGCCTGGGAGTGGGTCCCAAGATAGTAGCCTGGGTAAACAATTGGCTGGAGAACAGGACACAGAGGATAATAGTAAACGGAGTCCACTCTGAAGAAAGGGGGGTTACTAGTGGGGTATTGCAGAGTCCAGTTCTAGGACTGGTTCTCTTCAATGTCTTCATAAGTGACATTGCAGAGGTACTGGAAGGAAAATTATGTCTCTTTGCAGATGACACAAAGATCTGCAACAGGGTTGATACACAAGGTGGGGTGGAAAGGATGAGAAGGGACTTGGCAATGTTGGAGGAATGGTCAAATGTATTGCAGCTTAGATTCAATGTTAAGAAGTGCAAAGTAATGCACCTGGGAAACAAAAACCCAGGGAAAGAGTACACTATGGGGGGGTGAGATACTACCAACAACAAAAATGGAAAGGGACCTGGGGGTAGTCATATCAGATGACCTAAAGGTGGGCAAGCAATGTAAGAGGGCAGTAAAGAGGGCTGGGGGGGATACTGGGATGTGTAGGAAGAGGCATCACCAGTAGAAATTAGGAAGTTGTTATTCCTCTGTACAGACAGCTGGTGAGACCCCATCTGGAGTACTGCATGCAGTTCTGGAGACCCAATCTCCGCAAGGACATAGACAGGATAGAAGCAGTCCAGAGGAGGGCAACTAAAATGGTGCAGGGTCTGCAGAAGACATATGAAGAGAGACTTAAGGAGCTTAATATGTATACCCTCGAGGAAAAGAGGGACGGGGGGGGGGACATGATAGAAACTTTCAAGTACCTCAAGGGAATCAACAAAGTCCAAGAGAGTAGCATCTTTCAGAAAAAGAGATGTGCAAGAACAAGGGGGCACAATTTGAAGATAGAAGGGGGACGGTTCAGAGATAATGTGAGGAAGTATTTTTTTCACGGAGAGCGTTGTGGATGCATGGAACGGCCTTCCTGTGGAGGTTATGGAGTCAAAATCAGTAGGGGAATTCAAGAAAGCATGGGACAGACATAAGGCAATTCTAGGGGTTGGGGGTAGAAGGAAGTAGGCTGTTGGTTAACTAGGATCTGCAGCTTATCCATTAGGTAGGGAAATGGGCAGACTGGGTGGGCCAAGCGGTTATTATCTGCCGTCAAATTCTATGTTTCTATGTTTTATGTAACCATGCAAAAAACACATACAAAGATGTCCAGTGCAACCCTTTTCTGTGTTTGGGGGCATTGCCCACCACCCATGTGTGCGTTACTGCAGCAACTTCCTGGGGCGCGGATGCCTGGAAATATGTGGTCATCCATGCCACCAAGAGCCCCTTTGCAAGACCACCACCAGGAGCGGCTACTGAAGTAAAGCACAGCCCTCCATGCTGCAGGAGGGAAGCAGCTGAAGAACACGCCAAATCCCTCCCTGCTGGACTCCACTCCTGATGTCCCAGGCTTTGGGTACAAACCTGGGTCCCCAGCATGTTAAAGTGATGCCCAATCTCACAGTGTCTCAGAGCTGGCATGAAGTACGTTTTTAAAACAACTCGTATTTGAATCTGTATGACCACAAAGTGCCCTCCCATTCCATGTTGGTAGGGAAGCATTGTCAGTGGCTCAGCAGGTTGTACACTTGCCTCTGGGGCCAGAAGATCATAAGATTGTGGGTTCTGGCCTCACTCCAGGAACTTGAGGTAAAATCCCAATACTGACACTGTAGTGCAGCACGAAAGGGTTGATGCAATTCTGAGGTGTTGTCTCTCAGATGAGATGTTAAACTGAGGTCCTGTTTGCCTATTATGGTGTTTGTTCAGGTGGACATTAAAGATCCAATGGACTTCTCAACAAAAATAAGGTAATTTCCCTGGTGTCTTGACCACATTTCCCCATTCACTAAAAATACAACCAACAGTTTAAACAGGGACAGGAAATTGTGCTAACTGGCAGCAGTTAGCAATGTTCCTAGTAAGAGAAATGAAAGAACCAAATTAGCCATATTTAACTGTACCTTAATAAACACAGATGTGGAAAAACTGTTTTCAATTGTTTTACTTTTTATGGACAACAGTCTGCAGTTCTCTTAATGGAACCAGTAATTTGGAGTTTTTACTATTTCATGGTCTGTGTACAGAATGCTAAACATGAGCTGTTGTCCTATCAGAACCATGCTTGGAGTTCTGTGCACAAACCATGACATAGTTGAAACTCCAGATCACTGGTTCTGTGAAGAGAACTATAACAGAAGGCTGCCCATAAAAATAAAACAATGTAAAATACAGTTTTTCATATCACTTTTTATTAAAGTACAGTACCATATGGATCATTTAGGCTGATGGATATTTCTGTAAATGGGAACATTATAAACTACCAATTAGAGATCATTTCCTGTTCTCTTTAATCTGGTTCCATTTCAGTTGGTTTCCATCTGTATCTAACCCACCTACCTCCATTGGGACAAGACTGAAAAACAGGCAGAACTGCGTAGCCTCTTTTACCAGTCAACAAAACTACATACATTATAGAGGTGAGGTTGCGCCTCTATAGTTAGGGTTCAACCTTCACTTCTATGTTAAAGTCAAAATTTTGCACTTTAGTAACTTCACAACCGTTCAAGCGATTCACATGCAATTTTACAAGCGCCATCAGGGACCAAAGATCTCTTGAGGTGGAACATATTGTCACAGTTGGATGTCTGGGTGCAGAGATACGGTGTGTCAAAAAAATGTGAACATTTACTTTTTTGGGGGTAAAATTCTTCGTCACACTGCTGCACAAAAACGGTGGGGAATTTTGGCCTTAAATTTTTTTTAGAGTAAAAAGGTAATTAAATTTCAAAGTTTTCCATTATTTTCAATGAGACCAGTAAGATGTAAGCCTCAAAAAAGGATTCTTTATCGCAAATGCAGAATACTTGTTAGCAAATGTAGACTCTTTTTCCGTGCTTTCACCATCTTGTTTTCAGTTACTGGTGACAGCAAAATTAACTAACTGAAAAAATACAGGGGTTTAGTATACACCAACAGTTGTGTTTACCTAATTGGAACCCCTACAATCTGATTCTGGGGTTACTTTTCCAATTGCTTACTTATAAATGTGTTTTTTAAATACTAAAACCCTTTTTCGCAAATGGCAAAAAAAAAAAAAAAAAAAAAAAAACACATAACAGGATCCTTTTTTGTAATTTGCAAAAAAATGATGTTTCTTTTTCTACAAATTGTGACAAAAAGAACCACAGAAAAGGATTCTTTTTGGCAATTTGCGAAAAAGGAATTTTAAGAGATGTTTCTTTGTCATTCCACAGTTACCAAAAGGTTTGTGATTTTGGTCTCAAATGTTCAAGGTATAAAGGGCCTGCGCCTCAGATGTGTCTTTTGCTGCTTAGGTGCAAAGATATTACTTTGCTCTGGAGTTCTGTGGGTTTACATTTTGCTTAGTTTCCCATAGAATAAGATTGTAATTTGAGGTGTACACAGTCATTTCTTTGTCACTCTGCTGTGAACAAAGGGTTTGCAATTTTGCTCCGAAATGTTCAGGGTACATAGACTTGCCTTACCGACGTGCCTTTTTCTGGTTTCATGAAAAATATATTAATCTGGTGTAGAGTTACACAAGTTTCAATTTTTGCTGCGTTTTCTTAAGATCACATTGCAATGTGAGGTGTTTCTCAGACGCACACTATGGGATGGGAGTGCAGGGCCCTGCGCTCCCACAGGCAAATAAGGATACCACTACACTATCTCAAAAATGATGCATGTATGCCATTATGGACTGATGGGAGTGCCCACAGAGAAACAGGAATACAATTACAACTTCTCAAACATTATAGATGGATGGCACTGTACACTCCCCCAAGCAAATATGAATACCATCATGGAGTGATGGGAGCACAGGCCTTACGGATGGATGGCAGCGCAGGGCATGGAGGGCACTGCACTCCCATATGCAAATATCCATAGCCTTATGGAGTGATGGGAGCACAGGGCCCAGGGGGCCCTGCACTCCCACAGGGAAATAAGGATACAGTTACAATCTCTCAAAAATTACGGATGGATGGATGGGAGCACAGGGCCCAGACAAGCAAATAAGGCTACGGTGATACCATCTCAAAAAGTAAGGAAATTCATTGCAAAAATCTTTGTTAATATATCAGTTAGGCTTCCAGTGACAAAAGTTGGGAAATGTGGTGTTAGGGTTTCTAACCCTAACACCCCACCTCCACCCTGCATGCAGAAACAGGCATAGGGAGTTTGCTTTGAGTTGTCAATCCTAAGGCTCACCCCATTCTCCTATACTGTACCCATGTTAGCTTATTTACTCATGGAATAGGGTACGCATTATGGTTGACAACCCCAAAGCACACTCCCTGCCTGTTGCTGCATGCAAACATACATACATAAATAAATAAACAGGCATGGCGACTACTCCAGGGTAGCAAAGAGGACCCAGAAAAAATAAGACCGAGCAGCCATTCACGAAACACCGATACTGTACATTATAATGCTTAACAATGCAGTTATCAGACTGCAGAAAAAGTAGCACTTCACTAGAGACCACACATGCCTTTAGCTGGAGTATAAGTGAGCAAGCCAAGACAGAATTCAACTCTTCTCGTACACCTCATAAGGGACACTGCCAGTACTGTTAAGGACAGCCTGCAGCAGCTATGCTCGGCTCGTGCTTTGGTTTGTAAAGTCAAGCCAGACCCCTGGCTCTAAGTGAAAACATTCCTGGCTTGCCCACCTCTATGCTGGAGAAGACGCACAACCCATCAACTACAAAGTGTGTGCACAGGGAAAATATGCCAGAAACAGGGCTAATTTAACTGCAGGACAGAGAAATTCTGTGGGGCTTTTTGACCACACCTAAACAGGCGATTAGCAAATTAAGTTTGATAGAGGCTGCCGATTCTTCAGGAACAGAAATGACTGATCCTAAGGGGGGGGGTTGGGGCAGCAAAGAAAGGGCACAAAGTAGAGCTGGTTGTGGCAAGCAGGACTATGACACCTGAAATCCTGGGAATTCCTCCATAATATAGTGTTATTCAGTTATGTTATGTTAATCCTATTTCACTCAGAGGTTGTTGAATCCTGTATCATTGTACTGGTGTGTTGATCCTATTGCCACTGTGTACTGTTGTGCCAACCCTACTTCGCTCAGAGGCCGCTGAATCCTGCAACCACTGTGTACTTGTGTTGACCCTATTGCCACTGTGAACTGTTGTGTTGACCCTACTGCTACTGCATACTGGTGTTAATCCTGGTGTCACTGTATACTATTGTACTGATCCTACTGCCACTGTGTGCTGTTGTGCTAACCCTACTCACCCAAGAGCCTGTTGAATCCCTGTGACATTAGCCCTGTTTACACTGTCGACTTTGCAGTGCACCAACCCATGCGCACGGGTTGATGCACTGCAAAGTCAGTAGTGTAAACACTGTCAGGAGTGCCGTATGTGCCTGTCAGATCTTTTTTTTTTTTTATCCAATTCAGTTGAGGGATCAGTAGCGTAGCAAGCCATTAAATGGTAGTGTGAAGGCTTTGCTGCGCTTGCTCCGCTACAAAGGCTGTTTTAAAATCAGCCTCCAGTGAATTCATAGCCCCTCCTCGGAGCGACCTACAGTGCTGCGGGGGGGGGGGGCCTGTGTGAACGGGACTGCAGATGGCGCACTGGGAAAGCAGCAGCGTACATACCACAGTGCTGCCACTGTGTAAACATGGATATTGTGTACTACTGTGTTGACCCTGCTGCCATCGTGTACTGTTGTACTGACCCTACGTCACTCAGAGGCTACTGAATCTTGCTGCCATTGCGTACTGGTGTTAATTCTACTTCACTCAGAGGCTGTTGAATACGGGTGTTCTTGTGTACTGGTGTTGATCCTGCAGCCACTGAGTACTGTTGTTTTGACCCTACTTCATTCAGAGGCTGTTGAAACCTAGTACCACTATGTACTGGTATGCATCCTATTTTACTCAGAAGTTGTTGAATCCTGCTGCCATTGTGAACCGTTGTGTTGATCCTACAGCCATTGCATAGTGTTGTGTTGCCCCTACTTTACTTAGAGTCTGCCAAGTCCTGGTGTCATTGTTTACTGGTGTGGATCCTACTGCCATTGGGTACTGTTGTGTTGACCCTACTTCACTCAGAGGCTGCTGAATCCTGGTGCCCATGTGTAATGGTGCATTTATCCTACTGTATTTCCAATTTATTGAATTCTGTTGGTGTCCTTGTGTACTGGCATGCTAACTGTATTGCACTCACAAGCTGCAAGTTGGAATCCTAGCAGTCTTTGTACTACTTGTGATCCTACTGCAGTTACAGTTTAGTTGAATCGTGGTGCCCATTGTATACTGCCCAGCTCTCAGGGGACTGCAGGATTCACAGAGGGGCTGTAAGATTCGGCACATCACATGACCTTTCCTTCCCCATTTGCAGCTTATATTTTCTGACCACTAGGGGTTGCTGCAGTGCCCTTTCTGGCACCACTCCATCCACTCCCCTCATCTCCACTCATTCACTTCCTATTTGCAATTAATATCGGTTTCTGTCCACTAGGAGTCACTACACTTCGCTCCTAGTCCCCGTTTGTTTTCTCTCCTAATCTCTACTCCTCCTCACTTTCCTACTACTAAACCCCCTATTTCCCATAGTTTGCTACTGTCCCCTGCAGGTCTCAAACCCCTTACCCTTGACTCCAAAGTCAGCAGCTCTACCACTAAGCCAACGAGTCAGGCTAATTTTTCTCTCCGTTTTAAAGCTCTTAAGGCTTCTGTCTCCATACTCGGCAAAAATACTTATCTTCTGTCCCATTGCAGGTCTCAAACCCTGCACTCTTGATACCAAAGTCAACAGCTCTACCACTAAGCTGACAAATCAGGCTAATTTACTCTCAGTTTTTAAAGCTCTTAAAGCTTTTTGCCTTCCTCCACAACCACTTTGTTCCGACTCCAAGGCTACCTAGGCACCATTCTGCTCACTTCCTCCTTCTGTGCCTCGTCTTCATAACCACCTAGAGGCTCACCTCCCACCAGACAGACCTCATCCCATGCCCTTTGTGTACTGCACCTTTGTATCTCTCCGGAATTACCCGTCCCCCCCCCACCTTGTCATTGCACCCTGGACCCCCGCATCCACACCCCAGCTTCCCTCATAACTCCGACGCTCATCCTGGCTCCCCTTGGCCCAACCTCCTTTGTGTCTTCCCAACCCTCCAAACCATGCCCATTCCCTGCTCCACTATGGCCTCCCCCTCCTCTCAATGTACCCCCAAAAAGTTAACTAGCTGCCACCCTATGGCTAGAACCTTGGTCATTCTATTACTCCTCTCTGGTAATATCCACCCTAATCCAGGCCCTGCCCCCACCAGTCCACCAACTAGGGCCTCTGGACTCCGCATTGTCTCTTTGAACATATGCAGCCTGCCAAAAAAAAAAAAAAAAAAATCAGCAGAGCTCCAATGTTGGGCCACCCTACACCAACTAGACATCACTGCACTAGTTGAGACCTAGCTCTCCAAATCTACTCCTGACTCCTTTGTCTCACTCCCAGGATACACCCTATACCGGGAAGATTGGGTGGGAAAACATGGGAACGGTTGTGCGATCTACATCAGCGATAACATTATTGGCCACATGCTCCCGCCCTCCTAAGCTCAAAAACGGAGCCCAAGCCCTCACCCTAAAAAAATCACCCCAGACCCCTCCAGGGGCCCACTATACCTCACAGTCTCCTATATACCCCCTAAGAACCAAAAGCCAGCCATCACATCCCTCAGTGATCATCTCTCTACCCTCCCACACAAAGCAGAACAGACACTAGTAGGGGACCTAAATGTCAACTGGCTTGGTCCCTCGGCTGCACCAACGAAGGACTCCTTCACCGCCCTTGACATGGTCCAATTAGTCACCCAGCCTACTAGACGTTATCCTTCTACTGGTACCAGCACCCTCCTGGATATCATTATCTTTAACCGCCCCAACAAAATCCAGGACATAAAAGTTCTTCCCGACTCCCTAAGTGACCACTCCCCCATCCTATTCCTATGGACCTCCTCCACCCCCAAACCACCTTCCGACGGTATCTCCACCCGGGGGGGGGTTTAAAAAAAAAAAAAAAAAAAAAAACTTCTCGCCCAAATGGACTGGTCCCCCATTAATATAGCCCCCAGCATTGACACTGCGCTCAATCTGTTCACGTAGGCCTTCACTAAGGCCTGTGATCTCTATGCACCACTCACCAAGCACTGCACCGAAAGACAAAATGCACCATGGATCACTCCTCCCTACTCCAAAAACTAAGGGAAAGGGACAATCTCTGGCACAAAGCTACGGAGTCTGGCAGGTCAGCTGATAGAAAATCCTATAATGCTGCACGCAATGGATGCACGTGAGCCATCTGCAAGGCCAAAGCAGACCACTATCAAACTACTCTCACCGCCACATGGGGGATGCACAGACCTTCTGGAGCAATGTCAAAGACCTTAATGGGAAATCACACTCCCAATCTCTCTCCCAGCTCTCCACAGACACAGCACCATTTCCACTCACCCACTTACCATAGCAAACAGTCTAAACACCATCTTTACAGATCTCAGAACTGTTCTCCTCAGTTGTTTCTTTGAACCTCTGCCCGAATCCCAACCCCAACCTTGCAGCGCCCTCGTTTCCTCCTGCGCAAAATATCTACCCATGAAGCCTGTCCATACCTGCAAAAAGCACTAAACAGGAATAACCCTAGCAATGACCCCCTAGATGCTAGGCTCCTTTGGCTAGTCCTCAATGAGGTCCTAGTCCCTCTAATGGACCTACTCAACAGATCCCTTTGCCTGGGGCAATTCCCCAATGCCTGGAAGACAGCCGTCATTACTCCCATTCATAAAAGTGGTGACAAATCCTTCCTGTTAACTATCGACCCATCTCTATTCCCCTCCCCCAAAGCTTTAGAAAAAGTGGTTGCCACACAGCTCACTGAATACCTAGCCAAGCATGACATATTATGCCCAGAGCAGCATGGCTTTCGTTCAAGCCATAGCACTACCACAGCCCTCCTAGAATTCACCAACTTTCTACACTCCTGCCTAGACTCCGGTAACATTGCTAGAGCTGTGTTCATAGACCTTTCCAAGGCCTTTGACATGGTCTGCCATCCACTCCTTCTTGACTCCCTCTACCAACTTGGCTTCTCCATGGACCCCCTGGCATGGTGTGCCAATTACCTCTCCACCTGGTCCCAATGCGTCAAAATAAATGGGACCCTATACAACACACTGCCTGCCCGCTCCGGGGTGCCCCAGGGCTCCATCCTGGGTCCACTACTCTTCACCCTCTACCTAAACACCTTGCCAAAGGCCTGCTCCGAAAAAATCCTACTGTATGTGGATGATGCAGTGCTCTATGCCTTGCATCATAAACCTGCTCCCCTCCAGGACTCCCTCCAACACGTCTTTTTCCAGGCCGAAACATGGTTCAAGGACCGTAGACTGGTCATAAACCTAAAAAAAGACAAAATCAATGATTTTCTCCCACCACCAAAACAAAGCGAAAAATGCACCTCTCCTCATCCTCCCCAGCACCCCCTTGAACAGATATCCATCTACAAATATCTTGGGCTTACCCTTGACTCTGCCCTTACATTCCATGACCACAAAAACACCCTAGTGGCCGCTGCAAACACTTGGATTGGACTCCTTTACCAGCACAAGGACTGCCTCTCTCCTGATGCCCTTAGGCTTGCCATTACTTCCTCTATACTGTCCCTAGTGGACTATGGGCTCCCTGTATATGGGGCAGTAGATAATTCCGCACTCCAGAAAATTCAAATCTCCCTCAACAAGGCCTGCAGGCTCCTAACTGGTGCCCCTAGGCTCACCCACACCTGCTCCCTCTATTCCACTGCCAATCTCCTCGACTTCAATGAAAGACCACTACCAGACCTGCCTACTGACCAAGAAAATTCTGCTCCATCATTCCCCTCCTGGGGTCACCGCCTCTCTTCAACTTGCCACCCCCTCTATCTCCACCCGCAACTCGGACAAAGCTATACTAGCTGTACCCAGGGTAAAAACCTCCCTTGCCCAGAGATCCTTCTGCTACAGGGCCCCTGTCTGGTTTAATGCACTCCCAGCCACCATCACCAGCACACCAAGATTGCCCCTTTCAAAGTCGCTCTCCGCAACCACCTCCTCAATGTCCGCTCCTGTGACTGCAACTAGCCTGCGCTCTCATGCCCTCTAGGGCCAAAACCTCTGACAAAGTCCATTATGGACTGCCACCACTTACAACAATATCTAATCCACCTCTGACTCATGAATAAGATGGATTATACTGTAACAGATGCTCTCTCATGGTAACAATGTTTTGCTGTGTTTATGTAAATATCTGTATCTAAAACTGTATATAATGTTTGTAAACAATGTCTGTAACCTATACATGGTGGGTATTCCATTGTAACTGTACCCTCTATGTTTGTTTTTCTGTCCTCCATGTGACGAGGTACCTTTGTAAATAAGTCGATGGCTCAAAGGTTGTAAATCCGATACTTCAAATAAATGAATAAATAAAATAAATACTGGTGTATTTACAATTCTACAGTCACAGTAGTGTGACAGGGAGATCCTGCCACTCTTGAGGAATGACTTTTTCTTAAATCTGTTGTAACAGTTCTTCTATTTCTTAGCCTAATCTATCCTTTACAATTTCTAGTCCATGAGGTTGGCCACCTATGGGTGCCCCCTCCCTTTGTTGACTATGCTAGTGTCCTCTTTAATTTTCCTTTTCCTTCTCAGGTTCTTGTACAGTGAGGTTATTGTGGTGACCTCCAACCCGATGTAAAACAACAGGCTGTGTTCCTTGTTGTTGGATTTAGTATGAAATAGTACTATGTCACAAAATATCTTGATATTTTTAAGAAAAGATATGCCATTTCTTTAGGTTATCCCATGTTTTACATACACATGACACAGAGATTGTGTGCTGAACCTGAAGTTCTGTGTCTGGTCAATCGGTTATCCCACAACCCCTCCGCAAGTAGATGATGCATCCATGTGCTCTGCTGTGATGATACTACTGCACACTCACAGGATGCTGCAAGTTCAAATCCTGATGTTCTTGTGTACTGATGTGTTTATGCTTAGTATACAGTTAACATTTAATGTGGATAAAAATTCATTATTTTAAAACAGTGTTGTGTAAGGTTTCAAAGCCATAATATATATACAAAACATGGAAAACGATGGCAAAAAATGACCCATGGTCCATCCAGTCTGCCCAGGTTCTCTAAATCCCTCGGATCATTCCTGGAACCTATGTTCCCCCAAGGTACTAACCCTCCGGACTTTACCCTAATTATCTTCCTTGGTTGTGTCGGCCCAGGTAACCACTATTCCATCATTCTATCCCAGGCCTGCCTGAAACCCCCCTTACTGTGATCGCTCCCACCACCTCAGCCAGCAGACTGTTTCTGTAAAGAAGTACTTCCTCACATCTCTCCTGAACCTCCCAGCTGCCAACTTCTACCTGTGACCCCCAGTTTGTACTTGGGCTAAATAATTCCCCGCAGTTCACTTTATTAATTCCTTTGAGGAATCTGAAGGTCTCATTTATTTTGCCCTCTCCCTTCTGGTTTCCAATGAGTACAAATTTAGTGCCCTGAGGCGCTCCTCTTAGGATTTACCCTGCTGTCCCCAAATCATTTTGGTTACGCTGCATTGCACTCTCTCCAACCTAACTTATCTTTGTCTTTTCTAAGGTGAGAACTTCAGAACTTGGCACAGTACTCCAGGTGAGACCTCAACATGGCTCTGTAGAGGGATAGTATCAACTCTTTTCTTCTACTGTCAATCCCCATCCCAATGCATCCCAGCATCCTGTTGGCCTTACTATAGGCCTTGTCGCACTGACTAGTTCATTTAACGGGGTTACTGAAGGTAACCCCAAGATCCTGTCCTTGTTTGTAGTGCTAAGTCTCTCCCCTCCCACCCAGACCTCTGTGGGACCCCCCCCAAAGGTGCAATACCTTGCACTTTCTTGTGTTGAATTGTAACTGCCAGAGCTTTGACCACCCCTCTAACCTTAGCGAGTCCTTTTGCATATTCCTTACTCCTTCCTCACAATCCACCCTCCACAGTTCTATGTCACTTGCAAACAGTCACAACTTGCCCTGGATTCCTTCGCAAATGTCGTTAATGAACATGCTGAAGGGGACTGGTCCCATGACTGATCCCTGTGGAACCCCACTCATCACCACCTTCTCTCCTGATTTAACCCCACTCATCACCTTCTTCTCTTCTGATTTAACCCCACTGACCACCATCCCCTGTTGCCTACCTGCTAGCCAGTTTCCCACCCAACCCACAAGAGTTTTACCTGACCCCAGGTCCTCCATTTTCTTAAGTAACCTCTTGTGTGGTACTTTATCAAAGGCCTTACTAAAGTCAAATTACAGTAAGTCCACTGTGTGGTCCTTGCCTATCTCCTCGTTACCCAATCAAAGAAAACTATCAGGTTGGTCTGACAAGATGGTCCTGCAACAAAACCAAGTTGTTTATCATCCTGAAGTCCACTGTTTGCTAGGTATTCTATGAAGTCCTCTTTAATCAGGGACTCCATCGGCTTCCCCATGATGGAAGGTCAGGCTAAAAGGCGTACAACTCCTGGCTGTGCCCGTCCCCCAAATGCAGCGGTACTATGTCTGCTAACTTCCAATCCGCTGAGACTACCCAGTCCTAAGTGAGCTGTTGAGCAATTCAGCCAGTGGATCAGTCAGTTCACTTGCCAACTCCCTCAGTATTCTTGCGTGCAACCCATCTGGACCTGGGGTCTTATCAATCTTGAGGGCTGCCAGCCCATTCAGGACTCTTTCCTTAGTAAACACAGCCAGACTCATTTCTGGGATTCCCTTTAAGGCTACTCTGATGCTGCTATCAGGCAAGGGCTCGTCTTCTTCCTTAGTGAAGATGGAGCAAAAATTCAGAATGGCAGCCTTCTGCCCATACTCTTCTATCACCCTACCCCCCCCCACCAGTCGTGCGATATCCCCCTTTTTACGTTTTTTGCAAATACATCTAAAAAACAGTTTTCAGCCTTTCTTTACCACCTCCGTGATGCGCAGTTCTGTGTCTGCTTTTGCCTCGTCGGTCCCAGAAATCCCCCAAGTCCCTTACAAAGTGGTACCCCATGTCCCGACACCAACCCTTGAGCCAACTACTGAATTCTGCTATCTCAGTACCCCTAATCCTGTCCTGTCTCCCTGCCCAGTCCCACGCAGGGAGGACTTTGGAGAAGGCCAGGGAAACAGAGTGCACTGCCAACCTGTGCTCCAGTCTATGGAAATCTGGCTTCACTGCCTCTACCGACTGGTTTGCCAGATCGTTGGTACCTAGGTGCACAAGCACCCATAGCCCCCTCCAGGGAGGCAGTATAGCATAGCGTTTAAGGGCACTGAGCTGCAAATTTGGGAAACCTGGCTTTGAATCCCATCAGCCACCACTTGCATACTGTGACCCTGATCAAGTCACTTAACTTCCTTGTGCTCCCAAGTCACCACTGGAAACAAGCTCCAGTTTAGTGCGTCTTTCATGGTTAAACAATTTCCCCATTCCCTTTCCACCATCCTCCCTATTTTATCCACGTCCCTGCTGGCTGATGCTCCAGGCAGGCATCGAACCAGCCCTCCTCCATCTGCCCCCCCCACCCAGTCCGTACCTCTAACCACTAAGTACTCGATCACTAGAACCTTCTTTACACTCTTACCCTCCTTGGGTGCCAATGTGCTGTCTGGCCCATCACCTGAGACTGACTCAAGAGTCCCCCTCTGCGGAGTAAGGAGCTTGAGCCTCCTCCAGGGTTGCAAAGCGATTCACATTGTGGATACAACTGGGCTGGACAACTTCATTAAGGCTGCCCCTTCTAACCCTCCTGCGCCTCACCACCATCCTCCCTCCCAGACTAGTGGGTCTCTTGGGGAGTGGGGGTGAAGTAGGTAGGCTCCTGCTGAGCCGAGTGCACAACTGGGTACTTTCTATCCTGGCTGCTACCAGCCAACCATGGAGCTCTGCTATGGTCTTGCAGAAGCGGCAGTGCCTTCTGCTCCAGAACTCTTCCCTGGAGAAGAGTGCCTACAACCCAATGTCTCCCCCCTGTACCACATCTTACCATGAACCATATTAATGAGAGAGCAATTTAAATAGTACTGACTTATGACATGACTAAGTTGTCACGTATGGGGTCAAAGGTGGAAAAAGCTGTTGTATATGGCTTGCTGTGTATGATTTTGACATCACAACTATATGCAACAGCTTTTTCCAAAAATATGTTCCTCATGCCTAACTATCACTCCTGGCAGCTAGCAGTTTAATCCTCTTGCACTAACACTATCAGTACCTGCTTGGTAATACATATGCTATGCCTGCCGTAGTATTTTCCAAATGTTCCTCCGACTGTGAAAAATTCCTAATGGAGCAAAAAAAAAAAAAACCAAACAAAAAAAACCAAACAACATATTCTTCATGAGTTTGACGCAAACATAAAACAAATCCCCTCATTCCTTGCTGAGGTAGGAGACAGAAGGCAAATCATCAATATCCCTGTCCACAAACTTGACTGATATCAAGAGAACACTGAGTACAAGCCAAGTATTTAACCCAGCTATAAAAAGTTTCCCAGTAAAGTTTACTCTTACCAACTAATCTCTGTTGCCTTTATTATTAGAACCATATACTATATACTGTACATATAGGTGACAGTGCACAAATCAGTATGTGTATTCCCATCTCAGGGTCGAGCTGACAGCATGGACCCACAACTTCATAGTACATGGTCACCAATACATTATTCTATATATCTCACTTCAGTGCCAGTTTCATGAATAAAGCTGCTCTTGCGTGCTGGTGTGTTGATCCTATTGCAGTCACAGTTTGTTGAATCCTGGCGCCCTTGTGTACTGATGTCTAATACATCTGCAGTCAAATGCTGAATCCTAGTTCTTTTGGGATGTTCAATCCTTTTGCACTTGCACATTTCCGGGTCAAGTTATCCTCACCTCGAGGGAGAAAGTTCATTTTCCGCAAGTACAAATTACTTACAGTATATTCTGTTTATATCACATGTATGGTGTTGCTATCGGGACACTGCAACATTAGAATAACTAGAACGGGGCAGTTTATATAACTTGTTGACTAAAAAGATGTTTAGTTTCTATTTCACATAAAACCCTTTAGGCAGGTGCCCATTTCCAAAGGATTCAGAGTGAGGTACACGACATTAGATACAAACAATATACATTAACAAGGTACAGTTTAGGATTAAAAGTTCCAAGTATGCAGAAAGAGCAGTATAAATAAGACATGTTGTGAAGGTTACAAAAAACATTCATTAGAAGCATTTACAAATTCCAGAGGTGGTTAGCGAAGTCAATAGCCGAGTTCTGAACAAATCGATAAGAGTTGCATCTTCTTACTGTTATCTGCCATGTCATTCCAGTGTCTGGCAAATACAAAAGAGAAGGAGTTTTGACCCATCGTGGTTCTCCTGCAAGGCAACAGCAGAGTGTGACGGGCCATCCCTCGGGCAGCATATTTACTATCCATGTATCTGAACGTGGACTGCAGGCCAAGGGAGAGCAAACCTAGTAAGGCTTTTTCACCAGTCAATCAATCAAATCTGTATTTATCCAGGCAAACACCTTTGAGCAAGCTCATTTACAAGTGGACCTGCATCACACCAGGTCAAGAAACAATGCATTTATGCACAGGCAAGAAAACAAATCATGTATATACATAATAAAATCAAGCTAAGAAACAATAAAGAGTAACGGTGTAGTATTTTAACACATGGTATAATATTTCTAAATGTGTACATAAATTCAAGGAAAAAGGGGTGGTGGGAAGGGAGCTACATAAAGAGAGGAGGATGCAGTATCAAAATTAACAAAACCTCACACAAAGCGCAGGTAACAAGGGGTAAAGAAAGTAAGGCAGGCATAGGTGGGAATGGTGCAGGGAGTATACACTTCTAGGAGAGGTGGATTAAAGGGTTGGGAAGTCGCAAGAAGGGTCAGGGTAGAAGGGAGGAATTAAGGTATAGGGTTCCTAACTGGTAGTGTTCGATGCAAGCAAAATGAAGGGCAGGGGTTGATAGTAAGCAGATAAGGAGCAAGCTAGAGACGGTGGAAGCAGTGGCATACTTCTGTGACCGTTTTAGCATACAAGGTCTTGAACACAGCAAGACTAACAGGGGTCTTTAATTTCAAGGATTTCTGAAGCTTATTTCAGTGTGTTGGCAGTGTGAAGCCTATGGCTGCTCTTCCAAAGAGCGTGCAGGCCCTGGGCACCTTCAGAGAAATTAGGGAGCAGCTTCTTAAGGCAGAGTTTCATATCCCACTTAGAGACAGTAAATCAATGATATACTGTGGTAATTTACCGGCAACAGCTCTTAATGTCCATATAGCCGCATTTCTATTACGCCTGTATTGTAGGGAGGTCCATCCCACTGCAGCATATAAGGAGCAGTGGTGGATGGAGAAGGGGAGACCGGTAATGAAATGCAGGGCTCTGTGGTATAGTATGTCCAGTTTTCCCAGATATGAGGCATTACACTGGCTATAAATGAAATCGGCGATGTCAGTTAAGGAGATGAATGTGGACTGGACAAACTGCCTCTTTGCCTCTGTGGTTAGGAGGCGGTTTATCCGAAAGAAGAGACTGAGCCTCTGCCTCAGTTTTTTCAGCAAGTCCTCCAAGTATTCCACAAAGGAGAGTTTGTGGTCTAGCCAGACCCCAGATATTTGAACTCTGTTACGAACTCCAAGCTTTCCCCTAATAAGGTGGTGATAGGGGTAGCGTACCAACAGTAGCAGGGTATGCCATGTGGTTGACAGGTGAGAGTAGCATCACCTTTGTTTTCTTGGCATCGAGAAGCAGTTTTTTGCTAAGGAGCTGATACTGCAGGATATTTAAATCAGTTTGCAAGTCTTCACAGGCAGCTTCAGGTAATGTTCGGCTTAGGTAGAGTACTGTATCATCTGCAAACAGGTGGATGTTAGATTCCTTGATGCCGATGTCTATGCTGTTAATGTATAAAGTGAATAAGGAGTGGCCAGGGTATGGGGAACAGAACCCTCGAGCTGAGGTTTAGCCAGTTCACTCTGCTATATAGCTCACAGGTATGGATATCAATTCTGAGGTCAAGTGCAAAGTGGCAGGCCCCTGAGACTCACAGGTAGATTTCTCCTTTGGCTGAAGAGGAAGCCGATTCTTGAATTTTCTGCCACATGGCTAGTGAAAAACAGAATGTTAGAGAGGTCTGTGTGGTCAAATTTCTGTGCTCTGTAACTATAATATATTCAAATTATAAACCAAAATTCACTAAAATGTCCAATTGTTTTTAGTACAGTAGGTCACTGTAAAGCATAAAGTAATGCCAGACTGTTCAAAAATACCTTCAAGCAGTGGAATGGGGCAGGAGGACCATAATCACAGCATTTAAAAGATTACACTACACTCCTTCAGAACTATTTGAGGAATCTGCAGAGTAAATTAGCCAAGCGGTTAAGGGAAAAGTTCAACAGGGAGACTGCTGCTACTGACACAGTAAAAGGTTTGTTTAAGAAGAAATAGACTGACAGCCCTTAGGCTCTGAATGTGGGAGGGAAATAAAAAAAAAAAAGAAGACAAAAATCAGTGGCTGAAAGAGACTAAACTAAATACATGGGCCAGTGTTTCCCCAAACACTGAAGTCAGCCTCTCAGGGGAGGCCCGAACCTGTAAGGGTCAAGCAAGCCTAACCTTACAAAAAAAAAAAAGAGACGGATAGCGGAAGACTATTTTCCCATTTTTCTAAACTGACTGTAAAAATGAAAAAACAAAGTCAAATCAAATCTCATAACAGGGTATATATGTATATCTAGGTGACGTTCTAAATAACAGAACTTTAATGTGAAGTGTCACAGCCACTAATCAGTGGTTTCCTTCAAATACAGAGCAGTGGCCTGTTCTCCTTCACTCCAGACTAGAATGCCAAGGGTTAGAAAAGCCATAGAATATGGGCCAGGTACTTAAAAAAAACACTGAACACAAATGTGTACAGCGAGTATGCCTGTCTACACCCTTAAACCTAACAATGTACTGTATTATCTGAAGAACTCGCAATTCCTCCTGCTCTCACACCAACATCCCTCCCACCTTTCCATCACTGGTGATGCCTTTGTGCCCGTTCGACGGGGGGGGCTTGTTGTTGGTACTTTACCACTTAGTCCGTCAATCAATGTATTACTGGGGAACAGTCGGCAGTAAGAATCCCCCTCCCACGTATGAGGCTGGTACCAGTTTGCACTTTGTGTGCAAAATATTTTTTCTTTTAATTAACTTACCTGTGGGGGATTGCTGGGAGGTGGGGGTGGGAAAACGTGGAAGGTCCTGAGACTGAGCCCGGGGGCAGAGCGCCTGCCAGCTCCACCACGTACCTCCGTCGCCAGAGTAGGTGGGAGGTGGCAATCAGAGTCAAACAGCTAGATTAAAATAAATAAATTAATAAATACCCCGCAGTGCACATCAAGAGTTTTAATATATGGTAGGAATCTTTTATTTCCTGGTCCCACTGTCTTCCCAGGGCTACGTACAGTGGGTCTGGCAAACATCTGATCAGAGCTCATAAAAGCTCTAACATGCACTGCTGGCTACTGAATCTCCCACAGAAGTGCAAACTGGGACCTGAGCCCAACACTAGGGTGGCTGGTGTTAGAGGGGAGCAGTCTCACTGCAGGCTGCTCCCAGTTAAACACCAGCCACCGTAGGAGGCATTATTGCAGAGGACTGTTCCTTCTACCTTCCTCTAGAGTTAGAACACACTGCATAGGCAGCATGCCCCAGACAGGAGCAACGAATCACGGCGTGAACCCAACTCACACTACTGCCTGTGTTCCATCTCTCTGTGCTCCCTGACTTTTTTTAACTAGGCACATAGGATCATTTGCATTCAATGTTCTCAGTGTTGCTGTGCAGGGCTCAGACTAAAGTGTCTGTTTTTCTGCAATGTTTCCAGCTATAGGGCGTTTTGCTTTAATTGCTATGAGGTTTATCTGTGTATGAAGTGTGAAGATAAGGTCAGTCTTATTAACAAACAAAAATCTAGTAGACAGAGAAGATGAAGCATTTTGCACGTTGGGAGATGTAACCCGAAACAGTTTCATTATTACAACTTCAAGCTTAGGAATCTGAAACTGAGGTGTGGAATGCCCTGTTCCCTTGAAGTTTCAGTTTCATGTTCTCAGAAGTAAGATTGTGGGGTGGGGCCTTTTTAAAGGAGAACACCTGTCATCTCAGCATCCAAACCACAGCACCCCCAATTAGGCTAAGTCCCCCCCCCCAAATATTTTGTAATTAACGGAGTGGTTTTAATGCGTGTTTGATCTAACCATGCTAATGTAAACATCCCCGAACTGCACGGCACCATTTCACATTCTCAGCGCGGCACCGCTCACTCTATCACCTCACACAGCGAGTGGCACCATGCTGAGAATGTGAAGGGAGAGTATGAGGGAGGACAGACAGGCCTGGGGGCGGAGAGAGGCTCAGATTCACAGTGGAGGGTGGTGTCCCTGAATGCAAGAAATCTCAGAAACAAGATGGATGACCTGCAGGCACTGTTGGTTGTGCGGAGTCTGGACATTGTGATGGTCACAGAGACATGGGCTACTCCCAACCACGAGTGGGACCTCTCGATCCCTGGCTACAAACTGTATACATCCCCGAACTGCACGGCACCATTTCACATTCTCAGCGCGGCACCGCTCACTCTGTCACCTTACACAGCGAGTGGCACCATGCTGAGAATGTGAAATGGTGTCACGCAGCTTCGGGACTGTTTGCATTAGCAACCACATATCATTAAAGGAATACACTGTGGGGAGGAGAAAGGACATCCACGCATGGGAAGGAAGGTGATATACATGCTGGGGATGATGGCAGACGAGTGCACTCAAGGATTGCTCAGACAGTGCAAGGGATTAGGGGAAACCTTATGTCATTATCCATGTAGGTACTAATGACCTAGCTGGAGATACGGTGGGAGTAGTGCAGGAGAGGTTTAGGGAAGTGGGTAGCAGGGGTCATGCTTAACTTTTTTTTTGCCACTGGCCTAGCTGGGAAAATAGTACCAATTTGCACTGCCCCCCCCCGCCCAAGATTTACACCAGCCCCAAGTTATAATGGGGATTACTGGGGAGAGGGAAGAGCTCAGTCTCCTCACCTCACAAATTACTCCGTTTTCCAGTGGTACCCCCTCCCTCTCCTCATAAGCATTCACTGTTGTCTAGTGGCACCCCATCCTTCTACTCTTCCTCTATGTTCTTCTTGGTGTCCAGTGGCACCCCCCTCCTCTCCCCTTCCCCAAAGGTACTCCCTTGTATCCAGTGGCACCCTCCCTCTCCCCTTCCCCGTGAGTTCTCTGTGGCATCCAATGGCAACCCCCTTCCTCTTCCCTTTCCTATAAATTCTTCTAGGTGTCCAGTAGCAACCCCAACTCCAACTGTCCAACCATAGGTGTCTGCCTGTGTTATAACAATGATGCTGCCACTCTGCTGTGGTCAAAACTCACTCCACACAAGTGCTGGCTTCCACCACACAGGTTTACAGGGGTATCTACTGTTTGGGATTTTACCTGAGGACTGCCTTTAGACTTGCAGTCCTCCAAGTTCTGCCTTCACACACACTTGCCTGTCACTCTGTTTTAAACATAGAAACATAGTTGGCAGATGAGGACTGCAATGCCCATCTTGTCTACCCATTTTTCTACCTTATGAATGTGCCGCAGGCCATTGACAGAATAAAGGCCTATCTGTTCATACTCCGTATTGCTCCTTTATGCCTATCCCATGCCTGTTTGAAGCCCTGCACTGTGTTCATATCCACCACTTCCTGAGCTAGGCCATTCCATGTATTCACCACCCTTTCTGAGAACTTCCTCACACTACCCTACAGAGTTGATGCACAAGGTGGGGTGGAAAGGATGAGAAGGGACTTGGCAAGGTTAGAAGAATGGTCAAATGTATGGCAGCTTAGATGTAATGCTAAGTGCAAGGTAATGCACCTGGGAAACAAAAACCCCAAGGGAAGAGTACACAATGGGGGTGAGATACTAACAAAAATGGAAGGGGACCTGGGGGTAGTCATATCAGATGACTTAAAGGTGGGCAAGCAATGTGAAGGCAGTAAGGAGGGCTGGGGGGATACTGGGATGCATAGGGAGAGGCATCACCAGTAGAAAACGGGAAGTTATCCCTCTGTACAGACAGCTGGTGAGACCCCATCTGGAGTACTGTGTGCAGTTCTGGAGACCCAATCTCCGCAAGGACATAGACGAGATGGAAGCTGTCCAGAGGGCAACTAAAATGGTGCAGGGTCTGCACCGGGAGACATATGAAGAGACTAAAGGAGCGTAATATGTATAGGCTTGAGGAGGGACATGATGGAGACTTTCAGTACCGCAAGGGTATAAACAAAGTCCAAGAGGGTAGCAGCTTTCAAAAAACAGGTGTACAAGAACAAGCAGATTTGAAGATGGGGGCTCAGAGGTAATGTAAGGAAGTATTTTTCAGAGGGTTGTGGATGCATGGAACAGCCTTCCGGAGGAGGTTGTGGAGTCAAACAGTGGTTGAATTCAAGCATGCATGGGACAGCCATAAGGCAATTCTAGGGGGTTGGGGTAGGAAGTAGTAGGATGCAGTTAACTAGGATCTGCAGCTTATCCATTAGGTGGGATATGGGCAGACTGGGTGGGTAGCGGTCATACCTGCCGTCAAATTCTATGTTTCTATGTAACTCCCCAGAGCATACCAACCCCACACTAGTCCCTGACGGCAACTGAAACAAACACTCCACTCACCTTCTTGTCCGGCCACTATCTGACTCTCACAACTAAGGTTAAAAAAAAAAAAAAAATCTTCCCACCCATCTCAGCTCCAAAACCCTTCCTCCATATGCCTCCTTAGCAAGTCACCAAAAGTTTGAAAGTATGTGAATAAAATCTTTAACACAGCATGCCCATCACAGCAGGAGGGAACAAACTTCAGACGAGGCAAATTTACAGGTTTAAAACACACCTTGGTGTGATATTTATTTTTCAAAAGTTCGAAAAATAAATTGCAAAGAAAAATCATTACTTAACATCAGTAGTTTCTCACACAATACAATCCTGGATTCTAGAGCTCCTATGACCCTTCTCATCTGCATTCAACAGCTTGTCTGCAGTAGCACCTCTCTGCTTCACTCTCAAGACTGAACTCTACTAGACTGAACTGAAGTAAACTATATGAAAAAGTTTTTATAGCTTTTTGGTAGGGTCACCTGACTGAGCCCTTACATATCTGGACATGTTTCAAACCAAAGGAGAGGGGATTGTGTCAGGGGATTTCCTAGTTCAGTTAAAGGTACAGTGTAATATATATCCACAGATGTTGACTTTCTATATCTCTGATCTACAGTGATTAAGCTCTTTTATACATAGAACTTTATACAGTAACAGGTTTATAGTGTGAATCTGTGAAAATACCTTAAGGATTTCTTATAACTGTATTAATCATGAAATTATTGTTTTATATGGCTTCCGAGCCCTTTTTTCTTTAAAAAGGTTTTATTAATTGTATTCATTCCTGCTATCTTAAATAGCCTTCATGCTTTTTTGGTACAGAAAATGCACTTATGCACTTTACGCAACACCTCTCCAGGTGTTTGGCACCATTCCAGGGATTGGATGGATGGAAATGGAAAAAGAATGAAAGAAGAAGAACTGGCAGGAAGTTTAGTAGGGACAGTAAAGAGCTACGCTAATTGCTTCAACCTAGGGTGGGGCGGGGGAGAAAAGCAAAGAGAAAAAGCGTTAATTGTTGGGCAGAACAGAAGTTTTGGTAGCTTGAAATAAGGAGACAGAAAAAGTAGTCCATCAGTCACAGCTGAGGGTATAGCCTAACTCCGCCACAATGCCACCTATAGTAACTTAACAGTCTCAATGCAGGTCCCAAATGCCAGCACTTTCTCCCAGTAGTGCTTTGCGATAACACCTGAGAGAGAGAGAGACTGCCGGCATTTGAGCCCCATGGTGAGACTATTACAATACTATCAGCAGTGTGGTGTCTTATGGATTTTAGTTGCATACTTTTGAACTTTTGGTGAGTTGCTGACTAAGGGGACATGGGTGGGGAGGTTGTGGGGCTGGGATGGACTGGGGGGAGGCTTTTTTTACACTAGCCCCTTTGGCAAGTCAGGGGGAATCACACTAGCCCAAGGCAGCCTGCATTATGCCCTGGGCCAAATAAATTAATGTTAAGAGTGAACCCTAGGGTAGGATCTGCAGGGGTTGCCAGATCGGTAGCATTCTCTGAGGTGTGCCAGTACCTACAGCCAGCGAAGTCAAGAAGAAAAGGACAGAGAATTTTAATGGCTGGCTGAGAGAATGATGCGAAAAGGAAAATTACAAAGATGTGTTGGTGACTGGGGGAGACATGGGCCAACAAATCCCTCCACCCACCAGACAGGCTGCACCTCAGCAGAAATAAAGAAACACAGACAATGATGGCAGAAAAAGACCAATGATCCATCCAGTCTGCCCGTGGTTCTCTGTCTAACCCGGGGACCTAATATCCATCCAGGGTCCTAGCCCTAACCATCCACCCCCCATTTCCCTTCCAGTTTTTATCACCCCCAGTAACCACTACACCCTTTACTCTGCCCCAACCATGCATGAAGAACGTATGGGACAGATTAGGGGATACATATCCGGGGAACTTAATTTAAACTGATGGGGAGCAGAATGGGTCTTTGGGCCTAGAGTCTCTGGGAAAAGGGAGTTGCAAGGCCAACTCCGCCCCCCAATCTGGGTAGGGAGAATTATTAAGATATGGGGGGGAAGAATAACGAGAGTGGTGCAACCAAGGGAGAGTATGAGGGAGGACAGACGGGCCTGGGGGCGGAGAGAGGCTCAGATTCACGGTGGAGGGTGGTGTCCCTGAATGCAAGAAATCTCAGAAACAAGATGGATGACCTGCAGGCACTGTTGGTTGTGCGGAGTCTGGACATTATGATGGTCACAGAGACATGGGCTACTCCCAACCACGAGTGGGACCTCTCGATCCCTGGGTACAAACTGTATAGAAGGGACAGGAGTAGGACAGGGGGGTGGGTGGCGGTTTATACAAGGGAAGGTATAACATGCACAAGGGAAGAGGCTGAGGAAGGGAAAGCAGAAGTGATGTGGGCGCCTTTACTATCTAACTGCCTCAGGGGCAATGTGAGGAAGGATTTTTTCACAGAGAGGGTGGTGGATGCATGGAACGGCCTTCCTAAGGAGGTCGTGGGGTCAAAATTAGTGGGAGAATTCAAGAATGTATGGGACAGACATAAGGCAACTCTTGTGGGGGGGGTAGGATGAAGTAGGCTGTTGGTTAACTGGGATCTGCAGCTTATCCAATAGGTAGGGAAATGGGCAGACTGGGTGGGCCAAGCGGTCCTTATCTGTCGTCAAGGTCTATGTTTCTAGCTAGGCTTATGGCTGCTGCTAAGGTTAAGAATCTGGGTGTCATTCCAGATGAAGGGCTGACATTTGAGGCTCAGGCGTCAGCAGTAGTCCAGAATGCTTTCTATCATCCTAGGAATATCATCCGGAATCAGTCCCTTCTCCCCTCAGAAAACTTGCTCTCACTGGTGTATGCGTTTGCAACCTCGAGGCTTGGTTATTTTAACACTCTTTACATTGGGATTAGTGGCGGTATGTTATGGCACCTGCAGCTGGTGCAGAATGCGGCTGCTAGGACATTAACCAGCCTTTCTAGGTTGAGCCATATCTCCCCGATGCTGCATGAACTGCACTGGCTGCCAGTGAAGTGGCGTATCTCCTATAAAGTCAGCCTAGTAACTTTAGGGCCCTACACTGGCTGGGCCTGTGTTACATACGTGACCTCCTGCATCTCTACAGGCCCATGCACACCCGTCATTCCACTAAGGAGGGTCTCCTTGTGGTCCCCAGATCGAGACTGAGCACTTCTGGGGACCAAGCTTTTGAAGTGGCAGGCCCTTTGTTATGGAATTCCCTTTCAAGGGCCTTAAGAGAAGTCTACTCGGTGGAGTATCTTCTGTCATACACTTAATCCTTCTCCCCCCTCTTGTCCTGGCCCCTATTCTGGCACATAATACCTCTTCTCTATTCCCCCCACCCTGGCTTTCCACCCTCACCTACACTATGTACCTAGAGCTTCCTCAGTCCTCCAACATTGCTTCCTCCTCCACCCCTTCTACTGCCCCCTCTCAAGATGACCCTCTTTAGCTGCTACACACATTTCGCCTCCTCCCCATCCCAGTTGTTGGACCTACACTCACCCGCCTACCCCTTATAGGTCACTAATCCCGTAAGCAACTCCAACTTTCACTACTCAGGCTCCTACCTCTACTTCTTATGTTAATGTCTGGTAATGTACACCCCAACCCAGGCCCTTCCTTCCCGTCCAACTAGTCACCCTGCAACCGAAGGCCTGTGCTTAGCCTCCATCAACATCTGCAGCTTGCTGAAAAAAATTTGACTCTCTCCAGGTATGAATTGCCCAACATACTCTCACTGGTTGAAACCTGGCTCTCCAAAAATACCCCTAATCGGCGATCTACATCCCTGGGTACTCAGTCTTCCATACTGACCGTAATGGCAGCGTTGGGGGAACTGTGCCATCTGAGATACCCTGCAAGGACAAACCTCCCCCCACCCAACTGGACCACAGCGCCCAAGCTACCTCCACAAGCAAAGCCACTGCCCCTCTCTTCGTCACCTCTGTCTACATCCCACCCTGGAATAAAAAAACCTGCCTTCCTCTCTGTACTAAACCACCTTTCCCTCCTGCCCCCAAAGTCTGAATGTCTAGCCCTTGGGGATTTCAATGTCAACTGGCATTCCTCTGCTGCCTCCCCCTTCAAAGATGCAATCGCCACCTTAGACTTCTCGCAAGTTGTCCACTCACCCACCAGGCATAACTCAAAAAATGGTACTGCCACCCTGCTTGACCTCGTACTAACCAACCGCCCCACCAGAATCACAAACATCTCGGTGCACCCCAACGCCTTGAGTGACCACTTCCCCATGACCTGCACCTGTTCTTGTAAGAAATCAAAACCATCACCCAAAATCCGCTTCCAGTGCCGCCTGAAGCCTAGGAAGCTCCGGCTTCTAAAACATCATCTCAGCACCTGTGACTGGTCACCCATTATCAAGGCCACTGACATCGACGTGGCACTAGACTACCTCGTTGCCACCTTCAACTCCGGATGTGACATATTTGCCCCTTACACAAAGTACTTTGTCAAGGGACCCTCCACCCCCTGGGTTTCTTAATCTCTCCTTGACCTGATGTGCCACTGGGACTCCCCCTGGAAAACTGCCCTCGACTCAGGCAGACCAGCCGACAGGCAACAATACCATGCCCTGAGAAATAAATGCACTTGGGAAATACGGAAAGCCAAGGCCGAGCACTACAGGCCTCCCTCACCTCCACCTGGGGCTCAGGTAGAAAATTCTGGGACAACCTTATAGAGCTAAATGGGAAATCCTTGTCCCCCCTCCCCCATCACCAGTAATGGTACTGCTACCACTGATCCCAAGATCACAGCTGATATCCTAAACACTTCTTTCTCAGATCTAAGCAGTATACCCCCACTTCTTTGATCCCTTACCTTGCGGCCTAACACCCCTCTCCTTGCCCTCTTAACGCTTCAAGACAGACACACCAACGGGCCAAGGCCACCTCCTAAAGGCCTTAGGGCACTCGTGGTTCAGTGGAGACACACTGGACCTCAAACTTCTATACCTAACCCTCGACAAATTCCTCACCCCCTCACCTGTGTCATCAACCGCTCCCTTTGTCTTGGCAAGCTCCCCTCCAAATGGAAAGCCACTGCCATCACGTCCATCCAAAAAGTCGGTGATCGTGCCTCCGCTGGGAACTACTGTCCCATCTCCATTCCCCTCCCCCCCGCAAGGGCCTGGAAAGAATCGTATCAGACCAACTCACTGATCGTCTCTCCAAGTACAACTTTCTGTATCAGGAACAACATAGCTTCCGTCAGGGCCACAGCACCACATCAGCTTTGCTGGAACTCACATCCACCTTACACGCTGCTCCTGACAAGGGCCGTCTTTGTGGACCTGTCAAAAGCATTCGACACTGTTAACCATATCCTCCTCCCTTCTACTCTCACCCACACAGGTCTCTCACTAGATGCCACAAATTGGTCTGCCAACTATCTCTCTGGAAGATGACAACAGGTCAAGGTTGAGACTGCCCTCTCATCCCATCTCCCAGTCAAATCAGGGGTCCCGCAGTGCTCCATTCTTGGGCACCTCCTCTTCAGCGTATTCCTCAACTCCCTCCCGAAAGCATGCTCTGGGCAGCTACTACTATATGCAGACAACGCGGTCTTGCTGACCTCCGACTCTGACCCTCTCCAGCTCTCCCTACAAAAAAAACCTTCACTGATACTGAGACCTGGTTTGCCGAACACCGCTTAGTCCTAAATTACAAAAAAAATACAGTTATGTTGTTTGCCAACCACCAAAACAGACACAAGGACCTTACCCTCCGAATTCTTAACTCCCAGTTGCAGCCCCTTGGCCAGATCATCTCCTTCAAGTACCTCGGTGTCACCCTTGATCCTGCCCTTAACTTCCACAGCCACATCCACCACCTCTGCATGGCAGTCAACTCCAGAACTGGTATTCTCCACCGGTTCAAGCACTGCCTCACTCCAGACGCGCTTCGTCTTGCTGTCTCCTTCTCCATCCTTTCCCTTATTCACTATGGAATCCTAGTATATGGAGCTGCTGACAGCACGTCCCTCTGGAGAGTTAGGATAACCCTCAACAAGACCTGTCACCTGGTCCCTGGCTGTGATCGCACCACGCACACCTGCTCCCTATACCAGTTGTCCAACTGGCTTAACTTTAACAGTAGGCTCAAATAACAAACCTGTCTCCTGGCTAAAATAATCTACGCTGGGCTATCTTCCCCCGGACTCTCCACACTTCTGCAACCTG
The DNA here is from genome assembly GCA_016271365.2 of Neoceratodus forsteri. NCBI lineage: Eukaryota > Metazoa > Chordata > Ceratodontiformes > Ceratodontidae > Neoceratodus > Neoceratodus forsteri. The sequence continues at coordinate 149,957,805 of JADMNL010000028.1, forward strand.
CTCCCCTGGTAAAAGCCACCCATAGCTCCTCTAAATCCCCTTTCCTTGTTCCCCATTTCAGAACCTCCCTTGGCCAGAGAACCTTTTCCTACAGAACCCCATCATGGATGAATACCATCCCTAGCACCATAACCTCCGAACATAAACTTGGCAGCTTTAAAACACCCCTTAAGAGTCATCTTCATACCACTGACATCTATGACTGCCAGCAGACCTCACACCCCACTTCGACAATGGATCTTCTCCTGCAACTTTATCTCTCCCACCTCTTCTTGCTATGTTGCATTGTTCCTCTGGCTATCTTTAGCCTGACTCTTCTAGTCCCTGAAATTGTTATGTGACCCTCTTATTACTACTACCCTTGATTGATTGTTTGTACTTTTACTGTATGTCTGTATGTATGTACGTACGCACGCACGCATGTATATTTCACTTGTTATTCCACCGCCGTTGTATAACTTGTTTTTCGCAGGTGAAGCCTCTGTAATTGAAATTGTTATGTAACCCTCTTATTACCACCCTCAATTATTTGTACTTGCCACTTTACTGTTTATTTCACTTGTTATTCCTTCTTTGTTGCGTAACTTGTTTTTCTGACGTGGAGCCTTTGTAAATGAGTCTCTGACTCAAAAGTTTGTAATTCTGAAATGTTCTATAAATAAATAAAATAAATAAAAAGGGCATTAAAATCTTTTTTAGTTTCTCAGGCCTTTGTGGTCTAATTCTCTACTGGCATTAATGGCAAACTAAAACTGGTTTATTGCACTTAAACCTCTGTTATGGCAAAAAAAAAAAAAAAAGTATTTTAAACCAATGAGAATTCTTTCTGTTTTTTTTATGCATGATCTGGGTGTTAACAGAATGTGATTTTCCACACAACTGGCATAAGCTTTCGAGGAAGGACTTGGTTGGTCCAAAAGCTTAAGCACCGTTTTCCTTTGTTACATCTGTGTTGGTCCAATAAAAGGTATCAAACCATTTGCTTCTGGATCTGTTAATACAACCAGTCATGGTTTACCTTAAACCTGTTGTGCCCGTGATCTTGGAGTCTTGTCTATTTGTCAAGATCCCAGATACTGCTGTTACTATCCTAAGTGTCTCCATCACCAGACAGGATCATGCACAGAGGGGCTGGTGGTGTTTCCATCTACCTTTCCTCTGGTATCCAGTTTCAGGATATTAAATAGCTGATATAGCACAGCAAAATGCTACTCAAAACAGGAGGTAATGCTAACCATTTACAGAAATGCTTAGCAGCAGACTGCTAACCATTTTTTGAGTAAGTCCATGGCACAATAGGCAAAACGAATAAAAACAATTTATATATTTTTTTACATTTTATTTATTTAGTGATTTGAAAAAGACCTTTGAGCGCAAGCTCTTTTACAAAGGTTCCACGTCATTCCTGACGTTGCCATGCCTTATCACTGTATTTGTATTATATTCGTTCTCTGTCGGTACCTGACTGTAGCTCTCTGCCCATACCTGTCTGTAACTTGTTGATTGCTGCTACCTTGTCTTTGTATCTGTATATCCCCAAGTTCTGGACTGTACCTTGTTGATTGCTATTACCCTGTCTCTGAATTGTTATTGCCTGTACCTTTGTAATTCTCCCAGGTCACACCTGAAATAGGCACCTGACAGTCTAGTGTGCTTACCTGGTAAATAAAACTAAATAAATAGATTGCAAAACAAAGTATAATAGGAGAAAGCAAAGATACATCACAATGAATGATACAGCTTGGATTCAGAACTTACAGAATAACTGAAAACAAGGTACAAGTTCAAATAAAAGAAAAACACTTTGAGGGTGGGGGAGGATAAGCACCCACAAAGTGCCTTGTCAGTAGATTCAGAGGTATGAGGATAGCTGGCAGTGGGGTGAAGAAAGGAGGCATGAGAGAGAGGTAGGTACTGCGGTGGAGGTGAAGGGTGGGGGAAGAAGGGCGATAAGGTATAGGGAGAAATGGGGGGGTGAGGGAAGGCTGAGCAGAGAAGACGTGCTAGAGTATAAATGGTGGGGTGCGAGGGGGCATGGTCAGGCAGCTTGCATTAGTAGTGACTGTTAGGGAAATTCACAGGACTGGGAGTTGGGGGAAGGTGGGGTGGTGGGTGCCAAAGGAGCACGACGTGAACTGATTGCTGAGGCAAATTATGAGAAGGGACAGAGGGAGGGGGTACCTTTTTTTGCTAATCATTCTGTGCTAAGTGCTATGCATTTTCACAGCTGATTAGCACTTTCACACAGAGAACTGCTGTTCACATTTTTTCGCTTATTTAACACCCTGAGTTTGAACATGTGCTGTGTCTCCTCCCCTTCTGCCTTGGAGATGCTGCTCCTCCAATGTTCCCTCTCCTTTTCAGTACCCACAGCCATTGCTGGGGTTTACTGCTGTCCTGGCACATTTCCCTCATCAGTCACTGCGCTCCTCACCGCTATATCATCTATTGCCTCCTCTGGAGAGTTGCTCATCCTAAGTAACTTCATTGGCTCAGCCCCTTCCGTCACAAATTATGCTGTAATGTAAAGCCCCTATAGCTGTCACAACTAACCTCTGATCCCACTCGGCTCAATCACAAACCCCTCAACCACTCCCTCCTGAACTGGGTTCTCTCCTTGCATCCCCATCGTATAGTGAATGCTGGTACCTTCCCTGATGCCCTCAGTGACCACCACATGGAATGCTGTGTGCACAAGGTACATAATCTCAATGTCACCCTCTCCCAAATTCATACAGATCCAATCCTTCTGATCTTTGGTCCTGTTCTCCTTTTGTGCTGACTTGGCAGCTAACTGGTCCCCCATTTCAACTGTCAGAAACAGCAACACAGCCCTCAAATTCTTTAACTCCAAGTTCTTGTCTTTCTGGATCACCATGCCACCGTGAGAAAAACTAAAGTAAGAGGTTCTCTCCTACTCTGGATCTCAGCGGAGTTGCTGGCCTGTCATCGAGCAAGTGACCTTGCCTGGTGGACTTACAAGTCCACTGGTTCACCATTTTACCTTACTAGTTGCAGGGTCCTTTGCAACACCAGTACCAGAGCTACTAGGCTAGTGAAGGCTAATTACTTTGCATTCACATTCCACAGCAACCTTAAAGAGACTCGCCAAGATAATGCAATTAGCCCCTGCAAGATTACCTATCTGTGTCTTGTTGCCAGAGGATCCATATAAAGTCAAAATGTCCTTTAAGTTTTAAGTAATTAAAATGCTACATTGCGCGTAAAATTGCAAAAACTGGGCCCCAAAGACTTTTCTTTTTTTTGCTGCCGCCCATGCTCCACCCTTATTAGTAGACTGGTGCCCACGTTTCATTGCGAAGTGGCCATTATATCATTTAAAACAGATGGAAAAGCTGCTGCCCATTGCATATAAGGAAGTGTGCCCCTGCGCTCTCACCGGCATCTTGTCATCATGCTAGTGAGCATGGGGGCAGAGCGTGGGCGGCAGAAGAAAAATGGGAAGTCCTTGGGACCCGGTTTATGCAATTTTATGAACGATGTAGCTTTTTAATTACTCAAAACTTCAAGGACATCTTAACTTTATATGGATCCTCTGGCGGCAAGGCACCGATCGGTATGATGCAGCAGCTTATCATTGTGGATCTCTTTAACCACCCTTCTAAGTTCCTGAAGCTCATTCACACCCTCTTCTCCCCAGTCTGACCCAGCCTCCCTCACCCATCCTCAAAGTGGGCGGCACCTGTCTCCGACCCACGCTGCTACCTCAGCTTTCAACTCCTTTTTTTTTTTTTTTTAACTCCTGTGCCCTTTACCTCCTTCATCCACCTCCTCCTCCTCTCCCTTCCCTCCTACCTCACCCCATCCCCCACCCCCTCTGCTTCCCTCAAATCCCTTGGCTCTAAAACCCTCAAAAAGGTGAGAGTACTGATGGTCTTGACCCCAAACTACTATCTCTCTGCTCCTACCATTGCTCTCCCTGTCAACTACCTTCTAAACCTCTCCTTCCTCTAGTCTCAGTCCCAGACACATGGAAGCAGGCTACGGCCATCCCCCTTTCCAAAGGGGGAGTGACCCTTCCTCCCCTTGTAACTACTGCCCCATCTCCCTACTCTGGCTAAGCTCCAGAAACAGCTTGTTCTCTCCCAACTCTCCCCTTTCCTCAATTCCTCCTCTTTCTTCACCACCTACCAGTCTGGTTTTATGAAATCCCATTCCACCTCCCTCCCTCCCTCCTGTGACTCAGTGACTCCATCCTAACTGGGATAGTTCAGGGCTTGGTCACCGTAGCCCTTTTTTTTTTTTTTAAATCTGGCCAAACCTTTGACACTGTTGCCCACACCATCCTTCTGGACAAGCTAAATGCAGCGAGTCTCTCTGCTTACTCAGTTGAGTGGTTCTGCTCCAACTTGAGGATGGGTCTCAAGCTGTTCATACTGGTGATGCCTTATCCCCTTCTCTCCATATTTACTCTGGCATACCCACAAGGATCTGTCCTTTGCCCGGTTCTAGTCTCCATATTCTTGAACGGCCTTCTCTCTGCATGTATGCAGAAAACACTGTCCTCTAGATCTGACCTCATGGCCCGGCTCCAACTGGACTTCAGCAACATCCAGCACTGGTTCCGGGCTAATCAGCAGTCCCTCAATACCCCCCAAAAAAGTCTGCATGACTTTACAAGGCAGAGACTAGCTAGGCTGATCCCCTCCCCTCCTTCCATACTCTTTCTGGTGTTGCAACTGAGGATGTTTCCTCTTTCCAATACTTTGGGGTCTGGCTGGATCGTCACCTCAATCTTTCAGCTCATGCAGATGCCATCCATCAGAAACTCCACCCAAAACTGAGCGCGTTTTACAATAATAAAGTGAATATCCCACTTCCTGCTCACAGAGAAATCATCTCGAAGATGAGTCTTCCTGTCTTCAACTACTGTGACATCATTTACAGGGCTGCTCTAAAATCCACCCTAGCCATACTGGACCCACTATGTCACTCCTTTTGCCATTTTGCCCTGGATTGCCCCCATGCCTGGCACCTCGCTCCACTGCAATACTTTCATCTCCAAATTCTAGCTTGGACCCCACCCTTCCTCCCTCCTCAACTTTCCCCTTCTACCTCCTACTCACTTTGCAGCTCTGGCCCTCGCTCTCATGCACACCCCTCTGTAAAATCCTCTGTTAATCAAGCTGCCTTCTCCTCCCTCTTCCCCAAACTATGTGGCTCTCTTCCCATTACCGTCTGTACTGCTCCTTCCTCCCACTCACTTAAATCTCCTCCACGAATTCCCTACTCACTGCTGCAGTTGTCTGTGATCATGTGCTGTATTTTGCCACTCTACAGTTACCTCCCCCTGCCCCCAGTTTCCTCCATTTCTCCCTGCTGCATGAAACAGCAAGAGTGCTTCATTCACCCTTCAAACTGCTGCCATCTGTAGTTTAACACCGCACCTAGCAGTGCCTTGTTCGCACTCCAGTTGTGTTCTAATCTGCACTTATATTACTTGTTACATTTCAGATGTTCTGCCAAGCTCTTCTTGTTCATTTTGTTGCTACGTAACTGTTTAACTTATATGTCTGATTTGTGTACCCAACTGCTGTAATTTATTGCTGGTCTCTCTTCTTCTCCCCATCCCCCTCCAGGACGCAACTGGAAATGAACTACTTCTGCTCAGGATGTCTTTTTTGGTAAATAGTTTTGAAATAAATAGTTGCTACACTAACCTTTGTGAAAGAAGCTCCACAGACTCAGGTCCTGCCTAAAGCCCCAATGACTTAACAGTGTGACTAGCCAGCAAGGAAAGTAACTTGGAAAATCTACTAATCTAAATACAGTGCACTAACTGGGTACATAGTACGTGGTGGGAGGTGGTGGGGGCAGCCAACTGCCACAGTCTGTGGGGAGGTGAAGTTTTTTTTGAAAAACACCTGCAGCAAAGTCCGCAGAGGTAATGTAAAGTAAAGATTGCTTTCTGTCATTTGTGAGAAAGTCAGACAAATTTGGTAGGCAGTTTATTCACTTCTGGAGGCTGAGTGTTGATATCTGGCTTCTGCCATGGGATAAACAGGCACACCCAAAACAGCTCAGGGCTAGGGGTTGTGGAATAAAAATGAATTCTGCAGAAAGTAACCACTTTATGCTTTTTTTTTTGTGGGGGCGGAAATATGGTTAGGTGGAATTTCTAGGGTGAAATGCTGAATTCCATGCATCAAGAGAACATTTAGCAGAAATGTCAGAATAAAGATTTGCATATTCACTGGTCTTGTCAATGCACCCTCCCCCAAAAAAGTGCACCCCCCCAAAAAGTGTTTCAACATATGAAGCAAACTGAGGATTGAGACAGCCTCATTCAGGATGTGCTAGCAGGACCCCTTGACAATATGGTAGCTGTGCCAACCAAAGGAAAAAAAAATCTATCAGCACTGGGCAGGTGAACTATTGCCACTTCTGAGTGCTAGAACGCACATGAAGCACTGATTTGCGATTGTCTTCAAGTGGTATAGACTCCTTCGTTTTCAGTTTTGCTAATGTGCTTGAAATATCAGTAATAAATATCATTAGTAAATCATCACATCCTATGACTGGATGTGTGCGAGATTAGTCTGTAAACCTGGGGCTGACAATTCACAGGCCTCTTAAAGTCAGTGCTCATCTATCTCTAATAGTCCTATGAATGGACAGTACTCAAAAAAGCCTCTCACGGGGCAGCGGTGGTGAGGGTTGGCGCTGGAGCGCCATACCTCCTCCAGCGCGGCGACCCAGACTCAAGCCAGACTCAGGATGTCGGTGGGTCGGCGGGAGGGATGACAAGCTTCAGCGTCTAACGACAACTTCGCCGTCTCCAGGGAGGATTTGGCGATGCCTGATACTTGCATGACCCCAGTGGGCTGGGAAATGCAAGCTCAATTGGGGTAGAGGGTGGCCAATGAGCAGCCAGGATGTCGGCGTTTGCACCTTATGTCAGGGAGCTACACACTGCTCAGGGAGGGATGAAAACGAGAAACTGCCTGCCACAGGGGAAGATGGGGAGACTGAGGCCGTGCCCACGATCTGCTGGATCCCGACCAGCAGCCCTCGACTGACGAAATGTGAGTATCGGGTGCTTGCCCCCTAAATCCCCACCTGGGAGAATGGCAGGCATCATGGGGCTTGAGGGTCTTACTGGGTAGGGTTCCTGGCAGTGGGATGTCCACTTGTCTCCCTGAAGGGTTGGAGGTGGCAGGCAGGGAGAGATAAAGAGTAATTACAAAAAAAAAAAAACACACAGACACACAACAACAAGCCCCTCACAGTCCACTGGAACACACATTACTTGTACCCACAGTAGCAACATGTTCACCTGACTCAAAAGTGGTGACTGCTGCCGGCTGGGGGGCACTGGAGGCTGAGGCGCTGGTCGCCGCACCTCGCGCCACGCTGGCGAACCACATTTGGTAACGAGCACAGGTTGACGGGGGTCGGCAGGGAAGAAGGTGGATCAAGTGTCCGATGGACTCGCGCTCCATCTCGGGGAGAGAACTTAGCCGGTCAGTCTAGCGTCGACCCTGGCAAGCGGGGGGTTGGCGCAGCACTGCCGACTTAACAAGGGGTCCGGAGCTTGGCAGGCGCTGGCGGGGACACGCAGATGCATGTGTGCCTGTCGCCGGCGTCATTGCGCGTCGAAGCTCCAGCAGGGCAGAAAATGGATAAGATGGCGGCTTGATGGCTGTCCCTAGAGGTAACACCCTGAGCTGCATCCTGCCTGTGACGGGTGAGTAGTGGGCTCCCTATCATCGCCCTGCCACAGGGGGTAAGCCGTGGGGGCTACAAGGGTGAGGGCCTGAAGGGAACAGAGGCTAGGGACAGCAGCTGGATGAGAAAGGCCAACCAGGGCCTGGGGAGGGAGAAAGTAGAAAGCAAAAAATAAAAAGTGGTGCCCGCTGCCCTAGCCTGCGCCCTGGGCCATGACGCCCAGGCTCGGGCCACGACGCCCTGGCCCGTGCCCCGGTCCATGATGCCCTCACCCGCACACAGGGATATAACACCCTCACCCAGGGCAATGATGCCCTCACCTGCACCCACAGCAAGGACACTATCTACAGACACATTTGCCTGCATCCAGAACAGCAATGCACTTGTTTGCACCTTCGGCGATGATGCACTGGCCCGCACCAAGAGCAATGACACATTCGCTGGTACACAGAGCAGCGATGCACTTGCTTGCACCCAGAGCATCTGCACTTGCTTGCACCCATAGTCTGGTCTTGCTTATCTGCACCCAGAGTGGCAATGCCCTTCGTGGAACTAGAATGGTGATGCCCTGACCTGTGTTCCCAGTGGTGACATCCTCACCTGTACCAGAGTAGCAACACCCTGACCTATACATAGAGCGCCGAAACCCACACATGCATCCACAGCAGTAACGCCCTCAATGGTAAACAGAGCAGGGATTAACTCACCTGTTCCTACAGCAGTGACACACTCACCTATAACAAGAGCAGCGAATCATTTACCTGTACCTGCAGGAGCAAGTCACTCACCTGTACCCACAGCAACACACTCACCTGTTCCCAGAGCAGTAAAGTGCATACTTGTACCCAGAGCAGTGATGCACTCACCTGTATTCGAGTCCCACCCTCCCATAATTTTAACTTATAACAGGGCCTGAGTAGGCATAATGTTGTACAACCCCTGGTTAAGGCCAGTATGGCTCTATTACCTTTTGAATTCCGTAACTAGATGTAGTGTAGCAAATTAAATTTTGGGTCCAGTCCCCTATTTCCACTTTTCAGCTATCCCGTCACAGTAACATGAAACACTCATTAACTGTACCAAAAGTAGCAACGCACTTACCTGTAACCAGGCCACAAGCACACTTACCTGCACCTAAAGCAGTGACACAGCCACATGCACCTAGAGCAACAGCATGGTCCCCTGTACTTAGAGCAGCAACATGGTCACCTACATCCAGGGTAGCTGCACAACTACACCTCATCCACACCCAGGGCTGCTACACCCTTGCCTGTGCACAGGGCAATGCCCTTGCTTGTACCCAGGGCAGCTATGTTCCTGTCTGCACCCAGAGCAGCAAAACCCAGAGCAGTGACAAACTTGCCTGCACCCAAAGCAGTGATTCACTCACCTGTACCTAAAGCAGCGACACATTCACCTGCACCCAGGGTAGCTACATCTCATCCAGACCCATGGCAGCGATGCCCTTACTTGTACCTAGGGCAGTTATGTGCTTGCCTGCACCCAGAGCAGTGACAAACGTAACTGCACCCAAAGCAGCAATGCATCCGCCTGTGCCCAGAGCAGCGACACACACGCCTGCGCACAGGCCAGAGCAGCGACACACGCGCCTGCGCACAGGCCACAGCAGCAACACACGCGCCTGCGCACAGGCCACAGCGACACACACGCCTGCACCCACAACTGTAGCACATGTGCCAGCATCCACAGCAGCAACGCACGTGCCTGCACACACAGCCATAGCAAACTCGCACTCTGAGCGGAGGCACAGGCATCCAGGGCCACAAAACACACACACACACACCCATCCACAGAAGCAACACACGCACTTGTGGTTAGAGCAGTGACACCAAGGACAGCGCTAACATGCACCAAAAGGGCAAAAGTTGCATCCTGCCCAGAAATAACCCCTCTTCCCTTTGCCAGTGGGTCCAAACTTATGTACCTAGTTTATAAAGGAAGGGAACGTGAACTATTCAAAATCTGCCATTATGTTTTGACCCACTAGGTTCTTCTTTAGACCCATATTTCTTACACCAGTGGGTCAAATTTGAGCCATATTTTAAACTTCCCAGCGCTATGACACACATGCTTATACCCAGAACTGCGATGCTCTTACCTGCACGCAGAGCAGTGATCCACTCACCAGCACAGAGCAGTGACGCATTTGCATGCATCTGAAGCAGCAATGCACTTGCTAGTACCTAGAATGACAATGTCCAGGACCTTACCCCACGCCACCATACCTGCACCCAGAATAGGGACACCCTTTCCTGCAGCCGAGCATTGATGCATCTGCCTGTGCTTAGGGTGGCAATGCAGTCATCTGCATCTAGTGTTAATGCACTCATCTACTCCCAGAACACAACATACTTGCCATTACCAAGAGTGGGGAAGCACTTGCCTGTATCCAGTTATAATGCTCTTGCCAGGAATGCTCTCATCTTTACTCAGGGTAGTGATACACTCATCTGGAACAAGATCAGCAATGCACTAAACTACGGTGGTGTGGCTGAACATTCATCAGTTCCTGAACCGAGTTCACGGTGGGTCAACACTGGTAGATTTTATAGCGGGCTAGTAAGACTTTTCTTCTAACAAGCCCTGCTTGTACTGGAGAAGGCAACATTTAAATAAGTACATCAGCTGGGCCAGTGGAAACGTTTATAGAACTAGTGGATTTTCCCAGTCACTAGACCTGCTGGCTAGTGGCTGCAAAACTTAATTTCAACCCCTGTGTTCACTGATCCATCTTGGATGATAAAGTTGATTTGAGACGGGAGGAACACTCACTTGTCCCAGAAATTGGTAGGCATGTCCCCTTTTCAGAGGGAAGGGTTATAGACCACTTACCAATCCACAGGTACACTACTCTGTCTCTTGAGGCCCAGTGGGATAAGCTGCTGGAGAATTGGAATTTTAACTCACCTACAAACATGCATCATACTGTCTCTCAGAGAGAAGGGTGGGGAGCAAGTAACTCACCTCATCCCTGCAACAAATACAACCACTGTTTCTCAGAGTTGGGGGTGACACGCAACTGTCCCTGAAACAAGTGCATCCGGCCTTTCAAAGCGAAGCTGGGGGGGGGCGGGTAGTGATGGTAGGAAACACTCTTCAGATAAATGCACACCACATTCACTATGTATGACTCTTTGGCGACACCGAATCTGTGGGGTGACAGCACCCGTCCCTGAAACAAATCTACCCATTCTCTCAAGGTGTCGCCGGGGGGCGACAACGACGTTACAATCATCAGTCCATGAAACAAACGTACCGACTTGTCTTTCTCAAGGTGAAGCCATTGGGGGTACTAACAAGCACCCGTCCCTGAAACAAATGCATCCCGTATCTCAGAGTGAAAGGGTGGGGAGTAACAAGCCCATGTTCTGAAACAAATGCACTGCCTCTCACTGTGACGCTGTGGGGGATAATGATCGGTAAAGGTAACACTCATCCCTGAAACAAATACCCCCACTGTCTTTCAGGGCGAGGCAGTTTTCAATAAGGCTGGATAGAGCACTTACCTGAGAAGAGGTTGTCTCCCAATGCGTCCGAGGCTGTGGCACTTTCCTGGCTAGCCCTCTCTTGTCTGTTTTCCCTTCCGTAGCCCCGGAGTTGCCTGGGGAGACCCTGCCCCCTGTCTTCTCTCCTTCGCATTCCTCCTCCTCGTCCGTCTCCCACGTAGAGTCGTAGAGCCACTCGTGGTCCTTCTCCATGCCCTCCGGTCCCGGCGGCGATACACAATACACGGACACGGCGAAAGTGATGCACTCCCCCTGTCTCCACGGACACGACCAAAAACAACACTCTCACAGCACGGACACGCTAGCCCTCCGTTTCTGTGGCTACAACCCCGGCGCACACAACAGCGACAAGCAAGCAAGTCGCCCACGGACACGGCGGAAGTGACGTCACGCCCACGGAGCTGGCGGCGGGGACGCGCGGTCACTCACGGAGAAGCCCGGCGATGGCGACTCACTGTGATTTCTTTACTCGTCGCGTGGGCAGCAGCACAAACCCTGTCTCTTTTACGTTCCAGCTGGCCCAAGCGAATGAGGCCAGGCGTTCGAACACAGCAGATGGATCACCAGGAAGTGAAATGCCGGCTGACTGTCTGGACAGGCTGAGGGGAAACGAAAATGAAAGTGTGTCGCAGGAAGCCACAGCCCCCTCCCAGACCTGAGGCAGAGGCAGCTGCTGCCAGGAACCTACCGGTCAACCTTCTGTTGCCGAATGACAGGCAGGGGAAAACAAAATGATAAACAATGGCACACAAAATGAGGGACACATCCTCACATGAAGATGAAAGCTCAGAACACTGTGGAAACCATTGTTTACCTGAACAATATGTATTTATGATTTAGCGTTAAAAATATAATGCACTTCTGCTTTAAATTCTTAATTTAGAATTCATTTTCTGTATGGGCATCGCCAGGCTTGTCTCTGAAAAACGACGAGGGACATAGAGGATAATGGCTGGGGATCGGGTGATAACCATGCTGTAATCTCCTGGCGTGGTTGCAAGCAGGGCTGCAGCTATGAATCCAGGGGCCCCGGACAAGTCACTTGGAATGGGCCACCGTTTCCCAAACCAGCTCATGACAGGGGTAGTGCCAGCTCCTCAGGAGGGCCCCTTCAGAGCTCAGGCCCCGGACAACTTTCCCCTCCCCATTACTGCAGCCCTGGTTGCAAGGGCAACATGGTAAACCTGGAGAGTGCAGCTCGAGAGGTTTACTGTAGTCCTAGCAACCAGGAGAGGTGATTTCAGTGTGGTTGTCACCCGATCCCCAGCCATCATCTTTTATAGTGTATGGTAAAAAAAAAGCACTGCATTCAATGTGTGAGAATTATGGAACTCTGGTGCATTCTTTTTTGCTATGCCACTGTTTGGAAGTTTCGAAGTGTGGTTAAGTAAGCAATAAGACACACAGGGTGGTGGTTGTTATGTGATAACTGCACACCTAGGTGTGTGGTGAGGCACGAGGCCGAAGGCCGAGTGTCCTTCTGCACCTAGGTGTGCGGTTATCACAAAACTACCACCCTGGAGTGTCTTATTGCGCTTATACATTGGGAAATGACTATGGAAAAAAAAACACTGATAAGGTGTTTATATTTTTAAAACTTCGTAACATTTATTTAAATACAGAATAGAGAATTAATTGAAACATTGAGATAAAATAGTCCATTGGTAAACTTTTTTGAATGGTACAAAGTAGCAATTACCAACTATTCTCAATGTTTAATTAATTCTCTATTCTGTGTTCAATTTTTTTTTTCCAAGAGGTAAGATGCACTGACTGGTAACTTTCTCACAGGTACTACCTGGGAACACAGGGAAGCTCAGTTATTAGATCAGGATCACACAGTGTACAAGTGAGGGCTGTGGGATTCAAACCCAGGTCTACAGAGTTACAGCATAGACCATTCAGCCACTATACTATGCTGCCTCCTTTAATATTGCTACAGTTTCAACATTACTATTAAGTCATGTTGCCAATTCCCATTATTACCCATTTTACCTATTTATCCCCTAGTTAACTGATGACTTTTTGTTCTTTTCTGTCAACTGCTTTAGAAACTCTGTGGTTGTGTGATAGTTACAGTGCTTTTATCTTAACTTTAGAGCTATTCAGTCTATTGGGCTGTTGAATGTTTTAACTTTTTGTCTGTGAGGCTATTTAAAAATTGTTTGCCGTTGCAGCATTCTAATTTACTGCTTGGTTGCCTTGAGAACCTGTCATGTTACAACATTTATTTATTTTTCATTTTTTAAATGCTTTCAGTTACTGTGGATGCTTTATTGTGAACACTGAGGTTCACTATTGTTTGCCATTTGCTTTTTACATTTTAAATTTTAAAATTCCCTCCATAATTGTAGCGGTCACTACTTCTTTAATTTTTGGTGCCTACCATCATCTCGGGGAGCGGTCGGCTTTTTTTTTTCTTTTCAGTGCCTCTCTGCACTCGCGTTGCATTGTACGTTTGCCTTAACTGATAGCCCGTGTCACTGGCCGATTACTTCTATGGATTGCAAGTTACATCAGTGCCATGATAAGTATGTTTCTTTTTTTTTTTTTTTACTGCTGTTGCAGCGATTCTCCTATACACCCAGACTACGATTGTGAACTGTGTGTTGCAGTGGGGACTGGCGTGTGATATGACAGGGATGGAGCTAGGGCTGGATTGCACTTCGATTTCTACATTTTATCGTGTATTCTGAGGGGAAAGTACTTAGCGAATGTGGGAGGGAAGCGGTTACAATTTTTTGTCAGTGCTTTGGGGGAGAGGGGTGAACGAGCGTGCAGTCAAGAGTTTCCCGATGCTGAGATTGGATGCGCAGGTTGTTCATCTACCGCGAACAGCGGGACGTGTGGCCTACTCAGAAAAATGATGCAGTTCAGTGTAGGAGAGGGACAGTGATGCAGTTAGCAATTGCCACTAAGGTTTACTTGATTTATTGTGTGAGATTTTGTTCTCATTTGTGTTATGGAATCATGGTATTTTTAACATTTTTGATGATTTCACTTGCCAGTCAGATTCTTTACTAACATGGAGGTTGGGCATTCTATTACAGAATGTGAGGAAAGATTTATTTCAGGGTGGCCTGTGCACAGCTGGCTGGAAAATGTTCCCAGCCCGGTGGTTATTCCTTATACCACTGGATTCCAAGCCCTGTCAATCAATCAGGAGACATGATTTTTCTTGACCATTTTATAACAACTTTTAACATTCTAAACAGTGCATAACAAAGCTGTGTGACTGCTGATTATGATGGTTAGTAGGCACTTACCATACACTCTAAAGCAATTATGAGGTGAAATGAGAAACATTCCTTGTAATAGTGGATGGCTGAAAGGTCAGAAAGACAAAAACAACTTGCCAATGGGGTGGGGTACAGGTACTAATTTAGGGCTACCTACCACTTGTCCTGGTTTCAGAGGTTGTCCCCCCAAAAACAAGCAAAAGAGAAGAAATAAAAGCGCGAATGTCCTGATTTTTTAAGTAGAAACATTATTTTCTTTCTTTCCTTTACAAGTTACAGAAAATGTCAACTTAATGTTAGGAAACAACGTGAACTAAAAAACACAGGCACTTAGTTATTATTTTGAGAAAAGAAGTCTGCTGCATTGGTCGAGGTTACATATTGCCTTGTGGAAAAAGTTTTGGTATGAACTGTACTGGATGCAAGCAGCTGTCTGGTGGCCATTGGGGTGAAGGTACTGGGGTGCCCGGGGGATGGGAACGGCTGAACCTCTGCAGAGAGAAACAAAGCGGTGTGTGGCTGGATGGTAGGTTTGACTTCTCTACTCTGCTCACGTTGATACCATCCACAGGAAGCTCTGTCCCAAACTTGGCACTATTTAATTTCATTTGGGAAAACTACATTTGAGCACACATACTTTTTTTTTTTTTTTTTTTTTTTTTACAAAGGTTCCACATCTGAGACAAGAGGTAAGATTACACATAAACAATAAAAAAACAAAACAAAACAAAAAAAAAGCAGTTCCAGAGGAGCACGGCCCGTAGCAAACCAGAAGATACATTATTGCACAAGAACAAAAATTAGAGATTATTACACTGTCAGTAAACGTGTTACAGTGCGAGCTGGGTGTGTAGATCAGCTGAAGCAGGAAAATGTACATAGAAACACAGAATTTGATGGCAGATAAGGACCACTTGGCCCACCTAGTTTGTTCATTTTCCCTACCTACTGTGACACTGCAAACCCTACTTGATCTCCGGCTTTACCTCCCCCTTCCCTACCACTAAGTTTCCCTTTTGCCTTTCCCATGCCTTCTGGAATCCCATTACAGTTTTTGACCCCCCCCCACCTCCTCTGGGAGGCTGTTCCAGGCATCTACCACTCTTTCCATGAAGAAGTATTTCCTTATATTGCCCCTGAGTCTACTCCCTCCAGGTTCATAGCATGATCCCTTGTTCTTGAGCACCTTTTACTCTGAAAAAGGCTTCCTTCTTGAACCTTATTTATATCCTTGAGGTATTTGAAAGTCTCTATCATATCCCCTCTCTCTCCTTTCCTCCAGGGTATACATTTTTTTTTCATTTAAACTTTTGTTAATCAGGTAAGTGTTATGAGTCAAGGCCCTTTTTCAAACACTACCCAGGACCATAAATACAGTCAAAATGTTACAAGGACAGACAATAAAAAAACAACAATGTTAATTTTATTCGGGGAAAGATATGTTGAGGTCCATCAGTCTCTCTCTTCATAGGGCTTTTGATACAGACCCAGCACCATTTTAGTTGCTCTCCTCTGGGCCACCTCAACTCTATCTCCTTCCGGAGATGTGATCTCCAGAACTGGACACAGTACTTTAGGTGAGGCCTTACCAGTGATTTATACAGTGGTATCACCACCTCCCTCTTTCTGCTGGTGATACCCCACCCTGTGTGCCCTAGCATCCCACTGGCACTCTCAACTGCCTTGTCACACTGTTTGGCCCCTTTTAGGTAATCAAAAATGATTACCCCCAGGTTTGTTTCCTGTATGGTGGTCGCCAGTACCAGTGCCCCCAGTTTATACTCCACTTCCTTGTTTCTGCACCCTCCAGTGCATGATTTTGCACTTCTTCACATTGAAATTTAGTTTCCACACTCTTGACCACTCCTCAAGCTTTCTTAGATCCCTCTTCATTTTCTCCCCCCTCCACCCGAAGTGTCATCAGCAAAAAGGCATACCTTCCCTTCTAGTCTGTCTGCAGTGTCGCTAGTAAAGACATTAAAGAGGACTGGTCTCAGTACTGATCCATGTACAGTCAGACCTTGTTAATCCATACACATTTGTGTTTGCCAATTTTGTTACATACAGTAATACAAATCTACGTAGTAACCAGACAGTGATAATAAAGAGGTCAGTAGCCCAACAAAAAATCCATGTGCAGTGTTTTTCATTCAGATAGTCAGACATATGGATTAACAAGGCACGGTTTAACCAGGTCTGACTGTAGCACTCCTCTGGTAACCCTCCCTTTCTCAGAGTGAATTTCGTTTACCACCACCCTCTGTCTCCTGTCCCCCAGCCAATTTCTTATCCAGTATACCATCTTTGGACCCACTCCTAGGCTACCCAGCTTATTTATGAATCTCCTATGTGGAACGGTGTTGAAGGCCTTACTGAAATCTAGGTAGGCCATATCCACTGCTCCACCCTGATCCACTTCCCTGGTCACCCAGTCAAATAAATCTATCAGATTTGTTTGATATGACCGCCCCCTTGTGAATCCATGCTGCTTCGGATCTTGTAAGTCACTTGATTCAAGGTATTCCACAATCCTTTCCTTCAGTAGTGATTAATTTCCCTACCACTGAAGTCAGGCTGACTGGTCTGTATTTGCCAGCCTCCTTTTTGCTACCACTTTTGTAAAGTGGGACTACATCTGCCATCCTCCAGTCCTGCGGTACCACCCCTGTCTCCAGTGAGTGGTTGAACAGGACTGTCAGAGGGGCAACTAGCACTTCTCTGAGCTCCCTCAATATCCTTGGATGTGTCCCATCTGGTCCCATTGCCTAGCCCACTTTCAAATTTTTGAGTTCCTTTAGGACCCTTTCTATTGCAAATGGACTAGTGCCCACTTCCCTACCATCGATACCCCTGACATCTGTGTACCCTCGCCTTCCCCTTCCTCTGTGAACACTGAACAAAAGTATTTGTTCAGGATGTCTACTTTTTCCTGGTCCCCTTCCACATAATCCCTCCCTCTCCCCTCCTTACCCTTACAGTCGCTCCCCTGGTTTTTCTCCTTTTGCTTACATACTTGAAAAATATCTTGTTCCCATTTTTTAACTGCCTGTGCTATTTTCTCCTCCATTTGTGCCTTTGCATTCCTGGTTTCCCTGTCTCCCTCTGCTTCTCCTGATACGCTGCCCTATCCTCCTCCCTCTGTGTCTCCTTATACCTTCTGAATGTTAACTTTTTTGCCTTTAGCTTCCCAGCCACCTCTTTTGAGAACCATAGCAGTCTGTTTTTCTTCTGCTTTTGCTTACTTGCCTGGTGCAGAGGTTTGTTGCCCTCATTATCCCCGCTTTTAGTTTCGCCCACTGTTCCTCCACTCCACCCAAGTCATCCCCCGCTGCCATGACATCCCTGAGACATTCCCCCATTTTTGGAAAATCGGCCCTTCTGAAATCCAGAACCCTCCCCTTTATGTGGTTTGCTTCTGGCATAGTTCTTATATCGAACCACACCGTACGGTGATCACTGGTCCCCAGGTGGCCACCCACATGACTTCTGCGAAATTGTCCCCGTTGGTGAGTACAAGGTCCAAAATCGCTCCCTCACAAGTGTACCCCCCGACATGTTGCCTGAGGAATTCCCCCTGCAGGGAGTCCATGGTGTCCCTTCTTCTAGCTGAAGCTGCAGCTGGGATGCTCCGATCTACATCCGGCAGATTGAAGTCCCCCACCATCAGCACCTCTACCTTATCTGCCATCTTTTGGATGGCTTCCATTAGAATCTTATCCATCTCCCCCTCCCCCCATACTGGAGGTCTGTAGATCACTCCAGTGCAAATAGCGGCTCCATTCCCTGTCTCTAGGGTGACCCATAGTACCTCCGCGCCACCCTGTGTTCCGTGTATCTCATTGCTTTTATGCTGTCCTTCATGTAAAGAGCCACTCCTCTCCCTTTCTTACCCACTCTGTCCTTCCTGAACAGAGTATAGCCTGGTATGGCTATGTCCCAGTCATGGTTCTCATTGCACCGATCCATGACTCAGTAATGGTGACAATATCCAGATCAGCTTCTGCCATAATGGCCACTAGGTCTGGGTTTTATTTCAGGCTCGGCCACACACGACCATTCACACCCAGGGACCACCGGGGCCACCACTGCTGCCTCAGAGGTTGCCAAGAAAGAGAAGCAGTTGGACCAAGGTGGGCTCAGGGAGGGTGAGGGTGGTGGAATAGAGGCGCAGCCCTCCAGTTGTACCTCTCCACAATTCATACACCGTTCTGGCAGAGAGTGGTTCCTCTATGGAGGCTGTAGCGGGGTAGGGATTTCAGGATAATGAATTCAGGCAGACCACAGCTCAAGTGCATAAAAAATGCCAGGTGTCAGTTATTTTATTTTCCTTTCATAAAATGATCAGTAGTTGAACAGAATTCAAGAAAATGATTAGTTCAGCAGTGTTCAGGTCAGAAGTCACTGTTGTGCCCAATGGCACGCATACAGCTCCATTAAGTGCAAACACATGCTCTTGCATCAGAGGACTTACACCTTGCACAGTCAGCTGCTCTCCACTGACACCCTATCACTTGGGAGGTCCCAAGATGGTAGCCTGGGTTGCAAACTGCCTGCACAACAGGACACAGAAGGTAATAGTGAGTGGCACACATTCCGAAGAAAGGGGGGTCACTAGTGGAATACTCAGGGCTCAGTACTGGGTCCAGTCCTCTTTAACATCTTTATAGGTGACATTGCAGAGGGTCTGGAGGGAAAGGTATGCCTCTTTGCAGATGATACAAAGATCTGTAACAGAGTTGATACACAAGGGGGGTAGAAAGGATGAGAAGGGACTTGGCAAGGTTGGAGGAATGGTCAGACATAAGGCAACTTAGATTCAATGCAAAGAAGTGCAAAGTAATGCACCTGGGAAACAAAAACCCAGGAGAAGAGTACACAATAGCAGGGGAGGTACTAACAACAACAAAAATGGAACAGGACTTGGGGGTAGTCATATCAGATGATCTAAAGGTGGGTAAGCAATGTGAGAAGTCAGTGAGGAGAGCCAGGGGGATACTGTGATGCATAGGAAGGGGCATCACAAGTAGAAAAAGGGAAGTGGTTATCCTCTGTACAGACAGTTGGTGAGACCCCATCTGGAGTACTGTGTGCAGTTTTGGAGACCTCATCTACGCAAGGGACATAGAATGGAAGCAGTCCAGAGGAGGGCAACTAAAATGGTGCAGGGTCTGCATCAGAAATCATATGAAGAGACTGAGAGAGCTTTATGTATGCCTTGATGAAAGGAGGACAGGGGGACATGATAGAAACATTCAAGTACCTCAAGGGAATCAACAAAGTCCAGGAGGGTAGCATCTTTCAGAAAAAGAGATGTGTAAGAACAAGGGGACGCAATTTAAAGATAGAGGGGGGACGGCTCTGGGGTAATGTGAGAAAATCTTTTTTCACGGAGAGAGTGGTGGATGCGTGGAACTGCCTTCCTAGGGAGGTCGCTGGGGCTAAAACAGTGGGGGAATTCAAACATGCATGGGACAGACACAAGGCAATTGTAGTGGGAGGTGGCAGGAAGTAGGCTGTTGGTTAACTAGAATCTGCAACTTATCCAGTAGGTAGGGAAATGGGCAGACTAGGTGGGCAAAGTGGTCCTTATCTGCCATCAAAGTCTATGTTTCTATGTATCACAGAGGCACCTGCAGTGGAGACCAAGGAGGATGCTGGGAACCTCCACAAAGGAGACCAACAGGAGGGTGGCACAGGACCCCAGAGGGGAAGGAGACAACTCCTGGAGGGGGACTCAGTCGTTGGTGGGGGGTAGAACTAGGGGAGGGAGGAGAGAGGGAAGTAAGGTGCCTGCCTGGTGCCACGGCTTGGAGAGACAGTGAATCTTCAGGATCGTGGGAGCAGCTGCATGGGGGAGGGAGCTGGATGTCATTGTCCACCTAGGGACAAATGACCTGACTGGAAATGGGATCAGAGCAGTGCAAGAGGAGTTTGTGGAGTTGGGGAGGGGCCTTAGACAAGCAGCATGTATGGTAACCTTCTCGGAGGTGCTGCCTGTCTATGGCAGGGGTGAGGGTAGGGTACTCTGCACCATTGCATTCAATTAATAGTTCTGAAAACTGGTGCGAACTCAGGGTTTTAACCGTTGGGGACTGGGGTCCACCTGGAGGATACAAGCCTATACTCGGCGCGATGGCCTGCATCTGTTGGGGAGGGGACGCAGGATCCTAGGTGATAGGTTTAAATGCTTCATTGGCAAGCAATTAAACTAGCCAAGGGGGGAGACACTGAAAAGGAGCAGGGAAATCCCAGCCTCCCCCCACAAAACAGGGTAGTTAGTGAGGTAAACACAAAGGTAGAGAAGTTAGTAGGGAGCAGGACAGAGGTAAATGGAGAAAAAGACAAAGGAAGTAAGGACAGGGATGGGGATAAAAGAGGTAAGGCCATCAGAAAATGGAGTGTGATGAGTACCAATGCCCTTAGTCTGGGTAACAAGCTCCCTGATCTAGTGGCCTTGATGGAAGAGGGATACCTCGATATCGTGGCAGTCGCAGAAACATGGTACACACAGAACCATGACTGGGATGTCAACATACAGGGTACACAATCTACAGGAAGGACAGGGAGATTAAAAGAGGAGGAGGAGGAGGAGTAGCTCTCTATGTAAGGGAAGAGATCAAAGCAACAGAACTGAAGGGTAAACAGGGAGGAGAGGAGGCACTGTGGGTCACCCTGGAGACAAGAAATGGCACCACAGTCCACACGGGGGTTGTATACAGACCCCCATCTTGGGGAGGCAATGGACAAGGAAATGGTAGAAGACATCCTTAAAATGGCAGAAAAAGGGGAGATATTGTTGATGGGGAACCCGAATATGCCAGATGTTAACTGGAGCACCTTTGCTGCAGCCACATTCAAGAGCAGGGTCACTCTCAGTGCCCTACAGGGGGCATGCCTTAGACAACTAGTGTTGGAACCCACTCAGGAGGGAGCAATCTTAGACCTGGTGCTCTCAAACGGGGACAGAGAGAGGATCTCGGATTTAGAAGTGGGTAGCCATCTGGGAACAAGTGATTGCCAAACTGTGGTTCACGATAAACACACCTGTAGAGTCAAGCCATACAAAAGCAAGAGTACTGGACTTCAGGAGGGCTGACTTTGGGAAAATGGGAGAGTACCTCAGAAAAGCACTAGCAAACGGGCAAGAAGGAGGGGTGGAGGAACAATGGGGAAAAATCAAAACAGCCATCACAGAGGCAACAAGCCTTTGTGTGAAGCAAATCAACAAAACAAAACGAAGGAAAAAACTATGGTTCTGAAAAGAGGTGCGGGTAAGGTTAGTGAGAAAAAAGTAGCATTCAGGAAGTATAAAGAAACACAGAAGGAGCAGGACAGAGAACTGTACCAGTTAAAGCAGAAGGAAGTGGGGAAGGCAGAATAGCAAAGGCCCAAACTGAGGAAAAGATAGCCAACTCAGTTAAGAAGAGGGATAAAACATTGTATAGGTATATTAGGGAGTGAAGAAAGACCAAGGGAGGGATAGTGAGGCTTAATAAAGGGATGGGGGTGGGTGGGCAGGGCGTACAGTGAAAAGGCAGGGATACTGAATGAATACTTCTGCTCAGTATTCTCAAAAGAAGGGGGGGTACCTAAACCAAAAAATAGAAGCACTCTGGATGGGGGGGAGTCAATACCGGTCCATTCACGGAAGAAAGGGTCCTGAAAGAACTCCTAAAATTGAAGGTGGACAAAGCAATGGGGCCTGACGAGATTCACCCTAGAATTCTAAAAGAACTGAAGGGAGAACTAGTGACACCACTGACTGCCCTTCTTAACAAATCATGGGAGGATGGTGTGGTACCTGAGGACTGGAGGAAGGCGGAGGTGATTCCCCTTCACAAAAGTGGGAGCAAGACAGAGGCAGGAAACTACAGACCTGTTAGTTTGACCTCAGTGGTAGGGAAAATGATGGAATCACTTCTGAAGGAAAGAATTGTTGAGTACCTAGAGGCCAGTAGGGCACATGACCCAAGGCAGCATGGATTCACAGTGGGAAGGTCATGTCAGATGAATCTAATCAATTTTTTTGACTGGGTGACCAAAGTAGTAGACCAGGGAGGGGCTGTGGACATGGCCTACCTAGACTTTAGCAAGGCATTTGACACAGTCCCACACAAAAGATTAATAAACAAGTTAGCCAGCCTAGGAGTGGTTCCCAGGGTTGTAGTCTGAGTAAAACATTGGCTGGACAACAGGACGCAGAGGGTAATAGTACATGGAGTCAACACCGAAGGAAGGGGGGGTTACTAGTGGGGTACCGCAGGGTTCAGTACTGGGACTGGTCCTCTTTAATGTCTTTATAGGTGACATTGCAGAGGGACTGGAAGGGAAAGTATGACTCTGCAGACGACACAAAGATCTGCAACAGGGTTGATACACGGGGGTGGAAAGAATGAGAAGGGACTTGGCAAGGTTGGAGGAATGGTCAAAAGTATGGCAGCTTAGTTTCAATGCAAAGTAATGCACCTGGGAAACAGAAACCCAGGAGGTGAGTACACAATGTGGGTGGAGGTACTGACATCAACAAAAATGGAAAGGGACCTGGGGGTAGTCATATCAAATGACTTAAAGGTAGGCAAGCAATGTGAGAAGGCAGTAAGGAGGGCTGGGGGGATACTGGGATGCTTAAGGAGAGGCATCACCAGTAGATAACAGGAAGTTGTTATCTCTCTGTACATACAGTTTGTGAGAACCCATCTGGAATACTGCGTGCAGTTCTGGAGACCCCATCTCTGCAAGGATATGGACTAGATGGAGGCAGTCCAGAGGAGGGCAACTAAAATGGTGCAGGGTCTGCACCAGAAGCCATATGAAGAGAGACTAAAGGAGTTTAATATGTATACCCTCGAGGAAAGGAAGGGGGGCATGATAGAAACATTTAAGTATCTCAAGGGAATCCGCAAAGTCCAAGAGGGTAGCATCTTCCAGGAAAAGAGATGTGCAAGAACAAGGGGGCACAATTTGAAGATAGAAGGGAGATGGCTCATAGGTAATGTGAGGAAGTAGTTTGCCACGGAGAGGGTTGTGGATGCATGGAATAGCCTTCCTGTGGAAGTTGTGGAGTCAAAAACAGTGGGGGAATTCAAGAATGCATGGGACAGACATAAGGCAATTCTATGGTTGGGGGTAGGAGGAAGTAGGCTATTGGTTAACTAGGATCTGCAGCTTATCCAAAAGGGAGAGAAGTGGGCAGACTGGGTGGGCCAAGCAGTCCTTATCTGCCATCAAAGTCTGTGTTTCTGTTACCTTCTAAATTCTGCTACCATCCTGCTTGTCAATCCCCCCCACCTTTTCTCTTTACCCCCTCTGCCCTCATGCCCATCTCTCTTCATTGCTACCATTTTGTTTTTCTTGTTATTAGATACCCTTTGGATTTTCCCTTCCTTATGGTACTCCCTACTGTCTACTCCAGCATGCAGGGGGGACAGTGTATGTCTCCCTGATCCCTCTACCACCCCCCCGGCTAGTTTAAATGCTTGCCAATGAAACATTTAAACCGCTTACTGGGGAGTGTGGTTCCCCTCCCGATGGATGCAGGCCATCTTCCCTGTACAGACCTTTATCCCTCCAAGGGAGACCCCAGTCCCTCCTCTCTGCACCACTCCTTCAACTACTGGTTGAAGCACCTGGTAGAGAGTATCCTATCCCCCCCCCGTGATAGGCAGTACCTCAGAAAAGGCCACTGAGTGTGCTACCTGCCTAAGACTCCTCCCCAACTCCCAGACATTTGGAACTTGGTGAGGTCTTTTCTCAGAGCTTTCTTGAAGTGAGTAATTTTTGGGAGACTTGGCAGGGATTCAGATAATTTGTTCAGCCACACAGATGCCCTTACAGTGAAGGACCATTTACCCATGTTTGTTCTCTGGAATGGTATTACTAGGATATTCCTAGTCACACTCCTGGTATACTGCTTGGTAATGGGGCAAAAGCAGTTTTGAATAGCCTGGGAGCTAAGACCCATCAGCACCTTTTTCGGAAGCAGACAGGTTTGGTACTTTAGTCTGCCCTGTAGAAGAAGCCAGTTGATGAGGGAATATAGGGAGTAGCTATGGACAAGCATGTCAGCCACCAACACAAAGTGACAAGCCTTATTATAAATCATCCTGACTCTGTTTAGTACAGAATCACACACAGCTGCATAAACTGGGAGGCCACAGTCAATGAGTGATAAGACCATGCTGCATACAGCAACTCTTGGCTTCAATGATAAGGTTGTGGCGGTTCCTATTCAGTGTGGCAAGCCTTCTGTTGGCTGTGCTAACAATATTGTCCATGTGAGGGGAGAATAATAGAGTATTATACAGAAGAACACCAAAGTATTTAAAGTATTCAACCTGTTTTAGTTTGTGTCCCTTACTCCCTTGTCATTGAGGATGACTAGTGGTGGAGCCTTTCTTTTTCATTCGCAGACCTAAGAATAGCAAGTTTGTTTGTTGTTTTGTAGTTCAAGACCAATTTAATGTGTGTGAAACATTTCTTTAATGACTCTAAGGTGTTTTGGAGGTCAGTACAGATTTTACCCTAGTCAGCACTGCTGTAGTAAATGACGGCATTGTCAGTGTAAAAGAGCGCCCTAAATGACTGGCAGACCTCCGAAAGGCTGTTGTTGAACAGAGTAAATAGAAGGGGGCCAAGTTTTGATCCCTGGGGTACTCCTCTAGAGACACACCCATCACCTGAAATAGAGCCATCGATCCTTATACGCTGGGAGCTGTTGGTGAGGTGGTTTTGTAACCAAGCTACTGTGTCCAGAGACAGCCCAAGGGAGAGAAGCTTGCCAAACAGCAACTTGTGATAAGGTTGAAGACCTCAGGTCAGTTGTAGATGGCTCCCACCAGGTGACCACGACTGTCAAGTGCCTCTTGCAAGTAGTTAGTACATTCTATAAGGGCAGTGCTGGTGCTGTAGAGCTTCCATTTACTGCAGAAAGGATTTTCTTCCACTCCCAGTCGGCAGGGAAATGGCTTCCGGTGTTTGACTGTGTGAGTGTGGTCTATAGTGTTGCCTCTTTCTCTTGCCACACTGGATACTCTGCTATGCATTTTTGTCGCTTTGTTTTTGTATTCCCTTTATTACTCATGATTATTCCCTATATACATACTAGTCTTTCAATACCTTCTCTTGCAGACATATTCACTGTGCTTCATTCATAAAATAGTGTGAAAAATTATTTAGGTACACTGTTAGTGTGTTGTTATGATAATGTTTGATTAATTTGTAACACTTGTACAATGTTCATCTGCTTACTACTGCATATATGTTATTGTATTTTATGTTGAGGCTATATTTACACATCATTTTCAAATCAAATCTTTATTTAACCAGGTGAAACACCATTGAGTAAAACTCATTTACAAAGTGGACCTGGTCAGCCATATGGCTGAACATAATAGTCACAGGTTATACAGTGTCAGGTTAAGAATATAACATTACACACCAGAAAGCATTATGAAATACAAAACAAAAATAGAACAGTATACATATAGGTACAATAACAAAATGACATAATGCAGTCTATTTACAGAGTTTGAATATACCCTTGACAGGCGTAACCTAAGTGCATTTAAGGACAGCAATATAGTAAGGTTGCAACCTCATAACAGTCTATATACCGATTAGAAAAGAGAGAAAGCAACAACGAGTTGAAGGTATTGAGTAGTGTGGAGACCTGAGGGAGAGCGTAATAAGTGGGGGTGTAGAAATGTAGGAGTAGGAAGGAGAGGGGGTAGTGTTTTAATTTTAGTTTATGTAACTGTAAATTGTATTGTGTACCTATTATTACCCCGTGTGGCTGAAAATGGGTCTTTGATCCAGTCCACTTTCCTGGTAAATTAAATAAATGAAATGAAAATATCTAAATATTATTTTTCATCCCCCCCTTCTTATCTCTCCTTTCTCCCAACCCCTCCTCTTTTTATGCACTTCACTCTAGGGGCTCCCGCATTTTCATCCTTTAGTAAAAATCTGCTGGGCAATCTGGTTTCTCCTTTTGCCTTCCTGACATTTGGAACTCCTGCTGCCCCACTTCACCTTTCTCCCTCTTAATCTTTAAAACATAATCTCAAACTTCTTTTTGCTCTATCTTGCTCTTGTTCTGGCCTTGGCTAGACTGCCCTTTGTCCTCCCACTTTCCTTATTTACTCCCGCTGCCTTCTTCTCTGTCCTAGTAAGTTATTCATATTTCCTCCATTTTTCCTTTCCTGTTTTCACCATTTGCTGTTAGTATTTTTTCCTACTGCATGCACAGCATTACCCATACTCTTTTGCTGTTTATGCTGTTCATTGCTCTATTGCTTATGTAAATTCCTGATTCACTTATTCATTCCATTTGATGTAGGCTGTTTACTGCTGTTTAATAACTTTGGTAGTTCACACATGCTTATGTAAGCCCCCCACACATCTGGTGCTTACCTTGCTGCTTCCTTCCCACCAGCATTCATTTTCATGCGGTGGTCCCGTTCAACTACCGAGGTGGAGACCGGCAGGGCCAGCGACAATGTAGCTAGGAGCGCTGGTGGGACTAAAACAAGAGCTCTACTCTTGGAATACCCAGCTGTTGCCACCTGTACCCCTCTGTCTTTGGGCCCCTCCAGTATCCCTGGTGCCAAGGCAAGCAGGCAGGAACACAGAGCAGCAGCAGCAGTTTGCATGTTCCCCCTGCCCAGAATCCGAAGAGGGCCAAGGAACAGGAGCTGAGCGGCATGGCAGCATGTTGGCTGTCACGCATGCCCAGTAGCACATCTTCAGGGTGAGAGCTTCAATAGTGAAACTGGGCAACGTGCCCATGTCAGGAGAGGATTCTGGTTTCAAGAAGGTAAAAGGAGTGGGATAGAACATTCAACATGCCCGTAGGCACAGTCCAAAGAGTTCCCGGCCCAGGACAGGCAGTGGGTTCAGAACCAGAGGAATGGACACTGTGTGCATGCACACTAGACAGAGCAGCTCCAACAGCCACCTCCCACGAAACAAAGTACCCAACAGCAATACGGGCTTAGTACTCCAAGAAACAAATATAGTGCTGGCCTCAGGGTTGGAAGTGAGGTCAGAGAAGCCATAAATCATCTTAGGGGGATGTTTAGTTAATTGGCAGGAAGCTGTTAAAGTTGGGGACTAAATGTAAACAAAGATGGTGACCCTGATGACCCCAGAGGCTGCAGAGCACCATGGGAAGGGGTCAAAGGTTAGATCCATTTTGCCTGTGAATTTCGGCCAATTGGGAGTCAGCACAAGCCTGTGACGGTTTGCCTGTGAACAAACCAAGCCAATCAGGCACTGAGTTTTAGCCTGCATAAAAGGGTCTGTTTTCAAAAGTTTGTGGCAGAAGTGTTGTTTGGATCTCAAAGAAAAGTGTGTGAAGAAAATAAGTTTTCAGTGAAACTACAGTGTAAAAGGCAAGGTGGAGCTGAGCTGGGGTTTTCCCGTACTCCCCCCCCAGACTTTTCCATTGTGGGGGAGCAGCTCCTACAGCGTCTCCAGTCCCAGTAGGCATCTGCCTTACTCCGGTTCTGGAGCCTCATCTGTTCCACATGTATCGTTTGAGACATCAGAACCATGAGTAAACCCAGGGTTCAGCCCTGCAACTGGGGGAAAAGTTTGTTGTGCCAGTAGTTGAAGGAGAAATCTTGGGCAAGACTGTGCCAGTGTGGGAATCCCATGCAGAAGACCTGTTGAGGCCAGCCTGCCACCAAGTCCCATTGGATTATGAATTGGGGCCCCTTTTCAACTTGGTTAAAAAATGGTTTAAAGTTTGTGTTTAACAGTTGTGTTTTAAAAAGTACTTTACCTGCCACAATTTAAAACATGTCACCGAGCTCCACCCTGCTAGCAGCATCAGCATCCTCAATGTGGTACCTAGTGCAACTAATGAGAGGTGTCTCATCCATGGCCTTTAGAAGGAATTAAAATGGGTGCACCTTCATTGGTGTTTGAAGACTGCTGGTGGTGGGCAGAGTTTGAGGGGCCAACTGTTGAACTGTTTATTGCCTAAAGCATTTGCATTTTTACTGCATTAGAGTATAGAGTAATTGCTACTCCCCTTGCTGCCCCCTTCTTCTTTCTGTACCCTTCTTTTTTAAGTAAATTATTTCTCTGAATTGCAATTTATGGTTTGGCAATTGTCACTGCTTACTATGTCATTTGCTTTGGAGGAGGGACTGTGTGGGCAGTTTATGATTGTTTTCTGGGGGTGATAGCCTTGTGTTTCAGCAGCCAGGTATCCCATATCACCATCCCAGGTGGAGGCACTGCACCATGTTAGGCCAATGTAGCACATCCTTAGGGAACCCAGACTGGTCTTCTCGGGAGGAGTGGAGAGGTAAACCCCAAGGACTCTAGTATGGTGACCCTCTACACCTGTATACAAGGCCAGATGTACTGTTATGCAAAGTACACTTGCGTAGGGCATCTCCTTTCTGGGGGGCCCTTAATCGAGATGTTTTTTTCTATGTGTGCATGCCCAACATTGATTTTTTTTTTTTGCTCAGCTGTGCCTGGTGGACTTGGAGGACTCCTTTTTATCTGAGGCGGGGTGACCATCTGCCAGTGCTGTCACATAACCTTTGCCCTGGCTGTCTTTGCAGTATAATAGGTCCAATCAGTTGTGAATTGACTCGGCACTTGCAGCTGCGCAGAGTGATCAGGGCAGCGGCCGTTGGATGTGGTGCCAGCCGACACCCTGACATTCGTGTTGTGACTTGTTTTTCTGTCATTTTCAAAGTTGTCTATGCATGCAGCTTGTGTCTTTTGAGGAGGTTGGGTCGGAACAGCGAGCAGAGCAGCCAGAAATGAGTGTGGTTAGAACTTACGGAGCTGCAGCCGGGACAGAAGTGGTCAAGTGGAGCCCTGTCTGTGCCAGTCCAGAGATCGAGTCAACTGTGGGGAGTTGGAAGAGTAGCATTCAGTAAGTCTGTCTACTTTGACCTTCTACAAGTCAAGGATGGCGTGACATGTGGCGGACAGTCAAAGCAGCAAAGCATGTGAGTGGAATGATGATTGGGAGTGTAGGAGCTGGACTTGACTGGTCTGGCCAAAGACACAGAGTAGAGGCAGAGGACGTACATTAAACAAGGCAGTGTCCAAGGAGGAGCATAGAGGTATTTCACACTGTTCCTACAAATGTCTTTGCCTGTTTACCTGGTGCAGGTAAGATAAGGCAGTGTGTCTTTGATGTGATTTTTGGAGTTTCACCAAGCTAAACTTTCCATTTTGTTTTTGGGTAAACTAATTGCTGAATTGTCCATTGTGAACTGTATGACTGGCACTCAGTATGTGGACCATCTACAAGTTAAGAATCCTAACAAAACTACTGTCCTTAAACTGTGAAAGCCTAAATTTAAGGGTGGTGATGGCAGCAGGTATAAAACCAAGATTTTCTGTTTTTTTAAACTTCCTTTATTGAAAGAAACCAAGAGTTAAAAAAGATATTCCATGAGTGCTGCAGTAAATCATCACACATTAAACAAAAACAATACATATACATCATATCATATTCCAGGATTTCAACTCTTCATTCCATTTATTACCCATTCTATTAGACTTGATGCCCCTTGAGGTTAACATACTCCTTTAGGAGGAAAAACATCCTCAGTCGGGTGGTAAAGCAAAGTAGAAAAAAAAAGAAAATTAATCATATTTAATGTTTTTGTATGTTATCTTTATCCTTAATTACTGTGCCATTTTAATAGAGCAGAGTGCATCTGTGCGAGTACTTTAGGTCCATACGCTATTGGTGTGTGTGATATACAGTACCATATGTGCTGGTTTCTCCCATGGATAAAGCACAGAGAGAAATTTAAAGTAAACAGAGAACCAATGAGCATGCAACAAAACTTCTCTTGTGACATGGTGGGGGGCACTGCTGTGCCACCTCTGGGTTGGGGTTGCAAGGTAGGAGGCCCATGGTTACTGCTGTGCATAGGACCCGTAACAATGTAAATCCATCCTTCTGAACACAGATTTATTTACATTAATTGTACTTTACATTTGGTTTACTTGTTGCTAACAATTCCTTTCCTCTAGGGTCACACCTGGAAATGAGCTTTGGGTCAGTGTGCCTTTCCTGGATACCAGTTTTCAATAAATAAATAAATGAAAAATGTAAGCAATTCAGACATAACCTTTTTGCAGCCTAATATGTTAGATGATACTTTTTCTACTATTAAAGGATACGAAGCCATGTATGGATTGTTATTAGATTCAATTCTAGATTCCATGACCAAACTAAGACTAAGCTGGGAGACAGAGCTCTCATCTAAGGTATCTTCTGAAGAAATGGTATGGGGGCTGGACACTTACTCTAAACGCTTGAAAGGAAACAAAAGGGAGATTGGTGCAATATAAAATTACACACAGATGGCACTTTTCCCTAATGAAGCCGTATCATTTAGGAATCTCCACGGAGAACAGAAACATACAAACACAGATTCTGCTGGCAGAAAAGGACTGGTTGGCCCATCTAGTCTGCCCTGATTTTTCCCTGTGTATTCTGACACCTCTGACCCTTCTTGGTCACCGGCATCCCCCCCTTCCTCCTTTCCACTAACTAGTTTCCCCCGTGCCTGTTCCACACATGCTTGAAGCTTCCCACAGTCTCAGCCCCCATAACTTCTGCTGGTAGGCTGTTCCAGTCATCCACAACTCTCTCCTCCCAGCTTTATTGCATGTCCTGTGTCCTGCTGCCTTCTTTTCTCTGACAGAGAGGGGAAGGGCTCATCAATTTAATTCATTCTCTTGATCCCTTCCTTGTTCCTATAGTTGAATGCTCCTTCCTTATGCCGCCCCATGCTCTGACGTTTTGTGACATAGTCTGTAGAGTACAGGGATGTACTCCATTGATTTTAGTGGGAGCTGGTTTTTAGTTATACATTTTAAAGTTTAGAGGGTCACTGGGGTCAAATCAAAGCCACAGATCAACTAATAAGGCCCTTGTTAGTTGAGCTGTGGCTAAAAATATATAACTGAATACTAGCCCCAACTGAAATTAATGGAGCATGCCCCTGTGTTCTACAAACTAACGTGTCACAAAACGGAGTGTGGGACGGCACGAGGGAGGAACATTCACCTATGGGAACCAGGAAAGGGAAGGGATCCAGTGAACAAATGGAATTTATGATCCCTTCCCCTATAAAAATGGAGGAAAAAATAAATTATGCAAAGTGGACTGTTAAGTCCTGTGGAGGTAAGCTTTCCTTGGGGGGTATGAGGGATTGTTGTAAAAATGAGGACAATTGTTGATCTTTAAGACTTTGGAAGAAATTGGATCCACCCACTTTCACTGAATGGATAAAAGATTTCCAAATTCTGGTTTGGCTGAACCCACCCTCCCTTTCTGCCCTACTGTCCTTCCCCACCTTACCCCCTCTGGAGCACTCTTTCCGTTTCCTCTCCCTCCCCTGCAGGAAAACGTCTGTGGGCCAAGCTGCCTTTACATATTATTTTCCTAAGCTCTGGACCTTCCTCTTTTCTTCTCTATTTGCTCATCCTTTTTCTCCCTCAAGTCCCTTCTTTGTAAGTTGTCTACCTCCTCCTGCAACTGTACCTGACCACTGTATTTGCCACTCCATGTTTTGTTGATGCCCCCTGCTGTGAGCAACTTCCTACCAAACCCTAGCCCCCCACCCCCACCATCTCTGTGACTTAAAATTGCTCCTTATCAGTTATTTACATCTGGTAGGTTTTGCTTCAGTACCTACCTTACTGCACTGGCATTGATAACTCTTGCACCTTCATAGTCTGGGTGGTACTAATCTGCTCCTTATCTAAGTGTGCTCCAGCTACTGTGTTGCACTTGCACCATAATGTATTGTTTTCATCTTTATTTTGTGCTATCCTTACCGTCTGCCTGTAAATTGTGTCTGGACAACAGTAATATACCAGTACTGACACTGCAGTGCAGCATGAGAGGGGTGCTGCACTTCTGAGGTGCCGTCTTTTCGGATGAGATGTTAAAACCGAGGTGCCATCTGCCTGGATTGGTGGTAGTTCAGGTGGATGTTAAAGATCCCATGGCACTTATCGAAAAGAGTAGGGGAAGGTTTTTATTAATAAGCAGAACAATAAATCAGAAAAACAGTAATACAATTCTTGGAAAATAAAAAAAAACATAAAGAGAATATCAGCAATACTCAATTCTCTGACAGCATAATGATTCAACCTATTTTGTCTTTCAAAAAAGGAACCTCTTTCCACCTCATAAGCCGTACATTTTTGGATAAACATTTGCATTCAGAATCACATTGTAACAACAAATCATGTTCAACATGTAGAAGAACTTCAAGAGGTGAGTGGTATAACTGTTGTAGAGTAAGGTGACATCTGGCATGCCATAAATGAAACTTGAACATAGCGAATAGCAACCGTACTACACCTGCATCCAACAAAGTAGAATGTAGCAAAAAACCTCCCACAACTTCCAGATATGTAACAGCCCACCAGAAAGGCTGGCTCCAATGGGCAGAAAGGGTCATCCAGAATTCTTGCACAAAGGGGCAGGAAACAAAAAAATGGGACATTGTTTCCTCCTGATTAATGCAAGTATCCCTCGGACAAGTACGTTCTGTAACCATTTTATGCTTTAAATTCCCCCTAACGCTGAGTCACCCATGACAACTAAGTCATAAAACATCCCATAATCTAGGTGGAATCCATTTATCTACCAAACTTTTAAGGAGGTTATCAACATGACCATCCGGTACATCCTTAGAAACGGGGACTATGGAATGTGCTTTAGATTGTAGGACATCATAAATATATTTGCGCGATCTGCAATACACATGGGCCAGAAGTAACTTCCATCTATTAAGTTTCGATATCACAGGTCTGACATAAATCGGGTAACTAGAAGTGTGTAAATTTTTCTGGCTCAAACCTGGCCACTCTGAGGACAATTTAGGTAACCAACCATACGCATAAATCACCCATAACACAGAGTGTGGACGACTAAAGTCTAGTAAATTCCAATGAAAAAAATACTATAGTAAAAAATCGGATTCACACAGTTCAAACCACCCTGTGCAATAGGAAGATACAACACATCTCTTTTAATGGGATTTAGGTGACTCTCCTAAAATAATTTGAAAAAAAAGACGCAATAAAGTGGCTTCCAAACCAGAAGGAAAGGGGTATACCGCACTAAGGTATAAAAATTGAGGGAGAAGTAAAGATTTAGTAATGATAACCTTTTTCTGTTTAGTTTGTTGCCAAGACTTCCATAATCTGATTCTGGACTGAACTGCCTCAATTTTAGCTGACCAATTAAGTAACGCATTATCACCTTTACCAAAATCAATACCTAAAATTCGGACCGGGCCCAGTACAACAGGAACGCCTTGCAGATCCGTAACCTCAGGAATGGCAGTATACAGAGAATAAAAAAAAAACTCTTAGATTTATTAAGGGAGGAACCTGCAACATCCGAAAAATTAGAAAAATGATGTAATACCTTATCTCCAGAGGTCAAATCAGCAACAAAGACACAGACATCATCAGCATAAGCCGAAACTTTGGCCTCAAGGGTACTAGTGAGGGGAAGCAATACCAAGAATCCGCACATCTTGGGCAATTGTAGGTAAAAGCGGATCCAAACTAAAAACATAAAGCAATGGACTCATAGGGCAGCCTTGTCTCACCCCCCCGACAAACACGGATATAGGAACCCAAATAACCATTTACCAAGGGCATAGCATAAGCATGACTATAAAGCAAAGCAATCCAGGTTATAAAGCGATCAGGAACGCCATATGTTCATAAAACCTGAAACAAATAACTATGTAGGACCTGATCAAAGGCCCTTTGTTGATCCATGGACATAAGAAAACCCTTTATAACATCAACTTTACCAAGCTCTATTAGTTCCCGAAGCAAAAGGAGATTATTATAGATAGATCTGCCCGGTACTGAACAGGATTGGTATAGAGAAATCAAGTGTGGAGCTATGGACGACAATCTGGTAATCAATACTTTCATTAAAATTTTAAAATCCGTATTAAGGAGACTTAAAGGCCTCCAATTGGAAAGTAAAGTTCTATCACCTTTCTTATATAACAAAATCTGAATTGAAGTACAAAAATGGAAATCGAGAGTGTGACGTTGCAAAACCCAATATAAACACTACTGTGAGCACATCACAAACCAAAGGACTACAGGTTTTGTAAAATTCTGCAGGCAAGCCATCAATACCAGGCGCCGTGTTATTCCGCAAATGGGAAATTTCCCTTTTAACCTCATCAACACTAATCGGAGCAACTAAAGCCCGTAATAGTATATCAGAACAAGGAGCAATATGGAGACGGAAAGGAATTGTTCTACACCAGTGCTATCCACTGGAGATGCAGCATATAAGTCTGAAAAATGCAAGGAGACTGCTCGCAAGATATCTGGAAATGCAGTGTAACTAGTACCAGCAGTATCCACAACTTTAGTCAGAAGGCGATCCGCAGAACGCCTATGACTACAATCCAAAACATCCCCCAAAGCAGATTTATTAGCAGAACAAACCCTATGTTCATGTAACAGGGAAGTAGCTCTAGTATACTGTAGTGCAGCCATTTCTTTTTTTACATTCTGTACCTGTGCTGTCAAAGATAAACCTTGTTTGTGTATAGCTGAATATAATGTTTCCAACTGCATACGTAAAGACAAATATCTCTCATATTTAGTCACTGCAGCATATTTAGATGTCCTCCTAGCCAAAGTAGAGATTTCAGATTTAGTGAGTAGCCACCAATCTAACAAATCTCCGGAAAGTCCAGATAGTGACATACGAGCTTTCAACAAATCATGAACTTGGGCCAAAACCTGTCATCAAGTAGCAGTAAAGAATTCAGTTTCCAATATCCCTGCCCCAGTTTAGCATGAGGGCCTACCCCTAACGTGGCAGTTACCACATTATGGTCTGAAATCTCCACTGGAATGGTTTGAGCTTTAATCACCCTCAAAGCTGCAGAGACAAAAAGAAAATCAATCCTAGTGGATAAGCAGCCCTTAAAAAAAGTACGTCCACCAGTAGGATGACAAACCTTATAAACATCCTGTAAACGACCCTGGATAATAATGTGATTGAGACAATGTGTATCACAGAAATCCTTATCAGTCCGGGCCCCCTGATCTGATTTATGCACTACACAATTAAAGTCACTACCCCATATGAGAAAACGTGACATGAACAAAAAAGGCTGCACCTCACGAAAGAGATCCACTCGACCTTTCTTCGTAACTGGTGCATAAATCACAATTAATCTCCAAGTGTAATGTAAATCAGTAAAATCCAATATTATGGCCTGTCCCATAAGCAGTTCAACCAACTTGGTCACATGAAATCCATCACTCCTAAACAACACCCCAACACCACTACATGTGTCTAATCCTAAAGAAAAAAAAGAAGGACCCCATCGCCAAAGCTTTTTGGCCATATTAACCAAAGGAAGGGTATTGAGATGGGTATCCTGAATAAGGCAAATATCACACGCCAAATCACTCAAAAGTTGAAAAGTAATCAGGTGCCTACGAGCATTTTTCACACTGTTCATATTGAGGGTGGCTACAGTGAGATGAAATGCCATGGCCATGAAAGAGAATCAGATAAAGGGTCAAAATAAAAATAAGTCAACATCAAGTAACCCTTCCCTTTCTAGTACTTCTCCGGGGTCTCACCCCCGACTGCGAGGGTCGAGTATCCATAGGCAACTCCTTTGATTTATCATTCTGAGAATCAGAGGATACCATAGGTTGTGAGGAGGTGTCAGAATCAGCTTCCACATCGGAAGACTGAGTGAGATGGGACAGGACCTCAAATTTATTACTTAACTCATTGCCTCCACAGGAGCTTTCTGAAGTTGCAGCACTTGTTTCCTGTATACTGTTAACAGTTAATCCTGGGCCCTTCTAAGTAAAATCAAGCCATAATTGGCATGCCGCAAACAAATGTTAGTAGCACCAAAACCATAAGTGCTAGACACAAAGTATGAGTGGCAAAATTGTTCAGCATAAAATTACCTTTCCAACAGTGCTATGCAAGGAATAGCAGGTAATTTAGTTTTATTCCTGTGCTGGTTGAAACAGCAAAACAAAATATTTTTTCCACTAAAAAATGCACCATAAACCTTTTTTTGTTGGGAAATATGCAACATATCAACACCAAATTAAGCATCCAGACATTAGATGTAATGTTAATAATGTATCTGTAAAACAAACAGCTATTTCTGTAATATTAAACATCATTTTTCTCCATTTGAGTCACGGTGTATCGGTGAGGTTTGAGGGACAAATCTGAACCATACACACCATACCATAAACAAATGCATATAACTCCTAAAGTATACATGGCACACACAACGTATCAGTGGCAAAGTTGTTCCACACAAAATTGCCTTTCCAACAGTTCTATGCAATCAACTGTACTCAATTTGGTTTTTGTTTTATACTGGCTAAGATACCCAGAATGTGTGTTTTCTTCAAAGTGCTTAGGTAGTTCTAGATTGACAAAATGTCATAAACAAATATGAATAACTTCTAAAGTGAACATATCGCACAAAGTGTCAGTGGCAAGGTTGTTCAGCACAACATTACCTTTCTAATGGTACTATGCAGTCAATTCTAATCAATTCTGGCTGGCAAGTAATATTAAAATATGTGAGTGACTTCTCCAGATGTTTCTAGTGCATACAGGAAGTCTGTAGGTGACTTCTGTAGGCGTTCTGGGACACGCTGTAGTTTGATTTACTGACGCCTACAGACGTTTCTAGGAGGCAATGAGTTAAGGGAACAGAGCCACCAGGAGAAGATGCTTTAGCCAATTTGGCCCTACCTGTAGTCTGTTTTTGAGCCCGTTTCTTTGTCTGAACACTAAGCTCAGGAGGGGGCATAATAATAATATCCAGAGGTTTGTCAGGGACAGGCACAGGTTCAGCAGGAACCGGAGATACAACAGAAAGAGGGGGAGGGGGGGCGTAGAGGAAGGGTCCTGTACAACCGGTCGTGGAACTTCCTGTAAAGGAGGCTCAGAGGAAGGTTCAGATATTGAAACCATTGACTGGGGAGCAGGCACCGCAATATCAGGGCATAAAGGGGGACCAGTGACTACCTTAACGTGAAGAAAGGGACTTCGCCGTAGCAATATCCTTTTTCTGGGCATTAAGAAGGATCACATCCTGATCCGGGCTATCTTCCCTGTTATGGGAAGCCCAAGGACATGATCTAGTTCTTCACACAGGTTACACTTTAGGTCAGAATTACAATCTGCACTAGCATGGCCGAAAGATAAGCAAAGGGAACATCGTAGTCTATCACAGGCAGCACTGAGATGGGAAGGGGAGCCACATTTAAAACAGGTACGAGGCTGCCCCACATAGAAGCAATGCCCCCGTTCCCTACCTAAAAACAAACTATTAGGTAAGTGTATGGGACCCACATTCATATTTCTACGTCGCACCCTATAACGCCAACCACCAGTCCACAAGTGTTCAGAGTCAAATATAGTCTGTGGCAACCCCAAGACATCACAGCATTTAGCTAACCAATGTGTAATATCACTAGCTGCTACATTCTCATTTCTAAACAAAATGGTGACAGTTTTAATAGAAGGTCTAGTAAGTGGGATAGCCCAAAATGGTAGCCACAACTCAGTGTATTTAAGAGTATCGTACTTTGTCCAGAATCGATCTAATCCTCTAGGGCTTTGAAAACTAACGTCATATAAGGAAGAACCTGATACATGAATCAATGCAAATATTTTGTTTGTTAAAAAACCCAAAGATCCTTTCAAAAGTGACTTTCCCACATAGAGACGGTCTGGAGCTACATCAAGACCCCCAATATACTGAAGGTGGACCGCATTCCGTCATTGAAGAGGAGGGGGGGAGTTCCAAAACGTATCCCTTCTACGAAATTCTTCCCAAGTAGATTTAGCCTTGTCCCCAGTGTCAGGAGGAGGGTCAGGGAGCAGGACATCCATGTCCATTCTGTCACCCCACACTGGTCCCCTAGAGCTAGAGCCTTCATCACCCGAAGAGGAGGGAGGCAAAGAAGGAACTTTAGCCAGCATAGTAGTATCTAATGCAGGATGCTGAACATCCTCAGCACGCAAATCCAAATCCGGGCTACCAGGCAAAGGTGGAGGCATGTCTATCAAGGAGTGCTGTTGCCCTCCACAACCAGGTATCAGGCTATGGGCAGGGTCAGGTATCCAATGCCCCGAACCACCTGGTTTCCAACCCACACTCCACAGGGAGGCCTCTAAAGAGACAGATAGTGGGCTAGAACAAGGCAACAGAGTGGGAGGAGGCAAAACAGGCGAGACAGTCTGCACATTAGGAGGTAAAACACACGGTCTAGGATGCATAGTACTCACAAGTTCACCAGGCAAAGTCACCGCCGAGTTCAAAGGCGGAGAAGACACTGCTCAATCCAGATTTGTAGAACCGAAAATTCCAACAGAGCATGGTGCAACACTGGGAGGACTGGTGCTACAGAAGATTGTTGCTGACTCTGCACCTCCAAAGAGCCCGGAGGTGCCGCATCCATAATGAAAGCAGGAAGATCCTCCACAGCCCCTAGTTCTGGTGACAGAGTCCGTGTCCCAGGAGAGGCCGATTCAAAAGGGCTAACGGCATCAACAACAGCAAGTACCTGGTCCCGGTGTGCAGCAAGAAGGGACTTCAACCAAAGTTCATCCACAGGCAAAAAATCTGACGATGCAGAGGCAGACTGTGCAGGTAAAGATTCATCTGGTACAGCAAGATCCACAAGCATATCAACAAAACGGTCAGACGTCCTCAGTACTTCAGGCTCCAAAGCTGGACCTGCAGGAGCGGAGCTCTGCTCTCCTGCAGGTACACCAGCAGAATGACTGGGTCCCATGAACGAATCCATGGTCCAACGGCGCCCTCACACAGAGTAGGGGAATTTCCCTGGTGTCCTGGCCACATTTCCCTCATTCACTAAAAATACCACCAACAGCTTAATCTGGTTCAAGGTCAGTTGGCATTCATCTGTATCCCCCTCCCCCGGGTCGTGCCTGAAAATAGGCAGGATTTGTCTAGTGCACTTACCCGGTCAACAAAAACTAAAATAAAAAAATAAAAAATAAAATAAATATTTGACTTTTATTGTAATTTTTTCCTATTGTATTGCATTCTATTATATTATTTATTGCTATTGCATTTTACAGTATATTGTTTCTTACCCCAGGAGTCCTTTAGCATCAGTATCTTTTGCTCTTAGCTGGCTAGATGCAACCAGGGCTGCAGCTATGAATCCTGGGGCCCCGGACAAGTCACTTGGAATGGGCCCCCGTTTCCCAAACCAGCTAATGACAGAGGTAATGCCAGCTCCTCAGGAGGGCCCCTCCTGAGCTCGGGGCCCCGGACAACTTCCCCACTTACCCCCCATTACTGCGGCCCTGGGTGCAACTGCCCCGGAGGTGTGCCTTTAAGAGAATCTGAATGAGCTTAGGGACAAGCCAATCAGAAGACAGGAAAGGGAGTGAGCTGAGTGAGAGCTGTTGAATACTTCAGAATTTTTTCTCTGCTGGACTGAGCAACATAGCCCCGAGGTGTCTCTCAACTTTCCTTGTTGACAGCCTCCTAATGCTTATCTGGGTAAAGTTTTCCTCATATTTCATTTCTAACAGTGTGCTGAGTGAAAGTTTTACATTTTCGTTAGTGCTGTGCTAATCTTTTTAATTTTAGCATGACCACGCTATTTTGACTTTCTTTTAACTGCGACTATTTATTTTAAACTTTATTGTGGGTGCTTATTTTCAACGGTTCCCTTCACTTTTTGGCAAATTCTTGTGGGAACCGTCAAATTAGGGACAGTTGCCTTGTTTTTACCTCAGACCTCATGGGTTTTACTATGAGGCAACCCACTGGAATCAGATTCTAACAGTGCCTGGGGGTTTCTCTCATGATTGGCATATTAAAAGAAACCTATATAGTATATAAAGGAACTGGACCTAAGGTATCATCTGTCACAGGACTGTCCGTAAGGGTCCAGCAACCACCTGAGGCAGTTGACAAGTGTTGCTGGGTTTTGTATCAAGATTGGCACTGGTATAGATCCCAGTTCTACAACCACAAAAAAAAAAAAAAGGCACTGGCAACAAACAGAGCTAATTAACTGGGGCAGGAGTGGCCTGTGGCATTTTCACAGAAATCTGCACTCAGTTCATAAGGTCCAGGACTGGTTTGTTTTGCTTAAATTGGCAAACATAGCAGACACGCCTTTGTTTATTTTGACTGAGGACATATCAAAGGCTTCCGACTAAGGGCCATCCAAAAGTAATAAAAATGTAAGGAGGTGCTGAGGAACCCTCTAGATCCCATCCAAAAAGAAAGCTTCCAAGTATGACATTCCTCATAAAAAAATAATAATAGAAGAGACGAAGGAAGGAAGCTATTTCTAGCTGCTGATGAAGCAGCTAAAAAGAAACTCTGTCTAGACATAAATGTTTCCGTAGCTCCTGGGAAAGCCAATGGCGAGACAACAGGCAGCTTAAAGCATTCTGAAAAAACAAAGTATTTGCAATGCTCCCGGTGCTCCTGGAAAAACCAATAACGAGACAACAGGTGGCTTAAAGCATTCTGAAAAAACAAAGTACTTGTAACATCTGCACAGTTTTCATCTGTGTAAAATATGGAAAAAGCTTGGCAACTGTTTCAGACCCTACAAAAGATGGGTCCTTTCTTACTGGGACTGGCAATCACTTTTCCAGTTCTCTTTCCCATAGACTGTGAGATTGATACAGTGATGACAGATCATTTTATGATGCCCCTGCTTACAGGGGCTGCTATCACTTTTCCACAGTTCTTGCTCCAGAGACTATGTGGGTGATACAGATGATGGAGAATTTTTATGATGTGGAGGGTCTAGAACCCTACGTATCCAAGGAGGTTCTCCCTCTATGCCTTCGTTTATCCAAAACATACTGGACACCCTGGACCTCCCTTATCAGGAGTCCTTCCAAGGTGAGGATAAGGGTAAGAAAAGATTATAGGGAGATGAAAGGTTCCACCTCCTAAAAGCCCTGTCTATAATGAAGAATATAAATAAAAATACCATGAAACTGCTTCAAACCCCTACTTCTGTGGCAGAAGTTCACAAGCGATCCAGAACATTAATAAATAAATACATAAATATATCAATTGTTTAACAATACTGAGTGCCTGTCTGTACATCCCAGCCATGTGAGTATAGTGCATCAGGTAGCTTGTGAGAATGCTGGGGTCTCCTTGTCCTCCTTACCCCCGGATAAGGACTTCAGAAAACAGATTCTTAATTACCTGCAGATGTTTGTTAGAATTTTTACCTACTTGGCTTTTCGGTCAAATATCAACAAAAAAAAAAAAAGCACTGCAGAACTCTGTCCTGGTTCTTGGTGCAGGAGCTGGTGGTTATGGCTAACCTGCGCAGTACCAATTTTCCACAGGACGATAACAAAGATGCTGCCTTCAGAGTCATGGCCTGTGCCATCTCTCTGAGGTGCTTTGTTTGGTCTAGAACCACTGGTCTACTCTCAGACTCCCAGTTTAAAGCCATGTACTTTCATGGCCCCCCAGAGCTTCTACCAACTGCCTAAGCCGCAATCTCCCGGTTACTCCTGGCTTATCCCCCGGAGGGCAGGGCTGCATCTCCGGTTCTCCCAATTCTGGGCTGCGGGCTTATGTCTGGTTGGGAGTGTGGTGGCAGTGGCAAATTGAAGCCTGGGGAGGGCTTCATAGAGACGCAGGCTCTCCCCTCCATTTTCTTTGTTTTTTCCTCCTGGGAGGCGGGGGCGTGCAATGATGTCCAGTGTCTCCCGCCTCCATTGCTTCTGGACTTGGCAGCTGTGTGACTCCTGGCCTCTGCCAGGGTCCTTCTTAATGCTGGGCATTACCCCTCCCTCCCCCCGGAGAAGGAGAGCAGTCTGTAGGATGCTATATCCTTCTCCCCCGACCGGCCCTCCAGCGACCAGAGTCTGTTCCCGAACCCGGGTCTCCGGCGTCGCAAGTGGAAATCCAACTGCTGCGCTGATGGGCCGGCCAGCCATGTACTTTCCTTGTGGAGGCAGAGGTTCGAAACCTTCTGTTGCTAAGGGCAGTGGAACCTGTCCCAAATCAGCAGAAAGGAAGGGGTTTCTACACCAGGTATTTCCTCACTACAAAAAAGAATGGGGAGTGGCAGCCTATCTTGGACCTCAGGGCCCTGAACAAGCATCTGAAAAAGCTTAAGTTCAAAATGGTAACGCTGGCACTGATACTGCCAACACTCCAAAAAGGAGACTGGATGGCATCATTGGACTTAAAAGATGCCTATTTCCACATCCCCATAAGGGAGTCCTACAGAAAATATCTCTGGTTCAGACTCCCATCAGGCCATTACCAATTTTCAACCCTGCCTTTTGGCCTTTATTTGGCCCCAAGGGTGTTCACAAAGTGCCTATCAGCAGTTGTGGCACACCTTCGAAGGCAGGAGGTCACAGTGTTCCCGTACTTAGATGACTAGCTGGTGGTAGGGAAATCACCAGACTCACTACCTCCAGCACCCACTTGTCTGTGGCGATGCTTAGCCAAGCCTGAAGGAAGTGAGACAATCTTCCTCTGACAGGGAGGGCGGAGGTGGCCTGGGCAGGCATGTCAGGATGTTTGTTTTGCTTGGGGCTGAGGCTGGGCCTGTGACCCTCACCTAGAGCCCCTTCTACCCCTACCCAGAAGTACCCTTATTGTGGGTACTGCTGGTACTGTGGTGTGGCCACTGGTTGGAAAAACGGTCTGGTATAGAAGGACCTGCCCTGGCCCCCCATCCATAAGGCTTGGTGGATGGTGAAACCTTCTCTTTATTACAGTTGCTTCTATATGTGGCGTTGTATACATCCACCTTTTTTCAAATAGGCCACTGTTGACTCCCGGAATAGAGCATTTCTTTCTAGAGGGAAATCAAGAGCCTTTGACTGGGTGTCTTGAGTGAGATTTGTGGCCCTTAGCCAGGAAAATCTCCTCTGGGTTCCCGTGTTTGCCATCCATCTGGCTGCAGTGTCATTTGTATCAGCAGCCATTTGGAACTGGTATTCAGCCACCTCTAGCCCAAATCTAGCAGTTTCGGTTAGGTCGTCAGACAGGGGTGAGGGGGCTTTCTGAGCAATGGCCAAAACCAATTGCCATGAGGACTTCTGGTACTGGGCAGTGTAGGCCTGAAAATGTGCCTGTTGTATGGCTAAAGAAGCCGACAAATACTCCTTCTTTGCCATACTGTCTATTTTCCTAGAGTCCTTGTCTGGTGGATGTGAAGCCAGAGGGCAGCTGCCTGTACAACCCCTTGATGGTCTGGATGGGAAAAGAGGAACTCTGCCCCTTCCCTCTCCTCTCCATCTGATATTTTTTTTATCCATTCTCTTGTCAAGAGGGGGGATGGAATTAGGGGTTTGAACTAGTTTCAGAGCATCTTTTTTGATAAACTCATTGACAGGAAGGAGGAGAGCTCTGGTGGGGTTAGCCCCATCATTTCTAAGTACTCTACTTCCTCTTCATCCTCAGTCTCCTCCCTTGTGGTAATGTCCAGTGCATCAGCCATCTTCCTCACAAAGATAAAGTGTGAGAAGTAATCTTCAGATGTTCTGGGGGGAGAGCCAAATTCCTGCTCAGGGGATACCTCAGGTTCAGTAGGTTCCCCTTCCTCCTCCTCACATTCACTATATTCTTCCTCTTCTGTAAAGGAAGATCTGCCTGTGATGCCAGCCTATACCACAGGGGTCTGAGCAGGTGGCTGTTGATCAGTAAGTACTAGGCCTTGTAATGCTTGAATTACCCTGAAAGCCTGGACAATTTCTTGGGGAGAAGGCATTGTGAAGGCAGGCACAGAAGTCCCCTTTTTTGTAGATGGGGGTTCTGTGTGCTTTTACTTTTTTGTTTTCTTAGAGGGAACCGGGGAGTCAGCTGGTTCAGTAGCTCTCTTGGTAACCTTGTTCTCTGTCTCGGGGGTAGAGGCAACAGCAGAAGTGGTTTCACCCACATTAGCAGGGGATGTTGGCTGGTCAGAGCCAGAGGAACCCCTAGGTGGAGGAAGTTTCTTTTTCAGCCATTCCAGGCATTTTTCAACAGTTTTTTCAGGGAATGTTTTGCAAATGTCACATTCCTCCTTAAGATGCTCATATCCAAGGCAGGCCACACACAAATTGTGTTTATCTGCATTGGGAAAGACTTCCCCACATTGTGAACAGTTTTTAAAACTGTGTTCACCGGTTTTCTTCTAATTTAAGATAAAACTTAGCGGTTGCGGTTTGTTCTGGAACCGAAGGAACCGAACCGAAGAAAACAAAAAGAACCGGGATTAGCGGTTCAGTAAC
Source organism: Neoceratodus forsteri (assembly GCA_016271365.2). NCBI lineage: Eukaryota > Metazoa > Chordata > Ceratodontiformes > Ceratodontidae > Neoceratodus > Neoceratodus forsteri. Next base: position 150,002,573 of record JADMNL010000028.1, read on the forward strand.
CGAGAAAAACAGTTACAAAAACAAGGTTTTACAACTAAAATTTATAAAACTAATGGTGTTTTTTAGTCAGAAAACCCAGACTAAAGAAAAAACTAACCCAGTTCCCCCCGTCCCCGGTTATACCGAACCGAGAGGAACCAGAAAAATTAACGAAATAACGCTAAAACCAAGTTAAATACACAAAAAACAATAAGTATAAGGCAGTAAATGAAATAAAAAGATACGTATAGTATTTTATGTGTTTCTTCACGTCAGAAGGGAAAGTAGAAGAGCGACACTCCGAGCGACCAGACTTTTCAGGCGGAGAGTGAAATCTGAGGAGTTTAGAACTCTGGCAGTTAGTATAGGGCGGCATTTGAAAAGTTGCGTGCAAAGAATTCCATCATCTGCATGTGTTCTGTTCTCTCCGGGAAGTCTTACCTAGAAGACTTACTGCAGAAAGTTATGAATACCTGATTATTACTGGGGTTAGAAAGCTCTTCCCTGTATTGTGTTCAGTTCTGCTCCTACTAAATGCAGGACTTGTACTGGAGTGAAAATGGATTTCTCCTGATTTACCAAGAATCCTAGAAACTGCAACAGGTTTAGTGTTACCTTTAGATGGTCTTGTACCTAGACTGATATACCTAACCTTCTTAGGTATGCCACTACCACTGCCAAACACTTTGTAAATTTCCTGGGTGCTGAAGTGAGACTGAAAGGCAGAGCTGAGAATTTGATACTGTCCTGATGGAAGTCTGAACCTGAGGTACTTCCTGTGACATTCTCTTATTGGGATGTGAAAGTAAGCAACTTTTAGATCTATAGATGCCAGCCAATCTCCCTGCTGGATTACTGGCAAAACCATTGCCAGTGTGACCATTTTGAACTTTAGTTTTATTAGATGCCTGTTCAAAAGTCTGAGGTCTAGAATTGACCGCCACTCCCCGTTTTTCTTTTTGGTGAGGAAGTATCCTGAATAGAAGCCTCTTCCTTTCTGATGACTTGGGATACGCTCTGCTGCTTTTAGCTGGAGTAAGCTTTGAACCTCCTTCTCCAGGAGTTTTTTCTCTATGAGGGAAGCTGGTTTGAATGTCCTTGTTCTCAAGGAAGGAAAAAACTTGAAACTCTGGGACAAACCCTGACTTACTACTTCCAGGACCCACTTGTCTGTGGTGATGGAATGCCAAGCCTGGAAATAGTAAGCCAGTCTGCCCCCTACTGGTAGAGGAGAGGTGGCCTTGATCATTAAGTCAAGGGTTTTTTGCCTGGGGCTGAGCTTGGGTAGTCTGAGAGCCTCTCCTACAGCCCCTTCTACCTTTATCCCTGAAATACCCAGTCTGCTGTGGGTATTGTTGATACTGTTGGACGGTCTGTGCCTGATAAAAAGGCTTACTATAAGCTGTCCTTCCTCTGCATCCCCCTCCGTATGGCCTATAGGAGGAAGAAGGCATTTCTTTTGAGGAATTACTCTTATAGGTGGCTTTATATTCATCTACCTTCTTCATGTATGTTTCAGTCTGTTAACCAAATAAAGAGTGATCCTCTACAGGAAAATCCATAGCTTTAGCCTGGGTATCCTTTGCTAAGTTAGTAGCTCTGAGCCATGCCAGCCTTCAAAGGGCTATGGTAAGAGCCATCCATATGGCAGCATTGTCATTGGCATCTGCTGCCATTTGAAATATGTACTTGACTGCTTCAAGTCCGAACCTGGCTGTTTCAACCAAATCATCAGAGAGAGGTGAAGGAGCCTTCTCTGCCATGACCAACATGGACTGCCATAGTGATTTTTGGTACTGTGCTGAGTAAGCTTGGTAGTTAGCCTGTCTTACTCCCAGTGATGCAGCCAAATAACCTTTCTTTGACATGCTGTTTTGCGAGGGTCCTTCTCAGGTGGGTGAGAAGATAAAGGAACCCTCGCCTTCTCACAGGCTGCTTGCTGGACTATCCTGTTAATCAGGGTGAGAGAAGAGAAATTCAGACCCTTGTTTGTCCAGTTGTTGCTTTTTACCTGCCTTCTTATCCAGAGGTGGAACAGCATTTAGAATCTGCAGGATTTTAAACAAGTTTTTTTTTTAAAGAACTTGTATATTTACTTTGTATGTTGTGATATAGTGTATCCTCTTTAACTCATTGTATGTAAAGCACTTAAAATTTGTTATCCTGTTAAGTTTCTGCATGTCTGTACTCTCCCGGGTCGTGCCTGAAAATAGTCATTTTATGGCTAGTGCACTTACCCGGTTAACAAAAGCTAAATAAAATAAATATTGGGAGAAGAATTTTCTTTGTAGGTGTCAACCCCATCATCTCCATATATTTGGCCTCCTCTTCATCTTCTATGACCTCTGTGGTAGCCAGGTCGAGGGCATCAACTATTTTCCTTACAAAGGAAAAATGAGATGAAAAATCCTCTGGTCTGGGGGGAGAGTGGATCTCTGATTCAATAGGCCACCTTCATCAATTTCAGGTAAATCATATTCTTCAAACTCCATCTCTTGAGGTGGGCTTGGTTCAGAAGAGGGAGCAACTGGGATCTGAACTGGTGGAGGGAAGGTTCGAGTAGGTATGAAACCCTGCAGAGCCTGTATGACCTTCATAGCCTGGGCAATCTCCTCTGATGATGGCAGGCTGTGATGCACAGATGAAACACCTTTTGGTTAATCAGCTAGGGGTTCAACATGCTTTGTTTTCTTGGTGGGAACTGGTGAGCCAGCTGGATCACCCATCCTTTTTCCAGTAGTTGTTTCACCCTTGTCAGGGGTGTTTAAAGAAGAGACAACGGTTTCACCCACAGACTTGGAGGGTGTGGGCTGTTCAGAACCTGTAATACCCTTCTCTAATCCTTTTTGTAGTCTTTCCAGTCTCTTTTCTACTGTTTTCTGTGGGACTGACTTGCAGATATCACAATCTGCTGAAAAATGATCATTCCCCGGCAGACTACACATAAATCGTGCTTGTCTGCTGTTGCAAAAACGTCTCCACACTTCAGCCAGTTTTTAAACCCTGGTGGTCCAGTCTTTTTCTTAGTTTTTTTCTGCCATCATTAACCGATGAAAAAAACTAAAAACCACAATAATTTTTTTTTTTTTTTTTGCGGTCGGTTCAGGAACTGATGAAATTCCGATAATGAACCGAGAACTTAAAAATCTGAACCAGGTTAGCGGTTCACAGAAACAGGGTTAACGGTTTCAAATACAAAATTTATTTCAAATTAAATAAGTAAAACAGTTAAACTAAATAGTGGAATTTAGCAAATAAAGCTTCTGCAACAGTTACTAAACCCCAGTTCCTTAACGGTTATACCGAACTGTGAGGAACTGAGAAATTAAACTAAAACAACACTAAATAATAGTAATAAAACTAACGTTTAAGGTAAAATTAGAAAATAAAGGTAGTAGTAATAATAATAATATAAGAACTACTTATATTTGGTGAAGAACCACAAGGAACGATTGATATGGAAAGTCTCCTGGGCATCTTGACTTGTCAGGCGGAGAAAGAAATCTGACACGTTGATGGAATGTTACAGCAGGTAAGGGCAGCAGTTTGAATATGCGTCATGAGCCAATGATAGTTCTGTCATTTGCATACAGTTCCATTTTCTCCAGGCAGCTCTGCTTAGGAGGCTGACTGCAAAGAGTTAGGAATATAGAAGAATACCTGGGGTTAGAATTATAGGTAACCCTGCCTCTATCTGATTTATTTTTCGGGGGCACGCCAGTAAGAAAACATTTTCCACTTACAGGAATACGCCTTCCTGGTAGCAGGTTTAATTGAAACCCTAAGTACCTTCAGGACTTCCTCTTAGAGATCCAATTCAGAAAATTCTAACTCGCTCAAGAACCATGTCCTCAGGTGTAGGGTCATGGGTTTCAGAAATATTATTCTGCCCTTGGACAAAGTCAACAGATTGTGACTGCATGGCAGACTGATTGGATTCTTGCTGGACAGAACCAGAAGCAGTGAGTAACAGGCCAGTCTGGAGCTGTCATGATCACAATTGCAGGTTCACACCTTTGTTTCAGGAGTACTTTCTGAATGAGCGGGAATATTGGGAAGGCATACAGAAATGTCCCTGTCCAGTCCAGTACGAGGACATCCTCTGGGACTGTTCCTGTGGCTGGTGGTCAGCAACAACACTGTGGGAGCTGATAGTTCTCCCAAGATGCAAACAGGTCTACATTCGGAGTGCCCAACCTTATGAACACTGTGGCTAGAACCTGCTGGCTTAAGGCCCATTCATGATTTCCCTGGCTTATTCTACTTAAAGTGAGTGCACTCCAGAACCCAGGTCGTGAGTGCGCTACCTGCTAGACCACTGGGCATGCAGCACTTGTATCTGCATTTCAGGATGTTTGCTGCATCCCCACAAATACGTCGGTAGGCTTACAGCCATTTTTTCAAACATCCTGACACATTTGCGACACTTGCCGCTTTTTACAGCAAAAATAAGTGTGTAAGTTAGATGCATGTATCATTTTCGGGGCACAGGTTGCAGCAATCATGCCCAGAAATTAGGCCATCTTTGCAGGTGGTCTAACTATCTGGGTGGATGTATGGTGTCAAAAATCTTGCACATTATTTATAATCAGCTGATCCATAACATATATAGTTTTAAAACATTTGGAAACCTCCCCCCAATAATTCTTTGAGTGGAACATTCCAATACATTTTACAGATCTTGTGCAGGAGGCACAAGTAAGGTTCTAAAATACTTCTGCAACCCCCGATGTGGGAAGGGTGATGCACATCCCACACTTTAAGTGCTTACTTTGGTGGAAAGTGGTGAGGGCACTCACTGATGTTGCGAGTGACCGTATGACCTCGGCCATCATCCACCAGTGTGACAGTGTGGCGGATGGCATTGGTGGATATGGGGAAGGCAGGTGGGGCATTCCAAGTGGGGGAAATGCAAGAGAAAGACCTGGGTTTATTATTAATGATAGCCTCAAGTCCACTGCACAGTGCAGCAATGCATATGGGAAGGCAAAAGCAAACAGGATGCTGGGTTGTATAGAAAGGGATTTGGTAGTTGGAGGAAGGAGGTGATACTGTCCCTGTACAGGTCCCTGGTAAGGCCACATCTGGAGTATGGTGCTCAGGTCCCTGGTAAGGCTGCATGTGAAGTATGGTGCACAGGTCTGGATTCCACACCTCAAGACAGACAGGGACCACACAGACCATACAAAGGAGGGACAAAAAGATGATACGGGGAGGTTGAACATGTATACACTGGAGGCAAGGAAGGATATGACTGAGACATACAAGTTCTTACAAGGAATAAAATGCGTGGACTGATGTGTTCACGAGGAAAGAGGGCACAGTAACTACAGGACATGGGGAAAAAAGAAAATTCAGGAGGGATGCAAGGAAGTTTTTCAAGGAGCAAGTAATAGACGTATGGAAAAAACTGCCCAGAGAGGTGGTTGAAGCCAGGACCATGTCGAGGTTTAAACTTGGGCGGAATAGATATAAGTGTGTAACCCACCCTGTGGGGTGGAATTTCTCCCTGCATCACAGTGAATCCCTCTGGTGACGGGTTGGTCAGGGATACCCTTTCTCTGACCTTCTAGCATGCTCGCTGTTTCACAACTGAACGTGTGCCAGAGAATCCCAGGGCACCCTCTCTTCATGCGAGGGGATACAAATACAGTCTCAAGTCTGTGTTCCTGGGACAGAACCCTCTCAGCCACTGCACCATGAACCAGAAAGCCACAGGCATGTATAGGCTTCAGGGGCCCTATACACCCTATTATGTGTCATTCCCCAAAAATGCAGAGCTCAGTTCAAACCCCCACAGGCTCCTCATGAGACCCTTTGTATTTTCTCCCTCCTTTTGTCACAAAGTCCCTAGTGGTACTTTGCTTTGGTAGTGTTTGGCCGTAAAACTGTTACACAGGCATGGTATTGTTTGAACAACTTTTCCGAAGGCAGTCCACACAAAAGACACAGGCAAAATTATTTTAAAATAAGCCAAAGGCTTTACTAATTAATTTAATAAACTTTGAGAATTTTAGTTTTTAAAGTTCTACCTCAGTGTCTTTAGTTGTGGAATTTTAAAGTGCAAAGTGTCCTTTAGAAGTAGCAGCTGAAGTCTTGGCTCTTGTCCAGGAGAAATTGTCTCTGCTCTCCAAGCAGATGGTAGGGTTCAAAATGAAAAAAGGCTAAAAAGGCAGAAGGCTCAGATACCCCTCTGCATTCTCGTTTTAACGGGTTTCAAAAGGGCAGGTCCAGTGGACAGTGGCTTGCCCTGCGATTGGCTAGCATTCTGTTTCTATGGCTATGCAACCAATCAGATTATAGTATTTTATTACAAAACACAAATATGCAGTTCTGAATATGAGAGGAAAAAAACCATCTGCGGTCAACCAGTTTAAACCCGCATTCTGGGGGAAAAGTCCAGCCTCCCTCTTTGGAAATGGCAGTAATTAAGCTACACTTTACTTAAATGGTAGCCCATTCAGTTGGTAACAAGATTAGCTTAGGTAGCCCTGCAGAGCTAATGGGAGGCCAGACATCGAGACTCCTGTGGATGCTGTGGTCCATTCAGACAGAAAAGGACCTGCCTGCATGCCAGCTCTGCTTATACTTTTTTGTCTCCTTTTAAATAATTTAATGAACATTAGCCCCTGGCTAGTAGCTGACAGATTCCTGTTCCGTAACAAGAATCGCATCAACATTCTACAGGGCCATGTACTTGAACCCATGATCTCTTGCACTTACACTGGCCACCATGGGCATCTCTGATGCATTATAAACATGACCAATACAATAAGGTATGGCTTTATCTCGCTACACTCCTGCCTCCTTAACAGAACCAGGGAGGAACACACCTTTCAGTGTTTCCACCAGTTCTGTCTCTTACTCCGATTGGCGGGACAGGCCATCTGCATTGGCATTAGCAGACCCTAACCTATGTTTAATATTTATGTCGTAGGCCTATAGTGCAATGCTCCACCGAAGGAGTCTCCCATTCATTTTTCCCATTTGGTTTAGCCACACCAGAGGACTGTGGTCTGTCTGTACCTCAAAGGGTCTCCCACAGAGGTAGGGCTCTAGCTTCTTAAGTGACCACACAGGGGGCAAGGCATTCTTTCTCCACAGTGGAGTATGCCTGCTCCCAGGGAAGTAGTTTCCTACCTAGGTACACAATTGTGTGATCCTCACTCTATTGGCATGTCTAGCTGAGAACAGCACCAGTCCCAACATCCAAGGCATCCATCTGAACAACAAATGATCTAGTGTAGTCTGGGCTGACCAGCACAGGGGCACTGCACAGTGTGGTTTTTAGCTGGGTGAAGGCCCTGTTACATGCTGGGTCCCATTTTACTTTCTGGGGTTGCCTTTTCTTTAACGAGCTAGACAGGGGAGCTACCAGGGTGCTGTTATTTGGTACACATTTTCTGTAGTATCCTGCAGTCCCCACTAAGCTCCTGACCTGCTTCTGGGTCCCTGGACTGGGCCATGCCTCAATGGCCTCTATCTTGGCCTGGTTTGGATGTAGCTGTCCTCTCTCCACTACATGTCTCAAATATGACACCTCAGCCATGGCCACCTGGCACTTTTTGGCCTTGACAGCGAGTCCTACCTTCTGGATCCTGCCCAACACTTCCTTCAGATGGGACAGGTGTTCCTTCCAGCCAATACTGAAGATGGTAGTATTGTCCAGATAAGCCACTGCATACTCTTCAGTACCCTGCAACACCTGGTTGACCGTTTGGAATGTGGCAGGGACATTCTTCATCCCAAAAGGCATCACCTTAAATTTGAAGAGGCCTACCTGCCAGTACCCCTTTGTCAGGTCTATGCTTGTTAGGTAGGTCTCCCTGCCCAACTTGTCTCAACGACTCATCTGTCTGGAGCACTGGGTGGGCGTCAGACTTCGTGACTGCATTGAGTCCACAGAAAAGTGGGTAGACCCATCTTCTGGCAAGGCCCAAGGACTGTGGGATTACTGGATTACCCCTAACTCCAGCATTTCCTCCACCTTCCTTCTAATGTCCTTTAGGCCAGCCCCAGACACCTGGTAAGCTGTCCATCGTATAGGTGTTTGCATCCCCATGTCCACATCATGGGTTGCTAAGGGTGTCCGTCTGGGCTTGGCCGTAAATAAAGGGGCAAAGTCCTCTAAGACCTCCCTTACTTCCTGGGTCTGTTCTGGGGTCAACTGGGGTGACAGCTTGATTGTCTCCATCGATGACTCTCGCTTGCTTTCCTCTAGCAAGTCCAGGAGGGGACCTTCTTCATTTGTCCCCTCCCCAGGACTACAAACAGCAAACACCCTGTTGGCTCTATTTACATATGGCTTCATCATATTAGCATGGTACATTCGATGGGTATATTTCCTGTCAGACAGTTCCACAATATAATTCATGTTATTTACCTGTCAGACTACCTTGTATGGTCCCGCCCTCTCAGCCTACAGCTTGTCCTTCTGGACTATTCAGGACCATTACTTCCTGGCTTGTGCTGTATGAGAGAGCTCTGCGGTTGTACCAGAGTTTTTGCTTCTGCTGCGAAGCCGAGAGGTTGCTTTGGGCCATCCCTATCAGCTCCTTCAGTTTCTGCCTAAACTTAAGGACATACTCCACCATGAGAGTTCCCTGGGTGGTGTGCTTGCCTTCCCAGTCCTCCTGGATCAAGTCTAGGGACCCACACACCATGTGTCCATATAAGAATTTGAAGGGGGAGAACCCTGTTGACTCTTGGGGCACTTCCCTGTATGCGAGTTACAGGTGGGGAAGGTATTTCTCTCAGTCCCTCCCATGCTGTTCAGCAAATGCCTGTAGCATCATTTTTAGGGTACCATTGAATCTTTCCATGAGCCCATTGGCTTGTGGGTGATAAGGTATCATGCATCTCTGCACCACCCCACACTTCTCCCACAAAGACTTCATCACATCAGACATGAAGTTAGTCCCTTGATCAGAGATAACCTCCTGCAGAAACCCGACATGGGAGAAAATCCCTAGCAAGGCGTCTGCCACTTTGGGTGCCTTAATGGAGGAGAGGGCAACCACCTCTGGGTATTGGGTGGCATAATCAACCACTTTTTGCGGAGGAGCCTGGGGTATTTAAGGGTCCCACAATATCCATTCCTACCCTCTGGAATGGAATCTCCACAATGGGCAAGGGAAGTAGGGCAGCTTGTGTTTCACTACTTGCCTCATCTATCTGTTGGCACTGGTGACAAGACCTGCAATATTTCTTCACCTGCTGGGTGATGGGCCAATAGAAAGTTTGGGTCAACCACTGTGTGGTACATGCAATTCCCAGATGTCCAGACATGGGGATATCATAGGTAACCTTGAGCAACCATTCACAATACTCCTGGGGAACAAGCTGCCGGACCATCACCCCTCCTTCAGTCCTCATGTCCTGTGTGTGTGTGTACGACAGTCAGCTGTCCCAAAATACCCTATGTCTCATGTCATCTCCGTGTGTCCTATAAGATTATGCACAGCCCTCAGCCTCTCCAAACTAGGGTCACTCCTCTGAGCAGCTGCAAAATCTTCACATTTTCCCAAAGCATGGGACATGTCCGCCTCAGTTCCTAAACTAGGTTCCATAGCTCTAGTATCAGGGCATTCAGGGTCACTGCCATCCCTAACCTTCAGACCATTGGTTACCCCTCCCTCCTCAGAGACATTTTCTGCAGCTGTTTGGTGCATGACTACCTGGGGAAATTCTACCTCCATTTCACTAGTCTCCATTTCAGGAGACACAGCCCGAGAACCCAGCCTCCTATTCTCTACCACAGGGGTTTCTGTAGGGTTCAGGGAAATACAACAGGCCTTAACCATCTGACTGCTGTGGGTAACCACACACACCACTCCCTGCTGTTATTCCCTTTAATCACATCCAGGCAAGGCTGTCTGCCACTACCATTTTTTGTACCCACTCTGTCTCACCCCAATCCAGGAGAACACTAGCTAGTGGCAAGGTTTTCACCTCCCCTGAAAATCCCCTCAGAGTGACAAACTGATTAGGTATAAGCTGTTCAGGCTCAACCAACTCCCCTTTTACCATGGTAAGTGACGCCTGTGTCCCTTAACCCATGGGTCTACACCCCAATTACAGCAACCGGGTGTATGTGCTCCCTCATGTTCACAGGCATACTCTCAGGGATACACAGTGCACCCACCTCCTTTTGACGTTCCACTCTGTCTTTTTAGCAAATTGTCTAGCCAGATGCCCTGGCTACTTACAAAACTTCGGGCTTCCCCCTTTCTGCAGGGACACTGAGGGTTTTAGCTGCACTGAAAGCACACTTTTCCCTTTCTGCGCTGCAGCACCTGCTCTCCCCCACTTCCTTTCAGAGCAGACTGGCTTCTGGCATAGTGATCCGAGAGCTCAGCAGCTTGCTGTGCTGTTTTGGGATCCCAGTCCTCCAGTTAGGTTTTCAGCTCTGCTGGGCAAGCCAAAAGAACTGTTGTAAAAAGTATAACCTCATTCCCCAAGTTTGCTTCACCCCCACTGCTTTAAAAACTGCTGTTGCTTTGTGCCTAGTTCTTCAAAGCTCACATCAGGGCTTTTTTGGAGTTTACAGAATTTAACCCTGTAGGCCTCAGGTGTGAGTTCATACTTTTTAAGTTTCTTGTAGTCTTTACTGTCCTCATCCATTTGGCCTAGCATCTCACGTCCTTTCCAGTAAGCAATGGGGATAGCTGAAAACTCCAGGCCTCCCTGGGTATCTTTGCCTGGATACAGACCGTGTCAAATTAATTTAGAAATACATCCATATCCTCCCCTTCTTCAGCAGGTTCACCCCTGCCACTTACCTCCTCTGGTGTAGGTTGTTAAGAGTCTTAGCCTCTCCAGTTCAGACTCTCTGGCACTGCTTTTCTTTGGCCTCTCTCTCTCTCTCTCTGAAGCTGCCTTTCTTGCATGGCAAGTCCCTTCTGATGCTGTCTTTCTTGCATCTCCAGCCTGATCTCTTTCAGCTCCAGCTCTGAGGTGGCCTTCCCCTGGTCCTGTGGCTCTGGGTTCCCTCTGGTCTTGCTGTCCTCCTCCCTGGGACTAGAACTGCAACGTCCCTTGGCACCCCCACGTCCAAGGTCTGGTCCTTTTCAGTCACCGGCTGTGACGCTGTGCCCCGGGCTGCCGCCTGTTCACTGGCTGCCTCAAGGACTTCCATGGGGTGCTTCTTACTGCACCCACCCCTCATACGGGACCCTTTTCTCCTGGCACAACTGTTTCAGCTCTTCCACAGTGTAGTCAATGTACTTGGAAGTCATATTTCTTCCCTACACTACCACCAGTCTGCCTTTTACTTGCAGCACACACACACAAAAAAAAAAAAACAGGGTGGAAAACTATATCTTGTAACCTATTTTCCCTTTTCCAAATTTCTGCACTGTGTGTAAGATTATTCAGTTTTCCAGTTGTCCTGCTGCTCACCAAATCTGTCACCAGCCCACTCCCGTGGAGTGGGATTTCTCTCTGCGTCACAGTGAATCCCTCCGAAGACCGGGGTCAGGGATACCCTTTCTCTGTCCTTCTAGTACGCTTGCCATTTCACAACTGAACGTGTGCCAGAGAATCCCAGGGCACCTTCTCTTCGTGAGAGGGGATACAAATACAGTCTCAAGTCTGTGTTCCTGGGATAGAACCCTCTCAGCCACTGCACCACTAACCAGAAAGCCACAGGTGTGTACAGGCTTTGGGGAGGCCCTATACACCCTATTATGTGCATTTCCCCAGAAATGCAGAGCTCAGTTCAAACCCCCACAGGTTCCTCCTGAGACCCTTCATATTTCCTCCCCTCCTGTCACCACGAAGTCCTTTGTGGTACTTCACTTTGGTAGTGTTTGGCCTTAAAACAGTCACGCAGGCATGGTATCATTTGAGCTGCTTTTCCCAAGGCAGCCCACAGAAAAGACTTGGGCAGAATTGTTTTAAAATAAGCCAAAGGCTTTACTAATTTAATAAAAACAGTAAGTAAAGACAAAACATTTGTAGATGTTGGTAACAGGATATTGAAAATAAAATGGAAAGTATACAAAAAAACCCTAAACTTTGAGAATTCTAGTTTTTAAAGTTCTACCTGTGTGTCCTTAGTTGTGGAATTTTGAAGTGCAAAGTGTCCTTTAGAAGTAGCAGCTGAAGTCTTGGCTCTTGTCCAGGAGAAATTGTCTCTGCTCTCCAGACGGTAGGGTCCCAAATGAAAACAAAAAGGCCAGAAGGCTCAGATACCCCTCTGCATTCTTGTTTTAAGGGGTTTCAAAAGGGCAGGTCAAGTGGCCTGCCCTGCGATCGACTAGCATTCTGTTTCTATGGCTACGCAACCAATCAGATTTTAGTATTTTATTACAAAATACAGATATGCAGTTCTGAATGAGAGGGAAAAAGAACTCAGAGGTCAGCCAGTTTAAACCAGCATTCGGGGGGAAATTCCAGCCTCCCTCTATGGAAATGGCAGTAATTAAGTTACACTTTACTTACATGGTAGCCCACTCAGCTGGTAACAAGATTAGCTTAGGTAGCCCTGCAGAGACAATGGGAGGCCAGACATCCAGGCTCCTGTGGATGAAGTGGTCCATTCAGACACAAATGGACCTGCCTGCTTGTCAGCTCTGCTTAATTATTTTGTTTCCTTTTAAATAATTTAACTCTAGCCCCTGGCTAGTAGTTAACAGATTCCTGCTCCATAACAAGAATTACATCATCATTCTACAGGGCCATGTACTTGTACCCATGATCCCTTGCACTTACACTGACCACCACGGGTGTTCTCTGACGCATTATTTACATAAAATAAAATTATATAAAACATGAGCAAAACAATACGGTATGGCCTTATCTCACCACAGTGGGACCCACAGGCAGGAGAGGGGAAGGGATACCTGGTGAACGGGGTGATGTTTAGCCACTATGGCTATCGGATCTCTTTATCCAATCCAGTGTTAGGCAAAGTATGTAGTTAGTAAGAAAAAATAGGCAGAGTGGATGGACCTCTGGGTTCTGTTGACAATCTGTTTCTATAAGATCTGAAACAGGATAATGGAGCTGCCTACTGCCCCACCACTGGATCACCACCAGGTGGCAGTGTGCAGAGTCATCAACTGCTGGCCAACAAGGAGTAAGCGTCTGTGTTGGGCAGAAGTCAGCACAGGGCCAGAAGGAAAAAATTGTGTATGTATGCCACAACAAGGGACAGAAAACAAAGAATTGAGGCAAAATAAAGAAGTTAAAGCACACTCAAGGTAATCATTTTGAACTTCAATTTTAATATAAAATCTACAAAATTAACTTACAGAACAGCTAAATGTTGAAAAACTTGTACAAAAGTGACACGGCGACTCGCACTCCAGTCCAAGGTGATATTAGATCACCTTCCTGTACCACAATCTTCCCACCAATTAGTTGCAATGATCCTGGGTACACTGCAGTCAGGGAACAAGACTTCCTTAATATTAGTGACAAAAACGTTAATTGACATCATTCACATAGGAGATTTTCCAATATCTCAGGAGCTGGGGTCGCTTCTGTTTTCTGGCAATGCCAAAATCTTTACTTTGCTGTAGATGGGTGTGCGAATGCGTGCACATAAAGTGTTGGTGGAGATGGCTGACCTTTTTCATGTTACAAAGCAGATTTTCTATACTAGATGGTTAAGGGCACCACGGCTTACCAAAAGTTTTCCATTACAGTAACCAGTGGGGTGGAGTTTCTAGGGCACAAACTTGCTGCAACAAATTAGTAACTCTGCTTATCAAGACCAGATATAGCACGATTGAATACAGCACAAGTCTCTTCACGTTCCCATGTTGAGAAAATGTCCTCCCACCTTGATATGGAGAAGCAATCCCTGATGTGGGCTGCTATGCGTTAACCTGACTGAGATCCCTCCCCCAAGAAATACTTAGTGCCTTTTTTGTCAAAACCACATACAAACCCCAATTTCAAGAGGCAGATAAAAGGGATGTCTCATAATAAAGTGGTTACAGCATCAGTTTGCATTTGACTGCAGTGCCTCAGTTATAGGCTGTCCCACAAAGTGGGTTTAAAAAAAAAAAATCAGCATTTCTGAAACTCCGCAGACTCTAGCATTATCGCTTAATTTTCCAGGCAAATTTTAGTCCAACAGCAGTAAGAGATCAGTTTGGCCATGTCATGTTTCAAAAATTTTTACATTTCCAAATGTACACATTACTGATTTAAACACCATTCTTCTGAGTGTGGTACTGTCACAACTGTTCTCCAGAAGTGTGTGGTCCATCAGTGTGTAGGCTTTGCCTGACCCATTACTCTACCGACTTTTATCTCACCGTTGGCCAATGCCAGATCGCTGCCTTTTTTCTGGTCCGAGCTGGAAGATGTGAGCGGTTACGTTCTACGACGCTTGGCTGCACTGGGACTGGAGGGGTCACCGCTGGTGTTGGTGTTTATAACCTTCTCGGTGACGCGATTGCGCTTACGTTTGTCTGCAGCTTCCTTTGAGCTTCCGTCTGCTGAATTCTTCTCCCTCTCTCTGTCTTTCTCCTTGCTGATGTTTTTCTCTGGTGCTTTGCTGAGGATTCCTGAGAAAACCAAAGATGCATCATTAATTACACACACACACAAAAAAAAAATCGGTTCCCTAAGTTACTAGCTCCCTCCCGGGTCATCCAATAATTCATCACAGGGGACATCACAAGTGGGTAAATATTAACATGAACATTGTACAGAGGTCAAGGTTCAACAATACTAGAGATCAAAGTCTTCTGGTTACATCATTTATACTATAAATTGTGGCACTTGGACTTAGTCATGATGCAAGGCATTTAAAAGGGACGGACAGCACTGGAGACAGATACCTGCTGTTTACTTTCAGGCTAGGTACAGGATGGGCAGCCAAGTATAGGCTTCCCTACAGTAAAATCAGAGGGAGTACACACGCATGCATATACGCCCGTGGCCAGAGAGGGGACTGAAAAATACAAAAATATATATATAAAAAAAGAAACAAATCTGGGAAGTGGTGTGACAACGCAGCAGCTGGGAATTCTCCTACCATGCTGCCAACCGGGGGTTAAACCTTGATCCTGGGTCATCGATGCGGGCCAACAGGGAGTTGCTGTAGCATCCAATGGAATGCTCTTATTCTCTGGGGAAAATTGGCAAGGTTATCTTAGTGCCTGACTACCCTCAGTGGCCTAGAGGAGTAGTGGCTTCCGCAGTGGCTCTCTGTAGGTGGGAGAGATGTTGGCTGGTCCCGAGCTGATATGCCACTGCATACATGACTCTGGACCACTATATGTTGATATTTCTAGGGTGAGATATCCGGAAAAAGGTCAGAATGCTTTGTATAACCGTCAGTATCCTTGGACCCTGGGCTCTACCCCGGCCAACACAGAATACATGTTAGCTAGTCCAGTAGGCTACTGCTCGCTACGCCGGTGACCTGGGTTTTGGAGGATCGAGCATCCCAAGGACAGCTCTCCTGCCTTGATGAGGCAGGGATTATGCATCCTGCGACACAATTGCCACCTGGTAGACATTAGCTGATTTCACAGCAGGAACACACAAAACAGGGTAAGGGATACCTGCCAGACATGCATACATGTCACTTTTCAACACCCCCATGGCCACCAACCACAACTGTGGTCCTGGACAAGCAGTGCATTACCAGCAAGTCCATAAAAGGCTGATGACCTGTGCCATTGGGCAAGCAGCGGGAGTAGAAAAATATTAAAAAAGAACAAAAACTCAATGTATGTTTCTACAGTGGTTCCTACCACCCTAAAGGTTTCGCCAAAGGGGCACCGAGGTTGCTGCCAAGGGGAAAGAGCAGTTGCGGCTTAGGGTTTGCCAAGCACTGATAATGACGGAAGTCGACCGCACGAGACCTGAAGTCTGAGTTTCATCTACAGGCCAGGTACAGTGTGAGCAGGCAAAGTGCAGCCTTGCACAAACATTGTGGTGAATTTAGGGCTGGTAAAAGGTGTTGAGGCATAGACAGCACTAAAGACTAGGTAAGACCACACCTCTCTATTAAACAGAACTAAAGTGACTCAGAGGGAACTGCCTTGCACAACAGCAGCCTTCTCTACACTCAGGTCTGGTCCACTTTTGGACCCAGACTGATAGCTCTACTGCTCTGTATTTTTTTTTTTATTAAATTATTTGATATTCAGGTAAGGCCCACTAGGCACAAGTGCCTGTTTTCTGGGACAACCCAGGAGCACGGGGGAGGTTAAGTGAAAAAGTGACTTGCTCAGTCACACAATATGCAAAGTGCAGGTTGTGGGATTCAAACCCAAGTCTGTCTGCTGGATGTTCCAAGCTCATTCATAGCTCATTACTCAAACCTAGAGGCCAAGTAGTGTGGCTCTGCTGGAATTTTCTCGAGACCACAAGACTTGTTTTGGGTTTAAATTAATTTATCTCGAGACCACAAGACTTGTTTTGGGTTTAAATTAATTTATCTCGAGACCACAAGACTTGTTTTTGGGTTTAAATTAAATTTATCTCGAGACCACAAGACTTGTTTTCGCGCCTCTACTGTCTCCTGCCCTCCACTCCTTCAGGCCTCCAAGGTGCACTTCCCCCAGACCCTACCGACTGCCCCAGAGTCTGCTCCTACAGTGCCACACTCACTAATCCTTGGGGCCCTTTGATGGCCCGGATTACCCCCCTGGGTGGAGCGAGGAGGGAACCCCCTTACCCTTCCTCTATCCCAGAGAGAACGAGCTGCACAGCGGAGTCTGCCCCTTCCCAGTCGGCGGGTGGCGGAGCAGGTATCGGCGGTCATCATCTAGGAGGATTTGGAGAGGTTTTTCCTCCTTTCCACTAGAGAGCCCGACAAGTAATAATGTCAATGCACTGGCGTCCGCTGGCTCTCCCCATGTAGATGGCGCACCTGCGAACACCCAGCCTCCACTGGGTGTCACTGCAATCTTGGCGCATATCTAACCCACCCCAAAGGGAGGAGGCTGTCACAGGGCGCTCAATCCTTCCCTTCCCCTACTCAACCCCGGCGACCCAAGTCTGTTCTTGAACCCGGGTTGCCGGCGCGGCACGAGGTGTGGCGTCCAGTGCCTCAGTGCCACCTGGCCGGCATTTTGGGTTTAAATTTGAACCTTAATTCAAACTCTGGTCTCCAAATGTGATGCTCCCTTTGTTTCTGCTGATACTGAAAGTTTTTTTACAATTTATTATAATAAAAATGGATGAAGACTAAACTCTGACTAGATTCTCTTGGGTTGCAGAAAAGAAAAAAATTACCACAGTAATCTTCTTTCTTCCAAGGGGTCCTTTAGCATCATTAATTTTAGTAGCTAACTGGCTAAGTGCAACTGCCCTGGAGGTATACCTTTAAGAGAAATTTAAATGAGCTTAGGGTCATAGCCAATCAGAAACCAGGAAGGGGTATGAACTGAGTGAGGCCTGCTGAAAGCTTCAGAATTTTTTCAAAGGAAAAACAAGGGGAATCAACAGGATTCAAAAAACATGCAAATGTCCACAAAAAGTGGAAACAGAAACAACATGAGTTAAAAACTAGTCAATAAGAGACTCCAAATTTGGTAAAAGTTGTGAAAGAGCCCTTCTCCGACAGGTGAACCATGGAGGAAGGGTAGGAGCTCACTGATGCAAAAGGACCCCTTGGAAGAAAGAAGACTACTGCTGTCATTTTTTCTTCTTACCCCAGAAGTCCTTTAGCATCAGTGACTTTAACAGACTGCCGAGCAGTACCAAGTGGGAGGTGGGCAGAGAACTTACTTAGGAAACAGGCTCAGCAGAACCTCCCTGCCAAATTTGGCATCAGATCTGGTGAGCACATCCAAACTGTAGTGTTTCACAAAGGTGTGCACCAATTTCCAGATGGCTGCTTTGCAGACATCCAGAAGGGGAATGTCCCTTGCTGCTGCAAGCGAAGCTGCAGTGCCCCTGGTGGAGTGGGCCCTGAGCCCCACTGGAGGTTGGTGACCAGCTTTGTCATAGTACGAACTAATACAAGAGACCAACCAGCAGGAATGGTTCTCTTGGTAGCTGGTCATCCCTTGCCTACATCCCCATAGGTGAGGAACAATTGAGTGGAGGAGCCTCTGGACTGTCTAGTATGCTCTAGGTAGCAGAAGATGGCCCTTCTGACAGCCAAGCTGTGGAGCTTTTGCTTGCCAGGCATGGATTCCTCAGTAAAGAAGACAGGCAGAGTAATGGACTGGTTTAAGTGCAACTCTGAAACCATCTTCGGCAGAAATGTCCTATTTGTCCAGAGCTCAGCTTTATCATTGTGAGGGGTGATGTAATGTGGCTCAGTGTACAGGGCCTGTAGCTCTGAACTCCTCCTGGCAGATGTAATGGCCACCAGGAAGACTGTCTTCCAAGTCACGAACTTGATCTGAGCAGTGGACACAGACTCAAAGGGTGGTTTCATGAGCCTGTCTATGCAGACGTTCAGGCTCCAAGGGGGAACCGGCTCCCTGACTGGAGGCTGAAGGTGCAAGAGGCCTTTGAAAAGCTGTTTAAATACGGAGTGGAGAAAAAAAAATGTTTTCTTTCCCACCAAAAGGTAGACTAATACTGCCGCCAGGTGAAGCTTGAGGGAAGATGGTTTCAAGCCTGACGCCTGTAAGTGCACCAGGTAGTCTAGCAGTTGAGGGTCTGAGGCTGATAGTGGTTCGACCTTTTTGCTCTTGCACCAGAAGGAAAACCTTTTCCATTTGGCTGCATAAGTCTTCTTAGTGTTCGGGTTTTTTTTAGCCATCCTCAATATCTTAAGGACCTGCTCAGAGTACTGTGAGGATGGAAACTAACTCCTCAAGAACCAGACCTTGAGGTGAAAAGAGTGCATGTCTGGGTACTGCACTCCTGTCTGAGGGGGGTCAGCAGTAGTGAGCTGGAGGCAGGCGAATGGGCCTGCTGCAGGATATTGAGAGAAGGAGACTGTACCAGGCTTGCCTGGGCCAGTCCGGAGCCACTAGGATAATCTATGCAGGCTGTTGTCCGAGTTTCAGCAAAACCTGGAGTATCAGGGGAAAGGGATGGAATGCATATAGGAACCTCCCTAACCAGTACAGGATCAGAGCATCCAGAGAAAGTGTTCCCGGGACTGAGGGCCTGCAACTGTACTGAGGAAGCTGAAAATTGAGGGGAAAGGCAAACATCCACGTCTGGTGTGCCCCACTGCCTGAACACTGTGGCTAGTACTTGCTTGTTCAGGGCCCATTTGCTCTGGCCTTGACGGATGCGACTCAGAATATCCGACAGGGTATTGAGTTTGCCTGGGAGGTGAATAGCTGAGCGTCTGACTCCCAGGGAGAATGCTACAGACCAGAACTTAAGAGCTTCTGAACAGAATATTCCTGATCTGGTACCACCCTGCTTGTTTGTGTAAAACATTGCAGTGGTGTTATCTGTTTGAATTTGAACTGCCTGCCCTTTTATGCTGGGAGTGAATGCCTTAAAAGCTAGAAAGACTGCTTTGAGTTCCAAAAGATTTATGTGCAACTGTGAATCTTCGAGAGTCCAGTTGCTGCTTACTGAGGCACTGTCCAGATGTGCTCCCCAGCCCAAGAGGGAGGCATCTGTGGTGATCACCTTTGTGAGAAGAGGAGCTTGGAAGGGTACTCCTGCCTGTAAATTTGCAGGGTTCTTCCACCACAGCAGGTTTAGGAGGAACTGCTCTGACACAGGTATCAACTTGGAAAAGTTGTTGCTTCTCGGTTCATGTCGCATCCTGTACCTGACTCCTGGGACAACTGCAGTCATAGAGGCCAAGTGTCCCAGAAGTTTGAGGAAATGTCTGGCTGGTCTTGGCTGTCCCCAGATGAAAGAATCTGCCACCGAAAGAAATTCTGAATTCTTTCCTGCGGGAGGAAAGCATATCCCCTCTGAGTGTCCAGCTGGGCCCATATGAAGGTGAGCAGCCGGGTGAGATTTTAGATTTACCAGGAAACCCAGAGATTCCAGAGTGCATTCTGTGATGGAAAGGGTCTCCTTGACCTGACAAGGAGACTTTGCTACTATGAGCCAGTCATCCAGATAGGGGTAGAGAGCAACACCCAGTCTCCTGAGGTGCACTGCAACCACTGCAAAACACTTGAAGACTCTTGGGGATGAGGACAGACCAAAGGGCATTGCAGCGAACTGATAGTGACCTGAAGGTTGAATCTGAGAAACTTCCTGTGAGATCTCCTTATGGGTATGTGGAAGTAGGCGTCCTTTAAGTCCAGGGAGGCTAGCCAGTCTCCCTGCTGTAAGGATTCTATGCCCAGTGACAGAGTGACCATTTTGAATTTAGGTTTTTTAGATGTTTGTTTAAATATCTGAAATCTAAGACAGGTCGCCACTCCTCAGTTTTCTTTTGTGTCAGAAAATACCTGGAGTAGAGGCCCTTGCCCCTTTCATGGGCGGGGACCTTCTTCACTGCTCGTAAAGCTAGAAGGTTTTGTACCTCCAATTCCAACAGTGGGATCTGTATTGGAGACAGAGGTCTTGACACATGGGTATGCTTGAGATCTGGCATATGCTTGAACTGTAGCGGCAGACCCTTCTCCACTATCTCCAGCACCCACTTGTTCGACTTAATGAGGGACCAGTGATGAAGATAGTGGGATAGTCTGCCTCCCACCGGAAGCAGGGAGGCGACCTTGACACTCACATCAGGACTTAAGACTGCAAGGCAGATGGTTGGGTAGAGGCGGCTCTTTGGCCCCTTCTGCCCCTGCGTCCGGAAGACCCCCTACACTGACTGAAGTCAGATTGGAGATAGGGATTGTAAGGCCTGGAAACAAGGAAAATCCATGGCCTTGGTCTGAGTGTCTGTGGTCAGACTGCTCGTTCTAAGCCAGGTGAAGCATCTGAGAGAGATGACATGGGCCACTGCCCTAGAGGCTGCATCACTGTTGTCTGCCATGTGGAATTGGTACTTGGTAGCTTCCAGGGCAGTTTGTGTCATATCCATCAGTTCCTGCACCATAGAATCTGACCCACTGCGGGAAACAGTCAGGACAGACTTCCAAAGGGCTTTCTGATATTTGGGTGTGAATGCCATGTACGAAGAAAGTCTGAGAAGCAGGGAAGCTGTGGCATACATTTTCTTAGCTATAAAGTCAATTTTCTTGGAATCATTGTCCGGGGGTGAGGAGGACAAGGAGACTCCAGCTTTCTTACAAGCTGCCTGCTGCAGTATACTCTCATGGCTACGGTGTGCAGACAGGAACTCGGTACCATTGTTAGACAATCTATATTTTCTCTCGAGCCACTTAACCCATTACTGAAATTGGATGTTGAAGCACTTTCATGGTATTTTTTCTAAAAGCATTATAGATAGGGACAACCAGGGTCTTGGGGGTTGAAAGACCTCTCATCTCCCTCTAATCTTCGTCTTCATCGACATCCTGGTTGGGCTCCTGTGTAGGGAGGTCCCGGGTGTCCAGCATATTTTGTATAAATGTAAACAGAGGAGGAATCCTCCTGGTCATTGGGGGGAGGGAGCGCAGGGGACTCCTGGGGCTCAAGGCCCTCAAAATCCATGTCAGGGGCATCATAAAATTGTTCATCATCTGCGTCAACCTCACAGTCTACGGAAGACAACTGTGAAAGAGTGCTTGCCAGCCCCAGTAAATAAAGAACCCATCTTTTGTAGGGTCTGAAACGGTTGCCATGCTTTTTCCCCTATCTTGCACAGATGGAAGAACCTGTGCAGACTTTGTAAGTGTTTTGTTTTTTCCGTATGCTTTAAGCTCCCTGTTGTCTTGCTATTGGCTTTCCCAGGAGCAATGATAGCATTTTTGTCTTGACAGAGTTTTTTTTCAGCCACTTCATCAGTGGCTTGATCAAGTTTCCTTACTTCTATTATTTTTTTTTTTTTAATTTATGAGGAACTTCATCTTTGGAAGCTTGGTTTCTTGGCTGGGATCTGGAGGGTTCCTCAGCGCCTCTTTTATTATTAGTAGTTTTGGATGGCCCCTCATTGGAGGCCTCCGATTTATCCTCAGCCATAATTATCAAAGGTCTGTCTGCTAGGTTGGCCGATTTAAGCAAAGCAAACCAGTTCTGGACCTTACAAACTGAGTGCAGGTTTCTGTGAAAACGCCACCGACCAGTCCTGTCCCAGTTAATTAACTGTCTATTGAAAAGTATTTTTTTTTTTTTTTCTTCTCCGTTGGATCTATACCACTGCCAATCTTGATAGAAAACCCAGTAATACTGGTCAACTGCACACAGGTTGCTGCTGGACCCTTATGGACAGTCCTGTGATAAGAGGATACCTTTGGTCCAGTTTTTCATATATCTATATATCTTTCTCTTAATACGCCAATCCTGAGAGAAAACCCCCAGGCACTGCTGTGGTTTGAATTCTTTTCAGATCCCACTTTATCGTACTGTGTTTGCCCAAAATTCTGTGACTTTCTCAGCTCCCAACTCTATAATGACATATCGAGCACTGTTACATGTTGTTCAAAGATATCAATTTTTAAGACAGCGCTTAGAAGGAATATGCTCATGAATTATTATTTTTTTTAACTTTATGGGCGGGATATTCAGAAGGGTTGCACATGGCGCAACACAGCTGCGCTGTGCGCAACCCATTGATGCGTCTGGCGCTATCTTCAAATGGGGATTGAGCCTGGCACAAATCCCAATGTGCCGGGGCGCATCACTAATATATGCGGTGCAGGTAGGGGGCATGCCCATGCCTACTCCACACATCCCGATATTCAGCCCGGGATGTGCTGAGCCCATGCATGCGCAACCCCTACCTGCGCTGCACACAGGTGAGCAAAAAAAAAAAAAAAAAGAGCAACAGCTGGCCACCCACAGGTGAGCAGCCATACTGCAGGGCACAACACGGCAGCTGCCACAGTGGCCACCCGAGCTCCGGCCGCACCTTCGTGGTGGCACCCCCATGCCCGATCGCGGGCATTTGTTATAAATAGTCCCATATCCCTGGTGGTCCAGTGGACCGCTCACAGCCCGATCGCAGGCATCTGTAAAAGAATAAAAGGTCCAATATCCCTGGTGGTCCAGTGGACCGCTTGCAGCCACGATCGCGGGCATAAGTAATAACAAAAAGAGGCCCAAAGTCCCTGGTGGTCCTGTGGACCACGTCCAGCCCGATTGCGGACGTACGTTTCACATTAGAACACACCAAGCCATCCCTGGTGGTCCAGCGGTACCCCCCTCCCCCCCACCATCAGCGGCAGCTCCCACCCACCTGACCTGTGGTAGGGCTGTATGCCCGGTGGCCCGTTGTGGACCAATGAGCACGCTCTGCGTGCTCTGATCGGTCGGCGAAGCTGCTGGCAGGTGGGGAGCTGCCGCCCGCCGCTTACTGGGAGGAGGCGGGATGCTGGGGCTCAGTGGGCAGGTGGGAGGGTACGCTGGATCACCAGGGATGGCTTGGTGTGTTCTAATGTGAAGCATGCGCCCTGCGATCGGGCTGAGCGTAGTCCACTGGACCACCAGGGATTCTGGACCTCTTTTTGTAGTGCTTATGCAACTGAGCTTCTGTCTCGAACAGGAGATGATATAGCATTATATGCCTGATCAGGCTGCAAGCGGTCCACTAGACCACCAGGGATATGGGACTTTTATAATGCAACATATATATGCCCGTGATCGGGAAGTGGGGCGCTTTGTCGCGTGTGCAGGGAGCGTCGGTCCCAGACGGCTGCAGCCTGGCAGGGCGCCAGGCGCAAGTCGCTGGGGATTGGCGCACCTGCATGCAAATGGGGCCATAATGACAAGCAAATAGCCCCATTTGCACCTTGCATACATTATGGCCCCATTTGCATGTGCACTTTTGAAAATCGCGGCTGTTGCGCCTAGCGCAATGGAACTTACACTAGCGCATCCCCCTGCTCCACTCTGGCCACTTGCACTGGTGCAGTGCCACTGCACCATGCGCACTGCGGGTGGCCAAGGTGTGATATTCAGCGATGCTGTGCCATGGCGCAGCTCTGTTGAATATCGCCCTGTCAACGCCCCTGCGCAGCCAAGCTGCGCTGCGCCCAGACTTGCGCCACAGCCTGGCGCAGTCTGAATATCCCACCCTATGTTTATTGTTTTCAGAAACAAACATACGGTTTGCTCATGAATTCTGTCTGTAGGTGTTTTACCTAGCCTTAGTAACCTTGTAACTTTAAATGTGTTTAATATTTTGTTAAGATGTCTTTTTATGTTTATATATGTTTAAACTGGACGTCTTTGAAAAAGGGTTTTTAGCCTGCAGACCTATCAGTATAAAATAAACAAGTATTTGTCAATGCCAAGTGTTGCTTGCTGTCATTAGCAGTGGAAGTGCAGGAGTTAGACAGATGCAGTATAGGAATGGCAGTGAAGTATTCAACGGACGACAACTCCACCCACACCTTGCAGAGATGGACAGGCATTGGGGTGTGCCTTTGGGTCGTCGCCCACAATGGTCACGACGTTTCACCTCACCCTACACTGCAGACACTTACAAGTATCGAGGTGTGCTTTGAAGTGTTCGGGCTCTAGATTCACCTCTTTCCATAAGGAAATGCACTGAAGTGGGTGCAGTATAGGAGAATGGGGTGAACTCTGGGGCCAAAGGGTCCAAGGCGCACCTCGATGCCTGCCACTGGCTGCAGGGGGGGGATGGAATGGCACAAGCATTACTGTCGACAATCCCAAGTCACACCCCTGATGTCTGTCAGTCCCTACAGGGTAGGGCATTATGGTTGAAAACCCTATCACCCTGGGCGTTTCTTGGTATTTTTACTCCCAAGTTTTCAACATGGGCCTTTTGTGATCCCTCCACATGAACAGTGACACTATCAGTTCATTAGCTGAAAGGTGATTTTGCACAGCGACTGCGCCATTTGGTGCCACATGTGTGAGAAAACATTTAGCACAGGATGTGAAAAATGACAGCTGTACTGTTCATGAGGAGGTGTAAAAAATGGCAATGTTGAAAGTCTAGAGTGAAAATATAAAATAACTGGTGAAGTCACGAGTGTGTGTAGAAACTGCGCAATGCACACCCGTAATGTAATTAGTTTTGGAATTTTGTACAACAGATTTTCAACATAGGCATTTTGGGACCTCCGCTCATGAACCGTGTCATAGCGACCGTGCTATTCTGCGCCGGAAGTGCGAAAACACATTTCGGCCAGGGTGTGAAAAATGACAGCTGTACTGTTCAGAAGGAGGTGTGGAAAAATGCCAATGTTGAAAATCTGGACTGAAAAGATTACGAATTTGTGAACTTATGAGGGTACGTGGAAATTGCACAATGCACGCTCGTAACAGTCATTTTATGGACTTTTGTCACCAGATTTTCAACATAGCCAGTTTAAGACCTCTGCTCATGAACAGTGTCACTGTGATTTTCTTAATATGTCCTGAACATTGACTTCGCACACCGACTGTGCCATTGTGTGCTACATGTGCGAAAACACATTTCAAGCGAGATGTGAAAAATGACAGCTGTATTGTTCATAAGCAGGTGTGGTAAAATGGCAATGCTGAAAATCTGAGTGAAAATATTAAAATACCGCGAAGTTACGAGTGTGTAAGAACTGTAATGCGCAGCTCATTAAAGTGTCCTTTTGGGAATTTTTCACCAAATTTTCAACATAGGGTTTTGAGGACTCGCTTCATGAACTGTGACACTGTCATTTCGTTAACTGGCCCGAAAGGTGGTTCTCGCGGTGACAAGTGAAATCACCTTTTGGGACCTAATAACAAATAACCAGTGACTGGAATTCATGAGGTGGGGTCCCAAGGGCTCCCATGTTAGTGGCTATTAAAATAACCGAACTATGCAAAAGTTGAAAAAAAAAAAAAAAATTTATGCCATTCTACAGCTTACCGGCATTTCTTCAGTTCGCGATTGGCTTTGAAGAGTGCACACATGTTCCCCAGTCCACGGAGATCATTGCGCTGCTCTCTGGAGAATGCGTATGGGGGCGGAGGTGTGTGAGGGAGGTGGGCGCCCGGGTTGGAGGTGGAACCACGGAATCAACAAGGAACTTTCTAGTTTATTAAAAAACAAACAAACAAAAAAAACCTCCACGGAAGGTTTTCTTTTTGCAAGGGACATTAATTTTTGGGGCGCTGGGGTGGGCTCTGGCGTGCCGCATAATCAGAACTGTAACCGGCGGGGACTGGGCACCCCGTCGGCGTATACAGAGTGCTGGGGGACAAGAGCTGAGGGGAACTGGACACCTCCAACACATAAGAAATTGGGGGCATTTTGCTGGAGAAGGCTCTACGTCGGCAAATTACCAAGAAGGGGCATGCCCCAGGGGACTGAGGTACCTCTGTCAGCATCTATAAGTGCGGTGGCAAGAACCCGAGGGGATTGGAGCACACTCGGCACCTAACAAATTTGGGAGGGGACATTATGCCGACGGAATGGGCTCCCATCGGCAAATTGAACTGGAAGGGGGCATGCCAACGGGGATTGGGCACCCTGTCGGCTTTTTTTCATCATTGAAATGTTTCACCAGGAAGGCACACTGAACTGCGGGTGGTGGCTTTCCGTCGGCTTCCTGGGGACTGTGGGAGGCCGACAGTGAAGCCATCGCCATGGGGACACCAATCAGCTGTTTTGGTAGCTTGTAATGCACCAAATCAGCTGATTGCGTGGTGACGTGGCCCAAATTTGCTAATGCATTTAGGCATTCTCCCTAACTGCTGAAAGCAATGCGTTTCTTGCACATGCGTGCAAGCAACACAAAAATAAAATGAAATGAATTCCACTGGTGTGCCTCGCAGTAAAACATGCAAGGTCTGAGGTAAAAAACAAGACAACTGTCCTCAGTTTGATGGTTCCTTAAAGAATTTGCCCAGAAAAGTGAGGAACCATCGAAATTAAGCACCCGTGATAAAGTTAGACTTGGAAATGAACAGTCGTGGTAAAAACAAAGTAAAAATAGCGCAATCGCACTAAAAATAAAAAATTAGCGCAGCGCTAACAAAAATGAACAACTTTCACTCAGCACATTAACAAAAGCGAAATATGAGGAAAACTTTACCCAGAAGAGCACTAGGAGGCTGTCAACAAGGAAAGGTGAGAGGCACCTCAGGGGCAATGTTGCTCTGTCCAGCAGAGAAAAAATTCTGAAGCCTTCAGCAGCTCTCACTCAGCTCACTCCCCCTTCCTGGTTTCTGACTGGCTATGGTCCTAAGCTCATTTAAATTTATCTTAAAGGCATACCTCTGGGGCAGTTGCACCTAGCCAGCTAGCTGCTAAAGTTACTGATGCTAAAGGACTCCTGGGTAAGAAACTTCTGTTAGTCACTAAGAAACTGTTTTACAGTTAAATTACCCACTTTTGTACACTCCATTTTAGAACAGCAAGAAGGCCCTCCTAGACATGAGAGTCGTTCGATAACTAATTACACGAGGATAACAGCTCTCTTTTCCTAGTGCCTCATAATCCACTAAACATGCAGTAAACAGGAAAACAGCTGGGCACTCTGTCCTGCCTTACTGGTGAATTATATTACCTCCCCTGTCAACCATTATGCACATACAGCCTCAGCACATGTACACAGTGAAGGATTTAGTAGATTCAGTGGGTTAGAAATAATATTGGATGAAGCAATCAATATTTAGACACAATTTGGCTTAAATTTTATATCACTGTCTACATTTCTCTTCCCTTTCTGTTTCATATGGAGATTGATTTGCATGTAAACAGGATCCTTGCCCCTACAGTTCACCTGCTTCTTTTGCCTGATCCTTAAATGAAGTTTGTTCCTCTGCTTGTGACATCACAATTTGTTGCTGTGGAAATTGTTATGATGTGACAAAGGATTGTATCTTCAGCAAATGGAGTAGATCAGCTATAGAGGACAAAGAGCCTGTTTCTACATAAATGAACCAAGTAAAGAAAAAATAGAAATACAAAAGCATTATTTGAAAATGGGTAGGAACAGTTTTGCAATCCGATTGGCTTAGATGGTAGATGGTGTTCTAGCCATGCCTTTTTTTTTTTCTTTTCTTCCTATAGACTACAAAAGAAACAAAAAAGTGCCAGTCTCAGTAGCCTTTTTACTTACTGGAATGCAGGAGCTGGTGATCCAAACCAAAAAAAGTTATCATGGCAGTCATTTTTTCCCCTGAATAAGCGGCCTCCATCCCCCCCCCCCCCAATATCATGCTTTAAACAGCTAAAAACTGCACTAATTTTATAGGACAGGGCCTTAAATATGTTAAGTTTTGTGCTGCACAATTAATGTGGCTCACCCTCCTGACCTGCAGACATCACTATCAAACTCCCAAGCTACCACAGTCTCTTGCTCTCTCGCCCGACCCACAGAAGAAGAAGAAAAATCGCTGGGAGTTTTGTAACTCACTAACACAGATGGCAGCATGCTGCCAGCAAGACCAAAACACAATTATGGTCTTGTAGGTGGCCTAGTGCAGTGACCAGATGAGCTGTTACATATCACACTACACCTCCAGTGGCACCAGATAACCTGTGGGAAGTGGATGGAGTATTTAATACAAAAGTAGACTTTTTTGTCATTAACTTGTGTGTACTTTTGTTTTCCAAATGCTATAAATATTACTGTTTCTCAATATATACTTATTTTATAAGCACATAACACACTCCAGTATGTGGGTTATGCTCTGTTAAACACACTTTTAGGGGCAGTTCTTATGCCCCAGGAGTGCATTTATCAGAGCAGAACCCATACCCTGTTATGTTACTGCTTACAAAATATAAGTTTTATCTGCGTCTAAACAAAAACAACTCACTTTGAAGATCTGTGAGATGGCTTTAATTACTGGTACAAATATATTATGTTACATGTGACAGTGGAGTTCTGAGTTTTCCCAGGGCATCTAACTCAAGTTTCTATTCCAAATGATGACCAAAAAATCATCAGTTCAAGCAAAATGTATCTTTATTAAGAACAGCCAGCCAATGTGTGGCAAATGCTAGCAAGTCGTGTTGTGCACGTTAAAAATAAAACGTTTGTTTGTAAACTTACCCCTGCCAGGCCCGCCCATCTTTGCTCTCCTGCTTGGGCAGGGCATCCTGGCACGAAACATCTGCGCTGACCCCCCTGCCCTCCCTCGGCTGCTCTCTCATGGGACACCTGCAGCAGAAGGGAGGCATGGATGGGAGAGTCAGGCAAACACAAGGGGAGCCACTGTATTTAGCGGTGGGTACCAGAGATGATTTTAAAAAAAAAAAAAAAAACTTTACCATGATAAAATGAGTTTATTATGGTGGGTGGGTGGGACATGTGGCAATTCTGGATGTGGGCTGCTCTTTAAATGCTTTGTCATCTGGATTCTAAAATGCACTACATTAGCCAGCTCAGTGGTGCTGGCTGGTGCTGCTTGGTATAGCCATGCAAAAATACTCATCAATTCAGACTCCATGTTTCTGCCCAGCAGGGCTCTGAGCACACTGCAGAGATAGAATACACAAATCCTGGCAAGGGAGGAGGGTTACAGCTGCTCATTCTATAGCCTCCTGTGGACTGTGCAGTGTGACCACACGTCTGCTCCTCCCCCATAGGCTGGGGTAAGCTGGGCAACTGATGCTGGCTGACACAGTGAAGTGTGAGAGACTTCTAAGGGGTTCAAACAACCTTACCATAGACCCAGCCACCCTTGTCGTCCCTCCCCCCACACCAGCACCAAAAGTGGATGCATCATCTCAAATCACTGCTGCCCGAACTCTAGGAGAAGCAGTTGGGCATCCTTGGCAGTCGGTAGTCAGGGCAGGTAGGCAGCAGGTGGAGGGTGTCCAGATGGGGAAAAGTTGGAAAAAAGAGTAGTCCAAACAAGCCAGCCGAAACCTAGGTAGGAAAAATGAAGTGTAAATTTAAAAATAAAATGCACCAGATTTTACAAGGACACTTTATGACGTTTTTTCTGGGGCAGAATTCTTCTAGATCCTGCTTAAACAGGAAAAGGGGGGAGGGGCTTACGAACGTTTTAGTCAGCCCAATATACACACACACAAAACAGACATGTACACGTGGGCATATGTGCAAACAACAAATGCATATGTGCATACAAACAGGTATGCAAATGCATGGACATATTACCCCATCCACATGGTGAGGAATAATCTGGAGCTTATACTACAGCTGGCCACATAATTAACCAAGTTAACAGTTTGGTGGCCAAATATACGGTAAGCTACCATCCTACAGTCATAGCATGTTGAGAAAAGGAAAATAAGTTCTTGACTGACTGGGCCAAAAATCAACCCTTACTGCCCAAGAAGGCTAGCTGTGACACCTGACTAACTGACAAGTGGGGGTATAGAGCCCCCTGCTGTATAACTGATAAATCATAAAGCAGCTCATTTGCACGATGCAATCGGATTGCTCATAAGGCAAGCTAACTTATGTGGCAATGATTCTCTGCCAACAGCACCACACCCGCAATATCAAATACCTTTCATGGTTTCTTGTTACAAATGAAACTTCCTGATAATTAAAACCTCTCAAAAGATGTATTTTAAATCACAACAAACAAAAGAAAAACTTTTAATAACATAGTTAGGCATATGGTGTTGAGGTAACACCAAACTGTGGGTGATTAAAATCCACGACTTCACGTCATGCTTCTGCCACCTAATACAACTTTGTGATGTGAGCCGGATTTCCTCCTCTGGGCTGGTCTAGTTGCGAAGGCACTGCGGATGCAAGCAGCACTGCCAGACTCCACTCACCCCACAGCACTGAGAGCCTCCTCCAATACGGCTTGGTGGAGGGCTCCAACACTGCGGGTGATCACACAACATCAACACCCCCCAAAGTCTCACCCTGTGTGTCTGGTTTTACAGATGGAGGTGTGGGGGCCTATGGGGGGGGGACAAAAACACCAGCCACTTGCTCATGACATCAGCACCAAAGCCCACATGTCACCATGCCACTGTCCCAGCTCTTTTCTCCCACCTCCACTGGCTGAACCTAGTCAGTCCAGTTCTGCTGGGGCCCAGCGGTAAGGTTCTCATGGGGTGGCTGGCCATCTGAAGGAGATGTTGGTGATTATGGCGAAGTGCACTGATGGGAAGCGTCTGCAAGAAGCACACTAAGTGAAGATGCAGAGCAGGATACAGAATGGAGGTAATGGTGACTGTGAAATTAACATATCTAAAAATGACAGCAGCAAAACAATTGCACTGGGGGGGGCATCACCATCTGGTTCTTCTATCTTGCAAGTTAGTTTAAAAGAACATGAAGACAGATGTAGTATTCTGCAGGAATTGAAAAGATGACCACCTCCTCTGCCCTGTACCTTCTTGGTGATGCCCAACTTAAATGTTTTTGATACCAACATACCTTCTTCTGATCCCGTGGTTGGCTCAGATTCTTCCTTTATTTCTTCTTTCACTTCATCTTCTGTCCCTACTTTTCCTGAGGAAACAGAGGCAGGGAGATGACCAGATGGGGCAGAGTCTTAGTGCTCATCTCCAGTAACTCGGAGCCAATGAAAACCATTAGCCATCAGAAAAACAGCTTTTAAAATCCAACAGCCTAACAAAGTCTGAATACCATTAATATGGTAAAAAAAAAAAAAAGTAAATTATGCAGAATGGTGCCCAGCTTATATATACTGTACATATACATATCTAAACTTGCACGATGAATTTAGTGGTGGTGAACAGTGAACAAATAGCTGGGAAACTGCAGCCCCTCCATTTATTCACAAGGCAGGTACAGTGAGGGAAGATGCAGCGTGTGGTTCTCCACAAGATTCAGAAACGTGCTGGATCATTCTAAAAATTCAGATCGTGGCTTGCTGCAGCTGGTATTTAAACTTGTGCTTTCGCTGAATGCATAGGGTCAGTTCATTAAGCTATGTCGCCTTTCTCTTAGGCTCCCAATGTCAAAGAAAATCTCAGAAAACGTTAATGACTTGGGTTTGTGGGAGTGCATACAGAATAGACCGCTGCTAGAAGGCTCTCCATAAAAAAGGCTAGCTCTGCTCTGAGGCCCCGGACAGCCCATTCAAGTCTCCCCTCTCAATCCCAGGCATGAAATGTAGATCTCCGTACAGCTGTGACTGATACTCATAGTGGATTAGGCAGCTATGTCCAGCTTGGGTGGCAAAGAACATTCAGGGAGAGTTAAACATAGAAAACAGGTACAGGTGCTGAGGGGAACAATGTTCAAATTCCACACTATTCACTTTTCAAATACTATTTTATTTCCAGGGCAATGCCACAAGTAACCAAATTCTGCTACCAGCGTTAAATCTCCATTGGCAGATATTCTGCAGTAGTACTGAATCTTCTTACTTACAGCTGTCGATCTCAGGCCCCACCCTTTGTAACACGTACCTCACTAAAATACCCACAGTGCCGAGCTCCCAGGGGCAAGAGGTCACTGGGTACTCTATGGAACCCCACCGTGTCTCAGATCCCCCACCAGACAGGACTCCCTGGGGCGCAGTACGTTTAGAACTCAGTGCCGACTCGCTCACCTTCTTTTACTTCATTAAATATCTCCTCGGGAAGTGTGAAGTTTCTCTCTGAATTGGGGAATGGAAGGATCTCAGACTCGTGCTGTATGAGAATGAAAAAATATAAGGAGTCGTTAGTTACTGCCCATTGTCCCCACGTAAAACAAACTAACCAACCAACCAAAATTGTGGCAGTACATCACGGTCACCAGTCACAACCCTATGGCCCCCCCAAACACACAAATCACTTTGATTTTCAAAGTACTGGGATTGCACATCAAAGTAATCAGTTGCAGTCTGCTGGTTACCTGCCACCCCCACCCAAAAAACAGCTTCCTTTACAAGACATAATGACAGTACATTAAAGTCAGCAGCCACAGCTCACTGGATAACCCCCAACCCTAGTCCGCGGTTTATCTCCACCCACTCTCACCTTTGTACTATTCCTTTACATGTTTTAGGTTCTTAATTCTGCCACTGAAGCAGTGGTGGTTGGAGGGAAAGGGGGATCCATTCAAAGCTTCACAATATTCACAACACAAACTACGAAAGGAGAAAATGAAGCAGATATGTTTGGTAAATACTGTAAAGTTTGCCTATGTGATCCGATCAACTTTCGTTTTAAATATATCAAGTTAGAAAACAAAGCTGAGGCAGATCCAATCTTTAGAAAGTCCCTTTTTTTGTTTAGGTAATGGCTTTATAGCTGTGTGGATGTGCTTTCGCCAGAGAAAGCACATCCACAGAGCTACGGCGACATCACTTCCCAACACCCTGCCACAATGGAAGTTGTGGGCACAAAGACTTAAAGCAGAAAGCCATCTCAAGGAAGGCACCACTAATTAGCACACACCTACTAACTATGGAGTTAAAGTGAGAAAGGCAAGCAAATACGTGTACATACACACACCTCTTAAAGAGCAACTGAAAACTTTGGAAAACATATTTAGACACTTTAGCTTGTATTTCATGTATCTTCTATAGATTTCTCCTCTCCATTATTTATTACTGAAGAAATTCCCACAAGATTTTTATCCCATAGAGTTCATCTTCCAATTGTAATGCCTCTGTTGTGACATCACAGTCTGTTGCTGTGGGAATAACGGTGATGTCACAAGTGGAGTATTATGACATCAGGCTGGAAAGAAGCAACAGGAGCTGATGAACCTCAAGGAACAACTATCCTGCTTTCATGCATGTGACCTTAGTATTTAATAATATGGATAAGAAATGCAGAGCTAATGAGAAATCTAGGCTGCTTTATAGCAAAATATGTTTTTCAAAGTTCATCTCAAAGCGTCACTGGCTCTTTAAAGCATTTTATAGTAAAGTCACTGCAGAGCAAGGGCAGAAGACCCGACTTGTAAAAACAAATTATACATGTCAATTTTCTACGTCTGATAAAACACCCCCCATATGAAAATTTTGAACCTGGTGTTTCTTCAATTAACACCAACATAATAATGAAAAGAACACCTAAAGAGTACTGACTGTACCACAAAAAGGGTTCTCGTGCAACAGAATCAAATCCCCTCCCTCCCGTTTCCTGTAAGTTTACAGGTGCTGTGTGAGATCTCCTATGATATATAAAGTGTCATCCCATGTAGTGTGGATGAAAGGACCTTGAGATGAAGCTGAGCTGTTCTGTCTGCCCAAACTGCACGCGATGCTGCTTTCTTGTATGAATTTATAAAATAGCAAGAAGAAATTTAGAAATTTCATTGGCTGAGAAACATCCCCAGACCGTGAATTAAAATCCCATACTACATACCCTGTTATGGCTTATTACTTACTTATATGTACTGTTACGATGTCTCTTGTGGTTATAAGAGTGCATTCTCGAGGTGTCAGCGTGGCTTAGCTGGCAGCACATCCACCTTTGGGCCAGAAGGTCCTGGGTTCTAGTCCCACACTGGGACTGGGTTCATACCTTAACACTGACACCCGAGTGCAGTTTTGGGGGGTGCTGTACTGTGGGGGAGTGCCATCCTTCAGATGAGATGTTAAACTGAGGTCCCTTCTACCCATCTCTGGTGCCTTCCTGGTGGGTGTACAGTAGGAAGTAGAAGAACCCAAGGCACTTTTCACAAGAGTAAGGTGTTTTCCTGGTTATCCTGGCCACTATCCCCTATCCCATTACACCGGTTCATCCAACTGTCCAAGCTGCGTGTGGGTGTTGATGTGTGAAATGGCTGCCACTATATGTTCAGTCACTTCACTACCAGTCTAGCACTGCTTGTAAAGTGCTTTGGGATACAATGTGTATGAAAAGCGCTATATAAATGCTGAGTTGTCTTCTTCGAGTTTTTTTACTGAGAGAACTGCGAAGCTGAGCAGTTCTAGTACACAAAGAACTCCTAAGAAAAAAGAACAGTTACGTACTTACCGTAACAGTACATCTTCGAGAGAATCTCTTTCATCAGGCCACACCTATGGAACTATAGTCACGAGGCAGTAGAACCACATGGAAACCTTTTTGCAAGCAAGCAGTCCAACAGGAGC
Source organism: Neoceratodus forsteri (assembly GCA_016271365.2). Taxonomy (NCBI): domain Eukaryota; kingdom Metazoa; phylum Chordata; order Ceratodontiformes; family Ceratodontidae; genus Neoceratodus; species Neoceratodus forsteri. The sequence continues at coordinate 150,037,397 of JADMNL010000028.1, forward strand.
CGCCCATGACGACGTCCTATGTCGACATTCCCCATTTAAACGTGGGTGGCCCCTTTCCTCTTTAGTCCCCGAATGGAGATCATGCTCAGAGGACCTCCCTCTAGGAAACCAGGACAGAGCAAATGGGTCCAGCCACCAGGCAGACCGTCCTGGAGAAAGAGCCAGGAGTCACAGAGCTCTATGTATGTCTAAGGGGAATGGCGGGTGGGACAGCATGGCCTGATGAAAGAGATTCTCTCGTAGAGCTACTGTTACAGTAAGTACGTAACTGTTCTATCTTCTTCGAGGTTATCTCTTTCATCAAGCCACACCTATGGAATGAGTCCCAAGTGAACGTGTCCCAGGCAGTGCTGACAAAGAAACAGTCTGGGTGGCTGGAGCCTACAGGCCAATGAAAGAAGGCCTTGAAGTATGGCCATGCCAAAGCCTGCCCTTTTTCCTTGAGGCAATGTCCAGACTGTGAACGTGTTGACAGAACTCAAGGTGGCAGCTGCACAAATCTCAGCAGCAGACACATTCTTGAAACAGGTAAAAGAAGTGACCATGCCTCTAGCTGAATAATCACAAACCACTCCAGGAAGTTCTTTACCGTATTTCCTGTAACAGAAAGTAGTACAAATAGCCAGCTATCTGGACAGGCACTGTTTGGAAACAGGAGCGTCCTCCTTCCCGGGGAGAAAGAAACAAAAAGCTACGAGGACTTCCTGCAGTCCTTTGTATGGTGTGTATATAGTACTGGAGTATTCTACGTATATCTAAAGTATGTAACAATGCTTCCCCTGGGTTGACAGGCTTGAGAAAATTGTCAGGTGGATGGTTTGATTCAAAGTAAACTCAGACACCACCTTTGGTAGAAGCTTAAGATTAGTACGTAAAGACACCCGAAATGTCATATGGAAATGATAGAAGGCATCCTTAGGATGGCAGAGAAAGGGGAAATATTACTGATGGGGGACCCAAATATGCCAGATGTTAACTGGAGCACCTTTGCTGCAGTCACATCCAAGAGCAGGGCCATTCTCGTTGCCCTACAGGGGGCATTCCTCAGACAGCTAGTGTTGGAACTCACTTGGGAGGGAGCAATCTTAGACCCGGTACTCTAAAATGGGGATGGAGAGAGGTTCTCAGATCTCGAAGTGGGTAGCCATCTGGGAACAAGTGACCACCAAACAGTATAGTTCACAATAAACTCAGCTGTAGAGTCAAGCCATACAAAAGTGAAGGTACTGGACTTCAGGAGGGCTGATTTTGTCAAAATGGGAGAGTGCCTTAGAAAAGCACTAGCAAACAGGCAAGAAGGAGGGGTGGAGCAACAATGGGGAAACATCAAAACTGCCATCACAGAGGCAACGAGCCTTTGTGTGAAGCAAATAAATCAAAATGAAAGAAAAAACACACTATGGTTCTCAAAAGAGTTGGTGGGAAAGGTTATGGAGAAAAATACAGCATTCAGGAAGTATAAGGAAAGAGAGAAGTAGCAGAACAGAACTGTACCAGCTAAAGCAGAAGGAAGCAGGGAAGGCAGTCAGAATAGCAAAGGCCCAAACCGAGGAAAAGACAGCCAACTCGGTTAAGCAGGGGGATTAAACCTTTTATAGGTACATTAGGGAGTGAAGAAAAGGGAGGATACTGAGGCTGAATAAAGGGAGGTGGGTGGGCAGAGGGACAGTGAAAAGCAGGGATACTGAGCAGATACTTCTACTCGGTATTCACCAAGGAAGAGGAGGGGGAGGTACATAATCCAGTCAATAGAAGCACTCTGGATAGGGGGGGTCAATATCAGTCCTTTCACAGAAGGCACAGTTCTGAAAGAACTCCTAAAACTGAAGGTGGACAAAGCAAAGGGGCCTGATGAGATTCACCCCATAATTCTAAAAGAACTAAGGAGAGAACTAGTAACACCACAGACTACCCTTTTTAACAAATCATGAGAGGATAATGTGGTACCTGAGGACTGGAGGAGGGTGGATGTGGCTCCCTTTCGCAAACGTGGGAGCAAGACAGAGGCAGGAAACTACAGACCTGTTAGTTTGACCTCAGTGGTAGGGAAAATTATGGAATCACTTCTGAAGGAAAGAACTATTGAGTACCTAGAGGCCAGTACGGCATAGGACCCAAGGCAGCATGGATTCACAGCGGGAAGATCATGTCAGACGAATCTAATTGATTTCTTTGACTGGGTGACCAAAGTAGTAGACCAGGGAGGGGCTGTGGACATGGCCTACCTAGACTTTAACAAAGCATCTGACACAGTCCCGCACAAAAGATTAATAAACAAATCAGCAAGCATGGGAGTGGGTCCCAGGGTGGTAGCCTGGGTAAAATATTGGCTGGACAACAGGACGCAGAGGGTACTAGTAAACAGAGTCCACAGTGAAGAAAGGGGGGTTACTAGTGGGGTACCGCGGGGTTCAGTACTGGGTCTGGTCCTTTTTAATGTCTTTATAAGTGACATTGCAGAGGGACTGGAAGTAAAAGTAGGTCTCTTTGCAGACTACACAAGGTGGAGTGGAAAGGATGAGAAGGGACTTGGCAAGGTTGTAGGAATGGTCAAATATATGGCAACTTAGATTTAACGCAAAGAAGTGCAAAGTAATGCACCTGGGAAACAAAAACCCAGGGGAAGAGTACACAATGGGGGGTGAAATACTGACAACAAAAATGGAATGGGGCCTAGGGATAGCTATATCAGATGACATAAAGGTGGGCAAGCAATGTGAGAAGGCAGTAAGGAGGGTTGGGGGATACTGGGATGCACAGGGAGTGGCATCAATAGTAGAAAACAGGAAGTTGTTATCCCTCTGTACAGACAGTTGGTGAGACCCCATCTAGAGTACTGTGTGCAGTTCTGTAGACCCATTTCCGCAAAGACAGACATGGTGGAGTCTGTCCAGAGGAGGGCAACCAAAATGGTGCAGACCCTGCACCAGAAGACATACGAAGAGAGACTAAAGGAGCTTAATATGTATACCCTCGAGGAAAGGAGGGAGAGGGGGACATGATAGAAACTTTCAAGTACCTCAAGGGAATCAACAAAGTCCAAGAGGGTAGCATCTTTCACAAAGAGATGTGCGAGAACAAGGGGGCACAATTTGAAGATAAAGGGGGGACGGCTCAGAGGTAATGTGAGGAAGTATTTTTTCATGGCGAGGGTTGTGGATGCATGGAACAGCCTTCCTGAGGAGGTTGTGGAGTCAAAAACAGTGGGGGAATTCAGGAATGCATGGGACAGACGTAAGGCAATTCTAGTTGGCGGGGTAGGAGGAAGTAGGCTGTTGATTAACTCGGATCTGCAGCTTATCCATTAGGTAGGAAAATGGGCAGACTAGGTGGGCCAAGTGGTCCTTATCTGCCATCAAATTCTATGTATGTTTCTATGTTTCACCTTGTCTTTATTTGATTAATTTTAAATTTGTAACCGAGAAAGGCACACCGAGCCAAGGCTCATCTCCAGATGCAACCCACATTTACATGGAAAAATCAAACAAGGAGGCCCACACATTAGAGCTTGAAGCTCTGAAACTCCTTAAGCAGAAGTTATGGCAACTAAAAATAACATCTTCTAAGACAGAAAGTGCAGGCTGCAAGTCGCAGCTGGTTCAAAAGGAGACAAGTAAGCTTTTCTAATATAAAAATTAGGTCCCAAGCCGGGACTGAATTGCAGATAGGAGGCTTCAAATGCAGAATGCCTCTCAAAACCATAGGGGCCACCTCCAGTTGAGGAACCGTATGACCCTCAATAGGTATGTGGAAAGCTGAAATAGCAGCCAAGTGCATTTTAATAGAAGAGTATTGTAATCCTGCATCTGAGAAGGACAGCAAATACTCTAGAACCTGGTTTACCGGACATGTAAAAAGGGTCTAGTTGATGAGAAGCGTCCAACAAAGCAAACAGTTTCCACTTCATGGAATAGGTGGCTCTGGTGGAAGGTTTTCTGGCAGCCACCAGAACATCAGCCACCCTTTGAGCTGCACCAAACCTAGCAATGGCTATGTCCTTATGAGTCATGCAATGGAGATGGAGAGACTTGAGAGCTAGATGGACAAGGGTTCCCTGTTCCTGTGACAGCAAGCCCTTGCACATGGGCAGAAACACTGGTGGTTCTACTGCCAACCGCTGCAGTAAGGGGAACAGGATCTAATGAGGCCAAAGGGAAGCAATGAGTATCAGGGTTGCTCCTTTAATTTGGAGCTTGATTAACACCATCTGAATTAGAAGGAAGGGAGAAAAGGCATAAAGGAACCTCCCCTTCCAAGAGAGGGACAGTGCGTCTCACCAAAAAACTCCAGGCCCTGAACGAGCGAGCAAAGAAGCTGTAGTTTTGCCTTGTGTGAGGACACAAAAAGGTCCAACCTTGAGAGACCCCACCTGTCAAACAGATTTTTTGCCACTGGGGTCCGCAGTTCTCACTCGTGCATCCTGGACTGTGACCTGCTTAACCTGTCTGCCAAGACGTTTTGGACACCTGGAACATGAACTGCCGAGAGTTCTAGACAGTGTTCCAGAGTCCAATATCAAACCCTCATTGCTTCCCTGCATGGGGGTAGGAGTGAGTTCCTCCCTTGTTTGTTTATGAAGTGCACCACGCTGATGTTGTATGTTTGCACCAGCAGATGTCCTGGGCACAGAGGAGTCTGGAAGGCTTGCAGGCCATACATAACAGCCCTAATTTCTAGGATGTTTATGTGGAGGGTGCTTTCCACCGTCATCTAAGTGCCTTGTGTCTGATGAGACCCCAAACGAGGCCCCAGACGGTCTTTGAGGTATCGGCTGTAAGAATCTGATGAGGGGATGGGCTCATGAAAGGAACCTCCTTCAGCAGATAATTGAGTTCCATCCACCATTGGAGCACCCTCTGGACAGAAAATATTACTAGAACCTTCTGTTCTGATCGGCAGTGCGTTGGTCCCACATAATGTCCACTGAGGGATCCACATATGCAGTCTGGCCAGTGGTACAGTAACTACGGCGGCTGTCACCAGGTCCAGGAGTCTCAGGAATGTCATGGCTGTGACATACCTGTTGTGGTATACCATCTGGGCCTGCTCAATCAGGTGTTCGGCCTCGTCCTGAGACAGGAAGGCTAAGCCCTGGATTGTATCTAGGACTGGTCCTATGTACTGCAGGCGCTGACCAGGGGTCACAACTGATTTCGGCACACAAACCATGATTCCTAGGGCACTGAACAACTGCCTGGTGCATGCTAGGGTCAGGTAGAGCGTCTCTTTGGACTGAGCTTTGAGGAGCCAATCGTCCAGATAAGGGAAACATATACTCCCTCTCTCCCGAGGACTGCTGCCATTACTGCTCAACATTTGGTAAATACCCATGGCACGGAAGACAAACCAAAGGACAATACCCTGAACTGGTAATGTTCCCCCTGGAAAAGGAACCTGAGGAACTTCCTGTGAAAGGCACAGACTTTGATATGCAGGTAAGCATCCTGCATGTCTAGTGAACATATCCAGTCCCCTTGTTGCAGTAGTGGCAACAGGCCTTGTAGAGTGACCACTCTGAACTTCTTGTACTGAATAAAGAGGGTCAGATTTCTTAGGTCCAAAATGGGCCTCAGGTCCTCTGTATATTCGGGGACTAGGAAGTAGTGGGAATAGAGCCCCCGGTTCCCAAAGAACTGGCTCTATAGCCCTCTTTCACATTAGGGTATGTATCTCCTCTAGCAGCACCAACATGTGTACTGGAGGGTTGGCTGAAGGGACTGGTGGGTAGTTATGGGGAAGCTCCAGAAGTTCTAGAATGTGGCCCTGTTCTATTATCTGCAAGACCCAAGCATCTGATGCGACCTTCCTCTATTGGTTCAGGTGGAGAGGGAGGTGACCTCCTATCACCTCCAAGTACTGGAGGGTGGGGGTCTAAGAAGGAGTCATACAAATGCAGATCCTGTGGCTGCAGCTGCACTTAAACCTCTACGGGCTTTTGAATGGGCTCGGGGCAGGCAGAGCTGATCCTCCTCTGCTTTTGTCTTGACCTCTGGCTCCTAAACAGTATATGTTACTGGCCAGACGAAAAGGCACCCTTTGCCTACTTCCGGGTTGTGCATGGTAGAGGAAGTGAACTGATTTTTAGAGTCCTGTCCGGAGTTTCGAGAGGATATCCTGAACGTCTGCCCAAACAGTTTGCATCCTCTCTATGTGGCATTTAAGATGGATTGCTGCACATCATTAGCAAATCCAGCCACCCTCAACCAAGAATGTCTCCTTAAAACAGACACCAGAGGCTGCTGCTGAAGCATCCAAGATGTCATAAGTAGATCTCAACAGATGCTTACCCATATCTGCCCCTGCTTGGAGGGCCTTTAGCAGTTTCTGATTGGAAGTACCCTCTGGGAGGGCTTCCTCCAGAGGGTATTTTAGTACTTTACCATATGGGCCTGGTAGTTTAAAATTCTGAGGCCCAAGATGGCAGAAGCAAAGGTCCTCTTCCCCAGGACATCTAACCTAGATTCCCTGTCAGGAGAGAGAGCGCATGCACACGCGGAGGTGTTTAGGCACTTTACACCTATCATGGGCTGCATTTATCACCACAGAACCAGCCTCGGGTTGGCTGCCAAAAAATGGCCTACCGGAGGGGACCTGGTAAAACTTGTCTGCCTTCCTTGAAATGGCAGGAATCATATTAGGCCTATGCCAGGCAGCCAGGGTGGCATGCTCTGGGGCAGGAGCTAGAGGAGGTAAAATGACAGGTGGGGAGTCAGGTAGCTCTACAAATTCTACCAAATAACTCTTGGTGAGGTCTTTCTCCTCCAGTTCAAACCCTATAGCAGACTGGAGTTGCGATATCATGGAGCGAATGAGGGGTCCCGGGGGAAGAGACCTCGGAGTATATACATCGGAGTCCTCACTCCCACTGGAAATAGTGGTGTTTGACCTCTCATAAGTGCTCTCCACATAATCTTCCTCCTCCTCTTCTTGTAATACGGGGTCAGGGTTATATTCCTGATCCTTGTTGATGGCTTCTGTGGGCCTCAAATAAGGGATAGAAGAGGCCGTCGATGTCCAAGAAGGCACAGGGCACGTTGACTGCCGAGACGTCGGTGGTGGGGCTTGCCTGGGATACCCTGTTGATGCCACTCCTGTAGCAGGTGTTGTAATATGTCTGCAAAGGACGAAAGCACTGTCTGCACCGGCCTGTACTACAGGCAGACTCTGGAGCGTCAGTTGGGAGGATGCAGTCCCCAACGTTGACAGTCCTTCACCAGCTGTAACAGGTCTGGTGGCAGTCACAGCCTGGCCCAACCTAGATGGGTCAGAGATCCAGGCAGCCAGAGGCACCATCCCTGATGTGGTCAATGACGGTCACACTGGGTTGTGGTGGTGACTGAGAACGTACAGGGGAGGATTTCTCCTTTTCCTCTCTCTCAGTGTTTGTGCTTGCGTCGCCTGGTGTTTATATCCCCAAGACTTCGAATATCTGGTGTTTGAGGAGCGGGTTGGCGACATGGTGGAACTCTTTCTCCATTCTGGCTACCTGCTGTTTTAAGAGGTAGGTTTCCAGGGCGTTCTTTCTGCCTCACCAGGTAACAGTATTAAACTTCAGGCAGACTTTGCAGGCCTTAACGCTATGGGATGCGCCGAGGCAGCACATGCAGACGTCGTGTAGGCTGCCTGAATAAATTTTTTTTACCACACACAAGAGTATCTAAAGAGCTTAGCTGGTTCTTTGGACGACATGCACATCGGCGCCAATCACTTTTAAAAAGTGATAGCAAACTAGAGACAGAAATGTCAAAAGACAATGTTGCAGATGACTAAAGCAGTGGTGTCTTCATGGAGGGTCCGGCGAGTATGGCTGATAGTGGGAAAAGAACTGAGGAGGGAAGGGGCTGCCCACGTTTATATGGAAAGTGTTGACATAGGACACTGTCGTGGGCAGCCCCTAGTGGACTGCCTGCAAAAAAGTTTCCATGTGGTCCTAGTGCCTAGCAGCTATAGTTTCATAGGTGTGGCCTGATGAGATAACCTCGAAGATCTCTTATAACCATAAGAGACACAAGAACTGTACATATTCACATAAGTCATGTTGAAGATGTCCCTTTTTAAAAATGAAAGTTGTTTAAAATCAACATGATTTACTTTACAAAAAATAAAACAAACCTCTGTGTAATAAATGGACTATGCCAACTGAATTTAGGAACTTCAGAATTTTAGAACCGTTTGCATCAGACGCCCCTTATGGTTCTAAGAGTACCAGAAATATTTAGAAATAAGCATTCCTGATTGGCTGACAATGATGTCATGGTTAATAACACCATAACAGACATCTCTTGCACAGCACCTATGAACTTACACTATTCTATGGCTAAGGCAAATAATTAACAGACTTTTTCTAAGTGTCATAATTCAGGGCTAGACATGAATTATGAAATCTCATAATTCAAGGCTAGCTGTGATTTTTATGAGATTTGACAGTCAATCAAATTAAGGGAAAAAACACAGTACCCTTTTACTTAAAACAAACAAAAAAAAAACCCCACGCCAGCAGCAACCTCAGGCTGCATAGTATACACGTAGTTTGTTCCCAACACATTTTGACTGGAACAAACTTAGTATGCTCTGTAGTAGACTGAGATGTGTTACAAAGAAAAACAAGATTAAAAATAAAATCAGCTTATTTTCGTTACAGACGTGGCTCTGAGCAAGTACTGTATTACTGAGATGTGAACAAGCAGGAAATAAAAACAAGTGCACAGTGGCAATCTTTTTTAGACTAAAGGTAGAGTTTGTTTAAAGGAGCCACTGTTGCACTGGCTTACAAACATCATCAGTGCAGAACATACTTTTTTTTTAGATGAATTTACTTCTGTTTTAATGAATTTCCTGTGTTAACCATGTAATGTATTAAAAACAGTAGAACTATGATTCACATGGGAATAATTTGGTTTTGGGGTTTAGGGAACAAGTAAACCACTCAAGCTTCGCTCTCATGGTTGTGTTACGGTCCGTAAACCGCTTGACTGAATTAGTCCCTTACATAACTTACAGTTGCCCATCGTTTACGCTATATATAAATCACTCAAATTAGCAAGAGTGATTTATCATATGCTTGGGATTTTATTTTTTAATAAAAAAGTGTATAACACTCAAATGTTTATACACAAGACAGCAGCTGTGCACAGGATTATAAACTAAGGGACCATTACCAATCAATCGGAGTGCTCCTTTATTTATTATTTCTTTATCTTAACAGTTTTTGGCCAGGAAAGACACACTAAGCAGAGGCTTGTTTCCAGGTGCGTCCTGGGAGCACTGGGCAGTAAAATGACTTGCTGATGGTCACACAGTATGCAAGTGGTGGCTGTGGGATTCAAACTTAGTTCTTCAGGTTTACAGCTCAGTGCTCTTAACCACTACGCTATAGTGCCTTCCCTTCACTGACATGGGAGACGCTCTTAATTTGTAAAGACTGTCTCAGGCCAGGTTGCCCTGGACATTAGTTTGTTTAGGAAAGTTTTTTTGTTTTACATTTTTTTTTTTTTTATTGTTTGACTTTGATCAATAATAATAATAAAAAAGTACTGCATTAATACTGCACGAGAGAACACTCTCAGGTTGTAAGAGGAGTCTCGCTTGAATTCTTAGGGTATCAGAACCGCGATCCGAGTGCTGACTGGCTGAAATCACAGAGAATAATACATGCATATGTGTGCATAACCAGAATTTTATACACACCCGAGTTGTGCAATACTACATAAACGGAAAGTGAAGCTCAAGGGATTTATAAAAGCATCCTGCACTGAGGTTGTGTATAAAATTTTGTGTTACACACACCTACTTCTGTTGTTTTTTTAATTACTATCCAGCATTTCAATAAGGGAGGCGCTGTGGCACTCATAGTTCAGTTATGATAACTTTAAACTGTTAAAATTCAGCTGCTTTTCTGTGAAGGATAATAATCGTTTGAAACAAGAGTCCACTGTGCTACTGAGGCGCGCAGTCTTAGCAGTGCAAGTCTGACTGACAGCTGGCAGTTGCACATGACCAGCTGGAAGTAAAAATTACAGCAGTTATTTAGCTATTAAAATACTGGACGGTTATTAAACAGAAAAAAAAATTAACAACAAAGTGTTAAGAACAAGCTGGTTCACACATCTATTTAGTGTTGAGACATCACTTGGCAAGATAGCAAAGCTTAAAGTTGCAAGATTACATACCGGGCTGTGGGCAGTGATAGCCCTTCTGTGGCAAGAGTAAAAATGTTACTATGCTCAGTAAGGTTTTGGAAGGGATCGTAACTCTGGCTGAGCTACCAGCCAGCCGATCCCTTCCCACTTCCTATTCTGCCCGCTCCGCCCCCACACTCCTCTGTATCGTGACGTTTAGCCAGGGAAAGTGCGGGGATGCGCACCATACAAGTATATGGGGCTAATTTTCTGAACGATTTTGCACACTTCAGACTGTATATTAGGAAAAATGAAAGCAACCTCTTGACTAATAAGGTTCGTATTGGTCAAGCGGTGGCTTCATTTTTCTATTGTCTGATCAAGGTGCAAAATGGATAAAGCATTGCCCCAACTGCCATGACATCGTCCTGCGCTCTCCCTGGCTAAGCATTGCAATCTGAGAAAGCAAGAAGCTGGGCAGACTAGAGAAAATGGGGAAGAGATCGGATGGCTGACATCTCAACCAAAATCTAATCACTACTGAGGCATAACATTTTACTCTTCACCTAATGCTATACGCTGCCCCAGGGTACTGGGCTGTGAAGCCCAAAGTCTTAGTAAGGTGAACTTACACCTTTACTTTAACTGCCTGAATGGTGTCACAGCAGTAAGAAGGTGCGTGAACTAGCAAGTCCTTACCACATTTTTTTTTTTTGATACGAGAGTTATTGAATTTTTTATTTATTCAATTTCTTTGACCAGGTAGGCCCACTAAGACTGGAAGTCCCATTTTCAGTGGCAACCTGTGGTGAAGAAACATACAGATGGTAACCAACTGAAACTGAACCAGACTAAGCTGTTGGTGGTATTTTTAGTGAATGGGGGTAATTTGGCCAGGACACGGGGGAAATTCCCCTACTCTTTTCGATAAGTGCCATTGGATCTTTAACGTCCTCCTGAACAATCACCAGAACAGGCAAACGGACCTTGGTTTCATGTCTCATCCAAAAGACAGCACCTCAGGAGGGCAGCATCCCCCTCATGATGCGCTACAGTGTCAGTAGTGATATTTTACCCCAAGTGTCTGGTGTGGGGAAAGGGGAAATTGCTTAAGCGGGAAAGGCACACTGAGCCGGAGCTTGTTTCCAGGTGTGACCTGGGAGCACAACGAAGTTAAGTGACTTGCTCAGGGTCACACAGTATGCAAGTAGGGGCTGTGGGATTCAAACCCAGGTCTCCAGGACTGCAGCTCAGAGCCCTAAACCTCTGTGCTATACTGCCTCCTGATGCTAGAACCCACAACCTTTTGGCGAGTGTGCAATCTGCTGAGCCACTTACATGCAACAATCTTGAACCGAAACAGTGATTTTACTCAGCGCTTGACTGACTGAAACAGCTTAGACTACAGCTCAGTTTGTGCACCAGCTGGCTGTAGTTCTATAGTGAGACTGTGGTTCTGACTGCAGTGGCTGTGTAAAGTTACTCTAGATGTTCTGAAAAAGTTGTTCCCAGTGTTATGCTGAAATCAAGTTTTTCAGATCACAGAAAAAAAAACAAAAAAAACACGCTGTGTATTTTATGTTTAAGGTTTTGTTTGGTGCTCTGCTGTCAGTAACAAGAACTAATCACTAACGAACACAATGTTTCGACTGGAAAGTCCGGTCTTACTCCATTCAGTGAGGTACCTACCAGTGCCTGCATATCGTACATGGTACTAAGGTGGTCCCAAATGACCTTGGAGGAGACCTGGCGGCCGATGTTCTGGCTAAACTTATCCCGAATGCAGATCATGTGAAAGTGACGGTTCACGCCTAGAGGGGAGTAGGAACACAGCAGAAGTCAGCTAGCGATCAACAAGCATGAGGACTCTGATATCTTGTGCTGGCTTTATAAGCGGTTCTGAAGTGATTTGCCTTATTGAGCATTTTGATGCACATTTTGCTCTCTGACCCATGTAATCCCAGTAAATACAAAGCCTGATGCCTCTGTATAGGGTTATTATGCAGACCTAATTCACCCGATTCATCCCCATCCGTAGCCTCAGATCTAGATAACCTGAATCTAGAATTGCCTGTAAATACCCTGTAATATTTATGCCTTGGTTGAACACACCCAGCTGGAGGGTCAGGAAATTCAACCACTGAAAGCATCAACTGCAGGGGCCTGTGTCCTCTGGTTTAAACACGACAGCGCCATTTAAAGATACAGTACTGTATTGTTAGTCACCATGTAACAATACCAACCCAACTTCCTCCCTTACTCTCCCCTCCTCATGCTTCCCCCCTCCACCACACTACCCCTTGGCTCCCAGTTTCCTCCCTCCTCCCCTCAGTTTCTTCCTGGCTCCACCACGTTGCAATCAGAATCTCCCTCTCACTCCAACCCCCCCCTTCTGTCCTCTCCACTACATTATAAGTGCACCTCAGCCCTTATCAAACTATCTTAGTCATACTGCTCCTCAAAGCAGGTGACATTCAGCCCATCCCTGGTCCTACCCCCTTCCTTCTCACTGTCCTCCCCAAGGGCCTACGAGTGGCTCATACTGCTTGCCAAGGGGGAAGGGATCAAGCTTGGAAGCAACACAAAGCCTCTAGGCTACAAAAAGATTATGATGCTTATCGTTTTCTATGAAACAAATGCACCAAGGCCACTCATTTGGCAAAAGCTGAATACTTCAGCTCTACTTTTCACACTAATATTAACTCCCCCTCTAAATTTTGGAAGGTTGTCCACTCTCTTCTCCTCTCCGTCTACACCCCCTTCCCCCATTCATAAATCAAGTAATTCCCCAGTCACAGATCACCCGAGTGTGGCATACGAATTTAACAACTATTTTGTCTTTTGAGCTTCCACTCTCTTGTGTCAATCCCGATATTAGTACTGCCTTATCCCCCTCTGATTCCCATATACCCTCCTGGGCAAGCGGCTTTTCCTTTTCTAAAATTGCCCTTCTGACACACTTGATGCCTTATTTGCACAGACCCTTCAAAGGCAGCTCTCCATATGGGCTAGGAACCCAAAATTGGTTATCATCTCTCAGTCAAGACCATGGCATCCCTTGTGGCACTCCTCAACCTTTCACTCGATTTGGCTGCCCTCCCGGCTAGCTGGAAACTGCTGTTCTTCCTTTACCCAAAGGAAGTGATCTTTCGACCCTGGGTAATTACCGTCCTATTTCCCTTCTTCCCATCCTTGCAAAACTGCAAGAGCATCTGGTCCTCAACCAACTCTCTGCTCATCTCTCGGACACTAATTTATTTACTCCCTTCCAATCTGGCTTTCGGAAAAAAATCACTCCATTACCTCTTCTCTGACCAGGCTTACTGATTTCATCCTCTCCGGTATGGACAGTGGGCACATCACCAATTTAGCCAAAGCTTTCGATACTGTCTCCCACTCACTACTAATAAGTACTCTCTCCTCAGCTGGCTTATCTGATCTGGCAAAGAAATGGTTTAAATCCTACCTCATGGGTCGTACACAGTCAGCCAGTCAGAATAGCAGATTCCATATCCCCTGCCCTCCCTATAAACACTGGAGTACCCCAAGGCTCGGTGTTAGGCCCAATACTCTTCTCCATATTACTGAATGACCTCCCTCTGTCTGTACATCTGCCTCCATCCACATGTATGCAGACGATACAATAATTTTCACTGCAGACCACTCCCCTATCAATGTTGCTGAGAGACTCCAGCATGACTTCAACAAGGTCCAGCTCTGGTTTAGCTCAAGTCAACTCTTGCTTAATGCCAAGAAGTCTCCATGACCCTTGGTACTAGGCAGAGACTCTGTAGGCTTCCCTCCATTCCCTTCTTCCACACACTTGATGGGACTATATTTGAGGACGCCTCCTCATTTAGATATCTGGGTGTTTGGTTAGACCAACATGTAAGTTTCTCTGGACACATCGACGCCATCCTGAAAAAGTTGTGCCCCAAGCTAGGAGCTTTATACGGGAACCGGAATCGCCTTCCTCTTCCGGTAAGGCGTGAACTCGTACCAAAGATGATCCTCCCAATTTTCAACTACTGTGATGTAATCTACAGTGCCGCCCCAAAGACGTCCATGGCCAGATTGGATACCCTTTTCAATTCCTTCTGTTGCTTCTCCCTAGACTCTCCTCCTCTTACTCATCACTGAACTCTCTATCATTCCCTGGCTCTCCCGTCCCCTCTGCCCCCGGCCCCCCACTCAATCTCCACTCCCTCAGATCTATCGACTCCTGGTCCTTGGCTATCCCTTGAAGGTCTACATATCCTGGTCAAACTGCTTTCTCCTATCACTTCCCAAAACTGTGGAATGCTTTCCCCCCTATCCTTACTCAGCTATCTCCCTGTAAATTGCTTATACACTTAATCCCCGGCAATACACATCCACTGCCTCTTAATTATTCCCTGTAAACTGCACATGCACTTAACTGTTCCCCACCTGAAACCCACACCCACCGCTTCTTACCCTTCCTACACCCGTCTTATCCAACGCACTATTTCTTTTCTGCCTGATTCTATATAATCGTTGCACTCAACCTGCATTACTTCTTTTATTGCTGTTCATGCCCATGCTGTTTACATTAGTGTACTGTAACTGTTGTGCATTATCCTGTATTTTGTACTTTTTCCACCCAGATCCACCTCGAAAATAAGCTTTGCCCAACGGTGTTCGCCTGGCTAAATAAAGATTTGGATTGACTGAATGTACTGCATATGAATGTAATTGCTGACCAGTGTAACTTATTGCACTGTATTACTGTCCATCCTTATTGTACCCCCTCCCTCCAGGTCACATCGGGAGACGTGCAACTTGTTGCTCAGTGTGCCTACCTGGTGAAACAGTTCAATAAATAAATAAAATATTAATATACTAAGCATCTTGCCCAAAGTTGACCTGCTCCAACCTCTTATGGTCTTCCTCCTCCCAGATATCCTAATAGTCTCAGAATCTTGGCTTTCTGCCAAAATTCCCAACTTTGCCATCACCATCCCTGGTTACTCCCTTTCTCACTAAGCTTGTGCCATGAAGGTAGGCGGTATCACCATCTGCCTTTCCTCCACCATTCAATCTACCCCTGTACTGTCCGTGTCCTCCCTGCTGCCTATGAACTTCTCACCCATAACCTCTCCTTCCCTTTCTCCCTATCTTCATGGCAGGTGTATACTGCCGCCCAGGGCTTTCTCCTGCTACTGTTACTGAACTACTAATTACTATCTCTCGCCACTCATGCCTCATCCGGTGAGCTTCTTATCTTAGGTGATTTCAACTTTAACTAGCTTTCACACTCTAGTGCTAAACTCTGTTAAAACATAAAGTCCCTGCATCTTACGCAACTCTTTTCTGTCCCTACCTGTCACAATCTCCGTTCTCAAAACCACTCTCTACTGGATTAGGTGCTCACTACTCACCCGTACTGCATCACTGCTGCTGGTACCCTCCCTGACGTGCTCAGTGACCATTGTATGGTTCACTGTGTGCACAAAACTCTGTCCCAGAGTCCCCCCAAAAATTATACAAATCAGGTCCTTCCAATCAATTGGCTTACCCTTGATACGCGCTGATCTGCTGTCCACTGACTGGTCTCCTATCTTTACGGCCAGTAATATCAATCAAGCCCTACAATATTTCCGGTCTAAATTTTTATTAGTCTGGGATCAGCATGCCCTCCATCAGGAAAACCGGGTTCAGAGATTCTCGCCTCCCCTGGATCTGGGTGGAACTTCTGGCCTGCCTCCATGCATGCAACCTGGCATGGAAGTCTTACAAGTCCTCTGGCACCCTGGCTACCCTTAACAAGTACTGTGCCTTGAGAAACTCTTGTACAAGAGCCATTAGATTAGCCAAGGCTGAGTTCTTTTCCTTCAAATTTCAGAACAATCTCAGCAACCCCGCCTGATGACACCCTAAGAGTATTACTTGCCCTGAATCCAAACAAAGGAAACAGCCCTGATGGTCTTGACCCAAAGCTCCTCCACCTTTCTGCCAATGCTATTGCCCTCCCCCGGACATATCTCCTGATTCATCTCTTCTTCTCGCATGCAACTGTGCCTAAGATCTAGAAATCTGCTACTGTGGTCCCGCTGTCCAAAGGGGGTGACCACTCAAATCCTAGCAATTTCTGCCCTATATCCCTTTTACCTATCCTGGCTAAGGTTCAAGAGCACCTCTTATTGGAGCAGCTCTCAGCTTTCCTTGTCTCCTCCTCCTTCACCCCTTTCCAGTCTGGGTTCCATAAAGACCACTCCACGACCACCTCCAGCTCACTGACCCCATTCTCACAGGGATGCATCACCTCTGACATCTTTGTCGACCTGGCCAAAGCCTTTGACACTGTCACCCACTCCCTTCTCCTTTTCAAGCTGTTAGCGTCCGGCCTCTTCGATACAGCCACTGACTGGTTCCAGGCCTACCTTACTGGACGGTCCCATCTGTCAAGAGTCTGTAATTCGACTTCCCCACTCCTTGCTATAAACACAGGTGTACCCCAAGGCTCAGTACACTGACCTATTCTTTTCTCCGTCTTCCTGAATAATCTCGATGCCTGCTCATCTGCTAGCATACACATATATGCAGATGACCGTCTCCAGCTGGACCTTAATGTCCAATGCTGGTTTAGTGCTAACCAACTCTCACTGAATGTCAATTAAACGGTCTCTATGACCTTTGGCACCAGACAAAAGCTGTCCAGACTGGACCTCACCCCAAGCTTTCATACCCTGTCTGGTTCCAAACTGGATGACGTTTCCTCTTAAGTACCTTGGACTATGGCTAGACAAAAATCTAGACATGTTGATGCCATTCAAAAAAAAACTCCTCCCCAAGTATGATGCCCTGTACAGACACCACAGCTGCCGGCCCATACAAGCCAGGTGAAAAATTGTCCAAAAGATGATTCTCCCAGGCTTTGATTTTGGGGACATCGTCTACATGTCTGCTCTCAAGACCACCCTAGCCTGACTGGACACCCTCAATTCTTTCTACCGTTTTGTCCTTGGCTGTCCTGTCCCAACCCACCACTGCATGCTCTATCCCTCCCCTTCCCTCATGGCCAGGCGCCTGTCCCACAGCGCTACCCTAGGAGGCAAGTACTGATTCACCTCCCTGCCATCTTATCTGTCCTCCCTCTTGTCACCCCTCCGCTGCCTGCTACTCACTTAGATCCTCTTATAGAATGCTCGCCCTCCCTCCATGACGTAAATAAACTGGCTGCAATGCCTTCTCATACTCCTTCCCCAGCTCCTGGAGCTCTCCCCCTGGATATTCACTCTGCCCAAAATCGCCAATCCCTTGCACTTCTCCTTCAGAAGCACACAGTACACTGCTGCAACTAACCCCACCTACCCACTTCCCCCTTATCCTTAATATTTTCTTCTGCCAGTTCCCAGTCCCCTTGCAGGGTTCTCCGAATTCTGAAGGGGTGAAGGTCCTGGCTACCCTGCTTCTCTAGTGCCTCCCTGCACTACTTATTCGCACACCATCCTTAGTGCCCTTCTCCCTCTATCCTCGCCACTAATGGTGCCCAGACTAAGCACTTCCATCCCCTGCCTACTTAACCATTTGATATTTTTGCACTTATCCTGGCCTGCTCCCTCTTCATTCCATCCTGGTCTAGTCACAAGGAATAAGCCCACGTGGCACAAAAATGCTGTAATTGGCACTGTGTGTCAGGGTTACTGCTGTATCCGGTTATATATTCCTATACTGCTATTTTTTATATTTTCTGTTTGTGTTCCTAATTTGGCTTATGTTTTGTATGAAAAATATATAATGACTATATTATTCTGTACACTGTCCTCGTTTGTTGGCTTTCGCCATCTCCCTGTGTAACCCCACCCCACTTCTGGAAATGAGCTGTTTCACAGTTCATGTTACTCCCTGATGAATACTTCTAAATAAAATAAATAAATAAAACCCCTTCAAGTTCTGGAAAGTAATACACGCCCTCTTCTGCCCCTTCCATCCCCCTCTCCTGTACTCAAGGTGGGTGACTCCATTTCTGACCCTCTTTCTGTCGCCTCAGCTTTCAACTTCTACTTCACCACCTGTGCTTCCTCACTCCTCTCTGTACATCCCATCACCCCCTTCCTCCTTCGTCCCTCCCTTTAACTCCCTTCTCTTTCTTCCCAGTTACTCCAGCCTCCTCACTAACTGCCCCGTCTCTTAACCCCCAGAAAAGTGGGAGCCCAGATGGGCTTAATTCCAACCTCCTACACCTCTCTGCACCTGCTGTTGCCTTGCCCATCTCCTCCTTGCTCAACCAATCATTCTCTCTTGCCTCTGTCCTGGATATCTCGGAGCATACAACTGTCATTCCCCTTCCTAAAAGGAGGTGACCCCTCCTCTCCTGGCAATTTCCACCCTCTCTCCTTCCAACCTTATCCAAACTCCAAGAACACATAGTTCTATCTCAACTCTCCCCTTCCTCGATTCCTCCTTCACCCTTTTCCAGTCTGGCTTCTGCAAACATCACTCCACCACTTACTCTCTCCTCAGGCTCGCAGACTCCATCCATACTGGCACAGAACAAGGCCTCCTCACTGACGCCATCTTTGTCGATCTAGCAAAAGCTTTCGACACAGTCTCCCATCCTCTTCTCCTGGACAAACTAAAATCAGCTGGTCTCACTCCGCAATCAGTTGGTTCAACTTCTACCTTATAGGAAGATCTCAATCAGTGAGAATTGGAGACTCCCTCTCTCCCCTCTACCCATATGCACCAGCGTCTCCCAAGGTTCTGTCCTCGGCTCTTTACTTTTCTCCATAGTCCTCAATTACCTCCCCCCAGCCTGCTCCTCTGCATATATCCACATGTATGCTGACGACACGGTCCTGTTTTCATCTGGCTCTTCTCCTTCAGAGTTAATGTCCAGGCTTCAACTTGATTTTGACACTGTCCAGAAATGGTTCAGGGCTAATCAACTATCCCTTAATGCAAAGAAAACGGCCTCCATGTATTTCGGCACACGGCAGAGGCTTTCTAGACTCTAATTTCCCTCCTTTCTCACCCCTGATGGGGTAAAATCAATGATGTACCCTCATTTAAGTACATCGGTGTCTGGCTTGACTGCCACCTTTTTTCTTCTCTGCACATAGACATCATGTACAAAAAAAAAATACACCGAGCTCGGTAGCCTTTTTAGGAATAAAAGCTGTATCGCTATATATGCCCGCTGAGCCATTATCACTAAGATGATTCTCCCCATTTTTGATTATGGCGACATAGTTTATGGTGCTGCACCAAAATCCACCTTGGCCATACTGGATCCCCTCTTCAACTCCTTTTGCCATGGCCTGCCCCCCCTTCCCCAATACTCATTACTGTTCTCTGTACATTGATCACTCCCTCCCCTCGACTGACTGCCACCTCACCAACTGTGCCTCCCTTATTTCTAAATTCTGGTTAGCTTCGCTCCCTCCTTACCTCAGCTCTCTCCTCTCCACCCCCCTCCATGTACTCTCTCCGTAACTCAGGCTACTGTTCCCTATTGTTCCCCCCCTAAAAAATCCCTGGCTGGCTGGTCTGGTTTCTCCTTCCACCTTCCCAGTCTCTGGAAGTCCTACTAACAATTCACTGTGCTCCTCCAAACACTCTCTCACCTCTTTACTCTAAGGCCACACTGCCCCCTCCTGTAAATGCCCTTAGCCCTACACTAACGCCCCATCTCTACCCCAACCACTGTACTTCTTGACACTGCACCCCAATTCCCCTCTCCTCTTCCCACCACCGCTTCAACTTCCACTCCCATCCATCTTCTCACTCAATTCCACCTCCCTTAATTACCCTTCCCACCACCCCGCTAATCCCCTTATATCATCTACACTCTATTTCCCTCCAAAACATCCTTTCTCCCTAATGCTCCCACCCCTACCTCTTTTCGCCCCCCCTCGCATCCCGATTTACTACTTGTTCACTCTCCTATTTTGTCTTAAATTCCTGATGTTAGAGTTTTTGAATGCTTGGTACTTCACGCTTCTAATGTTTTAACCTGCATTATTATTACCTACTATATGAACATTACATACAGTACATTATTGTATATATATTGTGCATTATTGTATTACAGCGTTTCTATTTGTTTGTACTCATCCCTTACCCCCTTCCCCAGGATGCATCTGGAAACAAGCTTCATGGCTCCGTATATGTCTTTCCCGGTAAATTTAAACAGTTTTGAGATTGCCATTTAAGAAACAGTATCTTTTTTGGCCCCAGTGGCGAGTGAGAGAGCTAGCCTGGATCTTGGTGCGGTGCAGTGCTATGCTGTCTACCATCAGAAACGTGGGAGCACCACCCTAATACATCCATAGTATGAATGTAGTATGTACATTCAATGGGAACCTTAGCGGAAGAAGTTTTTTTTTTCCTTAAACAATGGCGCGTGATGACCATCTTTAACCACTTGAGTCAATAATTACAAAATTAGCTATAAAGACTCTTAAATCTGAGAAAAAAAATAAACACACTGAGGATGAATCTATGGCTGTCAGAAATATATTTTTGCTAAAAAAACAGCCAAAAAAAAACTATGTGATGAAATGTTTTGACTAACAAATACTGCAGCTGGGTTCAAGGTGCCACAACCTCATCAACCCTCCCCCCTCCTAATCTGTAGGCCACACAGTGGGTCAGCATTACTTTAAGACACAGTGGGAACCTATATACAGTCAGAAAGCTGACATGCTGTCCCTTGCACTGGGGTGTCATGATATGAGAATGGTATTGTGCCTCCCCTACCCTGTGTTGTCAGTGTCTAATGCGCTGCTTTGTTACAATATATTATCTGTGACACCCTAGGGTAGGAAGTCACCAGTATGCTGCTGTATCCTTCTGCCAGGACCCATGTTTAAATATGATTTTGCATCTCCCTGTTTAAATGTGATTTTGCATTGATTTACTGGTTTGGTTTTCAATAAAATAAAACTGTATGGCGTCCCCACTGCAACTGAATTTGTATGCCAACACTAGGACATACCCTGAACCTTTGGTTAAACCTTTTGGAAGGGGGCTTTCAGCACTCTGAGGTGGATGAGTGGGGAAGATAGCTTCAAAGATGAACACAACAGCAAATATTGTTAGCGCTTAGATCCACTGCCATGCAGGTTCTTGGATTAATAGTTTCAAAAACGTCTGATAAAGAGCAACTCTAAGGAGAGGAGGTGCAGCCAATGTCAATTTGTTATTACTTCAATGCATGGGCTGAAAGCACGTTATATTGTTTGACCACAACCAAAACTCTCAGATGTCGCTGATCTTGCCCAGTGGCGGCCCTACACCAGGGTAAAAAATGCTATGCCCCCATTAGTACCCCATGTCGTGCAGAGCTACTCCCTCTAGCAACAATATATGCATTTTATATTGGTGCCCTAGCTGCCAGCTGTTGTCCTACCATGTACTAGTAGCCAGCTGTTATGCCCTTCCCCACAATAGTGAACTCCTGACCCACTTATGAACATATGAAAAATGCCAGCAGATACAGGCCCTAAGGTCTATCTAGTCTGCTCGAGTGTGCAGCCATCAGATTTTACTCTGTAGCTTCCCCCTTCCCTTTCCAGTAGTAACCCTTCCCTTGAACCTGTCCCATCCCCTTTTAAAACTGCCAGACTTCAATTATATCACCTCCTCCAGCAGTGCGTTCCACCCAGCCACCACTCTCTTCGTCAAGTAGTGTCTTCTCATCTCCCTCTTGATCCTACTTCCTCCAGTTTCAAACTGTGCCCCCTAGTGTCCCTCTCTCCTTTTAATCTAAAGATCCCCTCTGGAATGACCCTGTTTATGCTCTTCATATATTTGAAGGTTTCTATCATATCCCCTCTATCCCTTCTTTCCTCAAGGGAGTACAAGTTGAGCTCCATTATTCTGTCCTCATAGGGGTTTTCCTCCGTTCCTGTGATCATCCTGGTTGCTCTGCGTTGGACCCCCTCTAGCAGCTTGACATCTTTCTTTAAGCAGGGGCACCAGAACTGCATGCAGTATTCCAGGTTCGGTCTGACTAGCGCCTGTACAGTGGTAAGATAACATCCCTTCTCCTTGAGGTGATACCCCTGGCAATACACCCCAGCATCTTGTTAGCTTTAGCTGCTGCCTTCCTGCACTGTGCTGAATGGTTCACTTGCCTTGCGATTACCACCCCAAGATCCTTTTCTCTCCTGTTGTGACTGTGCCCCCTTCCCCCAGTCTGTAGCAAAACTTGCGTTTCCTGACACCCAAGTGCATAACCTTGCACTTTCTTGCGTTGAAACCCAGCTGCCATGTGTCTGACCAGTGTTCCGAGTGTATCCAGGCCTTCCTGCAGCCCTAGCCAGCCCTCTGTGTTGTCCACCACTGCACCTATCTTCATGTCGTCTGCAAACAGGCTGCTCTTATTGCTTACCCCATCTGCTATGTCAGCAATAAAGATGCCAAACAGCACTGGACCCAGCACTAAGCCGTGTGGAACCCTGCTTGTCACAGCTCTTGGAGATGAGAGTTCTCCCCTTACAACAACTGGAGCAGCTGCAGTTTATGAGGGACGGGGAATCTGGCGGCTGAGAACTTGCACGTGTAATCTCATACCACGACGAGAGCTCAACCGTCAGTGAGTGTCCTCACACATAAGCATGCTGTATCATAGGTAATTGAAAATGGCATCTTATCCTCCTGCACACCCCTTTTTGATTTTGTCATCGGTGGGCACCCCCGTATTTTTTTTATTCATTCAACAGTTTCACTTCCATGACAACTTACTCACCACTGTTAGTATTTTGGCATTTTTTTCCGCTTTCTATTTTTACGGTGTTCTCCACTATCGCTGCCTTTAATATCCCTTTCTGATTGAATTTCAGTTGTCATGAAGCCGCACCCCACACCCAGTGCCACACTGTTCCAAACACTATTTCAAACACGAACGCATACTACTATTCCAAATACCTATATCAATATGTAGTCTCGTCAGTGATGATCTTGCCCATGCCAGGAATTCTGCCTATTGTCCCTCACAAACTGCAGCCGGCCCAACAACCCTCTGCTGCCTGTCACCCAACAGTTTTTGACCCACTCCACCATCCTCTCTCCCAACCCCAGGTTCCCCAGCTTGCTTACCAACCTCCACTTGCAAAATGTTAACGCTATGCTCTACGACACATTCCTATGCTCCCTCCACTAAGGTTACCACCTTTTAAGAAGCCCAAAGTGGGACATTTCTTACTGAAACATGATTTTTTGTAGGACAGTACGTACCCTTGACCCAACGCAACAAGCTTCTTTTCTCTATATAATCAGAATTAAGGCTAAATATTGTAATTTCTTAGTTTCTTCTATTGTTTCTTATCATTTTATGGTATTTTCACACACTCTCAACCCTGCTCCTATCATACCGCTCTGCCTTACTGGAGATCCACAGACTTTCACTAGTTGTGCTACTGGTGCTAGGGATTAGTTGGCATGGCCCTGTAACGGGATTTCCCCTACCCACACCCGTTACATTGAAGAAGAAAAAAAAACACAGGGGCATAGGGGCGGAGTCCCATAACCTAAACAGATTAAAAAACAACTACACAGCTATACAAACCTAACCTAGAATAGCGTAAACTGGGCCGCAGATCTCCACTAATATTGAAATCAGCAGAGCGGCAAATAGCGGTAGAATAGCGTCATATACGCTAATTCCATGACGTAGCGCTACACTACTTGCGTGGGTCCGGAGTTCTCGACTATCGTTCCCCCTTCCACGCCCAAGAAATCAACAAAGGCTGGAGTCGCCACTGTGCTTGAAAATGCTCCCGGTCCCTGTTAATTATGGCTTTTCGGTCACTGAAGAGGGGACGCAGGCATACTATAATGGCATATTATAGTTACTTCCTTGTTCTCCTTCAGAAAGTGCTTTAAATTCTTACGGAGCCGCATACTGTCATAGTTCATTGAGCTCATGTAACCATGCTATGAAATGGGTCCCTGGTTTTGGTTTTATGTTCCCGATTTGTATGCCTTTGAGTATTTTTATGCCAGTTTTTTTGTTCTTCAGTACGTTTTCCGTTACGGTAATCCACTTTTTGGTTACCGGAGTCCCAAAAGACAAGTGCCCACCCCCAAAAAAAACTGTCAGGCCACACCGTGATCAGCCTCATGAGTCCCCATGAACCAACCCGCACTACGGAACGTGCAGTCTCCGATGCTCAGTAACGCCACTCCCTCGCCCTCCCCCTCGGTTGTACTGCCAACGCGAACCCGGGGATCTGTCGGCCCCGCCGCCTCACCTACGGGCTTGTGTCCCAGCATGGCGTGGAAAAGGCAGACCTCCACCTCGGGGCTCCAGGACACCGGATCCTCTGTCGGGCCCTGCTCGCCTCCACCGGCAGCACCAGCACCGCCTTCCGCCACTGCCACTGGGGCTGCGGCCTCCGCCTCCCCCATCGCTCGGTGGCCAACGACTGACTACAGGCCGGGAACTGCGGCTGGCAACAGCGGACCCAAAACAGCGTCCCAGCCTGAGTTCGCAGCGCCACCTGCTGTCCGGAACACAAAAACATCCCAGGCCTGAGCTCGCAGCGCCACCTGGTGTCCAGAACACAGCAACATCCCAGGCCTAAGCTCGCAGCGCCACCTGGTGTCCAAGACATAAGAACGTCCCGGGCCGGAGCTCGCAGCGCCATCTGGTGTCCGGAATACAAAAACGTCCCAGGGCCCTGAACTCGTAGCGTCACCTGGTGACCAGAACATAACAGCAGCGTCCTTGGCCGGAGTTCAGAGCGGCACCCATAGAAAAAAAAACTATTTATTTTGATTCTGTGGCGCCAAGCCGCCAACAGATGAAAATAACTAGGGTTATCCCTGTCCTGATTTTCGCAGGACAGTCTTGATTTGGGCAGGTGTGTCCTGCAAAAAAAGCCCTATGAAAAATACATGTCCTGACATTACAGTAGAAAAATATATGTTCTGACTTTCCTTTAAATGTTGCAAAAAAACTATAATACCCTAACTAACGTACCTCAAAATAATAAGAAACACCAGAAATCAGTAAAAAAAACCCTGCAACATTTAGTCTTAATTCTGATTAGAGGAACAAGTCAGTTGCATTGGTTGTGGTTAAATATTGTCCTGCGAAAAATCATGTTTTAGTAAGAAATGTCCAACTCTGGGCTTCTTGAAAGGTGGTAACCCTAAAAATAACTCTACCCTAATTGGCAGTTGTGTAGAATAGTGGCCCACCGCTTTTATCCTAGTGTAAAGCTACAGAGAATACACCACAGTTTCATGGTGTGCTTGCTGTGCTGTACTGTAGCTGCGCTAGGCTACTTTCCTTGTGTGCTTGCTGTTGATTTCATTTTTGTCAGCTTATTTGAGTTAGGGGGCTCTGCCCCCACACTCCTCTTTATTTTTTTAACACAGGGTGTGTGTGTGTGGGGGTGAAAATTCAAAATAATAAAAAATAATTGACAGTCTGATGTGGCTGTGGCATGCTGTGAGGTTTTCGTCAGTTTACTTGAATTGGGGGCTCTGCCCCCATACCCCCCTTGTTTTTCTAACACAGCAGGTGTGGGGCAAAGCCCTCCAACTCAAATAAACTAATAAAAAATAACTGACAAGTTGACTTGGCGTGGAGTGTGCCAGTGGGCAAGTAGCGTAACTGGAGACTTTGTTGTCTTTACTTATAATTGTTTTTGGGCTGTTGAAAATTTAAAACATAGTGGTGGTGTAATTCTGTGCTGTCTTTAATTGCTGCAAATTTTATCTTGGCTTGTCTGACTGCCCAGCAGTTGGGTGAAGGGTGTTAATTGTCTAGCCTCTGACCTCAGCTACGTGATAACTGGAGGTGGGGCTTAGTCAGAGTTGAGGTAGCAAGGAGAGTTTTATTTTCTCAGAAGAAGCCAGAAGGGGAAGGAAGGAAACATATTCAATTCAGTGCTTTAGAGTAACTGGTAATTGCTATTTTTCCTTTAAACTTAGATTATGTGCTTTTAGTGACACTGTACTTTCTTTGTTGTCTTTACTTATAATTGTTTTTGGGCTGTTGAAAATGTAAAACATAGTGGTGGTGTAATTCTGTGCTGTCTTTAACTGCTGCCCTTCCCTTCCCCCAACTCTTAATTATATGCCCTGTTAAATCTGATTGACAGGAGCTAAACACAGGGTATAGTAAGGGGTGTGAAGTAGGAGGGGCATAAGGGGGAAGAATCCCACCCTCAGCACGACAAGTGTTTTGACTCATTTACTTATTTATTGGTTTCTTTTTTTTTTAAAGAAAATTATCTGAGGATCAGTGGCAGGATTTTTAGGACAGTAATTAACAAAAAAGGAACTAGTAGAGCTTCAGTAGCAGACAAGTAGTGGAATTGCAGTATAATGTGGGGAGTGGTGCAATGCAGTGGCTGGGCAGCTATTGGAGGCAGACCTTCTGGACACTGAGGTGCTGCCCTATCTGCATGCATCTCTCTGGACTGCGGATGAGGTAGCCAGACTCAGAGCAGAAGTAAACTGGGTCAGGAGTACCATCACCTATCCAGAGACCACCCAGTCCATGCAACTGCCTCAAAGGATGCCGAGAACGAGGAGCACTTGGATGACAGTGGGCTCAGGGAGGGTTAGAGCAGTCAGGCAGAGGCACATCCCAGATCCTATTCCACTCAAGAACTCATATGCCACACTGGCAAACGAGGACAACCAAATAGAGGTACCCAGAGAAGTGGAAGGAAAGGATGTGGAGGTTAGCCAAGGAGGTGACCTCAGCGGGGAAAGCAGTGGACCCCAAAGGAAGAGGAGGAAGCGAATCCTGGTGGGGGACTCCATCATAAGAGGGATCCAGCTAGGAACACAGGAGGGGGAGGACAGGGAGGTGAGGTGCCTACCAGGTGCCACGGCATGGAGGGATGGAAGGAAGATCCTGGGGATTACTGGGAAGGCAAGACGGGAGGGTGAGCTGGATGTCGTTATCCACCTAGGTACTAATGACCTGACAAATGGGGAGCCAAAGGAAGTTCAGGAAGAGTTTAGGAAATTGGGGAAGGGTCTCAAGCAAGTAGCTACTTCTGTCACTTTCTCAGAAGTACTACCTCGAGAGGCAAGGGAGAGCATGGAGTGCATGCACCAGGAACTTTAACTCATGGCTGAAGAACTGGTGCTGTGAGGAAGGGTTTGGATTCATTGGTGACTGGGGACCCACCTGGAGGATGGAGGTTTGTTCAAGCCTGACGGCCTGCATCCATCCTGGAGGGAATCAAGCACTCAATGATAAGTTTAAATGCTACATTGACAAGCATTTAAACTAGCAAAGGGGGTGGCAGGCCAGCAAGGAGGGTACCTACTTGCTCACCCCCACAGCAACCAGCAGTGGAACCAGTGAACCAGAGGAGTGGCTATCTCTGCAAAGCAGTGTGCAAAAGATGGAGATTAGTGCCCAAGAGGGTGGATAGGCAGAAAAGGGGCAAAATTCAGCAGAAGGGCAGACAGCAAGGAGAACCAGGGATAAAGGACAACCAAGGAAGGGGCTGAGTAGAACAGTGAAACAGTCTAGGGAGGTCAAATCATGGAAAGCCATGTGTGCAAATGCCAGGAGCCTTAGCAACAAGATGGAAGATCTGAGGCTGTCATTGGTGCAGTCAGACCTGGACATTGTGGCCATCACTGAAACCTGGTGTAATGATAACCATGACTGGAGATGGCCATACCTGGCTAACAATAACAGAAGAGACAGAGCAGGCAGGAAGGAGGAGGAGTGGCACTGTATGTGAAAAATGACATAAGGGCCACAGAGTTCAGGAGGAACAAAATGGGAGAGATACTGTGGGTTAAGCTGGAAAGGAAAATGGGAACAGCCATCCGCACAGGTGTGGTCTATAGACCACCAGCCCAGGAGGAAGAAACAGGGAGCTGATGCTAGCCATCCAAAGGATGGCAGACAAGGGTGAGGTACTGCTGGTTGGAGACTTCAATATTCCAGACGTGGACTGGAGCAGCCCAGCAGCAGCATCAACTAGGAGCAGATTTATCCTGGACTCCCTTCAGGGTGCCTTCTTCAAGCAACTGGTCATGGAACCAACTCGGCAGAAGGCAATACTGGACCTCGTGCTCACAAACAGGGACAATGTGATGGGGGTAACAGTGAGGGAGCACCTGGGGAACAGTGACCACCAGTCATTGTGGTTTGAAATCACAGAAAGAGCAGAACCAAACCTCACAAAACACGTATCCTGGATTTTAGGGGCAGACTTTGGGAAAATGGGAGATGCTTGAAAGAGGCATTAAGGGAATGGGACAGGAATCAGGGGTTGAGGAACAGTGGGCAGTATTTAAAATGGGGATTACAAGAACAACAGAATTATGCATTAAGCAGGTTAGCAAAAGGAAAAGGAAGAGGAGACCATTATGGTTTTCCAAAGAGGTAGCAAAGAAAGTGAAAGCCAAAAAGATTGCATTCAGGCAATACAAAAAGACACAGGCAGCAGGAGATAGGGAGAAGTACCAGGAGAAGCAAAGGGAGGCAGGGAGGTCAGTAAGGTAAGCCAAAGCTCAGACAGAAGAACACATTGCAAAATCAGTGGGTAGAGGGGACAAAACCTTTTACAGGTACATAAGTGAAAAAAGAAAGACAAAAGGAGGGATAGTGAGACTGAAGGGGGAGGAAGGGGGCCGCGAGGAGGATGACAACAGTAAAGCTGACATATTGAACAGGTATTTCTGCTCAGTCTTTACTGAGGAAGAGGAGGGTAATGGGTCTGAAGAGAGTACAAGGGGTGAGAATGGTGCAGAAATGGTCACAAGTCCCTTTACATGAGAAAGGGTCCTGAAGGAACTGGAAGTAATAAGAGTTGATAAAGCAATGGGGCCAGATGGGGTGCACCCCAGAGTCCTTAAAGAACTAAGAGAGGTGGTGGCTGAACCTCTGGCTATCCTGTTTAGCCGATCACTGGAAACAGGGGCGGTACCCAAAGACTGGAGGACAGCAGATGTAGTCCCCTTATGCAAAAGCGGGAACAAAGAGGAAGCAGGGAACTACAGACCAGTCAGCCTCACCCGGTAGTGGGAAGATCATGGAAGCACTACTGAAGGAGAGATTGGTGGAACATCTGGTTGTCAATGGACTACAGGACCCAAGGCAGCATGGTTTCACCAGGGGAGGTCATGTCAGACCAACCTCATTGAATTTTTGACTGAGTGACTAGGGAGGTGGATCAGGGAGGGCAGTGGACATGGCCTATCTGGACTTCAGCAAGGCCTTTGACACTGTGCCACATAGAAGACTATTACACAAACTGGGAATATGGGTGTGGGCAGGACAGTAGTGTGGTGGGTAGGTAACTGGCTGGGTGGCAGGACACAGAGGGTGGTGGTAAATGGCTGTCATTCCACAGAGGGAAGAGTGACCAGTGGGGTACCACAGGGATCAGTGCTGGGACCGGTCCTATTCAACATCTTCATCAGTGACATTGCACAAGACCTAGAAGGCAGAATTTCACTGTTCGCTGATGACACAAAGTTCTGTAACTGAGTAGACACACCAGAGGGTGTAGACAGAATGAGAAGGGACCTGCAGAAACTTGAAGAATGGTCAGGGGTTTGGCAGTTGAAATTCAATGCAAAGAAGTGCAAGATAATGCATATGGGGCACAAAAACCCTGGCACAATATATCAGTTGGGGGGTGAGGATATAGCATGCACCAAGCAGGAAAGGGATCTTGGGGTTATCATCTCTGATGACCTCAAGGTAGGGAAACAGTGTGACAAGGCAGCAGGTAAAGCAAATAGGATACTGGGATGTATAGGCAGGGGCATCACCAGCAGGAAAAGGGAGGTCATAATTCCACTATACAAGACACTAGTGAGGCCCCACCTGGAGTACAGTGTACAGTTCTGGAGACCATACCACGAAGGACATAGTAGGTAGAGAAGGTTCAGAGGAGGGCAACAAAGATGGTGCATGGATTGCATCACAAGTCCTATGAAGACAGGTTGAAGGAACTGAACATGTACTCCCTGGAGGAGAGGAGGGAAAGAGGGATATGATAGAGACATACAAGTATCTCACAGGGAGGAACAGGGTGCAGGAATACACTATTTTTAAGCGAAAAAGATGTTCCAGGACTAGAGAGCATAGGATGAAGTTGGAGGGAGGACGATTCAGAGGAAACATGAGGAATAATTTCTTCACAGAACGGGTGGTAGACAAGTGGAACACCCTGCCAGAGGAAGTGGTGGGGGCTGAAACAATCACGGGATTTAAGAATGCATGGGATAGACATAAAGGAATTCTGGAGGTCAGGGGTAAGGGGCAACAGACTTCTAGGAAAACAAACTGAACTTACAAGCTCAAATGGGCAGAGCTCAAGCTGGGTGGGCCATAGGCCCTTATCTGCCGACACTGTCTATGTAGCTATGTATCTATGGAGCACTATGCTAATAGCGTAGATCTGATGGTGGTTTGATATTCTACACAATTACCCCCTAATCATCAACACATAAGCGTGAGCTAAGTACTGTGGAGCTGAGCTTTGCCACACCACAGCTCTGCGTGCTGATCCATAATTGGTTGTTTATATATTTGTACCCCGGAGCCACTCTTACAGGCTAAGAGTGGTTTCACGTGCATTCTGCTTTAGAGAGAACTCCAAAGCTGAGCTGTTCTGGCTTGAGCAGAATGCAAGTGAAACCACTCTTAACCCGCAACGAGTGGCGACGGGAGACATATTAATATATTATAGATCAAGAGTGATCACTGTTACTTAAAAACACAAAAAATGTTGGTGAACGTACCCATTCCCCTGGCATCTGCACCTTGAGACACTCGTCACAGAATATGAGTGTGTCACATGCAGGAGAAAGGAGCTCTCCGATTGGCCAGGAGTGCTCCCTTGATCTATAATAAACTCCACCAGTCAAAGTACTGTTTTGAAACTGAGTACGATTGTTTAACTCAAAAAACAGGGCACTAACAGGTATTTTTGGAGAATAACAAAACTCTGAACGAACTGTGTTTTTAACAGGTCCCTGTCTTTCGCAGAAATAAATTAGGCAACATCAAAGAAGTTCCACAAGCGAGGACATGACTTCTACTCAAACTCTGAGTCCGACTGTTTGAGTAATTTAGCAGAAGAAAAAGTATACTGGAACATAGCTTAAAAAAAAGGAACATGATAGAAAAAATTAGTAAATTACTGTACTTGGCGATTGTGTAGAACATCGGACCACCTTATGCTACTTGCCCACCTACGGCATGCTCTACACCACATCGGCCTATAGGTTTTTTTATTTGAGTTGTGGGGCTTTTCCCCCTATACTTCCATGTGAAAAAAACAGGTGTGTTTGGCAGGTGAAGCCCCCAACTCAGACTGACAAAACCAAAATCAGCAGCAAGCACACAATGAAACTAGCATAGCGCAACTACAGTATAGCGTTAATCATGTTATAGTCATAGCTTTGCACTACGCTAATAATGGTAGTCCGATGTTCTACACAATTGTCATTGACATTTTACATGTTTTGTAATTTTTATTTGCAGTCATCACTTTGGATTTCATAGTGTAGCTCAGTGTGTGAAGAACTACATACACGCTGTTAAGGTAAGCTGCAGTTTTGGAAAAAAAAAAGTCTCACGTTGCATTAGTGGATCTACGATGTGACCGCTCCACATGTGATCAACCATGTATTCGAGACCCAGGCATGCACCCTTGTATTTGTTATGAAACTTGTGTTTTAGATTTGATGTGTAATGTTTCACTGCTGTTGATTTCATGTTACTCCGTGTATATTGCTCCTTCTGTAATGTAACCTGTGCCTATTGCTTCAACCTTGTATTGTCTGCCACTGTATGGCCCGGGTCGCAACTGAAAATGGTCCTTTGGATCAGCCTGCCTATCCAGTCACCAAAAACAAATAAATTAAATAAATAAATTGTAATACACTTTGAGCCTGTTTTTTCTTATGTTTTGAAAACCTTGTTCTTCACGTTTTGGAATGTAGAACCTACTGTTCTTAACATTTTGGAACAGGAAGAGGAATGTTGCTGCCTACACCAATTACAGCAGAGATCGCAAGTTCTGTTTACTTATTTGTTTTTGATTACCGGGTAGATGCGCTAGACATAGAAAAATGCCTGTTTTCAGGCATGACCCGGGGCTGTACAAATCAAATACAGTTAATACAGAGGAGTAGAAGTACACAAAATACATGATCAATTTGAAAGGAAAATACACACACATCACAGTCAGCATAAAACACAGTAATGTACAAAAGTCTTAGGGTGAGTATTAAGCAACAGCAATGTACACTAAACAAAGATAGTGATACTTATAACTAAATAAAGGACAGTAATTAAATGAGCACTATAACGAAATTGGTCAAAACATTTGACCCTACCTTTTTTCACTATAAAAGATTACAGACATCTTCCAGTTTTATGGTGGTGCAATTTTAGGAGATACTGGAGACTCCAAACCCATTTACTCCAGTGTCTTGGATATGCCATGCTGCCATACGCATTAAGGGAAAAGCAACGTCAAGACGCTCCCTCACGATGCTGAGTTAGTATGGCCATGTAGTTTTTTTTTTCAATTATTTGTTTAGCCATTTTTTCACCCACCCTCATGTCCTTGGTGTGAGCACATGCATCACGCGTTCA
Organism: Neoceratodus forsteri; assembly: GCA_016271365.2. Taxonomy (NCBI): domain Eukaryota; kingdom Metazoa; phylum Chordata; order Ceratodontiformes; family Ceratodontidae; genus Neoceratodus; species Neoceratodus forsteri. The sequence goes on from JADMNL010000028.1 coordinate 150,070,088, forward strand.
GGATGCCCCACCCTACCAGTTGCCCATTACCTGCCTGCGCCGCCACTGGATCTCCACCTGGAAGCAGCAGGACTGCGGGAGGGTGACCCCCTCCCTGGGAGAGGACAGCCACCATTAGGCAGCTCGATCCAGCTCCCACCTTCCCCCAGTGCTGGCTCCCTGATGACCCGAGTTCACTCCTGAACCCAGGTCACTGGTGTGGCATGAGGTAAGGCGTCCAGCGCCTCAGCCCTCTGCGCCACCAGGCTGGCTGCCATCGTTTTTCTATTAATCGATGTATTTGAGTTGGATAGGGGCTTCACCCCTGCACACCCTATTAATTAAAAAAACATGCGGGGTGTGGGGGCAGAGCCCCCCCAACTCAAACTGATTAAAAAACTACACAGCCATATCTAATCCTGAGTAATGTTGCCACTCAGTCACACAAGTAGCGTAGCAGTAGTGTGCTGTAATGTACGCTAAATCTTTGATGTACCACTATGCTACTTGTATGGGTCCAGAGTCCTCCAGTACTGCCCAATTTTCTAATTACACCAAAATCTGAGTATTTCATAAATGTTTTAGCTGTATTTTTCTCCAGAAAAAAGATGGCCACCTCCTCTTGCATATAAATAGCATTGTAGACCTGGCAAGGGTTAGGACTGAAAAAAAATACAAAAAGATTCATGGTGCACAGCATAGGAGGTACCTAGATGAGTACATTTGACAGGTATGCTAATATTTTTCTTAGCTGTAGCCAAAACTAGCTTTTTTTGGAAAAACACTTTGCGCTGTGCTGCTGCTGTAAGGAAGCCTGAACTGATTTGTCACAGGCAGTATCATGCGCCAATTCAAAATTGGTAGTCTGAACCTGAGTAAACCAATCCTATTACTACCGCCACATAAACATTAAGCACAATTTTTGATTGTAAAAATGGCACTCAGGGCTCCAGATAAGATTTTTTTGGGATGAGTACTGTACTCCTCATTTTGAAAGTGAGATAAGTAAAACCAGATTCAGATTTGTACAAATGTTTGGACGGAGTGGAGTGAGGAGCACATTTTTAAAAATAATGTAGTTTTTTCTAGATAAGAATTGATCAGGTGCCAACAATGCTTCAGATAATACTTGTAGGTAGGAGAAAATTATTCATCAGTTTTAAAGTATTGTGAGTAAAACAAAATTGAGATGTGTGCAAGCTCTGTAAATCTGGAGAAAACTGCTCCTTTTGAATCACCAGTTATGTTATGAAGTACAATTCTAAGGAATGTGGAGCATTTGCAAATGTTGAGTGAGTACTGGTACTCACTAAATAAAATTCTGAAGAGTATTTCTTAAAATGAGGTGAGTAAAATAGGTCAGTTCTCACCTTATCTGGAGCACTGCACTCACTTGGTACCATGCAAAAAAAAAGACAGAAATGACATGAGGTTGTTCCTCTTGCCTGTTTCTGTTTATTTTTCTTATTGTGTGAAGACCTATGGTTTCTATGCCGATGTTTATTGGTTGTGGGAAGGACCAAGGACAAGATGTTATCCGTATTGAAAAACAGGCTAGGGTTGTATTATTATTTTTTGTTTCAGTTTTGCTCTTTCTCTGCAGTTCCAGCAGGGATATTCCCTGACTCGCTGCCACTTGTGATGATGGCAACCCGGGTTCGTGAATGAGCCTGCTACGCCAGAAGATTGGTTGGGGGAGGTTGGCTGAGCATCCCAGGGACAGCTCGCCACCTTTGGTGGGAGGAGTTGGTAGCACTCGGTGCTTGGGTAACACCTGGTGGAGACTGGGAGTACACCAGACTGGGACCACGTAGTAGAGGGAAGGCTGTGGTGGATGTCTGCAGTGCGTGCATGGAAATGTACATACCCATACACTGACGTCATTGCACATTCATGCTTTGGGGGAAACATTAAGGGAAAGCCTTATGTGCTGAGCCACGTGAAGTCCTCTGACCCCACACTGAATGATGCCACAGCCAGTCCAGGGACTATCTGGTTGATCTTGGTCTCACCTTTGGGGGGCCCTGCCACGGGAGGCAAGCCATGGGCCCTGGTTCTGGGTGGCTGCCAGGGGTTGCCGGTGTCAGGCTCAGATTATATTATAAAAAATAACATAACCCCACTTTGTTGAGAACTTGCCAGATTCTCAGCGACTCATTAGTTTTAGTTTGGTGGAAGGCAGCTGAACATCACTGTCATACCCTAATGTCACCAAACTAATTTGGCATTGAGAATCTGCTCATTCTCAGTGAAGGTGGGTTAGTTATTGTGTGTGTGTATGTGTGTATGTATATATATATATATATATATATATATATATATATAGTGAAGGGGGTTAATTATTCTATATGTGCCTGAGCTCGCAGTGCTACCTTGTACTGAGACAGAACAGCATCCCCGGCCTGAGCTCACCGAGCCTTCTGATGTCCATGACAGAACTGTGTCCCTGGTCTAAGCTCACAGCACCCAGGTGACCAGGACAGAACAGGATCCCTGACCTGAACTTGCAGGGCCACCTGGTGTCATAGAACAGCATGTGGGTGGGAATTCTTACACATAATGGAAATCTGTGTAAAGAACTAGAATTTTTCTTTTTTGGTTTTCTTCTTTTTGGTGTTTAAGAAGTATTCATTGGGGCAGTGAACCTAACTTGTAAGTGTTCTTTGTTTCTTCAGTAGATGAAAAATTCTATGGAATTAAAGCAGCAGTGCATATATATAGAGCAAAAAATATTCTCATTATCTGATTGTGTGTTTCAGATAAACTGGTTTTGGTGAATCATGTGTTGGTATCTTTATTTGTGTACAAGTTTATGTTTTTATTTAAAAAATTGTGAACTAAAAGATGTAAATTTTTTTTCTCCCTTTGGAGCTCGGTCAAATGGCAGGAGAAGCAGGATGTGGCTGTGCTATCAACTGTGTGTGTCACCCTGCATGCAGTAGTAGGCAGTTCCCATTGCTCATCCGGGAGTCTCCTGTCATTGAAATTTGGACAAGCATAGAACAAGCGCATAGAGTGTGCTCAAAATGGTAAATAGTAAGAGCATGAAATCTGTTAGTTCACTTTTCAGAAAATCCATGAAGATCATGTTTCACTGCAGTGTCCAGTTCAGTGTTTCTTTATTGTTCGACTGTTTAGTCATTTCAAAATAAAAAAATAGATTTCCATCAGTTAAAACCATAATGAACATATTCAATCAATCTATTACATTTGTAAAACTTGTGTTCCATATAAATTATTAACAATTTATGCAAAACCACTGTTTCACAGATTATCACAGTTTAAACATCTCTAGAATGAATAATTATTATCAAATTGAAATGGAACCAGATGAAATGTAAAAATTATAAGATTTCTTATTTGGTTGTTTTTCCTGTATGCTTATTTGATGTTTTACTTTTATGTTCCAAGTTCTTGTGTATCCATTTTATTAGATTTAGTACATACCTTGTTATAAAGTCCAGTGGGGGATTCATCAGAATTTTTAATACCTCCTATTCAGTAAGCTGGTCTGTTTGAAAATATTGAGATATTGTCTTACTTCGTATCTCAGCAGTGAAAAATCACATGAAGCAGTGTCTCATATTCATTTGCACCACAGTCAGAATTCAGATTTCCACAGTTGAATTTATTCTTGTTTAATACATACTGTCTAATTTTAGATGGATATAACTCCAATCTAAACTTCAGAAAAAGGGTTCTATCACCCTTCTGTGTTAAATGTAACCAATAGGGCTCCAAAACATGATTGATTTTATTTTGAGCATACCAGTGATGTAAATTTAGCTGTCATTCTTTTCATATCTTCTTCAAAAGAGATTTGCATCAATCTATTTTTGAAAACTTTGTTATATGATGAATTTTTATCCCCTTTTTTTGATCTTGCCATAAGTGCAAGAGACTTACTGTTTTTAGAGTAGTAATGACTTCAGGCAGCCAGGGCCCTGTTTAACCAGGATGCTCTTCCTTCATATATGTATAAGACAACCAATTGTTTTTGAGATTGGTACATTTTACCCAATATCTTAATTTTGTCGCTATGGCAAGATATTTTATTTGTATCCTCCCAAGTTCTGCTCTTACTACTTGAGCAGGTGTAGATCTGGGTACTTGCAAGATTGTCTTGTAAAGGTTAGTAAATGGCTTTTCCAAAACATAAAAAAAAATGTCCAGCCAAACTTCGGCTGCGCATGGGGCTATAGGATTCATTTTCATTTCACTGGCCCTTAATACGTTGCCCCCATATCTAGAGTCTAGGGTGCTTTTACTTTGGTTGACTTTAATCTGAATATGTTTCCTATGTATATTAAATTTGCCATCAGATGAAACAAACAACCCTAAATATCTATATTCTGATACAACTTTCAATGGGACATTATTGATATGCCAAGTATATTTATTTTTCCGCTTGCCTATTGTTAATATTTACATTTTGTTGGTGTTGGTTAATAATGTGCTTTGTTTACAGTAACTTTGAAGTATCAACCTTTAGTTGTCTAGCCAGACCTATAGGTGATAGGTATAATAAAGCCAAATTATCGGCATATATTGATACTGGTACTGTAATGCCACCAACAGAAAGGGAATGAGTGGATACAGAAGATAGGGCATCTGGAAAATCATTTATGTACAAATTAAACAGTAGTGGGGCCAATATGCAGCCCTGTTGACCCCTAAATTTGTATCAAATTTGTAACAGAACACAGAAAGTGAGGATAAGGGGATATACTTCAGATAGTGGTGAGGTAACTAGCGGGGTGCCGCGGACTTCGGTCCTTGGACCAGTGCTCTTTTCCACTTTCATAGAGGACATGCATAAAGAATTAATTAATATGTGTATAAAGTTTGCGGACAATGCTAAATTGGGAGCAGAAGTGGGGATTATCGAGCAGAAAAACTCCCTGCAACAAGATCTAAAAAAAAAAAAAAAAAAAACTGGAGAAGTGGGCAAATCTAAATGGCAAGCAATTTAACCTAGACAAGTGCACTGTGATGCATTTTGGAAGAGATAACACCAGGCATGTCTATACATTAAATGGCTGCAGCCTAAGGAATGTAGATAGGGAAACAGATTTAGGTATACACACCAGCATTGACCTGTCTTTCAGGACTCACTGCAAAGAAATTATAAATAAATCAAAGAGAATAATTGGACGTATAAAAAAAAAAAAAATTTGTAACAAGAAATAGGGCCTGTATAATGTCATTATATCACACATTTGTCAGGCCTCACTTGGACTATTGCACCACTCTCTGGAGCCCCCACCTGAAAAGAGATATCAATGGGGTCAAGAGGGTGCAACGCAGAATGACAAAATTGGTAGAGGAACTGGGTAGCGAAACTTATGAGAATGTACTTAAAATCCTGGGTCTGTACCCATTAGAGAAGAGATGTATAAGGGGCCATCTCTTGCAAGTGTTTAGGATATCAAAGGACAAGTATCTATCACAAAGCCTTGGTCTGGCAACAGTGTGTAAAATTGGTGGACTGAGAAGTCACAAAAAACAAATCAAGCTTACATATTCTAGAACTAACTTGAGAAGAGCTTTTTATACCCAGAGGATAATTCCAGTATGGAATAGCCTTCCAAGTTATGTTGTAGAAGCTAACAGTTTTCTGATATTCAAGAGTAGGCTTGATAAACACCTATTGAGGATAGAGAGACATTAATGCCCGCTAGTGTGGGAGACTTGCTATATGGGCCCAGAGCCTTCTGCTAGCCCTATCAACCTAGTATTATTGTATCTAGTACTAGTATTATTGAATTAATTTGTTAAATTTCCTTCCAAATCAAATCTTACTTTAGTTTTGTTCAGTGTATATAAATTTATTATCAGATATAGAATTATTTGATCTGTTTTTATATTTAAAAGCTTATTCCATAAGATGGTTCTGTCTACCCTCTCAAAAGCTCCCTGGAAGTCTATGAATGTTACGTAAATTGACATTTTTTTTTGTAATATTTTTTCATTATATGATTTAATATAAAACACTGGTCTACTGTTGAGTGATTCTTTCTAAATCCTGCCTGAAAGTTATTTGTAATATTATTTGTTCAATCCAGCTAGATAATCTTGCCAAAAGAACTCATGTAAAAATCTTGCCTAAGCTGTCTAATAAACTTATAGGTCTATACATTTCAGGTAGATTTGGGTTGCCTTTTTTGTAAATTGGGACAATTATATTTTCATTCCATGACTGGGGGACATTATTTTATTAAAAAGCAAAGCCAATAACTTACACCACCACTACTGCTTGATTTTATAAAGAAATGATGGGACTCGGTCTGTGCCTGGAGCTTTATTAGGCTTAGTTAATGTAATTGCTTCTGAGATTTCTTGTGGAGAAATATCTAAGTGTATTTTTTGTTTATTTTATTCCTTACTGCTGAGTGCAAATATTAATGAATTCCATCTCTGCCGATACAAAATATTGGAAAGCCCTGTCTGCTTGTAAGAATATTGTTTTCTTACACTTTTTACAGCTTTCATTTTATGTTTTCCTTCTTTCTAGTTATGTGCCATCAATGAAACACTTCTTTGAGACGCACTACATAACTGCTGGAAATATTGATTTACATCATGTTGATATGATACTGTTTTACATGAATTAGACTGAGTATTCTATTCTGGTTCTTCTTTTTACAAACCTAGTTAAATCATTTTAGAATCAATATTTACATAAGAATAAAAGCCAGTAGAATGCAATTCCTGTTTTCAACTAAGTTCATAAGTAACTACTTTGTTAAAAACAAGTCAGTCAATGAGCACTCAAAAATAAAATGCCAGTGCCATATATATGATACACGTACGTGACAAAGGTTGGGCGTGTTTTCAGGATCCCTGTTATGTTAATTTTTTATTTTGATGTTATTTGCATATTCACTCTCAGTTGTTTGCAATTCATACCTGCCTCAGAAAATTGTAGTGGTATATGTAACAAATGAATATTGCCAGTATTTTCAGTCTGAGCCTGCTCTATCAAAATTATACACTCTTGCAAAAAATAAATCAGACTCAGCATTGAAGCTCATTAACATTTTGAGAGACTCAAACCCATGGAGTCTAAAGAAAAATAGGTGTAAAATAAAGACTGAAGCATTTTGATTCTGTGACCCAAACTGTGTTGCAGTTTCAGTGCCCCCATCTCAATATCTAACTACTAGTGTCACAAGTACATGTCTACTCTTTTCTGGATGTTGCCCATTACCACTGCGTCTTCTGCGGTCATCCACTCTGAAATCGTAGTTACTGGACCTCACCTTGCTTTTGTAACAATACTGTGGGCAAGTGCCTGCATTCACATTTGAATCCAAAATGGATATACTTCCATCAGCGGTGACTGTCGTCAGCAGGAAAAATGTTTGCAACTTAGAGTCAGTTCACTAATGCTCTCCATCCACAGATGCCAGATAAATTACCCTCATGATGTATTGTACATGGCCACTGTCAGTCCAAGGGCAGGCCATCCATGACTGTACAGGAGATCATGGACAGAATGAAGCTGTACTGCCAAGTCATTTAGTGAGATACAAAACAGTTTTTTTTAATTAGGAAGGAATTTTTTGTTTAGGTTTTTAAATTGGCAAACGAATGTGTACATCAGTTGTGCAATCAGTCCTTCATCATACCTGCGATAAAATCAGTCTAGTACTCTATAATTTATACCAATAACAGTTAGCAAATATGCATGAACATGTCATCAGTGCTAGATGATATGGGAGTGATATAATTCTTTCCTTTATAAGGTAACACCTTCATTTTGTATAATACAAATCGCACAGATAAAGGTAGATGATAAGAAAAATGACTGCAAGGCATTGTTGAATATAATGATTTTTAATGTTACTGAGTATGTGGTGAGCTGCAGTCAAAGGCTGTTAATTAAAACTGTGTGATGTTAAAGAATTTTGTTCAGCTCTAGATCACTTCAGTTTCATTTATATACATTTGCAAACTCTGCCACCTGTGACCTAATGGACGCATAAAAAAAAAGTGACTTCCAGTTTCTCTAGCAGGTTCAAGTCAGGACCACTTTGAGCATACTGTGTATTTGGGCTGGTGGTTTGGAGAGGTATGAGCTTGGAAAGTGTGTGACCCTGCACAAGTTATATAACCTCTTTGTGCACCAGGTTCTGACCTGGAAATGAGCTTCATACTCATTGTACCCTTTATTGGCCAAAATAATTCTAACAAAAATGACAAAAAAATTATATAAGACAGTCTTATGCAAGCACAGATACAAATAATCAATGTCATGTTTGAGCCAGCTTGTATGGGGTTGGTTTTGATGTGGTTATGAGTTTATATCATACTAACATACTAACATACTATTTGCCAGCAGATTAGGCCTTACGGTCTATTGAGTCTGCTCGAACCTCAGATCCCTAGTTGGGTGCCGAGGCCCTCCCCTCCCTTGTGTTCCAGAAACCCCTATCATCCATCCCCACCCCCCGGGACAGGCCATCATCTGATACATCCACTTTCTGTGTCTGTCCCACCCTCTCTTGAAGCCCTCCGCTGTGGATCTCTGAACCAGCTCGCCACGCAGTACATTCCAAGGGTCCACTACCCTCTCAGTGAAAAACCTCCTCCTTTCCCCTCACCCTTTCACCTTCCAACTTCAAACCATGCCTCTGGTGATACCTCCTGCTTTAGTCTAAAGATCCCCTCCATGTTTACTCCATTTATTCCCTTGAGGTACTTGAAGACCTCAATCATGTCCCCCCTGTCTCTCCTCTCCTCCAATGAAAACAGGCAGAGCTCCTCAAGTCTGTCCTCATATGTCAAATCCCTTAGCCCTCATATCATCTTAGTTGCCCTCCTCTGTACCCTCTCCAGGAGCTGTATATCCCTCTTCAAGTGTGGTCTCCAGTACTGTACACAGTACTCAAGGTGTGGTCTAACCAGTCCATTGTACAGCGGCAGAATCACTTCCTTGCTCCTAGAGGTGATCCCCCTTACGATGCATCCCAACATCCTGTTTGCCTTGCTAGCCGCCTCCTGCACTGCTCAGAGTTATTCATACATGCATTCACCATGACCCCTAGGTCTTTTTCCCCTATTGAGGCCTCCAGTGCCTCCCTCCCAGGATGTACCTGTGTTTAGGTTTCTTCACCAAAATGCAACACCTTGCACTTGGTGATATTGAAATTTAATTCCATGTGTGAGCCCAGCTCAGGGTGTCCAGGTCCCTTGCAGGCCAACCTCCCTCTTCTCCCTCAACTACTGCTCCCATCTTGGAGTCATCAGCGAAGAGACTCATTTCACACCCTATACCCTCCCTGATGTCCGATATGTATGCATTAAACAGGATCGGACACAGGACCGAGCCCTGCGGTACCCCACTACCAACCTCTCTAGGGTTTGAGAGCTCCCCACAGACCACTACTCTCTGGGTGCGTCCAGCTAGCCAGTTTTCAATCCATCAGACCATCAAAGGGCCTACTCCTAACCCCAATATCATATTGATATTTTAATGCTACACAGAAGTGTTCACTCCACGATAAATCACATGCATGTTGTCCTTGTGATTTTGTGTGTGGATGTTTTCTGTCTAAAACATACCTCCCAATATCTGTGCATAGCTCATTTAGGAGCGATGAGTGCTACAGCAGATGCATCACCCATTGTTATGTCATGATGTCCCATTTTGTAGTGTGCTCCATATGTTACCAAAAAAAACACTACATCAATGGTTTGCAGTGCCTAATCTATCACTGGAAGTGACAAGCACAATTGAAGGCTGTGTTCTTTCAGTAAGACATTATTTATATTGAATAGTTTTACTAAAAATGAACCACTGTATGTATGGCAGATACAATAAATTGGTTAGTTAAACTCTCTGGGCCGGATATTCAAACTGCGCTATTTTGTGTGCATAGCCTGCACACTGCACAAAATAGTTGCGCTGGGGTGTGGCAGGTAGTATTCAAGGAAGTTAAGCGCCGAGCGCTCTTCGAATATCTCACCGGGTTACAGCCATGCAGCATGGCACAGTGGAACCTGCATCACCGCAAGTGGTCAGGAGTGAGCATTCATCCGCGTGGTGCAAGTACCATTGCACCATGCGCAAATTCCGATATTCAAATGGTGACATGCAAATGGGGCCATAATTCATGCAAGACACGGGGGGGGCATTTGCATCTGTTTATGGCCCCAATTGCATGCTATTAGCACATATCTGGACTGCCTTGTATGGTATGGGCTGCATGCCCATTGGCTCTGCTCTGCACCAATGGTCGTGGCAGCCCTACCGTGCGGTCGGTGGGCGGGGTGACAGGCGGGTGGATGCTGCCGCCGCCGGCTGCCAGGGGAGCGGGTGGGGCTTCGTGGGTGGGTGGGGTGGGGGGGACACTAAATCACCAGGGATATGGTCTTGGGGGTCGCCACATAATGCAGCCCGCGATCAGGCTTAGGTCCACTGGACCACCAGGGCTACATTCTTGGGGGGGGTTGTTATAAGCATTTCCAGCCTGCGATCGGGCTTAGGTCCACTGGACCACCAGGGCTACGTTGTTGGGGGAGGTTGTTATAAACATATTCAGCCCGTGATCGGGCTTAGGTCCACTGGACCACCAGGGCTACATTCTTGGGGGTTGTTATAAAATATTCAGCCATGATTGAGCTTAGGTCCACTGGACCACCAGGGATATGTTTGGGGGACACTTTGCTGCCGTCGATCGGGCTGGTGTGGGGGTGATTTAAGCTTATACCTGTGATTGGGCCAGTAGGGAGGGGACTTTTCTGCTGTTGCCCACGATCGGGCCAGTCGGGGGTGGGGGATGTTTTACACTTTGCCCGCGATCGGCCTGCAGGGGGGCACAGGGAGAGGTTGAGGGCCAGCCACAGGTGGCAGCTGCTGTGTTGCACCCTGCAATGCAGCAGCTCACCTGTGGGTGGCCCTCAACTTGATCCTTTTTTTGGGGGCTCAAAGTTGTGCAGGCGCAGGTTGGGGATTGCGCCTGCACAACTCTGCACAGCCCGGCTGAATATCCATTCTTTGCAATCCAGTCTATCTCTTATACTCTTTGCTCTTGTTGTTAACCTGCCCGTGTCAGAATGCATAACTCGCTCAAGAGCTTGTGTATGTCAATAACTCAGGAAAAGGCAGGTTTTTGCTAAGTGCATAGCCATGATAGGCAGAGAGTACTTTAAAAACTCAGTAGATTGAATAGTTCAGGGAACCGAGGTATTACTGTTCAACAAAACTGCATGTAGAGTATTTGCAGTATGAAAGTATAAGTGACGGTGTTATAATCTTTTTTGATTCTTTTAGTAACAAACATAAATAATTGCAAACGTTTGTGGCAGTATGAAATGATAATGCCATAGGAACTGGGGAGGCAATATAAAGTAGTGTTTGTTCATAGAATGAATGATGTATTTTTAGGCTTGAATCTCACCACCGTGTACATTGCTGTGTCCTTAACCTATACAGTGTACTTCTTGGTGGGTACTTCAAGTTATATAATTATGCAGCAATCTGGGAATGGCATAGTTGGAAATCAGCACTCCTGTACAGTCATGAAATGCAGCACTTCACCCCTGGACATAAATAAAATAATGCAGGCGATACCCAAGGATGACGATCGTAGGAGCAACACCTGCAGCGGCTCCTGCATACAGCATATTGAATCTGACCTGAGTAACAGAAACAGCAGAGCACATCTGGAGCAATGATTTTTCTGTACCTGCTATTACCACTTCTTTAATCATTCTGTTGTAAGTTTGAGGACAGGGAAGAAGGTAGAGGGGGTTGACAGGAACAAAGAGGAACAAAGAGTCAATGCATGCTACTTCAAATGTATTTAGGGCTGTTTTGTGTGAAGGAATATGTATATTTGTTAATCTTTTCACAGAAGTATAAATCCAGTAAGCATAACATAGTAACACAGTAGTTGACGGCAGATAAGGACCGCTAGGCCCATCTAGTCTGCCTGAATTCCCTGGCTGCTCATTTTGGATATGATAATCTGTGTACACTTACAGTGTAAGATGCTCCAATATTTGAAGAGGAGTCCATGACATTTGAATCCACGATAAGCATGTGCCTGAAATGTACTTTCAAAAGTCAGATAGCTTGTAAATGTATTCTGATTTTAATATCTTTGTGTAGCAGTGAAGAAAGCTGCCACACAAAACTCGTCATACTGACAGGAAAGGGAAGCAGTGTCTCAAGCACTTATAGTCTTCTAGTCAGTGAGACTGAGCAGCATGGCTTCTTGTGATCGGGCACCTGCGGTACCATTGCCGTGCATGCTGACAACTGAATGCCTGATTGGCTATGTAGTTCATTGCTAATGTGGACATCATTGTGCATGTCACAGCGGCTTCTAAGACTGTCAGTTTCTAAAATGTCAATCCTGGCAGACAATTGTACTACTGCTTGCCACATCTTGAAGCCAAACAGGTCATCTTTGAGTTTATTTCATATAAAAACTGCTAATTTCATTTATCGCTACTCTAATAATCATAATTTGGAGCTTATAATGTAAAAGTGGTTTAATACACTGCTGTTTTATATAGAGATTCTCATAGTCATAAGGTTTTATCTAGAATATCCATGTCTTCTAATTACTTCAGTCTTGTTCTTTTTTCCATAGAGATTTCCTGCTCCCTGACAGGCTGGGCAGCTGTATTAGCCCATCCCATGGTCACTGGCCATCCTGATCCCCTTTTCACCTCTTGGGACCGAGTGGGTCATTAGTGCTCTCGGGGAGGGCTTCATTAAGCCCAGCCTCTCTATTTTTCCACTGTTTTCCTCCCCTGAGGCCTACAGATGTGCAATGGATGTGATGTCTGAGCACCACCTCCACGGAGATGGCCCTGGCATCCTGAACATGGGTTCCCCTTCCCTTACATGGTGACGTGCATGTGCTGCCATTCGGCTGTCGCTGGGTGGCATTCAAGCAGTGTGCCGCATGAACCTGTCTCCCCAAGGAGCGCTGTCCTGGGACACTGAATTCTTTCTCTCCCTGCTGGCCCTCAAGCAACCCGAGGCTGTTCCTGACCATGGGCGTGGCAGGAGGTAAGGCACCCAGCACCTCACCCTTTCATGCCACTGGGTCCGGCCTTCAGTCTTGTTCTATTCTCCATTCCGTCTGTCCTTTCAATTAATAAGCTTCCTTATACAGACAGAAATGTACTGACTGACCTGGGGATGCCTAAAAATTCTAAAATAGAAGAGAAGCTGAAGGTGGTTCTGAGAGGTGAGAGTAAAACAAGATCCATATGAATAAAACAAATGGCAAAAAATCATAACATTACAACATGGAATTTAAAAGGTCTTAATAACAAAATTAAATGCTCTTAAAAAATTAGGTATAGAAATAGAATTTTTGCAAGAAACTTTCCGAAAGATAAAAGACAAGGCCGGCCCGGTAGTGCAAAGGGCTGAGACGCTGGTGTCTTACCTCATGCTATGCCACTGATCTGGGTTTGGGAACGACCTCAGGTCACCAGGGTGCTGGCTCAGAGGGGGAGGCTGGAGTGGAACTGAGCCATGGCTGTCCCTTCCAATGGGGTGGATGCCTGCTCATCCATAGTCCCGCTCCCACCATGTGGAGGTCCAGTGGGCACATAGGCGGTAACAGGCAGTGACAAAAGTCAGAGGAGGGGTGGGAGGGGCCACTGGATCCTGGTGTGTACATGCTTCTCCATGCACATACACACATGTGTACGCCGTGGCCAGAGGGGGGGAGTAGAGAGTACAGAATAAAACCGAAAAATTGCAAATAAAAAAAAAAAAGAAAAAGACATTATTTTAATGAGAAGAGAGTGGGTAGAAAAAGTTGATAGGGCGAGCAACAGCTCAAAAAGAGCAGGAATAATTAAAAGGAAATATATTTCAATGATGAACTTATCCAAGGGAACAAGGGGTGGCATTACCTAATCTTAAAAGGTGAGCTAAATGGAGAAAAAATGCTGTTTAGTAACATGCATGGACCAACAGTAGGCAATCATAATTTATTTAACGAAGTACTAGATATGACAACAACTTACATGGACAATAATATTATCTTGGCAGGGGATACGAATTATGTACTGGATCCAATATTAGACATGTGACCCTTGATTGCCATGTTTGGGTTCACATCCCTGCCTGGTGAGTGTACAGGGCCTAACTGGTTGAGGAGATTGGATTGATTCTTCCTCCTGTAGTAGGGTGTTCATCCCTTAACATAATGAATAGCACCATGCCTCCACCCAGAGAGAATAAGTGGACCAGATGTTATGTGTAGTACCACCCATGGGCTGCAGTACCTACCCACCAACCTACACTGAACTGGAACGGCCTGTGGGGACTCATAAGATGGTTGTTACCTTCGCCAATACACACTTCAGTCAGGTTATACAACCTGGGAACACAAACAGAAGTAAAATTCAACAAATTAACAGTTCTTTTATTCATGAACAGGGGTCTGGTAGGTGGAAGGCAAGAAGGAGTTAGTCCTTCTGCCCTGTCCTGCCTTATGATTAGCCATCTTAGCCCGCCAGTCCATGTGGTAGGATCCCCTCATTGCATCATTCTTCCACAGTCCCTTGTGGTGCTTGCTGGGCTCTTAAGCCCTCTGACTGGTTGACAGGTGGGGGTCAAAGGGTACAAAGATGGCTGGCCCCATGTTTTGATGGAGCCAAGTGCTCCAACATCTTTTATTCTATTTAGTTCTGTGCCCCCAATTTGTGTGCTGCCCCCCCCGAAAGTTATAGCCCTTCTTGAGCTGATGTTCATTTGCAGTAGGGGGATGTGGGATTAGTGAGTCTGGCATCGCGGTTGGGAGGACAGAGAGCACTAGGGAGAAGCCCTTTACAGCACATGCTCTCTCTCCTTCAGTCTTCCTGTCATTGGTGCAGTCTGCAGACAGTTGCATGGAGCGCCAAAGAACAGTGGCTCCTGGTCCCCCTCCTGGTCCCCACTCCCAGAATTGGGGGACCAGGCCAAAGAAATGTAGCTGCAGCCATAAAGAAGAAGGGTGCAGGAAGGGCTGAAGACTCATATTGCCGCCCTGGCTCTCTTTCCTAGCCACACACATGGTCAAGCAAGACAGCAGCAGCAGTGTAGGATCTTGGGAGGGCAGCAGCAATCTAGGTAAGCCCCTCCCAAGGAGGGGATTGCAGAAAGAACTAAAGGAAATTATAGACTAACCACCCTTCAATGATCCACCCACCCATCTACCCCTCTCCCCTCCCCACTGGGCACCCATTCCCCTCTCTGTCCCTGTCCTCATGCCCCCCCATCTGCTGCTCTCCTAACCCCATTGTCTCCAACCTTCCTTATGTCTGTTCTTAACCCCTTACGCAGGCATACACTTCTCTATGCCATAGCTGTGCCTGTTCTTCACTCTGTTTCTCCCCCACAAGTATACTTAACTTTCTGATGCAGGCGCCTTCTCACCAATTCTGTAGCAGTGTCTAAATGTTATATCTTAAGCTAAATGCTATCCCAGTCTTGTAATTCACATCACTTTATTGTCTACCTAGCTTGCAATGTATTGTTTTGTACCAGTGCAATTTTGTACTTGCTTGTAATGTAATGCTATGTACCTGTTCAATTTTTTCTTGCAACTGATGCAGAACCTACAAATGAGCATCTGCTCACTGGTGTTCTCTAAGATATCATTAAATAAAAAAAAAAATAAAAAAACAAAGCAGGCAGATATTTAAGGGACTTCATGGAAACAGTGGGATTAACAGATGCTTGGCAGATCAGCAACAATGGAGCAAAAGAATATAATTTCTGGTCGCACACTCACAAAAGTGGATCAAGGATTGATCAGATCTAAATGGTCTAACTACTACAAAATCTAAAAACAGCCATGTATCCAAGTGCAATATTGGATCATGCCCAGGCTTCAGTTAACATAGGGATTACAAACAGTCTGAAAAGTAACTGAAGATAGAAAATTAACAACTCATTACTGTAGGATGGAATGGTAGTG
The DNA here is from genome assembly GCA_016271365.2 of Neoceratodus forsteri. NCBI lineage: Eukaryota > Metazoa > Chordata > Ceratodontiformes > Ceratodontidae > Neoceratodus > Neoceratodus forsteri. The sequence goes on from JADMNL010000028.1 coordinate 150,086,008, forward strand.
AAGCAGATAAAAGAAAATATCAAGTATTTCATGGGCCTTAGTGACTTGAAAGACACATCATGACAAACTACATGGAAAATAGTTACTGTAAATGCTTTATAAGGCGGAAGTTAATAGAGTTATCAGCCAAGTTCAAAAAAGAAAGAAGCAAACAAATGCAAGAAAAAATGACAATTTGAGAATATAGAGAAAGATTATGGAAATAGCTAAAAGGAAGTATGGATAAAATAGAATGGTTCAAAGAAAATGGATTTCTTATAATTGTATTAATTCACATGCTGTTTATTTTTATTCTTTAAACAAAGAATACTCGGTTGAATACTTGGTTATCAGACAGAAGAAGGTGGTTGCCCATCTAGCCTGTCTCCCACTGTAGTGGGTTCACATTATTAGCCTTTATACAGTAGGAAGTTGTCCAATTTGTCTTTAAATGTATTCAAGATACTTGCATTAAGTACCTCATTTGGCAGATTATGCCATGTGTTTATGGCTCTGTATGTAAAATAGCTTCTTCTACTGTTCTTTTTTTGTAGGTTCACTATGGAGTTGTTTATTATGGCTTCTCAAATTAATCTCTCTTATATTAAAGTTTAGTCCCACAGCATATATCCAGTCATCATCCCTTATAATTTTTAAACATCATTAACATGTCTCCTCTCTCTCTCTCTTCTCCTCTCCAGTGTACAGTTCCAGCTCATCTAATCTTCATTTGTAAGATTTATCCTGTAATGACCTAATTATCTTTGTAGCTCTGTGCTGCACTCATTCGATATTATTGATGTCTTTTTTCAGATATGGACTCCACACTGAGGAGCAATAATCCAGGTGTGGCCTAACATACGTTTTATAAAGGGGCATCACCCAAGCTTTGTCCCTGGACATGAATGCTTTTTTAATGCATCCTAAGATCCTATTTGTGCTGTTCCTATAACTCTATTACAGTGACTACTGAAATTAAGATATTTTTGATTGAGCAATCCTAGGTCCTTCTCACTATCTATTCTTCGTAGTTTTTTATTTAAGTAATATTCTTGGTACATGTTATTACCCCCAAAAAGTAGCACCAAACATTTTTCTTGGTTGAACTACATTCCATTTACCTGAGCCCACTGTTCTATTGCTCTAAGATCTTGTTCTAAGTTGTACTTTTGTTTGTCACTGTGTACTGCAGCCCCTAGTTTTGAATCATCTGCAAACTTAATACACCGGTTTTTAACATTGTCATTCATATCTGAGATGAAGTGCCCAAATAATACAAGACTCAAAACTGAGCCCTGCGGCACACCACTAGCCATGCTACCTGGTTTTGATAAGTGCCCCCTAACCTGTACCCTCTGTGTTCTGCCTTCTAACCATCTAGAAATCCAAGATATCACTTTGTCATTCAGTCCCTTATTATACATTTTCTTTGCTAGGATATCATGCAGAACACTGTCAAATGCTTTTTGTAGATCCAGGTGTATAACATCCACAAGCTGGTTCTTACTTAATGCTTGACTAACATTTTCATAAAAGGTCAAGGTGTTTGCTGCACATGAGCTGTTCTGTTTAAAACTGTGTTGACTGCTATTCATTATTTAATCTTCTATTAATTATTTCATTGTCTATTCTTTTTTATATCATGGACTCCATTATTTTTGTAAGAATAGAAGCCAGACTAATTAGTCTATAATGACTAGGCTTTGCTTCATCCCCTTTTTTTTTGGATTGGCACCACCGTTGCAGTCCTCCAATTGTCTGGAACATCCCCTGTAGTCAACAACAGGTTAAAACATGTTGTGAGAGGATCTGTAAGCCAGTTTCTGATCTCTCTTAACAATTTTGGGTTGAGATTAACTGGGTCAGCAGATTTATTAACCTTTATTTTTTCCATTTGTTCAATGATGTCACTTTTACTAATTTGTCTACGCTCAGTTTGTGTTTTGCCCATTTTTTCGGTATCTTTGTTGAGCTTCTCTACTTCCTGCTGTATGCTATTCAATTCATTAAATACAGAACACAAATATTTATTAAATTCCTCAGCCATGTCTGTTGGCAGTTTCACTTCTTTTGTCCCTGTGGTTAATGACCCCACACATCTATCAGTTGTTTTGTTGTTGACATAGGTATAGAATAATTTGCTGTTTTCATTGGTGTGAGCTATATAGAATTCTAATGTTTTCCTTTCCTGTCTGATTAACTTCTTGCTGTGTTTGTGTTCCCTTTTATACATTTCCCTGTTGTAGTAGCTGCTGTCATTTTTCATTGCCTTATAAGCAGATCTCTTTTTATTTGTCTGTTTTCTTATTCTGCTGGTGATACTTTTCCCTTTTTGTTGTATAATTTTTTGTTAGGTATAAACTGTTCTTCATGTTCTAATATTTTGTTCTTGATTACCATCCAGAGTGATTGTGCTGATTGTGCATTTATGGGTGTTTCCTATTCCCACTATTGTAATGTAGTAACAATGGCTTCGTAGTTAGCCCTTGAGTATTTTTTTGCCATAGTTATTCCTTTTATACTTTTGGTTTTTATAATTGTGCTGAATAAAACCATATTACGATTGCTATTGCTTAAAGGTTTCAGAATTTGAATGTTGGTGATAGCATCAACCCTGTCTGTGGTAACCAAATCAAGTGTATTGTTGGTTGGGATACTAACTGAGTTAACCTATTACTAATTATATCCATAAATAGTTGTTCATTCATATTTGCTGCTATTAATTTATCTCAATTTATTCCCAGCAAGTTGAAATTACCTAATAGTAATATTTCATCACATTCCACCTTATTATTGATGTTATTTATAAGCGATTGATGCTCACTTGTACCGATGTCTGAAGGTCTATAGCATACTCCAATGCAGAGTTTTTAAGAGTCTTTGTTTGTAATTCCAATCCATAGCATTTCCAGAGTATTCTGTTCGTTTGGTGTATCTTTGGATTTCATTGAATTCAGGATTATTCTTTATGTAGATCGCAACACCTCCACCTTTTTTAGTTTTTCTGTTTTTTGACAATAAATTATATCCTTTAATGTCTCTTATCCAATCATAGTTTTCGTTCCATCATGTTTCAGTGATAGCCGATAGATCTACAGTGTAGCCTTTATTGCCATAATACACTCCAGTTCAGTTTTCTTTATTATGTTCAGACTTCTAGCATTAATCAATAAGATGTTTAGCCCATCCCTTTTTAGCTTTTTTAACTCTTCACTGTTTGCAACTTTGCTTTTATTGTTAACCCTTCTCCCGTCCTTACTCAGTTTAAAGGCTTGCTGGTAACAGAACTGTAAAATATTTTGCCTAAATACTTGCTTCCTTTTCTGTTTAGGTGTAGTTCATCTTTATAGAACAATTCATTCCTTCCATAGAAATTCTCCCAAGTCTTGATACATCTTATGTTGTTCTTTAGGGTCCATTTCCTTAACATATTATTTTTTTGTTCCTTTTCCAGCCTGCTCTAAGTATGGGTAAAATGTCTGACTTGATCTCAAAATTAAGCTTATCTAGGGTTTCTCTAAGGGCTATATACTCCTCCATGATTTCATCTTCAGATGGCCGCCCTATGTTAGTTCCAGCATGAATCAAAGCTTGTGGTTTTGTACTTGCCGGTATGATTATATCTGTCAACATGCTCTGTATATCTTACATTTTTACACCTGAAAAACTGCTTGCTGCAACATTCTCTTTGTTCCCTTCTGTAGTATATCTGTCTGTGAAGTTTGTTATGGAGTCTCCTGAAATGTAAATTAGTCTTGGATTATTCTCCATGTTAGTCTCATCTCCCTTGTCTTTCTCTAAGGAGTTTTGATTCTGATTGACCTACATATTATTTGCTATACCTGCCAGTTCCTTAGAATGATTCTCTAGCTGCTTAATCTCATCAACCTTTCCCTCTTCTGATGTTTTTGGGTTAGGATCTACGTCAATATTATTTACCATTCCTAGTAATTCATTTGATTGGTTCTCTATCTGTTCCAAGAGATTCTCAAGTGGTGTACACTGGTTATATGTCTCAGTCTGAAAATGTTCTTCCCTTCTTCCCCTTTTTATTGATCATTTGTTTTTAATAACCTTACACAAGTCTTCTTTTGCTCCCATTTGATCCAATGAGCCTTGATCTGTTTTATTTATATTAGGTATTTAATGTCTTTTTAACTTTATAACGTATAATGAAGAATTTTTATGCTGTTATTAAAACTTAAATGATATATACTTAGATTTCATTTGTATGGATTGAAATCTCAATTAGAATTTTATTAGAAAAACTCAAAAAACAGTGTCCCTGGCCTGAGCTTGCAGTGCCACCTGGTGTCTGGGATGGAATTGCTTTCCTGGCCTGAGCTGATAGTGCCACCTGGTTTTCAGGGCAGAACCTCATTCCTGGTCAGAGGTTACAGCACCACCTGGTGTTCAGGACAGAAATGTGTCCTCTGGTGATGGTGGTCACTGATCCATATTGACCTTTTTTCCTGTATGTAATGTTTTCAAGTTTGTGAGCAGGCTGATGCAGCCAGTGTTCCAGATCATTTTGGCAGGCAAGAGTAATTTTCTCCCCATTTCTTAAATTAGGTGAGTAAAATGGAATTTTGGTGAGAAAAAGTGCTTCAAATCCTGAAGAAAAATGCTCCTTTAGAAGCAATAATAGTGTTATGAAGCACTCTTTTGCTGGGTATGGAGCATTTTCTTCTGTGAGGGATAAGTATTTGTACACATAAAAAAATAAAGAGGATTTCCTTAAAATGGTGAGTAAAATAGGCTTGTACTCACCTTATCTGGAGCACTGGATGCAGCATTTTTAATTTTATGTAATAACATTTGTGAGCCATATAGGACACTGAGTATGCACTGCTTTTCTAGCATATAAATTAGCCATGCCCACTATGAAAACAATCTAAACATCTTGGTATGGTGTTATGCCATTTACCTTTAGAAATGCATGGTAAAATATTCCAGATACATTCACAGTATTAATCTAATGTGTAAAATGAAAAAGGTGCCTCAGGTGAAGGGATTTTTAAAAATTGCTAGTGGTGGCCGTCTTTAGCCATTAACTACAAAAGAAGAAATAACAGCTGTTTTAAAAATATCTAAGGTAAAATAAAAATATACTAATGAAGCTAAGTATGTCAGGAATACAGTATTGATAATAAAGTATGTGATGACTTTTTTTTTTGTAACTGTCAGATATGGCTGCTTTAAGGGGGATATTGTAACATAGAAACATAGAATTTGTAGTCAGATAAGGACTGCTTGGCCCACTTAACCTTCCCAGTTTGTCCCTGCAGAATCTAGCTGATCTCCGACTACTCCCCCCCTGCTTTCCTACTAAGATTCCTTCGTACCTATTCCATGCATGCTTGAAGCCCACCACTGTTTTTGCTCCTACCGCCTCTGCTGGTAGACCGTTCCAGGTGTCCCCAACTCTTTCCGTGAAGAAATACTTTCTGACATCCCTCCTAAACCTCCCCCCACTCCAGCTTCATTGCATGCCCTCTGGTCCTGGTGCACCTTCTCTCCTGAAAAATACTCACCTGCTTAGCTTGTTTACCCCATGATATACTTATAGGGCTCTACCATGTGCCCCCTTCTATGATATACATACTGAGATTCATCAGTCTCTCCTCATAGGGCTATTGCTGCAATCCCTGTAGCATATTAGTTTCCCTCTTCTGGACAGCCTTCATCCTTTCTATGTTCTTCTTGAGATATGGTCTCCAGAGCTGTAAACAGTACTCTAGATGGGGTCTCACCAATGATTGATATAGTGGCAACATCACCTCTCTCCTTCTGTTGGTGATTCCCCTGCCTCTGCACCCCAGGATCCTGCTGGTCCTGCCTGTTGCCTTCTCGCATTGCCCCACCACCTTGATGTCATCAGATATGATAACCCCAAGGTTTCTTTCCTGCTTTGTGACCATCATTACCTCCCCATTTTATATATTGCCCTGGGTTTCTGTGCCCTAGGTGCATGATTTTGCACTTTTTTGCATTGAAAACCATCTTTCCTACCCTCGACCACTCCTTGAATTTTTTCAGGTCTTGTCTCACTCTCTCCACCCCTTCCAGAATGCCTACCATATTGCAGATTTATGTGTCACCTGCAAACAGGCATACCTTCCCTTCCCTTCTAGCTATTCTGCAGTGTTGCTTCTGAAGACATTGACTAAGACTGGTCTCAGCACTGAACCCTGAGGTAGCCCGCTGGTCATTCTCCCCTCATTAGAGTGAGTGCCATTTACCACCACCCTCTGTTGCCTATCAATCAGTTCCTTGCCCAATTTACCACCTTGAGTCCCACCCCTAAACTGCCCATTTTCCATATGTCTCCTATATGGTATGGTGTCAAAGGCCTTGCTGAAGTCTACATAGATCTCGTCCACTACCCCACCATCATCTATTTCCCTAGTCACTCAGTTGAAGAACTTGGTCAAGGTTGCCTGACATGACCCCCCCCATGCTGCCCTGGGTCTTATAACCCATACTTAATTCAAGATACTCCACTAGCCTTTCCTTTAATAGTGTTTCCATTAATGTCCCCACCACTGATGTTAGACTGACTGGCCTATAGTTACCAGCCTCCTCCATGCTGTCTCTCTTAAGGAGTGGGACTACATTTGCCTTCCTCCAGTCCTCTGGAACCACTCCTTTTTTTCAATGAGTTGTTGAATAGGGCTGTCAGAAGTGAAGCCAGTGCCTCCTTGAGCACCCTTGAATATACCCTGTCTGGTCCCATAGCCTTATCTGCTTTCAGATATGCAAGTCCGTTCAAGACTCTTTCCTCTTTGAATGGACTAGTGTCCACCTCCCTCCTCCTAGTGTTCCTGTTGCTTCTATGTGGTTTGTCCCTGCTTCCCTGCACTGTGAAGACTGAGCAGAAGGATGTGTTCAGGATATACACTTTTTCCTGATCCTCCTCCTCTGCACAGTCTCCTTTTGCTCTTCTTAGCCTCACAAACCCTCCCCTTGTCTTCCTTTTTTGCTATCTATCTGAAAAAGGTCTTGTCCCCATTAGCTGCCCATTTGGCTATAATTTCCTCTGCTTGCACCTTTGTGCTCCTCCCTGCCTTCCCTGCTTTGCTCTGCTTAACCTGGCATGCCTCCCTGTCCTCTTCCTTCTGTGTTTCTTTGTACCTCCTGAATGCCACACCCTTAGCCTTCATCTTTTGCAGCCACGTCTGTTGAGAAGCATAGTGGTCTCCTTTTCCTCCTGTTTTTATCCATTTCCATCATGCAGAGGTTTATTGTCTTCACTATGCCATCCCTTATTTTGCCCCACTGTTCCTCCACCCCATCCTGACAATCCTCCCCCTGCTAGGTCTCTGAGGCATTTATCCATTTTCTTAAAATCTGCCCTTCTGAAGTCCAGGGCCTTCATCCTTGTGTGGCTTGTCTCTGTTGCCGTCTTTATGTTAAACCACACTGTACAGTGATCACTGGCCCCCGGGTGACAACCCACCTTCACGTCTGAAATACTGTCCCAGTTTGTTAGCACCAGGTCCAGTATTGCCTCATCATGAGTGGGCTCTTTGACTAGTTACCTGAGAAACACCCCCTGCAGGGAGTCTAGGATGGCCCTGCATCTAGCCAAGGCTGTGGCTTTGATGCTCCAATCTGTATCTGGCAGATTGAAGTCCTCAACCAGCATCACCTCCCCATTTTTGCCATTGTTCTAATGGCTTCCTCTAGTGCCTTATTCAGTTCTTCCCCATGTGTTTGAGGTCTGTATATTACCCCAGTATGAACAGTAACCCTAACTCCTGCCTCCAGGGTGTCCCACAGCACCTCTAACCCATCCATTACCCCCTAGATTCCCTTGCACTTCCATTGCCCCAATGCCCTCCCTCTGATGTAGCACAACCCCTGCACCATTCCTCTCCTCTCTATCCCTTCTGAACTGAGTGTAGCCTGGTGTGGCCATGTCCTCGTCATGGTTCTCTGTTCACCATGACTTGACTGCATTCAGTGTGCATTTAGAGAGCTTTTAAAAATATTGCAATTGTTCTGTAAGAGTCATCAAGTTTTTGTAGGTCCCTCTGCAGATCCCTTATTCCCTCCTCACTATCCACCCTCCCACACAGTTTTGTATCATCTGTGAAGAGACACAGCCTGCCTGGATTCCCTCACCAATGTCACTAATGAACATGTTGAAAAGGACTGAACCCAGGACAGACCCCTGTGGAACCCCACTCATAACCTCTCTTTCCTCTGATTTAACCCCATTGATCACCACCCTCTGCTGCCTCCCTTTTTGCCAACTACCCACCCAGTTCACTACGGTTTTAGTGCTGCCCAGGTCTTCAATTTTTTTGAGCAATCTTTTGTGGGGTACCGAATCAAAAGCCTTGCTGAAGTCAAAGTACAGCAGATCCACATCGTGGCCCTTGTCTACTTCCTTGGTCACCCCTTCAAAGAAAAAAATCAGGTTAGTCTGACAAGACCTTCCCACCACAAAACCATGTTGTTTATTATCCTGGAGCTCATTGCTTTCTAGGTTGTCCATGAGGTCCTTTTTGATTAGTGATTCCATCAGCTTCCCCACAATGAAGGTCAGACTGACAGAATATGTTCATTAAAAGATTTTACTTGTTATGGTCAATTGCTTAGGTTGCATTATTAAATAACCATGGGCCCAATATTCAAAGATTCGCACACCTGTAACAGAGTTAGTGGGTGCGCTAACCTGGATTTCTGCTGGCACTCCCAGCCAGCCCATATTTAGAAGCCCTGGGAGCGCTAGAGAAAACCTGCTGCATCAAAGTGCCATAATACTGCTGCATCTGTGCAGATGAGGGAGTCCTCACATGTATATCGGTGCAGTGGGATCTTCAGCAGTTTGCGGAGATGGTAAACATCCCCCACAGTAATGCTATTTAGCGCTGCCAAAAACAACCTCTTAATGGGGGGCCCAACCCACCTCAAGACAAGGCAGTTGTACTATAGCTGCCCACCCATGATCACTTGTTCTGTAATCTACAACTATCACTGGTGTCTAGTGGCATCTCCAACCCTGATCACCTCTTCACAATTGTAAACTCATCCCTAGTGGTCCAGCGGTACTGTGGACCCCCGATCACCTCTTCTACAATTGTAAACTCATCCTTGGTGGTACTCTTCACCCCCCAAATTGCCCATTCCCATCCATACAATAATTCCATGGTGTCCAGTGGTTCCCCCAACCCCCTGATTGCCCATTGAAAAAAGACTCAGCGGTGGTCCAGTGTCCCCAGCCCCACCCCACCCACTCACATACCACCACTCAGCACACCCCCTTACCAAGGTGTCCAGCATTCAGAGAAGCCTGATATGGCAACTGGCACAGCCCTTCTCTTACGTCCTTGGCTGGCCACCTTATGAACTCTCAGTGAGTGCACATACAGTATATTTATTGTATGCATCCTCACTGACAGCTCGTATGGTGGCCTACTGAGGAGGTGATAGGAGGGCTGTGCCAGTTGTTGTATCAGGTTTCACTGAATGCCTGCCATCTGGGTACCCAAGAAAGGGGGAGGTGTGGGGTGGTGGTATGTGAGCGAGTGAGATGGGTGAGGGGACACTGGACTACCACTGAGTCTTTGTACTTTTGCCAACATGCAATCATGGGGGGAAGGGGGACCCACAATAGACAAACACCGATATGGCAACTAGCACAGAAAGACGTCCTCTCACCTCCCTGGCTGGCCACATTATGAACTCTCAGTGAATGCACATGCATTATTTTTACTGTACGCACCCTCACTGACAGCTCATATGGCAGCCGACTGAGGAGGTGTTAGGAGGTCTGTGCCAGTTGTTGTATATGGCTTCACTGAATGCCTGCCATCTGGGTACCCAGGATAGGGGGAGGTGTGGGGTGGAGTTATGTGAAAGAGTGGGATGGGTGAGGTGACACTGGACTGCCACTGAGTCTTTGTACTTTTGTCAACATGCAGTCGGGGGGGCCAAGGGCAACCATCGGACACCAGGGAATTATTGTATAGATGGTAATAGGCTATCATGGGGGGTGTAGAGGTCCTGCTGGACCACCAAGGATGAGTTTACAATTGTAGAAGAGGTGATCAGGGGGGTGGGGAGGTACCACTATACACCAGGGGTAGTTGTTCTACAATGAAATGGGGAATCAGGTAGAGGAGGGTGCCACTAGACACAGGGCATAATCTACAATGGAGGAGGAGATTGGGAGTGTGCCACTAGACACCAGGGAATTCTTTGGTCACACTGCAGGATGGGTGCTAAGGGCCTGCTGTGCTCTATGCAAATGACCCCTTAGCAGCTTGCATGTTCAGTAGGTTCATTTGCATGTTGTGGCTGAATATAGCCCACAGGGGTCTTGGCGCTGTCCCATCTTGGGTAGTGCTATTCCCTATGGGCTATATACAGTCCAGGTCCATGTCAGGGTAGTGCAGTTTCACTTAGCGCTGCACTGACATGGTCCAGTATTCAGTCGGATAACACCACCTGCTATCCAACTGAATATAGCAGCTACTGGGTCAGGCTCTAGCATAAGCGCAGCTCAAAATTTGTGCTCCTATTTAAATTTTGGGTCCTAAGAGTTGAACAAGTCTGCCTTTGGTTTGTACATAGGGCAAAAATCTTTTGAGAATAAGACTAAAACAGGGTTGTCTGATGAATTAAACAGTATTATAAAAGCAAGGTATTTCTGGTCACCAAAAATATTGATGGACGTTTCCCATAAAAGTTCAGCGGAAGAGTTTCATAAACTTTCATGGAGCTTTATGAACCTTAATGTTCACGAATGTTCAGAAGTGGTATTTAGTGCTCGTGCACAATTCATGAATGTTCACGAACAATCTGCTGCATGCATGATGAACTTTTATGTACTGAATTCATGAACTGTTTATGATTATAAAATGGATCTAAAAATCGGAGACATTTAATTGGGTAAAACCAGTCAGGTGACTGCACATTATTACAGCTTATGAAATGGGGAGAGAATTGGTTGTTACCTGTGCATCAGATCCGTGTGATGCACAGGTAAAAACAAGGACTCCAAAACAGGACACAGTACAAATAAATCAGTGTGCCATTAGAGCACTCCTTTTTAGAAACACTGCCATTTTTTCTGTCTTGGCGAGGAACAGTATAAAACTGATCAACCCTCCTATATACAATGACATCAGTTTTAGCTGTAAAATAATTTGTTTGTCCTTGTAGTCTGTTACACACTTTCTGTCTTATGGGAACCACGCTCCCCCCCTCGCTGCCCACCACTTGATCTCTTGCTTGCTCTGATTACTCACTTGCTCAGTCACTCTGACAGTGATGTCGCTCCATCTTACTCAAATAAAGAAAAAATCAGACATAAGTAACTCATCAGAAAAGATTATAGTACCTCTTTCTTAGTAAAACGTTGATCATTTCCATGTTTAAGATGATCGCGCTTGCACTCTAAGTTCCCCCTTTCACATAGTGCTCAATGCTGTAGAAAACCTCACTCTATTCTAATGCTGGCTTGGACAGAATGCTGATACCATGTTACAAGACATAATCCGGGAGTTTGCCAAATAAACCAGACAAAGTTATCCACTAATTACTATACTAGTTATCCCATTAACTACTGTACTGAGTGAGGATAGCCATTCGCTGATGCTGTCAGAAAGAAGCAAACCACAGCTGTGGCTGTCAGACTAAGACAAGAGTCCTAAAGCAAAAACATTAAAAAAAAAAAAAAAAAAAGGAGGAAGGACTGTTTCATCATAAGTTAAGCTAATTATATCTATTTTTACATAAGTAAACATATTTATTTTAGATCAGAAAAATATTTTGAAAAAAGAAACCCAAGTGCACTAAGACACTCTGCGGTGTGTATTGAATAGCTCTGACTGCACTTCCAGGGGCTGAAGGCACTTGGCTCATGGTCTCGTGCTTTACTGCACCCCTGGGTGTGCAGTCAGATCTGTTCAGTACACACCCCAGAGAGTCTTATTGCTTACATCATGCATGGTCATCCTGGTCCCAAATCTGATCAGTTATGTTAGTAGCCACATCACACAATTAGCAGATCAATCTTCCTACAAAATGAAATGACCTTCCAATGCAAACATGACTGCTACGTTTACCTACTGTAAACCTTTAAAGGAGAACTGCACTGAATGTGTAAGCCATTTTTCCCAATAGAAGTTGTTTTTTAAGTACTGGTTAAAATTCTGTTTTGTTCCATCTATACAGGCCTTTTCCTAACCTAAGTGGGCGTTTCTACTTTACAGCTTAGTGGTAAGTACCATTTTAGAACTGTATGATGTAGGTTATGTCCCAAACAACCTCATAGTTCTATAGTAGAACATGAATGCATTGTACCAACAATAGAAGAGCAGAACAGGGACATGAACTATATCATATAATTCTAAAATGGTTCTTAGCAGGATGTAAATCTGAAACATCCATTAGAATAACTAAATAATCCTGGATAGCTCAAGCAATAACATAATTTTTACCAGTATTTAAAAAAAAAAAGCTTCTATTGAGAAAAATGACTTATGGATTCAGTGCAGTTCTCCTTTAACTATGCCCTAAAGACTAGCCTAAATAAAATTAAAAAATAAATGTTGTGTCCATGATCAGCACGCTCTCCTTACACACATAAACACGTTATCGTGTATAGTAGAACATTGTTCTATATAGAAATCCATCCTTTCTCTGAAAAACGGTTGTACCACAGTTCAAAGATCATGGAATGTGATTGTGCCCCTTCTGTGGTAGAACAGCATTCTAGAATCTCTAGAGATGGCATAAGTCAGTTTCATTGTGAAAGAGAAAAAAACACAATGTACACATTTCATATAATGCTATACACTATAAAAAATACAGGTTGAGCAACTTTATGCATAACCAGTGTGTTCTGCCACTTCAGGGTTCCAGTTCCCACAGACCTCTCGAGCTTCGTTCTCAAGGTCAGAGGGAATCAGAACCGCTCTGTGGCAGAACACACTGATTGTGCATAGTTGCCCATGCAGTACTCTCCCTAGAAAAATTAAATACTGTTCAAAGTTTTCATTACTATTAATGCTTTATTTATTTCTGCTGCACCCTTCTGGGGAAGCCTGCATGGGGGCGTGTCACAAACATAAGACAAGGGTGAAACAACAACCATGAACCAGCTAAAACACATGCATTAGTAAAGTGGAGCATTATCAAAAGCTCAAAATGACACATACCCGCTAATGCAAGGCATCATGGGTTATATATACAAATCACCATGGAGTAATTTAGGCTGGTTTAACTTTAAGCATGACTGCAAGGTACTAAAAGGACGAACAAATGATCTCCAATTATCAAAGCACGTATAGTATTGATGACAGAATTTACCACAAGCCACTTTTCTGTGCCCACAAAATTCTGAGTAAACAATGCTGCAAAATTTTGTAGAAGTAAAAAAGAAAAGCATGATTTGTGGGCACAAAGACCAGGAATCAGGGAACCTAAAAAAGGCCCCTCTCTAGAAAGTCAGGTTTATGGGGATGGGGGAGCGTAAGCTGTAATGAGTATAGCCCCCAGGTCACAGTTCGTACAGAAGGAATCCACTAAAAGAAGTGTAGAAGTTTACATCATCATAGATTTGATTGTTTTGGTACAGACTAACATAGACGTTATCTCCAACATCCAGCTGCAGGATGGCAACATTGGTGCCGCTGTCGTAGATATCTACAGTGTCACCGTCCCCATGGGAGACCACTTTGACATTATTTTTCATGAGGTTTACATGCAGAGGAACAGACACAGAATTCTTAAACGTTGTGCAGCTGAAGAAGTAAATTCCACTGATCCGAGCTGTGAAGATCCCTGTGATAAAAAATAGAAAAATGTCCCTTTCAGTAATTAAGTAGTGAAATCAAAGAGCACTTTTGATTGCAAACATGCAACAATGCAGAAAACAAATGGTAAAATGTTTCACTAGCAGGGATAGCTGAGAAACTTTTATTCATCTATATGTACAATTTGAAGACAAAATAATAGTCCCAAATCATCCACAAAAAAACAACTTTTCTGGGCCTGGGTCTGTTTTGTCCACTTCATCAAGGTAATACAAAGTTAAAACAATCTAACTATTATGTACACATAGAATATTGCATGGGTAACCATACACAATAAGGCTGTGTTGAGGGGGCACTGTGGAGCATTCAACAGGGCGGACATCTTTTCTTCAAACTCCATGCTATGATTATTAAACTTACATTTTTTGATCGTTTAAGTGACGGATTGACATATCTTTTTTTTTTTCATTTAATCAACTTTATTGATTTTTAATAAAACAGCAATGAAATACAGAAGCAGTAACCATACAATCAGTTAAAAGTAACCATACAGTCAGTTAAGTAAAATCTGGATAAAACAAATACAAGTAAAATCAAACCAGCCTCCCACTTCCTACCCCCCCCAAGGGTGTGCTTGGAGACTTAAACAACTAATTTGACATATACAGTTACCAAGAGTGAAATTATTGGGCTCTGGGTAGGGAGTTCAGAAAAACTCTCGAGAAATCAGGCTAAATAAAGAGCATGAAGCTTATCCCATTTCTTATTGAACGTGGGAAGATGGTGACGAAGGCTGGCAATCATACGTTCAGTTTGGAGAGAAAAGGAAAGTTCCTGTAACCACTTAGTATATGAAATGTATGACTGATCCAACCAGTGTCTGAGAATTGTCTTCTTGACCGCTATGTAGATAAGGGCCACATTGTATCTTTTTTCCCTAACAGGGATCTGTGAGAGGTTGCCAAACACGCAAATTTCAGGGGAAAATAGGCCAGCTATACTCAGAAGTGGGTCGCTTTGGATTTCAATTTGTTCCCATAAGGAAGACAACTTCTCAAAGGCACAAAAGATTGTGCAATAGGGTGCCATCCACTTTATTTATTATTCATTGAAATTGTTTCACCAGGATGGCACACTGAGCAAAAAGATGGTCGTCTCCCAGTGCTGCCTGGGGGGTGAGGGTACAGTGGGAGATAACTCGCAGGTTATCAAGAGTTACATATATGAGGAAAACAGTAGAATATAGCTGAGCACAGTTACAGCAATACAGGAGGCAGATTCAGGTGAACAGTTTACAGAGAAGATTCAATCATACATTCAGTTTGGAGAGAAAAGGAAAGTTCCTGTAACCACTTAGTATATGAAATGTATGACTGATCCACCGCTTTACCACACCTTGTGCAAATGGGGGAGGAGAGGCGACTCATTTTAGCCAGCTTTGCTGGTGTGTAATACGTATTGTTTAGAATATGATACTGAGAGAGTCTGAGCCGGTCCTGAGAAAGGTAAGTATAGAGGTCTTTCCATATGTTTAGCCAATTGATGTTAGGCCCCGGAAGCCAGATTTCCCATACCTTGGAGCCTTCTGGTGAAAGGGAAGGATGAGCAGTAAGCAACCACAGGAATAGTTTGGAAGTACCATGTGGCTTAGAGGCCCACTCTAGCATCTGCATACAAAGGTCACTGAGACTGGAGAGAAGCGGGACAGCACCAAATTGTCGTAATAGCAGGTGACGAAGCTGATAAATTTGGAAGATATGAGCTGGGCCCAGCTGGAATTTTTCCAACAATTCTGGGGATGTTAAAAGAGAAGATTGAGAATAGCAATCAGCAATGGTGACATTTTGCAGCAGGGGGAGCCAACCCAAGGGTAAGGGATGTTCACCAATCTTAATATTTGGGTTAGAGAAAATAGGTTGTGCATAGTTCTTAGCTAGGGAGATTTTCAGATAGGTGAAAATTTGTGAGAGAACTTTAAGAGAGACACCAATTGGGGAAGAGGAAATCTGAACCGGAAGAGCTTTCCAAGGATTGTAAAGTATAGTAGAGGGTAAGAGATTGTTTAGAGTGAGAATGTGGGCTTCTATCTGTAGTCAGATTGGAACATATTTGGATTTGGGAGTAGGATGAGGGTTAGATAACCATTTCCTGCATTTATAGCGGTGACTGGCCCAATAGTAGAGAAGGAAATTAGGAAGTCGAAGACCACCAAGATCCTTGGGAAGCCCCAATTTGAGATAGGAGCATCTAGGTGTTTTATCTCACCAGATGAAAGAGGTAATCAGGGAATGAATATGTTTGAAAAAAGAGAGGGGGAGTACAATGTTAAGCATGCTTATGGGACAGAAGAGCTTGGGAAGGATATTCATTTTGATGATATTAATCCTACCCCATAAGGAGATAGGGAGGTCCTTCCATCTTGCTAAGTCATGGCAAACCATAACTAGAAGTTCTTTAAGGTTCATCTTCACTAACAAGGATGGATCAGAGGTAAGGGAGATACCCAGATATTTTAGAGAATGGGGAGACCATCTAACCCCAAAAGGGGCAAAATCTAAACTATTAGTAAAGTGATTGAGAGGATAAATTTCAGTTTTACTGAGACTGAGTTTGTAATTAGAATACTGGCTAAACTGGTCTATCACACTTAAGGCCTCTGTGAGAGAATGAACCAGGTCAGACAGATGAAGAAGAATATAATCGGCATAAACTGAAATAGAGGGGGTCAAGTCCTCAATAGGAATACCCTTAATGTTAGAAGAGGATTTGGGTCATCTGATGAGTGGTTCGAGATATAGATTGAAGAGAAAGTGAGATAAAGGACAACCCTGGTGTGTACCAGAGTGTAAAGAGATAGCGGGGAAAAATACCATTACAGTGGATTTTGGCTGATGGGGAGAGGTAGATCTTTTGAGGTCACTGAAGAAAAGAATCTGGGAATCTGATTTTTTGGAGAGTGAGCCATAAGAAAGACCAATCCACCCTATCAGAGGCCTTCTCTGTGTCAAGAGAGATTAAGGCCATTGAAAGGGGGAGTCCTGGGCTACTTGAAACAGGTGATTTAGCTTACGTAGATGATCGGTCGAGGATCTCCTAGGGACAAACCCCACCTGTTCTGGACTTAAGAGTCCAGACCATACAGATCTAATATGAGTAGCTAGAAGTTTAGCTAGGATTTTAATATCACAATTCAATAAGGAGATAGGTAGCTTGATGGACTGGGGGGGGGGGTTGTCTGGTTTGAGAAGAAGGACTTTGGCATATCTTTTAACTGCAACCTGTTAGTGGAGTATTGTTGGATCATCATGGGCCCGGAAAAACATAACCAGCCTGTTGCCTCTGGACTAAATACGTATTTTAGTCACCCAGGGACCAGTGCATCGTCCAAATTGGGAGGCCCGACTCCATCATTGAACTTGGATTTCACCCAGATCTTGCCAATTCTTGCAAAACTGCAGGAGACGAGAAATGAGACAAATGGCTGGAGATTAATAGGGACTGGATTTTCAAAGGCCAGAGAATGACACAGGGCGCTTGCATCAGAAACAACTGACACAAGGAGCAGGATGCGTCAAACTTTGCACTAATTCTGATATTCAAATGGCGCTTGCATCAAAAACAGGTTTGCATGTACCAGAGTGGCTTGTGCCACGCTTGCACAAAAAAAATGCCTTGTGCCATGTCGGGAGGCCCGCGTCACCGAAGTGATGCACCATCTCCTTATTTGGGATTTTCAAGGAATGTGAGTCCTGTCCTTGTGCCTAAGATGCATGGTGCTGTTAGACCAGTCAGAGCTGGTGTAAGGGACACTAGAGCATATAAAGAGGGCCACAGCAGGTGGTCAGACCTGACTATGCTACTGTTAAGGGCCAGTATTCTCCTGCAGGACTAATTTAGAACATTTTGTGGGCTTAGTTTTGAACATTTCATCTGCTGTATTTTTTGACTTAGTTTGCGTCATTCTCATTGTTTGCATAACTTTTTACTCAGCTTGCACCATTTCCTGACTCAGCTTGCACCATTTTTTTACTCAGTTTGTATTATTTTCGTTCCTTGAGTAATTTCTTTGACTCAGCTTGCACGATTTTTGACTCAACATGCATTATTTATTTTGGTGCAGCTTGCTTCATTCTCATCCCTTGTGTCATTTTGTTGATGTAGTGGACCTCTTGCATCAGTTTTGGGGACTTTGTCACAGAGAACACTTTCCTTGCAAAATGTGGCACACAGTATTTGGTGCACCTAGATATGACACAAGCTGGTTGTTTGACACAGTTTGTGTGGATCTAAGGGTCCTTTGAAAATCCTGCCCCATGGATCAGAAACTTATGGCCTTAGATACTAAAATTTCTAAAAACCAAACAGTGATTGCCGACCTTACTGCCTCCTCAGAATGTCAGCTGGAGGTCAGCGCAGGCCTGATTCATGATGTGAACTTTCTAAGGGCTAAAGTAGAGACACTTGAAAATGACCTTAGGCAGAGGAACATACAGGTATGTACTGTGGGATTCCCTCCTTGGTTTTCTAGCCACACTGAATTTCTTTCAGCTGTGGATAGATTGATTTTTGAGGACTTGGAACTTTTGCAAGGGGTATGGGAGTCCAGGTGGTGCAGGCATTTACTATCCCTCTATGCCCTAAGCCCTGGGGCAGTTCCTCAGAGTGAGCATTAATAGCAATTATTACACTGTCTACACTAGAGGCTAGAATTCCCTTGCTGCAAGCTGCACGCAGCAAGGGTGAAATTGTATGGGAAGGCAGTCGCCCTGGCTTCTTTCCAGACTTATCATTGCAAATGCAGGATCACAAAAAGAAGTTATAGTCTGTTAAAAAATCTTTGTTGGCTAAGGGGGAGAAGGCGCAAAACCTTTTCCCAGTGTGGCTGCAAATTTCCTATCAACAGAAATCACGTGTTTAGTGATCCTGAAGCAGAGGTTAGTTTTTCTGAAAAACTGTTTGCTCAATTAGAGTCAGAAGCTCTGGATCAGGATTCGGACAGGAAATCAGAATGATCACAGTGGGATTGTGGCTGATTCCCCTAGTTTTAAGGGAAGGCTTGCTGGGACCCAGGGACATGTTTCAATATGTTCCAGAGGATGCTCCAGGAACATTGTTGTGGGCAGGCAGGACTGTTCAATTTTAAGTGTTATACTTTAATTATTGTTTGATATTTTCAATCCTTTCCCTGCCTACTTGTTCACTGACTCTTTTGCATTGGGACTGATTTCTATTTGGTGTGCCAAAGTGCACCACTCAGTTTGTGTATCTAGAGTTTTCCTACTGCTCTCTTCTGTCCCTTGTATTGCCCCTTGGAGGTGCCTGCATGTGCAGGATTACATTTTAACTTAACCAAGCCCGGTCAATCTCTATTTCTGTATAGTGTCCCAGTTGCATATGATCTCTTCCCACTATATTGTATTTCTCAGTTCTGTGAGGGGAGGAGAAGCTCGGTGCAGAGATCTTGATATTACTATTCTGTGGTGCGAGCATAATTCCCTATAAGTTTACTATCTCTGTTAATTTACTTCTGTAAATATTTGGAGGTTGGAGGGTCTATGTTTGAGAGATGTATTTTCAAATTTCTGAACAGACATTGTAGCTCTCTGCCAACTGTTTTGCATATGTACTATTTTGTGATATGTGCATGTTGCTATTTGTATTTTGATAATTCATAAACAAAAAGTACAAAAAACCCCCAATAAGGCTGTGTTTCCATCGAAGGGCTGAGATGACAGCATATGAACCTTGAGAGTGAACTTTAAAAAGTTCTTGCTGTCATCATAACCCCTTGATGGAAAAATATGCCAAATTGTGTGCAGTTGTCCATATTTTGTTTGGCTTTTTTTTTAAACAGGCATCATAGAAGTGCTTCCCTTCCCAAAAGAAAAAAGTGCCTTTTTTTGTTTATAAAAAAACCTTTGACCTGCATCCATCTGCTTACTGCCCACCTGGTGCCCTGAGTTGTAGCTTTAATTTGTAGAAGTTTGTAAATTTTATTTCTATCATGGAAAAGTTCAGTGTCAGGCAACAGTTCTGCAGTATTAAGCACTTCTGTTTCAATAATGCTAATTGAAATGGAAGTGCTTAATATAGCAGGATAATCACTCAGTGCTGAACTGCTCTAGGACTGAAAAGAGATTTACAAATGTAACCTTCCCCACTGGCCCCCCTTGTTTCTGTCATAGGGCTGCTCCTCTCACATCTAGGTGCCACCGAGAGGGGTGGGGGTAGTTACTACAAATTATCTCACAAACTCTGTGTCACCCATTACTTCTACTTCTGCCATTCTCAGACAGGCAAACCAAGTGTGGCAACTACCTGGCTCACACCTGAGGGGGCCATTTAGCATGGCCATCAACCTGGGTCCCTGGGAGAAAACGTTTGCTCAGCATTACGCTAGGTTTGTACTTCTGGTCAGGGGCACCCAAGTAAATCCGGACACTGGAAGCAATAACTGAAATGTACAGACCAGGATGGGATTCTAGAGTGTGGCTTTATTCACATAACACAAAGGGAAGAGTCTTTGTGGACAGTTCAAACAGTCTGTAGTCTGCCAGGTGTAGGATGTGCATTGCAATGTCATTAAGGTAAGACAAGTTTGGACTTACCAGTCCCTTGAAGTACGGCATCTGGATCTCCAGCCAACAACTCTCCCTGGCAGCATTTTTTGGATACAGCTGGGTGGAAATTTTCTGGAAATGACGGGATGGCACGTCTGGAAACTGCTGGGTTGATGTCATCTAGGATGATGTCATCTGGAAATGGAACCTTGGAGCAGGAAAGGAACAGCTGGTCTGAAGTCATCCAAAATCCCAGCCGATGAATCCGGAAAAAGCTGGGCTGATGTCCTCTCTGGTTGATGTCATCTGGAAGGCCAGGTGATGGAACTGGAAGGCACACTGCAAGGCTAACGAATCTGGGGCACCTTTGGATCTTGGAACACCAGACAGGGGGAACAACATAAGTACAGCAACGACTGGATGGCAGCACTGGCTACCACTGCTCTGCTTTCCACTTGGTAGGCATAGGCTCATTTGCAGGAAGTTGGTTGCATTGAGAATAGTACCACAATGGGCCAGGTGCGAGAATTATTACCCATCTGGGCGCTCATAATTCACATTGTAGAAAGTCTCATGTCCTTTCCATCCACGATCCGTACAGTGTCTATGAACGGTGTCCTGCCCACTTTCCAATACTTGAATCTGTCTCTAACAGCTTTGTCTCTGACATATCGAGTTGCACCTGGATGCAGGTCTTTAGTTGCCTCATCCACTATCCAGGCTTTCCTGTTTCTCTCACTCTCCTCCCAGACTCTCCGAGGAAAGGTAGGAAAGGATATCCCATAGATCTCATTTGCCTTCCTATGAACCACTCTTTCCTCTTTACTACACTTGGTCAGTTCAAGACCACTGGCCTGGCTTGGAGGTGGCCAGTCCTGGTTCTGCCATTGATGCATGCTCAATGCTATGTAAAATGGATCTCTGACTCCTCCTTGTGGGGACAGGGCTGTGGAGTCACCAATCTCTTCTTCTGGCTCCTCTGAGGCAAGAGCCCGAGGCTGTGGAATAGTACCTTCATCACAAGGATACATGAATTCCCCCTCCTCCTCTTCCTCGCTGAGGATCTGAGCCCAGGAGTGAGCAGTCATCCTCACTCCCGAGACTGTCCACTCTTCACTGGGTGTGGAGGTCAACACCTCCCATTTTAGAGTCTCTCTCATCTCATCTTCTCCTATGAGACTAGGGCTTGGCCCCTCTCTCCACGGATCTGCTGATGCTCCCTCCGCACTGTCCATCAGTGACCAGGAGCTGGAGACATCATCACTACTCTATTCTGCCTGTACATCCACACCCTCTTCCTTTGTGCCACACTCTGCTGGGCTGCCCCCAACAGGCTCCACCTGGTGCTGTATGCTGCCACTTGCAGAATCTTGAAGCTTTGTCCACGTGGGAGCCAAATGCATCTTGAGTGCCTTGGTTAGGCCATGCTTCTCTAGGCACCCAGAACAGTGAGGAATCATGAGGATGTCCCTTCCAGCCTTGAGGCACATTATGCATACTCTCACTGGGTATCCAGGAATCGCCACATGAGGAGGCAAATGTCCTCTGTAGTAACATCTCTCTATTTCTCTCAACTTGCTCACTTCTTGCACTATCATAGCCCGGGCATGATCCGGGTAGCAGGATGATCCCACAGCCATGAGTGCAGAAAAAACAAAAGTTCACTGTTATCTCAAATCTCACTTTGGTTGGAAAAGTCTCATAAAATGACTCCCCTGCTGCTGTGTTTACTTTACTACCCCACCCTGTAATGCCACTGGCAGCACTCCTGGCGCATCAACATTCTGTCTCTGACTCAAGCCACTGCACATCTAATTTACGTGCTTACTGATAAAGTTCACTCAAACTGCACAGACTGCACTGTTTTGCTCCCTCAGCACATCTATATGATTTTTCTTGGACTTTAAATTCACTTTCAATCACTTGTTCTTGCTTAAAGTCACTAAAGCCACAGTATTTCATGCACAGCATTGCCTGTTTCGTTGCATCTCTCATACAACCCACAGTCTCTCACTTTGATTAGAAAATGACACTGTTGCTGAATCCATAATTATGCTCACAGTCTAATGCTCAGAATTCTTGCTTAGGTTGATTTACTTTACACAGTCCTTCTTTGCAAAACAATCACACTGTCACACACAGATTGAGCTGGCTTTAGAAAAAAATTCACACACAGTTTGCGCTGTTTTCTCTGAATGGTACTCACTGAATCAGTAGCTGGCGCTTATGATGGAAATTTCGGCCTACAGCTGATCCTGGAGGCCTCTGGATTGAAGCGGGCTGGCAGTCCTGCTGATTGTCCTTGTGAACACCATGCTGTCTCCCCAGTCGATCAGAATGTAGGTTGAGCCCGATTTTAAACAGAAAAATCTGATATTTTAAGTTTTATAATGTTTGCAGTCACCGCGACGCTCCTCCTGGCAAGCCAGCTTGTGCACCACTCACTTTCTCCCTCTTGAACACTGGGCAGCCTCTGAAGCTGGCTTAGGAGCAGGACTGATTGCAGTCTCATCAATCACTCGACACCATGCAAATGAGCCTCTCTCTTCTCGTGCTCTTCTCCTCCACGGCGATCGTTGAGCAGGCAAAATTTAAACTGCAAAGCAACTTTTTTTTTTTTCAACTGTGACTCAACAACGGGAGCACCATTTCAACTATTTTTCAGGGCAATTTCCTTAGTGACTCCCCCAGTCCACACAGCAAACACTTTAAACTTCTAGGGCACAAATGTCTCTTTGTTTCCCACAGTTCTCCATACTTTTTCTTGTCACAAACTTGAAATTTAAAAGCTGGCAAATGTTATGTTTGATGCAGGACAGGGGCACACACAATCTGGCTTTACAGCTCCTTGGTAAACGTTGGCACAATTACAGCAGCATATGAACAGCAGTACACAGTGGCACATATGGATGGCACTTCTCTGGCAAATCCCTTATGCACAAAGTGTTCGATTGTTTGGGCTACCTACTGCCAGACAGACAAAACGCTAGCCACAATCTGAGCAACTTTCCTTGTTTTCTCCTAAATTCCAAAACAAATCCCAGTGGTGCCTCCATTTTGTAACCTCCCCTCACTGGCCCCCCTTGTTTCTAACATAGGGCTGCTCCTCTCACATCTAGGCACCACTGAGAGAGCTGGGGGTAGTTACTATAAATTATCTTACAAACTCTGTGTGACACATTACTTCTACTTCATAGCCTGCCATTCTTAGACTGGCAAACCAAGTGTGACAACTACCTGGCTCACACCTGGGGGGACCATTTAATATGGCCATCAGCCTGGGTCCCTGGGAGAAAACGTTTGCTCAGCATTATGCTAGGTTTGTACTTCTGGTCAGGGGCATCCAAGTAAATCCGGACACTAGAAGCAATAACTAAAATGTCCAAACCAGGATGGGATTCTAGAGTGTGGCTTTTATTCACATAACACAGAGAATAACAAAGCAAAGATGGACCCCCTCAGGGCTACACTCACTGGTAATGCAGATTACTGAGGTACAGAGCACACTTCCTCACAGCGAACCCTCAGGTTCTGAATGGATCTGGGCACACACGGCCCAAACTGGTACACTCCTCTTCTATTCCTTGACATGGCACCTCTGCCATTACTAGGACACTTTTCCATATGGCATGTAGGTTGATGGTGGCTCCCTAAACCACCCACAAGCACTTTCTGGCTCTTAGGAAAAATCCAAAATCCCACATCTGGGTGCTTTCCTCAGACACTGGCCAAGTGCCTGAGAGAAAACCATAGGAGCCCAAACTGAACCCAGAGAGGTAAACCTGGTTACTCCAGATGGGGGGTCTCCCACCTCTTGCTCCCAAATCTATACTCAGCCATTCATTTGGTTACAACACCTTTCTTCGTAACACTGTTTGTAGATGCTCTCTTGAACTGTTTAACACATTTAACATTCTACACTTCACTCTGGAGGTGTCCTGACTTTAAAAGTTCTGTAAGTGGCTATGTCTTTACCCTAGACCCCCACTGTTGCAGATGCTTCTAAGTCATACACAAATTAAAAGTTCTGTACTTGGCAAGTCTTCCTTTGACCCCACAGTAGGCAGACACTTTTACTCTAAACACTGTCTCGGTGAACATAGTCTCTTTGTCAGAGGAGAACTCACCATGGTATGCAGGTGCCCCAGGGATTCCTTTCAATAACTCAAACTCTGGTACTCACAGAACAAACTCAATTCGCAGCCAGCTTCACCCTCTCCAGGCTGGACCAGGGGATTGCCCATGAATTCCTGGAATTTCCCCCATTCCTCTGGGGATGGGGCACTGGAACAACTCTAGAAACAGTCTCTACCACTTTGTACAACTGGTCTTCTGTGTTCCTCTCTAGGGTGAGAACACACAACCCCTTTTTCTCAGGTAGCTCTATATCAGAGCTTGGCTCTGAGGAGCTGCACACAGCAGCACTCCTTACTCTCTTGAGTCTCCATGCTGACTGGTTTGAATCTCCCAACATTCTACAGCCAACCCCTGCAGCTAGCATTCCATTGTGGCTTATGCTGCTGCGAGAATTCTATGGTGACATCATCAATTCAGCTCATCTAAAACTGAGAACAGAGTGAGACAGTGTGAAACCCATTTAACTGGCATCTCACAAGCTGCCTTTCCCTGCCTGCCACTGTTTCTAAGTGGGATTCTAGTAACCCCTGGGAACAAGGGTGTTACACAAACTTTTGCAAGTTAAACACTACAGCTTTGGGCACTGGCTGGTTAGTAAGCAGCTTGGTATGGCGTGGACAAGAAATTAAAAATGTTATGACTTCTGAACAGTGCAAAAGAACTGACTGGAGCATGCACAATGGTACTTTGAAATGAGCACAGTGGTTCACAATGCACACAACACTGAGGATAATGGATGGGCAACAGTGAACAACAGCGCTGTGTTCACTTTGAGAGGTTGTCATAACAACCAGGTAGACCTTGAGAGCAAAGTTCGAGAGGTCTATGGTTGGCATAACAACCTCAAGAAATGAAGGCAGCGTTGTTGAGCACTATTGCCCATCCATTGTCTTTTATAGTGTATTGACAAAGGTACAGCAACGGAGCAGATCATTCATTTAAAAATTGTTTAAAAAAATAAAATGAGCAATTGGCGCGGTTGTCAGGATTATGGGAGCGCAAGGGTATTCTAAGTTGTTGTACCATCATAGTGACATTCTCAGAATGGTACAACAGCAGTTTGATGTCACTAAGATGGTACAACAAGCCTAGGAATTCATTGAATTCCATATGTGATCACACTCTCCCATACACTGTAAGGTTTTTAGGCAGGCTGATTTTTATGTAGAATGATGGCCAGTCACAGAATACACAATTTTACAACATTTATTCAGTTATAAAACATTTTTCTATACATTTTGGAGTACTCTTATCTCTCCTTTACTAAAAAAATAATCGATCACGATCTTTGTTTTTTAACATTTTTATTTATTTATTCAAATCTTGGGTTAAAGTACCTTTGAGTCAAAGACTCTTTTACAATGGTTCCACGTCACAGTAAAAACAACACAACAAAGAACTAAATACAAGATAAGTGGAACCCATAATACATGGAGTTGGGTACAATCATTCATAAAAGTTACAGACAGGTAAGAAGGTAACAATTCAGGTTACAGCAAGAGTTACAATCTGGTTAGACTTTTACATTTCAGTTTCAGTAAGAAGTGTAGTAGATTTCAGGACTTAAGGAGGTACACGAGGGAAGGGCGGAGAGGGATGCTGTCAGGAATCTGACATTGTCATAGGAGTGCAGAACAAAAGGGAGAAGGGAAGGATGCTGTTAGGATTTAAAATTGTCAAGTGGAAAATTGAGAGATGAGAAGGAGGGCATAGGATTGATAGGGAGTGTAGTGGGTGATGGGAGGGGAGACAGGGGTGGGAGTAAGACAATGGGGGTAGGGGAGAAAGGGCAGGCAGGGGTCTGTGAGCAGTGTTTTGAAAGGAAGTGCAAGGAGAGGAGGGAGCACTGGAATGGAGAAGGGAAGGCAGAGACAGGGAGGGGAAGGGAGAGGAGGGACAAATAGCAGGAAAAGGGAAACAGAGAGGGGGAAAAGGGGTGGGACAGTGGGCGGGGAGGTCCGGATGGTGAGGGTGCAGAGAGAAGGCAATGTGTGAGGCAAAAAAGGGCCTAAGAGTGGCAATCACAGCTGCTAATAGAAGTGAGGTGTTGTCTAAGTTTCTGTTTGAATAGGCCTAATTTAAGTTTTTCTAGGATGTCAATCGGGAGTTTATTTATCCAGTTAGGAGCACAATACCTGAAGGAACGTTGGACTTGCATGGTTCAGCAGCGGTCAGATAAGTGTCCCTGGAGGCATTTCTGGTGCCGCACCGGTTGGGAGCATGCATGATGAATTGCTGAGAGGATGGGGGGTCAGCCCCAGTGAGATTTTCTGCACGAGCAGACAGGTATGATAAGTAGTCCTACCACTGAGATTCAGCCATTTGGTGAGGGTGTAGAGGTCGCATGTATGCATGCATCTGGGTGCACCCGAGACTAGACAGCAGGAATTGTTCAGGGCAGTGTGTATGCTTTTAAGAGGTGCCTCAGAGGCTGAGCCATAAATGACTAAGTTGTAATCTATTATGGAGAGCACAGAGCTAGTAACAGCAAGCTGAAAGGCATCAGGGTCATGCTCTGTCTGTGCCCATAAAGGATCCCTAGTGATGAGTTAACCATCTTGGAGACATTACTGATATGCTCACAAAAAGATAAGGTACTGTAAGGAGTTATTCCAAGGTATTTAAAGGTACGGACCTGCTCTATAGGGACATCAAGGTTAACATAGAAACATAGAATTTGACACCAGATAAGGACCGCTTGGCCCACCTAGTCTCCCCATTTTCCTACCCAACAGATAAGCTGCAGATCCTAGTTAACCAACAGCTTACTTCCTCCTACCCCCACTAGGACTGCCTTATGTCTGTCCCATGCATTCTTGAATTCCACCACTATTCTTGACTCCACGACCTCCTCAAGGAGGCTATTCCGTGCATCCACAACCCTCTCTGTGAAAAAATACTTCCTCACATTACCTCTGAGCCGTCCCCCATCTGTCTTCAAATTGTGCCCCCTTGTTCTCGCACATCTCTTTTTCTGAAAGATGCTACCCTCTTGGACTTTGTTGATTCCCTTGAGGTACTTGAAAGTTTCTATCATGTCCCCTGTCTCCCTTCTTTCCTCCAGGGTATACATATTAAGCTCCTTTAGTCTTTCTTCGTATGTCTTCTGGTGCAGACCCTACACCATTTTGGTTGCCCTTCTCTGGACAGCCTCCACTCTGTCTATGTCTTTGCGGAGATGGGGTCTCCAGAACTGCACACAGTACTTCAGATGGGGTCTCACCAACTGTCTGTACAGAGGGATAACAACTTCCTGTTTTCTACTATTGATGCCTCTCCCTCTACACCCAGTATCTCCCAGCCTTCCTTACTGCCTTCTCACATTGCTTGCCCACCTTTAGGTCATCTGATATGATTACTCCCAGGCCCCTTTCCAATTTTACTGTTGTCAATATCTCACCCCCCATTGTGTACTCTTCCCCTTGGTTTTTGTTTCCCAGGTGCATTACCTTGCACTTCTTTGCATTGAATCTGAGCTGCCATACATTTGACCATTCCTCCAACCTTGCCAAGTCCCTTCTCATACTTTCCACTCCATCTTGTGTATCAACCCTGTTGCAGATCTTTGTGTCGTCTGCAAAGAGACATACTTTTCCTTCCAGTTCCTCTGCAATGTCACTTATAAAGACATTTAAAAGGACTGGTCCCAGTACTGAACCCTGTGGTACCTCACTAGTAACCCTCCTTTCTTCACTGTGGACTCCGTTTACTACTACCCTTTGCGTCCTGTTGTCTAGCTAATTTTTTATCTAGGCTACCACCTTGGGACCCACTCCAAGGCTGGCTAACTTGTGTATTAATCTTTTGTGCGGGACTGTATCACATGCCTTGCTAAAATCTAGGTAGGCCATGTCCACAGCCCCTCCCTGGTCTACTACTTTGGTCACCCAGTCAAAGAAATCTATTAGATTCATCTGACATGACCTTTCACATCATGAATCCATGCTGCCTTGAGTCCTGTGCCCCACTGGCCTCTAGGTACTCAACAATTCTTTCCTTCAGAAGTGATTCCATCATTTTCCCTACCACTGAGGTTAACCTAACTGGTCTGTAATTTCCTGCCTCTGTCCTGCTTCCACTTTTGTGAAGAGGAATCACATCTGCCCTCCTCCAGTCCTCAGGTACCACACTATCCTACCATGATTTGTTAAAGAGAGTAGTCAGCAGTGTCGCTAGTTCTACCCTTAGTTCTTTTAGAATTCTTGGGTGAATTCCATCAGGCCCCATTGCTTTGTCCACCTTCAATTGTATTAGTGCTTTCCGAACCCTTTCTTCTGTAAATGGACTGGTATCGACCCCCATCTTCAGAGTGTTTCTCTTGTTTGGCTTAGGTACCTCCCCCTCCTCTTCCTTTGTGAATACTGAGCAGAAATATTCATTCAGTATCCCTGCTTTTTCACTGTCACCCTCTGCCCACATTCCCTCCCTTTATTAAGCCTCAGTATCCCTCTTTTGGTCTTTCTTCCTCCCTAATATACCTATAAAGGTCTTATCCCCTTCTTAACAGAGTTGACTATCCTTTCCTCGGTTTGGGCCTTTGCTATTCTGACCTACCTTCCCTGCCCCTTTCTGCTTTAACTGATAAAGTTCTCTGTCCTGCTCCTTCTGTGTTTCCTTATATTTCCTGAATGCTGTCATTTTCTCCTTAACCTTCCCTGCCACCTCTTTTGAGAACCATAGCATTTTTTTCCTTCATTGTGTCTTGTTGACTTGCTTTACACAAAGGCTTGTTGCCTCTGTGATGGCTGTTTTGATTACTCCCCACTGTTCCTCCACCCCTCCTTCTTGCCTGTTTGCTAATGCTTTTCTGAGGCACTCTCTCATTTTCCCAAAGTCAGCCATCCTAAAGTCCAATACTCTTGCTTTTGTATGGCTTGATTGTATGGCTGTGTTTATCGTGAACCACACTGTTTAGTGGTCGCTTGTTCCCTGATGGCTACCCACTTCTAAATCTGAGATTCTTTCTCTGTCCCCATTTGAGAGTACCAGGTCTAAGATTGCTCCCTCCTGAGTGGGTTCCAATACTAGCTGTCTGAGGCATTCTCCTTGTAGGGCATCAAGAATGACCCTGCTCTTGGATGTGCCTGCAGCAAAAGTGCTCCAGTTAACATCTGGCATATTCAGGTCCCCCATCAACAATATCTCCCCTTTTTCTGCCATTCTAAGGATGCCTTCTATAATTTTCTTGTCCATTCCCTCCCCCTGAGATGGTGGTCTGTATACAACCCCCATGCGGATTGTGGTGCCATTTCCTGTCTCCAGGGTGACCCAGAGTGCCTCATCTGCTCCCTGTTTACTCTTTAGTTCTGTTGCTTTGATCCCTTCTTTTACGTAGAGAGCTACTCCTCCTGCTCTTTTACCCTCCCTGTCCCTCCTGTAGATTGTGTATCCTGGTATGCTGACATCCCAGTCATGGTTCTCTGTGCACCATGTTTCTGTGACTGCCACAATATCCAGGCAACCCTCTTCCATCAAGGCCACTAGTTCAGGGAGCTTGTTACACAGACTACGGGCATTGGTACTCATCACCCTCCACTTTTTGATGGTCTTACCCCTTTTAGCCCCATCCCTGTCCCTACTGCCTTTGGCCTTTTTTTACATTTACCTCTGTCCTGCTCCCTAATGACTTCTCTACCTTGGTGTTTATCTCACTTATTACCATGTTTTGTGGGGGGAGGCTGGGATTTCCCTGCACCTTTTCAGTGCCTCCCCCCTTGGCTAGTTTAAATGCTTGCCAATGAAGCATTTAGACCTCTCACCTATGATGCTGATTCCTTCCCTGGACAGATGCAGACCATCACTCCAGTATAGGTCTGCATCCCTCCAGGTGGCTCCCCAGTCCCCAATGAAGCCAAAACCCTGAGCTCCACACCAGTTTTCAATCATTCATTGAATTCCCTGGTGAGGAGTACCCTAGCATCACCCTTGCCATAGACAGGCAGCACCTCCGAGACGGTTACCGTATGCACTACTTGTCTAAGGCCCCTCCCCAACTCTACAAACTCTTCTTGCACTGCTCTGATCCCATTCCTAGCCAGGTCATTTGTCCCAAGGAGGACAATGACATCCAGCTCCCTCTCTCGTGCTCCCATGATCCTGAGGATTCGCTTCCTGTCCCTCCAAGCCGTGGCGCCAGGCAGGCACCTTACCTCCCTCTCCCCTTCCTCCCCACTTCTACCCCCCTAATGATTGAGTCCCCCACCAGGAGTTGTTTCCTTCCCCTGTGGGGTCCCATGCCACCCTCCTGTGGGTCTCCTTTGTGAAAGTTCCCAGCATCCTCCTTGGTCTCCACTGCAGGTGCCTCCATAGAGGAACCACTATCCACCAGAAGAGTGTATGAATTGTGGAGAGGTACAGCTGGAGGGATGCAACTCTGTTCCACCACTCTCCCTCCCTGAGCCCACCCTGGTCCAGCCTCTCCTCTTTCTTGGCAACCTCTGAGGTAGTGGCATTGGCCCTAGTGGTTTCTGGGTGGGGGGGAGGAGGTTTCACAAAACTGTAATCCGAATCCATTGTTCCATAAGATTAGCGTTGTAGGTTTTTGTTATAAGGGCTGGCAAAAATCATAGATTTTGTTTTTTTTGTAAGTCATAACTAACTTGTGCTTGGAGAACCAGGTCTCCACAGTTGTGAAATCGCATTGTAGGCTGTCGACTAATTGGAGTGGATCTGAGTGGCTGGAGAATATAATGACATCATCCACATATAGTAGGAGATTATTGGTGCAGATAAGTGGGAGGGAGTTTAGAAAGAGGCTGAAAATCAGGAGCCCCAGTATGGAGCCTTGGGGAACACCAGAGAGAACTGGCCAGCTGTGTGAGAGGGTGACACCTATTTTGACCTGCTGGGACCTTCTGGCTAGATAGCTTTTAAACCAAGCTACTGCATCTGTTGATAAGCCAATATTAAGAAGAGAATTTAAATATGTTAAAGTGATTTGTGCTTAATACGTCCGCTCCTCCTCTTCTTTTAACCTCGTCTTGCAAACATTCTGTCACTCACTGTTCTTTTACCTTGCTTTTATGTTTGTATCAAAGCTCCAAAATATTGACCTTATGAAATGGCAGAAGAGACCATGAACTGGAGCCTTTTGTGGATGGTTTGGAATGGTGATTTTGCACTGGACCTGTATATATACATGAATAAAAGATATTTAACTATTTCTGCTGGTGAGTGGGTCATTTCTCTGTTTTCCTGGACTGTGACCTGAGATTGTGGAGCAGTCTTAGTTTTCATTCTCATTTATTGAGGTAGAAGAGCCATACTAGCCTTTTTTGCATGTCTAACCATATGAGAATGCCAGTGGATTTCCAGTGTTCTTACAAAAGACAGACACATTACCAAAACCTTAAGGAGCAGCTGACACCTCTGGAAAAACTGTGGAGAACATAATATTTAGACACAATTCAACTTGCATTCTTGTATATCATCTATAAATTTCTCCTCTTCATTATTTATTAACATACTAACATACTAATTGCCAGCAGATTAGGCCTTATGGTCTATTGAGTCTGCTCGAACCTCAGATCCCTAGTTGGGTGCTGAGGCCCCCCCCCCTTGTGTTCCAGAAACCCCTATCATCCATCCCCACCCCCCGGGCCAGGCCATCATCTGATACATCCACTTTCTGTGTCTGTCCCACTCTCTCTTGAAGCTCTCCACTGTGGATCTCTGAACCAGCTCGCCAGGCAGTGCATTCCAAGGGTCCACCACCCTCTCAGTGAAAACCCTCCTCTTTTCCCCCTTCACCCTTCCTCCTTCCAACTTCAAACCATGCCCTCTGGTGATACCTCCCTGCTTTAGTCTAAAGATCCCCTCCATGTTTACCCTATTTATTCCCTTGAGGTACTTGAAGACCTCAATCATGTCCCCCCTGTCTCTCCTCTCCTCTCCTCTCCTCCAATGAAAACAGGCAGAGCTCCTCAAGTCTGTCCTCATACGTCAAATCCCCTAGTCCTCGTATCATCTTAGTTGCCCTCCTCTGTACCCTCTCCAGGAGCTGTATGTCCCTCTTCAAGTGTGTTCTCCAGTACTGTACACAGTACTCAAGGTGTGGTCTAACCAGTCCATTGTACAGTGGCAGAATCACTTCCCTGCTCCTAGAGGTGATCCCCCTTACAATGCATCCCAACATCCTGTTTGCCTTGCTAGCTGCTCTCCTGCACTGCTCAGAGTTATTCATACATGCATCCACCATGACCCCTAGGTCTTTTTCCCCTATTGAGGCCTCCAGCACCTCCCTCCCGGGTTGTACCTGTGTTTAAGGTTTCCCCGCCCAAGATGTAACACCTTGCACTTGGTGATATTGAAATTTAATTTCCATGTGTGAGCCCAGCTTTCCAGGGTGTCCAGGTCCCCTTGCAGGGCCAACCTCCCCTCTTCCCCCTCAACTACTGCTCCCATCTTAGAGTCATCAGTGAAGAGACTCATTTCACAGCCTATACCCTCCCTGATATCCGATATGTATGCATTAAACAGGATCGGACCCAGGACTGAGCCCTGCGGTACCCCACTACCGACCTATCTAGGGTTCGAGAGCTCCCTACCGACCACTACTCTCTGGGTGTGTCCAGCTAGCCAGTTTTCAATCCATCTGACCATCAAAGAGCCTACTCCCAACCCCATCAGTTTCTCCACCAGACCATTGTGGGGGGCAGAGTCAAATGCCTTGCTGAAGTCCAAGAATAATACATCCACAGGCTTTCCCCTGTCCAGTTCTGATGTTACCCATTCATAGAATTCCACAAGATTGGTTTGACATAATCTACCTGGAACAAACTCATGTTGCCGACTATCCAGACCTCCCACCTCCTCCAAGTACACCCCCAATCGTTCCTTTAGTATACTCTCCATTAATTTTCCCACCACCGAGGTCAAACTGATGGGTCTATAGTTACCTGGTACTTCCCTCGACCCCCCCTTTATGGATTGGCACCACATGTGCCTCTTGCCAATCCCTAGGTACCCCTCCATCTCAAGCGACCTGTTGAAGAGCTCCACCAGGGGTGCAGCCAGTATGTCCGCCAATTCCCATAGTACTCTTGGATAAATGCCATCTGGCCCAGGAGATTTGTCTTTCTTTAGGGCCTTGAGGGCTAACCACAACCTTTCGGTGGAGATAGCATCATCTGTCCCCTCCACCTTACTGGCCTTTTTATCCTTATCCTGATGTGACACCCCTGGGGTACCTCTCCCTCCCTCCCTCTTGCTCCATTTCTGTTGCTCCCCTGATCCCACTCACTGCAGCTTCTATCCCCATCATGCCTTGCTTTGTAGATATCCCATCCCCCTCCCTAGTGAACACAGAGGCGAAGTACTCATTTAATACCTCTGCCTGGTCCCTCGCCTCTTCCACCCACCCTCCTTCTGATCTCAATCTGCTGAGATGGCCCTTAGTTTTTCTCCACTCCCCAATGTACCGGAAGAACCGCTTTTCCCCTCCCTGTATCCCCTGTGCCAGCCACTGCTCTTTACTGGACTTTGCCCCCTCACCATCCGGGTGACTTTTCTAGACACAAGATGGTACATTTCCTTATCCCTATCCCCTCTTGTTGTTTTATATTTTTTGTAGGCCATCTTCTTTTCTCTGACCTCTACCTGAACCTCACTGGACCACCAACATGGTTTATGTGACCTTGCTCCCTTACGTTTCACCTTAGCGCAGGTCCTGACTGCCTCATGAAGTCCCCGTTTTATGACCTCCCATCTCTTTTCCACATTTGTCATTGATGTAATCCCTTCAAGTGATCCTTGAGAATATTTCCCATGCAAAAGTCTGCCCCCTGAAGTCTACTGCCAGTGTCTTAGATCTCCCCCCACCATGCTTATTTGAAACCAGACAGTATTGTGGTCACTCCCAGTCAGGGGATCCTCTACAACCAGGTCCCTTACCAGATCCCCATCTGCCAGAACCATGTCCAGGACATGCCCCTCCCTTGTGGGCTCCATCACATGCTGTGTTAAGAACACATCCTGGAAGCTGTCTAGCAGCCTTTGCTCCTTGGCCACCTTAGAGGACATGGTCCCCCAATTTGTACCTGGCATATTAAGGTCCCCCATCAACACCACTCCTTCCCCTTTTGGTCCACACTGGGCAATGATGTTGTCCAGCAAACCATCCTCCAGAACATCACCCATCCCAGGGGGCCTATATACTACACCAGCTTGACCTTACCTCCTGCTGGGAATTAAGTAGAGATTGACCCATAAGGCCTCCACGTTTCCCTCTGCCTCTTCTACCCTAGCAATTTCTATGTCATCTCTAATGAACATAGCCACTCCACCCCCTCTGCCCTCCTTTCTATCCTTCCTAAGCATAGTGTACCCCCGCACGTTTAGGTCCCAGAAATTCCCACAACAACAAGATCTTTACCCCTTAGAGTTCATCTGGCTCTATAGATTATTTGAGGCATTTATAAAGGCATTTGAAGAGGTAATTGAAAAGTTTAAGGAGCTGGAAATTCCCTTCAGATTGAATTTCCCAGCATGGCTACAGTTCTCCATAAGAGATAAAATGTATTCATTTGTTGTCCCCAAGGCAGCTGGATCTTGTGTGGAGAAATTGGTGCACCGCCCTGGAGATCAGGACAACCCAGAACAGTCCTTGGCTGAGGTGACCAACTAAAGACCAATTCATGAGTAATGGATATACTAACTGTTTAAAACTTTGGGTCTTATGACTGTTTACAATAACTGGGACATGATACTGATCTGTGTCAGTTCTTTACACAGTATAGTGTCTGATACAGCATAATGGTGCTCAAACTTTGGGACTATTGTTAATATCAGATCGGCTTACTAGGGCACTGAACTTGATCTGTGCAGTCGACATTTCTCTCAGTACTGTTACTGTTGTTTCATTACTTTGAAATGGTTAACCTTTATTAAATTTTGAGCAGAATGGAATTGAATTTGGTGATTTTGGTGGCAGTCTGCAAGGGGTAATTTTGATGCACCATCAAAATAGTGATGACTTCTCATTAAGGGAGGTGTTCAGTTGGAATTCTGGCATGCTTGTCTTGTCTCAGGGAGCTTGGGGGAACCCACACGGCTCTTGCAGTGTGTTGCACTATCAATCCGAAAGCAAAGGCGCACATGAGAGCTTTGACCAGGCTGACCCCTGAACCTGCAATTTCCTCCCCACATTTGGTCAACCAGGTACTGTACTATTGTTCACTAAATGAGATTCTTAATATTTCATGTTACTCACTATTGCAACTGTTATGCTATTGCTATGGCCGATAGCAGACCCAGTTCCCAGTCAGTGCTATAAAGTTTAGTTCAGGCCTCACTTCACTTTGGCTTGAACTTTATATGTATATACGCAGAAACCATTTATAGGTTGGTTAACATCTAGTTCAGAAATGCCTTTTGCATTGGCTGCACTATGTAGCCAAACTGTGGCTATCTCCGGTGGTATTTACTTTAGCATGCCTCCACTGTGGTACCAATTGGAAATGTTTCTCATGGAAACCTTATTAACTTGAAGTGGATATATTACTGTAAAGAGATATGATGCATTTGCTGGTTATGCAGTTTTGTGCTGCTGTATTTGTTATTAAAATAAAAAAAAATGTAAAAAAAATCTGATGTAGTTTCTGTCCTTCTTAAAGGGCAACTGACACATCTGGTAAAGCTATTGATGTCATAGGTTTATTTTAAACATTATTTTTTAAAATGTTTCAATTTGTGCCCATACATAATTTTACTGTATTAAACATTCATGCAGCACCCTCCAGAAAACATTAAACAGGAAAGAGGAATGCAATCTATTAATAGTTACAGTCCCAATGCAGATATCCAATAGACTGAAAATATTTAATCTCTGTTACTTAAGTAGCAGACACAAGTTTAAAGATCAAGCATGATATCTGCCAAAAATAAATTTAATTGAGAGAGCTGTGATCAGTGTCTTTTGTCACTTACTATCTAATGTAGGTAGTTTTCAAAACTATTTATCATTATTCTAAGAAAGATATAAGTCACTAATAAGGTCACACTGAATTGGAAGTAATAAAAAAAATGTTTATTTCATATTGTGAGATCCTTTTTATGTCTTTTTTTTAAATCAAAGTATAGCTATAAAAGGAGAAAATTATAGTTTTTCCAGCACCACTCTGTGCATATGTTATATTTGCTGTATTTCTGTATCACTTTTTTCCCCATTATGTATTTATCACCAGTCGCACTGGCTGGCCCCGTCTGGACTGGTCCCCTGACCCCATCACCCACCATCTGTGGGACTCACCTTCTCTGTTGCATCCTGCCACAGGACCTGCTGGAGGCATCCAGTTGTTGGTGCAGGGCCTGCGAGGGACTGGGCCATCATCTTGCTGCAGTTAGAGGTTTTTCCTCTAATCTTTCTCCCCACTGGGGCCCACACGTGTGCAATGATGCATTGTGTGTGTTCTGCTTCCATGGTGATGACCCCGGCATCCAGGTGTGGGGTCCCTCTCCCTTACTGTTCTGTGGTGCTGCCACCAGGATTTCTTTAGGTGGTAGGCAAGCCATAGGACATGCAGCCCCCCCAAGGGAGGAGAGTTGTCCAACATATGGTCAATCCTCCCTCCCCCCGTCCATCCCCGAGAGACCCAGGTCCATTCCCAAACCTGGGTCATGGGCATGTCAGAAGTTAGAGCACCCAACGCCTCAGCCCTCTGTGCCACTGAGCCTACCTGTCCCTGTCCCTTTTTAAAGTTGTTTAGTGAAGCTGGTGGCAGAATTCTTGTTAGCAGTCTGCTATGCATGACCAAAACTGGTAAAGGTGAACGTTGCTGTGTTGACCACTCTGAGGGCAAAACATAGTGGGGTGCTGACCACAGCACATTTGTAAAGCAACAGTTTAGATCTTGTAGGGATTTATGCCATTTATTTATTTCAAATTTTAGACAAAGAAAGGCACACTAAGTTGTGATAACTTGCTTTCAGGTGTGTGACTGTCCTTGGGTGTGGGTTACACAGACCTGCTTTATGGATGGGGGAATATTAGCCATGACACCAAGGAAACTCCCCTACTCTTGGTAGAGGGCATTATTGGTCCATTCCAAGATGGAGGACCTTGGTGCTGCAGAGAAGGTGGAGGAGCTGCAGGCTGTGGAGTTGTTCTCCTCCTAGCTGAACGTGGCCAAGAAAACATAGCAATGGATATTTCACTGAATTTGGTTTCATCTTTGTCGACTGATGGAGTGAATGATGTAGGTTTCTGTGGTACTGAGGACATTTTGGATGGACTACAATGAGATTCAGCAACCTGTGGATCTGCTTCTGCACAGTTAGAAGTGAGGTTGGAGGATTTGGATTCAGCCTCTGAGGATTTTCATATGGCCATGGATGAATTGCCCACAGATTGTCTGCTACTTTTACTTGCGGGATGCATGGATAATAAATTGGGGGAGGTGGATAAAGGTCTCTGATCTTGACACCAAATGGAAAGAGCATCAAAAGAAGTGCGGCAGATGCACTGGAAGGAAAAATCTACCAAAAAGGAACGTATGATGGGTAACCCTGCTGCAGCCTTTGCTAAATGGCAGACTGTGAGGGATCGACTAAAGGAAGCCTTTTGGGTCGATTCTCCTGAGGTACCTGATGAGGAGTGGATGCCAGAGTGGGCCCTGCAACAAGCTGGGTGGCAGCAGGATGTGGCTGGTAAGTGGGTCAGTGACCCTACCGATGATTTTCTGCTATCCACGATTGAGAGTCCAGCTTCTTCTCAAGATGCTTCTTTCACTAAAACATTTGTTTCTCATGGTGTGGAATCTAGGGAGTATATGCAACCCATGGAGGATTTGTGCATTGAAAGTACAGACTCCTTAGGGTACCAAGAGGGGATCTGATGCATATGATGGGGATAGAAATTAATTCAGGCTTGGTTACTCCTTTGGAAATAAGGAACAAAATGGGGGAGACAGACAGTATTAATGGGGCTCAGAGTATGAACTTAGATGTGCAGGACACAGGCATCATACAGGTACCCAATGATTCGCAACCTACCCAGGCTCATATTGAGGCGCAGCAACTCCCAAAGGCCCATTTGATAGGGGAGGGGAGTGCTGGCCAATCGGAATGTAATAAGGGGGTCTTGTCCTTGGAATCAGGGGATGGTGCTGGGTCTGACAAGATTCCAACTGGTACAGGACAACAAGGGGAGCACAGAGATGACTCCAGTTCATTTGATCACAGTGCTGGGCTGCAACAAAATGCTAGACCCCCTCCTAGAGTTTCCAGATTTTCAGATTTATTTGATAAATCTCCCCCAATACCATGTCGCCATGCAGTACACCTACGATATAAGGGAGGCCTTGAACTGTACTCATATAGGGAATATGTTGGGAGGACACTTCTTAAGGACTCTCTACACTTAACACCTGTTGAGGTTCATGCCCTTATTCATGTATCTGGAGAAGAAACTTTTGATGTCAGTTTCACACTGCTCATGGCTAGGACAACTTTTGGACTTCCTATAATCAGATGAAATTCTCCCCATTATGGACTCCGTTCCTGGCAATTCCACTTACTAAACCAGTCATTAAAAAAATAACTATCCTGTTTTGGATGGAAAGTGTTAATATTTGTGATATCCACCATTGCCTGCAACAGTGCTGTGATGTTCTTGGTGCTCCTGAGCCAATTATTAATTCTGAATAGTTTTGGACTGGGGGCTGGCACTTCTAAATAAAGCTGTGACAAACTGGTACAGGCATGATACATCTGTCTAACAGTTTTCTCATTGGTCCTGATTGTGGAGTGTGTTTTTATGCTGGTCAGCCAAAGGCTTGCCATAAATGTGGAGATCATACTCATCTTGCTAGCTCCTGTGATAAACTGAAGTGTATTTTATGCGGGGAACATGATCGCATTAGTACAGAATGCAGGAATGTGGCAAAGTGCAATCTGTGTGACTCATGAAGACATGCGTTTTATAAATGCTCCTGGGCAGCCCATAATAGACCTGATGGAGTGAACCAGGATGCCATCATTTGTCAGGCCCAATGGAAGGCAGCAGAACGGTCAGGGCCCCCCCACTGACGGCTGCGGATAAGCCCCCAACAGATAACAGACCTGCTACTACTGCTGGGGCATGACAGGGACACATGCAAGAGATAGCTCAGTCTCAGGAGCATACTGAAAGAGATGTGCCTCATGGCTCTGAGGTTAACCCGAGTGAGGCATCTGGAACTGCCCACTGACCTCCTGATAGTTCCATGTGGAAGTGTTGGACAACCAGACAAGTTCTGACACCTTGGGATTTAATGAGATGCCTCCCCCTTCAGCCCCTCCCCTTCTTCCATGGATTCCTCCTGGACTACCCCAGTTCCTAGGAGAAGTGCTCAATTGCGAACTTCTGTTTCCTCTGACACTGATGTGAGTAATAAGTTTGACTTACTTGGGAACAGACTGACTGGGGTGCTAGGGACATTGACAATTCTGACATGGATGCTTCTTCACACTCCCTTCCTCCAACTGAGAAGGGTGAAGGCAAGAAGAAAAAGAAGAAGAAAACACATGTCAAGGATGTACAGGATGGTTAATCTGTATTAGGAACAAAAAAAAAAAAACATTGCTTCTTATGGTGGCCTTCACTTTTGCTTCCTTGAATGTTTGCAGTATGCTGAATGGGGGTAAACATAAAATGATTTTCTCCTTTTTACAGCAGCAGGTGTTTAATGTGTTTTTTTTTTACAGGAAACCTGGTTAAACACAGTAGGTTCTGTGTCTCAGTGTAAGAAGGCATGGATGTGGGGCCCATCATATTGGTCCTTTGCCAGGACAGAGCAGATGGGGTGGGGATTCTGTTCCAAGGGGTGCATTTCCAACTACAGAAACTGACTGATTTAGTACCAGGTCATGTCTTAGTCCTGAATGGTTTACTTGATGGTTAGGCATGCTGCCTGATGTCTGTTTATGCACCTCAGAGTATAGCTGAGCGGGTGGACTTATTTAAAGTAATACAACCATTTTTAGCTACCATTAGACAGGCATTTTTAGGTGGTGACTTTAATTGCCCTCTAGATCTGCCCAGTGTAAAATTTGCAGAAAAAAAGGTTAATGTGACATGCATGCTCTGCAGCATTGCACACAGACTGCTGGGTTGCGTGATGCAGCCAATTTGGTCTCACCCCCAGGACAACTAAAACCTACAGGAGGGGTAGTCTGACGGCACGGATCGACTTTTGGTTTTTATCTCTGAATATACATTTTGTGGCTTTTCAAGTTTTTCCATTAGTATTTTCTGATCAATGTCTACTGAAATTGAAGGTTGAGTTACAGGAAGGGGTATCTCGGGGAGAGAGGAGATGGAAATTAAATACAGCTGTATTACAAGAGCAAACAGTTCTAACTCAGATAAGAGAAGTTTTGCAAGCCAGGATTACAGCTCGCTGCCTCTATGACACGACAGGGGAATGGTGGAAGGATACTAATAAGAAAGCTCAGAGCTGGTTTAAACAATATGGAGCTCGCCAGACTAATAAGGATTTCCTGAAATATTTATCTTTACGACGACATTTACAATATCTTTTTTCTTTGGCTAATACTACATCACAGGATTATAGTACCAGATTCAGCAGGTTAAGCAAGACATGACACATTATCAGTATGATAGATCAGCTACATTGACGGCCACCATGCAGTATGGTACAATGCAAACACCTTTAGGAGATCCT
This sequence comes from Neoceratodus forsteri, assembly GCA_016271365.2. Lineage (NCBI taxonomy): Eukaryota > Metazoa > Chordata > Ceratodontiformes > Ceratodontidae > Neoceratodus > Neoceratodus forsteri. The sequence goes on from JADMNL010000028.1 coordinate 150,127,117, forward strand.
TGTCAGGCTTGCAAGACTTGACTTGAGAACTCTTGTGTGGCTGCATTGAGGAATGGGGATGGGAGCATTAAGACTGTCCCGCAGGACCTTCAGAGGATAATACATCAGTATCTTTCTTCCCTTGGTGCTTGTGATGAGATAGGCCAGGCAGAGATGAATACCTATATATCTGAATATGGGCCTAGTTTGGCTGATTTGTGTCAGCTGGAACCAGACGTTCCCCTAACGATGGCTGAGATTTTGGAAGTTTTGCACAAGATGAAGAAAAATGTTACTACAATAAAAAGTTTCCTGCACACACTAACTGAAAATAGGGACGCTGCATCACAATTTAAAGTGTAAGCATATTTTATTGATGTGCACACCCATACCATAAACAGCTTGACATGTTTCGGACACCAAAGTCCTTTTTCAAAGGTTTGAAAAGGACTTTGTGTATCATCAACTGTTATGTGTGGAGTGCGACTAATAAAATATGCTTACACTAAGTGATGATGCATCAGCCACAATTAGTGTGCAGAAACTTTGTCGTAGTTCTTATGGTTGTAGAAACACACCTTGTGCTTTACTCTATGGGCTTCTTTTCATGAAGAAAAATGTGTCTCCTGGACATGATGGTCTCCCTCTTGAGTTCTATGCAGCCTTTCAGGATATGCTGGCGGATATGCTACTCCCAGTATATCAGGAAATTTTGACTCAGAAAATTGTCCATGTGAGGTTTTCTCTGTGTTTTGTAAAATTTCTATATAAATCCAGAGATAAAACATTGTTGCGGAACTGGAGGCTGATTTGCCTCCTAAATACTGACTGGAAAATTTTAGGGAAGCTGATACATCAAAGATTAAACAGTCGGCTACAGGACTGGCTACATCCAGCACAAACGTGTGGCGTGCCAGAAATGAGAATCCAGAATAATCTGATTCTCATTAGGGATTGCTATGCATATTGTACACAACAGCAGTTATTTGGGTTGCTTATATCAATGGACCAGAGTAAGGCCTTTGATAGGGTTTCCCATAGGTTTTTGGTGCAAGTGTTGGAACTTTATGGAGCCCCTAGGGAAATGATCTGGGTAATTCAAGCACTGTATAAGACTGCTTCAGTATTACCTTTGGTTGCAGTAATTGGGGGGGGCTGTGCCTGTCACAATAGGGGTCCGTCAAGGCTGCTCAATGAGCCCTTTGTTACATACCATGGTTTTTGACACTTGCATATGGCATCTGATGGAGAATACTGTGATTAAGGGTATACAGATGTCAGGACAGACATCTGAATTGAAGGTAACTGCATATGCTGACGCTCGTTGTTTATTTTTAAGTGATAAGAACAGTGTTGCTCATATTATTGCAGAAGTACAGAGATATGGGGAAGTGTCTGGGGCAATTTTAAATCTTGATAAAAGTGTGGGACTGAGTATTGGTGTACCAATTGCCGAAAGTGAACTCTCTGGGATAAGGATTTCCACGGATCCTATTAAGCTTTTGGGCCTCTTTATTGGGGAAGGTCTGATGCCATCCAACACTGTGAATGATGAGTGGAAAAATGGAAAACTGGATCATGTACAAGAAAAAGAGAATTTTTATTTTGAAACAATTTATAGTTCCCTTACCTCAGTATGTTAGTTGGGTTTATCTGATACCGTATAATTTAGAACCTAAAATCTATAGTCTTTTCTTTCATTTGTTATGGGGGAATAGGCTCAACCCAATAAAATGGGAATTTACCTATCTACCAGTTAACAAAGGTGGGGTGGTAATGCTACACCCTTTGATTTTTTTCCATATTATTTTTTGGATAGGTAATTTAAAATTGTTATTACAACCTCCAGGGGTTAGGGAGGGGGAAGTGATGTGGACTAAAATCTTGCTGCAGGGTTTTTTGACTAACTGGCAGGAGGCACCAGTGAAAGTCTTGCCAAGAATGAAGGTGACTGACTTTCTGAAACCTTCATTGAAGAAATTATGTATCTGGCAAGTTTCTAAATCAATGTTACTGCAGAAAACCAGGAAACAATTGTATGAGTCAAATTTATTTATAATTGTTCCTCAGATTCCTGAATTTAAATTTTGCACACTGGGTTATGTACCAGTAACACTTTTACAACTTAATAAGCCCCAGATCCCTGTTCGTATGTGGGACAATTTATGGCTTTGTATGTATGGGCCCTGAACGTTAGGGGGAATCTGAACCACAAGGCAATTGAAGAGTGGGGTTGCCCCTATTTTTAATGCATAGCTGTGGAAGAAACAACACACTTCCTGTTGGAATGTGATGTTTTCCAACAGCTCTGGTCCTTTTTAACTCAGAGGTGGAAATTGCCGTGGCTGATCCGAGTTACGTATGTACTGTTAGTTTTAGGCCAATATAGTGGTAGGCTGTTGGCGTATGATAGTAGTACTTTAGGGGTTTTCTTTGCTTGTCTGAAATTTTATCTAGGGCAGGCACGTAGCCGTTATGTCATTCAGCAGCAGAGGATGACTTATTTGGCTATTGGGAAGCTTGTGGAAACAGCATATCTGGAGGTATATAGTAAGGATTTGAAAACATTCTCACCACAGGCAGTATGTACTATGTGGAAGGGCTTACAGCATCTGTTACTCTAATCATTTCTACACTAGGCTTTGCAGGTTTTTCTGTTACTAGGTGTGAATGTTTTGTCAGGCAGAATTTTTTTTTATTTAGAATGTGCATTTTCTTCAAAATTAGCTATGCATGTGTTTAGAGTAGCATAGTAGTTGGGTGAGAAGTACAATGGGGGTGTTGTCAAAAATTTGGTATGTGGGGCTTTGAGAAACATATGGAAGATCTGACCAAACTCCTTGCATTTTCTTTTTTTTTTAATTTGTGTTTTTTATTTTTCTTTAAAAAAAGGAAAAAAAAATCTCTTTATGTATTATTCATGCTGTAAATGAACTTTTACTTTCTGGAATATAGGTACTGGCTTCTTGGTTCCTATGGTTGGACAGGAGTCAGTAGGGCTTCTTTTTAAGTTTCTTGTATTATTTCTGTATGTAACTGTCTTTTTGTTCTTTTTAGAGTTCTACAGTATTGTGATTTTATGTTTGTATTGAATTTTCAATAAAAATGCTCCTACTTCTCCTGCAAGGGACTCTGCTCTCTTCCTGTTAGAGAGCAGGGTAGACCTTGGGATGGATAGTGGCTGTTCTCAGGGGGTTACAGAAATAGAAATTTCAGGCACTCAGCTTGATATTTCGGAAAAACACAAAACAGACTCCAGCAAGAGGATGCATGTCTGGCTATCACAGTTTAAAGAAAAGAAAATGTTTCTCCTGGAAGAAGAGGTGGCTAAATGTTTTCATGAAAAGGAACACCTGGAATGGGAGAAATTAAGATTATAACAGTTTGAATAACCAACTGGCTCCCTCCCATTGGTTTAATAGTTGCAAGGTAAACAGAAATTTACCTGTAGTAGTGGGCAAAACAGACTTGACTGTATCACAAGAGATCAAACTGCTAATGCTGCTATGAGACCTGGCAGGACTGTACAGATGATTGAAAGGAGAGATGCCTAGAGTCCAGATGTGTCCTTACCTACAGATGGTTGGGTAAAGGCTCTGAAGGAAGTAGATAGGATTTCTGACTCTGACATCTAACCGTGACAGTGTCAAGGGGAAATATCAAGATGGTTGACAGTGCAGCAACAACCAAAAATGCCACCAGTCCACCTCCCACTACTACCATTCATGATGCACATGGCTTCCTGACCGCACAAGTGGTAGGGCATAGCAGTTCAAATTCCCCATTGTCAACAAGGGAACTCAACAAAAAATATGGAGGGATAGGAATGCCAGTCATGGTCTTCACAGATGCCCAAACAAAGTGTGGCAACTCTACCTGCTCAAAGCACAGAGCATCACTTTCTTGGAGTGGCATCGCTGCTGGGGCAGGAGTCACGCCAGCACACATATATGGCACACAGAGCTCGGGTGGGGGTGGGGCAGCACAGAAGGATTATCAAAAAAGAATTGAAGAGAAAACACAAGGCACTGTACATTATGCTCACAAGACTGCCACTGATCTCATGTACCATGAGAGATACAGGTTTACACTCAAGGCAGCGGCAAAACAACATTGACTAGCATAAAACATTGGAATGGTTGAAGGGGTTTAAGGGGAACTGAGACAACAATACTGTAGGCTCAGACAACTCAGCTCAGTCTGATGCCCTGACACACTGTAACTCCCCAGCCTGTACAGGCAGTTGGTGAGACCTGATCTGGAGTACTGCATCCAGTTCTGGAGACCCCTTCTCTACAAGGACATAGACAGGATGGAGACAGTCCAGAGTAGGGCAACTAAAATGGTGCAGGGTCTGCAACAGAAGTCATATGAGGAGAAACTAAAGGAGCTTAATATGTATACCCTTGAGGAAAGGAGGGAGAGGGGGGACGTGATAGAAACTTTTAAGTACCTCAAGGGAATCAGCAAAGTCCAAGAGGGTAGCATCTTTCAGAAAAAGAGATGTGCAAGAACAAGGGGATACAATTTGAAGATAGAGGGGGAACGGCTCAGGGTTAATGAGAAGAAGTATTTCTGCTGGTGGACTCATGGAACAGCCTTCCCGAGGAGGTTGTGGGGTCAAAAACAGTGGGGAAATTCAAGAATGCATGGGACAGACATAAGGCAATTCTTGTGGGGGGGTAGGAAGAAATAGGCTATTGGTCAAATAGGATCGGCAGCTTATCCAGTAGAAAGAGAAATGGGCATACTAGGTGGGACAAGTGGTCCTTATCTGCCATCAGTCTTTGTTTCCATGTTTCTATGTTTCATCTAGGATTCACAGATACCTAGACATTGTTGGCTGAAAAATGCTCTTGGTCCATACAAGCTGGCCACCCTACCTATGTATTCTGCCTTACTCTAGTTGTCATCTTTCCCTTTGTTACTGTAACCCCCCTTTTCTAACTAAACCCACATGCCTGTCCCATCCCTGCTTGTAGCTGCTGATTTATTTGGCCTGTACCACTTTCTCTTGTAGCTTATTGCACTTGTCTACCACCCTCTGTGTGAAGAAGTGCTTATGGGTGTCCTTTTTGAATCACCAGCCTGCCAGCTTTAGTGAACTCCCTCTCATCCCAGTGTTTGAACTCAAAGAAAAGAGTTCCTTGACATCCACTCTATTTATCTGGTACAGGTACTTGTATGTTTTGGTCATGTCATCCCTTTCCTTCCTCTTTTCAAGGGTGTATATGTTTAAGTCCTGCAGCCTCTCCTCACACATCTTTCCCCCCAAGACTATAGACCATGTTAGTTGCCTTGTGCTGTACTACTGAACCTCCACCTTGTTGCAGTCTTTCCTCAGGTGTGGGCTCTAGTACCTTTGTACAGTATTTCAGGTGCGACCACTCCAGTGACCTGTACAGATTCATATACATTTACATCCTTCTGGTAACACAGAACATAACTCTGCCAGTCCACAGTGGCAATTAACACAACAGAATCAGGACCCTCCCAGAATTCCCCCACCAAGGATGGCATGCATGTTTCAAAAGATCTGGCCTAGAGAAGGAATGCGGTTAGGTTAGATTACAAAGGAGGCCCAGTACCAAGACTAAGCAGAATTTATGTTGCAAGAACACTGCTGAAGGATTCCATGTCCTTTTATGCATTAGAAGCTTATGCTCTCATGCATTCAGTAGGGGATATAGTCTATTACATCATTTTTAAGACCCCAGCTGCATTAGATCCTTTCAGGAAAAAATATTCATAGCTCAAAGTGACCCCCACTAGATTCCTTTCTGGGCCATTCCCCTCACAAAACTAACAATAAATGTGACTATAATTTTGTTAAAAAATGGGGGTCTAAATATTTTGGAGGTCGTATTTTGGTTAAGACAATGCTGCCTCGTATTAGAGAGTCCACCTCAGATCATTGACACTGAAGACAAATGGACAAGGGGATGAAAGGTGAAGCTCAAATTAAAAAAGACTGATACTGGGCTCTTCCATCTGCTTAGCTGCTTTTATATCGGGAAAGACTGTGGCTTATGCTTTTATGTAGGGCACTTAAAGACATGCTACAAATGCGGATCCAGGTGGCACCTAAATAATGCCTGCAATAAAGTGCATTGCCGAGCCTTTTTGGAATATGACTGTGTAACTCTCTATTGCCCAAATCGGTATTGGTGCAGGTCATGTGAAGAAACAGGCCACTCACTCCTGAGATGTCCATGGGCAATGCAGAAACATGACAATGGTTTAAGACTCCATATTGACCCAGGTACAAATTATGGCAGTGAGACATGAAGAAGGCAGCCCCCCCCTCCCCCCGGGGTCCAGTGCTATGGCTGATCCTCAAGTACAACAGCTTGACGCTTCTAATAGCAAGGAGATAGCACTGCACAAAGTCACATGACTGATGAAACAGAAGCCACACAGACAGCATCTGCCCAAGAAGGAAAACAACAGCTGCCTATTCCTGTCTCAGACTAGGACTCTCATATAGTGGAACATGATAATCTGCAAGAGTCAGAACCCATGAATGTTCCCTCCACAACCCCCAGACACTGAGCAACTCTATTCTGTCACATGGAGTGGAAACAGGCACCAATGACTTCACAGAAGGGGCAGTTACCAGAGTTGCCACCACAAGCACAGGAGCAATTAGCATGCCAGAACCATCACAGGAGCAGGAAGAAAATGCATCTAGCAATTATTCAGAGATTGGTAGGCGGTTACTGGAGCCTCCTGTGAGCAGCAAAACAACATTTGTTTCACGCCCATGAAGCAACCACAGGTGCTGAGAAGCTCAGCTGGGTTGGACCTGATCAATAGTGGGATGGAAGATCTCCAGTGAATGCAAGGGGCTACCAGAAGTGGTGCTGGTGAAAGCAAAATGGCCGAGAGGTGTTGCTAGTGTTAAGGAACTGCTCTGCTTGTGTGCTGAATGAAACTGACCTTTGTACTGAGTTTTGCCACAGTTTCTGTTCTCAGAAGTCCTGCAATGGATCCTCTGTCACTGGAGCTCCAGAAACTGTCAAAGAAAGAGAGAAGTTGCAGGAACGGGAGCAGAAAGAAAAGCGAAAAGAGACCAGCAGGTCTCCTTCTGACCTAGTCAACCCCGATGAGAGAGAGTGTACATACCCATGAACAAATACCTGGGTTTTGTGTTTTCGAGTAGCTTTGAGGGTGGGGGGGTGAGTCTGTCCACTGCAGCTGAGACTCCTAGCTGTGGCCCCATATGAAAATATTATGTTCTTGAGATTCCCTACATAACTGAGCAGAAGGAAAAGCCCTCCATTTCTCTTAAGCTGGGTTCCCTTAAAACTATCAACAAGTCCTACTCAGTACTGTTAAAAGCAATCCAGAAGCTGCATGAAACATGGGGTTCTGTCACCTCCTGCTGTGATGTCACTGAATGTTGGGTAACTGAGCTAGATACAAATGTAACTATTAATGAAGGACCATGCTGCCCATGTAACCAAACTAGAACCTAATGTTGCACTGCTATCAGCCATCTTACGGAACAACATTTCACAAGCCTGCAAAACTGAAAATTTAGAAAATGCAACATGCACCAATAACATACAGATTGTCATGTGCCATCACTTGAAACCCCAGAAAAGATCACTTGGGACATTAATTGAGACTTTTTCATAACATTCTTTGGATTCAGTACTGATTAATATGCTTCCACTAACCAAAGTTTACGATTCCTGGTATGTTCAAAGAAAAAATCTTGTACTAGTCAAACTTCTGCTACACCTGTGACAGACACCATGACAGACAGGTATTTTATCTTCTAGACCTGCAAGTTTGCCCTGAGCAGTAATAGAGACAATATAATAAAACAGGCTAGAATCAAAGGGGCAATGCTATATAAGAATTCAAAGGTATATGTGTACACTGATATCAGCTTGTTGATGAAAACCAGGTGCGCAGATTTCTAGTGTACAAGTCTGAAGCAGGCTGGTTGGTACTGAAAAGTTGATATTTTTTTTATCTTGATCACTTAGCCAAGTACTAAAATCCAAGGCAGCATCAAAACACAGAAAGAGGGCGTTAGCTCCTCTGACTCAGATGCAGCAACTGATTCAGATTTTGATTCACATGAAGATTTTGAACAACTATTGGAATCGGTGGACCACCAAAGGAAGAGCAGACAGAAGGCTAACTATTTATTTGGAAATAAAAACTGCCCATGTTCATGGTTTGCAGTAGTATGCTGAATGACTCTCTAATTGCTGGACATTAGTTCAATGAATTTCTCCTTGGAACAATAAATATATGGCTCTCATGATGTTATACCATTTAAGACATGGCTATACATCCACAGCTTGCAGTTTTTATGTTGATTGCGTGCATGCGCAAGAAACATATTGTGGCAGCTTTCTCCAGAAGCAGGTTGTGGAGGTGTGGCACTGTTGTGGCCAATGCCCCCACAGCCTTGAAAGGCTTGGCCTGCTTCCCCCAATGCCGTGGCACGCTGCTGATGACACTGGTTCAGCCAGCGTGCCACAACCTTGTAAAAAATTAGCCACTGCAATCAGGGTCCGCCTCGACATTGCAGCGTCAGCCATTCACTGCAATGAGGGAGTGACCCGTCATTGCAGGGCAGGATCTTGAAAAACTGATATTGTTTGTGAACATGGTGGTAGCTTGCTGATGTGTTCTAATGTGTGTTAACCACTGAGGGAATGCCCAATCCCCCTCAGCAGCATGTACTTGACCGTGTTTATTTGCCGATAGGGGCCCAATCCTAATGAAGCTTCAGTGCATAAGATTAATGTTGCTGACGGGGACCCACTCTGGTCAGCATAATGTCATCCCCTTTTCGTTTTGTGCCAATGGGGTGCCCCAATCCCTAATCGACGCCAATGTAATACCCCCCTTTTATTGTGTGCCGATGGGGGCGCCTTCCCCAAAAAGAAAGTATCCTTTGGCACACTGGGAGCCCACCCCAGCGTGCCACATCCCCCTGTAAAATAAAAAATGGTCTCTTTTTTTTTTTTAACCTGTAAAAAAGGAAACGGTCCCTCGGCGGCAGTGTTGGCCAAGTTACTTTTTCTATTACTTTCTATTATGTTTGGAAACTTGTTTCAGGAAGCTCTGTGCAGTCACTAGCAAGGATGGAGAAGTACTAGACAAAGTAATACACCTTACAATTATAGTTACTTATTTCTTTTAATACAAAAACAATACAAAAAAAATGACTATAACAGATTAAATTTTTTGAAAGTAATAGGTTAGTTACTAGTTACTTTTAAATAAATGTAATCAGTTACAGTTACGTATTTCTTTTGTATAAAAATACATCAATAAATGCAACTGTAAGGTGTATTACATCTTCCAGTACTTCTCCATCCTTGCTAGTGACTGCATAGAGCTTTCTGGAACAACTCTTCTAAAGTAATAGAAAGTGATAGAAAAAGTAACTTACCCAACACTGCTCGGCGGTCTCCCTGCCCTCCCAACCCACGCCCACCCACTGCACACCCTGCCTCCCACACCCCACCCCATACTTACCTCGGAGTCCGTCGTGACAATCTTCGTGGACTGGGAACACGTCTGCACTCTTCAAAGCCGACCACTAACTGAGGAAATGCCGGTGAGCTGTATAACGGAATAAATAGGGGGGTTTCAACTTTGATGCATATCTCAGGCAGTTTTTGGAATTTTGGCACCAAATTTTCAACATGGGGTTTTTGGGACCCCTCCTCATGAACTCTGTCACTGTCATGTTGTTATTTGGCCCCGAAAGGTGATTTCGCGGTCACTGCGCAGAATCCCCGTTCGGGACCAATTAATGAAATGACAGTGCCAGTGTTCATGAGGAGGGCTCTCAAAAAGCCTATACTGCAAATTTGGTGGGAAAAATCTAAAAAGTGACTGTTTTCCATGTGCATTGGCGTGAGTTGCTACATGACGCTCATAACTCGTGAATCTGCAATATTTTGCCAGATTTTCAACATTGACATTTTTTCAGACCTCCTTGTGAACAGTACAGCTGTCATTTTCCATATCCTGGCCAAACTGTGTTTTCACACTTCTGGCGCACAATATCACGGTTGCTGTGGGAAATCAGTGTTCAGGACAGATTAAGAAAATGACAGTGGCACTGATCATGAGCAGAGGTCCTAAAATGCCTATGTTGAAAATTTGGTGATGATACTCAATAAAATAACTGTGTTACGAGTGTGCATTGCGCAGTTTGCACGCACGCTCGTACCATCACGAATTAATAATATTTTCACTCCAGATTCTCAACATTGCCATTGTTTTGCACCTCCTTATGAACAGTACAGCTGTCATTTTTCACATCCTGGCCAAAATGTGTTTTCGCAGTTCTGGTGCAGAATCTCGTGGTCACTGTGGGAAATCAGTGTTTGGGACACATTATGAAAATGACAGTGACACTGCTCATTAGCAGAGGTCCTAAAATGCCTGTGTTGAAAATTTGGTGAGGAAAGTCCATAAAATGAGGTATTATTCGAATGTACATTGCACAGTTTCACTGCCTTTCATTACATTAACTTTTAATATTTCACTCCAGATTTTCAGCATTGCCATTTGCCACACCTCCTTATGAACAGTGCAGCTGTCAGTTTCACTTCTGGCTGAAATGTGTTTCGGCTCTTCTGGCACAATAGCATGGTCTCTGTGGGAAATCAGTGTTCGGGACATATTAAGAAAATCACACAGACATTGTTCATGAGCAGAGGTCCTATAATGCCTATGTTGAAAATTTTGTGATGAAACTCCATAAAATGACTGTGTTATGAGCATGTGTTGTGCAGGTTCCACGCACCCTTGTAAGTTTGCAAATTAGTAATATTTTCACATCAGATTTTCAGCACTGGCATTTATTCACACCTCCTTGTGAACAGTATAGCTGTCATTTTTCACATCTTGGCCGAAATGTGTTTCCGCGTTTCCGGCGCACAATACTACAGTCAATGTCAGAAATCAGTGTTTGGGACAGATTAGGATCGAGCGACCGGGGAGGAGCTCTGTTGGGACTGCTGCAGATTTCTTTGTGGACAGGAAGAGGTGACAATGCTGGCAGGAGCCCAGTACAAAAGGGCAGCCTGCAGCGCAGAGAGATACAGAACAAGTGAGTGAGGGAGGGGGAGTGAGTGAGCTCAATGGAGCACTGTTGTGACTGCTGCAGATTTCTTTGTGGGCAGGAAGAGGTGACAATGCAGGCAGAAGCCCAGTACAAAAGGGCAGCCTGCAGTGCAGGGAGATACAGAACGAGTGAGTGAGGGAGGGGGAGTGAGTGAGCTCAACGGAGCACTGTTGGGACTGCTGCGGATTTCTTTGTGGGCCAGAAAAGGCAGCAATGCAAGCAGGGGCTGAGTACAAAAGGGCAGCTTGCAGCGGTGGGAGTAACAGAATGAGTGAGTGAGAGAGGGGGAGTGAGCGAGCTCAACAGAGCTCTATTGTGACTGCTGCAGATTTCTTTGTGGGCAGAAAAGGGTGGCAATGCAGGCAGGAACCCAGTACAGAAGGGCAGCCAGCAGTGCTGGCAGAAACGGAATGAGTGAGTGAGACAGGGGGAATGAGTGAGCTCAATGGAGCTGTGTCAGGACTGCTGCAGATGTCTTTATGGGCAGAAAAAGCTGCCAACGCAGGCAGGAACCCAGTATAAAAGGGCTGCCTGCAGCAGCGGGAGACACAGAATGAGCGAGTGAGGGAGGGGGAGTGAGTGAGCTCAACGGAGCTCTGTTGGGACTGCTGCAGATTTCTTTGAGGGCAGAAAAAGGCAGCAATGCATGCAGGGGCCCAGTACAAAAGGGCAGCCTGCAGCGGCGGGAGAAACAGAACAAACAAGTGAGGGGGGGACTGAGTGAGCGAACTCAACAGCGCTCTATCATGACTGCTGCAGATTTCTTTGTGGGCAGAAAAGGGCAGCAATGCAGGCAGGAGCCCAGTACAAAAGGACAGCCTGAAGCGCCAGCAGAAACGGAACGAGCGAGTGAGAGAGGAGGAGTGAGTGAGGCCAATGGAGCTCTGTTGGGACTGCTGCAGATTTCTTTGTGGGCAGAAAAAAATGCCAACAGAGGCAGAAGCCCAGTACAGAAGGACAGCCTGAAGCACCAGGAGAAACAGAATGAGCGAGTGAGATGGGGGAGTGAGCGACCTCAACGGAGCTCTGTTGGGACAGCTGTGGATTTCTTTGTGGGTGGGAAAAGTGCCAATGCAGGCAGGAGCCCAGCACAAAAGGGCAGCCTGCAGCACTGGGAGAAACAAAATGAGCGAGTGAGAGAGAGGGAGTGAGCAAGCTCAATGAAGGTCTATCGTGACTGCTGCAGATTTCTTTGTGGGCAGGAGAAGGTGGCAATGCAGGCAGGAGTCCAGTACAAAAGGCCAGCCTGCAGCCCTGGCAGAAATGGAATGAGTGAGTGAGAGAGGGGGAGTGAGCGACCTAAACAGAGCTGTGTCAGGACTGCTGCACGTCTTTGTGGGCAGACAAAGACTGCAATTCAGGCAGGAACCCAGTACAAAAGGGCAGCCTGCAGCAGTGAGAGACTCAGAATGAGCTAGTGAGGGAGGGGGAGTGAGTGTGCTCGACAGAGCTCTGTTGGGACTGCTGCAGATTTCTTTGTGGGCAGAAAAAGCCAGCAATGCATGTAAGGGCCCAGTACAAAAGGGCAGTCTGCAGTGGCGGGAGAAACAGAATGAATGAGTGAGAGAGGGGAGTGAGTGGGCGGAGCTCAACAGAGTTCTATAGTGACTACAGATTTCTTTGTGGCCAGAAGAGAAGGCGGCAATGCCGGCGGAGCCAGCCACAAGGGCAGCTGCAGGCGCCGACAGAAACGGAATGAGCGAGTGAGAGAGGGGGAGTGAGCGAGCTCAACAGAGCTCTGTTGGGAATGCTGCAGATTTGTTTCTGGGCAGAAAAAGGTGCCAACAGAGGCAGGAGACCACTACAAAATGGCAACCTGCAGTGCCAGGAGAAACAGAATGAGTGAATGAGACAGGTGGAGTGAACGACCTCAACAGAGCTCTGTCGGGACAGCTGCGGATTTCTTTGTGGGGAGAAAAAGGTGCCAATGCAGGCAGAATCCCAGTACAAAAGGGCAGCCTGCTGCACCAGGAGAAACACAATGAGCAAGTTAGAGAGAGGGAGTGAGCATGCTCAACGGAGCTCTATCGTGACTGCTGTGCATTTCTTTGTGGGCAGAAAAAGGTGGCTTCGCAAGCAGGAGCCCAGTACAAAAGGCCGGCCTGCAGCACTGGCAGAAACGGAATGAGCGAGTGAGAGAGGGGGAATGAGCTACCTCAACGGACCTATGTCAGGACTGCTGCAGATATCTTGGTGGGCAGAAAAAGCCGCCAACAGAGGCAGGAGCCCAGTACAAAAGGGCAGCCTGCAGCGCCAGCAGAAACAGAATGAGCGAGTGAGAGAGGGTGAGTGATCCACCTCAATGGAGCTCTGTCGGGACAGCTGCAGATTTCTTTGTGGGCAGCAAAATGTACCAATGTAGGCAGAAGCCCAGTACAAAAGAGCAGCCTGCAGCGCCGGCAGAAATGGAACAAGCGAGTGAGAGGGGAGGGAGTGAGTGAGTGAGCTCAACGGAGCTGTGTCGGGACAGCTGCAGATGTCTTTGTGGGCAGAAAAGCCGTGAGCATGAGCAGGAACCCAGTACAAAGGGCAGCCTACTGCAGCGGGAGACACAGAATGAGCGAGTGAGGGAAGGGGAGTGAGTGAGCTCAACGGAGCTCTGTTGGGACTGCTGCAGATTTCTTTGTGGGCAAAAAAAGGCAGCAATGCATGCAGGGGGCCAGTACAGAAGGGCAGCCTGCAGCGGCGGTAGAAATGGAACGAGTGAGTGACACAGGGGGAATGAGTGAGGCCAATGGAGCTCAGTCAGGACTGCTGCAGATTTCTTTGTGGGCAGAGAAAAATGCCAATAGAGGCAGAAGCCCAGTACAAAAGGACAGCCTGCAGTGCCAGGAGAAACAGAATGAGCGAGGGAGACGGGGAGTAAGCAACCTCAACGGAGCTCTGTTGGGACAGCTACAGATTTCTTTGTGGGCAGGAAAAGGTGCCAACGCAGGTAGGAGCCCAGTACAAAAGGGCAGCCTGCAGTTCTGGGAGAAACGGAATGAGCAAATGATAGAGGGGGAGTGAGCGAGCTCAACGGACGTCTGTCATGACTGCTATGGATTTCTTTGTGGGCAGGAAAAGGCGGCAATGCAGGAAGGAGCCCAGTAGAAAAGGCCAGCCTGCAGACCCTGCTGAAACGGAATGAGCAAGTGAGAGGGGGGAATGAGCGTCCTCAACGGATCTGTGTCGGGACTGCTGCACATATCTTTGTGGTCAGACAAAGCCGACAACGCAGGCAGGAACCCAGTACAAAAGGGCAGCCTGCAGCAGTGGGAGACACAGAATGAGTGAGTGAGGGAGGGGGAGTGAGTGATCTCAACGGAGCTCTGTTGGGACTGCTGCAGATTGTTTTGTGGCCAGAAGAAGGTGGCAACGCAGGCAGAAGCCCCGTACAAGAGGGCCACCTGCAGCGCCGGCAGAAATAGAACGAGTGAGCGAGAGAGGTGGAGTGAGTGAGTGAGCTCAACAGCACTCTGTCATGACTGCTGCAGATTTCTTTGTGGGCAGAAAAGGGGAGCAATGCAGGCAGGAGCCCAGTACAAAAGGACAGCCTGCAGCGCCAGCAGAAACGGAACAAGAAAGTGAGACAGGGGGAGTGAGTAAGGCCAATGGAGCTCTGTTGGGACACCTGCAGATTTCTTTGTGGGCAGAAAAAATGCCAACAGAGGCAAAGCCCAGTACAGAAGGGCAGCCTGAAGCACCAGGAGAAACAGAATGAGCGAGTGAGACGGGGGAGTGAGCGACCTCAATGGAGCTCTGTTGGGACTGCTGCAGATTTCTTCGTGGGCAGAAGAAGGTGCCTATGCAGGCAGAAGCCCATTACAAAAGGGCAGCCTGCAGTGCCAGGAGAACACAATGAGCAAGTGGGGGTGAGGGAGCTCAACGGTGCCCTATAGTCACTGCTCTGCATTCTTTGTGGGCAGAAAAAGGTGGCAATGCAGGCAGGAGCCCAGTACAAAAGGCCAGCATGCAGCGCCGGCAGAAACAGAATGAGCGAGTGAGAGAGGAGGAGGAGTGTGCTAGCTCAATGGACCTGTGTCAGGACTGCTGCAGATTTCTTTGTGGGCAGAAAATGCCGCCAACAGAGGCAGGAGCCCAGTACAAAAGGGCAGCCTGCAGTGCCAGCAGAAACAGAATGAGCGAGTGAGAGAGGCAGAGTGACCCACCCTCAACAGAGCTCTGTCAGGACACCTGCAGATTTCTTTGTGGGCAGAAAAACGTGTCAACACAGACAGGAGCCCAGTACAAAATAGCAGCCTTCAGCACTGGGAGAAACAGAACGAGTGAGTGACACAGGGACAGTGAGTGAGCTCAACGGACCAACGCAGTCAACATTCAGCATTGACAAATGCTTGTTTTCTGTGAATAGCTGTAAAAAAATCTTATTAGAATGTATCTTGATGAAGCAGTAGGTTTCTGCTTCACACATAATATATTGATTATTCTGGTAAGTACTTGTTGTTGGTGAGGCTAAGAAAAACTGGTGTCATAGCAAGACTGCTAGTACATACTGAAGTTCAAGTTCATAAATATCTTTAACTTAATGGTCTATGCATTTTTGTATGATGGCCTTTTCTAATATTCACAGCTAGGGCTTTCTTGTTCCATGTTATTAACATTAGTGTTAATGGAGGTTAGGTTAAGCATTATTCAGCATCGACATTAACTGTATATTTGCTTGTTGATATATGTAAGCCGTAAAGAAATGACAGGGTGTGCATGGAACATAGTTTACCGCACATCCAGGGGAATAATAAGGCATGGGACCTTGGCTGAGTGCCTTTAGCCCCTGGCGTGTGGTAAAATATGTTCCATGCACACACCTGGAGTGTCTTACTGTGCTTATAAAATGGTCTACTTTATTTAAAAAAAAATGTTTATGTTAAAAACACATTTAGATATGAATACACTGACATAACTTTGTGTAGTTATACTAAAATAGTCCTTCCGCCCTTTGTGTTCAGTAATTGCTGTAGGACATTTGTCCTCCATTGGGATCCATAGTTATAGTAAGATAAGGAAGTGGCCAAGACTTTTTTTTCTGATTAATTTAAGCTGCAACTGATAGCAGCAGAAGTAAGGAGTGGGGAGAACTGAAGTTAGGTCTGGGGGCGGGCAAGGATCGCAGCACAAGCGAGCAACATATTTTTCAACGGAGTGGGCAAGAATTGCAGGACAAGCAACTAACATTTTTGAGACACTACTTAAATAAAACAATATTGCCCAAACTGTTTTTTACTGTGGCAAAGTGTGAGCGCAGTTGACAGAGCATTTCTTTTAAACAGCTGTGGTGAGGTGCGAGTGTGGTTGACAGATCGTTTCTTTTAAGCAGCTGTGGTGAGGTGTGAGTGCAGCTGCCACTAGAGAGAGCAGAAGCAGCACTGTGATTCAGCAGTGAGGACACGCGGATGGTAACTGTGTCCCATAATCCCAAGCAAACTACTAGAGCAGGGCTCATTCTGACACTTTTGTCAACAGCACAAAACGTTTTTACATTCAGCCGAAGTGTCTCATGGAAGCAGTGTTACCGAGAGTAAAAACAATGGTGGCATTGAATACAGCAACATTCTAATGGCACACTGATTCTGTAATGCAGTTCTGCTTTTCAGTACTAGTTATGCATGGGTAGCCAGCATTCTGATTGGCTGATATAGCCTATCCATTTTATAAAGAACTGTTTACTTCAAATACTTTATTGATACTTAGGAGAGTAGAGAGGTTTTTTTTGGTTAAAATTATTTCATGCCCAGTGCAGCTCGTTGGGAAGCAAGTTAATTATGCATTTTTGGTCAGTAGAACGTTTTCTGAATTTTGCACCACACACTATACATATTTTTTTCTCCTTTAACTTAAATGTTTTATGTTCTGGATGTTAGAGCTTCTCCTTAGGCACAGTTGTAGAACCTAGATGGAGTGTGAATGATATATTTTGTCTAGACAACCTGCAGATGTCTATATATGTTTCATATTATATTAATATCTAAACATAAAATGAACACTCCTGATATAGTAAATGTAATCTTTCAACAAAAATTGCTGTGAAATCTTGAATAAATAAAAGGTATATAAAAAAGGAAGAGGTGTTGGTAACTCTGCAAAAGGTCACTGATCACGCTCCCTCTTCACTGAAAAGTATTTAAACTGGCACCCCAACATGGTGTTTGGGGGACACTGCACTGTCAGAGGTGCCATCTTTCAGATAAGACATTAAACGAAGATTCTGTCTGCCTGTTCCAGTGATTGTTCAGGTCGGCATTAAAATATTCCATGGCAGTTCTCAAAAAGAGTAAGGGAATATCCCTGGCATTCTGGTCAGGCATCCCCCTTTCACTAAGGACTGGAGCCAACAGCTGAATCTGGTTCAGTATCAATTGGTTAGCATCTGAATCCCCTCTCCTCTGAAACGAGGCTGGAAACATAAAGTATTTCCTAGCCCTCCTTTTTCTGGTCAACAAATGTGAAATAAATAAAATTCAGCTTCTAAAGCAAACAAATTCCCAAATGGTTCAATGCTGTTCTCACTTAAGGAGGATTATTTGGTTCTCTATACAAAAAACTAGTTAGTGTATTTCTTTTACAAACCACATTAAACCATGTCGTGTATTTACTGTATTTCCATTTCAGCAAGGTTTTTGACTTGGTGCCACACAGAAGATTGCTGAAGAAGCTGGAAGACCTGGGCATGACTAGGGACACACTTAGATGGGTATGAAACTGGTTGAAGGAGAGACAGCATAGAGTGGTGGTAAATGGTGTCAGATCAAAAGAGAGTGAGGAGATCATGAGCTGGATACCATAGGGATCTGTAATAGGTACTGTCCTCTTCAGTGTGTTCTTAGGTTATATTTGAAAGGGCATCTGGGGCAAATTGTGTGTCTCTTTGCAGATGACACACATCTCTGTGGTAGGGTAGATAGTAACAAAGGGATCAGGGAGATGCAGAGGGAGCTACAAAGACTAGATTGGTGGTATAAAGCTTGGCAGTTGAAATTCAGTGCCAAAAAATGCAAGGTTATGCACCTGGGGGAAAAAACAGGACAGAGTACTGGATGGGAGGGGTTAAACAGAGCACTATGACAGAGGAAAAGGACCTGGGAGTTATCAGTAGTGAGTCCCTCAGACAATCAAGCCGGTGTAATAAGGCATACAGTAAGGCTAATAGAATGGTGGAGTGTATTGGAAGGGGTACTGTTGGCAGGAAAAAGGAGATACTACTACTACTACCTTAATATAGGTCACTGGTGAGGTCGCCCCTGGAATACTGTACTCAGTTCTGCACTTCTCAGCTAAGGAAGGACAGGGACTGGCTAGAGACGGTGCAACACAGGGTGACCAAGATGATGCAGAGACAACAGGGCAGATCTTGTGAAGATCGTCTGAAGGCACTCAACATGTACTCACTGAAGACCAAGTGCGGGGGGGGGGGAGATATGATAGAGACCTTCAAGTTCCTGAAAGGAATAAACAAGGTGAACAGTGGGGAAGTATTTAGCAGGAGTACAGAGTTAAGATCCTGAAGTCATGAGTGGAAACTAGCAGGTGGACGGTTCAAGAGGGATGTGAGGAAGTTCTGTTTTACAGAAAGGGTGGCAGAGCTGCGATACAGTTGTGATGGGTGCCAAGACCATAAATGGTTTCAAGCATGGCTGGGACAGTGGAAGGGTTTGGTGGTTGCTGAGGTTATTAGCAGCATGGAAGGGCACAGTGGGGTGGACCAGGAGGGATAAAACCCTGTATGGACAATAGATCCAGGGGCAGAAAGTGAACTCTGTGTAGACTAGATGGGCTATTGATCTTTTTCTGCCATCATTGTCTATATTTCTGTGTTTCTCCCTGCCTGGCTAGCTCATGACTGTGGCAGACAGCCAGGAATTAGTCTGTGCTTACCTGTACTAGGATTGTAGCAGCTGCCCACATTCAGAACCACATTAGGAAAGGCAACAATTGTTGTGGCAGTGAAAGGACCCAGGAAGACGGAACCACTGCCTGAAGACAGTCTTGCTGTGAAGGCAACCTTGAGAGATGCTGAAAAATAAATAACATGATAGAAACATCACTCTTAGCAGAAAAAGAAGCAGTACTCCAGTAAGGTAAGTGCTGGTGAAAAGTGATGTAGCTGAGGAAAAAATATGAATCTGCATTTGCATAATGTGAATAATGCATGGACAACCATACACAACAGCAATGTTTCCATTAAGGCATTGAAACAACATCATGTGGACCTGGAGAGCAAAGTTTGAGAGGTCCATGATGTCATCTCAGCCCTGAGATGGCAACACAAACTGAGTTAGGCATGGTTGCCCATGTTTTATTTTTACAGTGTATAGTTTAACTGTGTTAGAAAGTGAAAATGTCACTTTATATAAATTAGTGAGATGCATCCACTCCTCTCACATGTACCTTTCATACATGTATAGTCAGTAACTATATTGAAGCTAAATGATTATGTTGGGGGGGGGCACTTAACAGAACATAACCATACAAAGCAACTTTTTGTGACCTTTAAACTGTGCACAACTTTTTATCACCTATAATCTGTGCGCAACAAATTTTTCCCATGCACGACAAGGATTTTGTGTGCATGGAAATCCATACACAACAGAAGAGCAGCCAGCGCCTTCAAAATAGTGGAAAAACATAATATTTGGACAGAATTCCGCTTATGTTTCTCATTAACTCTGTGCTGTATGTCTGGTGATTTTTTTCAAGGCAATGATTTCCTAGAATACTGTAGGTTTAAAAGCAAAATGGACTGATTTGGAGTGGTTTAATTTTATTAATAGATTTTCCATTATCTGTGTCCAAGACTTGGGGGACCAGGATATTAATATCAATAACTATGAGTTACTTCAAGTTCCTGACAGGAAGGATAAGAAAGTGGGTAGTGCTTTGGGTGGTCTGTCCTGTTATGTCAGATGGATGTCTTCTGTCACCTAGGCTCATAAAAACCATGGATTTCTGTTTAATCTTGCTTATTAATACTCATGCAGGCCAAATAATCTTTATATATGTTCCCCCATATTATTATTATTTTTTTCTGTGGATGTCTGGATACACCTAAGTGATATAGATCTAAGATCATTCTTGTCAGGGATTTCTCCAGGTTTGACCTTGGTGCTTTTTAGGAGGATCTTATACTCATGGACTGGTCTGCAGTGATGGATGCCCAGAATGCTTCCTCAGCAGTCTGCCATTTCCTTAGCATCTTTGGGGTGCTACAGGACAAGCATGCCCCTCTTGTCAGATGGAGGGTAAAGGGGGCAACTACGAAATGGCTGCATGGGAGCCTCCTTGCTCTCATGAGGACTAGGGACAAATGCTGGGCCAATTTCAAGGTCTCAATGGACCAGGCCATTTTCCAGCATTACAGAAGGCTCAAAACAAATGTAAAAAGGCTATCAGGGCTGCAAAAAGCGAATTTTGCAAAACCACCTTACGGACCTCAGCTAAGGACCCTAGGAGCTTCTGGAGGAATATTAAAAACATTGTGAGTGGTTCCTCCACCTGTGAGGCCCCTGACATGCTTATTGAGGGTGCCAGCCAGCTGTACTAATCCGATGACCATCACAAATGCATTTAACTCACATTTCTCGGACTTGTCTGACTTCACCTCTTTATTCTCCTCCAATGGTAGTGACAGACCTGTCCAGGCCCCTTCATCTCAACCGGCATCTTCCCCTTGTCGTCTGTTCTACCTCAAGGCTGTGATGGTACATAAGATGCAGAGATTGCTCTCTGGTCTCTCCCCCTTTACTAGTGCTGGTCATGATGGTATGGATCCAAAGCTTCTCCGCCTTGTGGCTACCTTCATTGCCTCCCCTGTGGCCCATATCATCAACCTATCCTTAGCCTCTGGGGTTATTCCTGACCTGTGGAAGGTGGTGAGGGTTGTCCCTATACTCAAACAGGACAACCCTAGGATCCTAGATAACTATTGGCCGATTGCCATCCTGCCTGCTATTGGTAAGCTTCTTGAGAAAGTTGTGGTGGGGCAACTCACAGATTACATCCAGTCTCATAAGCTACTGTCTCCCTCGCAGCATGGCTTTCGTAAAGGGCATAGTACTACCTCTGCCCTAGTCACTGTCACTTCTGGGATAAGGGCTGCTATGGACCAGGGCAGACTCTCTGGGGCCATCTTTATTGATCTCTCTAAGGCCTTTGACCTAGTTGACCATACCTTGCTATGCACGCAACTTAGGACATTGGGCCTGTCCCCGCCTGCACTCAGTTGGTTTCACAATTATCTTCAGGGCAGTCATCAACTTACCAAATATAGTAAGGTGCTCTCCAATGCCGCTGCTGTGTCCTCAGGGGTTCCCCAGGGGTCAGTCTTCAGGCCCCTGCTCTTCTCCATATTCGTCAATGCCCTTCCCTCCTCTGCTGCCTCTTGCAAGACCATCCTGTATGCTGATGACCTTGTTATTCTCACTCATGCCTGGGACATTGGGGTCATTAACCACCAATTGAGTGAAGATTTCATGAGTATCCAATCCTGGATATTGTCTCACAAGCTGGTCCTAAACCTTAGAAAGACTCAGGCCATGCTGTTTGGATCCCAGGCTAACTTAAAGGCCTCCTCTGTCCCTCTGTGCATCTTGGGTATTGATGGTGTTCTTGTGCTCACCACCAACTCTGTCAAATATCTTGGGGTGACACATGACCTTCAGCTTGACCTTGGTCACCATATCCACAATATGTGTCGAGCTGTTAACTGGAAATTGGGTCTGGCTTACAGGGCAAAGAATAATCTTACCTTGGTTGCTTGCCTTGCACTGGCCAGAGGAGTGCTCCTCCCATCTCTGTGCTATGGGCTCCTTTTGTTTGCCCATACTACCAATGTCCACCTCACTAGGTGGACCATAGCCTACAATAATATCTGCCATTTTGCTCTTGCAGCCCCACGTCTTACTCACCATTGTGATCTGTACACAGGCTTAACTGGCTCTCCCCATCCAACTACATGAATTTTGTCTTGGGCTGCTTCACGGGCAAGGTTCTGAGCTCTGGCACCCCCCTGGATTGGGGGAGCTTCATGTGCCTGCTGTCTCCACTCCCTACTCCCTAAGGTCCTTGGGCCCCACTATCCTCAAGGTTCCTGTGATGCGTACCCAAATGGGAGACAGGGATTTTGCATCCTGTGCCCCGAGATTATGGAACTCCTTTCCTGTCCAGGTCAGGTCTGCCCCTTCCCAGGCATGTCCATGAACCTCCCTGTGGAAGCACTTGAAGCTCTCCTCAGTATGTGATTGTCTCAGACCTCCCTGAGTACTCTGGTCCCTGTACTGTACTTGAGCACATTATCTCTTGCACTTGGCTGTGGCCCTACTGTTGCTACTTGCCCGCCTGGGTGTGGCCCTGTGTAAATTGTGTATATTCTGTATATTTTTGCTAGGCATAGTGCTATAGAAACTCTGTGCTGTTACATGTTCACATCTGAGGGTGTCCACTGCTGTAATCTGAGCTATCCCACTATGTATGTTATGTTTCTCCTGACTTCAGTGTATCTGCCTCACTTGCTTCAGTTTGTACTCTGTGTGTTCTTTATCCTCCTGTACTCTCCCGGGTCGTACCTGAAAATAGGCATATGTTTTGTCTAGTGTACTTACCTGGTTAACAAAAGTTAAATAAATAAATATAATTGATAATCTTCATGTGAATTACTCAGGCAGCCTAATTTTAATATAGGTGGATGTGAATACTGGATGTGAATGCCTGTATTGGAACATTTGATGGCCTGACTAATAATACAGTTGTGAACTACATGAATGATGATTATGTAATTGTCAAAAAGAATTCTTAGGATATTAAAACTAATTCTGTTGACCTTAAGCTGATTAAATTCATGCAAGAATATAATCTGTACCCTCTTAATTTTAGACAAGATGGCGACCAAGTAGGTAATGTAATTAATTTTTCTCCTCAGGGTACCTCTGTGATTTATCTAGCAATTTGGGGTGGGCACTTAACTAGATTAATAGATTCATAGAAATGTGGCAGCAGAAAAGGACCCAGTTGGCCTACTGAGTCTGCCTCTTAACCCCCCCAATAGAGAAAGATATGAAACTACTTAGTAGGGCTGAGAGTGATCACTTTCCTGTATTACTTCATTGGAATTTTGAGAATTATACTACTCTTCATAGCTGTAACAACTCAAGTGCTCCTGCCCCTTTTCCTCCAATAGAAATTAGAAATAAAAAAGGGTGAAACAGGATACGGATCTCATCTAAAGTCTTGATAACATATTGATTCCCTCCTTGGAAGCATAGTTGAACATTGACTTTGATAACACCTCAGCCCCTGATATGTTTGATCTCCTAGAGGATCTCCTGTCTTAAATTTGTTCAATTTTATATGTGGAAACTCAAAATAAACCTTATAAATTGTCTGGATGGTTTGACACTTACAGCCAAAAAGAAGGCTAAAATACTAGTGAAAGTTACTTTTACAAAAAATCATCAGTCTATATCTTATTGTAGAATTTTGAACCAGGAAAGAAAAGCATGTGCAATTTTGTTTAACAGAAAAAAGCGTCTTCTGTACTGTAGACAATGGAAGATGTTAAATATTGTTACTAGAAAGGGTCTTTTGGCTTTTAGTTGCTAAAGAAACATCTGACTATAGCTCCAACATTGATACATTTATCTTGGCTGAGTCCTGGGAAGCTCATTTTTCTTCCATATTTTTTAATGGTGATGCAGTAGAGGGTGAGCCTGATCATATTGGTCTAAATAATAGCTTTTTGTTTGAATTCAGTATCCATTTTTGAAGTAATTACCACATTAAATTCTCCTAAACATAATAAAGCCCCTGGGCTGGACTTGATTCCAGCAGAGGTTTACCTTCACATGCCTCTCTTATGGGCTGAGTTTTTTTAAATATCTTTTTTCATATAGCTGTTGCCACCTTCTCTTGTCATCAGACTCCCTCAGGGGGCTACCCTGGGAGCCATCACATATGGCAATGGGGGGGACATAGCTTTTTCCACGATTTTCTCCCTAATCTCCCCAGTGTCCCAGCAGACATGGTCACACATGTGCATGGAGGCATGCATGTGCAGCAGAACCAGTGAAGGCCCTGCTCCACCTACCTGGCTTAGCATCAGCCCCCCCATTTGCCTGACACTACCACCAAGCCTCCTCCTGGTAGCAGTCAAGGGCTAACCTCTCTAATCCAGGAGAGGAGAGCTGCCTGCTGGCCTCTCAGTCCTCTCCCTGTCCTCCCCTGCCAGCCACCCTATGGTGGCCCGAGCTCGTTCCCAAACTGGGGTCACCCACACGGAAGAGGTGAAGCACCCTTGGCATCTCTGCCCTCTACACCACTGGGCCAGCTTTTTAAAATATTTTTAATAAAGGTAGTAGGGAGGGCTTTATTCCAAACTCATGGCATGGTGCAGAAATTGTGCTGATTTTCAAAAAAAGCTAATAAAATAGACTCTCATATGTATAGGCCTATAAGTCTTTTGGACATTTAATCAGACATTTCACAAAAATAATACTTGAGAGATTAAATAAGAAGATTACGGGTCTTGGAGGTTTGTCTAGTCTTCAGTTTAGTTTTACAGATAATTGCTCAACAGTAGATAACTGCTTTATTTTTCTTAAACATTTAGTGGAAATTGTATTCAAATAAGAAAACAAAAGCTTTGTGTGGCCTTTATTGATTACAGTGCGGCTTTCAATTATATCTCATGATCTATGATATGGCATCAAGTGTATCAATGGGGAATTAATCTAGATTTAATCTCTATCCTAAAAAGGCTGTATACTTCGACCTGGGCCAGGCTAGGCTGGGCCCATGGGGACATTTTTCTTCTAGGTTTTTGCCTAATAAAGGTGTTAGGCAGGGATGTTTGTTAATCTCAACTCTCTTTAGTACTTATATAAATCAGATTCTTGTAAGTCTTTCACAAGAAGTATCCACCTCCCCCAAGAGGGAGTACATTGGAAATTCCTGTTCTTGCTTATGCCAATGATTTAGTAGTTTTTTCTATAACTAGATCAGGGTTACAAAAAAAACATTAAACCATTTATATGAAGAATCACAGAAATTATCTTTAACAATAAATGCTCAAAATGTCAGATCCTTACCTTTGGTTCTAATAACAATCATTCTAAATGCAGGGTTGGGGATATGATTTTACACACAGTTCATACACCTATTTAGGCTTGGAGTTAAGTGCAAATGGTTCCCGGCCCGCTCATCTTTCAAAATGTACGCTTAAAGCCAGACACACTTTACTTTTAGTTTGGTAGCAATAGTGTCAAACCTTTACTACATTTTTGTGTTACAAACTTAATGCCCAAGTGCTATTTGGATGTGAAATCTGGGGACCATAGAAGGTAAGTAAATGGGAAAAAAAAAACAACAACTCTCCAGCTATTGAGATTCTCTTTGGGACTTAATAAATCTACTCTGTGCCCATATATTATGGCAGAGCTGGGGCTTGATAGTTTTAAAACATTAGCAGACTCGTCTATTTTGAACTAGTGAATTAAAATAACAAGAGCACCAGAGTGAAACTCTGTCTTTTTAAAATTTGGAAAAAGAAAAATGGGCTTCCCTTGGGTGTAAAGTCTCCGCTTGGTTGGACAATGTCTCACTTCTTCTAGAGGAATACCAATTGAATTATCTGGAGAATTATGTTAAGCAGAGTGTTGGGATTAGTCTCAAATATAAACTCTATATTAAAATTAAGATTTGAGGTGTTAAAGGGTATGGAAGCAATTGTGAATTCTAAATTCTCCACTTGATATTCTAAAAATTATATCTGATTTGGTTATAGCTAATATCTTGATCTTATTCTTGACCCAAAAAAAATATATATTTTTGTGAGTTATAAATCTGAGACCTTTCCAAGCAATGTTTTGGGTACTTGGTTCTCAAAATACCCTAATTCAAGCAGTATTGTTCTTATTATGCTTATGTTACAGAATCCAGAAGCGTTTGAACATGTACTCTTGCTTTGTGCATGGTATGCCAAACCCAGAGCAACATGAATAAATCCAGTCATTGCAAGATTATCTTCAATCCCTGCTGATCTGGTATCTTGTTTATTAACTGTGAATGATGAGTACATTACAAAGCGGCTGGACAAGTATTTGCTAACATCAAATATTTGAGAACTAATATGCCCCTTACTTGTCCGAGAGTTTCTTTATAATTATAGAGATTGATTACCCCAAATTATAAGGAAGGAGTAACCCACGACAGGGTATGGGTATACGTAAGCATTAAGCCTTGATGAATGTGGCATCTAATGGTAGATTAATGCATGGTTGGGAGGGCGTACAATGGCTCAACCATGCATTAATCCCATTAGATGCCAGCTTCGGAGTGGCTTAATGTGTTTGTAACATGGCATCCACTACTATAGAGGCATCATGGTTCTGTTTTAAATAGTATGAACAACATAATACAGCCAGTCTGTTTCTTTTCATTAACTTTTTACTGCACTTCTGAAAACTTTACAAACAACGATTTCTATCATGATGTGTAGAAAATATAATATAATGCTACATATGCACAATTGTCTGCTTGCCACATTACTATGCTTTTTTTACTGTTCTACGCAGGTATTATTTCTATACCAGCTCTGGAGGTCTACGATTCCATCATTTATAGCGCGCTCTCTGTACTTATGCTCCAGATTTGCATATTGCGTGCCGCTCGCTTCTGAGTACTCCTGTTCCATAATGGCCATCTCCACACACTGGGCGACAAGCAGTACCTGATACCGTGCAGAAGACAAACTACCCTATTTTGACTGTTCCTTAGCTACTACGGCTGTTGCTTTTCCACTGTGTGGCTCGTTGTGGTACTTCACTTTGGACACGGCATTACTCCTGGATTAATACCCGCTCCAAACTATACCAGGTGATGCATTTCCTCCAATCTGTTTTCCCACTTTTATGAATAATAAGTTTGCCATGTTACAATGAGCATTAATGCATGCCTAGAGGTATTGGAGTCATGAGGCTGCAGGCATACCCTGGAATGGGTTAATCCTCTTATAACATGGGTTATGTTATGTTAAAGGTTTACCTAAAGAAATATTAAAATAAATCATTGCAAACATGGAATTATAATAAAATAGTCCTTCCGCCTAATGGATATTGTGTACTGAGGATGCCATAGTTGTCCACTATGTGGATTTGTTGTTATGGGGATGCAAGTGCTGTGAAAGATGCCAAATTTGCCATTGTAAGGCAAAATTCTGCCATTCAGGGTAAAATTATGCTGTTTGAAGGTGAAATTCCGCTGTTCTTGGCAAAATTCTGCCATTTAGGGTGAAATTCTGCTGTTCTTAGGTGAAATTCCACTGTTTAAAGGCAAAATTCACCTTATCTTTGACGTGTCTATGGTGGAGTGATTTCTCTAAGTCAGTTTATATTGCTGTCAATCAGGATATTATGGTCTGGCAAGGCAACTGTGGGTATACTGTAGATTAATCAATGGTCAGGTGATGTGTTCTTTCTATCAACTGACCATCTTTTGAGTATTTAACTTGGTGTTACAATGTAGCATAGTAATAATGGAGATTAATCTGGGGTCCATCCCATATTCCTTCAGTAAATTCAGCAGAATATTTCTTTCAACATGGTCAAAGGCACATTTTTATATTTAGTTATGTAAAAAAAGACACACTGTATCCCAAAAGACATCAGAAGCAGAGAATGAGACTATCAGTACAGTGAACAACACAGGAAGCAGTGACTGAAAGCTGATGACTGCAAAGTTTAATGCCACTGAATGTCTTGGTACTCTTCCCCAGTTTTCTGATCATAGATGATCCTCAGTGGCATGACTGTATGAGTCAGAGGTTGGCGCCCCACCATGGGGTGCAAAGCATGGGGGCACCGGAGGACATGTGGACCTGGAGAGGATGGGCTCTGGGATGAGTCAGCATATGCAGGGGTTGCTGAGGAGTCCTGACCTTATGCATGTACAACATATATGTAACAATTGCCAACTGTGAATAAAGAATACATTTAAAAAAAATTAAACATACAGCTCCCAGCCCCCCATGCCAGCTTGAAGGGCTGGGGGTAATTGGCACTGGGACTCAGTGGGCTCCAGAATGGTCAGGAACATGCCATAAGGGACTTATGCACAGGGCAGGCAGCCATTACTGAAGCCCCCCCCGGTTGTGTAATGCTACTGCTCTCTGCACCTGTTCCCTATGTGGAAACTGTTTTCTGGATCACGTGGACATGCCTCCCCTCCGCCATGACTGCCACCAACAATGCTGCTGTGTAGATGCTGAGACTGAATTGTGTGGAGGGGTGCATATGTGGTAGTGTGGATGCCATGAAGTGCTTAACATGTGTACATGGGGCAGTCTGCAGTCTAGCAAGGCACTCCACACCTTCAGAGAGAGAAATTTGTTTTTGTGGATCAGGCTCTTTCATCTCTAATTATTGTTATCCCGGTTCTGTATGAAACTGTTTTTTTATTAAAAGAATTATAATAGGATTCATTTTTATGTACCAGGGTGTTCAATGTACCTGTTTTTAGCAGGAGGAAAACTGCACTGAGACATAAATTACATCATGCCGCCATATTCCCCATGGAATGTTGTGGCTCTGAGAACTCAGGGCAGAGACAGCAGTGACAAAAATGCAGTTTTGTGTCATACTTCATTCAAGCAATTTTTAAACTAAGTAAACAATAATGCATGAGGGGGTGTGGGGTATTCTTTGATTAACGCATACCTAATTACATTTCAGTTGGTACGCTTTTATGCTGGCAATGGATTAGATGCAGTTCACTTTAAATGAATGGGGCTGTACAGTCGCCAGACACCTAGGAGGAGGGAGTCCTTCCTGGCTGTTATACACTCTCAAATGGAGCTCTAATATGTAACAGCAAACCAAGTTGCATGCATAACCCCATTTATATAAAGCAAACTTCTTCCAAACCAAGGCCAGCATAAAAAGAATCATAGAATCTGATGGTGGAAGGACACCAATGGCCCATCAAGTCTGTCCATGGTTTCTATTTTACCCTTCCCCCGGCCTAGTGCCTTCCAATTCTGTCCCCTTCTATGTTCCCTGAAGTGGGTTTATGAGTTCTCCGGCCCTGTCTGCCCCATGTTTGATCCCATTAATGGTCTTTGCCCGCACAACCCCTGCCAGTAATCTGTTTCACAGCTCTACCACATTTTCCATGACAAAAATCTTCTCAAATCCTTCTTGAATTTACATCCCACTGATCTCCAATTATGCCCCTCATGACTGCATCTCTGTTTCTAACACAGTTTACTTTATTTATACCCCTTAGGAACATACAAGTCTCTGTCATGTTTCCCCTCTCCTGTCTGGCCTCCAGTGAGTACATGTTCCGGCTGGGCCTTTAGACATTCCTTGTAAGATCTGCCCTGTTGGCCTGAATGATTTTTGTGACCCTTTGAGGCATTGACTCTGGCCTATCAATGTCCTTTCTCAGGCAAGGACCCCGAAACTGGGTACAGTACTCAAGGTGAGGCCTCACCAGCGATCTGTATTGGGGAAGCATCACCTCCCCCTTCTACTGTCAAAGCTCCTCTCTATACATCCTAGCATCCTAGATGCCTTGCTATATGCATTATTACATTGGCTAGTTTGCTTGAGTGAGTCACTGATGAGAACTTCCAGATCTCTCTCTCCTCTGCTGAAGTGGCCAGCTTAACCTCTTCCCATCTAGTACTCTGTGTATGGGTTCTTATTCCCTAAGTTATTCCCTGAATTGTTTATAGAACCCTATGGAAGAACACATTTAAGGACCACTACTCATGATTAAGTGGTTTCTGCAAAATGTAGGGATGACAGTGGCCATTTGAATATGAATGATTAAAATGAGATAGGTAACCAACAGAGACTGAGTTTTAACTTTTCTAACAGTTCACTGTTGAATCCAGTCACAAGATAGGAACTCTGCCATCAGCACCTTTCTTCCTCCTTAACAAGACTGGGCAATCTGAACATATTGTTTGGTAGTGGTACATGCAGTGTATCCCTTAGGTCTACCCTTCTCCTGACACAGCCCAGAGCCTCCACTGCCCTTGGCAGCAGTAGCACTCAGCATATACACCGCTCCTTGTGAAGATACAAGGTCCTCCCCAGCTCACTGTGAGGGTTCACCAGGGTAGCAGTAATCACCAACCCATTTCCCAGCTAGAATAAGGTGCTATATGGCAATGCCTCTCCCAGCCTGACCACCCAACAGCATGCAAAACACATACAAGGTCAAGCACTCCTTCCCATTGAATTATGTTATTGCTGAAGTGCTCAGTGTATTTTCTACATACAGAATTGAAAAATAATTTAAATAGCAGACCATGAGGAGATGAGCCCTAGCACTTCAAGGTAAAAATCTCTTCCTTAGGGGGAGTCCCTACCACCATGCAAACATAGCAGTTTAAATACTGTCATACATCTGAAAACAGTTAATCAGTTGACATGGAATGCATTAAAAAACAGAAAAAGGAGATCCTCATTTAATGACATAATAGCTGGTGTGGTATATAGACTTGTATATTTGTGTTCAATCACAGCTATATGAGCATCATCATGCAGTTAGATGTTAAATTCCCCTATCTTGCCTGTCCTATCTGCTAGCACTTTTCTTCCTCATCGTGTCTCCCCTTCTCCAATGCCTGTTTCTCCCTACCCTAATACCTTGTATGCTCTCGTCTAATTTGTTCTACCACTCCTGTATATTCTGTAAACGCATTACTTATTCTCTGTTTTGAACTGACGATGAGTAATCATTTAAATAGGCTGCTACTGTCTACGATGTGATTTTTTGATGTAAATTGAATTGTACCTTTGTCCATTTTGTCAATGATTGTAAGATGCTGAACTTGTATAGCCAGCCCACTGGCGCAACAGTTGGATTTCCGCTAGCGACGCTGGTGACCCGGGTTTGGGAATGGACCCAGGGAGCTGAAGGGCCAGCTGGGAGAGAAGGATCGAGCGCTCTCAGGGCTGCTGTCCTTCTCTGGGGGGTGGGTTGGGTGAGTGTCCACTGCACATATGACTCCTGGTGGAGGCCGGGGGAATCACAAGCACCGGCGCCAATCTAAGAGGGAGGCGGGATGGACGCAGGATGTCATTGCATGTCCCCACCCCTGGAGCAATCTTAAATAAAATCATGCTTGCAGCTGCCACAAATGAAGCCTGCCCTTGGCTTCAATTAGCTTCCAGGCTGGCTCCCCGATCCAGTCCCATGATTGCGGCATAGGCCCGGTGCCGCAACCCCACCCTGGGGGGTAAGCCAGGGGTGTTGGGGAGCCGAGGCCGATATGGAAGTGGAAGCACAAGGGTCCATGACTGGGCAGATGCTCCAGCAGCCACAGGCAGGTAAAATGAGCAAAATTAAAGAAAAAAAAGATGCTGAATTTTTAAGATGCTGAATGTATTTTTTTACTGTTATTTCCTCTGTATATTTTACTTTGTGTCACATGTTGCAGCCCAGATCGTGCCCGAAAATGGTCCCCTGGATCAGTGCACCTACCTGGTTACCAAAGACTTAAATAAATAAATAAATAAATAAATAATAAAAAATGATATATACTTAAAAAGACCAATTAGAATTGAAGCAGGCCTCCAGAGCCCCACCAAAAGGTAACCAACTAAATGTCACACTTATTAAACAGCTAGAAGTGCTGCAGATTGGTGCTCTGCTCACTCTAGTGTTAAACTATGGCTCTGTGCTCAGCATACAATTACAGAATACAGCAAAAATTGTAGATCACATGGTGTGAATTTAAGGCTCAGTTAGTTGGCAGCATGTCTAATGTAGGAGGTTTTAAAAACATGTCAATTCCTACTTTTTTATGAACACCTAATACCCACTCAGGTCCAACGACTTATCTGTGTTCCTTGTTCCTAAAACCCGTACATCAATGGGTGATTGGGCTTTTGCTGTCTGTGCACCTAGGCTACGGAACTCTTTTCTAGTACATGCTCATTGCGCCTCCTCTCACCACAGTTCTAGAACACCCCTTATAAATGGTGCACTTTATCATTCAGTCTGGTCTCTGTCTAGGTCCATGCTTGAGTAAAGTTATAATTTAAATGTATTATGTTGTTTAACTTTGTTATGTTGTTTTCCCTTGTTACCTTTTTATAGTACTGCTGCCTCCTCATTGTTAAGCCTTTACAGTGTTTGTATATTCTCTGTAATCTCCTGGGTTGTACCTGAAAATAGGCATATATGTGTCTAGTGTGCTTACCTGGTCAACAAAAGTGAAATAAATAAATAAAAGCCATGTGATACTGCATCTTGGTGTTTGCCATCAACGGTACATAAGGTGAATGATATAAAAAAGGCTGGGCTACCAGTGTTTGAACGGAACCTCAAGGAGAGATTATTGTTAAAGCACCCTTTCATAGCTCCAATATAAAATACAAGACCTTGCAGCAGACCAAAAGATGGTACCATACTTTAATTCAAGAGGGGTAAAATTCAAAAAGCTACTGCGTGCCAAAATATGAGAGGACAGGAGGGGGTAGAGAGAAAAAGGAGGGATTGTCCATGAGGTAAGAGCTCAAAAAAGATAAATTGTGGTGTATGAATGGCAATGTGGGGATACCTATTAAATTTGTAAATAACAAGGACTTCCTGTGAGGTGTGCTCTAGGACCTAGCCAATGACTGACAAAACTCAAGAATGCAGAAACAAGTGGGGGGCAACCCCTAATTAGGGAGGTGCTGGCAGCACCACTGGCAGCCCTGTTCAATGAATCGCTAGAAATGAGAGTGGTTCCAGAGAACTGGAGGAGAGCAGATGTAGTCTCTCTCTACACAAAAGTGGGAGCAGG
This sequence comes from Neoceratodus forsteri, assembly GCA_016271365.2. Taxonomy (NCBI): domain Eukaryota; kingdom Metazoa; phylum Chordata; order Ceratodontiformes; family Ceratodontidae; genus Neoceratodus; species Neoceratodus forsteri. The sequence goes on from JADMNL010000028.1 coordinate 150,159,996, forward strand.
GAGGAGGCTGGAAACTATAGACCAGCCAGCCTTACCTTGGTGGTGGGGAGAATAATGGAATCACTGCGAAAAGAAAGGATTATGGAACATCTTGAATCCAGTGGAGCACAGGATCTGAGGCAGCATGGATTCACAGTGAGAAGGTCATGTCAAACAAGCCTGATAGATTTCTTTGTCTGAGTGACCAGGGAAGTGGTTCAGGGGTAGTGGTGGATGTGGCCTACCTGGATTTCAGCAAATCCTTCAACACCGTTCCACGTAAGAAGCTTGTAAACAAGCTAGGCAGCCTGGGAATAGGTCCCATGGTGTAAACTGGGTTAGGAACTGGCTGAGGGATAGAACACAGAGGGTTGTAGTAAATGGAGCTAAATCCGAGGAAAGGAGGGTGACTGGCAGGGTGCCACAGGGATCAGTTATGGGGCCAGTCCTATTTAGTGTCTACATAAGTGACATTGTGGAGGGTCTGGAAGGAAAGATATGCCTCTTTGCAGATGACACTAAGATCTGCAACAGGGTAGACACTCCGAGAGGGGTGGAAAAATGAGGAGGGACCTAGATAAAGTAGAGGAATGACCAAGAGTGTGGCAGGTAAGATTCAGTGCAAAAAAGTGCAAAATCATACATTTGAGGCACAGGAACCCAGGGGAGGCTTACATGATGGGGGAGAGATACTGACAGCCACCAAACAGGAAAGGGATCTTGAGGTAATCAAATCAGATGATCTAAAGGTGGCCAAACAATGTGCCAAGGCTGTGGGGAGAGCCAGTGGGGTACTGGAGTGCACAGGGAGAGATTATCACCAGCAGAAGAAAGGAGGTGGTGATGCCTCTCTACAAATCATTAGTGAGACCTCATCTGGAGTAATGTGTCCAGTTCTGGAGGCTACATCTCCATAAAGACATAGACAGGGTAGAGACAGTTCAGAGAAGAGCAACACAAATGGTGCAGGGCCTACACCAGAAGTCATATGAGGAGAGACTGGAGGACCTCAATATGTATACCTTGGAGGAGAGGAGGGAAAGAAGCAATATGACAAAGACCTTTGAATATCTCAAGGGCATAAATAAGGTACAGGAGGGTAACATCTTTCAGAAAAAGAGATGTTCGAGAACAAGGGATCATGACATGAGGCTGGAATGGGGTACACTAAGGGGTAACATGAGGAAGTTTTTCTTCACAGAAAGGGTGGTGGATGCATATAACAGCCCCCCCCCCAGTGGAGGTGGTGGGGGCACATTTGGTAGGTGAATTCAAAAATGCATGGGATAGGCATAGGGGAACTCTAGTGATGGAAATGAGATCAAAGCCAGAGTTCAAATAGAATTTGTGGTTTCTGCTGCAGGTAAAAAAAAATGGGCAGACTGGGCAGGCCTAGCAGTCCTTACCTAACATCAGTTTCTATGTTTCTGTAACAATATGTGTAGAAAACAATAATTAAAAAACACATCATAGAAACATTAACAAAAAGGTGTATGCATAGCATAAAACTTGTTCAACATTTACGTTCGTCTCTGAACCAAAACAATGTAATCAATCATAATCCAAATAAACTATTGAGAGCCAACTGAATTTCATGCTTATCATTCATTGATTACTGAGAACTGTGACATTCATAATGTAATGCTGGCCACTGGAAAAAACCTAGGGAAAATGAATGATGGCACGTGCAAATGTGGCTCAGCAGTATCAGTGGCTCAGCAGGTAGCACACTCGCCTCTGAGACCAGATGATCAGAAGGTGGTGGGTTCTATTCCTACACCAGGAACATGGGATAAATCTCAATACTGTCTCTTAGTGCATCAAGAGGGGGTGCTGCACTCCTGAAGTGCTTTCTTTTGGATGAAACGTTAAACCGAGGCCCCTTCTGCCTGTTCAGGTGGATGTTAAAGATCCCATGGCACTTCTTGATAGAAGTTGGAGTATTTTTATTGGATAAGTGGACTTCACTACAGTCATAAAATAAGGCAAATACAGAAAAATCATACAAAAAAAGAAAATATTTTACAAAAGAAATACATAACATAAGAGGTTCAAACATAAAAGGTAAACAAAACATATCCTTAAAAGAAACTTTATAGGTGATCACCGAAAAACACAAAACTATCTTCAGCAACCAATTTAAAAATAATCATTCCTTACATTTGACCCATAAGTGTCTAACTTTCTCTACAGGAAAATGTGATATATCTAGCTGAAAAGTTTTTTGTACTGTCTTCCGTATATTGGAAAACAGTTCTAGATGGGATACCATTCTTTGCTGGAGGACTCACATACAGTAGGCCTGCCAAATAAAATATCTAATGATGGCAAAAATAACATACACCGTGTCATTATGATATGTACCCCAGAGCCCAGCTTGGGATCCATATACTACAATCGAGTACGTCAGAGAAAAAAAATAGTCTACTTCCATTTAGCAGCAATAAAAGCCCAGAAGTCTCTTATGTAAACACATTCTAAGAATAGATGCTGCTGTGTCTCAAGAATTTGCCCACAGGAGTCCCTGGGGCAATACCTGTCTGAGATTTGCTTGTGCTTGTTATTCCCTCTGACACTCAGTCTACCATAGTTGCTTAGCCAGACACAATTCCAAGCAAAGGGGGGAATTCTAAAATTATTGAGTTGTTTAAGAACCCCTTGGACCTGAGTATTCTGACAGAATGGGAATTCCACAGTAGTCTGACATTCTGCCTCTAAAATAGTGTTATAGATAGATTTCCTATCACCTGTCTGTAACTGACTTGGGGTGAGTCCCCATTTTATAGCATTCTTAAGGCCATCTAGGCCATACTGGGGGCCAATGATATTCCTGCCTAGTAACTGTGTTTTACCCAATGCCCATGGTGACAAACATGGCTGTAGCCATTTATCCACCAGGGGGTTCCATCCTTTTGCTCCAGGTTTCAATGTTAGGCCTATATTATAGCACAAAAAATGCTAAAATAAAAGGCTACAGGGTTACCATATTCAACTCCCCCCCCCAAAAAATTGTGCGGTAAGTAAATTCCTGTTTGATTGGGTTCAACCTGGACCCCCAAAGGGCCAGAAAGAAAACACTATAAAGATTGGTTATAAGGTTCTGAGGAGGGGGATAAATATAACACAGACACAAAAAAATGGGAACCAAAAGGGTTTTGCTCAGAACAACCCTTCATTTCTTTGAGAGTTGCTGCCCCTTCCACCCACTAACCAACCTGTTAGTCCAGGCTACCCTCTTCTCCCAGTTCCGAAACACAATGCCACCAGGGCCAAATACTATGCCCAAACTAAAATAGGATCCTGTGAAACCTTGATACCTGCAATAAGACCTGACAGGGGTACAGGGGAAGGTCTCAGGGTAACCTCTTTACTTTTTCCTAAGTTAACCTTGGACCCAGACATAGTAGAGAAATCTTGCAATGTGGTGGCTAAGGAAGCTTCAGAGGAAGTAGGGGCAAGTGTCAGAACCAGGTCGTCTGCATAAGCCGGAACTTTTACAGATGGGGAATCTGGAGTGGCCATGATCCCCTCTCTACCCCTATTGGAGATTAAAAGTTGAATCAAAACATCGATCCCAAACACATAAAGGAGGAGACTATGAGGTCATCTCTGCCTGACACCTCAACAAATCTTAATCTTCCTACCATACCGTCCGTTAAAATTTGGTACAATAAGAGCACCTTTGTACATGTTTACAATCTAATCTACAAATACCTCAGGTACACCAAAGGCAGATTGAATAAAAAACAGAAATTTATATGATAATCTGTCGAATGCCTTTTCCTGGTCAAGTCCTATGATGTAACCCTGTACACCCTCCTTGGCCCCTTGGAAAAAAGTTCTCTCAGTGTAATTAGGTTGTCCTGTTGCTTTCTGTCAGGAATAGCACAGGTTTGGGAGGGGATGATAAGATACTTTGAGACCTTCAACAATCTTGACAGTAAAATCTTGCTCAGAATCTTGAGTTCAGTATTAAGTAAGCTAAGTGGATGCCAGTTGTCTGTGTCAGATCTGCATCTTCTTATGCAGGAGAACTAAGACTGCCTCCTGCATGGATGCAGCAAAATTCACAGTGATTAAACATGTGATTAAATAGGATGGTCAAAGCTGGAGCTATGTCAGAACTAAACATTTTATACAGTTTTGACTCCAGCCCATCAGAACCAGGGGCTGTGCCTGAGGTCAGCTGAGTAATGGCATGAACCCCCTCCTCAGTAGAGAGATCCTGAATCAGATGTCTTGCAATTTCTTCTGTAACCTGGGGTAGACCCAGGGACTTTAGACAATCCCTGGCATCTAGGTTCTGGGAGTCTCCCCTAAATAGATCTTCTATGTAGTGCTCAACCACCTCCAATATCTGTTGTGGTGTCATGACCATTTGACCAATAGGTGTCTGAAGCTCTATAATCACCCTACTGTCAATCCTGGCCTTGCATTCCTTTTTGGGAACTAAGGAGCCTTTCTGTGCATGGGTGCTAAACCTTAGCTCTTGGTTAAGGGATTTGGCACAGTTGTACTGTATGTCCGTCATTTGTTTTTTAATATTACTAATTTGAGAAGTGAAATCACAATGTGTCAGTTCAGCTTGTGAAATCAAGTTTTGTAACTGATGCCATAACTGTAAATAATGTAAATAGTCTTTGTTCACAGTATAGTTAGCCCTATTTTGAAATAAAACTTGCCAGGATGATTTTGTGTCCTCCCACCATTCGGAAATATTATCAAAGCATTCAGCTACAGAAAGCCTGGCAGCCCATTCCTTTCTCCACATTCTTTTTTACTTTCGGGTCATCTAACATAGACTTATTAAGCCTCCATTTGTTTTTGTTTTCATTTACAGCGTTGGGCTGAATCCCATGTAACCCTCATTTTGATAGCCACATGATCTGAGAATTCACTCGGTAAAGTACAAATGTCTAAAATTCTCAGGACTGGAGATATAAATATAAAATCTATCAGCCGACCTGGTGGCACAAAGGGTTGAGGTGCTGGATGCCAAACCTCATGCCACGCTGGTGACCCGGGTTCAGGTGTGAGCCCGGGCCACCAGGGGCTGGCAGGGGAGGGATAGGATTGAGCATCCACAGGACTGCTCTCCTATCCCTGGGGAGGGATGCAGGGAACCACCGCTCTGTAGCAGCCCCTGGTGATGACCGGGGGCACTACCAGAGTGGTGGCAGCAAGGGGGGGCAGAGTGCGACAGACGTCGGCACGTAGTGCCCAGATGTCAATGCATGCCCGCATTCCGCAAAGGGGTGAAAATCAGGCAGAAAATGGCAAAGTGACGATCTGGTGGCTAATGGCCATGCCCACTGCCCCCCTGGTTCCTGAGAGGATCCTGCCACAGAGCGCATGAGTGATAATGGCCGGCTCTGTGGGGGTGCCAGACTGGGCCTGGGGGTTGTGGGTGCTGGCGGCCGGAGATTGCGGAGATCTGCTCCGAGGAGGACAAATAGAGTTGTGTTAAAAATAAATATAAAATCTATATGAGTTTTAAGGGTTCCCTTAAAATAAGTGAATCCACCTGTAGGGTGCAATTTCTGATGTGCATCAACCAGTTCTGCAGTATTTAATATTTTCCTCAGGACCATTGTGTCGCAAAATAATTTAGCAGTTTGCAGACCCGTATCAGATTGTTTTAAGCCACAATTAAAGTCACCTAACCAGACAAAAAGATGAGATGTATGAAGGAAAGGCTGAATTTCCCTAAATAAAGCAACCCTTTAAGTTTTTGTCTGGGGGGCGTTGGTAGCTATCAGGCAAAACCTTTCAGAAAAAAAGGAGCTATCTAAAAGGAGAGCTCTGCCCGGGTGAATATCTACCAGTTGGGAGACTTTTAGGAGGGGGTTATTCAATAGAATGCCCACCCCATCATAAGTGTTGACCCCGATAGACCAAAAGGAGGGCCCTGTAGACCATGTTTTAGAGGCCCGCTGAAGCTCAAAATGGGTTTTGAGACATGTGTCTTGGATACGCAGAATGTCACTATTGTGCCTTTGCAGAGCATACAGAGCCCCTGCACGCTTTCATTAAGTTTTCATAAGTTTCATAGGTAACACTGAGCTCTATAAAGACCGAAGTCCATTTAGCTTGCCTTCTCAATCAACTAATACCTCACAATGTTCTTACTGTTCATGTAGCAGTCAAGAGAATGATTGAAAGCTAACATTGTTTTACTACCTACCACCTCGATCAGCAGTGCATTCCACATTTTAATACTATTAATGTTAAGGGTGTATATGGTGAGGCTATGCATCAGGAAAAAATAGAGTGAAATCTGTGTCATGAACAGTGGGGGGGGGGGCAGCAACTATGGTGTTCTAGAGGTTCATCTCTGCCTTGTTGTTTTGGCTGTCAAAGCTTCCCCCCTCCCTCTTCCATATCTGTAGTGGAAGCAATAAAGGAGGTATCAGTGCTTTCATTATCAGAGTTTGTTTCTGTCCCCTCAGAATTAAGTGCTGTATACTTATTCCCTGCTTTCCAGGACTGAGAGTCTACAACCTGATGAGATCCTGCCTCATCTGACCTTTTAGGTACAGCCTTTCCCAATCTGGTTCTCTTTTTTCTGGGTTGCTAATTTAAAAGGTTTTTCTTTTCCAATGGGGGATTTCAGAGATAATAGTGCCCCCTTTACATACTGTGGGGAGGGTGATTTCTACATCCAAAGCAGTAGTGGACTCGGCTGGGGGTTAGAGTCCTGTGACTCAAGGGGTACCCTCAAAATATCCTGTGCCACCCTTAAACTTTGCTATGCCACCTTCTTTGCTTGCTGTAGCTGAGCGACATTAATAAGACCTTCATGGAAGGGACAGTCCTCCCGATTGTGAGAAGCCCACGGGCAGCGCCCATATGCATAGCCAGTGCACTTGCAGATGTTACATTTGAAGAGGTTTAGGCAAGAGGAGGCTATGTGGCCATATTACAAGCAATGGCTACACCGGGAGGTGTCCCAAGCTGAGCTGGGATGAGAATGGGACCCACATTTAAAACAAGAACATGGTTGCCCTATGTAAAATATAGAGCCTCTGTCATTACCTAGAAAAAAGGAGCTAGGGAGGTGAACTGGCCCAGAGTTGGTGGAATACTTTTATTTATTTATTTATTTTTTATTTTATTTTTGTTGACCGGGTAAGTGCACTAGACAGATTCTGCCTATTTTCAGACACGACCCAGGGGAGGGGGATACAGATGAATGCCAACTGTCCTTGAACCAGATTAAGCTGTTGGTGGTATTTTTAGTGAATGGGGGGAGATTTGGCCAGGGCACCAGGGAAATTCCCCATCTCACCTGTAGGAGAACCTCTGGTCGGCAAGAGGACCGACCAGGTAGATCCAGGAGGAGGAAGTGGACTGCAAGCAGGAGAAGTTAAAGAGAAAGAAAAAGTATCTGAGCCTCCATTTCAGAGCTTGAAGGAGAGCCACAAACTATGTCTGAGGAAGAAAATAAAGTTCCAGTGTGCTTCTTTGAAAATAGTATGGATTGGTCACAGATTGTGGAGAACGCTGAGAATACAACTCAGGTACAGCCCTCTATACCATTTAGTTCTACTAACATATCAGATAAAGAAAGACTGTTGATAGAATTAAGGCAGACTGAAGAACTGTATAAGTTAAAAAAAGAAATGTTGCAGAAGGAGCTGTCAAAACTGCAAGATGGCTTGGTGACAGGAAAGCTAAATGACTCACCCGAACTTCAGCTGAGGAGTGACGTGGCGAGCTGTTCTCAGGCATCTAAAGCTGAAACTGACCCAAGGTACAAAATCTCTTTCCCGGCTGGCAGTAACGAACAGCTCAGTGCTGTGTGCCTAGAGCCGGTAAAAAAGGAAGAGCACATTAAACCTCCTCAGCCAACTAAATGAAGGCTGGGACTCTCAAACATGTAGAAAGCAGCAAAAAACAATGATATAGCAGAGGAAGCCCTGATGCAAACGAAACAAAAAGAGGAAAAAGACATAGGAAAAATTACTACTCCATTGGGAGATAGAAGTGGTAGCGCTAATTTGGAAATATTACAACAAAATTGGTCTCCAGCCCGGGCGCTCGAAGGTGTGGGATGGTTACAGAATGATTCGAGGAGCTGGGAACCTGACACTGTGGATGAAACAATTAAGAAATACCGCGCTGATGTTTTTAAAGCTGAAGCTTCCATCTCTGAAACAAAGAATGATGCTAGCAAGTCTAAATGCACTTTGGAAAAGGGCCCCAATGTTGCAAACGAGAGAAATTATATTGAACTTGGAACAGTACACAGGACTAAGGCAACAGTACAGCAAAATGAAATACCTAATAGACTGGCACTAGCAGAGAACGTTTTACAGGATTCAACAAAAAAGCCTGGCTAGATCCTATATTCAGGCTATCTGACTTATTCCAAAACAAAGGGGGACCAGCCCCCCCAAAAAATGCAGTGAGACTCATTTTTAAAGGAGGCTTAGAGGAACCTCCTGACAGGTTATCATCTCTGATGACCTCAAGACAGGGAAACAGTGTGACAAGGCAGCAGGTAAAGCAAATAGGATGCTAGGATGCATAGGCAGGGGCATCACCAGCAGGAAAAGGGAGGTCATAATTCCACTATACAAGACACTAGTGAGGCCGCACCTGGAGTACACTGTGCAGTTCTGGAGACCTTACCTACGTAAGGACATAGACAGGGTAGAGAAGGTTCAGAGGAGGGCAACAAAGATGGTGCATGGATTGCATCACAAGTCCTATGAGGACAGGTTGAAGGCACTGAACATGTACTCCCTGGAGGAGAGGAGGGAGAGGGATATGATAGAGACATACAAGTATCTTACAGGAGGAACAGGGTGCAGGAATGCACTATTTTTAAGCAAAAGATGTTCCAGGACTAGAGGGCATGGGATGAAGTTGGAGGGAGGACGATTCAGAGAAACGTGAGGAAGAATTTCTTCACAGAACGGGTGGTGGACAAGTGGAACACCCTGCCAGAGGAAGTGGTGGGGGCTGAAACAATCACGGGATTTAAGAATGCATGGGATAGACATAAAGTAATTCTGGAGGTCAGGGGTAAGGGGCAACAGACTTCCTGGAAAACATAAACTGAACTTACAAACTTAAATGGGCAGACTGGGTGGGCCATAGGCCCTTATCTGCCGACACTGTCTATGTATCTATGTTATACATTGTATGAATTTGCTCAAAGGCACTATGCATTGTTTTTCCTCTGAGATGTTTGCATTAATTCATTTGGGAAATGGAAATTATGACGTCAGTTTTAAAACAGTTTCCAGTCTTGACAGGTTCTGGGCACAATACCAGACACTGAAAAATAAACCTGTGTAGATCCCTTACATGGCAATCCCTCTTATGAAACCAGCTATTAAATACATCAGCTTTATGTTTCGTAATGAGGGAGTCCATGTAGAGGATATCCTCTTCTGGTTAAGGCAGAGATACGAGGTACTAGACAGGTCAGCCCCCATCCTAGATAGTGAACAAATTTGGAATGGGGCTGGAATATAAAGGTAAAACTATACTCTACTAACAGTGGACTGGTCCATCTGCCCAGCACTTTCTTCTTGGGAAGGGATAGGGGGTTCTGTTTTTACATGGGACAGCCCAAATCTTGTTTTAAGTGTAGTTCCCATGCTCATTTAAGTTCAGCTTGCAACACCCCCAGATGTAGCCACTGTCTAGATTATGGGCATATGTCCTCTACATGTGTAAATCTATTAAAGTGCAATTTGTGTGAAAACACAGGACATGGTTATGGGAAGTGCCCGTGGGCCTCCCACAACAGGGATGACTGCCCCCTATAAGACGGCCTAATCAGTAAGGCCCAACAAATGCAGGCTCAAAAGGTAGCTGCTGAAGCTAACAGTGCACATGATAGGCAGGATGCCATGTCAGCTAGTGAGCCCCCCAAGCCTGAAGAAGTTGAGAAGCCCTCAGAAGAAGGTTTAGGAAGAGACCCCAGAGACTGGAAATCAGGCAGAAGAACAGTCTAGTGTTGAGGCTTCAACATCCAACGCTGCAAAAGAAGGGGAAGATAAAGGGATGCCCCCCCCCCCCAGTCAAGATGCAAAGCATAGGAAGGCTGCCACATAAATAGATCAGACAAAACATTAAAAACAAAAAATACTGAAAAAGAGAAAGAACCCGCAACAGAAACATGGAAAAAAGGAAACATATATGCAGCTATAGCTCCAGAGAAATCAGGTGAGTATATGGAAGGGAGCTGCAGAAGTAACATCTGATACAGATGGGGGAGGAAAAATGCATATTTCTTAGAGGACTAGGAGAATGAGATGGAACAAAAATTCCTGACAAAAGTCAGTAGTAGTATCCCTCCTGATTGCACATGCTTAATTCATGGATTCCATTACTTTAACATCTATAAATGTAAATAGCATTAAGGAGAATGCTAAAATGCTGACAGTTTTAAGTTATTTGGCCACAGAAAGAGTGGACATTATTTGTTTGCAGGATACTTGGTTTAAAACAAATGTAGAATTACAGCAAGCTACTAAAAATTGGTCAAAAGGATCTTCATTTTGGTCAATAGGCCAAGGGAAATGTGATGGGGTGGGAATTTTATTTAATAACTCCAACATTAAAGTGGCAAAACTAGTAGATATAGATCCAGGGAGGGCTCTAATGATAGATACTTCATTATATCAAGAAAGGTTTTGGGTAATTAATATTTACACCCCCTTCCCAGACGAAGGCCCTCAGAGTGGCATTAATCCAGAAAGTTCAACCATATCTACACATATCCAGATTAGTGTTGTGGGCCAGAGACTTTAATTGCAGGTTAAAGAAATCTGACAGAGGGCTTAGAACGGACACCATTTTTTGAGACTCTACAGCATTAAATAAAATAACCTCTGATGTTAAATTAATTGACTCATATAGAAATAAACATCAAACAGGAGGGAACACTTTCTTTAAAGGAAGTTTATCAACAAGGATTGATTTTGTTTTTGTTTCAGAGATTCTGATTATTTTTAGTGTTAAGCTTTTGGTTAGAGAGTTTTCAGATCATAAATCAATAACAGTAATGAGAACTTGGAAAGGCACTGCAAGAAGTAAGAAAACTCATGGAGGTAAACCTACTCCATTTCATATGATATACATGTACAAAAAATTTGACAGCAAGAATGGCAAGCTAGAATCTCTACAGCAGTAATGTATGAGAGTGCTGCCCACTGGTGGGAGGACACAAAAACATCCTGGAGGCAATTTTTTCAGAGGATTACAAGGGACAATGTAAATGAAAGATACTTGAAATATCTTCAATTAAGGGCACAATTACACACACTAATTTCTAAATCAGAAACTTTGAGGCTGAATCTTGACAATCAGATTTCAGATATTAAAAACCAAATGTGCATGTTACAATATAACAGAGCTAAGACTCTAGAACAGGAGCTGAGATTCAGCACTAATATGAACAAGCATTTTTCAATGCTGAATATTTGCTTGCTGGTATTAGCATTGGAAATGCAGGAGTTAGACAGATGTAGAGTAGGAATGGCAGTGAAGTATTGAACTTCACGCCAACCCCGCCTCCACCCTGCAGAGACGGACGGGCATTGGGGTATGTGTTTGTGTTGTTGCCCATAATGTTCATGCCATTTCTTCTCACCCTATCCTGCAGACATTGGCAAGTTTTGAGATGTGCCTTGGGGTGTTCAGCTTTATAGTCACCCCATTCCATAAGGACATATGCTGAAATGGGTGTAATATAGAATGGGGTGAACTGTGGAGCCGAAGAGTCGAAGGTACAACTCAATGCCTATCAATGGCTGGGGGTTGGGGTGAGGTTGGAATGACATGAGCATTACAGTCAGCAATCCAAAGGCCTGTCTGTCAGTCTGTAAAGGGTGGGACGTTATGGTTAGAAACCATAATGCCCCAGGCATTTGTTGGTATTTGCAGTACAAATGTTCAACATGGCCATTTTGTAGCCCCCACCTCATGAAAGCAATTGGGACCTCTTCTCATGAACAGTGGCACTGTGATTTTGTCAATGTGTCCCGAAATTTGAGTTTCCACAGTGACCGTGCCATTATGCGCCAGATGCACAAAAACACAGATCGGGCAGGATGTGAAGAATGACAGCTGTACCATTCATAGGGAGGTGTGAAGAGATGGCAATGTTGAAAATCTGTAGTGAAAATATTACAAATGCTCAAACTTCCGAGTATACATGGAAACTGCGCCACACATGTGCATAACACAGTAATTTAGTGGAATTATTTCACCAAATTTTCAACATAGGCATTTTGATACCTCTGCTCATGAGCACTGTCAGTATGATTTTCTTAATGTGTCCCGAACATTGATTTCCCACAGCAACTGCGGTATTCTGCGCCCGATGTGTAAATGCATATTTCAGGCAGGATGTGAAAAATGACAGCTGTACTGTTCATAAGGAGGTGTGGCAAAATGGCAATGTTGAAAATCTGGAGTGAAAATACTACACATTTGTGAAATTACGAGGGTGTGTGGAAACTGCACAGCACACACTTGTAACAGCCATTTTATGGACATTTGTCACCAAATTTTCAACATAGGAATTTTAGGACCTCTGCTCATGAACAGCGTCACTGTGATTTTACATATGAACATACGAATCTGCCAGCAGAACACACCAATCGGTCTATGTAAATCTGCCTGAGTGTGCAGCTAGTACCCTAGATTGCAGCTGCCCCAGCCTCCTCCCCCTCAGTTCCTCCCTGGCTTTTCCCAGCCCCTGCTCCGACTTTTTCTCTTGCTTTATCCCACTCCTCCTTAAAGCTGTTGACAGTCCTACATATTACCACCCCCTCTAGCAGCACATTCCAACTAGACACCACCCTCTCAGAGAAGTAGTGCCTCCTCATTTCTCTCTTGAAACATTCCCCTTCCAACCTTAGTCCGTGTCCCCTCATCTCTCTTCCACTCCTCAGTATAAACACCCCCTCAGTGCTAGGTTTATTTACTCCCTCAGTTAGTTAAACACTTCAATCATATCCCCCCATCCCTGCTCTCCTCTAGTGTGTACATGTTCAGCTCCATCAGCCTAACATCATAGTCCTTTCCTTCCATCTCCTTTAACATTTTTGTTGCCCTCCTTTGCACCCCCTCCAGTAACTTTATATCTCTCCTCAGGTATAGCCTCCAGTATTGCACACAGCACTGTAGGTGTGGTGTGACCAATGATCTGTAGAGAGGTAGGATCACATCCCTGTGTCTGGATGAGAGCCCCCTTGCGATGCATCCCAGCATCCTGTTTGCCTTCACTACTACTTTCCTGCACTGGGCCGAGTTGTTCATGCTCCCAGGCCCTTCCCCTCTGTGATCCCCAACCAATAGACCCTCTTCTGGTTCTTAGCCCTGAAGTGCATCACCTTACACTTCTTTGCACTGAATCCTAGCTGCCACTCCACTGACCATGTCTGTAGTTTGGTTAGGTCCTCATGCAGTTTTTCCCATCCATCCTCTTCATCCACCACCACCCCCAATTTGATATAATGAGTGAACAGACTAACCCTGCTCCCCAGTCCATGTGCTATATCAGAGATAAAGAGCCCAAATAGCACTGGGCCCAGTAGTGACCCCTACGGCAGCCCACTTGTCACTGCTGTTGGTGCCAAGAGCTACCCCACCACCATCACCCTCTGCACTCTTCCCTGTAATCAGTTCTCTATCCATTTAGTCAGACCACCTTCCACCCATACACCTCCTTCTCTTCACTCTTCTACTCCTTGGCCTGTGTCCCTCCTCCCGGTAGTCCGAGCCCTTTCTCCTTCTTATTCTTACCAGGTGGTGGTGCCTTCTGTATTATACTCAGATGACTCTGCCTGTTCCCTCCCAGGGTTACTACGCTTCTGCCTTTACCTATATCTAGGGGGGTGAGCTCATTAGTCTCCCCTGTCCAGACCTTTCTACCAACCTCAGTCTTTTGGCCCCCCCCACTAGTTTAAATCCACCTTAGTAGAAATATACCCCTCTAATCCTGCCTTTAATACTCCCCTCCCCTTCCTGCTCAAGTGTACCCTGTCCCCTGTGTACAAGTCACTTTTCCCCCCAGCACCTACCGCAGTTAGTCACTAACCCATAATTTTTCGTGTGGCACCAACCCCTCAGCCACTCATTGAACTCCTCAAGCCTACCCTTCCTCCCCATGGTTGCACATGGTACCGGCAGTACCTCTGTGAATGCCACTGACTCCCCACCAACTCACATTGTCTGCCCAACTACTCGAACCCCCCTTCACTACTTCCACAGTCCCCCGCCAAGTCATTGTACCCACATGCAACACTAAATGAGGTTTCTTCCCCCTCCCTCCTGCACACTTGAGCAGTGCCTGCCCTGACCCTCCTGCAGTCAACCTGGGAATAGCTTCAACCCAAATACGGCTGTGCCTTTCCCTCTGCTGCCTCATCTCACCCCTTTCAGTATAGAATCCCCCAGGATGAGTACCACCCGTCCCTTACCTCCTTTCCCTTCTAATGCCCCTTCCACCACCCCAGTATTCATTCTTCCCTGTCCCTTACCCCCGCCAGCTGCTCCCTCTGTGACTTCTGTATCTGTACCCCTACTTCCTCCTCACCCCTTTTCTCTGCCTTATTCCTCCCATCCCCCTTGAACCCCTTCCCAGACTGACTACTTCCTACTGGGCTTCCCATGTCGACCTCCTTTCCTCCCCTGCTGATTTCCAACCTCTCTCCTATCCCCGCTGTTGTCGATTTAGAGCCCCCATTCCCTTCTACCCCAATAGTGATGCCCCTCCCATCCTTCCCCCTTCCTATAGCCTTCTCTCCTCCAGTTACCACCCCTCCTTCCTTACTAGCCCCCTTCTACCCTTTCGTCCTCACTATCTCTTCACCCACCTGTTGCCATCCCTCTCATGCCTTGCTTGTCCTCGCCCCCTTCAGTATGTTCCTGCTTCCCCTCTCTCTCCCATAGCAGAGGTTCAAATCTATTCCTAGTTGATACCCCCTCCTGCATCTCTTCCCCCTATTGGTTCCCCCCTCCTACTTGTTCCCCTCCGTGTCACCCCTGGTCCCTTCCTACCCACAGCCATCTGCTTTCTCCCTGGTATGCTTGAGATCTCTTCCTCCCCATCAGGAAGCCCCCTCGCCTCGGGCACCCCTTCCCTTCTCCTCTCTTTTCTGTTAGTGCCACTGATACTGGGGTCGGGTTCACTCCCTAGTTGTCCTTTCTTCGTCCCCCTTTGCCATCCCCTATTCCCTCCCCAACCAGGATACCTACCATACTCATCTGCCCTGCCAGTTAGACTCTCCCTAACCTCCACAGTTCCTCCCTCAAATTTGCCAGTCATCTACTAACCATACACCCCCCCATCCTACAAGCCCAGTCCAGGATCATGGCGGACCCCCATCTTGTACACCCCACCACCCTTCCAAAGATGTCCGCCCTATTGACATGTGGCACCTGCCCCATTTTTGGCCCCATCTTATGTTACGGGCTCTTACTCCCAGGTTCTGTACCCTACTACAACTGTTAGGCCCCTATTAACTCAAATTCCTGTCCCCCCCACACTAGTCCCCTTACTGCTCCCTTGCCGACTGGGTTAATTCAGTCTCAAATCTCATCCATTAGATACTGTATTACTGTAGCAATCCTAAAGCCTCCTTGTTCAGTTTCACCCCTCAGCTACCGTACTTTTTGTTCTCAGCTCTCATATAGTTTCACTTAGCCCAGTTAAAAATCCTATTGCACTCCCAAGAATTACTCAGCACAGTTAGAGAAATAAACAGAACAACTAAATCTGTATTATTACAGCAATCCTAAAATTATCCAATCATTGCTTTATCTCCACTCCAGAGACCCTGCAGTAATATAGGACTGCAGAGGACCCTGGGAGGGAGGTTGGGCAACTCTAAAATCCCGGCAGAGCTCCATTGAACTCGCTCACTCCCCCTCTCTCACTTGCTCGTTCTGTTTCTCCCAGCACTGCAGGCTGCCCTTTTGTACTGGGCTCCTGCTTGCATTGGCATCTTTTTCTGCCCACAAAGAAATCCGCAGTAGTCCTGACAGAGCTCCATTGAGCTCGCTTACTCCCCCCTCCCTCACTCTCTCATTCTGTTTCTCCTGGTGCTGCAAGCTGCCCTTTTGTACTGTGATCCTGCCTACGTTGGCACTTTTTTCTGCCCACAAAGAAGTTCACAGCTGTCCCGACAGAGCTCCGTTGAGGTAGCTCACTCCCCCTCTCTCACTTGCTCATTCTGTTTCTCCCGGTGCTGCAGGCTGCCCTTTTGTACTGGACTCCTGCCTGCATTGGCACCTTTTTCTGCCCACAAAGAAGTCTGCAGCAGTCCTGACAGAGCTCCGTTGAGCTTGCTCACTCCCCTCTCTCACTCACTCATTCCGTTTCTCCGGCGCTGCAGGCTGCCATTTTGTACTGGGCTCCTGCCTGCACTGGTGCCTTTTTCTGCCCCACAAAGGAATCCACAGTAGTCCCAACAGAGCTCCGCTGAGCTCGTTCACTCCCCCTTTCTCACTTGCTCATTCTATTTCTGCCAGCGCTGCAGGCTGCCCTTTTGTACTGGGCTCCTACCTGCATTGGTGCCTTTTTCTGCCCACAAAGAAATCCACAGCTGTCCTGACAGAGCTCTGTTGAGCTTGCTCACTCCCCCCTTTCTCTCTTGCTCTTTCTGTTTCTCCCGGCATTGCAGGCTGCCCTTTTGTACTGGGCCCCCTGCCTGTGCTGATGTCTTTTTCTGCCCACAAAGAAATCTGCAGCAGTCCTGACAGAGCTCCATTGAGCTCGCTCACTCCCCCTCCCTCACTCGCTCGTTCTGTTTCTCCTGGCGCTGCAGGCTGCCCTTTTGTACTGGGCTCCTGCCTTCATTGGCGCCTCTTCCTGCCCACAAAGAAATCTGCAGCAGTCCCGACAGAGCTCTGTTGAGCTTGCTCACTTGCTCATTCTGTTTCTCCTGGCACTGCAGGCTACCCTTTTGTACTGGGTTCCAGGCTGCGTTGGCACCTTTTTCTGCCCCCAAAGAAATCCACAGCAGTCCTGACAGAGTTCCACTGAGCTCGCTCACTCCCCCCTCTCACTCGCTCATTCTGTTTCTCCTGGCACTGCAGGCTGCACTTTTGTACTGGGCCCCTGCCTGCGCTGATGCCTTTTTCTGCCCACAAAGAAATCTGCAGCAGTTCCAACAGAACTCTGCTGAGCTTGCTCACTCCCCCCTCTCACTTACTCATTCTGTTTCTCCTGGTGCTGCAGGCTTCCCTTTTGTACTGGGCTCCAGGCTGCGTTGGCACCTTTTTCTGCCCACAAAGAAATCTGCAGCAGTCCTGACAGAGCTCCACTGAGCTCGCTCACTCCCCCTCTCTCACTCGCTCATTCTGTTTCTCCTGGCACTGCAGGCTGCCCTTTTGTACTGGGCCCCTGCCTGCGCTGACGCCTTTTTCTGCCCACAAAGAAATCTGCAGTAGTCCTGACAGAGCTCCGTTGAGCTTGCTCACTCCCTCTCCCTCACTCGCTCATTCTGTTTCTCCTGGCGCTGCAGGCTGCCCTTTTGTAATGGGCTCCTGCCTCCATTGATGCCTCTTTCTGCCCACAAAGAAATATGCAGCAGTCCCAACAAAGCTCCACTGAGGTCGCTCACTCCCCCTCTCTCATGCGCTTGTTATTTTTCTCCCACCATTGCAGGCTGCCCTGTTGTACTGGGCCCTTGCCTGCATTGACACCTTTCTGCCCACAAGGAAATCTGCAGCAGTCCTGACAGAACTCTGTTGTGCTTTCTCACTACCCCTCCTTTGTTTGCTCATTCCATTTCTCCCGGCACTGCAGGTTGCCCTTTTGTACTGAGCACTCCAGGACACAGAAAAATATACTGCAAGTGGTTTTTAATCCAAATGGCAAGTCCAGACCCCGCGCTGGCTCTAAAGGCATGAGGCGAGTGCGAGGCTGGACTTGCCATTTGGATTAAAATCACTTGCAGTATATTTTCTGTGTCCTGAGTGCTCATTACCTTGGCTTTGTGTGAAGTATTGAGGTTTGCACCTCACGCTGTGAGCACCCGCTTGTAGTGTTGTGCTGTTTTTCTGTTGGATTCGATTGCCCTTTTGTACTGGGCTCCTCCCTGCATTGGTGCCTTTTTCTGCACACAAAGAAATCCACAGAAGTCCCGACAAAGTTCAGTTGAGCTTGGTCACTTCCCCTCTCTCACTCGCTCGATTTTAATCTGTCCCAAACACTGATTTCCCAAAGTGACTGCGTATTCTGCGCCGAAAGTGCAAAAACATATTTCAGCCAGGATGTGAAAAATGACAGCTGTACTGTACATAAGGAGGTGTGAAAAAATGCCAGTGTTGAAAATCTGGCGTGAAAATATTATTAATTTGCAAAATTACAAGGGTGTGTGGAAATTGTGCAACGCATGCTCATAGCACAGTCATTTTATGGAATTTCATCACAAAATTTTCAGCATAGGCATTTTAGGACCTCTGCTCATGAACAGTGTCACTGCGATTTTCTTAATGTGTCCCGAACACTGTTTTCCCACAGCAATCACACTATTTGGCGCCAAAAGTGCGAAAACACATTTTGGCCAGGATGTGAAAAATGACAGCTGTACTGTTCATAAGGAGCTGTGGAAAAATTACAGTGTTGAAAATCTGTAGTGAAAATATTGCAAATTCGTGAAGTTACGAGTGAGCGTAGCAACTGCGCAGTGCACGTCTGAAACAGTCATTTTTTTTGGATGTTTTCCACCAAATTTGCAACACAGGCTTTTTGAGAGCCCACCTCATGAACACTGGCACTGTCATTTCGTTAATCTGTCCTGAAAGGTGATTCCACGCAGTGACCGTGAAATCACCTTTTGGGACCAAATAATGCCATGACAGTGGCTGAATTCATGAGGAGGGTCCCAATGACCCCACACTGAAACTTTGGTGCCCATATTCTCCAAAATGCCCGAGATATGCGCTAAAGTTGAAAAAACCCTATTTATGCCATTATACAGCTTACCGGCATTTCTTCAGTTTACATTCGGCTTTGAAGAGTTCAGGCATGTTCCTGGTCCACCAAAGATCATACCGCTGGCCTCCAAAGGTAAGTATGGGGTGAAGGGGTGTGGGAGTGGGGTATGCAGTAGGTGGGTGCGGGTTGGGGGAGGGGTGCAGACAGCGAGGACCGTTTTCTTCTTTACAGGGTTTTAAAATACAAGGGACACATGGGATGGTTTTACTTTTATAGGTACATTTGGCATGCTGGGGTGGGCTTCCAGCATGCCACCCGAGTGTTTGGGGGAGAGGGCTGTAGCCGACAGGGGATTGAGCACCTCCCTTGGCACATACAGGGGGTTGGGAGAGCCAAGGGGGATTGGGCACCCTCCTCTGCACACAATTCATTGGGGGGGCATTATGCTGATGGAGACTGAGCTCCCCCCTTGGCAAATTCAACTTGGAAGAGAGAACTGAAACCGATGGGGATTTGGCAACCTGTCAGCAAAGAAAGCGGGGGGCATGATGCTGTGGGTGATTGGGCACCCCCTCAGCTTACAGCATAAATTTCAATGTGGGGACATTATGCCAATGGGGACTGGGCTTCTTGTCAGCAGACTGGGTCAGGGGATTGCAAGGAACCATCCTGCAATGACGGGTCGCTCCCTCATTGCAGCGGAATGTCTGACGCTGCAATGATGAGGTGGCCCCTGATTGCAGTGGCTAAAACATTTCAAGATGGTGGCACGCTGGCTGAACTAGTGTCAGCAGCAGTGTGCCAACCCATTGGGGAACGTAGGACAAGCCTCAAAAGGAACCGGAGGCACTGGCCACAACAGTGCTGTATCTCCACAACCTGCTTCAGCATCAAGCTGCCGCAACATGTTTCTTGTGCATGTGCGCAAGCAAACATAAAAAGGGAACCATCGATCCCTACAAAGAATGCAAAGATAGAGTAGAACATAGGATTCTGAAGAATTTAAAATTAAAGTCTGGTCAGAGTACTTCCTCACCAGAAGAAATATTACATACAGTTAATTCTCATTTTTTAGAAACATTTGGGGCAGCTGCATAAACTATTGAGGAAGATGATATGTTACAAAATCTACCCCAGCTAGAGAATGAGGAAAGTGGGTTTATGACAACCCCAATACAGACAGAAGAAATAGAGAAAGCAATAAAAAGTCTTAGGAATTACTCTGCCCCAGGGCCAGATGGGATAGGAGCAGAATTTTATAAAACTTTTAGTGGTGATTTAACACCAGCATTAGTAATACTCTATAATAATATGTTACAGAAAGGTATACTAGCAAAATCTATGTACCAAGCTACATTACTACTACTGTTTAAAAAAGGGGAAAGGGAGGATCTGAAAAACTGGAGACCGTTTAGCCTGCTTAATGTAAATTTTAAAATATTGAGCAAAATTTTGTTAAGTAGACTAGCGTCAATAGCAAATAAATTGATTAGCCCTAGTCAAACCTGTGCAATCCCTAATAGAAGACAAATTGATAATCTTATTATGTTAAGAGAAATATTTTACAAGGCAGAAAAACAAGAATTGCAGGGGTATATAATGGAAATTGACCAGGAAAAAGCATTTGATAAAATTTCACACCATTATATGTATAAAGTGCTGAGGGCCTATGGTATACCCAGTGAATTTGTAAGATTGATAAGAGTGTTATATAGTCAAGCTATATTAACACCAAACACTAATGGATGGGTAGGAAAAAATATTGGGGTAAAAAGAGGAGCAAGGCAGGGATGCCCATTAAGCCCCCTGCTGTACGCATTTTGTATAGATGTGTTTTTAAGGAGAATAGAGTAGGACAACAGGATAAGAGGCCTAAGGATGAGTCTTTATGCTTCTATGGTAAAGCATTTAGCATATGCAGATGACCTGGTCTTATGTATAGATCCTTCAACAAATGAGGACCATTTGATGGAACATTATAAAAAGTGTTCAGATCACTCAGGGTCTAAAATAAACTTCCATAAAAGTTCAGAGTTGGCACTGGGCAACACTCAGGTCCCAGTAAATAACATTTAAGCAGGGCTCAAGATAGATAAAGGCACAATTACACTGTTAGGAATACCATATGGTGGCTTGGACATGGCCAGACAGAACTGGGAGACAAATCTTCAAAGAGCACAAAGACTAGTGAATATATGGAAAGGTCAAACTATTGGATAGAGAAAAAGAGTTATGTTGATAAAAACTCTGTTAATACCCATCTTTCTGTTTATAAGTTATGTCATCCCTTCCTACAGTCTTTGGTAGTAACATTGTACAGTGTGTTTTTTCAAACATTGTGGGGGAGCAGATTAAACCCTATAAAAAGATCAGTGGCCTATAGGAAAGTAGAAGAAGGAGGCATAGGGATGGTGAACCCAGTTAGTTTCTATTTCAGCTTGTTTATAACATACAAGTTTGGGGGGCAATGCACCAGCAGGAAAAATTTGGAAAGATCAAGTAAATGAATGGATTGATTTATGTTCCATAGATTGGGCCTGGGGGGAAATCAAATGCACTATATAGAATCACATCAGTCCCAAAATATGTGGTAGAACTCATGAAAAATCTAATAAAATGGAATATTACAAAAGAAATGGTTTTACTAAAAGATAGGAAATAACTGTATCTACATATGTTGAAAATGGAGGATAGAGAAGACATCTCCTTGGGAGAATGACCAGAACAAAATTTACAATTTAACTTGGACATATTAGTGTCCAAACGATTACCAGATTTTGCACAGGATACAGCATGGCTGAGTCTACATGGAAAACTAGGAGTTAGAAATAACAATAAACACAAACAAATACAAGACGAATATTGCCTAAGACAGGCATGTTCGCAGGCATTGGAAACACAAAAACATTTGTTTATAGAATGTGAATATGTGCAAAGTTTCTGGGAATATTTAGCAAAGGATGGAATGAGCCAATGTTGCGTAATTTATCGTATGCATCCATGATAGATGGACAAATGGAAAAAGGAATGGGTAAATATTTCCTTGAAACGCTGCATATAGTATACATAATAATGAGATATTATGTTTGGCAGTCACGTTGCCTATGGGCAACTCAACAAAGATGGGTAGCATATATAAAAATGTGGAGGAATCTTAGCATTTCATTGCAAGCAAGCACTTGTCAATGCCGAATGTTGCTTGCTTGTATGTGCTGTTTAGGTATTTGGAAGTGATAGTTCCATGCCTTCCTCCCAAGACATCCACTGTGTCTTTCCATTCAGTATTCACAGAAGAGTGGGAGGGGCAAGGGGCACAGCAGTACAGCAGTTGCCAAGGGGGTGAAGAAGTGGACAATAGTCCATTCAAAGGCAAGAGTCCTGCAGGAGCTCACTAAATTGAAGGTGGACAAAGCGATGGAACCAGATGGCACATGCCCAAGGATATTAAGAGAAGTGCGAAGGGAGATAGCAGTACCTCTGGCAGCCATGCTCACTGAGTCACTCAACATGAGTGAATTGGAGGAGGGCACATGTGGTCCCTCTACACAAGTCCGGCAGCAGGGAGGAGGCAGGGAACAATAGGCCTGTCAGCCTCACCTCAGTAGTGGGGAAGATCATGGAGACATTGCTTAAAAGAAAGGATAGTGGGGCATCTAGAAGCCATTGGAGCCCATGACCATAGACAACATGGATTCACAGTGGGGACATCATGTCAGACAAATCTGGTTGATTTCTTTGACTGGGTGACAAAGGAAGTGAATCAGGGTGGGGCAGTGGACAATGCTTACCTTGATTTCAGCAAAGCCTTTGACACCATCCCATATAGGAGGCTGATAAACTAGCTGGGTAGGCTGGACATGGGGGAAAGGGTGGTAAACTGGGTTAGAAACTGGCTAACAGGATGTAGAGAGTGGTGGTAAGTGGTGTGCAGTCTAGGGAGAGGGGGTCACCAGTGGGGTGCTGCAGGGATTGGTCCTGGGGCCAGTCCTGTTTAATGTCTTCATTAGTAACATTGCAGAATGTCTGAAGGGAATTTTTTCACCAAATTTTCAACATAGCCATTTTAAGACCTTTGCTCATGAACAGTGTCACTGTGATTTTCTTAATCTGTCCTAAACATTGATTGCGCACACCGAATGTGCCATTGTGCGCTACATGCACGGAAACACGTTTTGGGCGACATGTGAAAAATGACAGCTGTACTGCTCATAAAGAGGTGTGGTAAAATGGCAATGTTGAAAATCCAGAGTGAAAATATAGAAAATTTGCTAACTTACGAGCGTGCGTAGGATCAGCGCAACAAATGCTCATAAAACAGTCATTTTGGGGAGTTTTTTCACCCAGTTTTTGACATAGCCATTTTAAGACCTCTGCTCATTAGCAGTGTCACTGTGATTTTCTTAATCTGTCCCAAACATTGATTGCGCACACCGACTACGCCATTGTGCGCTACATGCATGCAAACACATTTTGGGTGACGTGAAAAATGACAGCTGTACTGCTCATAAGGAGGTGTAGTAAAATGACAATGCTGAAAATTTGGAGTGAAAATATTAAAAATTAGCAAAATTACGAGCGTGCGTAGGAACTGCACAATGCATTCTTGTAAAACAGTCATTTTTAGGAATTTGTCACCAGATTTTCAACATAGCCATTTTAAGACCTCTGCTCATGAACAGTGTCACTGTGATTTTCTTAATGTGTCCTATACATTGATTTCGCACACCGACTGTGCCATTGTGTGCTACATGCATGGAAACCCATTTTGGGAATGATGTGAAAAATGACAGCTGTACTGCTTATAAGGAGGTGTGGTAAAATGGCAATGTTGAAAATCTGGAGTGAAAATATTGAAAATTCGCGAACTTACGAGCGTGCGTAGGATCAGCGCAACAAATGCTCATAAAACAGTCATTTTTGGGAATTTTTTCACCCAGTTTTCAACATAGCCATTTTAAGACCTCTGCTCATGAACAGTGTCACTGTGATTTTCTTAATCTGTCCCAAACATTGATTGCGCACACCGACTACGCCATTGTGTGCTACATGCATGCAAATACATTTTGGATGACATGTGAAAAATGACAGCTGTACTGCTCATAAGGAGGTGTAGTAAAATGACAATGCTGAAAATTTGGAGTGAAAATATTAAAAATTAGTGAACTTACGAGTGTGCGTAGGAACTGCGCAACGCATTCTCGTAAAACAGTCATTTTTAGGAATTTTTTCACCAAATTTTCAACATAGCCATTTTAAGACCTCTGCTCATGAACAGTGTCACTGTGATTTTCTTAATGTGTCCCATACATTGATTTCGCGCACCGACTTTGCCATTGTGCGCTACGTGCGCTGAAACACATTTTGGGCAGGATGTGAAAAATGACAGCTGTACTGCTCATAAGGAGGTGTGGTAAAATGGCAATGTTGAAAATCTGGAGTGCAAATATTAAAAATGTGCGAACTTATGAGCATGTGTAGGAACTGCGTAACGCACACTTGTAAAACACTCAGTTTTAGGAATTTTTTTCACCAAATTTATGACATAGGCTTTTTGAGAGCCCACCTTATGAACACTGACACTGTCATTTTGTTAGTCAGTCCTGAAGGATGATTTTGCCCTGTGACCGTGAAATCACTCTTTGGCCCGATTAACGCCATGACAGTGACAGAATTCATGAGGAGGGTTCCAAAAACCCCATGTTGAAAATGTGGTGCCAAAATTCCAAAAAATGCCTGAGATATGCAGCAAAGTTGAAAAAACCCTATCTATCCCATTATACAGCTTACCAGCATTTCCTCAGTTCGCAGTCGGCTTTGAAGAGTGCAGACGTGTTCCCGGTCCACCGAAGATCGTTGCGCTGAGGTCGGAGGTAAGTATGGGTGAGGGGGGTGTGGGGAGGCAGGGTGCGCAGTGGGTGGGTGCAGGTTGTGGGAGGGGGGCAGGGAGAAGCGCCGAGGGACAGTTTTTGTATTTACAGGTTTTTTTTTAAAATAAGACGACGAAGGACGTTTGCCATGCTGGGGTGGGCTTTCAGTGTGGCAGCTGGATGCTTTGAGGGGGGCGTGGAACTGACAGGGGACTGGGCACCCCCGTCGGCCATAACAAATTTGGCTACCGTGGGTGGGCTCCCAGCGTTGCACCTGGCTGCTTTGGGGGGCGTGGAGCCAGCAGAGGATTACAGGCACCCGTTAGCCATAACAAATTTTGCCACCATGCTGGGTGGGCTCCCCATCGTGGCACCTGGAAGCTTTTGGGGGCATGGAGCCGGCCAGGTTGGGTACCCCCGTCAGCCGGTACAATATGTGCATGGGGGGGAGGTGGAAGGCGCATGAGCACGCAGCATGCGTGCATGTGTGTGTGTGGAGGGGAGAGCTCTGCTCACTGAAGCGGAGCTCTCCCTTTCAACTGTACGACCACTGCATTTTCAACTGCTGTCATAGACAGCTGCAGCAGTAACTGGGGAACTGGGGCCTTGCCTGCAAACACACTGATTGACTTGGAAGACGGGTGCCACACCTCCGAAAACTCGGATGATGGCACTATGTTTCTTGCACATGCATGCAAGCAACATAAAAATGAAAGAAATAGATACAAAGAGATGTACAGAGGAAAGAAAGAAACTATTATGGATCAATTGTGAGCATTGGGCTAAACCACCATGAAAAAGGAATGTAAGAACTAATTAGCTTTGTAGACATAAGTACCTCACATTGTTGTATGTTCAATAAGAATTAGAATTATGTAGAATACAATGTTTAATGGAATGTATTTATATTGTAAATATATGTATATGAATTTGTCTGTTAGTCCTTTTCAATAAAAATTCTCCTACTCTTTTCGGGAAGTGCCATGGAATCTTTAACATCCACCTGAACTACCACCAGAACAGGCAGATGGGATCTCGGTTTAATGTCTCATCTGAAAGACGGCACCTCAGGAGTGCAGCACCCCCCTCATGCTGCACTACAGTATCAGCATTGGGATTTAACTCAAGTGCCTGGTGTGGGGATAGAACCCACAGCCTTCTGATCTCCTGGCCTCAGAGGCAAGTGTACAATCTGCTCACTATCCAGGGTTGGGATGGATCTCCCTTGAACCTCACACCTTTGTTTCAACCAGAAGAGGATGTCCTCAACATTCACCCCTTCATTTTAAAACATAACTGTAATGTTCTTAACCAGGGGCTTTGTCAAGGGAATAGCTTGAAAGGGGATCCAGACAGGTTTGTTCCTTTATGCTCGGTACTGTGCACAAAAACTATGTAAACTGGATACATTTTTAAAACTAACGTCAAAGTTAGAATTACTCAAGCTTATAAGGGCAAAAATCTCTGATGAGAAGAATTTCATGGAACCTTTCAGTAATACCCTTGCAACATGAATTCTGTCAGGGGGGTGCTCTAAACCATCTTTATATAGTAACCTGACAGCATTACATCCAGGAGCTGGTTCTCCTTTGTTTGAAAATAAATCTGAAAGCTTAAACATAGGGTCTAACCTCGTCCTGCCTTGAGTGTCCTGCTGTAATTCTTCGGGGGCCCTAACCTTACAGGCTCCTCTTCTTCCTGGACACTAGCAGGGGGAGTGTTTTCAGAGGGGGCGCCATCTAATTCGTTCACATTTGCCTAAGTAGGTGTAGGTAAAGCAGAAACATTTGCAAGTGTCATTGGTATTGGTATTTGCAAGTGTCATTGGTATTGGTATTTTTAACAGTAGAATCAGAAATATTACCCTGAGGTACGTTGGAGCTTGGACTGTGCATCTAACGTTTCTTGCAACATTAGGATATTGTTGAGACAATACCTTGCTGTTTACAACAGGAAAGGCTTCTTCCTGAATATCCTTAGAGGAAAAGAAGCCGTCAGTAGCCGTGTCTTCTTCAGAAAAGCCAGCAGCAGTCATTGCCTGGTCGACGGCCTCTTGAGTGGAGAAATCAGGGGAGGAGGCCTTCTCCCCTGGCTCTTCGACATCCATCTTGTCCATAAGCTCCTCCGAAGTGGCCATCTTGGGAAAGATGGCAAAGGGTTCCCCCTACAGACAGAGAAGGGAAATTTCCCCAGTGTCCTGGCCAAATTCCCCCCATTCACTAAAATACCACCAACAGTTTAATCTGGTTCTGTAAATCAGTTTACATCTGTACAAATATTGCCTTTTCCTTGCCTCCTGGTTCGCACCTGGAAATGAGTCGTGGTTCAGTGTGCCTCTCCCAGTCACAAACTTTAAAATAAATTAAAAAAAAATAAAATGTGAAAGTTAATAAAACAGACACTAAATACCTGGTCAATAAACTAGAAAATTGATGGGGGAGGGGGTCAGTGGGGAAAGGGTTCATGTGCACACTTCTACATCTGATCCTGAACTGGGGTCTCTGACATGGGAACACAGTGCACTGCCTCTGGACCACTGGGCAACCCCTGGATTCTTTTATAATAAATTTGTAACCCCCATTACAAATGGGGGTTCCTAAAATGTCTTCCTAGGATTGCCTAATGCCCACTGCCAGGACGGTGTTCTATGTTTGCAGTAGTTTTGAGTGTCTGCATGAGAGTACCCTGTTTGGCCTCTGTGCCTGTCTCTTTAAGAGCTATCTATTTTGTAGGAGATAATTAGTCTGGGTTGGGACTGAGTGGTTTAAGGCTTGTGACCCGCACAGGGAGTGGTATTTCTGCTCCATTCTGCCATTGCTATATGCGCAGAGGGAGCCCTTGTAGGATCTGTTACTGTTTGCTGTTTATCTGTTTTAATAATAGTAATATTGGAGTTTGTCTAACCTGCCTTTCTTTGCAGCATGGACTTTTTTGCTTTGAGCCACCATTTTGGTTCTGGACTGCCAGAGCTGGACCAATCAGAACCTCGGGGGACCTAAAATGGAAACTGTCCCCAGAAGTCTTGTGGGATTGAATTTCTGTAGGAATTGTAGTTTTTAAGGTTTGGTGCCTAAATGGACCTGGAGAGGGAGCCCTTTCTGTGACAGACAGATTCATCAGTCAGTTGAACCTTTCGGATCACTGGGAAATCCCAGAGCTGCCTGCTGCAGTGTGTCAGTTGAAAGTTGGGGTTTGGAGAGTGAACAGCTCGAGCCATTCGAGCAGCTGCTCCTTCGTGGTAGTGCGGGGATTCTGTGGGAAGGCTGTGTCTGGCCTGCCTGCCCCCATCTTCCAGTGTGAAGAAGCTTGTGAAAATATAATCGGACTAAATCTGAATATCTTTATTGAGACCTGAAATCTGAAGTGAGAGTGAATTTCACCTGGTGTGGATCAAAGATTTTCTTCAGAAGCGATCAGCCTGTCAGGTACCGGAGAGAGAGCCTCAGAACGAAAGGTTAGAAACATAGACTTTGACGGCAGATAAGGACCGCTTGGCCCACCTAGTCTGCCCATTTCCCTACCTACTGGATAAACTGCAGATCCTAGTTAGCCAGCAGCCTATTTCTTCCTACCCCCACAAGAATTGCCTTATGTCTGTCTCATGAATTCTTGAATTCTCCCACAGTTTTAGACCCCACAACCTCCTCAGGAAGGCTGTTCCATGTGTCCACCACCCTCTCTGTGAAAAAATACTTCCTCACATTGCCCCTGAGCCATCACCCCTCTGTCTTTAAATTGTGTGCTATTGAAACATAGAAACATAGAAACATAGAAGTTGACGGCAGATAAGGACCGCAAGGCCCATCCAGTCTGCCCATTTCTTTTTCTACCTTATAAATGTGCCATCGGCCTTTGCTCTGTCAGTGGCCTATCTATTCATAGTCATTTGTATTGCTCCCTTATGCCTGTCCCATGCCTGTTTGAAGCCCTGCACTGTATTCATAGCCACCACTTCTTGTGGTAAGCCATTCCATGCATCCACCACCCTTTCTGTGAAAAGATTTCCTCACATTCCCCCTTAATCGGCCTCCTCTAATCTCATGCCTGTGTCCTCTTGTCCTGCTATTTTCTTATATTTAAACATGTTAGACTCTTTCACCTTGTTTATGCCCTTAAGTGTTTGAATGCCTTGATCATATCACCTCTCTCCCTCCTTTGCTCAAGGGTATACATATTGAGCTCCGTTAATCTGTCCTCATATGTCTTCTGATGCAGTCCCTGCACCATTTTGGTTGCCCTTCTCTGGACTGCCTCAATTTGGTTAATGTTCTTGTGAAGGTGTGGCCTCTAATACTGCACGCAGTACTCCAGATGGGGCCTAACCAGTGTCTTGTACAGAGGGATTATTACCTCCCTCTTACGACTTGTGATACCCCTACTAATACACCTAACACCCCCTAGCCTTACCTACTGCTTTAGAGGTCTGCTTGGATGATTTTAGGTCATCAGTGATGATGCCCAAGTCTCTTTCTTCCTTTGTGACTGCTAGCAACTCCTCCCAGCCTATAGGTGGCTTCAGGGTTCTCTTCCCTATGTGCATGATTTTGCACTTCTTTGCATTAAATCCCAGTTGCCACTCTTCGACCATTCTGCTAGTTTATCCAGATCTCGTCTCATTCTGCCCACCCATCTGGATCATCTACTCTGTTGCAGATCTTGGTGTCATCTGCAAACAGACAAGCCTTACCCTCTAGTCTGTCTGCAAGGTCACTAATGAAGATGTTGAAGAGGACTGGCCCCAGGACTGATCCCTGAGGTACCACTTGTGACTTGCATCTCTTCTGACTGTATACCATTTACCACCACTCTGTTTCTGCCGATCAACCAGTTTGCCACAGTTGACCAACTTCTGACCCACCGAGCCTACCCAGCTTATTTATCAATCTTCTATGTGGAACAGTGTCAAAAGCTTTGCTGAAGTCAAGGTAGGCGACATCAACTGCTCCCCTTGGTCCACCACTCTGGTTACCCAGTCAAAGAAATCTATGAGATTAGTTTGACAGGACCTTCCTTTGTAAACCCATTCTGTCTTGGATCCTGTGCCCCTATGGATTCCAGGTGTTGCACTATCCTTTCCTTAAGGAGTGCCTCCATAATCTTGCCCACTACTGAGGTAAGACTGACCGGTCTGTAGTTCCCGCCTCCTCCCTGCTACCACTCTTGTGGGCGGGATCACATGAGCCCTTCTCCAGTCTTCTGGGACCTCTCCTGTGCTCAGAGACTCACTAAACAATTCTGCTAATGGCTCTGCTAGTTCCTCTTTAGCTCCTTAAGTACCCTGGGATGTATGCCATCAGGTCCCATTGCCTTATCCACCCTGAGCTTAGCAAGCTCTTGTAGGACCCTTTCTTTGTGAAGGAGTAGTGCTCACCTCTCTCCCCCATGTCCATGATGCTGAGCTGTGGGCCCTGCCTACCTTCTCTTCAGTAAATACTGAGCAAAAGTATCTATTTAGGATAGATGCCTTTACAGGGTCCTCCTCCTCACGTCTCCCTTTTCTCCATTGACTTGTAATACCCCTCTGGACTTTCTCCTTTCACTAATGTATCTATAGAAAGTCTTGTCACCTTCTTTTACTGTTCGTGCTAGTGTTTCCTCAGTTTGGGACTTTGCCTGCCTTACTGCCTTACCTGCTTCCCTTAGGGCAGTTTGGTATGCCTCCCTATCTTCATCCCGCTGTGTTCCCTTATATTTCCTGAAGGCCAGCCTTTTGGCTCTGACCTTTTCTGCTATTGTATTTGAGAACCAAAGTGGTTTCCTTCTTCTTTTGCACTTCCTTTTCTGTCTAACACAATGGGATGTTGCTTCAAGTATTGCATCCTTAATGCTTGCCCACTTTGCCTGTACCCCCTCACCTGTGTTTCTTTTTGCCAGGGCTAGCTTAACTCTGTTGGCCATCTTATCAAAGTCAGCTCCTCTGAAGTCCCATATTTTTGCCTTGGAATGGGATGATTTAGATGTAGTAGCCAAATTGAACCATACCATGTGATGGTCACTGGCCCCCAGGTGACCTTCTACCTGGAGATCTGTGATCCCTTCTTCGTTAGTCAGTACTAGATCTAGGATAGCTCTGTCTCTTGTGGGTTGCTGTACCAGTTGTTTGAGGCCCTCCCCCCTGCAGGGAATCCACTATGAATCTAGTTCTGGCAGATGTTCCTGCTGGTATTGTTCTTGCACATCTCCTTTTCTGAAAGATGCTACCATCTTGGACTTTGTTGATTCCACTGAGGTACTTAAAAGTTTCTGTCATGCCCCCCCTCTTCTTCCTTTCCTCAAGGGTATACATATTAAGCTCCTTTAGTCTCTCCTTGTATGGCTTCTCTTGCAGACTCTGCACCATTTTAGTTGTCCTCCACTGGACTGCCTCCATCCTGTCTATGTCCTTGCGGAGATGGGGTCTCCAGAAGTGGATGCAGTACTCCAGATGGGGTCTCACCAACTGTCTGGATAGAGGGATAACAACTTCCTGTTTTCTGCTGGTAATGCCTCTCCCTATACATCCCAGTATCCCCCCAGCCCTCTCCCTACTGCCTTCTCACATTGCTTGCCAACCTTAAGGTCATCTGATATGATTACCCCCAGGTCCCTTTCCATTTTTGTTGTTGTTACTACCTCCCCCCCACCATTGTGTACTCTTCCCCTGGGTTTTTGTTTCCCAGGTGCATTATTTTACACTTCTTTGCATGGAATCCAATCTGCCATACTTCTGACCATTCCTCCAACCTTGCCAAGTCCCTTCTCATCCTTTCCACGCCTCCTTGTGTATTAACCCTGTTGCAGATCTGTGTGTCATCTGCAAAGAGGCATACTTTTCCTTCCAGTCCTTCTGCAATGTCACTTATAAAGACATTAAAAAGGACTGGACCCAGTACTGAACCCTGCAGTACCCCACTAGTAACCTCTCTTTCTTCAGAGTGGGCTCCATTTACAATTACCTTCTGTGTCCTGTTGTCCAGCCAATGTTTTACCGAGGCTACCACCCTGGGACCCACTCCCAGGCTGGCTAATTTGTTTATTACTCTTTTGTGTGGGACTGTGTCAAATGCCTTGCTAAAGTCTAGGTAGGCCATATCTTGTTCAGAAACCCTGCTAAATTGCAAATGGACTTCATCCAATCTGTGGCTTCTAGCTATATAACTTATAAGTGTGCTGAATGTGCTATGTGGGTTGCGATTTGGGTCTCCACTTTCAAATGTGTTATGCTAGCTAGAAGCTGCTCCGGCACTCAAACGGACTAAACCCGAACTGTCTGCTTTGGTCTGGGCCCTGCCATTTCGGCCTAGACTGCTGCTCCCACCGCAGGGACTCTTCTGACGAAAGGCCCGCTCAAGGATTCTTCTCCCTGCTAAACACCATCGAACAGGTATCGACCACCAGGGTAAGTCATGTGGGCCCTGCTTCCCCGGGCAAGCCAGAACAACATCCAGAGGTCTTCATATCTCATCAGTCCTGTCTCCTGGTCTGGGTATCGTGAGCACTAAACAAGGTAGCTCCCTGCAATCAAGCTGCAATCATTATGTGCCATCTGATTTAATTGCTTGGGTTTATCATAACGAACTGAGCCATTGGGCTCCAGAATACAAATTCTGTGTTAATGTGCATGCTAATTGTTTTCTTTCTTAAGGGCCCCAACAACAGCTGCAACGCTGGCCTACCCCAGGCAACACTTCAGGCTAGTCTGTGCAACAGCTGGGTACCCAGAATGTGTGACTGTGACAGAGGGAGTCTTAGTACATGCATGCTCAGCCTCAACTGATCAGATCTGAAAATCACCTGCTAGATTGATGCCCTACCCTTGTTCAATCCGCCAGAATAAATCAGAGTTTGTTCTTTTTGCATGTAACCTGGGTAGTGTGTACCTTTGTGGAGGGGATATTGCAATGTCATTGAACTGTTATAATACAGGTCTTATTTTACAGGGGGTCTCCAGGGCCTTTGCAGCTGGTCCAGCCCTGGTGGTAAGTGTACCGAGTGTGGGTTCAGTACTGCTATCATATGTGATTGTTTATCTGCTGATCTGTTTAAGCCACTAGAAGGGTTAGAGGGGGGTTACAGTGTCCCGGAGGGCTATACCCACAGCAGTTATGCTACCCCAAAACCATTCCTCCGGGTGGAGGCACCCATTCACCGAGCTCAGGCCCCTCAACCTGTGACTAGTCATGCAGGCAGGGGTAGTAGCCCTGGGAATAGCGCCACCTAGGGGTTACAAATGGAAAATTTCTTGGGGGTGAACAAGCCTTACGAGAAATAGGTCATGGGATGTATGTATGGGAACAGAAAAAAAAGTAAATGTAGGTACTCCCCAGAGAGAAAAGCAGGTCAAGTTGCAATCAGATGTAGACCTGGAATAACTTGCCTTCCCGCTTACCTTGCTCTAGTAGGTTTTTATGTCCAAACTGAAGTTGAAACAGCACTTTGTCTTCCTCTTCAGCTGCCTGAAGTGCCTGTTCCCTTATTTTACTGCCTTAAGGCTTTTATTACGTACATTGCAAAATTGCATTGTATTATACTGCTATATATGTGCTTGATTGTTGGTTCAGTATGTTGAGTTTATGTGTAATTAGTTTCTACCTGTGCTTTCTATTCTCCTCCCCGCCATCTAGCCTTACTCCTATCCCAAGGTCACAGCTATAACTTTAGACTGATTCTCTGTATTGTTTACCTTAAGGTACATTAAAATTATTTATTTATTAGCTTTTGGTGACCAGGTAAGTGCATTAGGCAATAACCCTGCCTATTTTCAAACATGACCCGGGAGAGTACAAGATACAGTCATACAAACAAACCCAGGTAAAATACATACAGTCCTGAACCCTTACAACAGATATCCACGCAGAGATAGTCAGGGAATTAAAAATACAAGCAGAAACCATCCTTGCAGGGATGAGAAGGACAGATGAAGACAAGCCAGGCGATACACTTAAATAAATAAATAAAATAATCCGACTAAACCCAGTAGGGAGGGTTAACGAGAGTTTTATATAAGACACAGTCAGATATTCCCTGTTATATTTTGTAAATTTGGAAACTTCTACTGCCTCCTGTTTTGAAAGATAAAAATGAAATTAAAACAGCAAAAGGGAGAGTGTGTCAGACCCAGGCCTAAGGGTGACTGAGAGAGAGAGAGAGAGCAGCAGACACTGGACTGTAGGAGGAGGAAAAATGTAATCCCCTAAATTACCTTTTGTTTTCCTCAGCTCTTCCTTTAAACCATTAGTCTGCTCACTCTGTGTGACATCTGTGTTTTCTAAGCTGCTCACACGCTCCTTCAGTTGAGTTAGTTCTGTTTGCATGGCACAATCACAGGTATGGTTTCTTGCACCTTGAATAATAAAATGTCAGTTGTAAAACAAAAAATAATCACTTGAAACAGAAACCCTGAGATATTTTTAAATAAACTTATTTACTGAATCAGCTCAAGGAAACATAAGATATTTTAATGCAGATGCTTTCATGCAATTTATTTATTTATTTTTCCTTGGGATTCACAGATTGTACCAATGCATCATATTGAGTTATCAATTGTCTCACATCCCTTGGAACATAGGATATAAGCCACCCGTCAGAACCTGTCATTAGATTATATGGTATAGGTCATCATAACCCCATCTCCCTCAACCTCCCCCTTACCCTAAACTGTCTAAACCTACCTAGATCCCAAACTACTCTAAACCTTATGGGCATGGCCAAAGTACTAACCCCTTCTAAAACCTGTTGAATTCACGTAATGTGTGTAATGGGTCCCAAATTTCTTTATATGTATTTATTTTACCTACGCTGGCATAATGAAAGCATTCAAGATCCCTGCTGTCTAGTAGCAAGTTCTTCCACATGGCATTAGGCAAATGTTTTTAATATAAATTGAGGGACTTTTAGGGGGATATCACAAGTGCAAGAAAGCCTAGGGGTTCTGTTTGAAGAATGTTTAATTGGCTATGAGATAAGCATATTCCCTTTAAATAAACAAGAGTAAGAAACAAGCCTGTGCCTTGGGTTCCTCCTGAGTTAGTCAGTAATAAGCCACAACTGGGTGTGCATTATAAGAGTTTAATGCTCACCTCAGGAGCACAAGGCCGAAGGCTAAATGTCTGTACACCCCGAGGGAGTGCATTAAAATCCTATGGCGCACACCCTGGAGGGGCTTATTTCACTTATAAAATGGCTCTAAGTAGTTTGGGGGGAGAGGAAAATGAGATTCAGCACCTGACCGTGCATTTATAGAGATCTAATGCATGGTCAGGTGATGTCCCTCTGCCAATGATGTTTTTAGATTTTTTCTGCCATTTTATAAATAAAGTTATAAAATGAGCAGAAATTTTCCTCCAATCTGATTGGCTGATAGGCTCTTTCAGCTGTGTCCTTATCAGGTTATAACTGTACAACCGGCACTATGTGTACCAACCAAAATGCTGCACACCAAGAAATCAATCTGTGGCACCACTGTCCCGGCGTAACTCGTCAAGCAGCATCCCACAGAACCACAACACCTACACCGGGAGAGCAGAAAGCGGTGCCACCAACATAGAAACAGTGAACATACCACAACAATATATCTAATCCCCCCACACCTTCCTGCAGGACAACAAATTTTGCAGATGTAGTAATTCTCGTTTAGTTTTCTTCACTGGCCAGCTGTCCCTATTAAGTGAATGGCTCCCGCTCCCGCTATTTGAAACCACGGCCAGGAACCAGTGACTGTTACTGCAATCTGTAGTGTCTATATATTATACGATATGAGCCTTTGGAGCATAATTCATCTGTAAACATCTCAGCAGCTACTGTGATGTATAGTGCCCGTCTTACTTGGTTATGCCATACACTTGATAGCATGGCTTCAGCAGGGGAAAGGCATTCAAGAATTTACCCGGGCTTCTGCTAAATAATTCATCTCTCCCTTTTAGAATGTATGTAAGGTGCTCTCATGCCAGAGATTGGATGGCCATTGCTTTCCATCCTGTCAGGGTAGGTGTGATACAAACATAAGAGCATGCCAACAGATAAAGGCCTTATGGTCTAGCTAGTCTGCTCGATTGTGTAGCTCCCTTGGCAGGAAATGCATACAAAGCACATGTTTCTCCTGATGCAGGAGACCCAGGTGTTGTATATGCATTGCTTGGCAAGGGCAAGCAGTACCCTTACCCATGGTGGGTATGGTTCCCAACTTTCTGCACCTAGGTCTTCCATTCCCATAAATAGTGAAAGGGGTGTACCACCTTATACAAGTCACACTTAGGAGAGATGGCAGGATTCTGATGTAGGCCCTGCACTATTTTAGTTGCCCTCTTCTGCGCCATCTCCATCCTGTCCCTATCTTTCTGAAGATGCGGCCTCCAGACCTCACACAGTAATTGTGGTGTGTTCTCACTAATGAAGTATACAGGGGGAGTATTACCCCTCTCCTTCTGCTGGTGATACCTCTCCCTATGCATCCAAGTATTTGGTTAGCCTTTCCCACTGCCTTCCCATACTGCTTTGCCACCTTAAGGTCATCAGTAATGATGATTTCCAGGTCTCTTTCTTGCTGTGTGACCTCTAGTACCTCTTCCCCAAGTGTGTACTCTGCCCCCAGGTTCCTGTGTCCCAAGTACATAATCTTGCCCTTCTTTGTGTTGAATTGAAGTTGCCACCTTCTTGACCACTCTTCTAAGTTTTCCAGGTCCTCCCTCATCCATTTCACCCCACCCATGTCCACCCTGTTGCAGATCTTTGTGTTATCTACAAACAGGCATGCCCTCCCTCCCAGTCCCTCTGCCATGTCACTAACGTGATATCGGCAAAGGCATTCAGGGTAAGCTAGACTTCTTTGTGGATGATACTAAGCTAGGTGGTAGGGTTGACAGTGTAGAGGTGGTCAGGGACCTACAAAAAGACCTGCAGAGGCTGGAAAGATAGTCTAATGTCTGGTAACTGAGGGTTCAATGTGAAAAAGTGCAGGGTGATGCATCTGGGCAAAGAGAACCTGAGGACAGACTATTGGCTCAATGGGGTCAAGCTCAGTACCTCACATGAAGAAAGGGACCTTGGGGTCATCATTTGTGACACCCTTAAGCAATCCAGCTAATGCAACAGAGCTTACAGCAAGGCCAACAAAATGTTGGAGTGTATAGGGAGAGGATTTGACAGCAGGAACAGGGAGGTGAGCCTCCCACTTTAAAGGTCCAAGGTGAAGCCTCACCTGGAGTATTGTGTGCAGTTCTGGAGTCCCC
Source organism: Neoceratodus forsteri (assembly GCA_016271365.2). Lineage (NCBI taxonomy): Eukaryota > Metazoa > Chordata > Ceratodontiformes > Ceratodontidae > Neoceratodus > Neoceratodus forsteri. Next base: position 150,196,961 of record JADMNL010000028.1, read on the forward strand.
ACCTTAAGAAGGACAGGGATAGGCTAGAGGCTGTGAAGAGAAGGGTGACCAAGATGATACAGGGCCACCAAGGGCTCTCGTACGATGAGTGCCTAAAGGCACTAAATATGTACTCGCTGGAGACTAGGAGGGAGAGAGAGAGGGGACATGACTGAGACATTCAAATTCCTGAGAGGCATAAACAAGGTGCCCTACACAGAACTTTTCAGTAGGGTCTCCAGCTCAACTACTAGAGGGCACGAGTGGAAGCTGAGGGGAGAGAACTTCAGGAGGGGAGTAAAGAAACACTACTTTATGGAAAGAGTCGTAGAACCATGTGAGACAGACTGCCTGCCGAAGTGGTGGGAGCAAGGACCATGACAGCATTCAAGCTGGGGTGGAACAGAGCAAGGGCTGGAAATGGAACTGAAAAGGGCAAAAATCAGAAGGGGGGGCTAGGTTCTGGGACCCATCAGAAGGTCTCAGAAACTCATGGGAGGACTAGCTGGACCCTTGGTCTCCTATCATCATTTTCTCTGTTTTTATGTTTCTATCTGCATACAACATAATGTTGTGTTGCACACCCAATTTTACCATCACCCCCCTGATCTCGCCTGTTTCCTTATTTTAATAGCCAATGGCTCAATGGCCACAGCAAAGAACAGGGGGGAGAGGGGGCTGTCCTGCTTCGTTCCCCTGAATAGGTGGAATTCTCCCAATAAGGACCAATTTTCCAATATCTGAGCCTTTGGTCCTTAGTACAGCATCTGCACCATCTGCATAAATGCATCTCCTAGCCCAAATAGCCCTAAGATGCCAAACAGCTACCCCCATTTGATCTTATCAAGGCCTTCTTGGCATCTGTGGATAGTACATGTGCTGTACCTGGATGCTGAGAACCATCTGAGGGAACAGTTGTTCGAGGCATCTGGCCATAACATCAGCCATTATCTTAAGATCACAATTTAGGAGAGATGGGGCAGTAGGATGAGCACTTCAGAGGGTCCTTTCTCAGCTTTGGCAGGTCACATGTAGAGGCAGCATAACAAGAGGTGGGCAGCCACCTCTCCTCCTGAGCTTCTTCGATCATTCCCTGTAGTGGTTCTGTGGTGGCTCCTCCCGTCTCCATATAATTTTCTGCCACAAATCCATCCAGACTTCCTCATCAGTATTCCAATAGCCCTCACCACCTCCTCTTTAGTCACTTGTGCACCAAGCAATTCCCTCTGCTCCTCAGAGATGGTGGGGGGATTGTGATGCTGTCCACAAACTGGGCTGCTTGAGCTTCTGTGCCTGCATGCTCTGCTTTATGTAACTGCATATAAAACTCTCAAAATGTTTCCCTGGTCCCTTTCCCTGCCTGCTCCATAGTCCCCATTGTGCCTCTTATTTGCTGTGGTATGAGAGGGACCCATTTACTCCTGCACCATTCTAGCCAGCAGTGAGCCTGGTCTATTGCCCCATTCAAACAGGCGTTACCATGCAAAGAGCAGACTAGTCTTGGCATCACCTGAGAACACCAGATTGAAAGCCTCCCATGCCACTGTGATCTCTCACAGTCTCCACCCCCCCCCCATCCATCTACCACCTTTTTTTCCAAAACTTTTAATTTGGCTTCCATCTCTTCCTTCTTTTCCCATCTTGCCCTTCTGACCCTCGCCACATAGCTGATTACTATTCCCCTTGTACATGCTTTACCCGCTGCAAAGTATACTGCTTTGGAGAGTGCAGAGGTCTCACTAGTGACCTTGTCAGTGGCCCAGTGTTCTTGCAAATATTGCTAAGGTTCTCCTCCAATAGTAAGTATGTGGAAATGCAGCCACCACGATTCTCAAGAAATTTGGTTGGTATCACACTCTGGAAATACGAACTCTAGAGGGATCTCTGGCACATCATGCCAGGCGTGCAGCTCCCTCTAAACTGATGCAGCTGCTGCAGCTCTCCAGTTATAGCTAGTTGACTCCTCCCCTTTAGAACTCTGGAGCAGACCAGCTGACCCAGCCTTGTAAGGGACCCAGAGGTTAACCCTTTCAGGCCTCATAGACCTACCAAAGAGCCAGAGCACCTTATGGGGGCTACAGGAATTTATAGGAAGGTGTGTTACCTAAGACAGAAATTTAAAATGAGAACATGTCACCACCCCCATGCATCAAGGAGTAGTTACTTTGTATGAAACTGTTCCCTGAAAAACAGCATCCTGATTTTCTGGGACCTGTGTGAATGTCACTTATTATCCATACGGGTTCCGTGAATACTGCAAATGCCCTGCAGTTGTGTAAAGCAAGACACACAGGAGACTTTTTTAATATTTTATTTTAACTTAAAAGAGAACATTTATTAATAGTGATGATCACATTTTGAAAGTCCATGGACAACTCTTAAATTAGGTATTGGGCTTATCTGTAGCTGACAGCAGTGCAGAGGTACTGATAACTGCATCCTCCCTACGTTGAGACTACATTTTCACCATTTTTAGGACCTTGTTATGGCACTGAGTGTGAAGCTGTGCTTAACTACAGCATGGTTAGACACAGAGTTACCCTAACTAACATAACAAGGTTCTACAAATTGTGTTAGTGAAGTATCATAATAGGGCAGCCTTATTCATTGATGTCTCTGGACTGCTGCCAGCTAGAGGCATGTCCAATACCTCATTTAAAACCCTTTTATGGACTTTTTTAAATTTGATGGTCATTGTTCACAGCTGTTCCCCTTTACAAAATGTTACAAAAAGAGCCTTACTATGTAAGGTTTCAACAGAATTTCGATAATGATCAGTGCTGGTTCTCCTCAAACCGGCTTATTCATAATGCTAAAACGATAGTTTCCATGTCCTTTGGTACTAGTCAAAAAATGCTAGACTTCCCTCCTACCACTCTTGGTGTATGGTTTAGTAGGCACCTTGATTTCTCTCTACATATCATTCTTAAGAACCTATGTCCTAAACTTGAAACCCTTTACCATAAGAAAGACTGCCTTCTGCTCCCAGTCCACAGGGAAGTTGTTCTAAAGAGGATTTTTCCTGTGTTTGGCTATGGGGATGTAGTCTACCGGGCTCTCCCATATCCTACCTGGTCAGATTAGATTCTCTCTTCCATTCTGTCTGCCATTTTGCCTCTAACTCCCTTCCTCTCACTCATCACTGTGTCCTCCATGAATCTCTCTTTTCCTGCCTCCTTTGGACTCCTGTTGTCTACTTAATGTTATTTCCCTTCTTTCTAAATTTTGTTTTTTTCTCCCTTCCTCCTTACCTTAACCGTCTCCTCCTATCTTATACAGGGTTTTATTTAACTCTAAAAATTGATTAGCGTTTTGCTCATAAAAGTTCTAAAACATTGTGAAACTGCATAGCACCTGCCTCACTGTGTTTAACAAACATAACACTTCCAGAAAACCTATATAAATACTTTCTGTACAGTTAGCATTGTCCCAAGAAAAAAACTGCTAATCAATTATTTAAAACCCATACCTTATTCCAACTACTCCCTCTGTTCCTCTGATTCTCGCTGTCTCTGTTCCTGCCTTTTGAACTTCTTCTGGACAGTCTTTTTCTTTCCATCTCTCCTCAGTTTGGAACAATCTTCCAATCTCCCTTAGTCTCTCCACTCCATCTAACTTAAAAGTTGTCTTCAGAATTTTTTCTCCCTCTCCTGCTCTTGCCTTTAACCTTATCTTAGTCCTTACCAGTATCTGACCATCTGCTCTTCCATACCCTTGACTTTCACAGTCTGGTATTTACTTGTGATGCAGTTTTGTCCTATTGCATATTACATTTGTTTTGCCCTACCATATTAATTATTGCACTAGGTCTACAGTTGATCGCTAGTTAATCTTGAATATTACACCCGTTATATGACTGTGCTTGAGTTCATAATTTATGTATCTTGTATTGTAGTTGTCTGCTTTCATTGGTTTTTTTTTGTTTGTTGTTTCCTGCTCCTCAGCATGCCTTGTTTGGCCATCTCCCACTCCCAGCCCCATCACCCGCCTTCTCCTGGACTTACCGCTTGACTTCCTTGTTCCTCCCTTGCTTACCCCCCCCCCCGGCGGGGTTGATGGGGTGGGCCTTGCCCTCACCAAAGGTCATGCTTGATCCGGAATCATGGTGTCTAGTTTGGCAGTGTGGAGACTGTAGAGTGGGAGTGGCATCATTCTGCTGGCTGGAGGATCTTTTCCTTTTTCTTTCCCTGCCCTTGCAACACCACTTGGTGAAGAGTTGTGTCACACACACACACCGACTTCATTTGGTATCTCCCATCCCTGACTTGAGCTCACTGCCTGCACCACCACCTGTGGTCACCTAGGTGCTGGTTGTGAGGTGGCAGCTACCACCATCCCTCCCTAGAGGGAGAGAGAGAGTGTCCTCTGGGATGCCCGATCCTCCTCTCCTCACCCATCCCCCTATGACTTAAGCTTGTTGCGGAACTCAGGTTGCTGGTATCATGACTACTTTCATTGTTACTATATACTGTACCCTTTGTTCCTTCTGCCTCAGGTCACATCTGGAAACGAGCCTTGGCTCAATGTGCCTTTCCTGGTTACCAAATTTCCAATGTAAAAATAAAAAAAGAAAATGTTTCATAGTATCAGCAAAGTAACCTTGAGGGTGAGTTACTGATTGGTAATCCCACAGCAAATCATACTTTTCTTTGTGGTCATGTGGTTTGGCAATTAGGGGTTCGATTTCCTCATGATAAATCATTCTATTGTGCTTTACCTTTAAAGGATACTAGTTCTTATTGTCAAGGTTGCTTAGTTTTGCTTTTTATGGGACAGGGATCCTACCACTGTAGAAACCTATTGGAGACATCTGTTTCAAAAATCATTGCTCATTTCTTAACAAAAATAAATAAATGAATCAGTCATAAAAATTGATGAATGCCATTACAGCATTAACGTCCAACTGGAGAAAAAGAATACAGGGAATTATTTACTCATAAACTGTACAAAAATTGTGTATAATTATTTACCTATACCAAGCAGATCTCACCCATTCAGTACCTTCAGTTCTGTTTGTCCTGTTTGGTGGATAATCACTATCAGTCAAACTCCTGCTGTAACTCATCAAATTCATGAAGGAGACGTGAAGCAACATGTCTTGGGGAGAGTTTGTTAACTGCTTCATGCTTCAATATCCCTTGTTGCCTGATCCTTAAAGAGCCCCTGATGCTGTTGTGACAGCTTTGAAACAATATAATATTTAGGCACAATATAGTTTATATTTACTAATTTTTTCTGTAATTCTCCCCCTTACTTCTTTATTACTAAAGGCATCTGCTTGTAAACAGGATCACTGCCCTGTCTCTTCTGGCTGCTTGCCTACACCTGACATCAAAGTTCTGTTTATGACATTATTTATTTATTTATTGAACAGTATCGGAATTACAATCCTTTGAGTCTGAGACTCGTTTACAAAGGCTCCACGTCATTGAGAACAATACAAATACAGACAACATGGTAAGAGTACATGCATTAAAACGGTAATACATTCTTAGACAAGTAAGCATTGACAAATATTGCAAGCAGGGCACTGATGTCTCAACAGTGAGGGGCTGAGCTGTAAAAGAGGAAGGCAGGGCAGGGGTCCTTTGTCAAGGGATAAGTGTAAGGGGGAAGGGTTAATCAGGGCAGTTGCAGGTATGAGAGGCAAGTAGATGGTCTCGAAGGAGGGACTTGAAACGTCCAAGTTCGGATTCAAGGGTGATAGGACAAGGAACCGAGTTGAACCAAGAGGGGGCTCTGTAGGAAAAGGAGCTTTGGCCCAGACAGTCCTGAGATGTGGAACTGACAAGTTAGATTTAGATGAGCTGCATGTGGTGACAGTTTTGGGTGCATGCTGGATAAGTTGGGAGAGCCCTGGAGGGCCATTGCTGCTGCTGATTTTCTTGGCAAGTAGGCATGTTTGGTACATTAGTCATTCTTCAAAGTTCAGCTAGGGGACCATGTTGTAAAGAGTGCAGGTGTGAATTAGTCTAGGACAACCTGTGGCAAGCTGACATGCCTTATTTAAGGAGATTTTGATTCTGTGCAGGGCTGTGCGGTCAGCAGCTCCATAGACCATGATCCCATAGTCTATGAGGGACAGGACTGATGATGAGATAGCTAGGTGGAGGGCTTCCAAGGGGAGGCAGTTCCTATGGTGATAAAGCATGCCAATTCATGAGTTGACTGCCGTAGTGAGTAGGTGAATGTGGTCGTGGAAGATGAATGCAGGCTCAAGGGTGATACCCAGATACTTGAACATATTCACTTGCTCTGGATACAGAGAGAGGTACCTTTGTGCTTACTCTGGTGGTGGGTAAACAGCATGACCATGTTTTTTTTCTGATTTGAGCTTGTAGTCAATGAACCAGGTTTCAGCAGCTGAGAAGGAGTTCTGGAGTGAGACTTAAAGGGAAGGGGGTCAGAGTGAGAGGAGCAGAGCACAGCATTGTTGGCGTATAGGAGGATTTTCTCAGGGGAGGACTTGGGCAGGGAGTTGAGAAATAGGCTGAATAGAATAGGTCCCAAAATGGAGCCCTGAGAAATGCCTGAAAGGACTGGGAGAGGGTTCAAGAGGGTGTTACCTATTCTGACCCGTTGGGTACAGTTGGATAGGTAATCTTTGAACCAGGCCATAACATCCTGTGAGAGGCCCAGGTGGGAGAGGACAGTTAGCAGGAGGATATGATTGACAGTGTCAAAAGATTTTGACAAGTCAAGGAAGACAGAACCAACCAGTCAACTGCTGTCTAGTGCGTTGTGTTTGTAGCTAGTAAATTCCAGGAGGGTGGTGGAGGTACTATGTCCCTGTCGGAAACCGTGTTGAACCGTGTCGATGCTGTGGAGATAATCATGATGCCATAAATAGGGGGTTATGATGTCAGGTTTAGTCATGCAGAAAGAGCAGATAAGGTCTAAGAGACAGTAATCCTGTTATATACAACTGTCCTCAGTAAAAAAGGAAATAGGGAAAGAATTATAGAAAATGTATGAACTGTAAACTGAATTGTGTCTAAATCTCACATATTTTTAAGTTTTTCAAATAGTGTCAGCGGCTCTTTAAGCAGCACTGACATGAGATGAGTTGATAGCTGCTTGCCTGCCCACCAAGTCAGAGGAAAGATACTAGAGACCATTGACCTGCAGTTGCAAGTGGAGGTTTGGATGAGAAGCCCTAGGGATTACAGGTTGTGTGCACTCCTTGGCACCCAGATAGGATCAGACAAGACAAGGCTGTAAAGGTCTTGGTGGTATAGCCCCTGCTTAGTAACAACAACAACAAAAATAATAATAAAAAAAAACATGCAAAATATCTAACCACAGAGTTGCCACTCAAAATAAAAATTCACATTTGCTCCCTCCACTTTACCAGTACCCTGTGTCAACTAAAAAATTACCTTTTATTTTGTTCAGCTCCTCCTGCAAATCATCGAACCGTTCCTTGAGCTGATGAAGTTCTTGCTTGACACTCTCACTGTCTTCGATGTTAGTGTTGTTGGTGTTCCCCCCTTCTATCTCTGCAACTAGGGAATAAATCAAACAGAAACACCCCAACAAATTTCCTATTGTCGGCTTCATTACTCTGACGAAAGGGTTACTGTCCTTCCACTTTCTTACTTTTTATCTAACCTTCTTTTTCTAGTCCTCTTTCTCACCTTCCACTTTGTAAATGCATCAACACATGCAGAACCACCCAGTTATAAATCTGCTACTAGACCACGCCCCCTACAGTTACATTAGACAGCCTTTGACTTGTCACAGACACAGCACTGTTCTTTTTATAATGTATCTTTTTTTTGGAAAAAACAGATATGAATACAGCTACCAAGTACAACAGCCAAAATAAATACAAAGTCAGAAATTCTACCCAGTAGTAGAAATGAGGAAGTGTAATGAATATAGGAGAAAGTAGGCCACAGGAAAAAATTGCATACAAAATGTCTATCAAATATATAATACAGTAAAAAGAACCAAGAAAAATTATCTCCTGGAAACAGTAAAATTATTGTGCAACAGGATGGTGATATCTAAGATATCTATTCACTGTAAAACAGACAAGACAGTATTTTACTGTGCTTAACATATCATGGTACAAAAGGTGTCAGTAATGATATATAGAGATATGTATTGAGATCACAGTTTTTTCCCCCATGTCCTTTACCATGTTCTCCTTTCTTAGCAAGCACATTTTTCCATTGCACCAACTACTGTTTTTCTGTTTGTGCTACTGCTTATTCATGATGTCTGATAACTGTAACCCGTCTGATATCATTGTTTTCAATGTATCTGTAATTCTCCCAGGTCATGCCTGAAAATAGGCATATTTTATCTGCTCTTTTTTATTTTTATTTTAGATATGTTTTACCAGGTGAGCACACAGAGCCCAAGGCTCGTTTCCAGTTGCAAACCGGGGATGGGACAGTGAGGAATTTTACAGTGTTCATACACTGCAGATTCCGCAAACAAATGAAACAAGTACATGGTAAGCAGAATGCCCTGGTACAGTAAATTAAAGCAACATGAAAGGGTTGCCCCAGAAAAATAAAATAAAGGGTAGAATCACAGCTCTCTCACAGAGGATCACAGCAGTTAGCACAGCGTACATCACTGAGTTAATATGATATGCACTAGCTAGGTGAGTTAGATGGGCTTGGGGGGGCCTTGGCACTGGGGCCATGACGTCAAGGATTTGTAGTGGGACTTGATCAGAGCCTTGCTTGATGTGGGGGAGGGCATACGTATGCCTAGTGTATCTTACCTAGTATCAAAAACAAACAAACAAATAAATATATCTGACCCTTGGATCTCGATTTTCAAAGCTTGGAGATTGACACAGGGTGCCTGCATTAAACAGACTTGATGCAAGGAGCACCCTGTGCCAGACCCTGCACTGAGCCCAGTTTTCCAAGGGGACCTGCAGCAGATGCAGATGCAGATGTGCACACGATGAACTGCCTTGCACTGTGCTTGCTGCAAACTGCCAGCTGCGCCATGGCAGAGAGGCGGTTTGCACCACAAAAGTGATGCAGCATCCCCTATCACTTGATTTTTGAAGCTGCCCATTGACCGCAGGTCCTTCTGGTGCTTAGACCAGCCAGAGCTGGTCTATCGGCAAGTTGCACCATCCCTCATGCCCACGGCAGGCCAGTCAGACCAGCCAACAGTTGCATAAGGCACATGGGATATGGCAAGTTATCCTGTGGGAGACAGCAGGAGGGGGCAGTAGCAGGCACAGAGGTTGCAGCAGTTCAGTGCCTCAATGCAGTGGCAGCAGAAGCCCTGTGCATGCCTAGGAGAGATGTACCATAAGTATCTCATTCCCAGAGCTGTGCCCTGCAGACCAAAGGGCCATGTCCCAGACCCAGTATGCAACAGTCCCACTGTGGACGCCTCTAGATGTCAGACACCAGCTACAGTCTGGATGGCAAGATGTGGGTGTTGCAACAATGGGTGTACAGTGCCCTGTTGCTTGACACAGTGTGGTCCCCCAGTCCCATGCCAGTGCCGGGCACCCTGTTCTCAGGATGCCACACTCACCAGTGCCTGTGTGTATAGCAGCCACCTGGTCTGATATGATGAGTCCCCTGTAGTGTGTCAGGCAGACATGGTGGGTAGCACTGACCTAACTATATGTGGGACAACCTCGCCGGCGGACCTGTGTGACAGCCTCCTGCGGTGGATGGCTCTCAGTGATGGTGCAGTGACCCCGGTCCACAATGTCTGCCTGTTGTCCCCCTCCTGTCCCTGTGTCCCTGCCATTCTGAGGTCCCTGTCTCTCTGCCCCCAGTGTGTACTGGGTCATAATGTCGCATGCTTAATAGCGTATGACATTATGGCTAACCCGGTACAGTGCTGCACTAGTGAGCGAATGGTGCAATACCACGTATACTGCTATATGTGGTATTGCACCATTCTCACATTCCCAGACAGAGGATAAGACCTCTGCTGGGAATAAGTTCCACTGACCAACTGCTGTGGCTCAACGGACTGAGCCACAGCAGTAGGAAACCCAGGCAGTGCTTCTGCGACCGGGTTTGATTCCCAGTCCCAGAAATTTTATTTTTGCAATCTTTGTGAGTTCCCCAACAGATCCCCCCAGGTTGAGAATCTATTTTTGGGGTGGAGGTTCGGGGCAATAACCCCGTAGTAGGTTGTGGGGGTCAGGAGCCCCCACAGAAAAAGAGATAGCCGCATGGCAAAATCGCTATGTATCGGCAGTGGGATTTTGCCAATGCTAGTGTTGTGTGCGGTAATGACCCCGTGCCTCTGCAGTGTATGGGTGAGGTGATAAATGCAGCACATGGAACCGCACGACTGCACTCAGTGGACATGGCAGGGGCAGACACACACTAGCAACAGTGGCCTCATTCCATCTGTCCTGTCATGGGCACTCTGATTGTGGCATTGGGTCAAAGTGCTGTGCACAGCAGAAGAGTGGCTGGTGATATTAGGCTGTGACCCACTCCTGCCTGTGCCCTGTTTGGGATCATAGCCCTTGTGGTGTGCCATTAAGATGCCCAGTACTAGTTCTGTTGGTGGCAGGCCAGGCATGCAGATGTCTATGTGGACAGAACCCCAACTCATAGTTTTGTGGCCACAACTATATGCGATGATACCAAGTTGTCCAAGGTCTGGCAGCACAGACGCATGTGTGCACTGTCCCCTATCCTGTAGCTTGGTGTGGCATGTCTGGACATTGGGGTGGGGGAAGTGAGTCTCCCGGTCAGGCCGAGTATGCTATCACAGTTCCACTACCCTTCTGCAGTGGGTGGTGCACAGTGGTCTTGAGGTGCATGAGCCTTGGTGGTACAAATTGAGAAGCTGTCCCACTCATCACAGTGACATTGGAGGGGTATTCCCCTGTGCCATGTCCAGAACTCCCTGGTGTGTGAGTGTCTGTGCTATACCTCAGGAATGTATGGTGGGTTTGGGTACAGTAGGCATGGCAGCAGGGTGACAACCCTCCACATTTCCTGCCTAGTCAAGCTTCTTACAACATTCTGGCTATCGTAGCCATGGCTGTCTGTTGTCACAGTGGTAGCATCAGTCCCTGGAGTGGATGCTGGTGCAGCGGCCACATGGCAACAGGCTCAGTGCGTCAGGCTGTACACTGCTGTGGCAACTCACAATGTACCCCTTGGTACCCTGCTGACTGATGTCCATGCTACCAGAGCATGACTGTCTCTGGTGCATTCTGGTACCATGCCCTTCAGGGCTACACAGACCATTTGTGCCAAGTGCCAGCAGCCTCCATCAATTCCCCTCCCATGCACCATTTGTTTGCCACACAACAACACTGGGAACTTTGGGGCTGGGATCCCTCCTGTAACAAAATCCATTGTAGGTTCCCTGGCATACTGGGCTTCGATGCAAGCTAACAGTGTCAAGATGTGGTCATATTAGAAAACCATTGCTTAGCATTATCGGTTCACAGCTTTTTCAGATTAAAGGGTTTCCCAGTGCCCAGATGCCACACTGGATCTCAACTTTCTCTTCCATTTCTACCTGAATTTGTACACACACCGCTTTGGATGGCCCCTTTGAGGGGGACCCTCCCTCAGTCCTCCACCTATTACTACACTTGTAACCTCTTTAAATGTACAGGCCATACTCACTGTCCCACCCAACATCACAAGCCATATGGCAAGGCAAGGTAGTTTATTTGTTAGGCATCCGTTCCAGAGTCTCTGGGCATAGCACAGAGGCAGAACAGAAAATATATAATGAAACACAAAATATAAAGCATGTAACTGTGCAGGGCAGGTAGCAAACATTGATATGTCAGAATTCATATTAAAATACGCAGGTTAAAATTATTATGAAGCCATCCTAAATGCTACATTGAAAAGATGTCTTAAATCTCACTGTAAAAAACTTGCACAGATGGGCTCCATGAATATCAATGTCTCTTGAAGATTTGAGATGAGAACATGGAACTACCATGAGCCCTTCCACTGAGGAATGGAGAGGGAACGTACTCAATCAGAAGGTCTTTCAGGGAGCTGGGGGCCAAGTCATGCGGGGTCTTGTATATCAACAAGACCACCTTGAAGCTGATACATCACCGTACCAGCAGCCAGTACAGTTCCCACAGAACCAGCATGATATACATGGACCATAAAGTGTAACGAACAAGTATCATCACAACTTCAAGGAAATTCCAAATAGTCAAAAAAGTTTAAACATAAAACAGAAGCTCGGTTGTTGTGAACTGGTGTCTCTTTTATGTCAACTAAACTTTTTTGACTATTTGGAACTTCCTTGGAGTTGTGCTGGTACTTGTTCGTTACAGTCTAATTGTTTTGTTTCTGTGCACACTCCCGAGCAGCTTGAACTGTTTTTGCTGCCGAGTTCTGCAGAAACTGCAAGTGATGCACCAGCCCTACAGATAACCCTAGGTAGATAGCATTGCAGTAATCCAGTTGTAAGGTGGCAAATGCATACACAAGTGACAAGAAGTAGGTGGGCTCCAGACAAGGCTTGATTTGAGCGATATTACGCAGGTGGTAAAAGCCAATGTGGATCACTGATGACACCTGACATTTAGGGGTCAGTTTGCTGTTCATAATGATGCCCAGATTTCTCACCCTATCTGCAGCATGTAGTGTAGTCCCATTTAACGATGCCAACAGGGAATTACCACTATTCATTTTTCTCCCCACTTGGCAAATTTCACTAATATCAGTTTTGTCTTTGCTCAGTTAAGCCTAAGCCAGCTTGAGTTCATCCACTCCTGAATTCCCACCAGTTACTTGTTCAACACTTAGACAATAATCACCCTGTCAAGTGCTCAGGACAAGTGGATCTGGTATCATCTTTGTAACAGTGAAAACCCAGATCATACCATCTGATGATCTCCCCCAATGACACCGTGTACAGAGTGAACAATAGGGGGGGCTAAAATTGACCCCAAGGCACTCCACAGCTGAATGCAGTAGCTTTTGAGATGTTACTACCCTATACCACCTGTTGCACTCTACTGGACAAGTAGGAATTAAAATAATGCAGTGCTGTACCGATGAGTCCCTCATAGGTCCTCAGAGAGGCCAATAGCACCCCATGGTCTACTGTGTCAAACTCCAATGAAAGATTCAGCAATGACATTTGTAGGTGTGGGGGGCCGGTAGGTGAATTATAAGTGATAGCTTGATCTCAGGTCAAGCTTAAGAGTCTTTCAGGTGACAGATGCAAATAGGTACAGCAGAGTCAGCCAGGATGTAACTATCAGTGACGAACATGTCACACTTTCCCGCAAGACAAACTGGAGCAATTCTGTGCTTTTACATTGTGTTTCTGCAGTATTCTGCAAAGTCACTGGAAGAAATTTTGATCAAAGGGTTGCATCCCGGATGATTCCACTGTGTGGAATTTTCAGGGATATATTTAAACAAGCACTTATACGTAAGCAAGAACACATATCAGGGTGTATGTTGGCACTGGAATATGTTGATGCATAGCCTGTACTTGAGACATCCATATATCCTGATACAGACTTACACAGAAGTGTGTTCTTGTGCTTGTAAAGTGGCTTTTGACAGCAAAACTGATAAAAAGCTAGTGACTGGGTCATGTTTAGTTTGGTATTTGATCTTGTGTTTTTGTACATGACATCAGTCAAGGAAGCCTCTGTAGAACAGGCATGTCTCATTGTCTGCATTTAAAACATTGCATAGCTCATAGCCGGATAGGAGGCGAGGGAAAACATCTTTTATCCAGTTGGTGACTGCTTGGTGGTCAACATCTAAGCGCTCAACATATTAGAGTTTGTAGTTTATCCTATGTAGTGACTTCCACCCTGACAGCCAGCCATCAGTCGCGTCAAAGTTTGGGTCAAGATGTGGTGTAAGATTGCCTGCTTTAGTTTTAAAAATTGGGACAGATATCTGGTCACTCTGAGGGACTGCATGCAGGAAACAGTGAACCATCACCCACCTCCAGGTCCTTCCCCGGCCTTTTCCATTTGTGGTTTGGATTACCATTAAGCTTTCCTTCAGAGAGAATGCTTTATTTGTCTTGAGAGATCCTGTTAGCTTGACTCTTTAGAAATGTTTACACAGCTGCAGCGCTCTGGCATTTGCGCTGCTCATGTCCCTCTGCAGCGGCTGCTCTGTCAGCAATCCACCATTTACATAGTCCACCTTCACAGTGCTGCAGGTCTCTCTGAGGAGGGGCTGTCAATGCCATGGAGGATGCCAGGAAACACGGGGAAATAATTGGAGCGAGTGCAGCAAAGTGTCCACTTTGATGGCTGCTGCGCTCGCTCCTATATGGGTACAGACAACTGAGTTGGTATGGATAATGTACTGGAGCCACACTTGCAGTGCTCCAGAATGTGTCCATACACCCGACTTTGCAGCGCATCAACCAGTGCGTGTGGGCTGATGTGCTGCAAAGTTGATGGTGTAAACAGGGCTTTAGAGATGCCAAATTGCTAAACAATAGCAGCTACAGTAAGGATGTTATGGGACTGGAAAAAAGTTCTACAACTGTAACTTTATGCACCAGAGACAGCTCATTTCAATAGAGGGAGGGGAAGTTATTCAAATTTGGTTACCTGGCCAAGGGACAAAACAAATCTCATTTTGAGGGGAAGGGACAACTCCAAATCCATCATGCTATATAATATTTATTCTAGAGTACATATAAAAATAATTAACAGAATATAGTAATTAGGTATAATAACTGGTCAGCAATTTTTCCTATGGGCTGAACCAGTTGATATTTCCCGTAATAACCGGCTGGTTGTTACGAGGTTCTCGCGCTCCATCAAAAGGAAGCGCTTCCTAACTGGTTTCCGACTTGTTTGTGGGTGGGCTAAAGCATTCCTAAAACATGGCGGCTCCGTATCTTAGCGAGGAGCCACCACAGTAAGATCCTCAGCTTCCCACAATCTTTTTTTTAAAGTATGTGGTTGATCCTACCTTAAATATAACCATTACTGGTTTTTAAAATAAAGTATCTGGTTGATCCTGCGATTTGCCAGCTTCACGCGACACAAACCGTCAGCGGGAACAGATTTCTGACTGCCTAATAGAGGTAACCACGATCGTAATCGCAATCGTGATTTCAGCTTCGATTTCAACAAAATAATTAAAATGAGAGCAGAGGGAGCTAGAGGGTGCTTTGGAGCAAGAGGGATAAGGACTGGAGACTGCTTAAACAGCTCAGTAATTTAGACGTGGAGCCTGCCTGCTGGTGAGCTGTAAGTTGCTGCTGTAAGAACTAGACTGCAGCTGCCACACACTTTATTCAAAAGCACAGAGTGTGTGTGTGTGTGTTTTCTGTGTGTGTGTGTGTGTGTGTAGAAAGAGAGACCCTGTCTGTGAAGAGGGTGAGACAGAGACTGTGTGTGTGTGTGTGTATATGTCTGTGTAGTGAGGGGCTGGAAAAAATTGCTTGCCAGTATATTATACAAAATAAAAGATGGGAAGTGTGAATGAGAATTTACTATTACCTGTGGATGCTTTGATAAACCCCTTGGGCTTCGCCCTCTGGGTTTATATAGCATCCCACACCTCGAGTGTGCATTAAATTCTCATATCACACACTTCCCCATCCATTATTCTCTATATACATTTACTTATTTGTTTATTTTACCAATAAGAGACTCCGTTGAACAATACTCATTTGCAAGGAAGTCCTGGGTAGGACGGCAGAAAATTAACAAAGGTGTATTGGAATGTTTGCTTTTATTTACATCAACTCTCAATTTGAAACTATGAATGTATTAATTCAGTATACTAAACATAAATGCTATTCGGCTTTTCTTAAAAAGACATATGTGGGCTATTATATTCTCTTAAGTCACTAGCTGCTGTGGTTACCTTTCTTAAATCAGTTAGCATAATTCTGTGGTCTAAAATACAATTAGTGATAGAAGTAACACAGTTTTAGTCTGTCTGATGCACAGTTACATAGAAACATGGAAACAAGAATTTTACAGCAGATAAGGACTGCTTGGCCCACCTAGTCTGCCCATTTTCCTACCTACCTACTGTAATACAGCAGACCCTACTTGTTCTTAGGCTTTATCTTCCCATTCCTAACCATTACAGTTCACTTATGCCTATCCCATGCATTCTTGAATCCTGTTACTGTTTTATCCCCCACCACCTCTGCTGGGTGGCTGTTTTATGCATCCACAACTGTTTTCTGAGAATAAATACTTTCTCACATTTCCCCTTAGTCTGCCCCCCTCCAGCTTCATAGCACGGCCCCTTGTTCTTGAACATCTTTTTTTCTGAAAAAGGCTTCCCTCTTATACCTTATTTATACTAAGAGGTATTTGAAAGTCTCTGCCATATTACCCCTCTTCCTCCTTTCCTCCAGGGTGTATATGTTGAGGTCCTTTAGTCTCTCTCCTCATAGGACGTTTGGTGCAGACAATGCACCATTTTAGTTGCCCTCCTCTGGATCTCCTCTACTCTAAGTCCTTCAAGAGACGTGGTCTCCAGAACTGGACACAGTACTCTAGATGAGCTTTCACCAATATTTATGCAGCGATATCACCACATCCCTTTTTCTGCTGGTGATACCCCTTCTTATATACCCTAGCATCCCACTGGCTCTCCCCTCTACCTTGTCACACTGTTTGACCACCTTTAGGTCATCAGATATGATTAACCCCCAGGTCTCCTTTCTGTTTGGTGGTCATCAGTACCATTCCCCCCATCTTGTACTCAGCCCCTGGGTTTCTGTGCCCCAAGTGCATGATTTTGCACTTCTTCACATTGAAATTTAGTTGCCACACTCTTGACCACTCCTCAAGCTTTCTTAGATCCCTCTTCATTTCTTCCACCCCCAGAGTGTCTACCCTGTTGCAGATCTTTTTGTTATCTGCAAAATGGCATACCTTCTCTTCTAGCCCCTCTGCAATGTCACTAATAAAGACATTAAAGAGGGCCTGTCCCCACACTGATCCTTGTGGCACCTTGCTGGTCACCCTCCCTTCCTCAGGGTGAACTCTGTTTACCACCACCCACTGAACAAATAGCTGCATTTTTTATGTCATTAATCAAAAGGAAAAAAATTAAACTAAAAAGGAAGACTGAGTAAAAAGAAATATAGACACATAAAGTCTACCCCTAAGACTCAAATGGTGATATAGACAAGATAAATTCCTATCCATTAAGATAATGAATTTGAAAGTTGCTGGTTAATCCCTGGGAAGAAACCATAACCTAGTTATTCAACTATCAGTGGTCGAATATGATGACTTGATTTTACTAAGAACATATAACAATGCATGCATGTGCGTTTTTATGTTGATTTTTCTCTTGTTATTTTTAAACTATGTTATTCAATGTTTTCTTTTTAAAACATGAATATATAACCATTGTATGTAAATATGTTTTTTACAAACTATTCTATTATTTCACTTTTATGTTGCAATGACCCTGATGACTTTCTTTTCATCATGGTTGATCAAATAAACAAACTGAAACCACCACCCTCTGTCGCCTTTCCCTCAACCAGTGTAGTTTTTATCAATAGTCTAAGTAGGCTACAGCCTAGGGGCACCAGTTGTTAGTGGGCACCTGAGGAATCAAAAATGAATTATGAATGAGAAAAATAAAATTGGCAAATTTGGTTTGGTTCTGGGTGTCAACCCCCCCCCCCGGAACTCAGTCTGTCAGTGTCTCACCCCCTGCCCCCCCTCCAGACAGAGCAAAGCAGAGAGCAGTCCAATTAACATGGGGCATGCATTGATTTTAAAATCCACTGCACATGTGCTCCCAACACCCTCGTCTCACACCAAATCTGTAATGCTTGCTGCTCGGCCTGGGCAGGGTGCATAAGGCACAATGCATGCCACAGCACTACAGCAGGAGTCACGGATGTTGTTGATAGTGACCGGCAGTCGACCACTACTAGCAGCACTGGCAGCACCAGAATCTACTGCCACGACCCGCCCCAAGAAAGTCATCAAGAAAGAGTGAGCAGCAGTCATCCAGAGACCGGACCAGACCTCTGTCAAGAAGATGAAGGCATCAAGTTCTCACTTCTTTCTTCTTGACTCGAGTGGTGACTGAGTCAGCAGGCGGCAGCTGCATCAACACTGCTGCATGTGAGTGCCTGTTGTCCCCTGCCATGGGCCACCCACCCCAATCCACAGGTCCAGGCAGCCAGGTCCATCCAACAACCAGCCACTGCTGCTGACTACTCAGAAAGAGGCCGAGCCGGGAGAGTGATCATCCGGGTGAGAGTCGAGATGGTCGGAGACCATGTCACACACCGGGCAGTCCGGGCAAGTCTGACATATGGTGAGTCAACTTGTGTGTGTGAGATTTATTTGGTGATTGGTTGTTAATGACCTCTAACTGACCAGTCCATCACAGTCAAGACTCTTAGTCTGTTAGTCCAAAACATTGGTTGGTGTTGCCTAAAGAGGAGTGTGGTGGTGGTCCAGATTGAAACCTGAGGGCTGAGGGTGCAGCAGGACTGCAGGGCATGGCCGCGGCCCTGGCCTGTCCTGCAGGGTGCAGGCTGCCGCTGCCCTGCCAGTGCCCACTGCCAGTTCCCTGACTAAACAAGTTTTGGCCTTGGGAGAAGTCTGTCGGTAGAGAACGGGGCTTGAGCTTCAGTTCAGGGTGGGTTTGCTTAGTTAGCTTGGGTTGCTGCTTTGTGGGGCACACTGACAGAGATCGATGACTTGCCTACCTAACCTTTAATTTCCCAATATTGACAGACTGCATTCTCTGTGTCGACAGAATAGAAATGATGAGAAATCTTTCTTAAGTTGTCAATCTGAGTCTTCAGCCTCTTTGTGAAAAAACTTAAAAAAAACAAAGTAATGAATATGTGCAAAATGGCAAACAGTGCAACCAGGAATTATAATAAATGAAAAAATTCGTCTGACTGTGTGTGTGTAGGAGCTGGAGGTAGTGGCAATTTATTTTTTACACTGTGACTCCCTTATGTAATGTCAGTGTCACAGACTCAATCCGAATTAACTCTGTAGAGGGTAGCTCAGCTCTTTCCATTAATCGTATTTAAGGTGACAGGCAGCAGTATTCTGTCTGTTTTAAATGTGAGGTTCCTGCATAATAGTTTTTCTATTGTTATTTTTTGTTAAAATGACAATAAACAGAAAGTTCAACAAAAGTCAGTATTCTAATTGTTTTATTGTCCTTCTGTGAATGTGCTGTTGCCATCCCCTGAGCTGAGCCGTGTTATGCGCCTGAAGTTTCCAGCCTATCGGTGCCACGTAAGTTAATACGGCACTGCCCCCAACTGATTTTTTACCCAGTTTACCACCTTAGGACCCACTCCTAGGCTGCTCAGCTTGTTTACAAGTCTCCTTTGTGGAACGGTGTTGAAGGCCTTACTAAAATCTAGGTAGGCAACATCCACCACTCCACCCTGATCTAATTCTCTGGTCATCCAGTCAAAGAAATCTCTCAGATTTGTTTGACATGACCTCCCCCCCACAGTGAATCTATGCTGCCTCATATCCTGTAAGTCGCTGGATTCAAGATATTCCACAATCTTTTCCTTCAGTAGAGATTTCATTAATTTCCTCACCGCTGAAGTCAGGCTGACTAGCCTGGAGTTGCCAGCCTCCTCCCTGCTACAACTTTTTTATAGTGGTACTACATCTGTCATCCTCCAGTCCTCTGGAACCACTCCTGTCTCCAGTGAGTGCTTGAACAGCACCATCAGTTGTGCATCCAGCAGCTCTCTGAGCTGCTTCAGTATCCTTGGATGTATCCCGTCTGGCCCGATTGCCTTGTCCACTTTCAGATTTGTGAGTTCCTTCAGGACTCTTTCCTTCAGGTCTCTTTCCTTCAGGACTCTTTTCTTCAGGACTTTTTCCTCTGTAAATGGACTGGTCTCCACCTCCCTTTCTTTGATGCTATTATCACTTACTTGTGGTCCCCCACCTTCCCCTTCCTCTGTGAACACTGAACAAAAATATTTGTTCAGGATGTCTGCTTTTTTCTTGTCCCCCTCCTCACACTCCCCCCCCTTTCCCTCTTTAGTCTTACTATCCCTTCCCTGGTCTTTCTCCTTTTGCTTACACACCTGAAAAATGTCTTGTCCCCTTTCTTTACTGCCTTTGCCATTTTCTCAGTTGTAGTAACATTAGTTGAGAAATGCTCATATTGGACTCAGTTTAATCAGTAATTTGCAGCTTTCTGTTTTTTACGGCTGCAGTGGGCAGATCCCACAGACGTTTTGCATGTACAAAAGGGCTGATGTCAGGTTTTCTGTCCATGGAACTGACTGAAGATGTAAATAGTCTCCTCTGCCTTACCATCCTCCAAGAAATGTTTTCTGCCCCTTTAAAATAAATATGCTTTCATGTTAGTCAATGGTTGCAGGGCACTATTTTCTTTTTTAAATAGGAGGTACAAGTACTGGAACCTGAGTAGTGGGAGGCAGCATTAGTTTTTTTGGGAGTAAGATCCAATTTCACCTCCACCCGAGAATCTCCTAAAGATCCACCCCCACCTTTTTTTTGGTTCATGTGGGAGGGGCATGAGGTGGATCTATCATGTTGGAACAACTGACTATCAGAGCTGCCTGTAATTAAGGAGTGCCTGAAACTGCATCTAGGCAACCCCCCCCCAAACACACACACATAGACATCATGATTTTCTTTTTTAACTCTAAGCATGTCAATATTTGGCTCTAACAGTATGGGCAAGTTGGGTGTAAAAATAAACTAGAAAAAAAAAGAATCAAGCAGGTGCCTTTTCCTTTGTCAGACACATGCAGACAGAAGGTCACAAATCCTGTATGACAAGTTCATTATATGGATGTTTTCCATGTAAAACAGAAATTTTGACATTGTCATGTCTGTAGCATCATTTGTAGCCAGTAAACTATTATTTACGTAGGTACTGTAAACAACAAGTTTTAATTCAGAAATCCAGTCTTGATAAATTTGTTTTTTAGCAGTTCTGTAAGATTTATGTTTCTCTGATAAAAGAGTGCATAGCACAGAAAAGAAGGGGTTTGCCTAATTGATTGTTGTTTGCATGAGAAGTGGGTGTGACAGTGGCATGCAAAAGTGAAGTCTAACAATTGTTTCTTTGCCATTCTGGAACCGGAAGTTTAACAGTAATGTGTGAAGAGAATAAAGTCTTGTGTTTTGTGCATTTGAATAGGTTTAGTGCTTTGAAGTTAAAAGATATAAATATATATACATAGTGTCATGAGCACCTGAAAAGGAAGGATATACTACTGAAATAAATGCTATTCTGAGGATTTATTTATTTATGTGTAAGATGTTAAGTGTAATTCTGCCTAGGTCACAGACACATAAGCTATATAAAGTACATTTAAGGATGGATGTATTAGTCAAAGCTTGTAGTAGCAATATAAAGCAAGAAAAATAATATATTGTGTTTTTTTCTTTCAATTGTCTAACCAGGAGTGGCACACTAAGCTGAAAGCTTGTTTACAGGGGCAACCTGGGAGCACATGGAAGTTAAGTTACTTGCTCAGGGTCAGCTAGTATGCAAGTGGGGGCTGTGGGATTCAAACTCAGATCTCCAGATTTGCAGCTCAGAGCCTTAAACCATTGTGCTATACTGCCTCCCTAGTTATTGCAGTCATCTGTTTTATGGTTCGTGTTGTTGGTGTAAGCAGCAGTACATTGCATAACAGATGTAAACTGTCAATAAGCAGGTCATGCAATAGATGTGCTGAGCAGTTACTGAATCAAGAAATGTATTTAGGATAGTAAAATATTCCTGTTAGAAAACTGATAAATGTGTGACATTTGCATCTCAATTTCAAGGAGGTCCGTATGGGGTGTCAATGTACAATATGTGTATTTTCATCTGTTGTGCCAAATGGCACAGTCACTGTGGAAAATCAACTTTTGGCTGATGAACTGTTCATGTGGCGGGGTCACAAAAAGCCCATGCTGAAAACTTGGAGTGAAAATACCAAGAAACGCCCAGGGCATTAGGGTGTCTGACCATAACACCTTGCCCTGTAGGGACTGACAGGCATCAGGGGTGTGACTTGAGATTGTCAACAGTAATGCTCATGCCATTCCACCCCATCCCCTCCCTGCAGCCAGTGACAGGAATCAAATTGTGCCTTTGACTCTTCAGCCCCAAAGTTCACTCCATTTTCTTATACTGTACCCATTTTAGCATAGTTCCTTATGGAATGGGGTGAGTGTAAAGTTTGAACACCCCAAGGCACACCTCGACACTTGTCTGTGTCTGCAGGGTAAGGTGAGGTGAACTAGCATGAGCATTATGGGCAATGACCTAAAGGCACACCCCAATGCCTGTCCATCTCTGCGGGGTGGGGGTGGGGTTGGTGTCACTTCAGTACTTCACTGCCATTCCTATTCTGCCTGTCTGTCTGTCTGCCTGTCTCTCTCTATCTATATGTCTATGTAATTATCTATCCTTCTATCAATTGCATGTATCGCTATTTTTACCTATTTCTAAAACAAACCTGCATATCACATTTGCCTGCACTCTGAGCACATACTTATGAAACTGTGCATATTTGTACTCCACTTCTGCATTGACCTCAGACTTTCCTAACATTTCCATTATCACAAGCATAACTACCTTGTCCTTATCAAAAGTGACCCCCTCTGAAAGTTACTATCACATTTTCTCTGCTAACAGTCCGTCATTACACCTGACATCAACACATTGCTTAAATATAACTAGTGGCATTTGCTCTGGGGTTCTTTTGTAAATCTATATTGCTTCCTATTCCTTCCATTAAAATGTACATCTTCTTAGCTGGCCCGGTGGCGCTGAGGGTTGAGGCGCTGGACGCCACACTTGGCGTCATGCCAGCGACCAGGGTTCAGGAATGAGCCTGGGTGCGGGGGGGTCGGCAGGGAGGGAGCAGGATTGAGCATCCAGAAAACAGCTCTCCTCTCCCTGAGGTGGGATCCAGGGGCATTCTGGTGCAGTAGTGCCCTCCAGTGGAGACTGGAGGTACTACCGATGCTGGGAGCACATAGGGGATGTGCGCGACTGACGT
Source organism: Neoceratodus forsteri (assembly GCA_016271365.2). Classification (NCBI taxonomy): domain Eukaryota; kingdom Metazoa; phylum Chordata; order Ceratodontiformes; family Ceratodontidae; genus Neoceratodus; species Neoceratodus forsteri. Next base: position 150,219,893 of record JADMNL010000028.1, read on the forward strand.
CTATGGTCTCTGTGTGTTGACGTCATTGCACGATCGTGTGTAGGGGGTAAGGGGAAAAATACCTCAGTGTGCTACTTGATGGCCGGCCTTGTGACACTGCCCGACTTCAACCCTGGATGCTCACTCTGATCGGGACCCCCCCCAGATCCCATGGTGGTGGCTACGTGCCCGCCATGGTGGATCGCTGTGTAGGACCTGAGAAGGGGTAGAGCTTGGGGCTTGGGTACAGCAGGGGCTGCATGGTCAGGACTGGACTGGGGGGAAACCATAGGTAACATCTCCCTAGCCGCAGAGGAACTAAAAAGTATGTATCTAAAAAAAAATGTACAACTCCATATATTTTCCTAGTAAAGTGTATGCCTTCCTTAGAGCAGAAACTAAAACAAATCTTACTACTTACAAATCATTGTGTTATTTCTCCATACCTCCTTAACAATTCCACACAACTTCACTAACTTCATTATGCAATCAAGGTGGATCTGACCAGAACTTGTTTAACTAGCAGATAAGTGTGGGGTATAGTAATTTGGATTGATGCACACTATGTAGACTCTGAGTTACCAAGATATCTCTGAAGTTCACTGTTTACTAAGAACTGCTTAACACTATGAATATTCTCTCAGTTTAGGCACAGGCCTAGTCTATTATGGCAACGTTGGCTCATGTCATGATGTATAAAATTAACGTGAGTGAATATTGCAGCCTGTTTACTATAGCCCTCGTAAGAAGGTAAATCTAAGACTGTATTCTCTTGTACCCTACTATAAGTATGCTGATGTATCAATCTTCTGCAACCAAGGCCACTGATTTACAACAATTTAAATAATGAAAATCCATCTGCCTTCTGTTATCTCTGGACAGCCTTTGACCATTATGTTTGGTTCAGCTGAAATCACACTTAAGATATTCAAACTCTCCAGTATAACTTTAAATATGTTCTGAAGGCCTGTTTTAAACCAATCAGAATTATTTATGTTTTTTCTGCATGTTCCAAGTGTTAGTAATATGAGATTTTCTAAATATCTCTCATTAGGCTTCCGAGAAAGGACTTGTTGGTCTGAAAGCTAAAGCTCTTTGTTCTTTTTGTAACATCCTTGTTGATCCAATAAAAGTATCAAACCACTTGTTCTGGATTTTCAAGACTTAAAAATTCCAGGAATTACACTGGTGATTGTTAGTCTAATTTCTGGATTTTACTGGAATTCTACTGTCTTTCTTTCAGTTTGTGTATAAATAATTAGAATAAATGAAGGCTTAATATACTGAACATTAAATGAAGCAAATTGAAAATAATACAGTGAGCAATTATAAGAAAAATACAGGTTCTGTGGATTTACTGATCTGTTCTAAAATGCCAAATTCCATGAAATTCTTTGTTTTTACTGGTGTGTAGGCTTTAATAGCGCACGGCATTATGCCAAAACCCAGACCTGTGCGCTGTCCATGTTGGACCCCCCTGGAGTTGGAATCCTTATTAGGGGGGCGCAGCTCCCCATAATGGGGGGTGTGGAGGGGCGGAGTCCCCCACAGAAAAAAAGATTTCACTGAATTGCACAATGCAATTATGTAACACGACATTCTGCTGTGCGTGGTGTTGACCCTGTGCCGTGTGTAGGCAGTTCAGATTCTAGAATTTTACTGGGTTTTCTGGTAAAAAAATAAAAATCAGTGGCCTTGCCTATAATTTGTCAATTGTGAATATTTGTTTGTAAGAACTTCTAATAAAACTAATACAAATAAATTAAAAAAAAAGCACGTTGACAGTTGGACACTGTCTTTACATTAAGTTATATTTTGCAATTATTGACTAACCAATGACATTAAAGTTTTGCTATGTATTATACTGACACGGTAGCACCAGTAGAGTTAAGAGTTGAGCAACAGATTCTATGTTAAATCCACAACTTTGCACCTTAATAGCTTTGGCAGCATTAGACAAAATTAACTCACATTTTGCATGCATTGTCTAGTAGGCAAGCACTAAATATTTTGAAAGTTTAGTGATGGCAGCATGTGCAGTTTTTGAGATCCACATGTGTCATCTTCCTGTAAACATCTAATTTTTTCTTATACTAAACATGGGATTTTGGTTTTACTGTCAGCTTCAGCCTACAGGGAACTTAGTTTTCTTATGAAACTTTTGGGGTAGAAGCATACTTTGCCATGGTAGTGCCTTTGAAAGATTTTGTGAAAAAATATTAAACTGTTCCAGAGTTATAAGGATTTTATGTCTCTGTCTCTGTCTTTGTTCTGTTCTGAGCATGCACAGTAGGGTGTTTTGGATAATGTCCTGATATGACATGAAAAATTCCATGCCACAGACTGTTTTTTGTTTTTGTTACCACTTGCTTCTCACAGCACCAAAAACATTTTTTTTCCTGTTGTTAGGGCTGCTGTCTTGTCCCCCCAACTAAAAAACATGGAAGATACATAAAAATAGTGTAATTTTAAAAAACAGACACCTGAACTTAACAAAACTGGCCCTGTTTAGCTAGATTCTGGTATTTTTTTTTTAACAATGGCCAGAAATACCTTTTCTGGACACCATAAAATCTAGGGTGCCCAGCTTAGTGAGAAGCGCCATTGACCTGTGTTCTCTGTATGAGAACAGTGGGACTTTCTTGTATGCTGAAGCCACAGCTGGAGTCATGCCGATGACTTCAGTTGAAGCTGTGAGCCGGCGATCCCTTGTTCTCTATCTCTCTCTCGGTCTCTCTCTCTCTCTGTCTGTCTGTCTGTCTGTCTAATAATCTGTCTGTCTGTCTGTCTATCTATCTATCTATCTATCTATCTATCTATCTATCTATAAAAACTTTGTTAAGTGGACCAGGGTGCCCACCCCTGGTATCGCTTCTCCTCCCCCTCTAGTTCTCCCACCCCTGCCAGTGTTTATGTTAGCAGAGAGAGGTACCCACCCCAGGTACCACTTCTGCTGACTCCCTCTCCTCCAGATCACCTACCCCATTTCCAAAATATACATGGTGGCACCGGTGCTCATTCCCAGTGCTGCCGAACAGTAGCCCAACACTGGGGTGCACATTCCCTGGTGCTAAAATATCACTGTCCCTTGAATTGAAGAAAACTTCCCCTTGATGATTTATTTTTTAAACCTATAAAAAGAAAATAGTCCCTCATCGATTTGACCCTATGAAACACAGCCCCACCCACCCCACCCCGACCTTCCACTCAGCACTCACCATGCCACACCCTCCTAAACCACCACACAGCCTCACTCACCTGAATTTGTCCTATGTTATAGATCCATTCTCTGACTGAGGACACATCTTTCTGCTTGGACTGATGACTGCAATATGAGAAAATCCGGGCAGTGCAGTTTAATATATTTCAATGGGGTCTGAACTTTCATTTATAACTTTGTCATTTTCTTAATCTTTTTTTATGATTATTTATCACTTGTCCCCTTCAGCCCGACCAGCCCCCCGAGCCCCGACATCCTGGAATTACTGGGGCTTACCTTATGCTCAACCTGGGAGTGGAGCCTGCAGAGGGTCAGGTGTCATCTTGCAGCTGGATCCATTTTTTTCCTCCATTTCTGTCCTCCCCAATTGCTCTGGGACCCCAGGAGTAGAGACACATGCGCATGGAGGTGCACATGTGTACTACAGCCCTGGTGATGGCCCCTTCCACCCACCCATCAGATTAGCACCTGGCACTCCCTCTAGCCTGTGCTGCCACTGGCCTCCACCGTGAGGCGGTCAAGAGCTGAGGGATACCATCTTCCCTCCCCAGAGAGAAGAGCTACCTCTTGGTGGCTCCATCCAGCTATGCACCCTCCCCCCTGCTGACCTCTGATGGCCTGTGCTCGTTTATGAACATTGGTCGTTGGTATGGCATGAGGTAAGGCGTCCAGCACCTTAGCCCTCGGTGCCTCCAGGATGGCTCTTTGAATCTTTTTACACCAGATGGTCTTTTTGGGATCCCACTTCATGATCAGTGGAGGTGAAATTATGCAAATCTAGCCCAACAGGTGATTTCACTGTCACTGTGCAAAATCACCTTTCAGGTGGGAGTTGAACATTTTCATTGCCCTTCTTCATGAGGTGGGTCATAAGAAGGCTATGTTGAAAATTTGGGATCAAAATATGCAAATTTCACTAAAAATACCACCAACAGCTTAATCTGGTTCAATGTCAGTTGGCATCCATCTGTATCCCCTTCCCTGGGATGAGGCTGAAAGTAGGCAGAATTGTCTAGTCCTCCTTTCCTGGCCAACAAAAACTAAACAAAATAAATAACTAAAATGGCAAAGTTATGAGCATACTTTCAAATTTTTCTATGCTCTCTCATAAGCTTGTAAATTTTCAATATTTTGACCCCAATTTTCAGCATAGCCATTTTTTCACACCACCTCATGAATGTGACAGCTGATATTTTTCAGATCCTGGCCAGAATGTGTTTTTGCACCTGTGGCACAGAATGACGTTTCAGCTGGGATTTGAACATTTTCACCTAACGGTTTCATGAGGTGAGGTAATAATAATTCTATACTGAAAATGTGGTGTACAAATATGGTAAAATGCCCAGGTTATGAGTGAACATTGCAATATTTCAACGTTCACTCATAACGTTGCTAATTTTCAATATTTTAACTCCAGACTTTCAACATAGCCATTTTTCCCCACCACCTTGTAAATGTAACAGCTGTAAATTTTAAAATCCTGGACAAGATGTATTTTTGCACTTGTGGTGCGAAGTGGTGTTTTGGACAATGTACTATAAATGCCACATGTCATGTTTATAAGGGGAGTCATAAAACGACTATCCTGAAAATTTGGGGTCAAAATAAAAAATGATAATTGTAACCCCTCACCCCTGCCTTTTTGCCAAAATGACAGGTGGCATGCCGTTGAAGCTGACAGCAGTACCTGGTGGGGACCTGGGTTCGGGGAGGATGAGGTTACTCGGCACAGGGGGACCTAGGTTTGGCTGCTCTGCACAGGGGCACCCAAGTAAATCCAAACACAGGAAGCAATAACTGTAATGTCCAGAACCAGGAATGGGATTCTACAGTGTGGCTTTTATTCACAAACTAGCTGAACACAACAAAGCATAGATGGACCCCCATGGGGCTACATTTACTGGTAATGTAGATTAGAGACTACAATGCGGTCCACTGGAAGAATGAACCAATTATACTGTTTTCAGGCTCTGGACCCACCAGGCACACAGCATGGACTTGCACGCACTTTGGGTACACAGCCCGACTGGCCTGGCTCCCCTGCCAGCCACTTGATCCACGGTCAATTGGAAGAATAAACCAATTATCCTGTCGTGGCTCCCCACACCACTTAGAGTCTGCGACTCCTAGAGAGATTTCCCCCTTACTTCTTATGACTCCCCATCTCACAAAGAGAATTCTTCTTTACACTTGTTGTGGCTCCCCACACCACTTAGAGTCTGCGACTCCTACAGAGATTTTCCCTTTTGCAACCCCATGTCTGGTACTTCCCCCATCACTGGCCAAGTGCATGAGGCAAAGTAGGAACCACAGCAGAAATTTGTAGAGGTGGACCTGGTTACTAAAGATGGGGGGTGTTCCCACCTCCAGCTCCCACAGCCCATACCCGGCCATTTCTCTGGAAAAACTGAAACTTCTGAATGTAGGTTAAATGGTAGATGAACTGTCGCATCCCCGCTACAATTTACTTGAAATCACACAACACTCTAGCATTTGACACTACTCCATTTGTTTGGCCTAGTCCTATAGGCTTCCCAAAATGTAGCTCAATTCCTAGATTCCCACACATGTCCCAGGGTGAAGAAAACATTTTTGCCCTCTCATGTTAGAGCAGACATTCACCCTTTAGTTGCAGGTGCCCCACAGGCGAATCACAAATCTTCCAACTTTCCAAACTAAGGCTGAACTGAATAGGCAGCTTTTCTTCCTCCTGGCAGAATTAAGGGGATTGCCCCAGGAATCTGCATGGGGATCTTTACATCCCCCCCCCCAGAGGGAGGGGCACTGAGACCCAAACAGCGGTCTCCACCACTTGAGCACACCTTCACTCTTCAAAACCAAACTGCAGACTGACTCCTTCTTACTTGAAAGCAAACTGGAAACTGAACTTCCCTTTGAAAACTCCCAACGTTCCATCTAACTCCCTCTGCTGCAGATTCCAATGTGGCTTATGCAGCTGCAAAAGTTCTATTGGTGATGTCATCCCTCAGTCTCAGTTGAGACTGAGAACAGAGTGAGACAGTGTGAAACCCATTTAACTGGAGTTTCACAAGCTGCCTTCCCTGCCTACCACTAGGTCTTACTGGGATTCTAGTAACCCCGGGTAACAAGGGGTTACACTTGCCCTTGACCAAGAAAATGACTGTCCGCAGTCATTATTTACCCGGCCTTAGGCCATCCCACCCTATGTGCTACCTACGGAGGGGGGTGATCAGGCCCCCTCCTACCATGTGCAAGCACAGGCAAGCAACACTAAGGGCCTAGGGGCCTGTAGCTGACATGTCAGCCTCTACTCTATCCACTTACTATGGACACCTAGTTGCTCTGGTAGAACCATCCACAGCATAGCCCTAATAGATCAGTACTGCAGTCCCTACAGCCGTTCAGGACCACAGCCTGTCTATCCCCCCTAACCCTCTAGGGAAAACCTATCTGCCTCTAACATAATACCCCCAAAACAAAAACAACCTGAGGACCTCCCCGACCTTGGGCAACCTGCAACCACATACCATTAAAATACCAAAATTACTGCCTCCTCCCTACCTCCACAACCACACCTGTGGGAGGAAAGGGTTAATACAGCAATAACCATAACAATAACACCACAGTACTTTAAATTTCTACACAATAAAGCACTGATAAGGAACTCCGATGAGCCCCTCCTCCTCTTCTTGTCTTCTCTTCTGTCTTCCCAGGAACACCTGTAAGAAAAAGAAAGACAAAACACACACTCCTAATCTGCATACACAGTCTATCTAAAATCCCTACCATCAAAACACTGCAAAATCCCAAAAAGATTTTTTTTTTTTTTTTAGAAAAAAGGTAGAAAAACAGTATTTACATTAAATAATGACATTATTTACAATACACATTTGGGGGGATGGAGTACCCTAAAAGTCCCAACTAATGACCACAAGGCCCGAAGGCTAGTCCAACAAAGAGTCTCTCCTGGGCCGGAGCCCGGTGAAGCACAGTTCTAACAGGCCAAAGTCCTGAAGGGGAGAGTCTTTGAGGACAGTTCACACAATTTGAAGTCTGTTAGTGTAGGGTGTGTACTGCAATGTCATAAAGATAGAAAAGTTCGGACTTACCAGCCACTTGTAGTACAAGACTCGGCACCAACCTGTACCTCGGCCGAAGACTCTCCCTGGCAACATTTCTTCCGATACAGCTGGGCGGACATCTTCCGGGAACCACAGTAGGGCACAGCTGGGCTGATGTCATCTCTGGAGACGGAACCTTAGAACAGGAACAAAAAGAAAACAGCTGGTCCGACGTCATCCGTTTACCAGGTGATGAACAGGAAACAGCTGGGCTGGTGTCCTCTCTGGATCTGAAGTCATCTTATGGGCCAGTTGATGGTTGCTGGATAGGACAGTACACTACACTGTAGACTGATGAATGTGGAGCACCTGAGTCCTGGATATTCATATTGGTGGATCAATAAGGCACTTAACAGTTTGGTGTGGCAGTATTGACTACCACTGCTCGGCTCTCCATTTTGTAGGCATGGGCACATTTGCTGAGAGGTCCTTGCACTGATGCCAATAGTACTGGGGGTCAGGGGCTTGAATTATTACCCCGTCTGGGCACACATAATTCACACTGTGGGAGATTGCACGTCCCTCTCCATCCGCCACTCTCACTCTATCCATGAACAGTGTCCTGCCTCTCTTCCACTGGGTATACTTTTCGTGGAACAGTCTATTCTTTACATGCTGGTTGGCCCCAGGATGCACACTTTTCATTGCTTCATCCCAGATCCAGGATTTCCTGCAGTTCTCAATCTCCTCCCAGACTTTTCTAGGAAAGGTAGGAAAGGTCATACCATAGATCTCATTTGCCTTCCAACGAACCAGTCTCTCCTCTTTACTTGCTTTGGTCAATCTGAGACCACTGGCCTGGCTTGGGGGTGGCCAGTCCTGGTTCTGCCAGCTACGCATCCTTAAGGAAATTAGAAACGGATCCCTGACTTCTTCCTCCTGTAAAGCCAGGGCAGTGGCATCACCACCTTCTTCAATACATTCCTCCAAGGCAAGATCTTGAGGCTGTGTACCTGTTCCTTCTTCACAAGGCCACATAGGTTCTCCCTCATCTTCATCTTCACTGAGGATCTGAGTCCAGGAGTGAGCAGTCGTTCTCACTCCTGAGACTATTCACTCATCACTAGGCGCGGAGGTCGACACCTCCCATTCAAAGGCCTCCCGCATCTCATCTTCACCTAAGAGACTCGGGCTAGGCCCCCCCACCTAGGGGTCTATTGATGCTTTATCCGAACTTTCTTTCTGGGATCCAGCATCCAAAACTTCAACTTCTGGTTCTGTCTCTAACTCTACACCCTCTAGCTTTGTGCCACACTCCCCCGAGGGGCCTTCCTTCACAGGCTCCGCCTGGTGCTGTGTGCTGCCAACTGCAGATTCCTGAATTTTTGTCCATGTGGGAGCCAAATGAATTGGAGCACTTTATACAAGCCATATTTTTGTAGGCATCCAGCACAGTGAGGAATCATGAAGATGTCCCTTCCAGCACTCAAGCATATTTGGCATACATGCACTGGATAATTAGGAATCGCCACATCAGGAGGCAATTGCCCTCCATAGCACCACTTTTCAATGTCTTTCAGTCTATTTACTGCTGCTGCTGTTACTGCAACCTGGGCATGATCCGGGTAGTGAGCTGGTCCTGAGGCCATAACTGCAGAAAAATAAACAAAAGTTCACTGTAACTGAAAGTCCCACTTTATTGAACACACACTCTGTAGCTGTAAAATGGCTCCTCTACTGCTGTGTTTACTTTACTACCCCACCCTGTAATGGCGGCGGCAGCACTCCTGTGCATCAACATTTAGAATCTGGGTCAAGCCACTGCGCACCCGATTTACACAAGCTACTGATAACTTTTACTCAAACTGCACAACTTGCTCTGATCTGGCTTTACACACATTTACAGGATTTTCCTTGGACTTTTCACAAGCTGGTAATATTTATTTTATTCACAGTCCCTTAAAAGCTTCAGGTTTTAGCACAGGATTGCCTGCTTTTACTAGTGTTGCACTTTTCTACGACCCACAGTCTCTCTCTGGCTGCAAACTTTAAACTGAGGCTAAATTCACTTCTCTGCACACAGTCAATGGCTTAACAGACTTGCACTTGCTGGCAGGACTTAACACAGTCGTTACTTGCAAAGCGACTACACTGATGCACACATATTTTATATGGCATAAGCTGAAAATCACTGTTTGAGCAGTTTCCTGAGTGTTTACTTACTGTTATCAGTAGCAGCTTGCTTCGATGGGGAAAAACGGGCTACAGCCAGTTCTTGAAGGCCTCAGTATACAAACAGGCTGGCAGTCCTAACGATCATCATTTTAAACACCAAACTTTCAATTCTGACGATTGATTAGCGGGTTGAGCCCGATTTTAAACTAAAAAGTCTATTTTTATACTGTTTACAATGCTTTGAACACTCCGCGACGCTCCTCCACTGCCAGTACACGCACTCCACTTTCACTCCCTCTCAAATGCTGGGGCAGTCTCTGTAGAGCTGGCTGAGGGGCGGGACTGATTGCAGCCTGACCAACCACACGGCGCCATGCAAATGAGTCTCTTGTTCCTCGCGAGGGCTCTTCTCCTCATGGCGATCGTCGAGCAGGCAAATTTAAACTGCAGAATGCAACTTTTTTTTTTCAACTGACTCCACGGTGGGAGCCCATTTCAACCATTTGACATAGCCATTTACTCTGCAGTCTCTCAATTCACTCAGAAAGCATTTCCAACGTCCAGGGCATAATTTTCCTTTTGCTACCCCTAGTCTTCCACACTTTCCTTCACAACAGTTCATTTTAAAAGCATTTCAAACGTCCAGGGCACAATTTCCCTGTTGATACCCCTAGTCTTCCACACTTTTCTTCACAACAGTTCATTTTAAAAGCATTTCAAACGTCCAGGGCACAATTTCTCTGTTGCTGCCCCTAGTCTTCCACACTTTTCTTCACACAGTTCATTTTAAAGCAGGCAAAAACACTGTAAACAATTTTGATGATGCAGGACAAGGGCACACTCTTTGGATTTACAGCTCCTTGGTAAACAGTTGGCATTTTTTAAACAGCAGCACAAGATTCACAGCACACAGCAACACACACTAGGGAAATTGCTTCAGCTTTTTGGGCTACCCACTGCCAGATAGCCAAAGCTAGCCCCTTGCCGAGCACCTTCCTTCCGAACAAAATCCAGCGGTGCCTCCATTTTGTAACCCCTCACCCCTGCCTTTTTGCCAAAATGACAGGTGGCATGTTGTTGAAGCTGACAGCAGTACCTGGTGGGGACCTGGGTTCAGGAGGATGAGGTTACTCGGCACAGGGGAACCTAGGTTTGGCTACTCTGCACAGGGCACCCAAGTAAATCCGAACACAGGAAGCAATAACTGTAATGTCCAGAACCAGGAATGGGATTCTACAGTGTGACTTTTATTCACAAACTAGCTGAACACAACAAAGCATAGATGGACCCCCATGGGGCTACATTTACTGGTAATGCAGATTAGAGACTACAACGCGGTCCACTGGAAGAATGAACCAATTATACTGTTTTCAGGCTCTGGACCCACCAGGCACACAGCCTGGACTTGCACGTGCTTTGGGTACACAGCCCGACTGGCCTGGCTCCCCTGCTGGCCACTTGATCCACGGTCAATTGGAAGAATGAACCAATTATCCTGTCGTGGCTCCCCACACCACTTAGAGTCTGCGACTCCTAGAGAGATTTCCCCCTTACTTCTTATGACTCCCCATCTCACAAAGAGAATTCTTCTCTACACTTGTTGTGGCTCCCCACACCACTTAGAGTCTGCGACTCCTACAGAGATTTTCCCTTTTGCAACCCCACGTCTGGGTACTTCCCTCATCACTGGCCAAGTGCATGAGGCAAAGTAGCAACCACAGCAGAAATCCGTAGAGGTGGACCTGGTTACTAAAGATGGGGGGTGTTCCCACCTCCAGCTCCCACAGCCCATACCCGGCCATTTCTCTGGAAAAACTGAAACTTCTGAATGTAGATTAAATGGTAGATGAACTGTCGCATCCCCTCTACAATTTACTTGAAATCACACAACACTCTAGCATTTGACACTACTCCATTTGTTTGGCCTAGTCCTATAGTCTTCCCAAAATGTAGCTCAATTCCTAGATTCCCACACATGTCCCAGGGTGAAGAAAACATTTTTGCCCTCTCATGTTAGAGCAGACACTCACCCTTTAGTTGCAGGTGCCCCACAGGCGAATCACAAATCTTCCAACTTTCCAAACTAAGGCTGAACTGAATAGGCAGCTTTTTCTTCCTCCTGGCAGAATTAAGGGGATTGCCCCAGGAATCTGCATGGGGATCTTTACATCCCCCCCGAGGGAGGGGGCACTGAGACCCGAACAGCGGTCTCCACCACTTGAGCACACCTTCACTCTTCAAAACCAAACTGCAGACTGACTCCTTCTTACTTGAAAACAAACTGGAAACTGAACTTCCCTTTGAAAACTCCCAACGTTCTATCTAACTCCCTCTGCTGCAGTTTCCAATGTGGCTTATGCAGCTGAGAAAGTTCTATTGGTGATGTCATCCCCCAGTCTCAGCTGAGACTGAGAACAGAGTGAGACAGTGTGAAACCCATTTAACTGGAGTTTCACAAGCTGCCTTCCCTGCATACCACTAGGTCTTACTGGGATTCTAGTAACCCCAGGTAACAAGGGGTTACATAATAATTAAGAAACTTTCGGTGTAGTGCCAGTCTTCACCCCAGTGGGTATGCTTGGTGATCCTGTGCCGGTGAGCTGAGTTTGGGGGCGAGCTCGGTGATGCAGCTACATGGGGTGAGGGTGGGCAGATGGCACTGTTATGCAACATCCTCCCCAGCCACAGAATGAAAGTTGCAGGGCTGCCCACACAGGCCCAGGTACCATATAGTGAAGACAACTCTCCTCTTGGCATAGGGCCCTGCACCGCTGCACCAGTTAGGGTTCAGCTTAATGGCACAATAGTATGGAAATGTAGTGTTAGGGTTTCCAAACCTAACTCCCCCCTCCCACCTCCCCAAGCAGCAAAGGGAAAAAACATTAGGGTTTTGGATCTCTGGAGTCTTGGCAAATCAGTGATGGAGTCTTCTTTGGGGTTGTCAACCCTAATACCCACTCTATTCCCTAAGCAAACAATGTCAGACATGATCTCCTTCTTCACTCTGGGCCCTACTGGCCCAGCATGAAGAATGCTACACTGGATTGTGCTGGCAACATGTGGTGAGACATATTTCTCTACCTTTGAAGAGTGTATCACTATAAAGCTCTGGCTTGGAGTTGTACCTTGTGCTTTGGACAGGAGGCTATGGGATGGGGTAGAGGTGACCATTAGGGCTCACAACCCCAAGGAAGAACCCACCATTGAGTCGCCAAGACTCAAAAGACCCAAAACTCTAATGTTTTTTCCTTTTGCTGCTGGGGGGTGAGAGTGGGCAGTTAGGGTTGGAAACCCTAACATCACATTTCTCTACTTCTAGAAACATAGAAACATAGACATTGATAGCAGATAAGTACTGCTTGGCCTACCCAGTCTGCCCATTTTCCCTACCTACTATAACACCGCAGATCCTACTAGGTCTACGGCTTTACCCTCCCTTTCCCAACCAATAAGATTCCCATATGCCTATCCCATGCATTCTTGAATCCTGTTAGAGCTTTTGCCCCAACCATCTCTGCTGGGAGGCTGTTCCAGGCATCCACCACTCTTTCAGTGAATAAGTACTTCTTAATGTTTCCCCTGAATCTACCCCTTCCAGTATCATAGTATGACCCCTTGTTCTTAAGCATTTTTTTTCTGAAAAATGCTTCCTCCTTGTACCTATTTATACCTGTGAGGTATTTGAAAATCTCTGTCATAACCCCCTCTCCCTCCTTTACTCCTGGGTGTACACATTGAGGTCCTTTAGCCTGGTCTCATAGGGCTTTTGATGCAGTCCCTGCTCAATTTAGGTGCTCTACTGTGGACTGCCTCTGCTCTGTCTATGTCCTTCCACAGATGTGGCCTCCAGAACTGGACATAGTACTCTAGGTGAGGTCTCACCAATGATTTATGCAGCAGTATCACAACCTCCCTCTTTCTCCTGTTGATATCCCTCTCTATATACCCTAGCATCCCACTAGCTCTCCCCACCGCCTTATCACACTGTTTGACTACCTTTAGGTTATCAGATATGATTACCCCCAGGTTTCATTCCTGCTTGGTGGTTGTCAGTACCACTTTCCCCATCTTGTACTCCATCCTGGGTTTTTGTGTCCTAAGTTCATGATTTTACACTTCTTTGCACGGAATCTTAGTTGCCACACTTTTGATCACTCCTCAAGTTTTCTTAGATCTTTATTCACCCCCTCCCAGAGTATCTACCCTATAGCAGATCTTTGTGTGATCTGCAAAAAGACATACCTTCCCTTCTAGCCCATCTGCAACGTTGCTAATAAAGACATTAAACAGGACTGGTCCCAGTACTGATCCTTGAGGCACCCCGCTAATAACCTTCCTTTCCTTAGAGTGAACTCCGTTTACCACCACCATTTGTCACCTATTCCCAACTAATTTCTTACCCGGTTTATCACTGTAGGACCCACTCCCAGGCTCACAGCTTGTTCACAAGTCTCCTGTGTGGAACGGTGTTGAAGGCTTTACTGAAATCTATATAGGCCACATCCATACTTTTGTGATGTTAAGTTGAATCCTAACTGGTGCATTAACCTCAGCTCTCTCAAAATAAGCTAAGTATAAACTTAAGATATTCCTTTTGAATAAAATAAGAACAACATGAGAAATGCTTTTCAAAATTCCATGGAATTCAAAAAGAAAGTCCAAAACAGTATTTTGGAACTGGAACTGACATTCAGCACTAATTCTGCTAGCAGAAGTCTGCATTCTGCAGAGCTGTAATGCTAAGGCTCTCAGCAGTTGATCACAATCACAACATAGAGAATACTGGATAGTCAACTATGCACAACCAGTGTGTTCTGCCACAGAGGGGTTCTGATTCCCTCTGACCTCAAAAGAGCAGCTCGAGAGGTCAGTGGGAATCAGAAGCCTGAGGTGACAGAACACACTGGTTATGCATAAAGTTGTTTATCCTGTATTTTTGTTATAGTGTATAGTATTATGTGAAATGTGTACATTGTGTTTTTTCCTCTTTCACAGTGAAACTGACTTGTGCAGTCTCTAGAGGTTCTAGAATACTGTTCTACCACAGAAGGGTACAATCACATTCCATGACCTTTGAACTGTGGTACAACAGCATTTTGAAAAAGATGGATTTCTATACAGAACAGTGCTGTACTATACATTATAAGTCTTTATAGAGCCAAGTTGCCTGTGATTACAGCCAGTTGACCATAAACCCACCCTGTAACAGTTCTTACTGTGGCAGTTTTATAGCCTCTCTCACTCTCTCTCTCTCTCTCTCTCCCTCTGTCTCTTTATCCCCACCCCCATGGAAGGCTGCACACAACTTTTAACTCACAACTACATAGCTTCTTTTCATACATCACCTAACAGTCAGCTTGGAGTAACCAGGTAATCCTAGTCTCCACACCTGTGTAATCTGTTCCAACTGCCCTTGCTGCTGCTGGCCTGTCTGACCTAAGTGGGGACTGGACTGGATACGGCAGATCGAGGGATGCCATGTTCATGTTTTAAAGAATCACCAGAACACTGATTTCCAAAGCGTAGACTTCATCAACCCTGAATGATCTTTCTACCACATTGATTGAAACATACTGTCAGTGGCCTGTTATCTGTAAAACACTCACGCTTTACACAGAGGATCTTTTTATTTTTTAGTGATGGTTGCCTGCCCTGGTGGTGGTACATTATGAGGAACTGGGTAGTGACTGTGAGGTGATTTTTTTTCCGGGCACTATTATGGAATGATGTGGCTCAGGATTCTAGGCATGCCCCATGTCTTATACTTCTTCCCCCCTTCTTGTCTCCTCCTCTCATTTCTCTACCTCCTGCTCTGCCTCGCAATGATTTTTAGATGCCCACATGACATGCACAGTCACACACACACCACCACACAACTTGCAACATAAGAGAGAATTGTGAAGGAGATGAGCACTGTGAGAGCATACCACCCTGGTCACATTCCAGTGACATGCACTCTTCATAGCTACCACCCAACCTGAGATACATTTGGGAGACCTAGTGCCTCATACAGCAGCTGACTTCACTTTTCAGTCACTTACTGGCTGGCTGGCTCACACAGAGGCAAAAAAAAAAAAGAGATGGATTTATGTGTCTTGCACCGCCAGCAATCAGTAAAATAAAATTATTTTTGTTACATAAAACCTTCAGAAGTGTACCTGCTCCTTTCCCTGTCTGCTCAAGTCACTGTCGAGCTGCAGGGCTGTAGCTACAAAAAGCACACACGGCATTCTCCTCTCCTCTACAACAGCAGCAGCACATGACTGTAATGGCCTCCCAGCCAGATACTTCAGTTCACTAGCTAACAAGAATGATACTCCATGATTTTCTGAGAATTTACAACTTTTTCCAACAATCTGAAACTGTTTCTTGTTATAAATCTACCTTTTGGCAAAGAAATGAATCACTCTAAGGTACCATGTCATTCTGCTCCAAGAAACAGCTCGAGGGAGAGAGCTGGGAATGGCAATGCGGCATGGTTAGCATGATGAGTTCTTGCTTCCCATCATTGCTGATACAGATCATGTGGCTTTCACAAGCTCAGTGAAGAATCCAAGAAACAAAAACACACTAGGTTATGATGTTCAAGTACCGAAATGCCACAGTGAAGCTGTGTCACTTTGGCCCTGCTTCTCCAGTGTCAGAAGGGCCGATTTTCTCAGCTTCCACTGATTTCAAATTTGGCACTGGCTTACCTTCACTTGGGATAATGAATATTTATGGGTGAGCATTGATATTACATACAGCTACATAGCAATACTGCACCAGCTAGGTGTTGAAGTTGCCAAACATTTTCTTCTCAGAAAAGCAATGTTAATACTCCCACATGACTTACACTTAACCCTGGGAGGCACAAGAACAGTAATCATGGAACTGGAGCATTTTAAAACTCCAGATCTATTAATTGAATATAGGACCCAATACAGGTGCACTCTGACAGTGCCACCAGCCACAGGGGGATGTGGGATACTGCCACATGGCTTTTGTTTATGTCATCAATTGGAGAAGGGGGAATGACAGAATCAATCAGATTATTTTAAAACCATGTGAGTAAAAAAATAGTTTTAAGCACTTTAAGTGCAGATTGGGGGTAGCCCCACACAGTAAGTGTGGGACGTGCAGATGAACATTCCTCTTTAACTAAATAGGCATTAATGCATATGTTTCATGCTAGTAAGTGAAACCGTAAAATATTATTTGTATCTTATTTAGTCATAAAATCATAGAAGATGTCATCTTTATTCCTACATGGCCACCTTCCTGCCTGGACCACTTGAAACACAAGGCAAAAGTCTTAGTGGTCTATGTTAAGCTTCTGTGAGGCACTTTCGAGTGTAAGAGTTGAAAGAGGAGGATACCCTTCTCAATAATAGGGGCGGGGCCTATTATCAGAATCATAATCAGGTGGTTCTGCATTTGGACATGTTTATATATGAAGAGTAGAACATGAGAGAGAGAGAGAGAGAGAGAGAGAGAGAGAGAGAGAGGAGTGTGTGAGAGGAGCAAGATAAGAGACCGGAAGATCAAAAGAGAGGAAGTGTGTGAAGAGACAGAGAGAAAGAGAGAGAGAGAGAGAGAGAGAAATGTCTTTTGTTTTAACAATGAAGCAGATCATATTGGTTTTGCTGGGATCTCTTTGCATGGCTCATTCTTTACAAGTCACCCTAAAAAATGAAAACAGAAATACAAGTACCATCAACAAAGACAACCAACACTCTGATTGCGCCACACGAAAGGAACTCAGTTATCTGAAGCGCCTGGTTGAATTACAGATGGCAGAGATTGCTGTGATGAAGAAGACTGACAACTTACATAAGGAACAGATTTATAGCTTGCATGAAGAACTGAGAAAAATGAAAGGTAATTATCAGGGTTCATTGTGTCAGTCAGGGTATGCTAAACTGGATGACAAGAACTCTAAAAGATGGAGTTCTGGCTGAATAACTAGGTTGCCAGCTTTGAACATCGGGCTCTCTGTCTGTCTCATGAAGGCAGCAGACAGCATGTGTACATGGTACACTCTACAGTATGAGGGTGTACTCTGTGAGTGCACTTATAGATTTAGGGAGCGCTCCCGACCAATCAGAGCACTCGTTTCCTCTGCATGTGAGTCACTCTTACTCTGTGAAGAGTCTTACGTGCAACTGCACTATAAATGGGCACATTCGGGCAAGGTTTTGAAAAAACAATTAATATATATTATTGATCAAGTTCAATCACTGATATAGTAAAGCTGCCACTGAAACCACTTTTCATGGTTTTAAGAGTGGTCTGACTTACATTATTAGGGTATCAGAACTGCTCACCTTTAGTTTGCAGTTCCCATACCCTAACAATGCACGAGAGACCATGTACATGTATGTACTAGGCTGTTAGCATGTATACTCAATGTAATGTACAGTATGGGAAGAGTGTGCCCTATTGCTGTACGTACTGGGCTGTCAGCATGTATAGTCAGTGCCATGTACAGTATGGGAAGGGTGTGCCCTGTCCATGTATGTACTAGGCTGTCAGCATGCATAATCAGTGTCATGTGCAGTATATGAAGGGCGTACCCTGCCTGTGTTTATGCACCGTGCTGCCATC
Source organism: Neoceratodus forsteri (assembly GCA_016271365.2). Lineage (NCBI taxonomy): Eukaryota > Metazoa > Chordata > Ceratodontiformes > Ceratodontidae > Neoceratodus > Neoceratodus forsteri. Next base: position 150,237,896 of record JADMNL010000028.1, read on the forward strand.
CTGTGTACTCTGTACTCTGAACAGTCTGAGAAGGGTGAGCTCTGTGTCAGTGCTGTATATGTAACAGGCTGTCAGAATGTATGTAATCAGTACCATGTACAGTAGGGAGGGTGTGCTGTCTGTGTATGTATCCTACTGTAAACATGTGTGCTCATTGGGAGGGATAGTAAATTTTGTCAAGGAGGCAGCAATAGCTCTGAAAAATATAAAATGTTCCCCTTTAAAGCTTATATTAGGCTAAATCATCTACTGTTTGCTGGCCTAAGGGGCTGGTGCGTACAATTTTGTTATGTATCCAGATCCGATAGTTTGACCCAAGCAATGAATGGCCATAGCATTTGAGCTACCCTCTTACCCACTAGAGGGCAGCGGTTGCTCTGTGATGGGGCTGAGGCACATGGGTGGGGCATTGTGTAGACATTTGTATTGAGTACTGGGCCCATCTTGTGAGTAAAGAGGGCACATTAATCTGCAATGCTGTTGAGCAAGCACCTTTCGAATACTTTCAATTTTGCTACATAAAATAGGACAGGAAATGATTTTTACTTAGTTAACTGCCCCCCTATTTTCCTTTCCATGCCAGTTATGTATTCTGATATGCTTTGACCAATTTTTGTTCACTAAATAATTTAGTTTTGGAGTGCCCTCAGAGCTACATAGAGTTCCAGTCTGTTCACCAGCTACTGCTCTTTCTTTTCATGTTTCTAAGACGTTCCATAACATCAGTTACACCATTCCATGCTATTCATCCGAATGCATGGAACAATGTTACTGTGATGTCATCGAGTTACTCAGATAGTAAGAAGGGAGAGCAGTAACTGCTGTGGAGATAGCGTCATGGTAATTACAAAGGCAAAAAATAGATAATTTCACAAAAAGTTCAAAGCATACCAGAATATTGAATAGACATTACATTGAAAATAGGAGGGCATCTAGAGGTCTAAAACTGCTTTCTATCAACTTTAACAACAAAACAAGAAGCACAATTTAAAGAGGCCCTTCCCAGATGGTCCAAAAAGTTCATTCTTGCAGTCATTTTATTCAGTAATGTACCGCAAATATTGTGTGCATGTGTTAGTTTTGTCAAAGGTTTACTCTTCTTTCCAAATTTTGAATTGCTTTTTAGCTCTGCTGCACTTGCCTTTGCTGTTCAGCTGCTGGTTCCGACTGATGTCACTATATGGAGCAGGAGTGAATTACACTGTGCTGTACAATGACATTGCAACAGTTTTACTATGGAAAACTTCCATAGCTTGGTGTACATACTACAGTAGTAGTGCCAAATTAGCCAAGGTTTTTTTAAGGATTTTTAAAACCCTCTATTGAGAATTGTGAAAGCTTTTGTTAGGGATTTTTGTTGATGTTTGGTAGTGTGTTAACTGCTACTAGGAGAGGCAAGGGTCAATTTTAATATTATTTTACTAGCCCACGACCTAGTGCAAACTGACCATGGCTAGTGCAGCTAACTCTTTATTTGTCTATCTTGAATAGTGCAGGCTTTCCTTGGCTGAACATGAAGTTAAACATTTCTCTACTGTGGTAGTCTCCAGTCCTCATGCGACTCTGTCTCTCAATGTTCCAGATGACTTGGCATGATTGACAGCTCATTAAGAGCTGCAGTTATCTGGCAATTCAAGGACGAAAACATCAATGGGAGTCATCATTAGTACTCCACTGTTAGGCCTTTCAGCTAGTGTCCAGGGTGTGATCAAGGGTAGCTTCCAGTTTTCTAAATGTACCTCTGTCTGACAATTTGTCCCACATTATAAAGACCAGTGCCTCTCAATTCCTTACATTTTGAGTGTCTGTATCCAACATTTCAGTGACAAAATGCTATGAAGTATACAGGGAGGCATTACTAAGTACAGATTACAAAGGCATTAGGTTCATTCACACGGCCAGTTCTGCTGTGTTATTAGAGGTGCACTGCAGCAAGAGTGCTGCCACTGTGCCCATCTGAATGCCGCAGTTTGGTTGTTTTGGGTTTCATTTTGCTGTGACTGTGATCCTTCTTTTCCTGGGATCATTTAGTGGTGTACGGGGTTTGTGGCATTTTACTTTGCCGTGTGAACCGCCTGTACCACCCACAGCCTCGTGACAGGCTTTTCCCAGCCTGCACTTCAGGTTGTCATGGCATCATTTACATGTATTTTTCTAATCCGAGTTCAGCAAAACTTTTGTCCTGGCTCTGTGAATAAAGCTGAACTCAGGGAAGTGTTTTTTATTGTAAGCCGCGGGCTAAAAAGTGAAAAAAAGACACAGATTCAGGGTCGAGCCGTGACACTGAGTATGCCTATATGCTTACGCATAAGCACATGCCAGTGTCATGGCTCAACTCTGAGTCCGTTTTTTTTTTTTTACTTTTCAGCCCTCAGTTTACAATTAAAAACACTTCCCGAGTTCAGCTTTATTCACAGAACCATAAAAAACATTTTGCTGAACTCGGGTTGGAAGACCATCTCCGATCTTTTGCCAGTGTCCTGGGGAGCCCAACCCACACCCACGCCCCCTTCCTTGCCGGAACTCTCCTCGAATTGCTGGAACTTCAATGGGGGTCTGTGCAGCGGTCCCCTGGCCATGCTGTTTGAATGCTGATCCACAGTGTTTCAGCAAGCATAGCCACAGCACATCACAGGGCACTGAAATAAAAGTTGGCCGTGTGAACGAGCCTTAACACAGAGGAAAAAGCTGACAGTGAGTTGCCTCAGCTTACAGCAGCTCTCTCTAATTTACTGTGCTTTGCTACTGAGGCACAAAATAAGTCCACTTTATTAAATGATGTAAACACAAGGCATTCCTTGACCACCAGAGCTGGCATATTGCCTTGATAACTGCATGTCATGGGCAGGGCCACTGGAAAATTGCGCCCGCAATTTTTTTGCGGAATCCGCAATTTTCAGCATTCTCCGCAAAAACTGACATGTTCCGCAATTTCTTGCAATTTTTGAGTTTTATATTGAACTGTGTAAAAAGTATTAACATTTTCAATAAAATATTCTCAAATATATTGACAATTTGCATGCAGACTTGGGTTTGGCGAAACAATGCAGTGCAAGGTAAAGCAAGGATTTTATGTGGCACTGATTTCTTTTGAATCCTTGTCTTGTTTGGTTTCAAAATCCACTGGCCAAGCACAAGTACACTTAAACACTTAACATTTGTTTTGAGTTGAAGCAGTCTATCAGAAAACTTTTTGTTGCCACACAGACTGAAACAAAAGATGATAGAAAAGGTACAAATTATCCCATTTACTTAAACAGGGTGCTAACTATGAAGTCCTTTTGTAAGTGGCAGGCAAGTTATTCCTTGTGAACATACTTTCATTCAGACTAGTTTTTGATTCAAACAACTGTGGATTTTTGATGGCCCTGCCAATTTTAAACTTGAATAAGCTAGTTGTTAACAGTGATCTCACTCTTAGCAACTACCCTCTAGATGCTCACATGCAAAGACTGCAAAGAAAACCTGACAAAAGTCTAAAAACTTATAAAACACAAAATGTATCTTAACATTTATCTTTAACTAAACAAAATCATTGCAGCCAGAGTAAAACAAAGGCTGCAAAGGTAAATTACAGGGTACCCTGACTACTGTATGATGCAGTAAATATAATTTTTTTTATGTTTTTTGGTAACCACGTAAGGCCCACTAGGCACAACTGCCTGTTTTCAGGTACAGCCCAGGAGCACTGAGGAGGTTAAGTGACTTGCTCAGAATCACACAGTGTGCAAGTGGAGGTTGTGGGAATCAAACCCAGGTGTGCTAGATGTTGTCAGTTCATTCACGGTTTGTTACTCTTACCCCTAGATTATACTGCCAGCCCCAATAACCCCCAGATTTAATGTTTAAATATGTGATTTCAAAAATAGTGTACAGTACCTACAGTACAAATTATGACCATTAAACACTAACAACATTTTACTAAAACTCAATTATTCACCACTCTATCTGCTTATTTTTTCTTGTACCAAAGTGGGTGAATAGCTGGCAGAGCACTGTAAACAGCTGTTGATTAGGTTTCATTATTCTACAGCCAGAAACAAAAAAAAATATTTCTTCTGGATTTATTTAATATTGATTTGCTGTGGCTCACTTTATAGAATCTATTTAGAACTGTATGAGGCAGATGTTTTTAAATTTTGAAAGATAGGCAACGCTTACGATAGCTTATCAATTTAGTATTCTTTTTAGGAACATAAACTTTTCTTTATGTTTTAAACATATTCAGGTGTCAGTGTATTCATTTAGCAAGTTATACTGACTAATATATGCTGCAGAAAATATTAAAAGATTTATTGTGAAGCACTCAGGGTCTACAGTAGAACCCCCACAATTTACCGCAATTTTGGGTAACCTTTTCCGCAATTTTCCAGTGGCCCTGGTCATGGGAAGGAGAACAATGCTGAACATAGTATGTACACCAAGTTATGGAAGTTTTCCCTAGTGAAACCACTGCATCTTCATTGTACAGCACAATATGATTTGCTCCTTCTCCCTGTAGTGATGTCACCAGCACAGCCCAGGGTCTGCAGCAACACCAGGCTCATTGTTGAAGCTCTGGTGTGCTGCACAGTTTTTAGCAGCTCAGAATGCATTAACTAATTGCAGAGTACATTGCTGAAATACAAAACAAGAATCAATGCAGGAAGAGGAATTTTATTTAGAAGGCAGGATTTCTGTCTAGTGAGATTGCTGTGGGGTGAAACAGACCAGCTCAGTTCTTCTGTACGGTGGACGGGATTTTACATCCAGCTCTGTTAAGAAGGGGGATAAGACGGCGCTGGCCCATTGGTGCAGCGGTGGGATTTCCGCTTGCAACACCAGTGACCCAGGTTCGGGAACGGATCCTGTTCGTCGGAGGGCCGGCCGCGGGGAGAAGGATGGGCGTCAGGACTGCTCTCCTTCTCCGGGGAGGGTGGGGAAGCGATCGTGCACTGAGGACTTCCTGGCGGAGGCCGGGATCTCAGGCGACCGACGCTCACAGCTCTGGGAGGCGGGGCGGACACTGGCGTCATTGCACGTCCCCGCCTCTGTAAGGAAAATGGCAGAAAATCGAGGCGGGTAAGGACCACCGTATACATGAAGCCCTCCCGGAAGACCTCAATTCACCACCGTTTCTGCAGGTCCCCTGACCAGACATTGGTTCCGTGGTCACTGAAGAAGGTGGCCATGGCCCCGCCCTCCCGGGGGCAAGCCGGGGGTGACTGGGGGACCTCGGCAGCCATAGATGGTGGTGGAGGTTTCCATGGGCCATGACCAGAGAAAATGAATGACAGGGTCCTGCCAGGGAAAAAGATAAAATTGGAAGAAAAAAAAAGAAGGGGGATAAGACCTTTTATAGGCACATTAGGGAGCGAAGAAAGACCAAAGGAGGGATACTGAGGCTTAATAAAGGGGAGGGAATGTGGGTAGAGGGTGACAGTGAAAAAGCAGGGATACTGAACAAATATTTCTGCTCAGTATTCACAAAGGAAAAGGAGGGGGAAATACTTAAACCAAACAAGAGAAACACTCTGAAGATGGGGGTCGATACCAGTCCATTTACAGAAGAAAGGATTCTGAAAGAACTAATAAAATTGAAGGTGCACATAGCAATGGGGCCTGATGGGATTCACCCAAGAATTCTAAAAGAACTAAAGGCAGAACTAGTGACACCGCTGACTACTCTCTTTAACAAATCATGGGAGGATGGGGTGGTACCTGAGGACTGGCGGAGGGCGGATGTGATTTCTCTTCACAAAAGTGGGAGCAGGACAGAGGCAGGAAACTACTGACCAGTTAGTTTGACCTCAGTGGTAGAGAAAATGATGGAATCACTTCTGAAGGAAAGAATTGTTGAGTACCTAGAGGCCAGTGGGGCATAGGACCCAAGGCAGCATGGATTCACGATGGGAAGGTCAGGTCGTGTCAGACGAATCTAATAGATTTCTTTGACTGGGTGACCAAAGTAGTAGATCAGGGAGGGGCTGTGGACATGGCCTACCTAGATTTTAGCAAGGCATTTGATACAGTCCCACACAAAAGGTTAATACACAAGTTAGCCAGCTTTGGAGTGGGTCCCAAGGTGGTAGCCTGGATAAAAAATTGGCTAGACTACAGGACACAAAGGGTAGTAGTAAATGGAGTTCACAGTGAAGAAAGGAGGATTACTAGAGGGGTACCACAGGGTTTAGTACTGGGACCGGTCCTTTTTAATGTCTTTGTAAGTGACATTGCAGAGGAACTGGAAGGAAAAGTATGTCTCTTTGCAGACGACACAAAGATCCGCAACAGGGTTGATACTCAAGATGGAGTGGAAAGGATGAGAACAGACTTGGCAAGGTTGGAGGAATGGTCGAATGTATGGCAGCTCAGATTCAATGCAAAGAAGTGCAAGGTAATGCACCTGGGAAACAAAAACCCAGGGGAAGAGTACACAAAGGGAGTGAGATACTGTCAACAGTAAAAATGGAAAGGGGCCTGGGGGTAATTATATCAGATGACCTTAAGGTGGGCCAGCAATGTGAGAAGGCAGTAAGGAAGGCTGGGGGGATATTAGGATGCATAAGGAGAGGCATCAATAGTAGAAAACAGGAAGTTGTTATCCCTCTGTACAGACAGTTGGTGAGACCCCTTCTGGAGTACTGTGTGCAGTTCTGGAGACCCCATCTCTGCAAAGACATAGACAGAGTGGAGGCTGTCCAGAGGAGGGCAACCAAAATGGTACAGGGTCTGCACCAGAAGACATACGAAGAAAGACTAAAGGAGCTTAATATGTATACCCTTGAGGAAAGGAGGGAGAGAGGGGACATGATAGAAACGTTTAAGTACCTCAAGGGAATCAAAAAAGTCCAAGAGAGTGACATCTTTCAGAAAAAGAGATGAGCAAGAACAAGGGGGTACAATTTGAAGATAGATGGGGGATGGCTCAGAGGTAATGTGAGGAAGTATTTTTTCACAGAGAGGGTTGTGGATACATGGAACAGCCTCCCTGAGGAAGTCGTGGAGTCAAGAACAGTGGGGGAATTCAAGAATGCATGGGATAGACATAAGGCAGTCCTAGTGGGGGGGTAGGAGGAGGTAAGCTGTTGGTTAACTAGGAGCTGCAGCTTATCTGTTAGGTAGGAAAATGGGCACACTAGGTGGGGCAAGCGGTCCTTATCTGCTGTCAAATTCTATGTTTCTATATTTCTGTCTACATGCTAGAGGGCAGGTTCTAGCACTAGGTGCGAGGAGCTGGCTCTGTTTTTCACCGACAAGGTGTCCTCTATCAGGGCTGAGTTCTCTTCAAGCATCTCTTGAAAGAGATGCAGGTTCCAGCCTGAGTCATGTCAGAACACTCCTCCTGTCTGGATGAGTTTGAGCTAGTTGGAATTGGGAAAGTGGTGGAGATGATCTCAAAGCTGCAGACTACACAGTGTGATCTAGACCCTGGTCCAATCTGCCTTCTGGTTGGGTGTTTGGACCTGATTGGACCTGTGGTTGCTGAGGTCATCTGGAGTTCATTGAGAAGTGAGATCTTCCCATTGGCCTTGAAAGAGGCCTTGGTTAGACCTCTTTTGGAAAAGCCCTCTTTGGACCTGGACTGCCTCAGCAACTACAGACCGGTCTTTAACCTCCCATTTTTAGGGAAGGTTATAGAAAAAGTGGTGGCCATGCAGCTTGAGAGACATCTCGCTGCTTCCTCCGCCTATGAGCCTTTCCAGTCTGGGTTCCATGTGGGGCATAGTACAGAGACTGCCTTGGTGAGGGTGCTAAATGACTTCCTTATGGCAAAGGACAGGAGAGACCGTACCATCTTGGTCCTCCTGGACCTCTCTGTGGTGTTTGACACCGTGGACCATGAGGTGTTACTTAGAAACATAGAATTTGATGGTTATTAAGGACCGCTTGGCCCACCTAGTCTGCCCATTTCCCTACCTAATGGATAAGCTGCAGATCCTAGTTAACCAACAGCCTACTTCCTCCTACCCCCACTAGAATTGCCTTATGTCTGTCCCATGTATTCTTGAATTCCCCCACTGTTTTTGACTCTACAACCTCCTCAGGAAGCCCGTTCCATGCATCTACAACTCCCTCTGTGAATAAATGCTTCCTCACATTACCTCTGAGCTGTCCCCCCCTCTATCTTCAAATTGTGCCCCCTTGTTCTTGCACATTTCTTTTTCTGAAAGATGCTACCCTCTTGGACTTTGTTGATTCCCTTGAGGTATTTGAAAGTTTCTGTCATGTCCCCCTTCTCCCTCCTTTCCTCGAGGCTATACATTTTTAGCTCCTTTAGTCTTTCTTCATATGCCTTCTGGTGCAGACTCTGCACCATTTTGGTTGCCCTCCTTTGGACAGCCTCCACCCTGTCTATGTCTTTGTGGAGATGGGGTCTCCAGACCTGTACACAGTACTCCAGATGTGGTTTTACCAACTGTCTCTACAGAGGGCCAACAACTTTCTGTTTTCTACTGGTGATGCCTCTCCCTATGCATCCCAGTATGCCTCCAGCCCTCCTTACTGCCTTCTCACATTGCTGGCCCACCTTTAGGTCATCTGATATGACTACCCCCAGGTTCCTTTCCATTTTTGTTGTTGTCAGTATCTCACCCCCGCCCCGTGTACTCTTCCCTGGGTTTTTGCTTCCCAGGTGCATTACTTTGCACTTCTTTGCATTGAATCTAAGCTGCCATACATTTGACCATTCCTCCAACCTTGGCAAGTCCCTTTTCATCCTTTCCACCCCACCTTGCATATCAACCCTGTTGCAGATCTTTGTGTCATCTACGAAGAGACATACTTTCCCTTCCAGTTCCTCTGCAATGTCACTTATAAAGACATTAAAAAGGACTGTCCCCAGTACTGAACCCTGCGGTACCCCACTAGTAACCCCCTTTCTTCACTGTGGACTCCATTTACTATTACCCACTGTGTCCTGTTGTCCAGTCAGTGTTTTACCCAGGCTACCACCCTGGGACCCACTCCCAGGCTGGCTAATTTGTTTATTAATCTTTTGTGCGGGACTGTGTCAAATGCCTTGCTAACGTCTAGGTAGGCCATGTCCACAGCCCCTTCCTGGTCTACTACTTTGGTCACCCAGTCAAAGAGATCGATTAGATTTGTCTGACATGACCTTCCTGCTGTGAATCCATGCTGCCTTGGGTCATGTGCCCCACTGGCCTCTAGGTATTCAACAATTCTTTCCTTTCAAAGTGATTCCATCATTTTCCCTACCACTGAGGTCAAACTGACAGGTCTGCAGTTCCCTGCCTCTGTCTTGCTCCCACTGTTGTGAAGGGGAATCACATCTGCCCTGCTCCAGTCCTCAGGTACCACACCATCCTCCCATGATTTATTAAAAAGAGTAGTCAGTGGTATTACTAGTTCTTCTCTTAGAATTCTGGGGTGAATCCCATCAGGCCCCATTGCTTTATCCACCTTCAGTTTTAAGTGTTCTTTCAGAACCCTTTCTTCCGTGAAAGGACTAATATCAACCCCCCTATCCAGAGTGCTTCTATTGACTGGATTAGGTATCTCCCCCTGCTTTTCAATTGCCAGATAGGCCACACCACCTACGGTTCTGTTGTGGACTATCTGTTATCAGCTGGTTCAGGTCATACCTGACAGATAGAGTGCAAAGGGTGACAATGGGAATTGTCTTATCTAACCCGAAGCCTCTGTGCTGTGGTGTTCCGCAGGGGTCAGTCTCATCACTCTCATTTTTCACGGTGTACGTGTTGCCATCGGGGGACATTATCAGATGGTATGGGCTGGGTTTTCACTGTTATGCAGATAATACCTACCTGTACCTGTCCTGTGCACCCAATACCCAGGTGTCAGACTCTGTATTTAACAGCTGCCTCGAGGAAATCCAGTCAGGGATGACTCACAACTGGCTTAAGCTTAACCCAGACAAGACTGAGGTACTGGTTGTGGATCCAGGCCATCGGGGCAGAGGGGGGCATGGGGTTTTACTTCCTGACCTAGTGCTGAGAGGTGTGCCCCTAGCCCCTCTAGACAGGTGAAGAATATGGGTGTGATCCTGGATGATGGCCTGACACTTGATGCTCAGATGTTGGCCATGGTTAGAAGTGGGTTCTGTCATCTCAGGTATACCACCTGAATTCGAGCCCTGATCCTGCTTGAGGACCTGACCATGCTGGTGCATGCTTTCGTCACTTCCAGGTTGGACTACTGTAATGCCCTGTACCTAGGGTTATCTAGAGGGAACCTTTGCAGGCTGAAGCTGGTGCAGAATGCAGTGGCAAGATTGGTGATGGGGGTGAAAAGGTGTGAGCATATCACCCCAGTCCTCCACGGACTGCACTGGCTGCTGGTCAAGTGGAGGGTTGTCTTCAAGATAAGGCTGTTGACCTATAAGACCCTGCACAAAAGAGTCTGCAGAAAAGTCCTGTCTATCTGCCAGATCTCCTTGTCCCCTACCATCCAGCCCAGGCATTCCATTCTGCTGGGGGAGGCCTCCTGGCAGTTCCTAAGGTTAGGTTGTGGCATTCGGGGGACAGAACATTCTCGGTGGCTGCACCTACCCTGTGGAACTCCTTGATTAACTATTTAAAAGGGGCTCCCTTGGTGGAAGCCTTTAAAAAGGGCCTTAACTCATTCTCTCCCAGTGACCATTTTGGGTCGGGTTCAGCAATGGATTGTTCTGATGCCATATGGTGGCTATGGGACTGAAGGAGTTAAAACATATTTGATCCAGCAAGTGTTTTATTGATTTAGTTATCTTGGTTTAAATTATTATCTTTTTCTATCGAATAGATAGATAGATAGATAGATAGATAGATAGATAGATAGATAGATAATTGTATGTTCCCACTTATATTTTTGTATTCATTTATATATATATATTTGTGCATGATTTTAAATTGCATGGTTTTGTATTGGATAGCATCCAGTGTCTCTGGAATTGGGCACTTTAGAAATAAAATATCTATCTATCTATCTAGGAATTTTAAAAGGACTGGGGAAGTTCCTCTTTAAGGAATAATGTATGGGCATGCACCCGCAACAAGCCTGTGTTTCAATCGAGGGGTTGAGATGCCAGTGTATGGAACTCAACAGCGAAGATCGAGATCAAGAGGTCCATGCTGGTATCTCAACACCAAGATGGAAACACAAGGTGAATTGTGTATGAGTGCCCATATTTTATTTGTTATAGTGTATGATTTAAAAAAAAACACGTCTGGCATTTCTTTTTTTTTACCCATATGATAATGCTGAGTTACAGTGAGCAGAGAAAGTGAAACCAGGCAGCGGGAGTCAGCATGAGGAAATCGCTGATACAGTTAATGATAGAACATGCACAATAAGGTTTTTAGAACATGCACAGATTTAGAACATGCACAATGGCTTTAGAACGTACACAACAACTTTTGAATGTGCACCACAAGGTTTCTGAGCTGCTTGAATTCCATGCACAATAAGCCCTAACCATACACTATAAAATGTTTAGTAGATTTCAGAGAATTTGTTGGGCAGAGTCCACATTTATTGGGATAACATAGTTTGCACTAGATTTCAAGCTCTCTAAATCTCTTTATCTGTGTTTATCTACTTTACAGAGAACAATGATTCTGATGAACCCACCCATCAGTGCTCTACAGCTGCATGAGTGCTTCTGGCAGAGCTGAGAAATAATGCAGATCCTGGTGGAGGCTAGCCAGCCGGATCTGACTTCCTCGCTTCTTTCCTGCTCAGCCATGACTCTGAAATAAATTATTTTATCAGGGCTGGGGGGGGGAGTTAGAACATGTGATATGGTGATGGAGGGGAGCTATAAGTGGGTCTGGTATTTTGGGGGGCTGCAGTTTCCTAGTGTTGAGGGGAGTTGGACCACTGGGAATGGTTTAGGGAGCGTTAGTAAAAAGCAGTGCCTCGGCATCAAAGCCCACCCCTGTGAGTACTGTATAAAAAAAAAAGTAGAAGGGGTTATAAAAGGGAAAAAGTACTGGCAGCAAAATGCAAAATTTCAAAACTAATTTTAAAACTAACAAAAAACAAGGGTGGCCTGGTGGAGGGCTAAGCACTAGCACCTTACCTCCAGCCACACCATTGACCCATGTTTGGGAATGGACTCAGTTCACTGGGGGGTCAGCCAGGGCTGGAGAGGACTGAGCAACTAAGGGATGGCTCTCCTTTCCTGGGGTGGAGAGGCAGGTTTTCCCAGCCTTAGATTGCCACCAGATGGTGACCTGGTGGCAGTGCAGCATGGGCAGCAATACGGGAGGGGTGCTGAGGGGAACATTATCTGTGTGCACCTCCATGCATGAGGCTGACACTTCACAGTGTGGGTCAGGGACAAAATGGACAGATAGAGCATCGGTGTCATAATGGAGCCCAGCCTGCCTGTTCCTGAGCCCACACCGCCACCTGGAGCTCACTGTTGGTCACCGCTGGTCTGCCTTGGATTGTTGCATGATGGGGGGGCTTGATGTCCCTCCCTCCTCTGGCCCCACCAAAAGGGGGAATTAATTGGGAGACCCTGACAATGGTGAGTACTGAGGAAAGTAGGAGCTGGCTCAGAATAGCAGGGACTGGGCTGATTAGCCACCCCCTCAGATGCAGAAGTGAAAAAAAAAAATATATATATAGTCATCTCAAAAAACTCTGTTTAATGCATCAGTTAGGTTGTTCCACAGTGACAAAATCAAGGAAATTCAATGTTAGAGTTCCCACCACTTGCCCTCATACCCTCCTGGCAGGCATCGGGGTGTGTGTTGGGTCATCAGTCTAACTCTTACCCCATCCCATGTGTAACAAGCTGAGGTGGTGCAGTATAGGAGAATGGGATGAGTGTTAGGACCGATGACCCCAATGTACACCTCGATATCTGTTGGTAGGGGTGGGGTGGGCGTAGGTCGCGAGGGATGGGAACCCTAACATTGAATTTCCTTGCTTTTGTCGCTGTGGAACAACCCTAACTGATGCATTAAACAGCTTTTTGCCATGAATTTCCCTTAGTTTTGAGAATGTGCAGTATAAACAGTGAATGGAATGTGGTGGTGCGAATGCGGGGCCCTTTGGTATTGGTAACACAAGTGGAAACGCAAATGGTTACGGTAATAACAAGAAGGACGCCAAAGGTAACAGTAATAGAAATGCAAGCATGTAAGCAAATGCAAATCATTATGCGCACGGTAACGGTAATGCAATTGGAAATGCAAATGCTTACAGTAACAGCAACGATGACGCCAAAGGAAGCAGACATGCTAAAGGAAGTGCATACACAAATGCAAATGGCAATGCACACAGTGAAGCAAAAGGAAATGCAAACACAAACAGAACCAATAATGGAAACCCAAATAGTAACAGTAATGCAAACGCAAGCCAAAGGGTAACGCACACGGCGACGTAAATGGAAATGCTAACGCGAACAGTCACAGAAACACAAGTGGAAACGCTAACTGTAACAGTAACACAGACGCACCCACTTTTTTTCCCAAAAAAATGTGCATTCAGAAGCACAGTGAATACAAAGAATGTATGCATAATAATGGCCCTCGGAGCAGAAAATGAACACTTGGAATACTAAATTGCTTGTATCTCAGGAACCGTATGATGTAGGAAAAAATGTTTAATTTCATATGATTTATGACTTTCCTGGCTAGTTTTGTACTTAGCCCCCTAGGAAAAATTCTTAGCCTCCTCTAGGGTGCTAAGCATTTTTCAGATGAAAAGTCTGTATCTTGAAGCATTTTCGAGATACGGGCCCCGAAAGGCGTGGCGGATGCCGTAATGTTAGTCTATGGGAAAAATAGTCATCTTCAGAGTGTAGTAACTTTTCAGCCCTATAATATTTTGTCACCAAACTACCAAAAGACACATCTATGGGATGTTGGCTTTCTTCCCTCCAAATTTCAGCCCAAAACACCAAACCATTCTTGTGCAGCAGGGTGCCAAAGTTTCCCTACTGTTTTGGGCATAGTGTCACAAAGTAGTACTGCAAATCAGGACACATTCACAAAAAAAAAATCACAAACATGTCACAAGTGCAACACTACTTTGAGACACTACAGTTTACAAAAATTTTAGAAACATATGTCTGGGTTGTTTAAACCCCCCAAAAAGACATGGCTAGCATCTTCAGGACTTGACTAGGTGAGCACAAAAATAATTGTGTCCCTAGAGGGTCCCAAATTTAAATGCCAAGCATTTCTGTGACCAGTAACTGAAAAAAAAAATGGCTGACTCACGACAATACAGTGGTCATTTGCGACACTAAAAACTGCATTTGTGACACTGTCGAATAGTTTGTAAACTTTTCCCATTGACTATAATGGGAAAATTGTTTTTTGAATAACTTTTGAACTGTTTAATAGTTTTTCACAAAATCTTTGAAAGGCACATTGGGGACCCTGGCTGCATGTTCCTTGAAGGTTTCAGACCAGTCGTGCAAGCCATGCAACCTGTAGGCGCAAGCAAAAAAGCATAATATGACTTTCTATTGCGCGTTATAGCACTGCAACTGTATATCTGACCATTACAAACATTGCAGATCCAGAGATCTATGGTACCGCTCCGTGCCTGCCAAATTTCAGGCAAATCTGTCATACGGTGACAATGTTATTAAGCTGCAAATTTTCACATTTTAACCTTAAATGGGGTACTCAACCCTAACTATAGTGGCACTACCGTGCCACAATAATATATATATATATTTATGCAATAGGAGTGGAACCAAAAGCAATTGCATAAATCCATTTATTTCCACATATGTGGGATAAATCTAACCACCCTAGATTTATTTCACATATGTGGTATAAATACAAACTGTCAATCAAAGCTTTTTTGTTCACTTGTTTGACAAGCAAATGTGAATAACTTTAAAATGAAAAATGATAGCATAGTACTATGAGCATGAAAAATGTTCAGGATAAAAATATCTACAAAATAAGTGGTGTTTCATTTATAGATACCTTTTAGTTTTATTAATAATTAGCAAAAAACAGCATAAAATCCAATTTTCTTTTCACTTTTCAGACAAACAAGTGTAAATAACGTTAAAATGAAAAATGATAGCATGGTACTGTAAGCAAGAAAAATGTTCAGTACAAAAATATCTTCAAAATGAGTGGTGTTTCATTCATAGATACCTTTTAGTTTTTTCATAATTAACAAAAAACAGCATAAAATTAAAATTTCTTTTCACTTTTTCGACAAACAAATGTGAATAACTTTAAAACAAAAGAGGTAGCATGATACTGTGGCCATGATGTTTGTTCAGCAAGAAGTTCTCAAAATGAGTGGTGTTTCATTTAATAGCAACCACCACACTAGGCGGACATACACTAGGAAAGTTAAAGGACAACTACACCCAAAACTTGAAAAAATATATGCTGTGCAGAGTGTTTTAATTTGTATGTGAAGTTCTAGTGTTTCCTTACCTCAAACTGGTATTAGGAGTTTTTCCTAAATTAGCCTGCTAGCTTTAGGGTAGTTTTACGACCCCTGGAGATCTCCATATCAAATAGCTTTATTGCATTTCTTTGTCCTACAATGCACCTTGTTTCATGTAAAGGTGATGTAGCAGAGCCCATAAATCCAGCAGAAAGCATTGCATTACAATCAGTTCACAACAATAGAGATGGCTATATTTTAAAATCTGTAGAATTCAGCTTGGTGACCACCCTCATCCTAAAGGTTTCACTGTCCTGAAAAACTTTGCTGCTGGTAATTTTTGTGCAGCTTGTAAAGTTTCCAAGATATTTAGTTTGTTTGGCATGTGTGTACTGAATGTTGGGTCTCTCTTACATCACAGTCACATGAGACAAGATGCACTGTGGGAACAAGAAATACAATTACGCTATCAGGTATGAAGATCCCCAGGGGTCGTAAAACTAGCATAAAGCTAGCAGGCTAATTTGAGAAAAAACTCCTAATACCAGTCAGAGGGAAGGAAACACTAGAACTTCACATACAAGCTAAAACACTCTGCACAACATATATTTTTTCAAGTTTTGGGTGTAGTTTTCCTTTAACTGAAAGTCCCAGAAATTATCATTTTGAAAAAAAAAGAAGATAAACAGTCAAAACCAAATGTTCTTGCACTGATAAGAAGCATCCCTACTGCATAAATGAAATATACAATGGTGAGCTGTCAGATAAATGATTTATCTACACTTGTGCTGTTTGACCTTGGACACCTCACTCGTGGCTTACACCACTCATGAAGTTACCCGAGGTCAGACAGCACTTGTGTAGATAAATCATTATCTGACAACTCATGTATATCCTATATTATATACATATATACATACATTACATATATATATATATATATATATATATATATATATATAGAGAGAGAGAGAGATAGAGAGAGAGAAACTAACAGAAAAGCATGAATATATTTTGGCTTAACTCGGTTATGGACTCAACTTTTGTTTCCAAGCCATTCCAGGATAGTTTTTACAGATGGTGTTGGTAAATGCCCTGTGGTAAATCTCAAGATTGGGGATACTGAATTCAGTCAGATTAAAACAATAGTTATTATCAAAGAATGACTGTACTTGTATTTAATTTGTAATGTTTAATTGTGTACTCTGTATTTGTAAGTTGTGTTTGTATTGTATTTCTTGTACTTGTCGCTTGTGATAATGGGCATTTTGCTCATCAGCTAATAAGTATAAAAAATAAAAATGAAAAAATTAAATGTTTAGTAAACTCAGGCAGTCAGGTCAGTGCCATAACTGAGAGCTTTTTCATCAGGCAGTAGTTCCTAACAAGTGGTAAAGCCCTGCTGTCCTTTTTTCTTCTGGATGGTTAAAGTCATCAACATCAAAATATTTATTTATTTTATTTATTTAGCTTTTGTTGACTGGGTAAGTGCACTAGACAAATCCTGCCTATTTTCAGGCATGACCCGGGGGAGGGGGGGATACAGATGAATGCCAACTGACCTTGAACCAGATTAAGCTGTTGGTGGTATTTTTAGTGAATGAGGGAAATTTGGCCAGGACACCGGGGAAATTCCCCTACTCTTTTCGATAAGCGCCATGGGATCTTTAACATCCACCTGAACTACCACCAATCCAGGCAGATGGGACCTCGGTTTAACGTCTCATCCGAAAGACGGCACCTCAGAAATGCAGCACCCCTCTCATGCTGCATTACAGTGTCAGTACTGGGATATTAACCCAAGTGCCAGATGTGGGAACTGAACCCACAGCCCTCTGATCTCCCGGCCTCAGAGGTGAGTGTGCTACCTAGTGAGCCACTGACACTGCTAATTTAGGGATGAATTACTATAATTGATGGATTATGAACCCTTTTTAGCTAGCACACCCAGGTAACGGGACCACATATCACACTCTTTTCAGGGAAAGCAGCACCATACTTGACCCAGCGGGCATACAACCAACCTGTTTCACATCTCCCTGCCGACACAATTGAGATGCTGGTATTTTCTTACCTTGCTGAATCTTTACACAGTCCTTGTGAGCATGGCTGCATATAGTGACACACTAAGAAATTTAACAGTTATGTCAGAATTATCAATACTGTACCACCATTCACACTCAAAATGAGAAAATGTCTCAAGCAGGTTTAAGGAAAAACAAAGTTTACTAAAATTAAAATTAGAAAATAAATACAGTACATACAACAGACATATATACATTAAGATTACAGTCAGAAAGAAATTGAAAATTTCAAATTAAAGCACCTTGCAACTGATTTAGCTAACATGTGGGTAAGCCAGAAGTGGAATCACAGGCTGTGGAATAGCACTAGCACAGTGTGGCATTTTAGTAGTAAAGGAGCTGTTTTCACAGGTGGTGGGCAGAGTGGAAGGGGAGGAGCCCAAACCAGAATTTGTAGATTAGGGATCTGGTGTGAGAGACCGTCAAGAGATGGGAGAGAGAGAGAGAGAGAGAGAGTGAGAAGTAGAAAGAATAGCGATCAGTGAAGGGAGGGCAGTCGAGGGCAAAGTGACTGAAAGAGTGGTCCAGTCTGGCTAACAGGGATTCATAAGCAATGCTACAGTACATAGAGTTTAACACATGGACAGTCATACACAACAAGGGGTTCTTATAACATTATAGGTACCTTGAGAGTGAAGCTTGAGAGGTCCCTGATGTCATCCAAACCCCTTGATGGAAACACAGCTGAGTTGTGCATGGTTGCCCATGTCTTATTTTGTATAGTATATAGTTTGAAAAAAATCCTTCTTTTTTTCCCCAAGAAATCTTTTGTTTAATGTTTTATTATTTTTTTTTAAAACAAGCCCACCCTCACCCAGCTACTGAATAGCCATCAGGGTCAGATGTGGGTTTCTGTTTTTTAAAATAAAACAGGAGAAGATTTTGTTAGGTGTGGGTCTTGTTTGTATATGCGTGTGTGTGTGTGTGTGTGTGTGTGTGTGTGTGTGTGTTGGGGTAATGAAAGTAAAATGGCTGGTGATGTAAGTTACCATTTTAAATAAAAAACTAGTGTAACACAGAAGGGAACAACAGCATTCTATGACCTTTGAACTCTGGTTCAGCTTTCAAGTTAGGATGGAAATGTACACAAACAAGGGTAACCATATACTATCCACAATCCCCATAAACATAGACCTGGTGCCAGGGCAAGTCTGCAGTCTATGTTTAGGCTAGGCTTCTAGTGACTGAGGTAATTTGCCTGATGTTTTTCAAA
This sequence comes from Neoceratodus forsteri, assembly GCA_016271365.2. Classification (NCBI taxonomy): domain Eukaryota; kingdom Metazoa; phylum Chordata; order Ceratodontiformes; family Ceratodontidae; genus Neoceratodus; species Neoceratodus forsteri. Next base: position 150,256,514 of record JADMNL010000028.1, read on the forward strand.
TGCTGCTATACCTGCTTTTCTCCACCTATGTATTGAACAAATAAAAAAAAAATTGCTTATGGAGGCAACAGGATGCTGTGCAATTTTGTTAACTGTAGCCTCACAACAAGTCTGACTACCTGCTACCTTGATGTTTTAGTTTAGTGGCCCAACCCCCTCCCGATCATGGTTTTTACCTCCCCATTCCCCCCAGCTACTGACCTTGAAATGATGATGAGTTTTTGCCATCACTCACACCCCCTGTGGCTGCCATCTCATGCAAATGCAGTGACTTGGGTTATCTAAGTGACTGTGTCAGATCGACCCAGTTATATACAATACATAATGTCCATCACTGTGTTGTTGACCGGTTTCAGAGATGAGCAGACAGTATATACCAGTCACCATCAAGAGTGCAAGGGGGGAATTCTGGTGACGTCACTGATCGGGATGCAAGGGTAAAAGCCAGCTCCACGGATCCTGGGCTAAAAGCAGACTCTCCCATACCTAAAACCACAAAATAACTACAAGAAATCATCAGGGTGAGCCACAGCATTGAATGGGAGGCAAAAAAACGGACTACACGTACCCCCAGAACTAAGGATTCTACAGGATTATCTCACCCTCCAGCAAGCCCCACAGCGTTCCTACAAGACATGGCGGCTTCAAACGGGGCCTCGTCTCAACAACCTAGTAATGCTATCATTCTAACAGAGTTGCAGGAGTTCAGGACTGAGGTTTGTACTTTTCGAACAGAAATAACCACAGAAATAAGTAAACTCTCAGCCCGAGTCACAGAAGTAGAAGCACAGCATACAGAAATTGACGATCGGACTGATAGGCTTGAATGCATGGTTTGCACTTACTGGATGAACAGCATACCTTGAGAAAGAAATGTGAGGATCTGGAAAACAGATTGTGCAGGAAAAACTTGAGAATACATGGGGTTCCTGAGGATGAAGAGGGGAAAGATCTTTTAAACTTTGTAGAAGAGCTGCTCCATGACTCACTTCGGCTAGATCCAGCATTCAAATTCAGTATAGAGTGAGTACATAGGGCTCTCCCGCTAAAACTAGCTCAGCCTGACAGGCAACCCCACTCTGTTATTATGAAGTTCTTAAACTTTGCTACAAAGTAAACAATACTCACCAGGGCTTGGAGAATGCGAGACACTAAATACAAAAATACGCGTATTTACTTCGATAATGATTACTCTCCATCTATCTCAGCTAAACGCAGGGCCTATGCACCGATACTTCGCCTCTTAAAGCAACAGCAACTCAAATTTACTACTCCATATCCAGAGCGACTAACCATCATGTTTCCAGATGGACCCCAAACATTTGAATCACCAGAAGAAGCTACAAAAGTACTCCAAATCAAAGGACTTGCTTAACTCCCTCAAGATGAACCCTCATCTAGGAAAACCCAACAAGGCCTTCTTGATGCAGTTTGGGACACTGCATGAGATTTTGTCTCCAGAAAGAGACAAAGCGAAGAGACATTAGAAGATGTTAAAAATACTTTTGCAATGATTCCAACAACCTGCACTAGAGTGAGTGGTGAGAGGAACACTGCAGAGACTTATAATAAGGACACAAAAAGTTAAATTGAGGCAGAGGTGACTTTGCTCTCAGGGGGTACGTAATGATGTTTGGGGAGGAAGGTGAGTGGTGGGGGTATGTGGGGAATAGAGATTCTTCAATATTCCTGGGTTAATAGAAGGGAAGAAGGTCTGAAAACCAGAGAAGAAATCCTGAAAGACACCCATGTGTTACAACCCCCCCCCCCAAATCTGATAGCTGGACCTCCAGCTGCCATTATCCTATTTAATAGTAGCCCAGGATCAGAGGCATGATTTAATGCAATTTTTATAGTGCTACATGCCCACCTGACCACTGTTTGGTCAGAATTTCATCCCTACTCGGTTGACGTATTCACAAGGCCCTACTGGAGATGAGGTATCTGGGGACTATTTCCTGGGGGTTCCAGCTCCTCATTTTTATTTCTAGTGCAGCCTATTGCACCACTAGGTACTAGAGAAACAGTGGTGCTGGGGGCCCTCGGTGTCACCTTGACCCTCCCCCCCCACAGGGAGAATTTATCTGCCCCTTTATAGGAGTGGTAAACATCCTTTCCCTACCTTGGGAGTTGCATATTTGTTTAATTATGTTTAGAGCTATGTTAAACCAAGTATATACACTTGGCATGAAACAGCTGATGCTCTGTTGACATCTGATTATTTTAGCAGGCCTGGAAGTTCTAGAAGCAACAAACAGAATTAATCAGCAACAGACCTGCAAAAGGTTGATTGTTCCTGGCATTGCGCCAAGTTTAATAGATCCTTGTGTAGTTTTAAACACTTGGACTGAGTTACAGTTTCTATATATCAAAACAGGCAGCCACCATATATTGTTTCAATTAGAGATTATAAATGAGGTAATTGAATGTATAATAATATGGTACACAGGGTGAAATGGCACAAGCATGAAAGGGAAGGGATATATAATAAACTTTAAAAACAGGATACACTCATCAAAGGTCTAACTGATAGCACAAATGGCTAAGTCATCCTTATTACTATCGCTGAATATAAATGGGATAGGAAATCCGTTTAAGCATTCTTGCCTATTTCAACTTTTTAGAAAAGAAAGACGGGGGATAATTTTATTACAGGAAACACATATGTCCTTGGATGAGCATAAAAAATTCCAGTGCTTTGGGTACAATGTTGCAGCAGAATCAGCCTACAAGGGTGGGAAAAGAAGAGGGGTTATGATTCTGTTTTCCCAGGAAATACCTTTTGAAAAACATAAAGAGATCAGTGACCTGGAGGGGCGCTATGCCATAGTGATGGGCATGCTGTACTCAAGACCTGTTACCCTGGCATCAGTATATTTCCCACCAGGGTCAAGAAAGCCATTGGCAGTAAAGTTCTTTGCGGATTTACTGTCCCTAATGGAGGGACAGCTGATACTAGGGGGTGATTTGAATATTACTTTAAGCCCCACGCTGGATTCCGCTACCCCCTGGCCCATAGAAAAAAATGCCCTACAAAAATACACCAAACAAACCATCACCTCCCTGGGTCCAGTGGACACCTGGAGACATTTTGTCCCCAAAACAAGAGAGTACACCCACCAGGCTCCACATCTAGTGAGTGGGGCTCGGCTGGATTACTTCATCACAATGGTGGAACATTTAGATGCTGTCTGTGATGTGTGGCATGGTGCCACCTTCCTCTTGGATCATGCACCCCTATACATTAAGATGGACTTGGGGGCACAATCCAATCCAACCAATTGGCACCTGAACCTTGCCCACCTGAGGGACTCAGAGTTCCTCAAATTGGTCCAAGAGGCTTTACCCAGAATTAAACAAGATAATATACAACAGGAAGTTGCTCCTACAATCCTATGGGTTACTTTAAAAGTAGTTCTAAGGGGAGAGATAATACGATTCTCTGCAAAAAAAAAAAAAAAAAAAAGACAGAGGGAAAAAGCATACAAGGACTTACAAGAGGAACTAGTACATTTACAGAATTGTCCAGATCAAAATGATTGTATAATACGACAGTGCCTCAGAATGGTAAAGCAAAAACTCCAAAAAATAATAGACCAGTCCATAGAGCAAAAATTGTTTTATTTAACATTAAAACAACATGAGGGAAGGCCAAAGGCCTCAAGAAATCTAGCAAGAAAATGGAGAGAACAGAGATCCAGAGCGAATATAACGGGTATGGTAGACCCTAAAACAGGCAGACTAGCAAAGAGACCCCAGGAAATTAGACTCATCCTACAACAGTTTTACCACGAATTGTACACCAAAGAAGAGGAAGTACCCCTGGATACCATTACATTTTATTTACAGAGTCCACCAATACCACGTATTACCCCACAACGGGCTGAGTCCCTATTGGTTTTATTTTTCATCTAGTAAGTCCGACTCCGAATGAAAGCTGGTGCAGTACCGTTACCCATGCAGACAATTACCCATACCACACAGCCAGACTTCTCGTCGTGAAGTGGCCGGACCCCGTAATCACTGATTATAACATCGCTGTTGCTGGAGCAGTTCCCATAGAATGTGCTGCTGCTGTTTGATGGAATGTTTCACTAATCAGAGCGTGCATGAAAGTTAAATGTACTGACTCGCTTCTCTCTCACAGGGGAGCATTCAGACTGCATTTTAGGAAGTGGCAGTCTGTTTTTATTTGGGAAGGAGGTTAGCAACCAGTTGCAAGTAATGCTCTGAAAACTAAGGCTTTGCTGTGTACGAAGCTGATTTCTGGTATTTGTATTTGGGTCTCTCTCACAGTTGAAAGTGGGAACACGGAAGTCAGAGTGGTAAAGTGAGCTAAGAGAAAAAAGGCAAGCAACTTTGTGTGAGGAGTTTCATTTTAATTTTTTGTACTGGCTTTGCTGTGCATGTTTTAGCAGGGGTAGTCATTAAGTTTAACATTTTATCTGGAGAACATCTTGTGGACAGGCATCGGGACTTAGCTCTTGCTAAGCTAGACAAGAAAATGGCGGGTATTTCAAAATTAAATGAGGGTGTTTCAGCCAATTAGAGACCAGGCTGGACAACATGATTTTAGTGATGGGGTTGGCTGGGCTGGTACTTTTAATAGCCGGTCATCTGCTGTCTGATAGATACCCAGCTAGAGAAGTCCCTCAGCCAATCAGAGGCTCGGAATACTTTTACCCATTTTCTAACAGAAGATATCACTCTTTGCTGATGATATCCTTCTGGCACTCACAATACCTGAGCAATTTATCCCAGAAGTCTGGAGACAACTACAAATATTTGGCAAACTGGCAGGATATAAAATAAACAAAACTAAAACAGAGGTTTTAACATACAACTACTCCCCACCCTCTCATTTAAAAAAAAAGTCTTCCCCTTTAAGTGCCACGGACAAGAGATGAGATACCTGGGAATAAAGCTCACTGGAAACCCAGTACATGCAGAATTACTAAATTTGGAACCCCTCACTCTAAAGTTGGTGGAAGATCTGTCACATTGGTCTCGTCTCCCACGAAGCTTTTTAAGTAAAATAGATACAATCAGGCAAAATGTATTCCCCCGCATATTGTTTTTTCTTCAGACACTACCTTTTACCCCGATCAAAACATACTTCTAGACGTGGGATAGAATGATGTCAGGTTTTGTATGGGGGGACCTCCCAGAATTAGATATTCTGTGCTACTACTGGCTAGAGAAAAAGGTGGACTTAATCTCCCTGATCTTAGAAAATATGCAATGGTAGTTCAGTTAAAGGTGGTGTTAAATTGGATAAACAAACAATATGATGCCCAATGGAAACAGTTGGAATTAACATGGGGAGATTTATTTAATTCCCAAGAGCTCCTCTTTGGGACCCCTCCTAACTGCCAGAGAGTGACACAGTTCCCGAAATTTACCAGAGAACCCCTAAAAATATGGCTTAAAGTTAGTAATGACTATTTAACATTTTCAGAAAAAATGTTCTTGGGTACCCTGCGGTACAATACAGACTTCATTGCAGGTCCTCTAGGCCCATATATAGCCCAATGGCAGCAATATGGAATTTCTTTTATTTTTCAGTTAGTGGGTAGAACAGGGCTTCTCACCTTTGTTTCTCTACAAAGGGAATACAATTTACCCCATAAATATTTTATATCTTATCTACATCTGAAAGCATGTCTCCAACCGCATGAGCAGTCACTTGTGACACTGATGGAGAAACCCCCCCCCAATATTGCAGCTTATCCAAGCACATATCAGAGGTACCACCTCAGACCACTTAATTAGTAAAAGACAGGGAGACTCGACCAATTCGATCAGAACTAGATGGGAGCAGGAACTGCGGGTCATAATAACAGAGTAGGCTTGGCATGAGTCTGCACTACCAGCATTAAAAACGTTCTCCTCCCCATATTGGAAGGAATACACCTGGAAACTCAGGTGTAACTTCTTTTTTACTCCAGCTCTACTGGACAGTATGGGAGAACTGGGGGAAGGAAAGTGTTGGAGGGGGTGTGGGGAGAAAAGTGCGAATCAGAGCCATGTTCTTTGGTCATGTCCAATGTTGTCCCATTTCCGGACGGAGATCCTCGAGGAACTAAGGGCAATCTATGACACCATCGATTTCTTCACCCCCCCTTTCATATTGATCTTTATTAAACCAGAAGGTCTGCAACCTGACAAGAACTCAGTAAAACAAATATCAAAATTTATAATCACACCCATAAATTTGTCACCAGACTCTGGTTCACAAATAAAATACCCCCCAAAGAAGCCTGGCTAATCTCAACCAGGGAGATATATGCCCTCGAGTGACTCTCCACTAAAATGATGGACAGATTACAAAAATTTGATGTTCAACAGCAAAAATGGATCTCTTTATCAACTAGGTCATTACAATGATTTTGTTCCTTAAGATGTTCACTGCTTCTGTAAATTGGTCTTCCCGTGCCTAGTAGTGTCCTCTGGGCCTAGGCACGAGGAGCTCTTTGATCTTCATTGGGACCAAACAAAAAATCAAGGGGGGGGGGGATCCACCTTGCCATGCCAATTGCGAATAACGCAGCTCAAAGTCAGAGTTTTAAATTCAGCAGCAATGAAGTTTCCTGGAAATTGATGTACTGCACTATTAACTTAGTTCCCTCCATTGTATCCACTAAAGTTTGTATGTAATGCCCTGTGATGTAATCAAATGCTATTATTTTTTTACTGTATTGCTGCCTGTAGAAATTTGAACTCATATACAGAATAAAAAAAAGGAGTTCAGGGGAGGGGGAGCAGGGAGGTAAGTACTATGATCGGGAAGGAGGGAGGGAGGGAGGGTGGCCACTAGACCACCAGAGAAAATATTTTTTTTTTTCCAAAGGGAGATGGGGAGCTCATTTGCACAAAGGAATTATGTGTTTCCCCACCAATAATTTATGTGTTGAATGGGTGCCACTAGTAAGTACTTTCATTTATTCTAGGGGGTGGGGCAACATAATTCGGGCAAGGTTCAATAAAACAGATACTGACCATAGTTGGTTTGGTATATAGTGGGAAAACACTGACCCTGGGGGTGTAACAATTGATTTCTTTTTTTTAAAGTCAGCTTTATTCAATATCTGTTCATCACATTGACATAAAATTCTACATTTCCAAGTTGTTCAAGATAGTTCCTGATTAGTGGCTCATACATTCAGTTCTGTAGAACAAAGTCATTTACAGTGATGATACAGTTAGAGAAGAAAGTTATTCCGTCTCATCCATTGAGTCATTCTGTTAATAAGCTATATATAACAGGAAATTCATAGCTTGTATTAAAATAATAAGATATAGTAATTATGATAAAGCTGTGTTAAAATCAATAACAATTGGTTTCTGACTGTCACAGTGCCCTCAGCCTTTGGCTTTGGGCAATGTAACTATTCTTATTCAATGTACTGTACAAGCTCCAGGGTCGATATTTTCCCACTGTGTCCCTAAACTCCAGTACATAGTTGTATACCAGTATACACATAACCTATAATAGCCCTGGAACAGCATCAGCAGCAATAGCACTATAATAGCATATAACATATTAGCACGCATGCATACACAAACAAATAAATAAATAAATAGCATATGCAATTATGAAAGACAGTAGCAGGGTATACGACTGCTAGGCAATGATTTATTTATTTAAAAATGTTTCACCAGGAAAGATAAACTGAGCTGATAGCAGTTCATTTCCAGATGCATTTGGGGTGGGGTTAGAGGAGGGTCATGAGTAACAATAGAAAACAGAGTTTACATAGCAGGAAGTAACAGAACTAAGCATCAAAAAACAAGCTACAACAGACTGATAATTTAGACAAATATGTACAGTTGGCATGAAAAAATAAAGAAACCAGCGCTAAGCATCACAAACAAGTTACAATCGACAGGCTATTTAAGCAAATATGTACTGTACAATGGCATGGGACAGAGCAGAAAATGCACCCAGGAGGATAGTGTGAGGGTGTTAATTAAAGTGCAGAAGTGCAACAAATGTAGACAAGAGGCAGCGAAGCGGTCAGCAGGTAATCAAGGAAGAGTGCAGAGGAAGAGGGGGAAATGAGGGGGTTGCAGCAAGGGTTTGGGCAGGGAGTGGCAGGAGGGGGAGAAAAGAGGGAGTGGAAGGATAGGAAAAGTGGTATGGGGTGGATTAGATGCAGTTGCAGCCTGGAGTGAGATGTGAATTTGAGGAGAAACATAGAAACATAGACTTTGACGGCTAAACAGAAGTAGGCTAAGCTAGTGGGAACAGTATGCAGTTCTGCTGCTCACAGACCAGAGTGGCAACAGCTACAGGAACTTTCACAGAAAACTGTGTATTACACAGTGAAACAATTGCAACTGTGTAATCAGCAGCCAAACCAGACACTAACACAGAAAACAGCGCAACTTGGAAGCTTTCAAAAATTAAAGCTTTATGTAGTCTACAGAGAGAACAGTACCCTGGCACCCTGATGAAAAGGCAGTGATCCCTCGAATCACCAGGATACTTTTCTCTGTGTAGACTAAACAAAGCTTTATGTTTTGGGAGCTTTGAAGTTGCACTATGCTTTCTGTGTTAGCATCTGGCAGTAGTTACAGGGTGGGATAATGACAGTGACAACAAGTCCAGTGTGAGGTGCAGGTACAGCTGTACAAAATGTGAAATGGGGGGTTCGTAATGCACATTTACACAGAGGGAACAGAGGGCTAAAGCAGGCCAACAAGGCAAGCAAACAGCAAGCAACAGAATTAATTGCAGGCATCCATTAAGTGAACGATATATAGCAACAGTAAACTGAGTACAGAAGCGGCACAACTTGGGGTGGGGGGTGTGGTAGTAATGTAGCGCAGTAGAGGGAAGTACATAGCAAGTGCTTGCCAATGATAGAAATGTCTTGCAGCAGCAGTTACCCAGTGGATGGGTGCAGAAGGGGAACTTGGGCTTCATGGCCTGCTGACTCCTGAGCTGATACCCCAAGTTTGGTTAAAGTACTGTATATGTGGGGGCAGCAACCATGATGAGACTTTGGATCAGGTCAGGCACCAGACTAGTTAAGGAAGTCCAGAGTAAAATAAAAAACTGTGGCACAAGAAGGCAGCCTCTTGAACTGGGAAAGGATGTATATTGGAACCTGTTAAATTGATAATACGATATTAAAAATAGCTAGAAAAATTCCTGGGCTCTGATTGGTCAAAGCTGACCTTCCACAATGATGTTATCCCAGCACAACATCATGCCTATTCAAAAAGCAACTAAAATGTATTTTTTTATTTATTTTTTATCCTTTTGTCTTTTTTTTAACAAGCAAGACATTTTATAATTGCAATAATGCACTCCAGGGCCTGTGTCGTGAGGATAATATCACTTCTTGGGTGCTGGATGCATGTGGCCTGTGTCCTCGTGCCCAAACACCTGAGGTGTGATATTTTTCCAGCATGACACATACCCTATTTTGCATTATTGCTTAATTTAACAATCATTATTTGTAGAGCCCTAGCTGCCAGTCCCCTACTTTTCGTTAGAACTAAATTTATTCATATTTAAGTTAACATTTCTCTCCATTTCTTCTGCTAAGGCATTTCATGTGGTTTGTGTTCTCAGTTTCTCCAAGGATTGCTTTCTCAGCTAAGCTGTCCAAAACCCTGGGACCGTTTGACACTGGAAAAGGAGTCATTTATAATGATGTGGTCCTTAACTTGGGCAACTCCTACAACGCTAGTACAGGTAGGTGTGCACTGATGCCATACTGATGACCTCCTCTAAGCATGAACCAGTATGTCTGTTAGGGTCTTAAAATATAAAAATGTAGGCACACTGGAAACACGCTCCACAAATGAGATACACATTGTGCCCTTAAACCCATCAGGGTTTAGCTCAGGTGGCATCACAGTTCTACAAAAGGTAAAAACCATTGTCTCTGCTACTCAAGGCTATGACTTGTTTTTCTATGATGGCTGGAATCAGATTCCAGTGGTCGTAGTATGGCTCACTTTGCACAGCAGACCACAGTAACATTGTTTATGTATTTTATCTTTGTGATGAGCAAGGTGAGCTGCAAATAAAAGAGAGCCCCTTGAACCTGGTGATTTAAAAAGTAAGAATTGCAAGGCTATAGCCTGGAGTTCAGTGGGGCAGTAAGTGACTCTAGTCACACCCACTTCCAGGGCTGTTTAAGGAACCATGCTTAAGGAGGCTCACATTTCTTTGTTCCTATCACCATCCCCTCCTCCTCCAGTGGTTCGCCTCTTTTCTTGGGAACCCCTTCTCTATGGTACCTTTAGCTTAATAGAACTTCATCTACATGGTACCGCTAGAGGAGGAACTCTCCCCAAGAGGGTTCCTGGGCCCTCATGGCACCCCAAAAAGTGGGGGGGCTGGTAGCCCCTGTAAGGAACAGGGAGCATGAATGGCTACAAGTACATTGCATAAGGATTCAGACGATTCACTGTCAATCAAACAAACTTCATTTATAAGTATCCTAGCAGAATAACAGCAAGTTGCAGAAGCACCCTTCTCTCCTTATACTTATGTAACTTCTCCTACAAATTGGGGTTTACTGTAATGTCTTCCTGGGCTCCTTAATGCCCACTGTCAGGCTGGTGTCCCATCTTAAGTAGTTCTATCTATTTGTGTGAGAGTGCCATACTGAGCCTCCGCACCTGTCCCTGTAAGAGAATAGCTAATCTGTGTTTAGGAATTAGTCTGGGCTGGGTCCAAGTCATTTAGGGCTTGCGACCGGCCAGACAGTATGTTATTTTGCTCCATTCTGCAGTTGCAACTTGCGCAGAGGGAACCTATATAGGAACTGTGATTATTTACTGTTTATCTGCTGTTGTATTAAAGATAGAGACGTTTGTCTAACCTGCTTTGATTGCAGCTCAAACATTTGGATGGGAGCCACCATGTTAGGTCTTGGACTTCCAGTAGTTAGACCAATCGAACCACTGGGGACCTAAAATGGAGCTTGTTCCCAGGGGTCTTGTGGGAAGGAAATTCTGTAGTTTTGAATGTTGGTGCCTAAATGGACCTGGAGGGGGAGTCCTTACTGTGACTGACAGTTCCTTCAGTCAACTGAACCTTTTGGATTATAAGGGAAATCCCCAGAACTGCCTGAAGCAGTATATCAGTTAGAGTTGGAAGTGGAAGAGTGAACAGTTTGAGCCTTCGAGCAGCTGCTCCCAAAAGGAGCAGAGGGGAATTGGTGGGAAGGGGCTAAGCTGGTCTTCCTGCCACATTCTTCTGCAATTGAACTGCCTTTGCAGAAGTCAGACCTGTCCAGTTTCCAGTCTTGGAACTGCGGCAGAAGAAAAGAAGTTTGTTAGCACGACTTGTGATTTGGACAGAAGACTTGCTCCTGAAGTGATTGTCCCAGCCTGTGAGAGAATTAGACTTGGATTGAAAGGTTTGCACAGTAGAGCTGTCAATTTGCAACCAGACTGTATCCGAACTGTTGTTTAAAAAAGTGATTTATTTATTTACTGAATCTATGATTAACAACCTTTGAGCATTACTGCTCCTTTGCAAAGGTCCCACGTCATTTGGTTACGGGTAATTATAATTCTAACACTGTTTCTGGCTATCATACAACAGAAACACATATGCATTCAAACAAAAAAGAAGACTTGAATGGCATAATTACAAAAATAAAAGGAGTAGGCAAATAAGTTGAGCAATGGAATTTACAGTGGTACAGTAAAATTCAATGTTGCAACACTTAAAACACAACGTATTGGTATCAACAATTTGAGGAGATAGCCCAAGGAAGTAGATACTGGGTGATAAGAGAGAGGGGGTAGAGGATAACAGGGGAAGGTGAGGGTATGTAGGGGAAGAAGAGAAGGACAGGGTCAGGGACTGTTGGAGGGGGAGGCTGAGCAAGGGAGGGTGGAAATGGAGGGAGTAGTTTGTGAGAGATGGGGAGGGGGGGAGCAGGGCAGGTGCCAGGGCTTCAAGGTGTTGCTGGAGGAGCTACCCAGAGGGTGTTGTCAGTACAGTACAGTATGAAGAGAAAGAGAACACTGCAGGAGGAGAGGGTGGCTCGGGGGGTGACGTGTTTGCAGTGCTGGGTGCAGTGGGGAGACTGTAAAGAGGAGATAGTCTCATAGGCTACGGGGTAAGGCATGAGGAGCTTTCAGTTGCCCAAGGGATAGATTTAGGAGGTGCTGAATGTGTTTTGTGGGTCACAGTTTGGTTCCCCATGGTCAAATCTGTTATACCAGCTGAAGGCTTCACCAGCAGAAGATCACAGACTTTTCCAGGGCTGCTTATCCTGCCTGGGCCCCTGCCATCTCAGCCTAGGCCACTACTCCTGCATCAAAGACCCTCTCAGCAAAAGACCGACTTGGGGATTCGGCCCTCTGCCCAACACCATTGAGCAGGTAGTGACCACCTGGAGGTGAGTTGTGTTGGCCCAGCTTCCCCGGCCTCCTTGATCACCACCATGAGGTCTGCATGTCACCTGCACTGCAGTCAGGTCCTGGTAGCGTGAGCACAAATCAGGGTAGCTCCCTGCAAGGAAAGCAAAAATCACTGTGGTACCATCGAATTGTTTTCTTTTACTGGGTTCTTGTAACAGACTGAGCCACCAGGCTTGGATTACAAATAATTGAGTTGTGTGCATGCCTAACTGTTTTTCTTTCCTTAAGGGCCCCAACATCAGCTGCAATGCCAGCCACCCCAGGCAACTTTTCAGGATAGTCTACATGTCATTCTGGGTTCACTGCCCCTAAATAAACATGATTGTCTTTCTTCATGTTTAACAGCATGGCTAGTGTGCATATTATTAGTTGGGTTACAGTATTAAGATTGTATTGCTGTTTGGTTAACCTTCTTTTCAAAGGGGTCTCCAGGGACGTTGCTGCAGATTCAGCCCTGTTGGTAAGTGAGAAGAGTCTGAGCACGTTATTACTACTGCCTATTGAATGTGAATGTACCATTGTGTTATTTCTTAGGCCACTAGAAGGGTTGGTGGGTGATTATAGCTTCCCGGAGAGCTATACCAGAGCAGATAAGCAACCCCAGTATAATTTCTCTGGGTGGAGGCACCTAATTCGAGAACTCAGGCCCCTCAACCTGTGCATTGACATACAGGCAGGGGTACTAGCCCTTAGAATAGCGATGCCTAGGGGTAACACTTAGTCACTCAGTGACTAAGTAAATCAAAAAGATCCTCCCTTTAAAAACAGTTTGGGGCTTGAACTGCAAATGAGTACTTGGTGTGCGATTTGCCTGTAATTGATAGGTAAGTACAGTAGAGCTCACTAGGATGCAGCTTGATGTCACAGTTTCCTGCATGGCAGGAGGCACGCACTGTCACTGAAACTGCCTGGTTTCCTGCAGTAACTGCTGCAGAAATCTGCAGTATTGAGTTGCATCCTGGTGGGCTCCACTGTACATGAAAATTAGTATGCCCAATATAGGTTCAAAACCAGAACCCTTTAGAACCTTTTGGGGTTCTTAATCTAAACCAAATAGAAAAGCAGCATTACAGTTACCTACAAAAGTACAACAGACCCTTTTTTCAAGACTTGTGCAATGAGTTCTAATCTATCAACAGGGAACTGTGTCTTGAGCCACTTTTCATCATTTCAGTAATGGACTCAGTTTTTTCTTATTTCATTACAGGGGTCTTCACGGCTTACGTCAGAGGGGTTTACTACTTCAGCTATGCTGCATTCTCACGAGAATTAATGTTGTTTATTACTCTGATGAGGAATGATAACATTGTGGTTTCCAGTTGGGATGAGAAGTCCTCTGACAGTATTGACCTCGTCAGCAACACAGCCATCCTACAACTGAAAGTGGGAGACCATGTCTTCATGAAGCTGCAAAAAAACAGTCGGCTTTTCGATAATGAAAACGGGTATTCGACTTTCAGTGGATTTCTTCTGTATCCACTGTGAGCTGTAGTTGTGCTACTAAAGCTAACACTCTCCTTAAGGTTGTGTTTGGAATCCACAATTTCTTAGGGCCTAGGTTTTAGAAGAAACAAAAGACCTTCACATCATTTTTTTCCTTTGAGATTACTAGATTATTTTAATTCTGTTAACAAATCTGTACCCATTTTAATATGTTGGACAGTATCTTTATACCACTGCTTATGTACAGAGAAATACTACCATGCCATTTACAGGGAAACCTCCTAAATATTCTTCCAGTCTAAGATGGCTTCTCCTATTAAGACAAACCGCTAAAAATTCATAATGGGCAGAAGATGCATGTAAACTGGGTCATTGTCCCTTATTAGAGATGGGCAAGCCAGAAGAGGTGAAAGCATAGTGCCTGAATCAGCTCGGTTCGACCTCTATAAACAATTAAGAGCTAAGGGCTAGCCGAGACAGTTATTATTAAAGCAACCATTTTTGTCAGGCTGAGCAGTTAGTGCGGTGATGGGAACTTTTAACTTTTTCTCGCACAACTCACAACGGACACAGTCAGTATCTTAGAGGACAGCCTGCAGTGACCTTGGCTCAGAGCATGTTTTGGCTCAGAAAGTCAAGCCAGACCCCTGGCTCAGTTCTGGCTTGGCTCTAGCTAAAATATTCCTGGCTTGCCCAGCTCAGTCCCTTATCTGCATTTCTACTGCATGTCTATACATGTACTCCTGACCTTCTGCTTATGATATCATAATCATTTCCATCAGCAATAGACAGCAGTGTTATAAACAAAGGGGCAATAGGGGAGGACATGCGAGCAAAGATTCCAGTACCTCAATATGTACTCACTGGAGACCAGAAGGGAGAGGGGGATATGACCGGACATTTACGTACATGCAGAGTATTGATAAAGTGGACTCCGGTTTGTTCACAACCAGTGGCAATGCAAGTACCAGGGGGAATAGTAAGAAACTGGTGGGGGAGAGTCAAGAGAGATGTGAAGAAATATTTTTTGACAGATAAGATGGTGGAGAGTGGAATGTGTACTTGAAACACTGCAAAAACAATGGAGAGCTTTAAGGGGGTGGGGAGTGGGATAAACACAAATGTCTGGTCAAGAGATTAGGCAGGGCAGGGGAGAGGAGAGGTTGGTCATGATCTCCTAGGGGCAGGTATAACTTCATGTGGCAGACTGGATGGACTGCAAGGCTGTCTACTGCTGGCAGCTTTCCTTTGGTTTTATGACTATGACATCACCCATAGGCATGCAGGAGGAGTAGAAGATGGAGACCCAAAGGACAGAAGGCCGGTTTCCGTGCCAGTTTCCTTAGTCATAAAGAATAAAAGGGCAGAGAAATACAGTACATGCAGTATCTAAAATGTCTTCAGCCCGGGATGCTCTACTCCTGTTCTGGTTCATTAGCGGAGTCGACAGTAGCATGTTCTATTGCTTAATTATTAATCTGACTATTATGGTATTTACATCTAAAAGGAACATAAACTTTTCCTAACCATTTGTAGCGCAATATGAAATTTGGGAATGTGTGTGTAGTCCCGTAATCGACCCATTCTGCTTTTTCACTTGTTTGCTTTGAAATAATCTTGTTTCCTTTTTTAAAGTCCCTGGTCATTGGTGCTTTTTCCATCTTATATTCATTTTATAAGGAACCATCCATAAATGAGAGAAAGGGAGGGAGAGAGAGAGAGGGAGGGAGGGAGAGAGAGAGAGAGAGATAGGGTGCAGGGCAGGCAGTGTGTGTGTTGGTCACGCATAGCATGAGAGACTCGAGGCAATACAGAGTATGCACCTCCATGGCCACCCTCAAAGGGGAGACAGTGCATGTTGCAAAATGGAATAGCCTTAATCACAGTGATAGAGTGTGCCGTCATGGTGCTCCACTTCCAGTAGCCGTCTCAGCCCTTTCCTGTCCCATTGGAGATTGTCCATCTTTTTATGTGATGATAATAAAAGCACACTCTTTTCCCCTGACACCAGCTGCTTAACATAAGCCAGTTGTGGTGGTCGGCCCTGAGGCTGTGAAAAAACGGTTGTATGTCTGTACATATGGGATGTACAGTATGCTTAGATACCCCACTGATTACTGATCAATCAAATGGGGGTGCTAGTAGTAGTCTTTCCTGCTGTTTTATCAACTGAAAGTTGTATTTTGATAAAAGTAGTAGAAAATAACTTTGAAAATTCAAATTCCTGTATAGTGAAGGTATTGATGCATTTCCTCTCGGTACGGCTACATAAGGGCACTTAGTCAAAAATCCAGTATGATCAATATGGGTGATTATCAAAGAAAAATCCAAACAAACCTTGGCATTCACCAAGGCTGTATTTTACATAGAATTTGTTGGCAAAAAAAAAAGAACCAGTAGGGATACCTAGTCTGCCCTATTTTGACACCTCTTCTGTTTAATCTGTGCATTAATAAGATTACTATCCAACTATATGATAATGATTTTCATCCTTCACAAAGTTGAATCATCTTGCGTATGCTGATGACATTGTTTAGATTGCTCCTCTTTTTATGTTGATTGCGCGCATGTGCAAGAAACATATTGCAGCAGCTTTCCTCCCGAAACAGGTTGTGGAGGTGTGGCACTGTTGTGGCCAGTCCCCCCACAGCCTTTAAAGGCTTGGCCGCCTTTCCCCAATGCCGTGGCACGCTGCTGCTGACACTAGTTCAGCCAGCGTGCCACCAACTTAAAATGTTTTAGCTGCTACAATCAGGGGCCACCTCGTCATTGCAGCGTCATCCGCTGCAATGAGGAAGCGACCCCGCATTGCAGGGCTGTTGCTGGCGGGTAGCCCAGTCCCTGTCAGCATGTCCCTCCCCCCAATTTCTGTGTTTGCCAATGGGGGTGCTCAGTCCCCATTGGTATATCCCCTCCCAATTTCTTGTGTGCTGACAGGGTGCTCAATCACCGTCGGCATGATGTGCTCCCCCCTTTAGTTGTGTGCCGACGAGGGTGCCCAATCCCCTCAGTCGGCTGCAGCTGCCCCCCCACAAAAAGAGCCTGTTGGCATGCTGGGAGCCCACCCCAGCATGTTACATTCCCTGAAAGGCAAAAACAGTCCTACGATGTCTTTTATTTATTTTTTTGTCCCTGTAAACAAAAAACGTCCCTCGCTGTCTCCCCCCCCACAACCTGTACCCACCACTGCACCCTGCCCCCACACCCCCAGTTCACCCCTATACTTACCTCTGGAACTTGGCGCGACGATCTTCGGTGGACCTGGAACATGTCTGCACTCTTCAAAGCTGACCGTGAACTGAGGAAGTGCCAGTAAGCTGTATAATGTAATAAATAGGGTTTTTTCAACGCTGTTGCATATCTCATGCATTTTTTGGAATTTTGGTACCAAATTTTCAACATGGGGTTTTTGGGACCCCTCCTCATGAATTCTGTCACTGTCATGGCATTAATCGGTCCCAAAAGGTGATTTTGCGGTCACTGTGCGGAATCACCTTTCGGGACCGATTAACAAAACGACACTGCCAGTGTTCATGAGGTGGCCTCTCAAAAAGCCTATGTTACAAACTCAGTGAAGAAATCCAAAAAATGACTGTTTTACGAGTGTGCGTTGCGCAGTTGCTACGCATGCTTGTAACTTCACGAATTTGCAATATTTTCACTCGAGATTTTCAACATTGCCATTTTTACACACCTCCTTATGAATAGTGCAGCTATCATTTTTCACATCCTGGCCGAAATGTGTTTTCGCTCTTCCGGTGCACAATAGTGCGGTCGCTATGGGAAATCAGTGTTCGGGACAGATTAAGAAAATCACACTGACACTGTTCATGAGCAGAGGTCCTAAAATGGCAATGTTGAAAATTTTCTGATGAAACTTCATAAAATGACTGTTACGAGCGTGTGTTGTGCAGTTTTCACGCACCCTTGTAACTTCACAAATTAGTAATATTTTCACGCCACATTCTCAACAGTGACATTTTTCCACATCTCCTCATGAAAAGTACAGCTGTCATTTTTCACATCCTGGCTGAAATGTGTTTTCGCACTTCTGGCACAGAATACCGCAGTCGCTGTTGCTGACGCATTGTTTGGGACAATTTAGGATTAAGCAAGTGAGAGAGGGGAGGAGTGACAAAGCACAACTGAGCTCTGTCAGGACTGCTGCAGATTTCTTTGTGGGCAGCAAAAGGCACCAATGAAGGCAGGAGCCCAGTACAAAAGGGCAGTCTGCAGCGCCGGGAGACGCAGAACGAGCGAGTGAGGGAGCGTGAGTGCGTGAGGTCAGCGGAGCTCTGTTGAGACTGCTGCGGATTTCTTTGTGGGCAGGAAAAGGCAGCAAAGCATGCATGGGCCCGGTACAAAAGACCAGCCTGCAGCAGCGGGAGAAACAGAATGAGTGACTTGGGGGGGGAGTGAACGAGCTCAACGGAGCTCTATCGTGACTGCTGTGGATTTCTTTGTGGGCAGAAAAGGGCAGCAACGCAGGCAGGAGCCCAGTACAAAAGGGCAGGCTGTAGCCCTGGCAGAAACGGAACGAGCGAGTGAGTGAGGGGGAGTGAATAAGGTCAACGGAGCTCTGTCGGGACTGCTGCAGATTTCTTTGTGGCCAGAAAAAAGGTGCCAACAGAGGCAGGAACCCAGTACAAAAGGGCAGCCTGCAGTGCCAGGACAAACAGAATGAGTATGTAAGACAGGGGGAGTAAGCGACCTCAATGGAGCTCTGTTGGGACAGCTGTGGATTTCTTTGTGGGCAGAAAATGGTGCCAATGCAGGCAGGAGCCCAGTACAAAAGGGCAGCCTGCAGCGCCGGGAGAAACACAATAAGCGAGTGAGAGGGGGGAGTGAGCGGCACAATAGAGCTGTGTCAGGACTGCTGTGGATTTCTTTGTGGGCAGGAAAAGGCAGCAATGCACGCAGGGGCACAGTACAAAAGGCCAGCCTGCAGCAGTGGGAGAAACACAATGAGCGAGTGAGAGAGGGGGAGTGAGCGAGCTAAACGGAGCTCTATCATGAGTGCTGCAGATTTCTCTGTGCGCAGAAGAAGGCGGCAACACAGGCAGGAGCCCAGTACAAAAGGGCAGCCTGTAGCGGTGGCAGAAATGGGATGAGCAACTGAAAGAGGGGGAGAGAACGAGCTCAAAGGAGCTGTGTCGAGACTGCTGCAGATTTCTTTGTGGGCAGAAAAAAGCGGCAACAGAGGTAGGAGCCCAGTAAAAAAGGGCAGCCTGTAGTGCCAGGAGAAGCAAAATGAGCAAGTGAGACAGGGGGAGTGAGCGACCTCAACGGAGCTCTATCTTGACTGCTGCGGATTTTGTTGTGGGCAGAAAAAGGTGGCAATCCAACCAGGAGCCCAGTACAAAAGGCCAGCCTGCAGAGCAGGCAGAAACAGAACAAGTGAGTGAGAAAGGGGGAGTGAGCAAGCTCAATGGAGGTCTATCGTGACTGCTGTGGATTTCTTTGTGGGCATGAAAAGGCAGCAATGCAGGCAGGAGCCCAGTACAAAAGGCCAGCCTGCAGCGTTGGCAGAAATGAATGAGCGAGTGACAGGGGGGAGTGAATGACCTTAAGGGAGCTGTGTCAGGACTGCTGCAAATCTCTTTGTGGGTAGAAAAAGCCACCAACGCAGGCAGAAACCCAGTACAAAAGGGCAGCCAGCAGCAGCAGGAGACACGGAATGAGTGAGTGAGGGAGGGGGACTGAATGAGCTCACTGGAGCTCTGTTGGGACTGCTGCGGATTTCTCTGTGGGCAGAAAAAGGCATCAATGCAGGCAGGAACCCAGTACAAAAGGCCAGCCTGCAGTGCCGGGAGAAACACAGTGAGCGAGTGAGAGAGGGGGAGTGAGTGAGCTCAACGGAGCTGTGTCGGGACTGCTGCAGATTTCTTTGTGGGCAGAAAACGCCCCCAATGCAAGCAGGAGTGCAGTACAAAAGGGCAGGCTGCAGCAGCGGGAGACAAGCCCAGTACAAAAGGGCAGGCTGCAGCAGCAGGAGACACAGAATGAGTGAGTGAGGGAGGGGGAGTAAGTGAGCTCAACGGAGCTCTATCGGGACTGCTGCTGATTTCTTTGTGGTCAGAAAAGGGCAGCAATGCAGGCAGGAGCCCCGTACAATAGGGCAGGCTGCAGCATTGGCAGAAACGGGGTGAGTGAATGAGAGAGAGGGAGTGAGCAAACTCAATGGAGGTCTATCATGACTGCTGCAGATTTCTTTGTGGGCAGAAAAAGGCAGCAGTGCACGCAGGGGCCCAGTACAAAAGGCCAGCCTGCAGCAGTGGGAGAAACAGAATGAGCAAGTGAGAGAGAGAGGGAGAGAGTGAGCGAGCTCAGCAGATTTCTTTGTGGGCAGAAGAAGGCGGCAACGCAGGCAGGAGCCCAGTACAAAAGGCCAGCCTGCAGTGCCGGCAGAAATGGAATGAGCGAGTGAGAGAGGGGGAGTGAGCGAGCTCAATGTAGCTGTGTTGGGACTGCTGCAGATTTCTTTCTGGGCAGAACAGGAAGAAATGCACACAGGGGCCCAGCACAAAAGGGCAGCCTGCAACAGCAGGAGAAACAGAACGAGTGACAGAGAGAAAGAGTGAGAGTGAGCGAACTCAATGGAGCTGTGTCGTGACTGCTGCAGATTTCTTTGTGGGCAGAAGAAGGCAGCAACGCAGGCAGGAGCAAAGTACTAAAGGCCTGCCTGCAGTACCGGCAGAAATAGAATGAGTGAGTGAGAGAGGGGGAGTGAGCAAACTCAATGGAGCTGTGTTGGGACTGCTGCAGATTTCTTTGTGGGCAGAACAGGAAGAAATGCACACCGGGGCCCAGTACAAAAGGGCAGCCTGCAACAGTGGGAGAAACAGAACAAGTGACTGAGAGAGAGGGGGAGTGAGCGAGCTCAATGGAGCTCTATCATGACTGCTGTGGATTTCTTTGTGGGAAGAAAAGGGCAGCAATGCAGGCAGGAGCCCAGTACAAAAGGGCAGGCTGCAGCGCTGGCAGAAACAGAACAAGTGAGTGAGAGAGAGGGAGTGAGTAAGGTCAACGGAGCTCTGTTGGGACTGCTGCAGATATCTTTGTGGCCAGAAAAAGGTGCCAACAGAAGCAGGAACCCAGTACAAAAGGGCAGACTGCAGTGCCAGGACAAACAGAATGAGCGCATAAGACGGGGAGTGAGTGACCTCAACGGAGTTCTTTCGGGACAGCTGCGGATTTGTTTGTGGGCAGAAAAAGGTGCCAATGCAGGCAGGAGCCCAGTACAAATGGGTAGCCTGCAGCACCGGAGAAACACAATGAGTGAGTGAGAGAGGGTGTGTGAGCAGCAGAACGGAGCTGTGTTGGGACTGCTGCAGATTTCTCTGTGGGCAGAAAAAGGCAGCAAAGCATGCAGGGGCACAGTATAACAGGCCAGCATGCAGCAGTGGGAGAAACACAACAAGCGAGTGAGAGAGGGGGAGTGAGCGAGCTAAACGGAGCTCTATCATGAGTGCTGCAGATTTCTTTGTGTACAGAAGAAGGTGACAACACAGGCAGAAGCCCAGTACAAAAGGGCAGCCTGTAGCGGTAGCAGACATGGGATGAGCAACTGAGAGAGGGGGAGAGAATGAGCTCAAAGGAGCTCTGTCGGGACTGCTGCACACTTCTTTGTGGGCAGAAAAAGGCGCCAACAGAGGCAGCAGCCCAGTACAAAAGGGAAGCCTGTGGCGCCAGGAGAAGCAGAATGAGTGAGTGAGACAGGGGGAGTGAGCGACCTTAATGGAGCTCTATCATGACTGCTGCAGATTTCTTTGTGGGCAGAAAAAGGCGGCAATGCAACCAGGAGCCCAGTACAGAAGGCCAGCCTGCAGCACCGGCAGAAACAGAACAAGTAAGTGAGAAAAGGGGAGTGAGCAAGCTCAACGGAGGTCTATCGTGACTGCTGCAGATTTCTTTGTGGGCATGAAAAGGCAGCAATGCAGGCAGGAGCCCAGTACAAAAGGCCAGCCTGCAGCGCTGGCAGAAATGAACAGCGAGTGGCGGGGGGTGGCGACCTCAAGGGGCTGTGTCAGGACTGCTGCAAATCTCTTTGTGGGTGAAAAAGCCACCAACGAGCCAGGAACCCAGTATAAAGGGCAGCCAGCAGCAGCGGGAGACAGAGAATGAGTGAGTGAGGGAGGGAGAGGGACTGAGTGAGCTCACTGGAGCTCTGTTGGGACTGCTGCGGATTTCTCTGTGGGCAGAAAAAGGCAGCAATGCATGCAGGGGCCCAGTACAAAAGGGCAGCCTGCAGCGGCGGGAGAAACACAATGAGTAAGTAAGAGAGGGTGAGTGAGTGAGCTCAACGGAGCTGTGTCGGGACTGCTGCAGATTTCTTTGTGGGCAGAAAAGCTCCCAATGCAAGCAGGAGTGCAGTACAAAAGGGCAGGCTGCAGCAGCAGGAGACACAGAATGAGCGTGTGAAGGAGGGGGAGTGAGTGAGCTCAACGGAGCTCTGTCGGGACTGCTGCTGATTTCTTTGTGGGCAGAAAAGGGCAGCAATGCAGGCAGGAGTCCTGTACAAAAGGGCAGGCTGCAGCACCGGCAGAAACAGAATGAGCAAGTGAGAGAGAAGGCTAGTGAGCAAGCTCAACGGAGCTGTATTGTGACTGCTGCAGATTTCTTTGTTGGCAGAAGAAGGAGGCAACGCAGGCAGGAGCCCAGTACAAAAGGCCAGCCTGCAGTGCCGGTAGAAACAGAATGAGCAAGTGAGAGGGGGTGAGCGAGCTCAATGGAGCTGTGTCGGGACTACTGCGGATATCTTTGTGGGCAGAACTTGAAGAAATGCACACAGGGGCCCAGTACTAAAGGGCAGCCTGCAACAGCGGGAGAAACAGAATGACCAAGTGAGAGAAAGGAAATTGAGCGAGCTCAACAGAGCTCTATCGTGACTGCTGCAGATTTCTTTGTGTGCAGAAGAAGACAGCAATGCAGGCAGGAGCCCAGTACAAAAAGGGCAGCCTGCAGCACTGGCAGAAATGGAATAAGCGAGTGACAGAGGGGGAGTGAGCAAGCTCAATGGAGCTCTGTCGGGGCTGCTGCAGATTTTGTTGTGGCCAGAAAGAGGTGCCAGCAGAGGCAGGAGCCCAGTACAAAAGGACAGCCTGCAGCGCCAGGACAAACAGAATGAGCGAGTGACACAGGGGGAGTGAGCAACCTTAATGAAGCTGTCTCGGGAGAGCTATGGATTTCTTTGTGGGCAGAAAAAGGTGCCAATGCAGGCAGGAACCCAGTACAAAAGGCCAGCCTGCAGTGCTGGGAGAAACACAATGAGCGAGTGAGAGAGGGGGAGTGAGTGAGCTCAATGGAGTTGTGTTGGAACTGCTGCAGATTTCTTTGTGGGCAGAAAAAGCCCCCAGCACAAGCAGGAGCCCAGTACAAAAGGGCAGGCTGCAGCTGTGGGAGACGAGCCCAGTACAAAAGGGCAGGCTGCAGCAGCAGGAGACATAGAACGAGCAACTGAGAGAGGGGGGAGAGAATGAGCTCAAAGGAGCTCTGTCGGGACTGCTGCACACTTCTTTGTGGGCAGAAAAAGGCGCCAACAGAGGCAGCAGCCCAGTACAAAAGGGCAGCCTGTAGCGCCAGGAGAAGCAGAATGAGTGAGTGAGACAGGGGGAGTGAGCGACCTTAAAGGAGCTCTATCATGACTGCTGCAGATTTCTTTGTGGGCAGAAAAAGGCGGCAATGCAACCAGGAGCCCAGTACGAAGGCCAGCCTGCAGCACCGGCAGAAACAGAACAAGTAAGTGAGAAGAGGGAGTGAGCAAGCTCAGCGGAGGTCTATCATGACTGCTGCAGATTTCTTTGTGGGCATGAAAAGGCAGCAATGCAGGCAGGAGCCCAGTACAAAGGCCAGCCTGCAGCGCTGGCAGAAATGAGCAGCAGGTGACGGGGGGTGGCGACCTCAAGGGAGCTGTGTCAGGACTGCTGCAAATCTCTTTGTGGGTAGAAAAAGCAACCAACGCAGGCAGGAACCCAGTATAAAAGGGCAGCCAGCAGCAGCGGGAGACAGAGAATGAGTGAGTGAGGGAGGGAGAGGGACTGAGTGAGCTCACTGGAGCTCTGTTGGGACTGCTGCGGATTTCTCTGTGGGCAGAAAAAGGCAGCAATACATGCATGGGCCCAGTACAAAAGGGCAGCCTGCAGCGGCGGGAGAAACACAATGAGTAAGTAAGAGAGGGGGAGTGAGTGAGCTCAACGGAGCTGTGTCGGGACTGCTGCAGATTTCTTTGTGGGCAGAAAAGCTCCCAATGCAAGCAGGAGTGCAGTACAAAAGGGCAGGCTGCAGCAGCAGGAGACACAGAATGAGCGAGTGAAGGAGGGGGAGTGAGTGAGCTCAAGCAGAGCTCTGTGGGGACTGCTGCTGATTTCTTTATGGGTAAAAAGGCAGCAATGCAGGCAGGAGTCCTGTACAAAGGGCAGGCTGCAGCACCGGCAGAAACAGAATGAGCAAGTGAGGAGAAGGCTAGTGAGCAAGCTCCAGCGGGCTGTGTGTGACTGCTGCAGATTTCTTTGTGGGCAGAAGAAGGCGGCAACGCAGGCAGGAGCCCAGTACAAAAGGCCAGCCTGCAGTGCCGGTAGAAACAGAATGAGCAAGTGAGAGGGGGGAGTGAGCAAGCTCAATGGAGCTGTGTCGGGACTACTGCGGATATCTTTGTGGGCAGAACTTGAAGAAATGCACACGGGGCCCAGTACAAAAGGGCAGCCTGCAACAGCGGGAGAAACAGAATGACCAAGTGAGAGAAGGGAAGTGAGCGAGCTCAACAGAGCTCTATCGTGACTGCTGCAGATTTCTTTGTGTGCAGAAGAAGACAGCAATGCAGGCAGGAGCCCAGTACAAAAGGGCAGCCTGCAGCACTGGCAGAAATGGAATAAGCGAGTGACAGAGGGGGAGTGAGCAAGCTCAATGGAGCTCTGTCGGGCTGCTGCAGATTTTGTTGTGGCCAGAAAGAGGTGCAGAGGCAGGAGCCCAGTACAAAGGACAGCCTGCAGCGCCAGGACAAACAGAATGGCGAGAGCACACAGGGGAGTGAGCAACCTTAATGAAGCTGTCTCGGGAGAGCTATGGATTTCTTTGTGGGCAGAAAAAGGTGCCAATGCAGGCAGGAACCCAGTACAAAAGGCCAGCCTGCAGTGCTGGGAGAAACACAATGAGCGAGTGAGAGAGGGGGAGTGAGTGAGCTCAATGGAGTTGTGTTGGAACTGCTGCAGATTTCTTTGAGGGCAGAAAAAGCCCCCAGCACAAGCAGGAGTCCAGTACAAAAGGGCAGGCTGCAGCTGTGGGAGACGAGCCCAGTACAAAAGGGCAGGCTGCAGCAGCAGGAGACATAGAACGATCGAATGAGGGAGGGAGAGTGAGTGAGCTCAAAGGAGCTCTGTTGGGACTGCAGCAGATTTCTTTGTGGGTAGAAAAAGGCAGCAATGCATGCAGGGGCTCAGTACAAAAGGGCAGCCTGCAGCGGTGGGAGAAACAGAATGAACGACTGAGAGAGGGGTGAGCAAGCTCAGCAGACTCTATCTGGACTGCTGCTAATTTCTTTGTGGGCGAAGAATAATAGCAGAGCAGAAGACCCCGTACAAAGGGGCTGCAGCGCCGGAAGAAACGGGATGAGTGAGTGAGAGAGGGGGAGTGAGCAAACTCAGTGGGGGTCTATTGTGACTGCTGCAGATTTCTTTGTGGGCAGAAAAAGGCAGCAGTGCATGCAGGTGCCCAGTACAAAAGGCCAGCTTGCAACAGCGGGAGGAACAGAATGAGCAAGTGAGAGAGAGGGAGTGAGCGAGCTCAACGGAGCTGTATCATGACTGCTGCAGATTTCTTTGTGGGCAGAAAAGAAAGCAATGCACACAGGGGCCCAGTACAAAAGGGCAGCCTCCAACAATGGGAGAAACAGAATGTCCGAGTGAGAGAAGGGCAGTGAGCGAGCTCAATGGAGCTCTATCATGACTGCTGCAGATTTCTTTGTGGGCAGAAAGAGCCACCAACACAGGCACCAGCCCAGTACAAAAGGCCAGCCTGCAGCGCCAGGAGAAACAGAATGAGTGAGTGACAAAGGGGGAGTAAGCCACCTCAACAGACCTCTGTTGGAACAGCTGTGGATTTCTTTCTGGACAGAAAATGGTGCCAATGCAGGCAGGAGCCCAGTACAAAACAGCAGCTTGCAGCACCGGGAGAAACAGAACAAGCGAGTGACAGAGGGGCAGTGAGCAAATTCAGTGGACCAACGCAATCAACATTCGGCATTGACAAATGCTTGTTTAGATTGCAGCATAAAGTACAGAAATTTCACACATTCTGTGTCCAGAATTATCTAGTAATTAATAAGGAGAAAATAAAAATGGATGTTATTGATTAAAAAAAATTCCTTATTGTTCATTAATAAGGAACCTCTAGAAACTACAATGTTTTATTTATTTATTTTTTTGTTGGTGCTTTCTCCCCCTGGCCCCCCGGTTGGCTAATCTGACCTGGAATCTCCAGCTGCCATCTGTTCCGCACCATCCTCCACCATCGGGCCATCACTGAGCTACCACCATGGCTTACCCTCCATGGCGGGGAGCCCCCAACTCCCCACCAGGAATGGATCCAGTAGGTGGTGATGCACTTTGGAGGTGGCATGTTCCCGATGGATGGCCATAAAGCTGCACAACCAGGGCCACCAATTTCCATTTTCTGTCAGTGGAGCATGCATTGCTGACAGGAGGCATGCCACGCATGTGTCCACATGCAGCACGCCCCACCAGCTGCTCCTCTCCATGCCCCATTGTAAAGGGCCAGGTGTGCCAACAGCTAGCCTCTGCTAGGTATCAAGCAATCACCAGTCTCTGTTGCCCCCCTCCCTGGGAGAGGAGAGCTGTCCTCTGGATGCTCTATCCTCTCCCATCCTGGTTGGCCCCCAGCGAACCTGCTTGCACCACGAACACGGGTCGCTGGCATGGCAGGAGGTAAGGCATCGCTGCCTCAGCCCTCCACACCACTGGGCCAAACTACAATGTTTTATGATTCCCGGAATGTTAGATTTACCTCTTTATTCTCCTGGACAATTCATATAGATATGGCCAAGCATCAGATCAATAGAGCCGTACATACTTTCAAATAGTTTAACAACAAATTTGGGGGAACTTAATATCAGCAGTATTGACTGCCTTGACTGCAAAGAATAAGTCTTCAATTTTATCCGCTGCAGAGATCTGAGGTTAGGAAATTATTGCTCCTTGGAGTGTATTTTAAATAAAATCTACAGATACTTGCTTAGGCTTCCGGGCTTGGCAAGTATACCACTAAAACAGGTCAGTGACCATATTCTGGACTCATTCAAGAAAGATTATCAGCTTTTCATTGCAAACGTTTTACTTCATCAGAAACCCATTTGCAGAATATATGTTTGGAAGGACAGCTTGCTTACTACAGTAGAGGATTTACCTGTCCCTACATGTACTTTTTAAAATCCATCCTATATCCAGCAGGACTAGGCTCTAACAGAACTATAGCATGAACCCAGAGAATTAAGTGTAGGAAAGATCAAGCAAAGATACAGTGACATTTCAATCCAGCAGGGCTTTGCTTTAATTTAAAATGCAAAATGACATCGATTGTAAACATAAAACATAGAAACATAGACCATGATGGCAGAAAAAGACTAGAGGGCCAACCAGTCTGCCCATATTCCCTGGAATCTTCTCTGGAACCTATTGTTCTTCCAGGGTTCTATCCCTGCCCATCCCATCCCATCCCAATTCTCCTCCCTGGTCTTGTCGCCCCAGGTGACCACCATGCTCTTCATTCTGTCCTTCGCCTGCTTGAATCCCCTGACTGTGTTTGCACCCACCACCTCAGCCGACAGACTTTTACAAGATTCCATCACCCTTTCCATAAATAAATATTTCCTCACCTCCCTCCCTCCTGTTAATTTCCACCTGTGACCACATAATCTCGAGCTGGTATTCAAGGTAAATAATTCCCCACAGTTTACCTTGTTAATTCCTTTAAGGAACTTGAAGATCACTATCATATCCCTCTTCTGGTTTCCAGTGAGTATATATATTTAGTGCCTTGAGACGATCGTCATAGGATCTGCCCTGCTGGCCCCGAATCATTTCTGTTACTCTGCATGGCACTGCTTCCAACCTCCTTTCTGAGGTGAGGGCTCCAGAACCAGATGCAGTACTCCAGGTGAGACCTCACCAGGGATCTATATAGGGGAAGTAGTACCTCTTTTCTTCCATCAGTACTCCTCCCGATACATCTCAGCATCCTGTTAGCCTTGCTACCGGCCTTGTTTTACTGGCTTATTTGTTTAAGGGAGTAACTGATGATAACTTTTAGATCCCATTCCTCTTCTGTAGTTTTAAGTCTCACACCACCCATCCAGTACTTTGTCTGGGGTTCCTTTTCCCTATGTGGCTTACCTTGCACTTTTTGGCATTGAATTTTAACTGCAAGACCTTGGACCATCCTTCTAGTTTTTGTAGGTCCCACTGCATATCCCTTATTCTCTCATCACTATCCACCTTCCCACATAGTTTTTTGTCATCTGCGAAGAGACACAGCCTGCCCTAGATTCCCTTACCTGTGTCACTAATGAACGTGCTGAAGAGGACCAGACCCAGGAAAGATCCCTGTGGAACCCAGCTCGTAACTTCCATTTCCTCTGATTTAGCCCCATTAACTACTACCCTCTTCTTCCTCTGCTCTTGCCACTGACCCATCTAATTCACTAAGGTTTTAGCTACATCCAGGTATTCCATCTTTTGAGCAGCCTTTTGTGCGGTACTGAATCAAAAGCCTTGAAGTCAAAGCACAGCAGATCCACAGTGTGGCCCTTGCCTACTTCTTTGGTCTCCCAGTGAAAGAAAAAAATCAGGTTAGTCTGACAAGACCTTATTGCCGCAATATCGTGCTGTTTACTATCCTGCAGCCTCTTGCTCTCTAGGTAGTCCATGAAGTCCTCTTTGATTAGTGATTCCATCAACTCCCCCATGATGAGGTCAGACTGACAGGCCTGTAGTTCCCTGTAAACTAGAAAAACATTTTTTTTAACAAAAAAGGTTTTAACAAAAATTTAACAAAAACATTTTTTTTTGTAACTGGGTAAGGCCCGTTAGGCACAAGTGCCTGTTTTCATGGGTGACCCTGGAACACAGGGGAGGTTAAGTGACTCAGAGTCACAGAGTATGCAAGTGGAGGTTGTGGGAATAAAGACCAGGTGCCCGATTCTAGAAGGTTGGCTCAAGTCACCGCCAAACACGACTTGCACCAATCACAACTGCGACATTGACCCTGTGCCCTATTCTAGAAGGGGCAGGGTCTCTGCAGCTAAGTCCTGTGACTTGCGACATGCAGCCAGGTATGCCAAACAGAGGGCGTACCTTGTGGCATGTGTAAGCCACAACTCCTAGGTCATAAAATGCACTCCCCAACAACCCCACATGAGCCGCAGGGTGCTCACACCCCCCCAGCCCCCAAGGAGTCCAATAAGAGCTCTCACAGGGCTGCCCACACCTCCAGCCCCCAAGGTCCAATAAGAGCCCGCCAAGCCTCACCTCAGTCTCCCAGAAGTGTCCAATATGGGCCCCTCAGGGCTGCCCACCTCCCAACCCCAAATCCTCCATTGCAAAAAGCCCCACAGGGTGGCGCAGTGACTCCCCACCCGTGCCCTGACCCCAAGTCACCACCGCAAATGCGGCATATACCCAGCCGGGGTAGTCTAGTGGCCCCCCACAACCCCCACCCAGCTCTGCCAGTCCATCCAGCTCCCCCTTCCCGTCCCCAGCTGGTGACTGGCACAACCCACCTCTCACCTCCACGGACAGCCACCGACTGAGTTCAGTAGGAGCACGTGCAGAAAAGCGCACTCAGAAATTAATTTCTGAGCGTGTCTTTACTTCACATGCTCCAACTGAACTCAGCTGGCAGCTAGCCACGGAGGTGAGAGGTAAACTGTGTCGCTGGCTGAGGGATGGAAATAAGGGCTGGGTGAACTAACTGCTGGAGTGAAATTACTACTCAAGAGTTGGGTGATATGCGCATTCATGTGTGACTCAGGGTCAGGGCATGGTAGGGGTGACTGCACTGCCTGCATGCCATTGGCAATGGGGGATTCAGGGGCTGGGGTGTAGGCAGCCCTGTGGGGCTCATATTGGACAATTTGGGGGCTGGTGTGACCACCAAGGGCTCTTATTGAACACTCTAAGGACTGGGGTGTGGGCAGCTCAGGGCACCCACTAGGTATGCTGGGCATGGGGGAGGGCATCTTAGGACTGACTGCTAGGGAGCTGGTGGGTCTACAGGACCCCCGGGGGGGCAGCCATAAGTTACACCAGCTAAATGCTGATGTAACTTACGTTGCCAGTTCTCCTCTGGGGGTTCTTGTAGAATCCCGACCTTGGGGACTTTGTTGCAGCCTTTCTGGAATGGGGCACATCTGCTGCGGTAAACCCACTGGCACCATGTCGCAGGGGGTTTATGGCACAACTGCTGGTGTAACAGCTGTTAGGTGCAAGTGGCCTGCGCCATATTCACAGGCCACATTGTAAAATCGCGCATGTCACAACTGACATTCTGAGTAATTCTACAGCTAACGTGACAAACAGAGAATATCTGCAAAGTGAGGAAAATGACCCACAGTGTGTGCTAGATAGCCAAACTAACAAAATGCTGAGTTTAGTTCAATCAATTAATCAATCAATCAATCATTCAATCAATCAAAATCTTTATTTAACCAGGCGATCACTGTTGAGCATAACTCATTTTCGAGGTGGACCTGGGGTATATAGGATAAAACAGATCAGAAAGATACAGTGAACAATATACAAGGCAGGAATAAATACAATACTAGAAAAATATGTACAGTTATTAACAACAAGAGGCATGTACAGAAAAGACAGTTGGAATCTGGGTCAGGGAAATAAACTGGTAACATATCAAAGTATACATGAATATCAACATGAAAAAATATAACAGTCGATGGGTACAGCAGATTAATAAGCGCTCAGTATACACTAAAAGTAAAGGTCCAGGGTAAGGATGAGAGTTAAAAGGCTACTCCAGATGGTATTTCTGAGGAGGTAATAACAACAGAACAAGGGTAAGGTCAGGAATAGGGACATAGTGGAATTGAATGAAGAGAAGAAAAAAGAAAAACACAATGTTGATAAATGGACCGCCGCAGTAGCAGGGAATCTAAGTCCGGCCAACAAAAGGATTCCGGAGGAAGAGAGAGACAGGGGGTAAGGAAGATAGCAAGCAACTAAATTCAGGGTTAAACAAGCCATACATGATAGAAGAGGTGAAAGCAAGGGCATCGGGTAGGGGAAGGCAGAGGGGGAGTCCTGAAATTATAAATATCAAACACAGTGTATCTGTAGGGCAGGACTCGACTGGGCTAGAGTTATGGGCTTAACGGCATCAAGTAAAACAGGTGCATGGCTCCTTGTTATGACTCAGGTAAAGAGATTTGAAGGTAGAAAGGGAGAAAGGATGAGTTAGTTTCAGGGTTTTTTGCAACTTATTCCACAACTGAGGTAGTACATAGCTTATAGCTGCTCTGCCAAAACACGATTTTGCCTTATATACATACAGAGCAATGAAGGAAGCGCTTCTCAGGGCCTACTTGCCGGGAGTACATATCGGGAGGCAGATGGAGATGTACTGAGGCAACATTCCAATGATCACTTTATAAGTCCAAAATGCAGCTTTCCTCTTACATCTGCAGCTGAGGGATGTCCATCCTATTGCCGTGTACAGAGAGCAGTGATGTGTAGAATACAGTAAACCTGTAACAAATCTTAAGGCACGGTGATAGGGTGTGCCTAGCTTTGCTAGAGCACCAGCAGTACCCTGGCCATATAAGAAGCCTGCATAGTCAAGTAAAGAAAGAAAGGTGGTTTGAACCAACTTCAGCTTGGCATCTCTAGTAAGCAGGTTATTTATCCGAAAGAAAAGACCAAGTCTCTGCCTAAGTTTCTTTAACAACTCTTCAATATGATCGGTGAAAGAGAGTTTATTGTCTAGCCAGAATCCCAAGTACTTGAATTTTGATACATAGTCCAACTGCTCCCCAAGGATGGTGGTAATAGGTGGAAGAGATCCATCATTAGAAGGATTAGATGCATGAGAAAGAGGTGATAGGAGCAATACTTTAATTTTTTTTTAGCATTAAGAAGTAACTTCTGATGTAGTAGCTGAAGCTGCAACAGGTTAAATTCACTTTGAAGGGTTTTCTTTATAAAGCGCCATATCCCTGAGGGTCAGGGTGCCATACAATAAATACAAAATTAATCATAAATAACTGAACTCTGCCCTTTTTTAATATATTACACGCAGCAATACATTTTATGCTTGTCTGTTCATCCGGTATCTGTTTATTTGTGTCACCCTGCTCATGGCTTGTATTTCACATTGTTGTAATTCCCTTGCACTGTTTTGTAAACCATGCACTTGTAATCTCCTGGGTCATACCTAAAAAATAAGCATTCCTTGTCTAGTGTGCTTACCCGGTAAACAAAAGCTAATAAATAAAGTCCATCAGGTCCACCAACCCCACGTCACAGGTTCAACCCATACTAGAGCCAAATATTCATTATGTGACTTTGGTGGTTTGAGATCCCTTTCTTGATTCAGACCTTCAGGTGCCAAAGATTTAATGTGAAGATCCAAAAAGCTTCCCTCTGGGATAAGCTGTTGAGTTTATCCCCACCCCTGCATCCAATCCTGACCTTTTCCAGACCCATGAATTTGAGAGATGTCGAGTCAGTACTTTTGACAAGCCAAAAGTGCTCACCCACTTGACTGTCCAGTTGTACATTACGTATGTCAATAATGTCTTCTTGAATTCAACCCCCCCAACCCCACTTGAGGAATGTCTGCAATGAGTCAATTTGCTCCCAGCTCCCATACTGTAAAATCTTATCTATCTTTTCTATAATTCTTTGATTCTTTAAATTTGAATATGAACAGTAAACAATAGGTTTAGCCTTCTTTTCTGTTGAGAATTAAAGCCTGTGTTTGCATTTGCTATAACTTTTGATTATACTTTAAAAAATTGTGTCTAAGTTGAGATTTAGTCTTCCATTTGGGGTTTACTTACAAAATAAATGGATAAGAAAACACTATTACCCGGCTTATATCACTGCAAAGGCATTATGTGATTTACACAAACTCTTATCTATGATTTTTTTATGTTTATTCTCATTTTAAGAACATGTAATTTTTTTCTGTTATTGTGACCAATAATTAATTGATGATGTAGTATGGGATGTCACTGAGTTCAGCACATAAAACATTTGTGTCCACTACCAGGTAGCCAGCCCCTGATGAAGCTCTTACATGGCGAAGTGCCGGGGTACCTGGCTACACTGACCTTTGTCTCCAGCTGATTTGCCTGTATATAACTGCATTTGATTTGGCATTTGCTTGTAAAAAAACTTTCACTTTGATGAGTAACAGTGCCTGCTGAACATTCATTGGAGTTACAACTCCTGGCTCTGGAGTGTGAGTACTCTGTGTTTTTGACTTTAATATAGTAAGTATTTTTATCTCCTGAGACTGTCAGCCTTTAGTAGTGTGGGCTTTTTTAGCCCTGCAAGGGGGCAGTGTTGTAGTGGTCTAAGCCCTTCAGTGAGGTGTAGGGGAGCTTTTGCTTTCCTTCTTCTCCACGGCAATTCTCTTCACTTCAAGGGTTCCCTTGGGATGTGTGGTCGACTGCACGTTTATCTATGATTGCTGCCTGATCTGCAGGGAGAGGATATTCAGCAGAATGTGGTTTTATTAATCAGCATGAAACACTCATCAGCACAAACCTTGTTTCTCTCTTGCGCCTTACAAGATGTTGCTGGACTGTTCCTTGTGAGCTACCTTGGACTATCATATGCCTGTCTATGGGGGGAGGGGGCAAGCAAATACAAATACCTGCTAATCTTCAAAAAGGAAAAGGAAGAAAAAAAACAGAAAATGGAAACTGGGCTTTCTACATATACATCATAAATAGTGCTGTTACATGGTGTGTAGGGGCTACTTGTATATCAGGAGGGGTGGATTATCTTTCTAATGGGACAGTTTTTCTGAGTGGTTGACTGGCAGGAAAATTGCCACACCTGCAAAGCATTGTGTGTTCTGGATGGAGGAGGAACATGGACGACTACCTTTCTTTTCATCTTCCCAGTCCCCATAGGCTCTGCACCACCACCTTACAGGGCAGATCTTTGCTGCCTTTATGGGGATGCTGGATGCTGGGTGGGCTTTTGCATGGGGTGGGTAAGGAATCTCACAAGCCCAACTTCAGGGGCTTTTATTTTTGGTTTTTAGTTAGTTTTTGTTGACCAGGTAAGTGCACTAGTCAAATCCTGTCTATTTTCAGGCACCACCCGGGGAAGAGGGATACAGATGAATGCCAACTGACCTTGAACCAGATTAAGCTGTTGGTGGAATTTTTAGTGAATGAGGGAAATTTTGGCCAGGGCACTGGGGAAATTTCCCTACTCTTCTGTAGGTGGATGGGCTATCGGATGCAATGATGGACACTTTGGGAGAGACTCCAGAGAAGGAGGTTGGTTGCTTGATGGGAGAAAAGGCCTCTCCTCCCATGTATTGCAATCGGAGGCTGTTCAGGTTGAAAGTCTGGATACAGATTTTGAGAAAATATTTCATGAAGCTTTAATCTCAACTGATGAGATGGATACTATAAATGAGCTAAATGAAGGAATCAATCTAAAAAGCAACAAAGAATCAGGTGTGTTATGTGCTTCAACCCAAGCCATGTTACAAGCAGCGCCGAGCGAGGAAACCCAGCTCAAAGCAACCCCTAATTCCTTTGATGCACTGACTGCTACATTTGACAGGCCACCGGAGAAGCCTGACAGCAAAGTCAGTGATGCACTTCAGCGAGAGCTCACACAAGAAAAGGGTGAGTCAACAAAAACTGGTAAAACAAAGTTACTGTCTGGGGAAAACGCAACTGCACTAATACGGCTGGCAGATCTAACACTGAAGAAAGCGAGTGCCTAAAGCCATGGGTTTCCTCTCAAGGAGATTCTTTCAAAAAAAGTGGGACTACGATCTCTAAAGAGTGTAAAGAGAAAGATTCTCATAAGCCAACGGGTGGCAGGAGTATCTCTTACGATCCAAAAAGTTGTCTTACTAAAGAAGCTGGGTTTGTATTTAAGCTGCCTGACCACCAAGGGAAAACATCTCAAATATCAAACCCAGTCATTTATCAAGGCCCAGATAAACAGCAAGGGGGGGGGGGTCACAGAATTTAGCTTCTCCTTGAAGAATACTAAGACTTTCACAATAGGAGAAACAATAGGGGCAAGTCCTATAATGCGCCCTTCAACTTCCAAGGAACCTACTAAAATGTACGCGGTAGCTAATATAATGAGGAAAGAAAAAAGATTCAACAGTAATCCATGATGAAAACTGGTCTCCACAGAAAGCGCTCCTAGAGGCAGGCTAGGAGAAAACAGCCAATGGATCTTGGTCTCCAGACCCCATGTGGGATTCTACATTTGACTTTCAGAATGCTTCCCCCAGTTGGAGGCCTAAAACGTCTCCCTTACAAATTCTGACAAAACACTTCTACTAGAACTCCCCCGAGACTCTGTTTTAATTCCTAATATTGTTGTGCCTCCTGAAATGGAAAATGAAAAATTGCAACATCAGAGTAATGATAAAGCTTTTTCCAGCATCGATAATTGTGACAAGGGGAAAGGGGACTCCTCAGATATTAAGAAGCCATTAATGTCTGATCTTTTTTCCCAAGCAAAAAAGAGAAGCAGCCCCCAGGCGTAATGCAGTTCGCATATGCTATAAAGGGGGATTAGCGGAATGAACTGACAGATATTATGTAGGAAAATGTTTGATAAAAGATTCACTGCATTTTACCCCTAGAGATGTGTTTGCTTTTATAAACATTTCAGGAGAGGACAATTTTGATATAAGTTTTAGAACATCATATGCACTGGACTTATTTTGGGAACGATATGGTCAAGTCAAGTTTTCCCCCCACATGGACTCCCTTTTTAGTGATTCTTTTGACAAAAACCATTAATTAAATATGTAACTATAATATTTAGGAATGAGGGAGTTCATGTGGAGGATAAAATGTATTGGCTGGCACAAAAATGTGAGGTCCTTAGTGAACCTGAACCCATTTTGGATTCAGAACAATTCTGGACAGCGGGCTGAAAATATAAAGTCAAACTAAGACAAACAGAAACAGGAGTGGAGCACATTCCAAATTCCTTCCTATTAGGGAGAGACAGGAGGGTATTCTATTATGGCAGTCAGCCTAGAGCACGTTACAAATGCAGATCAAAAACCCATCTATCTAGTGCTTGCGACCACCCTAGATGTAATAATTGTAATGAAACTGGACATGTAACAATGCAGTGTGCGAACCTCACAAAGTGTGACCTTTGGGAGGAGTACAGACATGCAT
The DNA here is from genome assembly GCA_016271365.2 of Neoceratodus forsteri. Lineage (NCBI taxonomy): Eukaryota > Metazoa > Chordata > Ceratodontiformes > Ceratodontidae > Neoceratodus > Neoceratodus forsteri. Next base: position 150,292,785 of record JADMNL010000028.1, read on the forward strand.
TCAGAGACTGCCCTGGGTGGCAAAAAATAAAGCAAATTGTATAAGCCCTGATTCATTGATTCAGAAGGCCCAGGTGACTTCCACTAAACAGATAGCAAGGCCACAGGAGAAGCCCTCTAGCCCCCAACAACAGGTCGTAAAAGAAGAGTCTCAGCCAGTTGAGCCCCCCAACATTGTAGTGAGTAGGAAGGACCTGTTAGAAGATGGTGTAAATGAAACCAAAGAAAGAAAGGTCTTGGAAGAGAATCTAGAGGACGTGGAGCCTTTTGAGCCTGTATGTTATAGGGATCCAGATAGTTCAGCATTGGTAAAGGGCCCATTACCCTCCAGAAGGTCCGCTAGGCATGTTAAGGTTAATTCTTCCCTTTCCACCACGTCTCTTGAAACCCCAAATTCCTACACTGCACTTTTTACGAAAATGGAGTTTGGGGACTCAGACTCTCAAAAATCTGTACATGAATCCACAGAACAGCCAGCAGAAGAATATAAAGAGAAGAAAAAGGAAAGGAGGAAAAAATTAAAAGGAGGAACAATGAAAGTTCAGATATGGGGCTCATTAAACACTCACAGCATATTAGACAATATTAAGAGGCGGGCTATATTCCAATATTTACATGAAAATAATATATCTGTGAATTTTGTACAACAAACATGGATGTTTGCAATTGATCAAATTGCTTCTTTCAAAAGAGACTGGCCATGGGGACCCTCTTACCAGTCCTTTGAAAGGGATTGTGCTGATGGGGTGGGTATTTTGTTCAATTCATTTCACTTTTTGCTGCAGAAATTGATAGACCTGATCCCGGGAAATGTCTTAATAATAGACAGAAGTTGGAATTCAATAGATTGCAGATTTATAAATTTATACAAACCCCAAACTAAGGCTCTCAGAATTGAATGTATGAAAGCAATTCATCCTTACCTAGTAACCTCATATACGATTTTATGGGGAGGGGATTTTAATTGCAGTTTACGGTTAAAAGGACAAAGTTCTAAGAAAATATATTGCGATTCAAACTCTCTTGATTCTATTACAAAACAAGCAAGTCTAACAAATTACCTTCAATTCCTGAAATCAGGGCCTGGATATACATTTACAAAAGGAAATTTACGTTCCACAATAGACTACATGTTTATCTCCCCTTCAATTCCTAAGGGAAACTTTAATATTATTCCAGTTGAGTTCACGGATCATTTATTATTACAATACACATTTGGAGATTCTCCCTCAGCAAAACACAGGAAGATTAGATGGAAGTTAAATACTTCCACCCTCTTAAATAGTCATGTAATAAATTCAATCAATTGATCCCTTATCGAAGGTGCCATCCCTGAACAATGGAAAATGGCCCATGTAGTCCCTGTCCACAAGGGAGGTTCGAGGGAGTCTACCAACAACTACAGGCCTATCTCCCTACTTTGTAGCCTTGGTAAGATCCAAGAGAGATTAATTTACGGACAACTATGTGACTACCTAGAGCTCCATCAATTACTTGCCCCCTCCCAGCACTGATTCAGAACCAATCATGGGACTGACACCGGGCTTATCAAGTTCTCCACAGATGTTCTCAGAGAACTGGACAAGGGGATCCCCACTGGGGCAGTCTTCATTGATCTAGCCAAGGCATTTGACCTTGTAACCACAACCTACTGCTTTCCAAACTGAGCCAGGTTGGGCTAGACAGTCACTCCCTATCGTGGTTCATCAGCTACCTCACCAGGAGGTCACAGAAGGTAAAATGGAAAGACTCCCTGTCGGAGCCTCTCCCTCTAACTGAGAGGGTGCCCCAAGAGTTAGTCCTTGGCCCTCTTCTCTTCTCTTCTCTCTTTTCACCAACGATCTCATAAACACTGTAGGGGTAGCTCAGTGGTACAGTACGCGGATGATGCTGTCATCTACCGCCCCTCGTCTAATCTGGGAGATCTCAGCTCTGGGATACAGGATGACCTGGGATCCCTAGAGAAATGGCTTGTCACCAACAGAATGATCATAAATCCTAACAAGACCAAGGCCATGCTGTTTGGCCCAAGAACCCTCGGTTGGGACAGAAGCCAATACCTCTGACTGACGACCGCGTCAGGCAAAGGATTTGAGGTGGTTGAATCTATAAAACACATTGGTCTTACCCTGGATCAGTGCTTCACCCTCAAGGAACACATTGACCAGGTAACCAAAAATATTCATGCCAAAATCGGGACCTTGTACAGGCTGAAAGACCAGTTGATACCTGCGGCCAGGGCCTCCATCACCACCAGCGTCCTGCTCCTGACCCTCACCTATGCGGCCCCGGTGGATCAGGGAGCAGCGACAAGAGAGGAACAGACTACAAGTTCTCTATCACAAGGTGGCTCACTTTGCCACCCTATCCGGCCCCAGGACCCACCACTGTGACACTTTGTCCCAACTAAATTGGCCTTCTTGGGATGCCCGGCTCCAATACCCCCTACTCTGCCACACCCATAAATTACTCAGCCCCTCCCCTCCTCCCAGCCTCACTGGGCTCATTGCCCAAAAGAGTAACCCTAGGCTCCTCCAAACAATGGACAGAACCCTCCTCGCAGTGCCCAGGGTTAGAACCAAGGCAGGGGACAAGTCATTCTCCATCACAGCACCCATCCTATGGAACTCCCTGCTCCCAGGTGTCTAGGATGCTACCTCTACCAACACCTTCTGCACAAGGCTGAAAGCTCATATGTGGGTCACCTCCAAATGCAACTGCTAAAGAAAGAGGCTCCTACGTGTAAGCCTACCCCTCCCCCTTCCCCTCCCAGGGAAATACCTCCAATATCTACACCCATCTGTATAGCCTACCCAGGAAATGTAACCTGTTGAAATGCTACTATGTATTACCCCATGCTATGTTTTGATGTGTTTTATGCAATGTACTTTTGCTGTATGCAATCCCATGTATTATTCCATGTAATCCCTGGGTCGCCCCTGAAAAAGGGACCTTCAGGGCCCAGTGGGCTTACCCGGTTATCAAAATGTAATAAATAAATAATCAGAGGCATTTTAGAAGCCCAGATTTCAGTGGCCTTTTTGTATACAGACCTTGGAATTTGGTGGGTAGAAACAAAATCCGACTTAAGTCAATGGTTAAAAAAATATGGTTCACGTCAAAAAATATATAGATATTTTCTTATCTTAAACTCAGAAAACAGTTGCAACACATTATGACAACTGCTAATATATCTAATCTTGATTATTCAGAGCAAATAGAAATCCTCAAAACCAAGATGAAACTATTCCAATACGATAGAAACAGAATACTCCAAGCCCTAATTACTAACCATACTCAAAAATCATTGATTGGTGACCCCTTTGAATCTTGCAGAATAATAAAAGAACAACATCAATGGATTTTTTAAATTCTATGGGAAAAAGAGTGGAAAATTAAACAGAAATTAGTTCAATTATAGAGCGACATTTCAAATCCCTATACCCAGAAACTCCTATTGAGAAAATGGAGATTAGTAACTTTTCCCCCCACCAAAAGAAGCTATGGCACTACAAGAACCTTTTGCTTTTTCAGAAATAGAGTCTTATTAAAAACCTGAAGGAAGGAGTCTCTCCTGGGATAGACAGACTTCCCAATAAATTTTATAAAACATTCATATCTGAATTAGTAACATGCTTATATTTGATATTTCATTTTTTTATGCTTAAGAATGCAGTGTCAGTTTCATTTGCAGATGGTTCAATAATCCATATCTATAACTTGGGAGATACGATAGATAATCAGAAACAGGAGGCCCATTACAATCTCAAACTCGGACTATAAAATATTTACCACATTAATAAATAACAGATTGAAGTCATATGCGAATAAAGTGATTTCACCATGTCAGTATTGCGGATTACAAGAAAGAAGAATTGAATTGCCCCTTATGATTATAAGAGATACTATAGAGCATCTGTCCTTGGAAGGCAAGACATGATATTTGATTTCAGCAGACTTAGAGAAGGCCTTTGACAGAGTAGATCACACCTTCTTGTTCTCAGTTTTGAGATTCTTTTGGATCCCCCATCTGATTGTGGAAATTATAGAAGCATTATATACATTGGCCAGGGTATTTCCTTTTATTAAAGGAGTACTAACTAATGGCATAAAATTACAAACAGGGGTTCGACAGGGTTGCCTACTAAGCCCACTCTTATACATATTTTCATTAGAACCTCTCATTCAATCTCTATCTCTGAAGCCTAAGTGGGTGGGGATAGGGGGCTCAAGGAAAGTTTTCAGGTTCATATCCAAGCTTATGCAGACAATGTCTGCTTATTTTTTCAGGATTATAAACAAATTCATTTTTTTTTTACTGAATTTGGTCAATATGCAGCGGTATCCAATGCTAGGATTAATACGGCAAAATCAAGAAGTCTTATTCTAGGAGCAGGTAATCATTTTCCCCTCAGCTGCAACAACATTTCTATGTCTACAGAATCCCTAAACATATTAGGCACCCAGTTTGGTCCTCAAAACCCTACCAGAAGAGAAGTGGGATCCAGTGTTAAAAAAAATTGAAGTGAAAATAGGCAGATGGAGACAGTACAAATTCTCAAAGCTTAAACATATTCATATCATCAAACAATTTATAGTGCCATGCCTGCAATATGTAGTCATGCTGTTCCCCTTACCATTCCAGTATGAAACAAGAATATATAGCTGTTTTTTCCAGATGCTCTGGGGAAATAGGTTGAATCCTGTAAAATGATGCTATACTTATTTAGATGTGAAAAAAGGAGGATTAGGAATGATAGATCCTATTGTCTTTTTCCATGCCCTTTTCTTCACCCAAACAATTAAAAAAAAAACTCACAAAACTGGACAGCAGAGAAGGCATGTGGATAGAGAAAGTACTTGGATGCTATTTTAAAGTTTGGCAAACAATGGCCCCGAAACTTAACACACATAATCATATTCCAGCATATTTTAGACCTGCAGCTCAAAAATGATATAAATGGCAGATATCCAAGCATCAAATTAACACAGACACAGTAAAATCATTATATAAGGACATCATGTGTAAAATCTACCCAAATGATCCAAGATTTAAAAACTGCCCTACTGCTCAAAATTCATACATTTTAGATCAACTAAACAAAAAAAAAAAGATTACCAACTCATATGTAGGAAACTCAATGGTTGATTATGTATGGGCGACTAAACATTAGGAGAGCAGCAAAATATAAAGCTAAGTAGGAAAGAAACTGCCCATTCCTGGAGTGTATTAATCAGGAAGAAACAATGGAGCATTATTACTAGAATATTCAAATGTGAAGAAAATATGGAAATATGTGGCGAAAAAATGGAAGTTACATTGGGTTTCGAATTTAAATTATGACATCTTGGTTCTAGGTATTTATCCCCCCAGTTTAAGATCATTCAATCATAGTACATTAGGGGCCAGATATTCAAAGGTTTGCCCCGGGGCTAAATTAGAACTGCCCGGTGGGCAAACCTAGCCTGGAGCACAAAGCAAGCTATATTCAAAAGGAATAGCCCAGGGCAAACAGCTTCTGAATATAGCATGGGAATGAGGCCGTGCAAACTGGGCTGGGAGTGCAGGGCAAACGTAGCCCTGGAATAAGACAGCACTGAAGACAGCAACCAGGAAGTGCAAACCACAACAACAACACAGTGCACAGAGACGTGAGGGTAGGTAGAGAGGAACTATGTGGCCAATGTGTGTTCTGGCAAATGCAGGGACCCAGTACAGCTGCAGGCAGCAGCACACATGAAAAAACTGTGCTCAAAACTGTATAATATTCCCCGAACCGTTAGAGCTGCGCTAACACGTTAGTCCGGCTTTACCGCAGAGCTAAGTGGTGTGCCTGGTGCAAACACGTTAGCCCCACGCTAAGCTTTGCCATATTCAAAAGTGACATGCAAATGAGCCTACTTAGATAGTCTGTGGGCAAACAGCCACATTAGCATCTCATCATGCCCTGATTTGCATGCAGTTTGCACAGCGTTACTGCAGGGTCCCACAGCTCCACCTGTAGGTCAGTCTGGAGGTACAGGGGCTGGCCAGGTCCGACCGCAGCTCCACCTGTAGGTCAGTCAGGCAGTGCATGTTGATAGCTGCAGGCTTCATGTAAACAGTACAGCATAATATACGTACTGGGGCACAGCATAGGCACAGGTGGTGGTAGTGCTGCATGCATCGTCACACTGTAAGACATGCTACAGTGCACAGCAGACACTACAGTAGCAAGAGGGCTGGTAGTGTGAGGGACACTGCCTATGGTATGTAGGGCACTGATGACCACTGCACTGTACACAGTGCCAGGCACAGCTTGCAGGTAATTACTGACAGTGGACAGTACTATCACGCTGTTGTGTGATCCACAGATGCTGCAGCTGTGACATGGGATGCACACAGTGTCATGTATATGGCTGGCAGTGTGTGCTGTGACATCTGTACAGTTGTGTGGTAGGTGGCTCGGGGGGCATGTAGGATCCGACAGGCACACAGGTGGTGTCGTAATCCCACTACTGGCCCATGTGCACTGAGTGATGTGTCCCAGCCTTGTGGCCACAAGTGGGCTGAGGTGAGTTCTGGCCACCCATACACCCTACCCTCACTGACCACCATGCCCACAGTGCTGCATGTCTGTGCTGGCATCTGTTATACACCACAGACGTATGGTCTGCAGGTGTGTGCTATATGGCCACACTACCATGCTGTCCCCTGTGGGTCAGATCACCCCTCACTGTTTGTGCTTGGCTTGGACTGGTGGTAGCTGATGGCATCATTGTGGTGCCAGCAATGTGCAGCATGTGTCTTCCATGTCTGGCTGTTTCTAAGTGTCATACTCATATGTTAGGGCCGCACAAGCCACGCTAATGCTGAGATAGCACCGCGCAAAGCACGCAAAGCTGTTTGCCCAGGGTTAAGACCAGCTTTTTCTGGGCGGTAAATTGTACTGCACTATGGGTCACGCTATGTCGTGATAAACACCTTAGCGTGGGCGTTAGTTGCTGAATATCTCATTGCACCTGTATTCATGTTCACTTTGCCCCTTGCATATAATTATAGTTTGCCTGGCGCTGATGCTGTTTGCCTGCATTATTCAGCCTTTTGAATATAGCAGACCCACGCTAATCTCACTCTAAACCCACGCAAACGTTTTTTGCCCAGTGCAAAGCTTTGAATATCTGGCCCTAGCAGTCTTCTTTGGATGTCTAAAATTTTGTTTATGGCAAGCAAGATGCCAGTGGGTAATATATCAGAGAAAAATATCATGTGAAGGCTTTTATCAGTTAGTTGTAAATGAATTACAAAAAGTGTATTTAAATGACAAGCAACAGTTTAATTCAACCAAAGTCTCAGCCTGGTGGAAAGGATTTTCTCATATTATTAAGTACAAATGAATCTGTTAATTTGCTAGAAAAAAAAATTGAATTTAAAGTGATATGTTAAATTGAAGCTCTAAGGATATTGTAATGTATTTTGTTTACTGTATTTCTTCTTTCTTATCTTGTGCTATGTTTTATTATTATTAATAAACCCCCCTACTCTTTTCAATAAGTGCCATGGGATCTCTAACATCCACCTGAACTATCACCAATCCAGGCAGATGGGACCTCGGTTTAACGTCTCATCTGAAAGATGGCACCTCAGAAGCGCAGCACCTCTCTCATGCTGCACTACAGTGCCAGTACTGGGATATTAACCCAAGTGCCAGATGTGGGAACTGAACCCACAGCCCTCTGATCTCCCAGTCTCAGAGGTGAGTGTGCTACCTACTGAGCCACTGACACTGCACGGCTTGGCAGGACCTACTGTTTGCAGGGAGGTTCCCCTTTTTATAGAACCCATGAGCAGTTGTAGGGTTCAGAAAGAATCACCAACCTTCCTTTTTCCCAGTGGAAAGGCAGAAACTGAAGTTTTGAATCCTCTTGACTCTGTACTATGCTCGAGGTTTGAATCCCACCACTGCCATTGGCAGCCTCTTGCCTAAGTAGTTTTGTAGGATAGAAGAGCAGTCACTATCTTTGTTATCAAGGCTTACAGTTCTCGCAAAACCATTCTGTTAAAATGTTAGATCATACAATCAGACCCCAGGCAGAGTTGATAAGAAAATCATAAAAGTTTACTTAAATAAAAACAACCCAGTAAATTGGACAGTTTGGAAGATCTTTGAACTGCAGACAATACCAAAAACAACACTGGATGGTTTGCAGAAAACACTATATACTGTTGTTCTAAACTGTACCTTATTCTGAGGTTTCAGAGTCCAGAAAAGTGTCCTTCTTGAGAATAACGTTTTCTCTGTGTAGGTGAAGAAAAGTTATTTGGAAACACAAGATTTGTTGGAGTTAGAAATCAGTCTCTGAGTGTACTTTTTCAAAACTCAGGGTTTATCTTGCAGAGTGAAGTCCTTGTTCCCAAATTCTGAATTAAAATCAGAATTTCCGTTTGGCACGTGAAAAATCGGTTTTACACAAAACACAGGTCTTGTTCTAAAGGTAGTCCAGGACCTATCATATACTTTAGCAAAATATAGAAAACAGCTTAAGTTCTGTTAGCTCTGAGATGCCCAAGGAAAAAAAGTCCTTCTCAGTGTTTTAACTTTAAGCTAACGTACCTTCTCCTCTGAAAACCTTCAGAATAATATGCCCTGATTTCAAGATGGGTCTATTACACAAAGTCTGGTCATTTTCAAGCCCACCCATCACTTTTGTGGTGGGATATATACTCTAGCAATACAGAGACTGGGGTGCAACAGTTTACCCATAGCCTGTAGTTGTCACTGTGGTTCCATGTGAAACCCCTGTAACATCTGGTCTATGCATTTGGTTTGAGCCCCTGACCATAGACCACCCTCCTGACCTCTTTCCTGTTTTTGGAAAGTAAATGCCCAGTTTTTTCTAACAGTTATGACATTTATGGTTATAAACCTGTCTGCTCCTTATCTCAATAAGTACTAGACCCAAACTAGGTTTTACAGAAATTCTGGCTATTTTGTTAAACTTAATATGGGATAAAAGCAGGATTTAGCCCTGCTTTGTATAGTATCCAGTACCCCCATGTTTACTCACATACAGGAAGCAAATTTAAATATTTGTACAGTATCTGCACAGGTCATGTTTGTAAACAGCATCAATGAGGGCTTCCCAATATGAGATCTGTGGGGGCCAGGGCTGATGCCATAATCTCATAATAATCTTTTTAGTGCAGACCAATAAAATTAATAACAATTTCAACTGCCTACCCCTCACTGAGAAATCATCCATAGGAATGTGCATTTTTACCAATGAGGGAGGCAAAGGAAAGGGAACATAAAAAATTTGAGCAATCACCTGAAAGATCTTGGACCAATATGGTTGCAGGCCAGGCCAGGACCAAAAAATATGGACTTGGTCTGCAAATGGCTCTCTGCACTGTCTCCAACATGCGCCAGCCAAGGAACCCAGAAAAGAGGTACATGAGTCTGGCATTCTAAAATAATGCATCCTACACTTTCATGCAAATTCTCTGAGATATGGTGCCATCAAAAGTTTATAAGAAACCAAACAGAACTTCTCCCACTGAGCAAACTCATACTCCATTTGTAGATCAGTCATCCATCACTGAAATATTACAATGGTAGAATCATTGACAGAGATGCGCAACATAGATTATAAGGTGTCTATCATGATCTGGAGGGGCTCCAGTCTGACAGGAAATCAATAATTGTACTAGTGACATTACACAACCAAAGAAATATATTTGCAGAGCAGGACAAGAATGAAAGTAAGTATGAAGCTGCAGGTATAAGAAATAAACCGAAGAGGGTAAGCCAGACCTAGCCCGGAAGTAATTTGCCTTTTGACTGGAAATGATGACTTCTCAGTCTGCCTCTCCTTCCATAAAATTACAGAAGAGGGGTCCACCTCTCATTATAAGAATAAAGATAGGTCCTACAAGGACCCCACTGAAAATAAATCTGATAAAAATAATAATGACCAGGCCAAACAAAAAAGACATTCTCATCAGGTTTCTGATTCAGTGCCTGCCAAAAAGAAACAAAAAGAAAAACATATCACTGCCCCTCCTGCTGAAAAGCAAAAGGAAGTACCAGCGTTACAACAAAGTATACCCTCTGTGGAGAAAATGGCAAATGCATGGCATCTATATCAAACTTTTCAGGCTGTGGGCTTTCTTGTGGGGGGCCCCAGCAGATCCTTCTCCTATTTCCTCTGACTCTGGTTTTGGCCAAGGCATTTTCTATTAGGGGGATAGTGATGAACAAGAGGGTGAATTAGAGCCTGATGAAACTCCTGATCAAGAATTTGACTCTCTTTCTCATGGCCAAGAGGATTTTCCTCCCATTTTACCTTTTTTCAACATATGGTGAACACCCTTGGAATTTCTGTTCAAGAGTTCACCGAGGAGGAGGAGGAGTAAGAGCCAGACTTTTTGGATATGTTTAGTTTAGTTTATTCAGCCACACATTGCAACCAAATACCCCAAAAGGACAGTAGTGGCTGAACTTACATACATTTTGAGAATAAGAAAACCAACTTTGTAAGAAATTACATAAAAATCAATAACAAATTTCGTAAATTACTACATACAAGGAGGCCTATACAATATTAAAAAAACCTTTATCCCAATAAATAAACCTATTGCATCAATCATACTTCGTCAATCTCATGCAGACAGAGCACTTGAAAAAAGGGATTATTCATCTAAAAAACACATACAAAGGATGATCTGTACTTCTCCGTTCTAAAAATTGGTTTTCCCCATCTAACCTGCTTCCTTAAGCTTTACACAGCCACATCTTTTGATGGTAATGGGGAGTGAACTTGAGTTGGAGGTCACACATTTCCATAAACAATGTTTTGCAATATCTTTCCTCCTTTCATCTAACCTTACCAGACTACACCTTTTTAAAGTATCTTCATAAGAGACTTCAGCTCCCAAAATTATTTGTAATGGCCTGTTTTGTATTCTTTCTAACTATTTGATTCAAATTTTGTGAGTCCAGCATCCCTCACAGAAGAACCATATTCCGGTATTGGCCTAATTATAGTACAATATAATAAGTCCTCCTGACTAACACATGACATGACATGACATGACATGACATAACATAGTCAAGAAGTATACCCTTGAATTTCCTTTTATTACTAGGTGTTACAAGTGTGGATGAAATATTCTTTCAATTTCATGGAAGTGGTGGTCTGACTGGCATGAGGGTTGTGCCAGGCATTTGTTTTATAGTACTCTAACCAAGTGGGGGTTTAAAATAAATGTTATGTGGATTTGGAATCCAGTTCTTATACCTGTGTTAGGAATTAGGAATTTACTCTACCTTACACAATATACTGCAATAAGCTTTCCTAAGGGTGTATGTGTCTCCTTATGTGTGGTTCGACTTGCAGTAAAATCACTTCAACCACAAGCAACAACTATCTAACAATATTCTTTTGTGGGAGCACTCTGACCGGCCCCTACATCCCCAGACAATGATGTGCTTTCAGCTGAGCAACTGGGGGTGTAGGGAGCGGAGCGCAACCACAGAAAGAATAACATCAGTAATTAACAAATCGTCGTGCTAACAACTCATATTCAAGCAATTGGAAAAGCAACAATAATGTTTTTTTACTTAGTGATACTGTTTCCGCGGGGGACGCTGCACCCCTGCACCCCCAGATATTAACAGAATTTCAGCCACATGCCCATGGGGGGACACTGCACCCCTGCACCCCTGGATATTAACAGAATTTCAGCCACATGCCCAGGGGGGGACACTGCACCCCTGCACCCCCGGATATTAACAGAATTTCAGCCACATGCCCAGGGGGGGACACTGCACCCCTGCACCCCCGGATATTAACAGAATTTCAGCCACATGCCCAGGGGGACACTGCACCCTCACACCCCGGATATTAACAGAATTTCAGCCACATGCCCAGGGGGGACACTGCACCCTGCACCCGGATATTAACAGAATTTCAGACACATGCCTGGGGACACTGCACCCCGGATATTAACAGAATTTCAGCCACATGCCCAGGGGGACACTGCACCCTGCACCCCGGATATTAACAGAATTTCAGCCACATGCCCAGGGGGACACTGCACCCTGCACCCCTGATATTAACAGAATTTCAGCCACATGCCCAGGGGGACACTGCCCTGCGCCCCCGGATATTAACAGAATTTCAGCCACATGCCCAGGGGGGGGACACTGCACCCCTACACCCCCAGATATTAACAGAATTTCAGCCACATGCCCAGGGGGGGACACTGCACCCTACACCCCCGGATATTAACAGAATTTCAGCCACATGCCCCGGTGGGGACACTGCACCCCTGCACCCCCAGATATTAACAGAATTTCAGCCACATGCCCAGGGGGTGTGAGGGGCAGAGCGCCTCCACAGAAATACTAATATCACTAATTATTAACAAAACATTATACAGTTAGAAAACATACAAACTCATTTGCAATACCCCCACAGAAATACAATTAAAGGTACCATTAAGGGGAAAAGTCCACGTCCCTTCTGGCCCCACCTCTGTGTGGAGAGGGGCCTGAATAGCAGTTAAAGTAAAATAAAATTTTGCCCTGATTTGTTGGTATTTTTTTTAAGTATCTGGCTGACTCTGCACCCTCCCTGCCAGCATTTTAATGTTCAAAACCCTCCCCGGCACAGCCATTAAGCACTGCTGTTTAAACCTCAGGATGATCGCGTTAGGTGGGGAGCAGCCAGAGCACTTCCATATACTAAATATGGCACTGTATTTTAAAACAGCTCTGGTTTGGAGCCTATATGCCGTTGTGAAACCCTGATACCAGATGCAGATTTCCAAGGTGCCTGTCAGTCTGTGCCTGGTCTCAGTGTAGCACGGATATACGTAGATTCCAAACCAGAGCTATTTGAATCTGCCACAATACAGCTTATATATTGTGGCAGACTCAAATAGCTTCTGGTATCAGGGTTTCATGGGGGGTATGTAGGCTCCAAACCAGAGCGTTTTTAAAATACAGTGCCATATTAAATATATGGAGGCTCCTCGGCTGCTCCCGGCCTGACACATCATCATGGGGACAACCACTGGCACTTGTGGGTGTTCTGGAGAGGGCTTTGGATGCTAAAATGCTAGTGGGGAGGACACAGGATCAACCAGATATTTAAAAAAAAAATACCAACAAGTAAGGACAAAATATTTTACTTCTACAGCTGCTAATCGGGCCGCACTGCACATAGAGGTGGGGCCAGAGAGGATGTGGACATTTCTCTTTAATGAATGCGGGCAGAGCTCTGAAAAAAGATTTAGGATGTCTCATCATGGTCTTACTACACTTAACATTTCTGCACTGTATTCAGCCAAGACAGCGTACGTACCTTACCCTGTGTCTTGTAAGGGGGGCAAGGCGATCTTCACAATCGCCGATTTCAGGGCTGCAACCACAAATATCCAGAATAGCAATTTGTTCTGAGGTGACTCTCTCCCCGAGGCAGGATGCCCAGGAGCAGTTTTTTTCCCTCCAATCTACATTTTTGTCCCTAGTTTTTGTCCAGAGAGCTGGCAGGCAGGGCTCCAGACCACCCAAGGAGTGCCACCAGATCATCATGGAGCCAGCTCCATTTTTCTTGTTGCTCATTTGCGTGTGGAAGGAAGCACACACACACACCATGGTTCAGCAGTGTCCTCCCTATTCATGCTGCCAGCACTAAGGCCCCCACCTGGGGGCAGCTGTACTATGGGGGCAACAAAGTCCTTCACTAGGAGAGGAAGTCTTTTCGTTGCTCAATCCTGCTCCTTTCCTCCACACCCCTGATGACCCAGGCATGTTGGGGATCACATTAGGCTCCCTCACCAAATCAGACTTGAAAAAGCCTGCTTTCTTCCTGGAATATGTTTTATCTAACCCGTGATCAATAAAATGGGGGTAATCTGAAACCTACTCACCGTGAATAAGAATATTAGGAAACTGCAGAACATACGAACATACAAAAGTGCCAGCAGAACAGACCTAGTGGTCTATCAAAGTCTGTTTGATTGTGTAGCTAGCTCCCTAGAAGGCAGCTGCCTCTCCCCATCCCCCTTAACCTCCCATTGTTGTCCTTCTCGTCCACCCTTACCCAACCCTGTACCCTGTCCCAAGCGTTCTTAAAGGCAGCCACATTTTTGCATGATATCACCTCTTCTGGTAGTGCATTCCACTTTCCAACTACTCCCTCTGTGAAGTAATGCCTCCTCATCTCCCTCATGAATCTCCCCCCCATTCTTAGCCCATGCCATATAGTCTCCCTCCCACTCCAGAAGCAGCAGTGTACCTGCTTAAATCTCACATATGGAATATACAGAAGTGAGAAGCATGGAGGAGCACCCGCCCACCATCACAGCACCTTGTGTTCACCAGAGGCATCTATTTTATACAGTCTGGGGGGCAGCAGTCCCGTTCCAGTGTGGGCAGTTTATTGGATATTGGATATGGGGGATGGGGGGGTGAAGGCAGCAGTCATGTCCAATATGACAAGCTAGCTTTTCCAGTCATGTCTCTCACTGACTCATCCCAAGGAGGGCAGATTCAGGCAACCTGGGGCCACACATGCAGCAGTACCATACAGTACTGGAATGGTGCTCAGTCAGACTTGGGGCCACCATCGCATCCGTACAATACTAGAGTGGTGCTCAAAGTACTATGAAGCTCCAGCCTAATCTGGATCAGGATTTCTTTATGCCCCCTCCCCACACCATCCAGAATTACTCAGTGAAGAGATAGCAGGATGACTTTTGAAGCCAGTCAGTTTCCAATTTCTTAACCTAAACCCAGAATCCTTCAGTGAAAGGCATCTTTATGTACTGCCTCCCCCCATACCAGGATAATTCCAGAGACTTTTCTCTCAAACGCACAGGTTTCAAAGGGTCTGAAATACATTTTTATGGAATCTCACTGGGCAGCAGAATATGGTCAGCTAATAACAGTAAATTCTGCTGCTAATAAAGTATTACCAATGATAAAAAGTAGGTCAAACAGTGATTATATTTTCCTTTGACTAGCCCTGTGGGCTTGTTCTGCAGAGGGTAGCATTTCAATAAATACACTAGCTGGACCAGTGGAAAAGTCTGTTGGGCTAGTGGATTTTTCAGTAACTAGCTCTGCTGG
Organism: Neoceratodus forsteri; assembly: GCA_016271365.2. Classification (NCBI taxonomy): domain Eukaryota; kingdom Metazoa; phylum Chordata; order Ceratodontiformes; family Ceratodontidae; genus Neoceratodus; species Neoceratodus forsteri. The sequence continues at coordinate 150,307,903 of JADMNL010000028.1, forward strand.
CAAGTGACTGCAAAACTTAATTTTGATAACTGTATGCATGCCAGGTGCTGTATTCAGGGCAGATTTTACCATTGGGTGGGGAACTACTTCAAGGCATGGGCAACAGCCAGTTTGGGGAAAGAAGAAAATGGCAATGCAGAGAGATAATGGGAGTCTGTGAATGCACGTGGCTCGGAGTAGGCTCAGAAATGCAAACCATTCAGCGCACTCTCTGACTGGGCTGAAGTTGTCCTGCTTGCTCTGACCAGCCCAACTCTTTAAACGTTTTAGACCCCACACTAGGACTGCTCATCCTCAAACTGTATGAAATGAGGCATGCACAAGGTGCTAAGAGGTGGTTGGGGCCTGGGGGGGTCCTCCATGTTTCTCACTTCTGCATGTTCCATATGTGACGTGACAGATTTGGCCTTCCCCCCGGACCCAAGTCCCGAATCCCCCTGACCACCTCTCCAGGGCCCAAGTCCCGAGTCCCCCCAACCCCCCCAGGCTGGGTCTGTCACATATGGAGCTACTGCTACCAAAAAGCAATATTATACATAGTCATTACACAGTATTTATGGCCAGACCTCTCACCTGTCCCTGGACCAGAGGCCTGCCTGATCTAAACAACTTAGGCCTGTCATGGCAATGCCACCACTACGTGACCCATGCCACCACCAGGACTCTCAGACTAAACTTAGTCTATTGTCCACTGGCCAACCAAAAGCCTAGGGTGGGGGTGGCAGCTATGGCTACCTGGGGACTAGAGCGGTGATGGTTGCCACTCACCAAGGGCAAAAAGTTTACGATTTCTGTGACCGCAGGTGATAACCAAAGCACACAGTCGCTGGTCCATCCACTTCCAGGTGACCCCCCCCCAGCCCCCCAGCAGTCCCAGCCATTCAGGCTGGATAACCCATTCCATTATCACTGTTGCTTGGCTAAGGGGGCAATGCTCATTTTGGTCTACTATTTTTTTCCCCCAAAGCATTTACTTACCGCGTCTGGCTCATCACCACTCAGACACAATCGCAAGTCCTCACTCACTCCACCTCAGGGCCCAGGCAGCTACTCAAAACAGTACCAGTTGTTTTTGTTTCTTGCACTCTCCACTGGCGATCACTGTTGAGACTCTAACAGAGCTACTACAGCTGGGCTGACTGACTAAATCGAAGCGACTGAATGCTGGAACACGGACTAACTGAAACATGTCTAGAATCTATGCTGTGGTTCCTGACACAGAAAGGAAAGGGTCTCCACCTGTCTGACCACCTGGGCAAGCAAAGAGAGCAAGTCACCACTCTCTCTGGTCCTTTAAAGTGCCCGTGCTGGCGCACCATGATACGTCACAGCTTCGCGACATCATGGTGACATGATTGCATGGTTGTAAGCCAATCAGGATGTTGAGCACCAGCACAGGGACCCACCCGGATGGCAGATGGGGTTACGGTAGCTCTCCAGGAACAGGAAGAGTGAGCGGGAAGCCAAGGTTATTTAAGTAACAATTAATTTATGTTTTATACTTTCAGCCACAGCCCACCAGTAGTACTTATGAGTAAGGGACTGGGAGGGAGTCAGTCTAGACAGTAGACTGAGACAAAAGGGCAGGCCCAACCCCACAGAAACACACTACTTGTCTAGCCCCTGCAGAAACACACCACTCCAGTCCTGAATGATCCATAGCTTATTTTACTGCTTGTTTGCCAGCAGGGGCTGTGGCACGGCTTGACTTCTTTCACCACCAGGACGAGATCAGGACTGTATGTTGCCCCACCCCCAACCCTACAACTTTGTATGCACTCCTCCTCAAAAAAAAAATTCTCAATTTTTATTTTTTTTGGTAAACCAGGTTTGTGATTGAAGAGGGCCCACCCGGAGATTTCCGAATATCCGGGTAGGCCAGTCTGACCCTGGTCACAGTTCGTCCCCTATCATGCTCAGATTAGTCAGTGGCTGAGTCCTTTACAAACAAAAAAAATGCAGCTCAGGCAAAAAGAAGAGTATATAATAGTAAATATGGTTGGGGATTGCTCAGGCCCCCCCTGACAGGCTGGGGCCCTAGGCCTGTGCCTATGTTCCCTATGTCTTAATCTGGCTCTGCTTGCAGCTCTCCCTTACCCCCTCCCCCTCCAGTGCTCCACTGTCCTTTCCCACCCTGAATACTATTGTTATTCCTTTTGTTGAATGATGGAGTCATCTTACCTTGTTTACCTAAATGTTACATACCTTGTTTGCTCAATTGCATATGTACCTGGTACTGTTTATGTTATGTTTTCTCTGTTAGCTTGACCTCCACTGTTATGTTCCCTGTATAATACACGCTGCTATCTCACTGTATTTTTATGTTGTATGTGCCAGTTCTGGCCCCTGCTGTGCCTGAAAAAGGTCTTTGGATCAGTGCACCAACCCGGTTACCAAATGAAATAAATAAATACATTTATTTCAACCCTTTCAAAAAGTAAGGGAGTCTCCACTGATTTATTTGTTTTCCCAAATCTAATTTCTTGAGTTTTATCTGGATTTACTTGTATCAAAATTACTTTGGACCACTGCTGAATTTTTCTCAGATCATTTTGCATAGTACTCTGATTTGATATGATGGGTCTTCCTCCTTCTAAAAGACTGCTCCTTCCAATTCACAGTCCCTTCTCAGGGCTACTTTCAAAGTGCTCCAAAATCCCACCTCCATCCCAGGGGTGGATAAAATGATAGAGAAAAAGTACCAGCTAGGTAAATTTAATGCTGAGTAACTTTACATGCATTCGGACCGTGAAGGAGTAGTGCAAGTTGCAGCTTGTGATAAAGCAAAGGTGGCTTTTTCTTACCAGCCTCCAGAAAGATTCCAAAAAACTGGACTCAATGGGTAAGAAATCTCACACCACAGCCTCCTTACTGCTTTGCCACTGTACTTACAAAGCACACACAGCTCAGTACCAGAATGCTTTCAGGACTGCTGTCCTGGCAGTCAGCCAGCAAGCCCCAGATAAAGTGGTTCGGGACTTGGCAGACACTGTTAAAACAGCCCTGGAAGCCACAAAGTACCGGTTCCACATGGCTCTGGATGCCAGTGACACTGCCTTCAGAGCTATGGCCCAGGCCATCTCTCTCAGGAGGTTTGCCTGGCTGAGAACTACTAATCTCTCCCAGAACACCCAGACTAAAGCTATGGACTTCCCCAGTGACAGTAATTCTCTGTTTGGGGAAAAAACAGAGGCATACATGAAAAGGCTAGAGGAATACAAATCCACCTATCAGAGTAATGCAGCTAAAGAGAAACCTTCCACCTGCTACAGACCTCAGACCAGGGGAGGTAGAAGTAGAGGTTACTATCCCAGGGCCTTCTAACCTATGCCATTACCCATGCCCTTGGATTACTCTCACATGAGAGGATTTTTCAGGGAAAGAGGTAGAAGGGATCTGAAGTGTGCTGATCCTACCCTTTCTACAAAACCCCAGACTAAACAAAATCCTTGACTGGAAGGCCCAGGCCACCTCCCCCCTCCCAGTAGAAGGAAGGCTGATCCACTACCTCCACCGATGGCACCTCATCACCACAGACAAGTGGGTGCTGGAAGTGGTGGTCGAGGAATTACTTTCCAGTTCAAAAAGTCCCCTCTCAGCAGGGTCACAAGACCCTAAAACCCCAACCCTTACAGAAAGATTTCTGTTGGAGTTAGAGGTAAAGTCTCTCCTGTCTGTAAATGCAATGGAAAGAGTTCCCTTCCCCCAATGGGGAAAAGGTCACTACTCCAGGTATTTTCTCACTCAGAAGAAAAATGGGGACTGGCATCCCATTCTAGATCTCGGGTATCTGAACAAACACCTGTTCAACCCAAAATTCAAGATGGTCACCCTGTCATTAGTGATTCTTTCTTTACAATAGGGAGACTGGCTAGCCTCCCTAGACCTCAGGGATGCCTATTTCCATATTCCAGTCAGGTCTTCCCTCAAAAAATATCTCAGATTCAGACTTCCCTCTGGCCATTACCAGTTTGCAGCTTTGCCATTTGGCCTTTCTTCAGCTTCCAGAGTTTTCATAAAGTGCCTGGCAGTAATGACAGCCCATCTCAGAAGACAGGAGATGTCTGTCTTCTCTTAACTGGACGACTGGCTGATAGTTGGCAAGTCTTCCCAAAAGGTCAGAGACTCCCTCAGCCTCACACAGTACACACTAGAGTCTCTGGGCTTTCTGATCAACACAGAAAAGTCCCATTTTTAGCCAGTTCAGCTACTGGAATTAACCGGAACAGAACTGGACACCTAGAAGGGAAAGGCCCTGCTCTCACTGGGTAGGGTGCACAACCTTCAGAACCTGGCAAACCCCTTTGTCCTGGGACAGTCAAGGCCTGCCAGGCATTTCCTCAGGTTCCTGGGCCACATGACCTCTATTACAGCTGTGGTGCCAGGCGCCTGGCTTCAGATGAGGGACATTCAGTATTACCTCAGGCTCACTGGTCCCAGAAAAAAAACTCTCTATCAAAGCTCATTCCAGTCACAAGGACTCTGCAACCCTGGTCTGGTGGAATGACAAGGAGAATCCATTCCATTCCAGCAAAGGGAGCCCTCCAGAGTGCTCACCATGGATGCCTTCCTTTTAGGATGGGGCACACACCTGGCAGACCAGTCCGTAAGTGGAGTGTGGTCCCCCAGGCAGTCCTGGTGCCACATAAATCTCCTCAAGCTCAGAGCTGTGTACCTGGCGATCAAAGCCTTTGCCCCCCTAGCTAAAGGGTGAGTCTGTCCAAATCAGAACAGACAACACCTCTGCTATGTTTTGAGTATGTTAGAGGCAGTATAGCACAGTGGTTTAAGGCTCTGAGCTGCAAATCTGGAGACCTGGGTTTGAATCCCACAGGCCCCACTTGCATACTGTGTGACCCTGAGCAAGTCACTTAATGTCCCTGTGCTCCCAGGTTGCACCTGTAAACAAGCTTTCAGCTTAGTGTGTCTTACCTGGTTAAACAATTGGGAAAAAAAATGTTTTACATCAACAAACAGGGAGGCATGAGAGCCAAAATGCCACGGAGGCCATGAAGATTTGGGCTGTGGTCTACTCCTTGGACATACCGTTTTCTGCCATTCACCACCCAGGCAAGGACAATGTGCTGGCAAATGCCCTGAGCTGCATCAGTCAGGGCCACCATGATTGGACCCTGAACAGACAAGTACTAGGTTAGCCACAGTCTTCAGGGGGTGGGGCACCTCAGAGATGGATCGCTTCATCTCCAACCTCAACCACCAGATCACACTGTACTGTTGAAGGCCCCTGGCTGTAGGCACAGTGCCAGTGGATACCTTGGGTCTAGACTGGATGGGAAGGTTCCTGTACACCTTCCTTCCATTCCTGTTAATCATCAGGATCCTCCTAAAACTCAGGAGCCATCCAGCTACCATGATTCTGGTGGCTCCAGATTGGGCACAGCAGCCCTGGTACTCTGCTCCTTGCCCTGTCAGCCAAATGGCCCATTCTTCTGTTCTCGACCCACAGTCTCCTGACCCTGCCTCAGATGGGGATAGCATATCTCAGCATAGAGTTTCTTTACTGCAAAGCTTGACACTTGAGGAGCTAGAGTTCCCAGACTCTCAGTATTCAGAACAGGTCCTAAGAATCCTTCGACTGGCCATGAAACCAAGCACCAAAAATACCTATGTTTTCAAGTTGAAGAGATTTTCTTTCTGGTACAGAGACAGGTGAATTGACTCACTGCAAGCTAGCCTGCCTTCTTTGTGGATTACTTGGTGCATTTGCAAGCATCAGGCGCAAGAGCCTCATCTCTGAAGATTCACCTAGCAGCCGTGTTGGCCTATATCTCTGCTGGTAAGGAGGAATCCATAATTTCTCACCCCATTTCAATAAATTTTTTAAAGGCCTGCTGCATCTTCATCCCCCACTTAGGGAACCAGTTCCTCTTTGGGACTTGAACCTGAGCATAGCCAAACTTACTGAGTCCCCATTCGAGCCTATGGCTACTGCAGACTTAAAATTTGTCACCTGGAAAACTGTTTTCTTAGTGGCAGTCACTTCATCCAGAAGGAGTTCAGAGCTGCAGGCTCTTTGCACTGAGCCTAACTACATTATCTCTCACAAAGATAAAGTAGTCCTCAAAATGAATAGGAAGTTCCTTCCCAAGATGGTGTTTGAATTCCACCTGAATCAGTCTATATCACTCCCTGACTTTTTCACAGACTGGTTCTACAGCCTGGATGTAAAAAGGGCACTGACCTACTACCTGGAGCATACCAAGCAGCTCAAGGCCTCTCATACCTAACTCTTCCTCACCTATGACGAGGTGGAGAAAGGCAGGCCAGCCTCTAAGAGAACTATCTTTTCCTGAATAGTCTCTTGCATCCAGTTCTGTTACACTAAGGCTGGCAAGAAGCTACCTCAAGGCCTCAGGGCCCACTCCACCAGGGGCACCTTAGCCTCAATGGCAGCAACAAGAGACATTCCCTTGCTCAATATCTGCACAGCCGCTACCTGGTAGACTGTACACATCTTCACAAAGCACTAATGCCTGGATGTACAGTCCAGGTCTGATGCCAAATTTGGCACTGCAGTCCTGCAGAACCTATTTCCTAAGTAGGTTCTGTTCTCTTCTCCCAGCTGCAATGCTTTGTAATCTATACTAGTCAAACATACTGAGGGATTCCTGGGGTGAAAAGAAAAAGATCACTTACCATAGTAATATTGTTTCTTCCAGGGGATCCTTCAGTATGCTTGACCTCCCACCCAGCCTACCCTCATATAACCTGGTTGAATTAGTTCTGCAGTCCATGCCTTGGGCTAAATTTCTTACTGTTGGGATATATCTTGTGGAATGCTCTATTTTTTAACCATGTTGCATATAGTTCGCCTCTTGGCGAGTTCCTTTTTTTGCTATTTTTCTAAAAATTTTCTTTACTGTTAGGTTCGGAATTTGGGGTCTTTTGGCCCTTTAACTTTGAAATTAATGTGACTAGCCTTCACTGGCATCTGCAGGCAGCAATCTCATATTGTAACCTGATTGACTAATTCATAACATCATTAGCATAGACTCCACCTCTGGGGCAGCTGAACCCAGTTGGCATAATTGCACTAGTCAAGCACACCGAGGGATCTCCTGGAAGAAACAATATTACTATGGTAAGTCATTTTTTTTCTGTCTTGACAGATCAGAAAGACTGTGGTTTGCTGGGCCATCCTCAGGCTAAGAAAGGGGCCAGATAGTGCGCAGTATAACAGACACTCCCACCACATTAGTAGAACAGTTTGCTGCTTATTACAGGGAACTATACACCCATGAGGTGGTCCCAGATACACTGACTAAACAGAATATGTTTTTTAGTGGCCTGGGACTCTCTGCCTTGTCAGAGGAGGTTAAAGACTCCATAGACCAACTGATTACCCCTGGGGAAATAGACATGGTCATTCATAATTTTAAAACTAAAAAAGCCCCAGGCTCAAATGGCATTGTGGCCAAATTCTTTAAGAAGTTTAAGGCCATGCTAGTTCCACTTCTAACTACAGTATAATGTGGGGTACAGAATGGGGAAGGAGCTCCACCAGCATGGTCCCAGGCTCTGAGCTCAGTGCTTCTTAACCAGGGAAGGACCTAGGCCTTTGCAGTTCGTATCCACCAATATCCCTTCTTAATGTTGATCAAAAGATTTTCATGATCATATTGGCTACCAGATTGCAAGAATGTGTGAGAGGCCTGGTTCCACCCTGATCAAACTGGCTTCATTAAGGACAGACACCTGTATGATAATGTATGGTGACTCCTGAATATTATATCAAAGCAACAGCAGGATGGGGTCTTCACTTTATCTCTCTTCATGGATGTGAAGAAGGCCTTTGGCATGGTGAACTGGGCCTTCCTGCGCTATACCCTGGTGATAATGGGCTTTGAGAAATATTTCTTGAATAGCATTAAAGCACTATATATAGCCCCCTGAAGTGGTAGTCATAGTTAATGGAGTACAGTCACAGAGGTTTTCTCCGTGTAAGGGAATCAGGCAGGGGTGCCCCGTCTTCCCCTCCATTTTGCTTTCTGTATTGTGCCCATGGCCCAGGCAGTCCTGTGTCACCCAGATATCACAGACATCTGTGGCCCCAATAGGGAGCACACAATTTCATGGTTTGCAGTTGAAGCCCTGTTTTATCTGAGTGACCCAGAACATTCCATTGCAAAGAGTTATTAGACTCTTATGGAGAGTTATCAGGGTATAAGTTTAATTATGGCAAGCCCAAAGCCATGAAAGTAAGTGGACAGTGCCTCAAACAATTTTCAGCCACTTTCCTATTTCCTTGGGCCAGGAAAGTAAGCTAGATAGATCAGATGTTTAGGAGTAAAGGTTATTACAGCCCTGCACCAGGTGTTCTGCTGGAACTATGATTCTCTACTCCTTACTACTGACCTCTAACTATGGTTGGTACGCCCTTCTCCCTAACTGGTAGAATCAACATATTTTTTAACATAGTTTATTGAGCTAGACAATAACAGTACAATATCAGATACTGGCATAGTACAAGTGAAGCAAATCATGAAACATTGTCAAAGCTGTGAACTAGGTGCAACTAGGCAGATGATATTAAAGATTTTAACCTACAAACTTGTAATGTAAAATCTTAATGAATAGACTGAAGGCTAAAGCTGCAGCTAGATACCAGGCCATTAGCAGACCATGAAAATAAATATTATGCCTAGACTCCCATTCTTGTTCCAGGTCCTTCCAATCACAATGCCGGAGAAATACTGGAGGAAGCTGGGTACACTCTAGATTAAATTTGTCTGGAAGGGGGGTAGGCATAGAAAATCACAAACGTTATGAGAACAGCCCTGGGAATGTGTGAGGCTTGGGTTGTCAATTCATGGTCTTATTACCTTACAGCCCAGCTAGTACCAGCAATTTCTTGGCTAAAACAGAAGGAGACAACAGGCTGGTGTGAACAGGAAAATGTGGCTTCCCCACCTGCATCCCTCTGCACTACCTTTCATTAAATTCCCCCCAGACCTGGACGCAGACAAAAAAAAACCTGGACCTGACAGACTCTAAGGGCTATCCAAAAAGCCAGATTAGTCACTGGTACTCCAAATTCTAAGGTCCCTTGACTATCATAATAGGGGATCCAGAGTTACCCTTCCCCAGGATTGACAATGGTTTTAGGAGGTGGAATCACAAAGCTCTTATCCACTATAAACAGTTATTGTGTGACAACTACCATACCTCCTTTGAGCATGTAAAGCAAACTTTTGGGATAACCCTGATATTTTTCTGGCTCCTCCAGATATAGCACTACCTACTGATGGAAGTGGGTCTGCCTAATTTAATTCGGGACTTATCTAAGCTTGAGGATTTTTTCTACTGGGCGGCAAGGTTAAAGAAGGGGGCAAACTGTTTTCCCAGCTTTATGAAATTTTCTTGAAAGCAGGAGTTAACCTCCCTCCCCACTGACAAAAATCAGGTTAAGCTGGTACACGATCAGGGACCCTTTCCCAGTAGAGGAGTGGGAAAACATCTGGCTGAAAGGTTTGAAGTTGTCAGTATCCCTCAACTGGAGAGAGTTTCATTGGGAAGTTTGCACCAGGTTCTTCCATGTCCCCCCCATAACTCAACACTTTTACAGGCGGAATTCCCCTCTGTGCTGTAGGAATGATGGCCAGGTGGGAACACACTTGGACATTTCATGGCTATGCCCAGAAGTGGTTGCTTTCTGGAGGAAAGCTGAGGCAGAATTAGACCTGATATGGCATAAATAGCTACCCCATAGCTTTAAGTCTATGATACTGGGATTTCTTCTGAAAGAAGCTGACCCCCACAAATACAGACAACTATATACCTTATTGCATACAGTAGCATGTAAATGCATTACCTCATAACGGCTTTCAGATAACTCTTCAGATGTAGGACAATGGTGAATTAGGGTGCAGGAGGTGCAAACCATGGCGTTCATAACAGTGGAGGTAAATATGGCTCTAGGCAAATACAGCTCCCTATGGGCTAACTGGGATCTCTATCTTGTGACTAGAGCAGTACCAAATGGGAGGTGGCTGAGGACATAGCCAGCAGATCAGGCTCCCCCTGAGGGATCCTGCAGCTGAGAACTTTTGTGTTTTGTGGTCCCCTGACCACAAGAATTAGGACAGGTAAAAATGTGGCCCCATGTTTGATAACCCACCAGCACTTAAACAAGAATGGACATCAAAAAAACACCTCACAGTTCAGGTTTAGTTTGCATTGTTATAGCCAGTTTATTGGAAATGTATGCATTTAATGCTGTCCATTAGATAATGGCTTTGAGAGTTCGTAGAGCATAATAGATGGGATAATGGTATGCATGCATTAAGCTATTCCTGTACGTTACACATTGCACGTGCCATATGGTCTGTGACGTAACCCATTATAACCTTGTGCCTGTGATTTGCTCTATGTCCTGCTGTAAATGCTGAACTTCTTGTTGAAGTATACTGTCCTTTTGAATAAAGCTGCGTTAGAAAACAAAAAGGTGCCGCCCACATAGACGAGATGCTGTAAACTCAATTCTCAACATTATATAATGCTAAAGCAAAATGAAACTTCGAGCAAGTAAAAGCACTGGTTTCTATGGACATTTGAGCTTTCATGTTTGATGATGTAGCCCTCATTTTGACTAGGGCCGGTGTCCCAAATTATACCTCATTTTGAGGGTGTGGGGTCCTCATTTCAGTGATGGAAAGTTGAGAGGTGTGCCCCATAGTAATCCACACACTATGGCAGTTGGAGTTATACTGCCAAAGTTAAAAATTATTTAAGCTTCTCATCAGGACTGAACATACTTTCAGGACTGGTGTTTCACCAGTATGCAAAAAAAAAATGGAATCTAATATTTACATTTAATTACTATACAGGGACTACAAGAATCTACAATCAGGTCAATCATTTCAATTGTCACTTTTTATCTATCCAGCTAAGGCATGTATTTTTTGTTTGAACGTGGCTCCTAATCTGCAGTGCATTCCTTTAACGTTTTGTCAATGTCAATCTCAGCAGACAACGAGGATCAAACCAGACCCCAAATACTTATGTAACATTGCATATGCTTGGTTAACATTGGACCCTTCTTGGGAGCTCACTCACAGTGTACCACAAACAGAAATAAATTGATAAACATCACTAATGAACCAGTTTAAATACATTCATTGCTAAAGCCAAACACTAGCAAAAGTTCTGAGCAACCTGTTGCTCCTTTCACAAGGTATCATGAGTACTATATTCAAATCACCAAGAAGGAATTTAAGTTGTTTTTGCTTTGAACCCTATTGTAAAGTGCCAAAAGCATTCACTAATCCTCTACACAGGCATTACTGTAGCATGTATGGATGACAGAATTTGCCAAAGCCACTTAGACTTATGCCTGCAAAATTATGGGTGGAGATTGGGGAAAAAACTGCTGAATTTTGTGGCAGTAAAAACACATGAAGATTTGTGGGCACAAAGTCCAAGAATATTGTATAAGCCTCTTGTTTCTGAAACTTGGCCTGGTGGGGGAGGGGTGTAAGTTGCATGTGTTGAAGCCACACAGCTCACAGTGGGTGCAGAAGGAATCCACTGAAAGAGGTTAAGGACAAGTCTCTATAATCATATATTTGTTGATCTTTGTACAGGCGAATATAGACATTGTCTCCCACGTCCAGCTGCAGGATGGCTACTTTAGTGCTGCTGTCTTGGGAATCAGTTTCGTCAATGTCAATGGAGGCCAACACTCTGACATTGTTTTGCATCAGGATTGCAAGCAAGGTATTATCTTGCTATTCCTGAACACCGTGAAGCTGAAATAGTAAACTCCTCTGACCTGAGCTGTGAAGATCCCTGTGATAACAAAAAACAAGAAATGTGCCTCTGTCAGTAAATAATCAGTGAAATCAAAGTGTAGTTTTTTATTAAAAATGTAGCAGAAATGTTCTTAGATAGCAATAAGTAAACATTAAATAGCAGTAAAAACAGAATATAAAAATTTTGCAGCAGCAAACTTAAGAATAATCATTACTAATAATGAAGGGTTAGATGTACCTGAATATTATAAAAAGAATGAGCATTTCTATAGCATTGATACAACTTCACCATCATTCAGCCATTTTTAAGAGTTGATTTTGTCATTTGAGGAACATTGCCCAGATTCAGAACCTGTTACCTACTCGACGACCTAGCCTCACCAGTACATGCTTTTGTAATGACCAGACTGGATTACTGCAATGCCCTGTACCTAGGGCTATCTGGAGGTAACCCCCGCCAACTGCAGCTGGTGCAGAACGCGGCAGCAAGACTACTGACAGGTGCGTGTAGGTATGATCATATCACACCCGTCCTCTGCGAACTGCATTGGCTGCCGGTTAGGTGGAGGATTGCCTTCAAGGTCGGGTTACTGACCTACTGTATAAGGCCCTGCATGAAGGGGGAACAGCTTACATGCAAGATCTCCTTGTGCCCACCGTCTGTCCTGGGCTCTCCGGTCTACTGAGGGTTGTCTCCTGGATATTCCTAGGGTTAGGCTGTGCCACTCTGGTGATCGAGCGTTCTCTGTGGCTGCGCCTACCCTTTGGAATTTATTACCTAAACAGCTACAGGAGGCACCCTCGGTTGATACCTTCTAAAAAGGACTAAAAATGCACTTATTTAACCAGGCTTTTAATCTGAATGTTTAGATAATCTGATTTTATTGAAAGTGATAAGATAGATGTTTTTTATCTATTATGTTAGGTTGGAAAATGTTGCTGATTGAAATTTCATTCATTGTGTATTGTAAAAATTGTTATATTGTATTTTGATTGTGTAGCTCTCCAAGTCCCTGGAAAGGGGTGCTATATAAATAAAGTATCTATCTATCTATCTATCTATCTATCTATCTATCTATCTATCTATCTATCGACAGTATCTATCTATCTGTCTGTCTGTATCTATCTACCTATCTATCTATCTATCTATCTATCTATCTATCTATCTATCTATCTATCTATCTATCTATCTATCTGTCTGTCTGTCTGTCTGTCTATCTGTCTGTCTGTCTGTCTATCTATCTATCTATCTATCTATCTATCTATCTATCTATCTATCTATCTATCTATCTGTCTGTCTGTCTATCTACCTATCTATCTATCTATCTGTCTGTCTGTCTGTCTGTCTGTCTGTCTGTCTATCTATCTATCTATCTATCTATCTATCTATCTATCTATCTATCTATCTATCTATCTATCTATCTATTTATCTATCTATCTATCTACCTATCAATTCAGAGAATAGCAAGACTAGTACACAGTGCATCAATTAAACTGGATGAGTAGCTGTCAGGGTACAATTATGCAGTTCTGGATAGTTCTCTTTCTGAATTTAGGAATGGATCCCATGTGTGGTTAAAAACTTCTGACTAATCTAATAGCATGTAGCTATCAATCAGTCAATCAATCAATCAATCAAACTTTATATAACCAGGCATATCACCTTTGAGCAAGCTCATTTTCAAGGTGGTCCTGGACAGGTGGAACAAATACAAAGGTAAAGACAGTAATAATACATACAGTAATATGCATAGAAAACATTCTACAGAAGGTACAGTGTCGTTGATAATACATGCTAAATCAGGTCTAGAGCAAGATTAGTACATTCACAAACCAGAGTAAGTAGATCTAAAAAGGTCTCTTGTGGGCACCCTAGGGGAAAGACATACAACACCCCCGAGCCACTGCACTCAAACAGACCCCATAATAAAGGTACACTAATTCTTCAGCTAATTCTTTTGTTGCAGTGGAAGGCATACGAGTGTATCATTCCAGAAAGGTAGGTACTGAAGTAGAGCACCAGTTTCATAAAAGTAATATTTTAGCACCTAGAAAAGCTGCAAGGAGCCATTTGATCTGCTTTAGGAAGGTTAAGTGTTACTGGGATGGTTCCTGATACAACAAAAGTAAGGCAAGGAATAACATAGTGTTTAATGATCCTAGAACATTGTTTGAGCATTTGTTGCCACAAGGCGGAAATGGACAGGCATTCTCACAGAATATGCAATAGGCTGACATGTTTTTCAGCACTTCTTCAACATGGTCCATCATCTAGGAATCTCATTTCCTCCAGCTTTTCAGGTGTGTAACAATGTAGTGTCAAATTTCAAACTGCAATGATTTACCTTGTACTTCTTTACTTGCTTGTATCACATTGCTCCATACTGCAGCCCATTCATCCACCGAGAGTTCCATTCAAAGCTTGGCTTCCCACCTATTCTTAGCTGATAGGGTTAGTGTAGTCTCATTGTCTGCAAGGAGCTTTCAAATCATACTTAAAGCTTTCTTTAATAAAGCCACAGTAATCGTTGGATCCCATTCAGCACTATCTCCCTGAACAGCATTTTGTTTCAGTATTGTATTATTAAGGGCACTACATAGCTGCAAATAATTACAAAACGGCAATCTACGTATGCTGAATTATTTCTTGAGCTCTGCAAAGGATAATAATGTATTAGTCTGGAGGTCAATGACATCTTCCAACCACCGATCCCTAATTTAATCCACTCTGGGTCTACTAATGGACAGTTGTTATAACAGATATTTGGATTGCCCCAAATTGGTTGTTTCAGCCCCAAGGGACTGCTGATTTGCGATTTTGTATTGTAGTATTCATGACTTTAAGACAGTTTATAATGCACAGTTTATTCCTAAATTGCTTTGGTAATGGAAGATATAGATAGTCTGAAGTTAAATTGGGCCCAATAAGTTGTTTTTTTCGTGGTCAGCCACAAGGGTGTGTCAGATGCTCTACGGTTGTTTAAATGTAACACAGATTGCTTAAGTGATAGTGCTTCACTGTATTTTTTTCACCAGGATATGTATCTTCACCCATATAGAAAGATTAAGTGTATTCCATATTTTAAATTCTTTTTGCAAAAGTTTAAGTATAGGGTTTCGATTTTAATGCAATAAGTTATCTAGATTGTTAGATATTTTCAGGCCTGAGTAAGATATGATATTTTTAAATAGCCCCATACTGACAGTTTGCTGTAAATAGTTTTAATAGTACTGGGGGACAGTATAAAAGCATAATTTGTGTTTTTCTCCAATTCAGTTTAAAACTGGAGCATTCTCCAAATGTTTCTAATTTCTGTTCGAGGTAAAGAATATAATCCTTAGGATTATTTAATGTCAAAAGTAGGTTATCTACAAATGCTAAATTTTTATTTTCTGTTTTACCTATTAAAACACCCTTAATGGAGGATCCTGCTGAATTGGCTTAACTAGTGGTTCCATAGCCAGGGTAAAAAAGATACGGCAACAGGGATATCTTTGTCTAGGTCCCCTATGCAGATTAATGGGAGAATATGTTAAACTGTTAGTAATTAATTGTGCTGAGGGTTTTCTATAAATCATAGAGATCCAAAAGATACATTCTGTATCATAACCGAAGCTTTCTAATGTCTTAGAAAGGGTTTTACTAAAGAGCTTTGACTGTGCTCACGCCAACATCCCCGACAGCGACAGACGCTATACCAAGTGTCAGCATTGTACCGTCGGGGATGTCAGCACTTTTCCATCAGGGGGCTGTGCCCCTGAACCCCCCAGTCTCTAAATATGTAACTCTGAATTGGAGTTGGACTGGGGGCACAACACTGGGAGCCGCAGTGCTGGTGTTCCAGCACAGCGACTTGCCACATCCAGGCAAAATCTGTTGCTGTGCTGGACTTCGCTGTTGTGGTGTTGACCTTGTGTTGCTACACCCTTATGGGGATATGTCCATTCTAGCAAGTCAAAGGCTTTTTGAATATCTAGTGATATTGCCATGGAGGGTGCCTTTTCTGTTCACAAACCAGATAGTGTTAAAAAGTCTTCTGATGTCTGTCCCCAGCCTTCCTACCACAAACCCAGCTAGTTCTTTTCCTACTAGTTTATGAATGAACTGTTAGTCTTTTGGCTAAAATCTTCACCAAGATCTTATAATCATTATTCAATAATGAAACGGGTCTGTAATTTGTACATTTTTCCCTTTTTTAGCCAGGAGTGTTATATATGCGTTACTGTATTCATTGTTGAGGGTAATTTTTTTTCCCATATATACTTTTGTGTTATTTTCATTTTTTTCCCTCCGAGTCCATGGCATACACATGTGTGTACATGTGTGAAGGCACATACACACACCAGGATCCGGTGGGCCCCGTCTGCCCCTCCCCAGACTTACACTGCAACTCTGTACTGCCTGCACAACCCACCAGACCTCCTCCTGGTGGGAAAGGGACTATGGAGGAGCCGGCATCCATCCCTTTGGAAGGGACAGCTGCGGCTCAATCTCACTCCAACCCACTCCCCAAGCAGGCTCCCTGGTGACCCAAGGTCATTCCCGAACCCGGGTCACTAGCATAGTGTGAGGTAAGGCACCAGCACCTCAGCTTGCAATGCCACTGGACTGGCCCAGTTGGGGGTAATATTTTGAGAGTTTTTCTTCCTGCAGTACCTAATGAAGATACTTAGCTACATTTTGACTTAAAAGTTTAAGACGGTCTCCAGAAAAAACATCAGGATAGGGTGTTTTAGTGTTCGTAAGTTCCTTAATAGCCTCTTCAACTTCAGTGAGGGCAATTGGGCTAGTTTGCAGTTTTCTTCAAGGGTGAGCACCAGTAGATGAACATGTAAGAAAATCAGATATTTGAGAATTCTTATATGTTTGTGGGGCTGAGTATATCTCTTTATAATACTGAACTAGTATATCACTAATGTCTTTATCAGTATAAACAATCTCTTCCATGTCTTTCTTTTTAAGACCCAGAATCAATTGCTGTTGTGCTTTCTTAAGCCCATAAGCAAGTAAATTGTGGGCTTTCTCATCTGTTTCCTAATATTTCTGTTTTATTCCGAATAATGCATATTCAGCTTTTTCCAAATAGATTTGGTGAATTTCAAATTTAATGGAAGTTAGCTTATACAGTAAGGCTTGATTGTTTGAATGATCCTTTTTATATTGGCTTTCTAGCTTATGAAGTTTAGTTGCTAACTCAGACAACTTTTTTTGTAGTATCTTTTTGCCTATTAACTGAACACCTGATTATTCTGCCTCTGATGTAGGACTTAAAAGATTCCCACTAACATGTCTATGAGACCTCCCCATTGTCACTATGTTCAAAGAACTCTACAGTCTCTTTTTAAATCCAATTTGGGAAGTTCTTACCCTGTACTAATAATGAGTTAAATTTCCATCAGAAAGTCCTGGAGTTATTAGCTTGGAGCACAAGGGACAGACACATCAATAAGTGCTGGATCTGACAGATGTACTGCATGTTGTCAATGGTTGCTGCTACCATTGCATTTGTAAGGTTTTTGGAAAGAAAAATAAAGTCAGTTCTACTATGCATTCTATAGTGTTTGGAAAAGAAAGAGTAATGGTAGTTTACTCACCTGGTAAAGGTGATTGTGGGGGAATGGCTCTCTGAGGCACTCCACTTACCTGACATCATGGGTTGTGTACACCTGATAGGTTGTCTGATGCACATGTGACTAGTTTTGAGGACGTCCCCTTCTGAGTGTCTCTGGTCACTTCTAGTCAGTTAGATGTTTTCCAAAGCTGTGTCTGAAATGCAAGTAAAGTTAAATTGCCCCCCAACTGTATCTTAATAACGGTTATGTACTGCTCTATAGATATTGGATGGTTAAAAGTAAAAATATTTTTTAATAGAAGAAGTAGCACTACATGTGTGAGACAGAGAGCATGGTATGATTAGTCCAATGTTGCTTCCAATGTGTCATTGTCACGTAATGCTGTAGGGTGAGGCGTGGAGTGCCTCAGAGAGCCATTCCCCCACAATCACCTTTACCAGGTGAGTAAACTACCATTGTGGGGGATAGTCTCCGAGGCACTCCACTTACCTGACATCATGGGTTATTAAAAAGCAGTGAATGAAGTCTAGGGTGGGTTAGACGTGACAGTATCAGAGTGTCTTGTGTTTGCCGCTAGAAGTACTGCTTTTGCAAAATTCGTCTTGTGCTGTTGGGCCACGTCCAGTCTGTAATGTCTGGTGAATGTGTGTATTGTTGACCATGTGGCTGCAGTGCAAATTTCCTCTGCAGTGGCCATGTTTCTTTCTGCCCATGAGGTGGCAATGACTCTGGTGGAGTGTGCCTTGATTGTTGTAGGTACTTGCAGCCTGTTAGCCTTATAAGACTCTGCTATTGCTTTTCTGAGGTACCCTGCAATGGCAGCTTTGGATGCTGCCATGCCCTGTCTGCGGCCTTGAGTGATAATGAATAGTCTGTCTGATTTGCGTATGGTAGCCGTTCTGGCTAAGTATGTCGAGAGTAAGCAGGTCATGCCTAGTAGGCGAAGCTGTGGATCGGCTTGAATTTCTTCTGGTGGAAGTTGAGCTGGAATCTCTATAGTCTGGTTAATGTGGTACTGGGATGCAATTTTTGGTCTGAATGAAGATATTGGTCTCATAGAGATTCTGTCGGGGAAGAATTGTAGGAAGGGTTCCTTGTGGGATAGTGCTTGTAATTCTCCGACTCGCCGTGCTGAAGCGATGGCTGTTAGGAATACTGTCTTGAGTTGAAGCCAGTTAATGGGGATGGATTCAATTGGTTCAAAAGGAGGTTTTGTCATTGCTGTTAGTACCGAAGGTAGATCCCAGGGCTCAACAGTGGGTTTTTGAGTGGGGCGAAGGTTATTGGCTGCTGTTAAGAATCGGATGATGTCTTGGTGGGAGCCTGGTGTGGTGCCCTGAATTTGTCCCCGTGCAGCTCCTATGGCTGCTACTTGTACCCTGAGTGATGAGGGGGAGAGCCCTAGTTGTAGACCTTCCTGTAAGAATAGGAGTATATGTGGGATGGTGCATTTTGTAGGATTGATTTTGTGATGACGGCACCATGTGTCAAAAATGTTCCAGTGTCGTGAGTAAGTGGTAAGAGTGGAAGGTTGACGTGAGGATGCCATAGTCTGAATGACAGAGGGGTGGTATCCTGCTTTCAGCAGTCTCTCCCTTTCAGGAGCCATGCCGTCAGCTGCAATTGACGAGAGGTTCGGTGCAATCGGACCTTGCGTGAGGAGATCCGGCAGCAGTGGTAGTTGCCAGGATCTGTCAGTGCCATGGAGACGATCGTCGCAAACCGCGGATCTTTGTGGTTGGTGAGGTGCCAGTAGAATGACTCTGGCACTTGATAGTCGATTCTTCGTAGACTTGCAGAATGAGTGGAATGGGGGAAAGATGTATGCTACTTGGAAGGACCAGTTTGCCGATAGAGAGTCGACTCCTATTGCTCTGTGATCCTTGAAGCGGGACCAATATTTTGGGCATTGGTGATTCTTGTGAGATGCCATGAGGTCTATCTGAATTGGCCCCCATCTGTGGTCGATTTGTTGGAATATCAGTGGGTGAAGTTTCCACTCTCCAGGGTGTATCATCTGGCGACTGAGCCAGTCCGTGGTAATGTTGAGCTTCCCCGCCAGGTGGATCACTGATATCAATCTTAAGTTTGTTTGAGCCCAGTTGAGCAGTTTGGAGGATAGTGACATCATGGTCTTGCTTTTTGTACCGCCTTGCTTGTTTATATAGGCCACCGTGGTTTGGTTGTCTGACCTGATTTGTACGTGTTTGTGTAGTACGAGATTTGAGAAGTGAAGTAGTGCCTTGAATACTGCCTTCAGTTCCAGTGCGTTGATTGTGAGTTTTGAGTCTTGTGTGGACCATTGTCCTTGGGTAGTAAGGTGTCCAAGCACTGCTCCCCAGCCGGAGAGGCTTGCATCCGTTTCTATGGTGATGTCTGGTGTAATGTCTATGGGAACACCTACTGTCAGTTTGTGTCTGTTTGTCCACCATTTTATGCTTGCTTTTACCCATGGTGGAAGAGTGACACGACTGGATAGGTCGAGATTGTCTGGCTGACCTTGCGTCAACAGGAATACCATGAGGGGTCTTGCATTCCATCTTGCCCATGGGACGGTGTCTATAGTGGATGACATGAGACCTAGCATCTGGGAAATGTGCCACAGTGTCGTTTGCTTTGTGGAGCGCAGCTTGTGTGTGGTTGATAGAATTGTGTTTATTCTGGAGTCGGAAGGATAACTTTTCCTTTTTCTGTGTCTATGATGGTGCCTAGGTGTTCCAATTTGTGTGTGGGGGATAGTTGACTTTTCTTGATGTTGATTATCCAGCCGTGTGATTCCAGGCAGTGAACCACCTGATGTGTTTCCCTTAGGGATTGTTGAAGGGAGCGTGCTCTTATGAGCCAGTCGTCCAGATATGGAATGACGTGTATACCCTGTTGTCATAGGTGAGCTGCGAGTACCACTGACACCTTTGTGAACACTCTGCGTGCGGATGCGAGACCGAAAGGCAGGACCTTGTATTGATAGTGTTGGCCTAGAGTGCAGAAGTGTAGGAATCTGTAGTGTGCGGGTCACATTGGAATGTGTAGGTAAGCGTCTTTTAAGTCTATGGAAGTGAGGAAGTCTCCCTGGCAGAGGGCTCGGAGTGTGGATTTTGTTGTTTCCATTTTGAATGGTATGTGACGAACTGACTTGTTGACGTGTTTGAGATCTAGTACCAGTCGGAACCCCCCTGTCTTTTTTGGTACCCAGAAAAAACCGGAGTATATGCCTGTACCTAGTTCTTGTTTTGGGACCGGTGCAATGGCATTGTTGCGTAGTAATTCTTGAATAGCTGTAGTAATCTAAGTTGTTGTGTATGATTGTTTTGCAATGTTGGAGTGAAGCATTCTGCGGCCTCTTGGAACAGTTGTGAATTGTATTGCATAGCCCTGGCGTATTATCTCTAGAACCCATTTGTCCGTGGTGGTCTGAGCCCATTGTCGTAGGAACAGAGAGAGTCTCGCACCCACGGGGATGGCTTGCCGAATTGGAGGTAGGCAGTCATGTTTTGAAGTTGTTGCAGTGGAGATAGTTGGTTCTGCCTCTTTGCGTGTTGCCCCTGCCTCTGTATCGGTTGTAGGGGTACGGAGTGGAGTAGTTTTGTCGGAAGGTGGTGCCCCGAAAAATGTAGATGGCTCATCTCTTGTCACGAAAGGATGTTTGTCTGCCTCTGGGACGTGAAGGGAGGTAGGTTGCTCGTGGCTGTTCTCTGGCCATTAATCTGCCTTCCTCTTTACCCTTGAGGTATTTTTCTAGGGCCTGGCCGAAAATCATGTTCCCTGTAAAGGGTAGTCTGTGTAGCGTAGCCTTGGATTCCTTATCAGCGTCCCATAATTTCATCCAGAGGGATCTACGGGATCTATTAGTAATTGCTGCTGATCTTGCATTTATTTTTAGTGAGTCTACTGCCATGTCCATTAGGTATTTAGTTGAAAGTATGGCATTTTCTAATAGGGTGGCTTGTTGTGACTTTGCGGGGATGTTTTTCTGTAATTCCTGGAGCCAGGTGAGTTGGGCCCTAGTAGCGTAGATAGCTGTGACAGCCGCTCTGCTTCCCAAGCCTGCTAACTCGGCTGTCTTCTTTAGGTTTTCCTCTATCTTTCTGTCAATCGGGTCTCTTAAACCGGATGCGGTCTCGGTGGGGAGTACCGTCTTTCTGTTTAGTGCCGCAATTTGAGGGTCCACGGCAGGAGGAGTGCACCAGAGTGCTAGCTTCTCTGCTTGCAGTGGATACATTCGGTCCCATGATTTTCTTTCTGGGATTCTAGCTGGTTCTGAGGATGACCATTCTTTTAGGACAATCTCGTCTATTGCTTCACATACTGGGAATGCATCGGCCAGTTTGGCTGCAGGTTGCAGAGAGGGGTAGCAGTTTGGATGTGGGGGCAGGAGATACCGTCTCGAATCCTACTGTTTCCATAATGTGTCGGACCAGTGTTGGGATTTGGTCTGGGAAGCACCACTTTGCTGTTAGAGTTTGTGGGTCTTGCTCTAGGCTGGTGTCTTCCGTATTGGAGGAGTCACTAGAGTCTACCTGTGATTCCGTCGGGGGGTGTTCGGTGTCGTGCGTATGTGTGCGTGCTGACTTAGTTGTTGGTGACTGATTCTGTGATAGTTCTGTCAGTTTTTGTAGCATGGCTGTTAGGACTTCTTGTTGTGCCTGCATTAATTGGTTATTATGTAGTAGAGCTTTAGTGGCGTCCATCTGGTGTGTGTTATGTTGACTAGTGGACGGAGATGAGCAGTCATCCTCTGAATCTTGTGTCTCAGTGTGCGTGGTGGTGTCTTCGATGCATGATGTGCATAGTCTACCTGAGTGTAGGTGCGACAGTGGCACATGACATTGTTTGCAGCTTTTTGTTCTGGGCATGGTCACCTGATAAGTACAGAAAGGAGAAGCTTAGTGTGCTGTCTCAGGTGACATGTAAATGAAATCACAGGAATATGATAAGTATGTGTATTGCACTGTGCTGTCAAATGCATGAGAAATGTAATGAGCAGCATGGAGACATGAAATATTGCATTGTGCTGTCAGAATCTTGATACATGTAAAGAGCAGCCTGGTTAGTATTGTGCTGCAAGGTTGCACTGAACCCACTACTATAGGGCTGGTAGTGACTGAAGCAGTGCTGTACCTTTAAAAATGTAGAACAGCATGATTATGTATTGTGCTGCAAGGCTGCGCTGATCCCCTGATCTAGAGGTCTGTTAATTAAGTGAAGCAGCCTGAACCTTTAAAGGAGTATGCTGGAAAGGTAGCGCTTTGAATTGCAGTGTTTTTGGTTGCTAGGTGTAAATCTCGCAACTTCCGCCGTGTTTCGGCATGATATGGAGTGAGATTGTTGCAGGAGTGGTTGTGGAGATGCCGCGAGCTTCCCTAAGTCTCATGAAATGCTTCCATACGCATAACGCTCATGAGACAATGCGAGAGCATTTGCGAAGTCTCGCGAGTGTTAGTGAAGCAGAGTGCGAGCGTGCGTCTGACGTCGTAGAGTTGCATGGAAGTCTCGCGAACGTCGTCTTTGGAGTCTCGCGAGGGCAAGAGTGCCAATAGGAATACAGGGAAGCTTGAGAAGAAACAGGAAGACATTTTGTCCACTGCAAGGCAAGGCGTGGGTCGAGAGGGGCCATAAATAAACATTTAATGGGATCGCCATGTTGAAAAGCCAGAAGATAAGGGAATGTCCTGCAACAATTCTGAGACTGTGGGCACCCTGCAAGAAGTTTGGATGAAGCTACTTAGCAGTCATGCAGGTAAATTTGCACAGAATATAAGGGAGTGTCTTGAGCCGCTGAAACAGGGGCTTGCAGAGCACTGTGAGGGCTGCAGGTTGACTTGTAGAGCACTTATGAGGGCTGCAGGTTATGTAGGAAGCCAGGGTGCTTCAGAGGGAAGGAAGGAGTGTCTGATACTGCTATAGTAGGAGTATCAGAGCACAAAATGCGGCATATAAGGTCATCAGAATATTAACAGTGGTATGATCAGCATCTGGGACCGCTATGCAGGTGAACCCAGAGCACTACAAACAATAGTAGTAGTGACAATATTAGAGTCTGGGACCGCTAGGGAGGGGAACCCAGAGCAATATCAAAAGAACATATAGGTGCACAGAATTTGTTGTTTGTGCTGTGAACTGTCCCTATATTGTAACAGAACATAGATAAGAAGCATTGAATCTTTGTCTGTCCTACTATAAACTAAATTAAAGCTGGTACTAGACCGACGTATTGAAGAACACAAATAAGCTGTGCTGTCTACAGACTAGTGGTAGCATGTACATAAGATAGAAAAAGCTGTTCGCCTACCTTGTAGTGATTCTTTTGGGTTTTGAAGCTTTGGAGCTCTGGAAAGTGCAACAACCTATGTTAGATGCACAATTTGAACTGACTAGAAGTGACCAGAGACACTCAGAAGGGGACGTCCTCAAAACTAGTCACATGTGCATCAGACAACCTATCAGGTGTACACAACCCATGATGTCAGGTAAGTGGAGTGCCTCAGAGACCATCCCCCACAATCTCTCCTTTGGGGATGCATGTTTCTCTAAGAATTTGTCAGCCTAGCATCCTTTAATGAATTATGAAGTGCTGCTTGAGCTCTGGTGGTCTGTAAACTACGTCTGTTTGTGTTTCTGTCTAGTAAGTGATCGGGTACTTCACCCATGTAACCAGCTATAATCAGTTCGTATCCTACAGCTCTATTCAATCTTATAGCCCTATCATTATAAAGTTCTTCTTGTATACAGTTAGGCACATAAATGTTATAGAACGCCATCTTGGTGCCAGCAAGGGTACCTAATAATGTTTGAAACCTCCCATCATCAGGAGTGTGAGAGGTCTTAACAAAACTGATGCCTTTTTTAATAAGAATTACAGTTCCTCTCTGTTTAGAGTTGAAACAGTTGTGTTCTGCTATTCCCATCCAGTTCTTACTCAACTTTTCAGCCTCTTTTGTACTGTAATCAGATGAGTTTTTTTGTAAAAATGCTACGTCAGATTTTATCTTTTTAAGATAAGACAGAATCTATTTCCCTTTGATAAACAAATTAATATATTTAATGTTCCAAGATGTTATTATAATAGAATTGGTACGACTCATTCTGTTATATTGGTTATGTGCTGCTTAGAAATAATGAACCTACATACTGAGTTACTGTCTGGAAAACGTAAGGTCATCCTCTAGCCAAAAAGGATAAAGAGATGCATTTCTAAATGTAATTTCCAGTAATTAAAAAGGAAATACTTTTCTAATAATGACTTCCGCTAATAGAGATTTAAACAATAGTGTAGGTTGTGAAAAGCACAGTAACACAGCAACTATTAAAATAACCAGAGTATTATCTAGTCAACAAGGTAAAACAGAAATGGTGTTTAACAACCTACGGTTATTTGTGTGCGATGCACAGGAAATTATCTTATGTTCCAGCTGTCAACAGTATGTGGTTATCAGCGCTGAGTGACAGTTCTACATTACCTCCACCAAAATCCTATACACTATATAGGTGCAAGGTAAATATATCATGTAAGATACCAGCAGAATGTCATGCCGCATGCATTCCACATTACGATCATCACATAACAGTTTGAGTAAAAAAAAAAAAAATAGTGAAAATCATTTCACACTAATTAGAATGAAAGAGTTGAACAGAGAGAGTTACACCACTTAGGTTGTCAGAATATAGTGAAGCAGAGTATAATGCTGGTCCGAACAGGCTAACCTGGTTAGCTCAGATTCCCTGATCAGGGCATCTAGCAACTCCTATACTAGGGTTAAAATAAAAGAATAATGCCCGACAGGATGGGTGGGTGTTATGCTGCGATAACATCCCACCTTGGGTGGTTGGGCTCAAGGCTGCAGGCCAAGGGTGTCCAACACCCAAGAAGGGATGTTATCCCAGCATAACACCCACCTTCGAAGGCATTATTCCTATTATATAATGGCTTGTTGTTTTATACAGAATAAAAAAATAATTTTAAAGAATGTTTTTGTTAGTGTGTAAAAAAATATTTTTGTTTCTTAAGAAAAGATGTAAAAAATGCTAAAGCGGAACAAGGACGGTAGTAACTGACTTTAGGAGTGCAGACTTCAGGGAAATGGGAAGGATCCTTAAAGATTGTCTGGACAAGATAAGGCTGGATATGGATGCTGACAGCAGGTGGGAGATCATTAGGAGGGAAATACAGGAGGTTACCAGATCCTGCGCATGGGAAAGGCATAAGTTCGGTAAGGCCAGAAAACCCTGCTGGTGGACTCGGGAGGTACAGGAGGTGGTGAGGGAAAAGAAGACAGCCTATAGGCGCTTCAAGTGCTCAAGGAGTGAAAGGGATCAGGAGGAATATGAGCTGACAGCCAAGAGAGTCACCAGGGCGGTGAGAGCAGCTAAGGCAAAAAAGGAGCATTCCTTAGCCAGTGGGATCTGGAGGGGGGACAAAGGGGTCTTTGGTTACATAGGGTAAAAAAGGAAGGTAAGGGGGCAGATCAGCAAGATAAGGATAGGGGATGGTTGGGCACAGAAGGCGGGGGAACAGGCAGAATTCCTAAATGAGTACTTTGCCTCAGTCTTTACCAGGGGAATGGAGGGGCCATGTCTTGCGAGGGGAGCGTGGTAAACCGGAGGAAGGAGTGGGACCGGTAGAGACCAGGGGCCCTGATGGGTCTGGGGAAAGAGAGTGACCACCACAGACAGGTGGGGTTCCAGCAGTGCAGGGTGAAAAGGGGGAGGACATGGAGCCTGAAATCCCAGTAGAGAGAGTAAGGGAAGCCCTCAGGTCCCTTCAGATGGAGAAAACACCTGGGCCAGATGAGATACATCCCAGAGTGCTGAGGGAACTGGCGGATGTCCTGGCAGTCCCTCTAGTGGAGCTTTTCAACATCTCTCTGAGGACTGGGTTGATGCCCCAAGACTGGAAGGTAGCTCATGTCATGCCAATCCACAAGGGGGGATCAAGAGAGGAGGCAGGAAATTACAGGCCTGTTAGCCAGACATCGGTGGTCAGCAAAGTGATGGAGGGTATTGACAAGGAAAGACTAGGGGGATTACTGGAGCAAACTGGGTACTTGGACAATAGGCAGCATGGCTTTGTCATGGGATGATCATGCCAGACAAACCTTGTTGAATTCTATGACTGGGTGACGAGGGCCCTGGACCAGAGTAGGCCAGTGGACGTCCTCTTTCTGGACTTTAGCAAGGTATTTGATTTGGTACCCCACAGTGGCCTGCTGGCTAAGCTGAAGGAAATGGGGGTAGGGAGACAGTTGTTAAGATGGATAGGAAATTGGCTCTCTGAACATACTCAGAAGGTGGTGGTTGGAGGGTTAGCCTCATCCCCAAGATGGGTTACTAGTGGGGTTCCCCAGGGGTCAGTGCTGGAGTCACTCCTGTTCTACGCCTATGTCTCAGACATCAGTAGGGGGATCAGGAGTGAGATGAGTCTCTTTGTAAATGACTCAAAGCTGGGTGCAGTGGTGGATGGGGAGGAGGGGAGGGTGGCCTTGCAGGAGGACCTGGAGGCTCTGGAAAGGTGGTCGGGAATATGGGAACTAAAATTCAATGCGGGGAAGTGCAAGGTTCTGCACCTGGGAGTCAGAAATCCAGGCCAGGGGTATACCCTGGGAGGAGACATGATTCAAGTCACGGAGGGTGAAAGGGACCTGGGGGTAGTGGTAGATGTCAAAATGAACAACTCTGAGACCTGTAGGAGGGCAGCAACAAGGGCAAATAGGATGCTGGGGTGCATCACCAGGGGGATTACCTCCAGAAAGGTGGAAGTGACCCTTCCACTGTACAGCTGCTTGGTTAGGCCACACCTCGAATATTGTGTACAGTTTTGGAGACCACATTTAAAGAGGAACATTACATTTCGTAAACAGAGTGAGAGCAACAGAGGGGGATGTCACAAGTGGGGTACTTCAGGGATCGGTCCTGGGACTGGTCCTCTTCAACATGTTCATTAGTGACATTGGCAAGGGAATTCAGGGTAATCTTGCCCTTTTTGCCAGTGACACTAAGCTTAGCGTTAGAGTGGACAGTGCAGAGGAAATAAGGGTCACCTCCTAGAGAGGGTCCATAGGAGTGCAACCAAAATGATCTGGGGCCTGGGGGAGAGGACCTATAAGGAGAGACTCAAGGAGCTCGACATGTACACTCTGGAGGAGAGAAGGGATGGGGGGACATGATAGAGGTCTTTAAGTACATGAAAGGGATCAATAAAGGAGGCACAGCCAGGGTGCTCCAAAGGAAGGACGGTGGGGCAACAAGAAGTCATGGGTGTAAGCTGGAAGGGGGCAGGCTCAGAGGGGAGAGGAGGAGATGTTATTTCACTGAAAGGGTGTTGGAGCCATGGAATGCACTGCCCAGGGAGCTGGTGGAGGTGGAGACTGTGGACAGGTTTAAGAGGGGATAGGACAGGTACAGGGGAGGGTAAATCTGACCAGGCCCAATACAGGTGGAACATCTGGGACTGGGGACAGTATAACCCAAGGGGGGAGGGAGGGACACCAAAATCAGCCCTCAGTGTGGGTGCTGAAAATTGAGCAGTCTCGAGAGACCATTAAGCCTATTCTGCTGGCATTTTTAGTATGTTAGTACATAGACAATGCTGTGATGGCCAACTGACCAATCAGAAGACAGGAATCTTTCTTATTATTGTATGATGAGACTTTACTTTGCTATATTCTCTGAGGAAAAATTGATCATAAGCCTTGCCTTTGACTCATTTCTACACTTTACGCAGCCTTATGCAGATACCATATAAAGGGAGGAAATTCTAGGATACTCTGAGTGAGCCTCTTAATAACAATGTTCCAAGCTTAAAGTGAGAAGAGAGTAAAGAGTACTGCCTGTAGTTGCCAGCTATCCTTTTCCATAGTTTGTGGAAACTGAATCCTTGGATACACTAATCCGCAGTTTATGTACACTGTGAAATACTAATCTGTAGTTTAAATACAGTCTTCAGAATTTCTGAATCCTGCTTCCTATGGAATTCCAGAGTTTCCAAAATTCTGTGGAATTCTGTCTGAGGTGGAGTCTGACAATTTCACCTAGCTCTAACTACTGCTGCACATTTCCTGAAGCTGGGATGACTACAAGCGTCTGCCTGCAAATTCATTGCCCATACTTCTGCTTGATTGGCCAGTAGGGGGCATACAAACACCAGGTGGCCTGCATCCTCCCTCCTTGGGAGCAGAGTACTGGAGTTGAGTACCTTACCTCAGGGCTCAGTAAGTTGCATGCCCAGGCCATCCTTAAAGGTAGGAAACAAACCATCTTGTAGGGAAAGCACTAGGGCTAAAATTCAGAATGACAGTCATCTGGGTTCAGGACCCCATGTGGGTCACTGGTGGCTGACTGGTGGAAGACTGAATGTCCCCAAGGATGCTCACCTCCCCTGGGGTGGGAACAATGCCATCAGTGCTGAGATACTGCCACCTGGGTGGCTACAGGTAGAAGTGCAGCAAGGGTGTCAAGTGGAAAGGGGAAAACACTGGTCAGGGACCCACTCTACAGATGCATTGCATGGGCATGCACATTGGTCCCCCTCGTGTGCCATTGTCTTCCAAGGGGACTAAATGGAGGAAAAGAAAAATGGCCCTGATATTGACTTCCCTGGGGCACTCTGATAGATCCAGGCATGCCCTGCCTCCTCACCTGCCTTCTGATATTATGCCCATTCAAGGGTATACCCCCTGCACACCTTACCCCACCCAGGGGGTAAACTGAGTCTCCATGGTGGATGGCAGGTGCAGATTGGTGGGGGCCGAGGATGAGGTGCAGTGGTGCTCCTGGGAGGCAGCACCAAAGAGAGAAGGGCATAAAATATAAATAAAAAAAAGGAAGGCAAATGGGGGCCACTACCTAGGGGTGTTAATTATGAGGGAGTGCCAACACTTAGGGGTCCAGTCATGAGGGGGTGCCAAATCCTAGGAGGTGCCAGATCTATTAGAAGGTGCATCCCAGGGCCAGAAAAAATGATCAAGAGTATGAGAGTCAATAGCTAGAAAGAGTGGTGGATGCCCTTAACAAGTTCAACCTGGAGAAAAGGAGACTGTGGGGAACACAATCTCGGGCATCTGCATGCTTAATGGGAAAATGTCAGTATTTTACTATAGCATTCTTACATTTCTGACCAGTTTGTTTTTAATGCTAGTTAAGTATTCTGTTTGCAATGTTGGTCTTAAATGTGTTGTAATTTACTTATGTTGTCGTTTTCACTGAAAAATACAATTTTGCAAGGACTGAGATCATGTCTGTCAACTTGTTCACCCTAATGCTGCTGAATGCCTCCTCATGGAAACATAGAAAATGATGGCAGAAGGAGGCCGAGGGTCCATCAAGTCTGCCTATAAATTACCCAGGACCTAGTGTCAATCCAGGGACCTAACCCACCCTCCATACCTTTGTTATCTGTGCTGTTACTGTGCCCCACCCATACTTGAAACCCTTCATGGTCCTAATGTCCACCATCTCATCTGGCAGACTGTTCCATGGCTCTACCACCTTTTCCGAAGAATAATGTTTTCTCAAATCCCTTCTGAAGCTACCACCTTACAGCTTCCACTTGTGCCCATGTGTCATTGTACCAGTGCTCCTATTGACTAGTGCCATGTGAGACACTATTTATGCCTTTCATGAACTTAAAGTTTTAGTCATATCCCCCCTCTCATTTCTGGTTTCCAATGAGTACATGTTCAGTGCTTTTAGCCGTTTCTCATACAAGACTCCCTGCAGGCCATTTATCATCTTTATCATCCTTCTCTGCACAGCCTCTCTCCTGTCCTTGTCCTTTCTAAGGTGAGGGCTCCAAAACTGGACACAGTATTCCAGGTGTGGTCTCACCAGAGAGTGATGAAGGGGGAGGATCACCTCCCTGCTCTTACTATCTATTCCCCTTCCTGTACACCCCAACATCCTGCTTGCTTTGCTGTATGCTTTGTTACACTGGCTTGATTGTTTCAGGCTGTCACAAATGATGACTCCCAGGTGTTTAACTGCATTTAGCCAATACTCTGTCAGGGGTTACCTTTCTCTAGGTGCATTACCTTGCACTTCTTCACATTAAACTTCAGCTGCCACACATTTGATCATCTTTCTAGTCTCTGAAGGTCCTCCTTTCGCTACCTAACTTCCTTTGCACTGTCCACCCTAACTCTAAGCTTAGTGTCATTGGCAAAAAGGGCAAGATTACCCTGAATTCCCTTGCCAATGTCACTAATGAACAAGTTGAAGAGGACAAGTCCTAGGACCGATCCCCGAAGTACCCCACTTGTGACATCCCCATCTGTTGCTCTCACTCTGTTTATGAAAACCCTCTGTTTCCTGCCCCTCAGCCTGTTTCCCACCTACTTGACTATGTCCTTTACCATTCCAAGGTCCTGTAACTTCAGCAGGCCCCCATGAGGCACTTAGTCAAATGCTTTACTGAAGTCACAGTATAGGAGGTCCACTGCATGGCTCCTGTCCAGCTCCCTAGTTACCCAATCGAAAAAGACAATAAGGTTGGTCTGGCATGACCTCCCTGTCACAAATCCATGTTGCTCACTGTCCTGAAAACCATTTGCTTCCAGGTATTCCATGCTGTCCTGCCTAATAAGGGTCTCCATCAATTTTCCCACAATAGAAGTGAGACTGACTGGCTTGTTATTTCTCGCCTCTCCTGTCACCTCCTTTGTGGAATGGCACCACATCAGCCACTCTCCTGTTGTTGGACAGTACCCCTGTCTATGCTGAGCTATTAACAGATGTGCCAGGGGGTCTACTGGCTCTTCTGCTTACTCCTTTAGTACCCTTGGATGCATCCCATCTGGGCTGGGAGCTTTATCTGGCTTGAGGGCCACCAGGCCCTTCTGGACCTTGTCTTTGATGAATACTGGAGTTTTCACCCTTTGGATTCCTCTAACGGTTGCATTGGTGCCGCTCTTAGGTAGGGGACCCACTCCCTCCCTGGTGAATACTGAACAGAAGTATTTATTTACGACTGTAGCCTTCTGTCCATCGTCCTTGATTATCTTACCATTGTCCCACAACCTGATGATCCCTCTCCCTTTTTTCTTTTTTCCAGGATGTATTGGAAGAAGTTGTTTTCCCCCTGATTTAATCCCAATGGCAATATACAGCTCTGTGGCTGCCTTTACCTCCCTCACAGTTCTTTTTATTCTCTGGTTTTCTGAATGCACTCCTTCCACTCCTCCTCCCCTGACTCCTTTTAAATCTGAGGAATGCTTCCCTCTTGGCCCTGAAGACTTCCTTGACCTTAGCTGAGAACCATATAGGTTTTTTGTATTTATTCCTCTTAACAACCGATTCGATACAAAGTATTGTCGCCTCGAGAATGGTCTCCTTAATAAACCCCCCTATGTCTTCCATACCTGTTGTATCCCTAACATTGGCCAATCTGTCCCTCACCAACAGTCCCACTTTATTAATGTCAGGTCATTCAAAGTTTAGGACCTCAATCTATGAGTGTGTTCTTTCATCCCTTAGGGACAACTCAAATCGGACTGAGTTATGGTCACTGTTAGGTAGCAGCTCCCCAGTCCTTACTGCCCTCACTGCTTCTGAGTTTGTGAGTATCACATCTAGGATGGATCCTTGCTTGGTAGGATTCTTCACCAGTTGGGTCAGCAGACAGTTCTGAAGGGCTTCCAAAACAGCTTGGCTTCTAGAGCTCTTAGCTACTGGAACACCCCAATCTATACCTGGTAGGTTTAAATCCCCAGCTATGACTGCCTCCCTCCTTCCTGTCACCCTTCTATTTCCTCTGTAAGTTCCTTGTCCCTCACCTCTTCCTGCAATGGTGGATGATAAATCACCCCCATGCAAATGTTCTTACCCAACATCACTGTGAGCTGCACCCACAATGACTCCACTTCCTCTGTATCACTCCTGACAGATCCTATACAACATCAGTACCCTCCCTAACACAGACAGAGAGCCACTCCCCTCCCTTGCCCACTCTTCTGTCCTTTCTGGAAAGTAAGTAACCTGGTATTGTGAGGTCCCAGTTGTTGTAGCCTGTGACCCAGGTTTCCATGACGGCAACAAGGTCCACCCTAGCATCTGCCGCTAATACCTGTAAGTTGCTAATTTTATTGCCTAGGCTCCTGGCATTGAGGCGTACTCCCTCCCAGGAACCACCTAGATAGCTTTTGTTGGCAGTCTGTGGTCTTCCCTCCCTCTACCTAGACCCTCTCTACCTTACCCTAACTGTGCTCCCTGCCTTTCTTTACCTGCTTACTTTCTGCCTTGGATGTAACCTTATGCTCTAATCCAGTGAGTTTGTTTCCAGTCCCTGTTTGTGGGGGAGAGTTAGCTAGGTTCTCTCCCTTCCTTCCTACTGGTCATGGCAGTTTTCTTAGCATCTGGCTCAACCTCAGTTAGTTCAAACATCCAATATAGATGTCAAACTTCTGCCCTAGCACTCTTACCCCCTCCCTCATTTTGTGGAGTCCATTGTTCCTGAAGGGATCCGTGATGTTGGTGTGACATCCCGCACAGCGAAGTCCCCAACAGTGACAAAAACCCATCAACACCCTGACACCACGCATACCCAGAATAACCGGCAGCACTGTGACACTGACTGCCACACTTGATCCCAGAATGTGTGGGGCCAGCCTTACATTCCCCTATTTTGATATCTAACTCACGTCACACAGACAGTGGAGTTAGATATATGCCCCCATCGCTACAAAGTCCATCACAGTGAAATCCCTATTGCCACAAATACAGCCTCTGTTGGGGGTTCACTGTGCGGGTGTCGCTGTCGAGATTGCATACCATTCCTGAAGTTCCTCTGTTCTCAGAAGTCTTCCCAGTTGCCTACAAAGTGGAATCCCTTTCTTTGACAGCATTCCATTAGCCACTTGTTAAATTTGCCTATTTCTGCCTTTCTAATTTTCTCCTCTCTCTCCCACACCCCACACAGGGAGAGCCACTAGAGGGACATAATCTTTATCTAAAGCAATTCCTGCCTGTTGTTAATATAGATACCTTACTAAACTACAGCTCCCCTACATCTGAAAATCCCTCTCCTCCATACTTCCTGCTTAGAAATTCTTCCTCTTCCTGTTCCTAAATCAATTAGTCACTAATTTCACTGCCTTTATCAACAATGCATCCCCTACTCTCCTTGCTCACCCTTGTTCTGCTCATATCCCTCTCTTTACCACATCCACTTGCTCTCTACTCACCTATTCCTAATAACTCTCCCAATCCCATCAGTTACTATCTCCAGTCCTTTAGCCTGATCCATGCTATCACTCCCTCCCCGCCATTTGAAATATGGTCTCCCTCTACCACTATTCCTCATGCAGTTTTGATAACGGTGTCCACTTTCACTGCAGTTCTTCACCTTCTTCTCCCTCAGTCATCCACTCCCTTCTCCTCAAAACTGCCAACCTCCTCACCAGCTCCTTCAAAATCCCCTAAGCTTCATTTTCTCATACTCACCCTTCTCTTGCTCTCAGCTGGGGATATCCACCCCAACCCAGGCCCTATTGCCCCTTGTTCCTCTGGTGCTTCCTCTACTACCTCCACCCACTCTCTTCTCTCAGCCCTCCCAAAGGGCTTAAAGATTCTACATCTTAACACCTGCAGCTGGCTGCAAAAAATAGACCAGATTCATATCATTTTGTGCACTCTAAAACCAGACATTCTAATCATTTCAGAAACTTGGCTAAAGAACACTATCCCAGACCACTTGGTCTCCATTCCTGGCTACTCACTACTAAGGCAAGACCGTGCTGTCAGAGATGGTGGTGTGGCCATTTATGTCCTAGTCTCCATCCAATATTCCATCATCTACTCATCCTCCAGTCCTGAGACCCATGATGCCCTAGCTATTCATGTGAACCTCCCTTTTACTCTCACAGTCTTTGTAGCAAGCATATACTGCCACCCAAATGTCCATCCTTCGGTAGCGCTAGACCTCCTTACCTACATCACTTCTCTTGTTCGCTCTGGAGAATTATTCATTCTAGGTAACTTCCATATAAATTGGTTGTCACCTAAAACTACCAAAACTAAAAATGAAATTGGAGCGCTAAACCTCTCCCAACTGATCTCCGAACCCATTCGCCCAAACCACAAGACACAACAACACTCCCTACTCGACTGGGCCCTTATCTCCCACCCCCACTATGTCATCACTCTCAGTGACCATAACCCAATATTCATAGTTAGGAAAGTCCACAGAACTAAATCGCCACACAAAACCATACAGCTACGCTCTCTCAAATGTCTTGACCTTGAACCTGTCTTGAGTAACCTTGCCACTTCTGACTGGTTCCCCCTAACCTCCTTCCCTCAATTGATAAGGCCCTTGCCTACTTCACAGAAATCTTTCTTGCCAACTGGAACACCTTTGCCCCACTCAAACAAACCAGAGACAGAGGTAACCACTTACCTTGGATAACCCCTGAACTTCTGGCCTGCTTCAGGGCTAGAGATTGAGCCTGGAAGTGTCATAAAGCTACCCAGCATCCTAGTGACCTCACAAACTACCCCATGCTCAGAAATGCTTGCAACAGGTCCGAATATTTCAAATCTGTCTTCATCACCAACATAAATTCCCCTTCAAAGTTCTGGAAGGTGGTCCACACCCTATTTACACCCTCATCTCGCCCACTGCCCCCGGTACTTAAAGTAAATAGCTCACTAGTGTCTGATCCATCAGCTGTAGCTGTGGAATTTTATTCCTACTATTCCTCCTGAGCCACTGAGCTTCTGAAATCCCTCCCCTCCCCTCCTATCCTTCCCCCTCACCACCCTCAACCAGTGTGCCCCTCCACCACCCTCCTACCTTCCCTTCTCTTTCGCTACTGTATCCCCAAATGATGCCCTAAGTGCCCTCCTCACCATCAACCCCTCTAAATGTGCCTCCCCTGATAGTCTTGACCCAAAATTCCTCTCCTTCTTCTCTTCAGCCATTGACTACCTCCTCTCAGTAATCTTAAATCTCTCATTCTTTACTGCCTCGATCCCCTCTTCATGGAAACATGTTGTGGTCCTCCCTCTACCCAAAGGGGGTGACCCCTCATCCCCTGGCAACTATTGCCCCATTTCTCTCCTCCCTACCCTTGTCAAGCTTCAAGAACACATTGCTCTCTCCCAACTCACCTCCTTTCTCTCTGATACCTCCTTTTTCACCCCTTTTTAGTCTGGTTTCAGAAGAAAACACTCAACCACCACCTCTCTCCTATGGCTCACAGACTCCATCCTAACTGGAATGGACAATGGACAAATTACCTCTGCCATTTTTGTTGACCTGGCCAAGACCTTCAACACCGTCTCTCTCTCTCTCTCCCTTCTCCTAGACTCACTCATGGCAGCTGGCCTATCTTTCTCTGCCACAAACTGGTTCAAGGCCTACCTTATTGGCTGAACCCAGTCAGTTAAGATCTTGGATGCCACTTCCCCTCCTCTCCCAATTAGCACTGGAGTCCCCCAGGGCTCTGTATTAGGGCCCCTCCTATTCTCCATCTTCTTAAATGACCTTCTCTCTGTTTGCTCCCCATCCTCTGCTATACATACTGTATATATGCTGATGATAGTCCTGTATGCATCTGGCTCCTGTCCTGATGAGGTTACAACCAGCTTACAGCAAGAGTTTGACAAGGTTCAGCTCTGGTTGGCTAACCATCAGCTTTTCCTCAATGCCAAAAAGACTGTCTCCATGACTTTTGGCACAAGGCAGAGACTCTCTAGGCTTCCCTCCCTACCCACTTTCCACACCGTTGATTAGACTTTACTTGATGACATATCCTCCTACAGGTACTTAGGTGTTTGGTTGGATCAACACCTAAACTTCTCTGGACATATTGACGCCATTCAGAAAAAACTGCTTCCCAAACTTGGCACCCTGTTCAGGAACCATAGTTGCATCCCTCCTACGGCTAGGCATGAATTTGTTCAGAAGATGATACTGCCCATTTTCGACTACTGTGATGTAGTCTATGGTGCTTCCACTAAGTCCTCCCTGGCCATGCTGGACACCCTCTTTGATTCCTTCTGCCACTGCTCCCCTTGAGACCATCACTGTGATCTTTATTGTGTCCTATCCTTCCCATCTCTTAGAAATAGGCAACTCTCCCACTGTGCTAAATTCACCTCCAAGCACTGGTTGGGTGAGCTCCTTTCCTACCTCACCTCCTCCTTTATAACACCCCCTCCACCCTCCCATTCCCTTAGATTGTCAGATTTCCATACCCTTGTTGTCCCCTGCAGAGCCACCCAAATCAGCCAATCCGGTTTCTCTCACTGACCTCCCAAAAAATGTGGAATTCCTTCGCACCTCAAATCCGGCACTCATCCTCCACCTACTCCATCATCTCTGCTGTCAATAATTACTTTGCACCTACCTGCTCCTGCCATGTCACTATCTAATTCTCTCCTCTAAGCCCTGGACAAACCCTACCTCTCTACCCTCACTTTCACTTACCACCTCAAGGGGCCTGTATCTCTGATCTACTACCTTCCCCAACCATCCTAAAGGAGTCTGTCTGGTACACTGCGTTATCCCCTTCTCTCTGGTCCCACCAGTCCCATAGCAGGGTTCCTTGCACCCTGAAGGGGGTTCCAGGGATATGTCTCTTTCCCCCCTCTCCCTACCTCACCCCTCCCCCCATTCCCCTTTTTCTTTCACGTAAGCACTTGTTCACTTATTTACCTGGCACTTATTATTATTCACTCTTTCTACATGTTAT
The DNA here is from genome assembly GCA_016271365.2 of Neoceratodus forsteri. Classification (NCBI taxonomy): domain Eukaryota; kingdom Metazoa; phylum Chordata; order Ceratodontiformes; family Ceratodontidae; genus Neoceratodus; species Neoceratodus forsteri. The sequence continues at coordinate 150,344,930 of JADMNL010000028.1, forward strand.
GCTCAACACTGTCGTGACACTTTTTGTAACACCTGCCTTACAACTGTATGCTATTGTTGATCTTGTAAATTGAATGTTTAACGTCTCATTTCTATTGTACCCCTTCCCCCGGGTCACACCGGGAGATGAGCGACTTGTTGCTCAATGTGCCTTCTTGGTAAAACATTTCGATAAATAAATAAATAAAAATAAATAAAAAAATAATTTTACCAGTTTCTCAAGGCTCTGTTTGGCTGCCTTTGCCATCTCGTTTGCCAGTTCATTGGTTTCTAGGTGAACCAGTACTGCCAGGCCTTCTTCCACTCTGTTCACTATCCTCCCTATGCGTTCCACATTCTGTTTAGCTGAGGTACTGGGAAGGCACCTTACTGTCACCTTTTTTTGTGTGCCCTCATCCAAATATGACAGCACCTCTAATCATAAAGTCACCCACTACTAGGACTTGTTTCACCTGTTTTTGTTTTTCTTCATACCATAGGGTGCCACTACACTGTTCTACCTAGGCCTACGGACTGACATGAGGTTCCGCCCCACAGGTTCTGGTTCCTGCTTCCTTGCAAAGGGTGCAAAACAGTTTGTGGTTGGCATGGGGTAGGCATGAACTGTGACCTTCTGGTCTGTCCTTACCTTATGTTCCCCCACCACCACTCTCCATCCTCCTTGGGCCAGTGAGCCTCTGTGGGATGGGGGACGAGCTCCAAGTTAGCTGGTGGCACAGCCTGGATATTTCTACACAAGCTGCCTCCAGCTGAACCCTGAGCTCAGCAAGATTCTGGCAGATAGAATAGTCTCCCACTCTCCAGAGGAGCTCCCTGGAGATGAGCCCAACAACCATTATGTTCATAATCCCCTTATTGACTTACCTAGTAAAGTACTGCAGCACTCTACAGTACCTAATCTGATTCTAGGCTGATTTCTTATCCTTGGATCAGTCTGTAGTTGAGCAGAGTGGCCGGCTGCCGGCTGCCTCGTTGGGCTGATGCCAGTGGGCAGACTTCACTGTAGTATCCTTTTCATGTTTGTTCTTTGTGTGGAGGGCTGATTGGTGGTCTATGCCCTAAATAGGAGTATGAAATGAACTGCGCAGCCTCTGGTGTGCTCCAATTGGCTTACTGCTCCTTGTTCCCATCTCTCCTCTTCCTCTAGCTCCGTTTCAGGAAGTAGGCTTGTTAAACAAAGAAAAACATGAAACAGCCCTAAAAAACAGTGATTTTGCCCAGAATCCATCCCAAACTGACTTAGCGTGCCTTATGTTATAAAACAAACAGCCAGCCTGTGGTGTGCTCCAACTGGCTGGCTGCTCCGTGTTCCCGCCTCTCCTCTTCCTCTAGCTCCATTTCCAGAAGTAAGCATGCTGAACAAAGAAAAACACTGAACTGATCCAAAACTGGAGAGATTTTTAGCATGCCTTATGTTATAAAATGAACTGCCCATCCTCTGATGTGCTCCTATTGGCTGCCTGCTCCTTGTTCCCGCCTCTCCTGTTCCTCTAGCTCCATTTCAGGAAGTAAGCCTATTAAACAAAGAAAAACACCAAACAGCCCCAAAATGGTGAATTTGCCCAGAATCAGTCCCAAACCGACTTTGCAGCACTCCTGAAGGCATGGAGATTGATTGTTATGTTGCCTTATGTTATAAAACAAACTGTGCAGCCTCTGGTGTACTCCGATTGGCTGGCTGATCCTTGTTCTGCCTTTCCTCTTCTTCTAATTCTGTTTCAGGAAGTAACGCTAAACAAGTATAACCCTGGTGCCATGTCCTAAAGAGGGCTACTACCCCTGCCTTATGTTCACAGTCAAGGTTGAGGAGCCTGGGCTCTGTTCAGTATGGTTTGGGAGTTCATTTCCAAAAGATTTCATAAAAAAGCATGGTGCCTTCATTCAGAGTAAGATTTTGTGGGCCAGTTAGTAAATTGGGTATAACCCCCTGGGATGCTGTACCTATCCATCTCCCTTCCCAAAAAACAACCCACGCACAGAAATTCACTTTACCTTGCACTTCTATAACCAACATGCACTTATTGGAACTCTCTAATAATATGTTCATGGACACAGGTTTAAGGAATAAAGAATAAATACAGATTTATTTATCATTAGGATAGGAATAGGGAGGGAATACCTGGAGCAGGGAGGTACACAAATTAAACATTTGATTTGGTTTGGGCAGAAAGCAATGCAACAAGAAATAAAACAGAGAAAATGTTTAAAACTGTGAGTATGTAAGATAAAACAATAGCCCAACCTCCCACCAGCATGCAACAATAGAACACTAACCCGCCTGTCTGGTACCGGACCCCCCATTTCTAAGCTGAGGTACTCCAGACTGGTGCAGGCCTGTGGTTGCTGCGGGTTGGCTAGTGTTGGTGCACTTAAACTTTGGTAAATGAGATGCTGTAACTGTAGCTCAAACTTGTAATTCAAATGATAACACTTCCCATAAACTTTTTTGCAGGGTAACCCTGCTTACTCACGGTTTTCTGAACACTTGGAATGATACAAACAAGCTGGTGCTGAGACTTTACTGGTACTGGTCTTTACAGCGCTGTGGGGTTCAGATGGCAGTAGGTGGTGCACCACATCAGCAGGAAGCAGGATGCAGAAAGCAGAAAACCACAACGTGGGTTGCAGGGGATGAAGGATTCTGGTCTTTACCTGTCAAGCCTTTCCAAACTTCACTGGGACGGCCTTTGTAAACAGTGTTCACTTGACAGGTCTGTATCTTCTGTCTCTGATGGTCCCCAGAATGGAGGGGGAGGTGACAGGTAGCTTTAATCACCCTGCTGATTTCACCCAATACTGCAGTCACCGTGTTGGCCAGTAGCAGCAGTCAAAGGGTGGAAAAGGCTGGGTATTCCCTACAGGGAAAACAGTCTCAAGATTTAGATTTAATTGAAAAGTCAGCTGGACACTTCCGCTGGCAGGCAGAACAGTTCTTGAGATGATCTTCAAAACCAGGGGACACCAAAGCAGGGTGATCCCCTCAGGAAACAATCAACTCTGGATGACTTTCTTGTCAGAATCTGCTTGGATTCAAATCACTTGACATGTTTTCTCTGACAAAACCTGTCGAAACTGCAGCAGGCAGGATGATTATTTTCTTTAAGGTTGAAAAAACCTTTTCTTCCTTAGAAAATCACTTCACTAGGCTGGAGATCAGCCAGGGGCCCCTCAGACAGGCTTGAAGGCTCTTCTCCAACTGCCACAGAACAGTCTCTCACTTCAGAACTGTCGGTCATGAGTAGCACAGCCTCGAGCTACAACATTCTTTTCCCCTCTCAGAACAATTGGCAGTCTCTGATTGGCTAATGTGGCTGTCCATACTGATACTGGGCATCTGATTGGTTGTTGCTTTTCCATCCAGCAAATTGTTCACTTCCCTCTCCCAGAAACAATTTCACAGTCCTCAAAGGCCTCTGCGAGATCTGATTGGCTGAAAGAAGTCTCAAGGTCTCTGTAAAAATGGCTGCTGGCAAAACATTTTGTGGCAGTCCTTTTTTTGAGAGACTCTAGCAGCCAAACCATCTTGAACTGCAGTTAAATGTTTAGTGGGCTTGATAGCCCATTCTGTGCCCTTTCTAACAACTGCACATATGTGTGTGGGGTGGCAGCCTTTCGGCCGTCGGATCTCCAGTCTTGTGTGGTCCCCTATGCACCAGCAAGCTCCATTCAGTGCAGGGAAACTACATTTCCTAGCAGCCTCGGCTGCTGGGGCCTACGCTTTATGGTGCTTGAGAGCAATTTAAAATAAAACAATATTGTGGCCCCTTGAGCTGTTGGGGCTCCTCCCCCGTGTCTCCAGACCCTACTTAGCTTAGTCTGGGGTCCAGAATCATGGTGGGATCCTCCAATATCGCCAGGAAGCAGCGCATTAAAATGCGCTACTGTGCATGCGTGAACTCGCCTGCTTGCACTTCAAGTACAGTCAAATGGTGGTTCATGTCTTCTGCTCCTCTGGCCCTGCTTTCAGCAGCAAACATATGCTGGGGCTGGCAGGAAACTGCTGAGGAGCTGCAGGACTAAGGCTGGTGGCAGGAGGATCAGGGAGTCTGCAGGGTGGCAAGATAAGCTCCACACTTTTGGGGGGGGGGGAATTACACAAGGAAAGCACCAAATAGCCCACCAAAAATGGTGATTTTTCCCAGAATCAGTCCCAAACCAACTTTGCATCACTCCTAGGGGAGTACAGAGAGAGTTTTAGCTTGCTTTACGGTTTAAAACAAACTGCCCAGCCTTTGGTGTACTCTGATTGGCTGGCTGCTCCTCCTCCTTGATCCTACCTCTCCTCTTCCAAGCGCTGTTTCAGGACGTAAGCCTGTTAAACGAAGAAAAACACCGAACAGCCCCCCCCGAAACATGGATTTTGCCCAGAATCAGTCCCATACTGACTTTGCAGCACTCCTGAAGGAGTGGGGAGAGATTTGTAGCTTGCCTTATGTTATAAAATGATCTGCCCAGCCTCTGATATGCTCTGACTGGCTGGCTGCTCCTTGTTCTCACCTCTCCGCTTCCTCTAACTCCATTTCAGAAAGTTAGGCTATTAAACAAAGAAAAACACCAAACAGCCCCAAAAAACAGTGATTTTGCCCAGAATCAGTCCCAAACTGACTTTGTTACGGTAGGTCCTTAGCATAACTGATACGTTGTCAACATGTGGGGGTCTACGTCTCCTATCGGTTGTGTGAGTATCTAAAATGGTGCCACAGCTATCAGTAAACTGGTAAATATAATGAATATGATAATGCAATTTTCTTTAACACTGATTGAAAACAGACCATATGACTTGAAGGAAGCCATTAGTAGGGTTGTGACACTAGGAGTTTTATGGTAATTCGAGCATTGCGAATGCTAAAATGGGCAGTCTGAATACGCTGACTGTGACTGTAAGCATGCACACCAGTGGGACCTCTTCCACAGCTGCACCTGATGCTGGCGCATATGCTTAGAGAATCATGATGTCAGGTGTAAGTCTAACAGCCAGAGCTGACGAAGTCTAGGGGCACTGCCCTGCTTTCATGTCAGTGTGCAGAATTATTATGCAAAATGGGAAGCATAATACAAAACATATATGTATTAAAAATATGTCTGAATCAGAGCTGTGTGAAATGAAGAATTCCGCTGGTGACGTAATTTTTGCAGGATTGCAATTCCTGCTCCAAAATGCTTCTCAGAATTTCTTTTTCACTTCTGAGGATTTCTGAAAATCATTTCTATGTAAACTATGGAGTAATTGTCCGTGGATTATTTAAACCATGGAATAATGTTCCACGGATTGCAGAAAAAGAATATGTGGTTTATGTGAAGCGTGGATTGCTCATCCACAAAAATATTCTGCTTTTGAAATTTCAGACTTTTGCTATCAATGAAATTCTGCCCATAGTACTTGCCGACATGCATCTAAAAATGAAATTTTTCAAGACATTCCGGTAATATCAGGGTCTCTTGAAGCACTCAAAGCAGACAGTCTACCCTCATTTCTTCTGCTGGCTTTCAACAGTACTGCATGATTGTGGTGGACTGAGAGGCATCAGTCTGTGCTTACCTGTACTGGGATTGTAGCAGTTACCCATGTTCAGGACCACAGTATTACATACAACAGTAGTGTCAGTGTTGAAAGGACCCAGGGAAGCATGATCATCATCAGCAGGTATCCGTTTTGCTGTGAATGCAACCCTGGGAGTCGCTGAAAAAAAAAAAACAGAAGAGAAAAAAACAACTTAACAGGGTACTAAAACATTCAACTCAAGTGCATTATGTGCTTGTGAAAAGTGATGTAGAAGACATGATGAAAAAGAATTTGCATTTAAAGGGGAACAGTTAGCACAAAGAGCTCCACACCCAAATGTGGGGGCTGGTCCCAATGTGCTCTTTGCATGCAGAAACATTGAGCCTGATTCACAAAGCCCCCCTGAGTGGCGCAAGATGCAGCTTGAGCCAAAAAATGTAGTGCCAGCAATTCACAAATGTAGCCTGTGGCAAATGCAGGCTGCGTGCACCAAAGGGGGCTTGTGCCAGCTTTGTGCCACAAAATGGGCTGCGGTATGGTGCTAAAGGGCTTGTGGCAGATGTAGAATGCCATATTCCCTAAATTGGGATTCACAAAACTCTCACAGAGGGAAACATTCTAAGTACCCTTAGACCAGCCAGGGCTGGTCTAAGAGAACTTAGAAGTGTATCCTCTTGGAGGGTTAGGGTACTTGTGCCATGCCCCCCGAAGCCCCAATCCTCTTGTAATAAAAAAAATAACATCCCTGATTGCTAGTGGTCCCCCCCCAGTCCTGATCCCCTTATAATAAAACAAAATAATGTTCCTGGTGACTAGTGGTCCCCCTAGCCCCAATCTCCATTGAAATAAATTAATGCAGGTCCCTGGGGGCTAGCAGTCCCCCCCAGCCCCAATCCCCACTGAAATAAATTAATGCATGTCCCTCATGGCTAGCAGTCCCCCCCCCAGCCCTGATCCTCATGTGATAAATAAAAATAACATCCCTGGTGGCAAGCAGCCCCCCACCCCAATCCCCATGTAATACAAACAAATAACATCCCTGGTGGCTAGCAGTTCTCCCAGACCATATCCCCTTCTTAGCACTGTCATCATATCCCTGGTGGTCTAGTGGAACCCCTCCTCATCCCCGATCTCCCCATAAATAATTAATTATCTTTCCCTGGTGGCCTAGTGGACCCCCTCAATATCCTCAGTCCCCCCCCCATAAATATTTCTATATATTTCCCTGGTGGTCTGGTGGACTCCAAACCCCAGCAGGTAGTGCCCCACCACCTTGCTCCTCCATCCCATCCCCCAGCAGTGACCAGCAGAGCCCTCCGCTTACCACCATGGCCGGTCACCCACTGAGCTGTCAGGAGCACGCACTGTCTACCATCCATTTCTAGAATATAAAGTTAATATGTAACACATTTATTCTCCTGATTTAAACTGCTTTCACCTATTCATAAGATCTATTATGTTACTCAATTGTAAATCCTTATTTCTGCAAATCTTAGAATTTAATGGTATGGAGCTTTGCTAACTAATGACAGCTGGTTTTAACAGTCATAATGTTACATTTTGTTTGTTCTTATTTAACTTGAACTGTGTTTGCATCACACTGCTTTTGTATTTTTGGAAAAATATAAAAAATTGGTATTGGAGTTGTTATATAATATCTATAATTTTTAGAGTTGTAAATCCATGGGGTTTCCCTAACAGAATCTGAACTGTGTTTTATTTTATTTTCATTGTCTAAAATATAATAAAATATTAATTGGGGAATCACACTATCATGAACATGTTGTTCAAACACAGTTTCGGCAAGCATTATCTAGCACTGGACTTTCAGCCTGTTAGCACCTTAATGAACCTTTGAAAATACTGCTGTGTATTGTATGCATGCAGGAAACCCTCGTTTACATGGTCGCATTAATATCTTTAGCATTAACCAGTTCAATTCAGTTTATTGTGAATGGATAATACACTAATGGCTTAGCAACCAACTAAGTCCATTATTTCAAATAGCAGCATTCATATTAACAGACTATTGGTCTTGGTATTAAGAGTAAGAGCATCACTGAGCCAGTTAGAATGGAGCTAAAGTGTTCAAAATCAGAGAAGTGACTGGGATAGAGGATTGTCTGCAATGGATGTGCCAGGACTCAAGCCTGTGGGTGACATTAGAGGAATGGATCACAACTGTAGGGAAGCTAGTTACTAATTAACATGCAGGATACTGCATTAATAATAAGCTTAAATTAAGTTTTGGATAAAAAAATAAAAATAAAAAACTTAGCATCATAAACTGAAATACTTATTTCATTTTTGAAAATGGGTAACTGGGAAAGGCACACTAAGCTAAGGCTTGTTTTCTGATGCAACCCTGGGGAAGGAGTGTGGTGAGGGGTACAGGGAGACAAATCCAGAGAACAGTGAAGTGCAATCAATATTAATAAAACAACAGTCAGGAATGTATGAGCTACAAAGGCAAAATAAACAGTGGGACGATACAGACAAAAGTACAACAGTACAGTGACATTAAGAATCAGGCAAAAATGTAAATCCGAATGAATATCAGTAAAAATCTATTATAGTATACTATTAGCGAGAAGGAAGAGAGAGAGAGAGTATTGTATATCATTACACATTGTACTTATGTACTTTGCATACTGCAATAAGAGCAAACAAGACATAATATAGAGGAATTTATTTTACAATTATTTTGGTCAGGAAAGACATGATGCTGGGGATCATTTCTAGGTGCATCCTGGGAGCATAGGGAAGTTAAGTGACTTGCTCAAGGTCACATAGCATGTAAGTGGTGGCTGTGGGATTCAAACCCACTTCTCCAGGTTTGCTGCTCAGTGCTCTTTACCACTATGCTACACTGCCTCCTAATTTAAATATTTTTACTTTCTGGTTATGTACAAATATTGGACTACTTGTATTATTCAATAATATTTATTATTTCTGACAATGTTTAGTGTTTCTGTCATATGGCTGAGTTATACATTATATAAATGTAATGGATTACTTTTTATCCTACAGTGTTGCAGTGCAGGATTTATGGAAGTTGACAAAAACATATAAAGCCTGGGGGTGACTAAAGGGGAAACACTGGACAAACCAGTAATGGCAGCAAAATTAAAATAGGGAAAATACCTTTTATTTTCCTTAGCTCTTCCTGTAAGCCAGCAATCTTTTCTTTCTGTGTCTGTTCACTCTTTTCTAACTTATCAACTTGTTCCTTCAGCTGGGTCAGTTCCTTTTTTATTGCACATTCGCAGAATTCAGTGTTAGGATTCGCATTATTGTTGAGGCTGAAGCTAGCTTCTCCTTCAGCTTGTTCCGAATATGCCAGGCACAAAAGTCCCAGCAAAGCCAAGGAGATCCGTTTCATGGTGGAGACTAACCTTTTTGCACTCTGTTCAGTTTCTTGCTGCCTGTCTGCTCTCTCTCTCTCTTGCCCTCAACCTTTCAGTCAATTAATAAGCTCTGAACCACCTGGCTGAAACTTTTCACAGACAGGGCAGTGGAAGGATAGAAAAGGCTGCCAAAGGAGGGTGTCTTTGTGAAATCAATGGGTGGATTCAAAAAATGCTGGAGCACACCAGAAAGGGATGGGGGTTAGTGAAGAGCATCTAGGGCCCTCTCATTCGACATTATTTATACAAGAATGAACAAACAAGCTGGTCCAATGACCATTGTCTGCCAATAGATTCTATGTTTACATGAAAAACTGGACTTTAGTAATAAGTCACACCCCTTTAATTATCTATTTGGACTAATCTTTGATGCATACTTATATAATGTATGGACAGTCACTTTTTCTCACAGGGAAAGAGTGACATCCATATATCATAATGCTATCAATATACATCACATCAATAGTATTATTGGATGGAATGTATAAAGAGGGAGTACACAGAGTTCAAGAAGATGTTCTTAGAACTCTATAGAAGAGATGTATCTGTTACAAAAAAAAGTACACCAGATAAGAAACCATCACGTAATTCCATATTGGGGTTTTCTTCTCTTGAGTGGTAGATTTTATTTTTTATTTAAACATTTGGTAATTGGGAAAGGCACACTGAGCCAAGGCTCATTTCTAGGTGCGACCCCTGGACAAGGGTAACAGGATTTTATACACACGAGATAGATACATAAATATATACATATAACACAGATATATACAAATGGATTCATATAATAGCCATATAAGTTTGGCTATATAGGCTAACATTACATTTAGAAAACATGACTACAAATGGATACATATAATAGCCACAATAAGTTTAACTAGAAAGGCTAACATTTATGCAGACATGATACAGTGGCAATATTTTCGATATAGTACACTGATAGGAAATATATAGAAAGTAAGAGATTAAATGCTTCGGAGAAGAGAAACCAGGAATCCTGCATTGTTCAACATTTTGAGGGGAGGATTGGATGATCAAGAGGTGAGGGCGGGGGAAGGTGAGAAGCAGGAGTAGGTGGGGGTGTGGTGGTAGCAAGTGAAGTTGTTGTCTGATAGATCTGTGTGAGGGTGAGTTTCTTAGGAGAGGAGATAGTTTTGTTTCATAGGAAAGGGAGTCTGTAAGACAAGGCAGATTTGCCAGCGGATGAGGATGGTTTGGGCAGTGAGAAAGGATGGGTGCCCCTTGATCTTAACATGTAAGGAGATGGGTTCACTGGAGATAGCCTCTATGAGAGGCAAGGAGGTAGCAGGTTGAACCAAAATGTGGATATTAGGGAGATAGAGTGAATGTAGCGGTGGTGGGATGGAGTGCAATACCGAGGGTGGAGAAGAGAGAGAGCAGTGGTAGGTTCTGAGGAGGAGTTTGTGGCAATATGGCAGAAGACATTTAGGAGGGAGTCTATCCTGGATAAAGAAGAGGCAGGGCTGTGCTGTATACTACATTTGTGTAGTCAAAAATAGGTGTGATCATTTTTGTCAGTACTTCGTGTCTCACTGGCAGTGGGAGGGAGTCTCTATTGCAGCATTGCATACCAAACTTAGGGCAGAGCTTCGAGGTGATGGCTTCTATGTGGGTCGAGAAGTTTAAGCGAGGGTTGAGCCATATGCCTAGATATTTGTATGATGTGACAGCAATTAGTGGTATCCCATCCAGGCAGGTGATGGCAGGAGGGTAGGCTAGTTTTTGCACAGTCCCAAAAGTCATTGAAACTGTTTTGGAGGTATTGATTTCGAGCTGGTTTGTCTGAAACCAGGACTGCATGCTATGGAAGTCCTGCTGTAGTAGGGATTGGACATCATTTAGAACTGGCCTGGATGCGAAGAGAATGGTATCATCCACATATATGTGTATGCGGGACCTTGAGAAAACTGTGGGGTGGTCATCAAGAAACATGGAGAACAGGATGGGACTGAGTATCGATCCTTGGGGAATGCCTGCAAGTGTGTGGAGGGAGGGGGGAGGTGGAGTTTGCTACCCTGACTGAATGCAGCCTGTTGCCATTCTAGGATCTGAATCACTGAATTATGGGGGGGTGGGGGCTAGTCTAACTGCCTTGAGTTTAGTAAGAAGCAGGGGGTGAGAGACTGAATCAAAGGCCTTGGCCAGGTCAACAAAAACTGCAGCAGTTAGGTGGCCTTGGTCTGAGGCAGAGTGGATGTGTCTGGTGACTCATAGCAGGGAAGATATTGTGGAGCGGTGTTTTCTGAAGCCTGACTGGTAAGGAAAAAGGAACTCAGAAGCCGTGAGGAACTCAGACAGCCTGGATTGGACTAGGGCTTCTTGCATTTTGGCAAGGGCTGGGAGGAGGGAGATTGGCAAGTAGTTTCCTGGCATTGAGGGGTTGCCACCCTTATGTAAGGAGATTACACAAACAATTTTCCAAGCTTGAGGAACTGTTCCTGAGGAGAAGGACAGGTTTAGTAGGAATGCTAGTGGTAAGGCGATTTCAGGTGCTGATATGCATAGAAGTTTAGGGTGAATCTCACTGGGGCTGGATTTAGAGATGTTTACAGTGTAGAGAGCATCCAGGACTTCCTGCATGGAGATGGGAGTGAGCAGGAAGGTGTTGTGATGTATGTTTTGGGAGGCTCCTTGGGAGGGGATGAAGAATGGTCTGGGAGTGCACAGGTGGTGAAGAATTTATTTAGGGTGTTAGCTATTCAGACAGGGTCTGTGATTGGTAGGCCATTTCGCTTTAGGGCAGGTGTGTTGGTTTGAGTAGGGCAATCAATGAGGGAGTGGACCACCTTCCAGAAGGAGGAAGGCTATGCGATTTGCAGGTGTGGCTTAAAGTAGTCTGCTTTAGCTCACCTTGGCCTTGGTACAAGCATTTCTGAGGATGTTGTAGGCTTGCCTGGCTTGGGGGTACTGTATTGATTTGAAATGAGACCAGGTCTTGTCTTAGGCTTTGCACAGGACAATAAGTGGGGCAGGGACCCAGGGATGGTGGTGTTTCTTGACTCTTGCTTTGACCAGAGGGGCATGAGAGTCCCAGACCAGGGTGAAAATATGTAGGAACCGGGCTAAGGCTGTATCTACATCTGATGTTGAGTAGGCTGGGTTCCAGTTTGCGTGTGTCAGGTCATACAGGAGAGTGCTGGTATCGAGTGAGTTCAAAGGATGGATTTTTATGTATTTAGGGGCTGATTTGTGTAGTCGGGTTTTCAAGTACAGTAAGTCATGCAGTGGTTACTTTGGGCTTCTGCCATTACCCCAGCTGTGGATATTCTGTGTAGGTGGGAGGAGAGTATCCGATTAATTAAGGAGTAGTTTGTGGAATGGGGATTTTAGCAGGTGGGTCTGTGATTAACTGACGAGGTTTAGAGACTTGATTTTGGGGATAGCAGTTTTAGAGGAGGGGGAAAGCCAGTTTATGATGTCACCAGAATCCCTTGATGGAATTATAGCCTTGTTGCAGATGGACCCCTATATATTTTACTTATTTTTATTTCAGGAACCGTGAAACCCTACATGAATACCTGTTTGTCCTTACATTAATGGACTTACCATAAAAAGGCATTGTTTAGAAATTTAAATAACCCTTTTCACCTTCATACTGTGCATGTTTAAAATTGTTTTCATTTTGATTCCATACGAAATTAACACAGTTTTGAGAACAGTTTATTTTTTTTCCATGACTACACTAAAACGTGTATCTTTTCAAAAAGTATGAAAATATGCTTGGATAATGAAATTAACCTGGCCAGCCATCCAAAGGCGGGCTGCGGAAGTGCACCCAGGTACACAGAAGCCTGGCAGCCCTGGTGGACTAGAGGTACCCCCTCCCATCCCTGATCAATCCAACTCCATCTCCAAAGAGCTCCATAGTGTAGGGCCCCCCTGGACCCAATTGCACCAGAGGAAACCATGGTCCATATCCATAGCAAAGAGGACCCTCACCCACTGCCTTGGTACATATACACCCCTGCTCCACCTATACCCTACTTGTTGTGGAGACTGGCAGTGCCCTCCACACCCTGCTTTGGCCAGCTGCCAATTGCACTGGACCTGGGCCAGGGACCTGCACTCTAGAATGACCCAAGTGGCTGTACCGTGCATTGGGGCATTACGCAAGCTGCAGACCCACCAGTGTGTGCAGCCGTGTGAATATCCCTGGCAAACCGTAAGGGGGAACTTACATACCTCCAATGCATGCCTTGTCGATGCTGTATCTTCCTGCTGTTATACATCACTTCAGGCCCACACTCTCCCCCAATCCCCTTGTGTAACATGCCACCCTCTGGACTGCTGAGATATCCTGGGTGCTATGGGGTGTGGTATCCTGCAATGCCATTTGCAGTGTACACTCCAGGCTATGGATACTGCGTCTGTGGGTCTATGATTGTAAAAACAAATGGGAGGTTGGCTGTAACATGCCTGTTCCGGGACCTGTGTGAGTGGGTAGAGCATCGGCTGTAACCTGCACTGAGCAGTGCAACAGCACTGGGATGATGGAGCCGCATGTGAGCACCTGAGGTGTATGGCCACTGGGCGTTATCACCTGCACACAGCTCGTGCCTATGTATGACACATTCCAGCATCCTACTGCCAGTGCTCCACCACCCAAAAATAAGTTGCCCTTTCTTCTGTGAGCAGGCAGTATAGCGCAGTGTTCTAAGGCTCTGAGCTGCAAATCTGGTGACATCCAGCAGACCAGACTTGGGTTTGAATCCCACAGCTTCCACTTGCATACTGTGTGACCCTGAGCAAGTCTCTTAACCTTCTTGTGCTCCCAGGTCGCTCCTGTAAAAAAGCTTTCAGCTTAGTGTGCTATACGTGGTTAAACAACTACAAAAAACAAAAAAAAATATCCAGGCTAAATATATAGCAATCAGCAGGCATATTCTAGGAAAATACATTGTAAAAATGTGTAAAAGGAAGACCACATTGAAACTGCCTCTCAGCAGATCTGTATTGTGCAAATTCATTAGAAATAATAGGTAAAAGCCTCCCAAAAGCTCTCCACAGCCATATCGGCTCTGACCAAACTTTTTGTATGAGGGAGAGGTCTTTATTTAGCTGTGAGATGAGGTGTTGGGTGCTTTGGGCATTGAAACAGAAGTAGAAGTTTTATCTACCTGGGTTGTTTTGAATTCCAGGTGGATTGAGAAAGGAGAAGATCTGGAGGATGGGCTTAACTGAAGAAGCCAAAGACAAAATCTACCTGTGGAGGAACTATCAAAGCAGGAGTCTGGTGCACCACATTCCGTTGGAAGAACTTTTGAAACGGACCGTAACTGGAAATTTTGTCTGGTGTTCTTTTGGCAAAGGACTGAGGAGTTGGAGGAGTTCCTGAGCCAGGGGACTTGCTATTTTTCTGGGGACTTGTTATTGGCAGTGTGACAGGTCCTGGTCAGGCTTTCCGGGTGAGCAGTAGCTGGGTCTGTGAATCTTGCAGGAGTCCAGAATCTGGGTCCACTGAAGAACATGCCAGTTGTTCTTGCTTTCTTCTAGGCTGCTTAGGGTGTAAGCCAGAAGGTTGACACCATTCGGGAGCCATAGCGGGGGCACAGAAATTCCTGGCATCGGCCTCCTGGGGTAGCATTGGCGGGGCTCCTCTGAAAGTTTGCTTAAACTGGTGCTTTTGCTTTGGCCTCTGTTGTCGGCTGTGAATACAGTCGCACACTGGAGGTGCTGAACTAATGACTATCTAGCAACATTAAGCTCCCCGGAATCTTTTGAAGGTCAATAGCTGAAGGTGGTGCATCAGAAGAGGATGCCTCTGTTTGCAAGTTGCGGTCAGACCTCTTTTCTCTCTTTTTTGGATCATTTTCTGTCTTATGGGCAGTGAGCATGCCTGACAGACTTTGAATCTTTTGTACAACTTTGTGGACTTTCCCCTGTTTACGTGAGAGGCAGCTGGTGAAAGACTGTTTTGGTTATTTCCTGAGAGGTGGGAGCTCTAGAGTACATAATTCAAAACTTGGAGACTTTAGTGACTACTCTATTTACCATTAATAGCCTTATATTCTGCTATAACTGTTTTGTCACACATTTTAGATTGTTTGATTGGGTTAGGTGGGATGTATTTTAGTTTGGGTGTATGTTATTCCTTTTGTGTGTGGTGAGTGTGGAGTGTGCGAATGCTGTTGTATCTGATAGTGAGGTTGGTGGTGAGTGTAGTGGTGGGGGTGATTGTTGGGGTGGTCTTGTTGAGGAAGGATTGTTTGCTACAGCTTTTTAGTGATGTGCTGGGAGGGAAATAAGGTGGTCAGGTGCTACTCCCCCTTCAGGCTCAGGGACCTCCGCCCTTTTGATTATCTCCCCTTGTCAGCAGAGGCCTATAGGAGATGTCGTGCCTTGGGAATAATCAGGAAAATTAAGGGGGGGGGACTGGGCCTGGCAGGGGAGTGGAGGGGTGGCAGGATTGGGGCAGTGAGGACAGGAAGACAGCCTGGGGTAAAATGGGATCAGGAAAGGGGTCCTTCCTGCCTGCTTCCCATACCCAAGGGTTCTGCTGCATGCAGGCAGGTGTCGCGGTCTTCCTTGATGGCTCATCCTACTTGGGCGGTGTTATGTAATGCCAGGTCTGTTAAAAACAAGACTGCTATTATAGCAGATCTTGTTGGGACATCTGATCTGGCTCGACAAGAATGCAGGCCTAGTTTTGGCTTTGGCAACTCCGGCTGGGAACACGGTGATACACTGCCCAAGGATGGATCGTAGGGGTGGGGGTGTAACCATCTGTTTTAGATCAGAACTGGGCCTTGTGGATCTGCCAGTGGGGTTCACCAGATCTTTTGAGTGTATTGTGGGTGTGGGGTGCAGGAGATTGCTCATCTACAATCCACCCAGTGATGGGGAAGAATTCCTGCACGAAGTCTTGGACTTCATTGTTGATGTGATAGTGGGATCCCCCAGATGGTTAATTCTGGGGGATTTCAATGCCTGGATCAACAATGAACTCTCGCATTTTGGTCATGACTTCCTCCAACTGATGACTTCGTTGGGCCTCACACAGGTTGTTACCTCTGCGACCCATATTTGTGGTCACTCATTGGATCTGGTGTTCCTCCTTGGGATGGAGATCACCGACTTGGTGGTAGAACCAGTCGGGTGGTCTGACCATCACACCAGAGGGTTCAGTTTTGTGGCTCCCCCTTATAGGTCTGCCCCCACGGAGATGGTCTGGTACCACCCTTTATGGGGCGTGACCCCAGAGGACCTAATGGCGGTGCTGGACCTTTCTAGTTTGTCGAGTGGCTGCATGGATTCAGGGGAGCTAGTACTCACCTATAATAAGGTGGTTACAGGGACCCTGGATTCCATAGCTTCTGTTCGAGTTCATCCCCTCACTCTTTACCCGAGGTCCCAGTGGTTTGATGGGACCTTGAGGGAGCTGAGGAAAGTAGGTCAAAGGCTAGAGAGGGCTTGGTGCAAATTGGACCTGGGGGTTGACAGGCTTAGATTGATGGACCATTATACAGTCTATCAATCGACAATCACCCATAAGAAGGCAGAATTCCTGTCCAGGGGGATTGCCGCTGCACAAAATCGACCAGCTCTGGTCTTCTGGACTGTTGACAGATTGCACGATCCAATCTGCTTTTAGCCTGGGGGAGCCTTTTCACAAAAGAAGTGTGATGAGTTTGCTCAGTTTTTTGCAGATAAGGTTGCCACCATCGGGGACAGCATCAGCCCAGTCCCCTCTAAAGGGTGCTGCGGAGGTCGACATGTGGTTGCAAACATCCAGTTTGCTTGGATCGACTTTGACTGTCCAGAATTCATGGACATTGTGAGGATTTTCCAGACTTTGAGGCCAACCAGCTGTAGTTTGGACCCAGGTCCAACGTGACTCCTTGTGGGCTGCATTGATGAAATTGGCCCGGTCCTGGCCGAGATAGTCTGGAGTTCATTGGAAGGGGGGATCTTTCCTGATCTAAAGGAGGAGGTCACGCTACCACTCCTGATAAAGCCCTCTCTTGACCCGGACTGTCCGACCAACTACAGACCTGTCTCTAACCTGCCTTTTGTGTGCAATGTTATTGAGAAGGTGGTTACGTTACAACTGGATGATCACCTTTCCATCCATGATGTCTATGATTCTCTCCAGTCTGGATTTAGGAAGAGGCATAGCACCGAGACGGCCCTTGCTCGGGTACTAAATGATCTCCTAATAGCGAGAGACTGGAGAACTCGTTTCTCTTGGTCCTCCTTGATCTCTCTGCAGCATTTGACACTGTAGACCATGGTGTGCTATTGGAGCACCTGCATTTCATCTTTGGACTGTCAGGAACAGTCCTCAGGTGGTTTCGATCATTCTTTGAGGGTAGGATGCAGAGAGTGGTCACTGAGATTTATTCTTCTGATGCTGTCCCCTATCCTGTAGGGTTCCACAGGGCTCCATTTTGTCGCCCATGTTGTTTGTGGTGTACATGCTACTGTTGGGAGATATAATTAGATGGTACGGTCTGAGTTTTCACTGCTATGCAGCTGATACTCAGCTGTATATGTCCTTTGTACCCGAGCAGGATGCCTTTTTGGTGTTTAATAACTGCCTCTCTGAGATCCAGGACTGGATGAGTTGTAGCTGGCCGAGGTTGAACCCAGCTAAAACTGAGGTGTTGGTGGTGGACCCAGATCATCGGGAGGCGGGTCTGATGGCTGGGCAGCTGTCTGGGCTTTGGCTTGGGGGTGTTCAGCTGACCACCTCAGATCATTTGTGTAACCTGGGCGTTATTCTTGATGATGGTCTCACCCTGAAATCACAGGTGTCAGCCATTGTCAAGACCTCATTTTACCATCTGAGGAATATCGCCCAAGTGAAACACCTGGTTCCTCCTGATGATCTTCCAACTTTGGTCCACGCCTTTGTGATCTCTCATCTTGACTACTGTAATGCGTTGTGCCTAGGGCTACCGGGGGTTGATATCCACTGCTTGCAGCAAGTGCAGAATGTGGCAGCCAAGCTTGTGACTGGTACTTCTAGGATTAGCCACATTGTGCCTGTGCTCTGCAGACTGCACTGGCTGCCAGTACAGTGGCTGATCACTTTCAAGGTCAGCTTGCTGACCTATAAAGCCCTATACGAACAGTGTCCTTGCTATCTGCAAGATCTCCTTCACCCCTACTGCCCCCTCCGGCCACTTTGCTTCATGATGAGGGATTGCTAGAGATTACCAGGGTGCATTTGAAGACATCTGGAGCCCGATCTTTTGCTTTTTGGCCCCTACCCTGTGGAATTCTCTACCTTGTTGGGTGAGAGAGTGCCTGACCATCCAGAGTTTTAAATCATCCTTTAAGACGTATTTATTTAGCCTAGCATTCCCGGGTGCTCCAACGTGATGGGAGAATTTGATTATATAGTCTTGCTGTAGTTTATAAATGAATGATTTTATGTATTTTAATGTAATCAATTTTAAGGTGTATGTTTATTTATGTATATGTACAGTGCCTTGATCTGCTGGAAAGGCACTTTTATAAATAAAGTTGTATTGTATTGTATTGTAATAAAGGGTTATGTCATTTGCATACATTACAACAGGGGAAGAGGTGGTGACGGTAGGGAGATGTTTTGTAAAAATGAAAAAAAGGAGTGGGCCGAGGATAGACCCCTGGAGGACACCCCAGGTGACAGGCAGTTTGTGGGAGGAAGCTGAGTTGAATATGAAAAACTGTATTCATTTGGACATGTAGTTTGTTAACCAAGAGGCAGCATGGGAGGATAAGCCCGAGGCAGCTAGCTTATGAGTGAGAAGGGAGTGGTCTATGAGGTTGAAGGCCTTGGATAGGTTTATGAAAATGGCCCCAGTGAGTGAGCCCTGATCCATGGCAATTTTGACATCACTGAAGAATTTAATGAGGAGAGCTGACATGCTGTGGGCCTTGTGGACACCATGCTGGCAAGGGGTGAGCAGGTTATAGAAGTGTAGATATTCTGTAAGTTGGGAGGTGACTATTATTTCAAGGAGCGTGCCTAGGAGGGGCTGTAGAGCAATGGGACAATATTGGGATATGTTATTTGAGACCCCTTTTTTAGGGACTGGGACAACCTTGGCTACTTTCCAGAGAGGTGGGATTATACCAGAGGTGAGGGATAGATTGTAGATGTGGGTGTTGGGTACAGTGAGGTGCTGGGCCCCAGCTTTTAAGATCCTGGTCTTGATCCCATCAGGGCTAGATGCAGCATTCAGTGGAAGGGATTTAAGGAGATGCAGGACCTCACCCCTTGAGATGACCTTCGGGTAGAAAGGAAGGTGGGCTGTGGGGGGGGTTAGGGTCTTGGATGGGGGGACAAAGATGGGAAGTAGGAGAGATCGGTGAAGTGGGCATTGAAGACATTGGCTATAGTAAGGGGGTTGTTGCAGTGCAATCTGTTTATGATCTTATCAGTGGTCGATGATTGGGAAGGAGCACCCAGGAGCCCTTTCAAGTGACCTCAGAAAGTGCTAGGGTTGCCAGTGGAGGTGGTGAGCTTTGCTT
Source organism: Neoceratodus forsteri (assembly GCA_016271365.2). Taxonomy (NCBI): domain Eukaryota; kingdom Metazoa; phylum Chordata; order Ceratodontiformes; family Ceratodontidae; genus Neoceratodus; species Neoceratodus forsteri. The sequence continues at coordinate 150,364,318 of JADMNL010000028.1, forward strand.
TGCAGAAGGAGCTTTTGCCTTGCCGGGTGCGTCCTTTGCAGTGATTATGCAGAGCATGGTATTTTTACCAATCCTGGAGATCAGAAGATGCCTTGTAGGATTGCCAGAGACTATCTCTTTCTTGATAGAGAGAGAGGAGTTTTTTTGTGGAGCCAAGGGGTGGCAGAACTCAAACTCTCCTTCTAGTGATTGGGAATAGTCTATCTTGTAGATTGGAGATGTGTGATTGGAAGAGTTCTAGGGCAGTGTTTACATTAGAGGTGGCTAGGAGGGGGACTAGTCTATGAGCTGGAACTCAGCTGTGCGCGTGATGGGGTCAAGGTGGGCAAGGTTCCTGAAGTTGAGGACTTTGGGAGGGATTTTCGGGGTATGGGCTTTCGAAAGGCAGTAAGTGGGGGAGAGATCACTGATTGAGTCCGGTAGAGTGCCAGACTCCATGATCATGTCTGGACGATTGGTGATCATCCAGTCTAATAAGGTGGAGGATGTGCCTCTTGGGGAGGAACGCATTGGACCAGAGATGATTTGGGATAGGCAGGCTGTACTTATGAGTACTTCATATGAACTTCATTTGGGACTGAGCCAATCAAGATTGAGACCACTCATAACAATTGTGTCATGCTGGCAATGGAGAGTAGGATGGAGTTGATGAGAGCAGTTAGCCCTATGGTGCTGCCTTTTGGTAGGTTGTATACACATAAAATGTGTAATTTTTTTGGTGTGGCTAGTTGTGAGAGTGGCATCTAGGAACTCACAGGCAGAGGCATTGCTGGTGGGGTGAGGGACCAAGGACAGGTTGAGGTGTGACCTAAAGTATATGAGGAGGCCACCTCCACACTTGGAGGAGGGGTGGTCAAGCCTGAGGAAAGAGTAGGTTATGAGGTTGCAAATAGCATCAGTGGTGGAGGGCTTGAGATGAGTCAGAGATCCCGAGTACGTCAGGAGAGTAGAGTGCTGTCCAGGCTTCAAGATTGGTCTAGTTTTCCACAATGCTGTGAATGTTTTGGTGAGCAATTTTAAAACCTTTGAGGCCAACCCATGGTGGAGGGGACAGGGGAAATGGGTTTGCTTCCATGTCACTGGTCAGGGAGAGGTACAGGACATGTGTCCACAGGGAGGTTAGTTTTTGGCAGCTAAGCCAGATATGTGGTCAACTGGGGAGGAGGTCTCCTTTTATGGGTGGGCAGCTGTGAACTTCATTTTGGAGTATACTAGACATGAAGGGTAGGATGTTTTCTGGGAAGTTGCTATTAAATTGGAGAAGTAGAAAACACTGTGGGTGTGTGGGGTATGATGCACAGGATGGACACCAGTTAACGGTAGCAAGTTAGCCAGGGAGAGGGTTAGGAGTAGGAGTCAGAGCACCAGGGTGGGCAGGACTATATGCCAGGCAATAAGGGGAAGCATGTCTGGGTAATGGTTCATTTGCTTCAGGGAAGAAAAATGAGTGGGGGTGGTTCCCTTCTTGTAGAGCAAGCCTGCCAGCAGAGTGAGAAACCCAGAGTATGTGATAACATCATGTAGATGCATTAATGGTTAAACATGTGCTGCAGAAGCAGGATAGTCAAGAAATTCAGTCTACACAGGGCATTTTCTCTGTGGGACTGTTTTTGGATAGAAAATAGCACAAAGCGGTTGCGGGTGCTTTGATTTAGTGCCACTGAATTCTAGTAATGTCTGAATCCAGCTCAAGCATTTCAAGCATTTTCTAGTGCAAGGAAACTTTTCTGGGTGAGTTTGAGAGTACCTTTTGCAAGTGGGGGCTGTGGGATTCAAACCCAAGTCTCCAGGTTTGCTGCTCAGAACCTTAAAGTGCTGTGCTATGCTGCCTCCCTTGTGTTCAGTTATGTGGGTCAGACATTATTTTAGTTCCTGGCACCGCTAGCAGGGGTGTTCAGGTAGCTAATAATCTCTATACTTACTCAATGTGATAATGTTCATAATTTGAATACTGTGCTGGCAATTTCTCAGCTAACATTTTCCTAGACAACCGATGCTAGTAGAAGCCACAGTGCTAACATCTCTAAGACTGCCAGTTTTGCAATTTTAAACAGATTCATATCTGCAGAAACATAGTCTTGTGGCCTTGTTTGATCTTTGTTGTAGGATATTAATAAATGGCTTAGCCAGGTGGCTTCTTGCCTTAGTAATGAAGTTGTTCTTTACAATAAACATTGTTCTTTACAAGAAGCACACTGGAGCTCTAGAGTGTGCTGCAACCTGTCTGGATGTATATTAGAACTGACCATAGGAGAGAAGACCCCCCCCTCAGGTGGGGGATAGACTTTCTTAAAGTCACATGTGCATCAAGCAACCTATCAGGTGTACACAACCCATGATGTCATGACTGTGGAGTGCCTCAGAGATTATCCCTCACAATTCAGTCTACACAGGGCATTGAAGCAGGGATTGAGGTTAGAGTGATGGTGTGATTTAGGTTAGTTGAGATGACCAGATATTTAATGACATCTAGGGGTAATAATTAAGAAGGAACGAATGAGTTTTTAGAGAGACAGAGAAAAAAATTGTAACAGGACTATCACATGACTACACTTTAATGCCATGTTGTATAAGTAAGCAATAAGTCACAATAGGGTGTGCATTGAAAGATTAATGATGCACATGCCAAGGGTGTACTAAGGCATGAGGCTGAAGGCCAAGTGTCCTTACACCTGTGGGAAGTGCCTTGTTAATCCATTAATGTACTCCCCATTGTAGTGTATTGCACTGATAAAAGAGCTCATTGTAGGTAATGAGGATGTCCAGCCTCTGTAATGAGATCCAGTTTCTGACTGTGCATCCTTAGTATTATAATGCACAGTCCTGTGATGGCTGTGCATCCAATGAGATCTCTGAATTTATTCTTGACATTTTATGACACCAACTTCTTATTGCATTGTATGGTTATGTTGTCCAATGTGACATACATGCCATCAAAGCAACTCCACGTTTTGGCCGTATACTTCTCATCTGTCTCTCAGTACAATAACGTCCCTCATTTTACCCCTCAAATTTGCCCTGTCCTACATCCATTCCATGTGGAAAAGGTGCTGTTCTCATTGAGAAGGTGCTGTAAACTCAGAGATTAAAGCAGAAATGCATTATATTCTATGATCCTAAATAAACTTAGCACAAGTAAACACCCTGGTTTTCACAGTGTTCTCAACTTGCATGTCTGATGTTTGATAATATGTCCCACATTATGAGTGCCAGTGCCCAGCAATAACCCACATTTTGAGGGTCTGTGTCTTACATTTCAGTCACAAAAGGTTTAGAGGTACAGTAAGACTGGGAAGGTGAGTATAGCTGGATGAAATACACACATTTACCTACTAACAGCTAATGTCAATAGGATAGATACCTAAGTGCTATATTAAATATTTATATTTTTAGTTAGAATCAATTTGCTGTGGTTCTCACATGATCAATGAATTACAGTTTTTGTGAAGCCTGCAGTAACTGAGTTGCTCATGCTAATATATGTTTTACTTATAAAACTCCTGCATGCCAGGATTGGATCCAAATGAGGTAAGAAACATACTCCCTGTCCTTTCTAAAAAGGCAGCATCTGCTAGTTGTCAGTGAACAGGAATCCTCCCTTGTTTTTACTAACCATACCAAGTTTTTGGACAGTCTCCCAAACCTTTTAGGAAAAATTGTTGCTAAACCAGCACAGTCACTCAAAGCCACATATATACAGTACAGAGAAATACAAAATCACATATACCAATGCAAAGCGTCATAGAATACATATTCAAATCACCATGAAAGACATTAATGGTAATTTGCATATACATACCATGATGCTTTGTGTTACAAGAGTATATATGTGTGTGTGTGTGTGTGTGTGTGTGTAATTTTGCATTTCTTTGAAACCTGGCTTTATTGCCACACCCTTTTTAGGTAACCATTGACTCAGTTTTTTTAGTGCTGAGGTTCTTTGTCTTGTTATGTGCCATACAGTATCATGAAAGAGAATAAACAAGCCACTGTCAAGACAAGGTAAACAAACTCTGGTCAGAGCCTATATGGTTGTGGAGAGCTTATAGGATGCTTTTACCTATTATTTCTAATGAATTTGCACAATGCAGATCTGCTGAGAGGCAGTTTCAATGTGGTCTTCCTTTTATACATTTTTACAATGTGTATTCCTATAATGTGCCTGCTGATTGCTATATGTTTAGCCTGGATAGTTCACAGAAGACATGGCATCTTATTTTCAGTGGGGCTCTACATCTGCACAATATTATGCTGCATTACATAACATCAGAACACACTGAAAACAATATTTTACATTTGGACGTGGCTACCCTGAATAAATACATTATAAAAGTGGTAAAATCATGACTCCACTGAAAACAAGATATTGCATCTAATCTGGGACATCTTGAGTAAATACAGTGCAAAAATGTGTAAAATGAAGATCATGATGACAATGAGCTGTAGCATTTCCCCATCGCTATCCAGAATATAAAATGTAGGATAAGAAATATTTAAAGAGCTAGTGGAGCCAAAACAGGCAGACAGGAAAATTATACACATTTTAAGTAGTAGTAATAAGTTGTAATTTGTTATTTCTGAAGTATTTTTCTATTTCCGTTTGCCCATCAGAAAGTATTTGATTTGATAATATTGTGCTGGATGCATGGAACAGCTCTTAGCCTGGCAGCTGACATAGCTTTCTCTACTGCCCCACACTACATCATCGACAGTGAGATCTCACTGACTGTGACATCACAAGTGAATGACCTGGCAGTCTCTCACTTGCTATTCCTAAGTAGCAGTGATGTCACAGTCATTGAGGTCACAATGCTGATGATATAGTGTGGGACAGTAGAGTAAGATATGTCAGCTGCCAGGCTAAGAGCTGTTCCACACATCACACCTACTAACATCAGGTAAACAATCTTCTAATTAAACAAAGGGAAAAGAAAAAAAAAATACCTCAAATATAACAGGTAATAGTTGGCTGCTTTTATAATCTAATATTAGTTTTAGGCAGTACACTAGCTCTTTAAAGGAAATCTACTTAAGACTTAACTTCACTATGTTCACTGACATAAACAGCTTCTTTATTGTTTTATAATATATTAGATTGCAGTATTTATTTTGAATGATGTGGCCATGAGAATGGTGTTTACAGTGTGTGTGTGTGTGTGTGTGTGTGTGTGTGTGCACGTTTTCTGTAGCTCAATATATTTTTTCCCCCAAAAAGCAAATGCCTGCTGATTGCTATTTAGAAAATGGGCTTTTTATTTCCTTGCATCTGATTGGCTAGTACCCTTGCCAAAGCGGTACCTTAACTTTCAATAGATGCCCAGAAATAACAAGTACCAGCCTATAGTGCCCCTTCACAAACTTAAGTATCCTAGTGCCCACCCTGAATCTCAATTGGCTAAAACACATAATTAAAATTTCATATTGCTGCCATTTTTTTGCTCTCACTTGCCGATACTACCATTGTTCCTACCACAGACACACCATGCCAACTATATGCCAACCATGGCCATTACTATTTTTCCGCTTCATAAAAAGAAGCTTACAATAGTTTCATATAAAACTACCACTAAACCGCCACTTCTACTTCTCCGTAGCAGCCTCTCCCATCCCAGCCCCTTTTGGGACACTGTTGTTCTGTCAGCGAGCCTCAACCAAAACTTCAGAAATGTGCCTGGGTTTTAGCAGCCTTAGTTTTTGACCTCTTTAGACCTCTTCCTACAAAATACCATATACGGACATTTCGCCCTAATTGTCATCTCCACAGTGTGCGGTCCGACTACCTCTTCCATTCAACTCCCAATTTAAAAAGCGCAGACACTCACCTGCCACCTCTGCTTCTCTCCTGTCTTTCAATTCATTCACCAGCTACATAGCGAGAATGACCACCCACCAGCTCTACTCCTGCCCCGAAATTGAAGCCCTACTCAGTAAGTCAGGTTAAAAGGAATGAAATTGGTACACAAACCATCAGTATTTACTGACACATGGCAGGCTTTTTTGTTCTTTTATTTGCAGCTCATGGCTTGCCTAACTGCCACCACCGCTCATAGCCTACATTCCTTGATGGAGAAGAGAATGCTAATCTGTCAGAATGACAGTATAAATTAAAATCAATCATTAAACAAATATTAAAAAAGAGAAACAAAAACACTAAAGCAAAATCCATTTTACTAAACCTGGCACTGTTATGTTGGTGGGGTAACCATAGCAACCAGCTGCATTAAAAAAAACATTGAATGCAGACGGAGGAACTACTTTATTAGGAACTAAGCAAGCAACTAAGAGTTGAACCACTTAAAAATAAAAATAATTAAAAAAATAATTATTTAATACAGCTGCCAATTTTCTAAGTGCAATAATACCCTCCCGGGTGGGCAGTATTGGGCAATACCGAACCTTCCAGGGTCTATAAGGCCCTCCATCTGCTGTGTCAGGCCTCATTATGCCCCTGGGTGGTCTGGTATTGCCCAATACCACCCACCGCGTTGGGTATTATTGCTTGCATAATTAACCCAGATAGTTCACAGAAGACCTGGCATATGTCTGAGACAGTGCTTATCAGACAGTACCTTAAGAGATTAAAAAATAGTGTAAATCTTTTTACATTTGTTCCTGGGAAAGGGTGACATTTATGAGGTATGAATCTTTCTTGAAAGACAATAGTTGCCCAGCTGAAGCTAGTAGCAAGAAAATGTTTAAATGCTAAGTATTTAAATGTGCAAGGTGTTGCATTTTGAAGGAGGGAATTTCTAGTTTAATAAGCAACCAATATTTAATAAGCTGTTTCAGTTTCCTAATGGCCATCTGATAAGCAGCTTTGGTGCTGTCTCCAACATTCTAAACAGAAACAAGGGAGTATTTTATTTCATTTGGCATAGCGATTTATAGTTGTGGAAGGATACATTGAAATGTCTACACACGTGTTCCACATTCCTCCATTTTCAAGCTATAGACAGCAAGATGGCTGTAGGCTCCACCCACAGCCATAAAAAAGTCACTCTGTGGTCAAAATGTGTTAAACAACAAACCTAACCTGCAGTTGTTCACATAAAACATTTGGGGAGTTGTATTATGACAATGCTTTATATGTAATTTGCCACCCTTGATAGAGTCCCACTGTGTCAAAACCCTGAATGTTTGAAAAAAAAAAATGAAAATGGAAGCCTTGGTAAGAAGCTTGGGAAAGCAGTTAGGAGAATGGAGGCTGAAGGGAAGGGCATAGTTCATCTTACTTTATTCACTAGTACCCTTTTCTGAAGCAACGCATGCATTACAAACACACCCATTTGCGCCCCAACCAGCAGCCCTCTCACAGTTAGCTGCCACAGACCTTCACACGTGTTTGACCCTCACTGTGCCCTTGCACCCACACTCTACCCACTGCAAAGGTGACACACCCCAGACAGCTGGACCCTCTGAGCTCAGTCACCAGTCCCCCCTCCAAAGCCGACTGCTCAAACCCTAGGTAAAGTGTGGGTTGAGTCTTATTAAACTTCACTACACTCCTTTCCTTGTATCAGGAAGGAATATGTTTTTTGAGATAGTTTAACCTAGATTTAGTATGCTTCTTCAGAATGATAGTCACCCCAGAAATTCACAAACTATACCACTTTTATTAAAATGCACTATTTACACATTGGCCAAAATAGAACAGAAGTGCTTACAGGAGAAAACATTGAAAATTAACAGAGTTAAACCATAAAAATACAAATTTAGCTTTCCTATAGCTAAAATCAAGCTTACAGATGAAGATATGGAACTAGCACAGTCTCTTGTGTTCAGAGAACTTGAACACATATCACAGTAGTTCTCCCCTTCCAGTGTCAATCATCAGTCAGCAACAAGAAGGAGGTGGCTCAGGAACAGCAGACAGAGCTACAATGTATGAAAAGGGAGAAAAAGTGGAAAATTTGAGCTGCAAATGTCCTGGAAGAACTGAACAGATTATCACAATTTTGAAGTATTTCTAAGGCATTGCTGAGGCAAAAACAATGATGAGGAGTAGCACCTCTTACTGGTACCCAACGTTTTGTGTCACTACCTTGCACTTTAAGAAATAAAAAAACATCAGTCAGCCTGTAGAACTATACACTGTCCGCATCTTCTTTCTTCCTCTTTCATCATGAGGTAGGCCTTTTATGGAGATAACTCCCATGTGTCTCAGTACACAGTTTTCTCTTTAGGACATGCCTCTCACAAATAAAATAATTTTGTTTGTAACAAGATCATACACGCTTTTGCTGGACAACAGGGGTGGCCAGTGAAAACAGCTATGTAAAAACAGCTAAGTCAAATACTGTAACTGAAAATTGCCCCTCCCCGAGATGCATCCCCACTGGAGTTGGTATATATGAGAAGGGTGGTGTGGGGGGCTTGACCCCCGCAAAAACAAATCTTGCTGTATTTGACTGAGCTATTTTGTATTAGCTGTTTTTGCTGGCCACTGCTTTTACTTTAACTGTTTTCACATGGCGTCAGAAACCAGCCCCTCACTATGTTCCCATCATTAGGAAAATCTCAGTTTCCCTGTTTTATCACTGAACAAATATACTCAAACAGCTTTCCAATTTGCAATGCTTTTGGCACCAAATGATTGTCAACAGTATCCCTTTTCCCAGGGTGTCACCCTGCTAGCAGACCCCCAAGAACAGATGCATTTTATTACCCCAAATGACCCTCCTTGTAAACCATTTGATAAACAGCAGAACCATTTGGCCACATCTGCAAACTTTAAGAATTTGTCCTGGCTGGCCTCCCAGTATATTTGCTGGGAAACTTCAACCAATCTGCCAGTTCATTGCATTAAAACATTAGTATGTTGCCATCCCAGTGGTGTGGAGGGCTGAGGCAGTGTTGCTCAGAGTTTCAGAGTTTATTCGTTAAAAAGTGCATTACAAGAAGTATTACACACAAATAATTTACATTAAAATATAAACTAAAAAACTGAAAATCTACACCCCAAGATAAATTAATAAAGTCTCATGTCTAAACGCAGCAATACAAAGATTTGCAATACAGTAAAGCGTTGCAATATCATTAGTGTTCAGAAACAAATTCAACTTCTCTTCTTTTGATAAATTAATCATACTGGATAAATATCTGCCTATCCATCTATCTCGAAATTCGTTTAGATGAGGACATTCAAAAAGTATGTGTATTGAGCTCCATGCCCCTGGGCAACTACCCTTACATGCTAAGGTTGACAAACACATTCCAGTTCATAAAGCCAGAGGTGGAGGCCAAGTTAACATCAAACCTCAGATTCGAAATAATTTAATAATAACAATTTGATTCACAGACATTTATATAAGCTTCCCAGTTATGGACATAGTTCAAAGATCTGAATGTTGGAAAATTAGTAGTATGGGCAAGTCTTTCTATATCTCCTTGTTTCGCAATGTCATGAATTCCAATATGGTAGACCAAGGAGGGGCAGAGGACATGGCCTCCCTAGACTTTAGCAAGGCATTTGACAAAGTCCCACACAAAAGATTAATATACAAGTTAGCCAGCCTTGGAGTGGTCCCAAGGTGGTAGCCTGGGTTAAAAATTGGCTGGACAACAGGATACAGAGTGTAATAGTAAATAGAGTTTACTCTGAAGAAAGGGGGGTTACTAGTGGGGTACCGCAGGGTTCAGTACTGGGACCAGTCCTCTTTAATGTCTTTATAAGTGACATTGCAGAGGGACAGGAAGGAAAAGTATGTCTCTTTGTAAATGACACAAAGATCTGCAACAGGGTTGATATACAAGGTGGGTTGGAAAGGATGAGAAGGGACTTGGCAAGGTTGGAGGAATGATCAAATATGTGGCAACTTAGATTCAATGCAAAGAAGTGCAAAGTAATGCACCTGGGAAACAAAAATCCTGAGGAAGAGTACACAATGGGGGGTGAGATAATAACAACAACAGAAATGGAAAGGGACCTGGGGTAGTCATATCAGATGACCTTAAGGTGGGCAAGCAATGTGAGAAGGCAGTAAGGAGAGCTGGTGGGATACTGGGATGCATAGGGAGAGGCATCACCAGTAGAAAACAGGAAGTTGTTATCCCTCTGTACAGACAGCTGGTGAGACCCCATCTGGAGTTCTGCATCCAGTTCTGGAGACCCCATCTCTGCAAGGACATAGGATGGAGGCTGTCCAGAGGAGGGCAATTAAAATGGTGCAAGGTCTGCACCAGAAGACATATGAAGAGAGATTAAAGAAGCTTAATATGTATACTCTCAAGGAAAGGAGGGAGAGTGGGGACATGATAAAAACTTTCAAATACATCAAGGGAATAACAGAGTCCAAGATGGTAGCATCTTTCAGAAAAAGAGATGTGCAAGAACAAGGGGGCACAATTTGAAGATAGAGGAGGGATGGCTCAAAGGTAATGTGAGGAAGTATTTTTTCATGGAGAGGGTTGTGGATACATGGAACAGCCTTCCTGAGGAGGTAGAGGAGGTAGTGGACTCAAAAACAGTGGGGGAATTCAAGAATGCATGGGACAGACATAAGGCAATTCTAGTGGGGTGTAGGAGGAAGTAGGCTGTTGGTTAACTAGGATCTGCAGCCTATGCATTAGGTAGGGAAATGGGAAGACTAGGTGGGCCAAGTGGTCCTTATCTACCATCAAATTCTATGTTTCGATGTTTCAATCACCATACTATTTAATAGGTCAAGGTTTTTACTACCATATACACGGGCAATAGAAGAGAAGCCCACTTTTTTAAGGAGATATCCAGATCACTCACCCATGACCAAATCTTAAAAGAAACCCTATTATTTAAACCTAAAGTAAGACTGTCCCGCCAGCAGTGAAACAGGACAGCATCACTATCCGTCAATTTACATATTTTTTGAAAAAATCTAAATCATTTAATTAATGCACTTGAGATTAAAGAAGAGATACCTGTTTCGGCTCTTAGAAATTCTGCTGGAATAAACTGTGGCAAGTTAAGAATCAGTCTAATATAAAAAGTCTTAATAGGTTACAACAATCCCACATCCTTGTTATTTCCCTATATTTCAGCTGCAAGCAATAATGCCACATCAACTTTCATGTTATATATTTTTAGTAAGGCTGAAGATGAGTTATTGATAAAACATTTATAAAATGTATTAATAGCAAGAACAAACTGTCTACCTTTCTTTTTGCAGGCCTCCACCTGTAATTTCCAAAATTTTTTATGGTCAAGCACCACTCCAAGATAGGAGTAATGGTCAGTTACATCAATCTGGACCCCATCACTATTCCAACAGAAGTTAAGTTTAGGGGGTTTATTAAACACCATGGGGCAGATATTCAAAACTTTGCACTGGATGCAAACTGTTTGCGCAGGTTTAGTGTCAGGTTAGCGCGGGTCTGATATATTCAAAAGGCCAAATAACATGCACAAACTGCATCAGCACTGGGCAAAATCACAATGTATGCAAGGGGCAAACTGAGGGGACTTGTCAACGCAATGCTATATTCAGTGAATAGTGCTGCGCAAAGTGGTTTTGTGTGACTTAGCGCAATACTTTGCATGGTGCAAATTACCACCCAGGAAAAGATAGTCTTAACCCTGGGCAAACCAGCTTTGTGCGACATTGTGGCTTTGCGCGATGTTTGCGTGGGTTTTGCGTGGCTTTGCATGACCCTGACCAATAAGTATGACACATAGAAAAAGCCATACATAGAGGAAACATGCAACCCACTGATGGCATCACAATGATGCTGTCATCTGCCACTAGTCCCAGCCATGCCAGGCAGTAAGTGGTGACCCAGCTCCCAGTGGACACCATGGCAGTGTAGCCATACAGCACACACCTGCAGACCACCCTTTGGTGGACACCAACAGATGCCAGCACACACATGCAGCACTGTGGGCATGGAGGGTGTTGAGGGAAGGGTGTACAAGTGGCCAGGCTGCACCACAGACTGGGTGCGACCACAGGGCTGGGACAAGCCACACTGTGCACATGGGCTAGTGTTGGGAGTACTTCAACACCAGTGTGCCTGTGTGATCATATGTGCCCCCCAACCACAACACACACAGCCACCATGTATATGTCACTGTGAGCATACCATGCCAGTGGTGCAGCATCTGTGGGTTGCACAACAGCATGACAGTAATGTCCACTGTCCGTAAACACCTGCAAGTTGGGCCTGTCACTGTGTACAGTGCAGTGATCATCACTGCCCTACACACCATAGGCATTGTTGCGACCCTCACACTACTGGCCCCCCTGCTACTGTAGTACCTGATGTGCACTGTAGCATGAACTACAGTTTGACAGTTGCATGCAGCACCACCACCACCTGTGCCTGTGCTGTTTAGTCCCTTGGGGCACAAGATGCTATGCTGTACTGTATAAATGTAGCCTGCAGTTACCGCCGTGCACTCCCAGACTGACCTATAGGCAGAGCTGTGGGCAGACCCAGCTGGCCCCTGTACTTCCAGACTGACCTACAGGTGGAACTGTGGGACCCTGCAATAACGCTGGGCAAACTGCATGCAAATCAGGGCATAATGAGATGCTAATCTAGATGTTTGCCCAGAGATTATCTAAGTAGGCTCATTTGCATGTCATTTTTGAATATAGCAAAGTTTAGCCCCGGGCAAATGTGATTGCATCGGGCAAATGGCTTAGCTCCGCACTAAACCCACGCAAATGTGTTAGCGCAGTGCAAACATTTCAGATATGTTGTACATTTTTGCACAATGTAATTTCACTTGCGCTGCTGCTTGCAGCTTTACTGAGTCCACGCCTTTGCTGGCACACACATTGGCCACATAGCTCACCTCTACCTTCCTTTGCATCATTGTGAATTTGGCTGCTGTTGTGGTGTGCACTTCCTGGTTGCTATATTCAGAGCTGTCATATTCCTGGGCTATGTTTGCACTGCACTCCCAGCCCAGTTTGCCACATTTATAGCCAAATGAAGTTTCTTTAAACATAATGTGACACAATCTAGTGCTTTTTGCAACCCAGTTGCAGAAGTCGACACATCACTGCATCACCTGCATGAAGTATAATATTTAATTTAAAATGTCCCAGTTTGGGTGCATCAGTGTCCATCTTATCCAGGGAATGCACAAGGCTATCGATATATATATATATATATATATATATATATATATATGTATATGTATATATATATATATATATATATATATATATATATATATATATATATATGTGTGTGTATATATATATATATATATATATATATATATATATATATATATATATATTATATATATATAGAACAGCAATGGAGCTAATAAGCATCCTTGTTGAACCCCTTTCTTTGTTTGAATTGGCTCTATAAATCTCCCATCTTTAGAATATCTTATCTGTATTGATGTGTCTGTATGTAGACTTTGAATAAGAGCAAGACATTTCATACTTATGCCCCAAACCAGAAGTATGTCCCATAGTATACTCCTGTTCACATTATCGAAAGCTGAAGATAAGTCTAAAAAAGCAAAATATAATGGGGTTTTCCTTGACTGGGCTTTTCTCATTAAATGATCAATCGCAAATATACAGTCAATGGTGGAATGATTTACTCTGAATCCAAATTGCCTATTAGAGAGAATTTTATTTTCAACTACCCAAAGATTAAGCTCATTCAATAAAATATGTGTAAATATCTTAGCCACAATATTCTGAAGAGCAATGGGTCTATAATTCATGGGAAGAGCTCTATTCCCCTTTTTAAAAAGTGGCACAATTTCTGCCACTTTCCATAAGGAAGGTACAGTATCTGTATCTATTACATGTGTAAACAATTTATACAGTACATCACACCACCAATTAACATCAAAATGAAAAAAATCAGCAGGGATGCCATCAATTCCTGGAGCTTTATTTTTTTCTGAGTTTTAATTGCTTGCTCAATTTGTAGTCTGGTTACAGAGAATAAGATTTTATCAGAATAGGAGGGATTACTTAACGGGGGTGTATTATTACATCCCTCAGTACTGAACTCTGCCATATATAGTTCTTTGAAATATAGACACCATACTCTGTCTGGGATAGCTGCTTCTATATTTAACCCACATTTATTATCGGCTAATGAATTTAATCACCAGAAATCTTGATTATTTTTATATTTAATAGCCTCTTTAAATTTTTGCCATATAGTACTGTTATATACATATTTGTTTCTTTTCAATGAGAAGTCTATATTCCTTACATAATTCTATAAGTGCCTTATTATGTCAAATCAAAATTTTTCCTATGTAGCCAGATTAATTTGTTCAGTACCTTTTTGTAAGTACGCATTGAGCATCATACCATGGAGTATAGATCAGGGTAGTTCCTTAGATTGTGTTTCTGGTTGTAATTCATTCCTCATATACTGTACTCAGTTAGCTCTTCATAATAGTTAAGAATCAAAGTTTTATTTGAATTTAGGAGCTGATTTTTCTTATGTGTAACTTCTTTGCTTTTGATTAAGTTTTCCATTTTGTGCAGAGTTAATGGGTCCCATTTAACACGTTTATTTATAAGTTTCATATGTTCATCCATTTTGGTCTCTTTCAAATCATTCTTAGAAATCTTAACATTAGATTGTCAGTTGATCTGAATAGATAACGACAAATGATCAGAACTGCCATCTTGTAAAATGTTACAATTTACAAAATGAGAAAAAGGCTACATTCACTAGAGCAATATCCAAAAATGATCCTCCAACGTTGGTAGGAAAGGTAATGTCACCTACAATAGCCCTATTCTTTCTCCTATTAATAATACATAGATTGTGGCTAACAATAAAATTCATAAGGAAAAATAAACTTTTTTTTATCTTTTTTAACATCCTTGGAATGTCTAATAGGGATATAATGATAAAGCGAAAACTCTTCTGAACCTAAAAAACAGTCTATCTCATTGAAATCACCAGTATGAGCATTTCAGTTGCCATTTAGTAAAATATGCCTTAAAACATCATCACAAGCAAGGTTATCCAAAAAACTGGAAAGTTCCCTCAGCTGAGCAGCAGATTTCTCTGACTTCAGGCTAGGAGACAGAAAGATATTTACCAAGAGCAGAGATTCTTTCTGGGATAAATATAGATCTACAGAGACCCAAATAGAATTAAAAATATAGGGTTTGTTCAGAAACCAGTTGTTACGTGAATCGACCAGAATCATCAGACCACCCTTATTTCTTCCAAAAACACTACTACTGACACCTGGTAGTATATATTGACTATAGCCTTGGAGGTCAAAGTATGATTTTGAATCCTGCCATGTTTTGTGTAATAATATTAAATCATGCTTTTTAATAAAATCCACCCACAGCCTGACTTTAGTGTTTTTTTAGAAAGATCTGCAATATTCCATGATAAGATATTAATGCAGGCATCAATTTCTAAAGGGTGACTGATGATTTTGGCCTTATCTCAGTCTGGTAGTATGACAGTAGAATTACTGTCACAATAACTTTTGAGATCTGGGACACCTCTTCATAATGGTTATTGGTTGATACATTTGGCACATAATTACAATCATCATAGTCAGTGCAGAGTCCCTTATTTAAAGAAACATCCTCTGACTCTTCTAAAACTAAGATATTGTTTATTCTAGCTCCATGTTGTCTGCACACGTAGACAATTTTATTCAAGACCGGAGAACCCTCCATTTCATGTTCAAAAGCTGTCTGTCTGCAAAGATATTTTACTGTTGTTTGTTGTTGCTTATTATTCTGTCTTGGAGTTTGATTTTCATTACCTTTGGTACTCAGACTGATGTTTGTAAAATGTCTTGTAATTACATCTGATTGAATGCCAAGATTTGCCACCTCATTTTTCTTTTTCAAGATTTCTTCCCTAACACGGCTATTCCAGAGGACCAAACAAACAAACCCCCTACCTGGCAATGCTTTGTATATATAGGTCGACGTTAGGTCCTCCCAAGCCATTCTTGTTCTTAACTGACTCTTTAAGATGTTATAAACAGTAATTTTAAACAAAAATGATGTCTGTTTCTTAGATTTAGGAATATCTTTAAAATATACCATGTGTAATTTCCCTTCATTAATCTTAGAGTTCCTCTTATTCTCTGTTGAATGCTCAGTATTACAATTATTCAAAACAGGCATTGTCTGGATATTCTTATTTTTATGTTTAACATGTCTATTTTTTGGATTAAGCTCTGTTCCCACCTTCTGTATCGGAGGAGCACTCTTGTTTACTTTAAGACCATAGTCCTGGATCTCTTTATATTCTTTTTCTGCAATTCCTGTGTAATTGTTTTAATATTTTTAATTTTACTTTTGGGATCCTCTCCATCTTTGATAAAGGCAGACATTTTGTACTTTAAATCTTCCAACTGTTTTTTTCTGATACTCTAACTCTTTCATGATCACCCCAAGGGACAAATTAGTACAAACACGGACTGTTTTAATCTCCCCTAATTGCTTATGTAATAAACTATTTGCTTGAACATCATATCTTTCTGAAAGTGGAGGTTTCTCATTCTTTTGATATTGAGACTGGAAAGAGGCCTCAGCATGGATCTGAACATCAGCTCTTTCCCCTCTAATACATTCAGTGTTACTTGTTTTAACCCTGTCCATAAAGGGGGGTAATGAAAGTATCAAGGCCTGCAAGATAATCCTTTTGCACATGGGAGGTATTAACTTGTTTATCCTTAAAGTCATTTTCTTCTATATTTTTAGGTAGCCCACACTTAATTTGTAATACAGAGTTATTCAATTTCTTATTTTGAGATTCAAGAGCTCTGCTTTTCATTAACAGATAATTCTCTGGGGAGTTATCATTTTTAACAGAACCCTTCCTTGGGGATGAAGTCCTGGGAGAAAGAGCATCTCTTTTTGTGGGTCCCATATATTCAGTAAATTTTTTTTATTTCTATATCCTTTCTTAGGATTAGGATCAATTTTAATTATTTTTTCATTCATTAATCTCATAACATCCTCAGAGATATTAGCTGCCAGTATTCTACTCATACTTGTCTTGTTAATACAAGCACAGAAATTGTAACAATTGTTGAACAGTAAAAACAATAGTAGGATAAATATATAAATCAGTCAGAAGGAAAATATACTAAAACTATCCTTTGTCAATGGGAATTAGTGCATCCAGAACTAAAAACAAAGTTGAAAAAGTGTCAAAACTTACTGAAAAGCTGCTCTAGCACCTCAATGTTGTTGTCAGACAGCGGTAAAAATGGTGACTGCAGTTGAAAGAACACCCACACATGTACAGTTGAATTTAACTGTTAAACAAATGGAGATGTCTAGGGAGTGGGTTAAAATTGCAAGGTTCTCAACTTAAGCACAATTATCCAAATGCCACCTATTACAGACTGGACTATGTCCCAATATGTAAAACAGTTTTCACAGAACTTCACCAGACTTTGGACTTATATACAACAGTACAGCTCTGCAGGTCAGGGTAAAGAAAAATAGAAAAATTAAAAGAAAAAAAATAGACTTTCACGGCTTACCACAGAAACTTGAATACCGCTACTAATATTTTAGA
Source organism: Neoceratodus forsteri (assembly GCA_016271365.2). Classification (NCBI taxonomy): domain Eukaryota; kingdom Metazoa; phylum Chordata; order Ceratodontiformes; family Ceratodontidae; genus Neoceratodus; species Neoceratodus forsteri. The sequence goes on from JADMNL010000028.1 coordinate 150,381,802, forward strand.
TCATTAAACCAACTTCAGGGACTATATACTGTCAATGATTTCACAAAAACTTTCATATAGTTTAACTGCACTTATTCAATTTGGGGTAGACTCCTGTGTTATACTCTGCTTAATTCTAGTTAATTAAAATCAAACTTAAAAGCGAGCTTACGCCAAAAGATGAAAAATTAAAAAAAGGTGTTCTAAAAGTTCATAAAAGCGTTAAGTCTCTTTCAAAAATCTGCCAGAGAATGTGGATCTCAGCACTTGCAGTCAAAATTGAATCAACGTTTAAAATTCATAGATTCTTATCTTCAGCGTGATCCTCGCCTTGCAGTAATTCCTTATCGACAGTCCTAAACACTGAAATGCGGACAGACTATACGTTTACATATGCGTTCCTTGTGTTCCGTGGAGGAGAGGCAAAATGCTGGTAAATTTGCAGGGTTCAGCGTCCAGCTCTGTGTCTTCAGCCCCCTTCTTCTTTCTTTTCCTGTGGACAACCCTCCTAAAGGGCTCCCTGCACTACACTGCACAAGTAGGCTTCTTGTGCCACTTCCCAGTCTGCAGGCTCTGTGGGGGGAAAGAACAGTGACAGGAAAAGAGAGAAGCTGATACTGATATATGCATTATAAAGAACTCACCCCCAATTGGAACTGGTCAGTATTGTACTGATTTCAAATATACATTGTATTTCAGCCAGCTGTACTGTTCATCTCCAGTCTATTTCATGCTTTCAATCCTGTCTAGACTTTCTATCTCAACCTCATTTCCCTGATACCAGACTGTTGATGCCCCTTGGGTTGTTGTCAAGTATTCGAAGAGAAGAAGTAACTGAATTCCCATGTTGGCATTTTTGTGCATCTCCTGAAAGAGGGTGCCATTGGCTGCACACATGATGATGATGACTCAGCGCTGTATAAGATATTATCTGTGTGCAGAAAAAGACCAGGATTAGCACCTGTTCTCATTTACTTTATGCTTTTTAACTGATTAATATGATACCATTTTAACACAGGCTGCTTTTTCCTGCCTGCGAGTTTAATTAAATACACTGCAGGGCTTGCTTTGTCTACAGTGGAAAAAGGGCCTTTCCATGAGGGCTCAAAACAATGTTCTTTTTTAGCATAGTCTTTGACCATGACTGAATCTCCAGTTTGGTATTCAAATGGATGTACCTTCTTGTCAAAATGCTTTTTCATTTTACCAATCTTAATTGCAACAAACTTATTGACTTCTATAATGTATTCTTGCATTTGCTATACCCAATTATCAGTTACAGCTCCCTGTAACAGGGGGTTGCTGTTGGTAGCAGCAGGTGTCTGGAGGTTCTCATTAACCTCCCAGTCATAGCCTGGTATGGGCTAACACCAGTAATTCTGTTGGGGGTAGACAGGATTGCCATTAGACATAAGGGTAACATTTTTGTCCACTGTGTGGGCTTGTCAACACAAAATTTGGTCAGCACTGTTTTTAAAATTCGGTTTCCCCTTTCTAGCACCCCTGATGCCTGTGGATAGAATGCCACATGTAACTCCTGCCTAATGTCTAGCATGATTTGTAGTTGTTTCAATATTTTTCCTTGTAGATTCTGGTCCTGTGCCTGAGAATATTACCTGTGGCAGTCCCCACCTGGAAAATAACTCATATAGCAATGTACGAGCTGCTGTGTAGGCTTCTTTATTTTTAGTGGGGGAACTTCTACCCACTTTGAAAATATATCAACAACTACTAAGCAATGGGTGTAATTTCCTGGTGTCCTTGGCAATCTGGTTATAAAATTAACCTGTATGTGGTCCCATGGACCTTCTGGTGCTCTTCTTGACCGTAAAAGTGCTCTGTTTGAGGTGTGTGGGGGGTTAGTTTGCAAGCACGGGAGGCAGCGATGGTATTTGTCTTGGAGATCCTGTTGCAAGGTTGGCAACCACATAACTGCTTTAACCTTTTCTAGAGTGGTATTCAGAAAGTAATGTCCTCCTGTAGGGTGGGCATGATAGAGATGGAATACCTCATCTGCTAACTCTGGAGAACACAGGCAACAGGGTAAGGGTGCTCATTTCTTTGGTACAGCAGTACTGGGGTGGGGGGGTCAGCCCCTCCTAGTAGGGCATTGTCCACCCAGGGAGTGGGGGTGGGCAGAGGGCACTGTTGCAGATGCCAGTTAACAACTAACTGATAGGGGGCATATGCAAGCTGTAATGACTTAAGGACTAATGGGATTGGTAGAGTTAATGCCATAATTGGTGTAGGGGTAAAGGTAAGGGGTGGGTCCCAAGGAAGTCATTTTTGTGCTCCAGCTCGGGTGGTGTTATGTGCTGCCTGGTTTCAGTCAGCTTGTGGGGTGCTGGAGGAATGCTCCTTGACTTTAAGTATGGCCACGGGGTAGGTAATTGTAACAGATGCACTATATACTATAACAAGAACACGAGACAGAGGTTTACCATTTGATGCTAGAAAATTGTTTGATACATATAAAGGAAGCATAGCAACATTATTTACTACATTAGCACTGTCAGTATAAATGTTAACTGAGCAATTCTTAACATTCTCTAAAGCACAAGTAATGGCTGCTAACTCGACATACTGAGAGGAGTGTGGGGTGCAAGTGTGCGAGTGGATCTGCTGTGGGGTTACCACTGCAAACCCAGTATTTGGTGTACCATTTACATAGTATGATGACTCATCAGTGTACCAATTGTCCACCAGTGGTATTGGGGCTGTGCGTGCGAGAGGTCTTGGGAGGCTGAAAGTTAACGGGCATTCATGTGGCTCCCCTATGTAAAGGAGGACTGCAGGTAGCAAGGTTGTCTTCTTTGGGGTAATGTCCAAGTCTCTTTGCAACAGCATTAAAGTCCACTGAGAAAGTCTCTGCGAAGAAACTGCAGTCTCTTCCGGTTTGAGTAAATAGTTCAATAGTGTGTGGAGTGTGTAAAATAGTCTTTTGTTGTCCAGTAATGTAGGTAAAATGCTTGACCGCCCAGAAGGTTACAAGTAGATGCTTCTCACAGGCTGAAAACTTCTCCACTTCTGTTAACACTCTTGAGGCATACGCAACTGGTCTGAGCTTGTTCCACTGTTCTTGGCAAAGTACAGTAGCTATGGCTGTAGGAGAGGTGGAGACCTCAAGATGGAAGGGCAGTGCTGGATTAGGCTGTACCATGAGGGTGGCAGCTGCAGTGGCTTCTTTTAGCTGTTTTATGGCAATGGTGTGTTCTTGTGCCCATGTTGGTCTGATATCATCATCCACCGAGGCTTTGTAAAGATCACACAGGGGTCATGCCAGCTCGACATAGAAAGGAATAAAGTCTCACTGATAGTTTGTTAAGCTGAGAAAAGAACATAGGGCTGTTTTTGTGATGGGTAGATTAAGTCTCTGAATAGTTTTTACCTTCTTGGCGTCTGGCTGCTTGCCATTGGGTGTGATGGTGATGCCAAGAAACATCACCAACTCTCTCATTAGCTGGCACTTCATTGGGTTTACTTTGAGCCCCGCCCTCTGTAGCAGCTGCAGCAGCTCAGCTAGCAATGTGAGGTGTTCTTTTGTTTCAGTAGCTAACAACAAATCATCAACGTATTGCAGGACAGCTTCAGGTTTAGAAAAATGCGTGAGAATGGCAGCCATTCTTTTGTGGAATATTGTTGGGCTGTTGCAGAACCCCTGGGGCAAGCGGGTCCACCTGAACTGTTTGTTTCTCCACGTGAAGGCAGACTTGTACTGGGAAGCCCTGTGCAACGGTACACTTCAGAATCCATTTGCAATGTCTAGGGTGCTGAAGATTTTAGCTGTGGGTGGAATTTGAGACAGGGAGGGAGCCTCTCGCACTATGGGGGCACATGCGGGGGTGATGGAGTTTAACTTCCTGTAATCAATTATAAGTCTCCAGCTGCCATCTGGTTTGGACACTGGTCAAACAGGGGAGTTGGTTGTGGATTCACACTCTCTCAGTACCCCTTGCTGCGGTAATAACTGTATAATAGCATCTACATCTGTTTCACACTCTAATGGAATTCTGTATTGCTTTTGAGCCGGGTGAGTTTTACCGCCTACAGTTTCTTCCTGTTTTAACAAGCCACAGTCATGTTAGTGTGTAGCAAATGCATTAGCATGTTGGCTGATGAACTGGCTTATTAAGGGGGAATTGTGCACCGGCAGGGACAAACTCTCTGTTTTTTTGAGGGCGGAAATAACATACACATCAGAGATAAAAATAGGTTCATCATTTTCATTATAGTTTGGGCACAGCCAAAGGCGATTATTTGTGTACTTTATTACTGCTTCCGTAGATTTTAAGAACTCAGACCTTACAATGCCTCTATCATCAGATAAATTCATTAAGTGTGAAATTAGATTGAAGGTACATCCATTTATTGTTATCTTAGTTGGCTTAGCCTTGATTGCTGTAACCCTAGAGCCCTGAAAAGCAAAGAGTCTAACAGACTCTCGAGTTGCAAGTGGATGTTTTTCAGGGTGTGAGGTACGTATGATGGACATGGAAGCTCCTGTGTCAACCAGCATACTCTGCTGTAGGCCTCCATGTACAGCAGCTTGGATGATGGGTCTATTCCATGCATCACGCCGGAACCTCACAACCAGCTGGAGGGAGGCCAGACATCCCTATGGGGAGTTTATGATTTTGTGAACCACCTGCATGTTGGAGAACCTTTGCATTACTTGTCTCATTTCTTGTAGTTCCTTGGCTACATCTGTATGGGTAGGAACTATCACTCCCATTAGTTGTAACTTGTTGGCCATGTCTGCATGTGTCCTGGGTTGTTGGCCAAACAATGATGATGGTGTTTTTGGGGTGCATTGTGCACTGGGTGAGGGATACTCTATGCGGATTGCAGGTAGAAGCACCAGGGTCTAGTGTGTACGGGCTATTGGCAGTGGTAGCAGATAATGGGCTGTTGGGGGTTATGCACATTGGGGTTGGTTCTTGGGGGCCCCTCCACTGCTGCTATGGGTTCTTTTCTGTTGAGGGAGGTGATTTTGACTAATATATCTGCCTGCTTGATTAAGGGAATTAGTTGTGGATAGGTATGGGAGGACTCACTCACCATTGCCCCTAAGGGTGACCATACTTTCGGTAATAGTACACTTAAAAATTGCCATTTGTAGGCAATGTCTTCATAGTTGGGTGCAAATGCAGTTGTTCCCTCCCCACGTGGAGGAAAAGCTAAGCTATATGCACAGAATAGCCTTTCCGCCCAGACGACGCATGGCTGTCCCTTTTTTGGGGCGGCCAATGCGAATGTCTGGAGAAACCCTATGGCCCCTCCAGTTACCATGGCCAATATTTCATATATGAGGTGTCCAGTTTGCCAGTCTGTACCCCGTGTCATATTCCTGTAATCCTTGTCTAAGGCAAAGGTGTAAACAGTGCAGCAGGACATCTCTAGTGTCCATGTCAGCTAAATCGCTATATGTTCTCCTGAAGGTCTGAATTGTTATGTTCAGATCAGAAGGGCTGTCTCCAGGGTTAATGGGTTCTATTTCCTTGCTTAGGGCAGTGACGTCACTGGGAACCAGGGGTCGAGTCTCTGTTACCATCATTGTGCAGGATCGGGGGGGAGATCTTTATAGGGGATTGGCGTGGTAGTAACTGTAGTGTGGATAAATGCCATAGGTGGTTGGGCTCTGGGCATTGGCATGCCGGTTGGCGGTGCTGTTGAACTGGGTGGGGTGTACGCTGGTGATGGCAGCAGGTGCTGGTATGCAGTGTTACTGCAATCATCCTGGTACTTTTGACAATGTGCCTCCCATGCCGTGTTTTCTAAATTGGCCCAGTTTACCTGGTCTCCACTGTCTAGGGGCGTCCCACTGCAAGCCTACTACTGTTCGATGTTTTCCCAGCTGGATTTCTAACTCCATAATATGCTGTTCACATTCTTATAATCGGAACTTGGTTTGTTGGGCATTTGGGGCTGGGACAGACACCTAACAGCACTCTGTGCCTCCTCTAGGCATTTGGTGAGGCAACGATTTTCCCTTTCTAGGTGTCGATTATCTACTTTAGCCTGAGCGGTTGCCGCCTCTTAGGCAGTTGCCGCCTGAGCTTTTGAAACCCACACTTGTTGTTGTCCCATTAACATCTTAAGCTGTTCCTTTAACTTATTACTCTGAGTTTTGATGACATCTGTTTCCTTCTTCCACTGTCCTGCTATCCAGCAGGCACAAAATATAAGGGCGTTTATGCCCTCCTTGTTGGACATGCTTTTCTTCTTAATACATCGCTCCACATGTCCCTGAGCCTGAACCTAGAGGTCTCTAGACCCCTGCATACACTTAATCAATTCCTGGACAACCTTACATTTGTCCAACTTATTTGTTAATTTCTCCATGGATCTTTGCCTGCAGGTTCTATCCTTGTTTGAACATTCAGAATTTATTAGACTATTTTTCCTGGCACCATAGTTAGGTTATGACTCTTACCTATGTTTACCCTGTTTAGAGTACCCCAAATTAACTTATTGGACCTGTTGGTACAAGAACTGAATCAGCTCCTGGCTTAGGCTCACCAATTTGTTATAAAAATAAATAAAAGTGATGTTATTATGACAGGAAGATTGTTGGCTTGTGGCCATGACAGCCCAGTAAGGTCACTCTACTCCAGATGTTAACGTAAACACTTTTGCAATTTATTAATGCCAAGTAAGCCATAATACAAGTAAATCTAAACAGCTGACGGCCCACTACCATCTGAGCTACAAGCATGCAACAGAAATAATAGTAGACATTACCCGCTGGATAATCGAGCTTCCATGAATGGCGATCTCTTGCTCGCCCTCTCGAATATACTGAGCTCACAATCTAAGACTAATATATATTGCACAGTTGTTGAAAAAATATGCAAACTGGAAAGTCCTGTAGAATAAGATATTTTAACTGTAAAAGTCACAAGTACACACAGGAAACTTGGTTCAAATAAGGAGATTTAGAACTGAATAAACTGTAAGGAAATGTTATACAAATAAGGGTATGTAGAGCACCGTAAGCATAAGGTCATGGCTAACAGTCTTCATGAGCACCTGCCTGTTCTGCACGTACCATTTGTCCTACCTTATCTGACTTCTCCTTTTTATCATATCAAGTCTAGCATAACAAAAACCCTCTTCTGTGCACAGCATATTTTTGCAGTGCACCTACCATGTATCCTTTTGACCCATTCCATTTTACTGCTTTTCTAGCTTATCTGACTTTCCTTTTCTTCATATCAATTCTAGCATAACAAAGACTCTCTTCATTGCAGCGCATAAGCACCTACCATGTGTCCTTTTGACCCATTCCATTCTACCGCCCTTTTTTTAAACAAGCACTTTTTATATTGGCTCGTACTTGCACACCAGCCAACATATTGCAGTAGTAGCAGATTTGGAGGCGTGGTTCCTATTGGGCGAATGCAGGACATGCATCAGTAGGTGCTTCCCTCATTCCCCAATAAGCCAGCATGCAGGCACCACACCAGGAATACATAATGTGGTGAGCGCATCTAAAGAAAGGTCCACTGCAATGAGAGCAAAGCTCATCAATATGCAGTGGCACCTCCTGACATGCCTTCCCTGGTGAAACAGAGTAAAAACACGGTGGCACACTGCCTGTCACAATGCCGACTTCAGGAGTGCCCAGTCCCCCTGTCAGCATGCCCTGATCCAGTTTATGTGCCGACAGGGGAGCCCAATCCCCATCGGCATAATGCACACCCCATTGGTTGTGTGTTTATGAGGTGCCCAATCCCCTCGGCTCTGCCCCCTTCGACATAGTACAATCGGGGTGCCCAATCTCCCATTGGCTAGCCCCTAAAACACTCAGGTCAGGTGGCATGCTGGGAGCCCACGCAGTGTGCCAAATGCCCTGAAAAAAAAGTTCCACAATGTTGTTTTTAATCTGTAAAAAGAAAAGCGACCCCTGCGGTCTCCCAGCCCCTCCACAACCCGTGCCCACCACTGCGCACCTGCCTCCGACATCCCGCTCACCCCATACTGACTCGGAGTCCAAAAGGACGTATCTTCGTGGACTGGGAACACGTCTGCACTCTTCAAAGCCTACCGCAAACTGAAGAAATGCCGGTAAGCTGTATAATAGCATAAATAAGATTTTTTCAACTTTGGTGCATATATCAGGCATTTGTTGGAATTTTTGCACCAAATTTCAACATGGGGTTATTGGGGCCCCTCCTCATGAATTCAGTCACTGTCATGGCGTTATTCAGTCTTGAAAGGTGATTTCGCAGTCACTGCATGGAGTCACCTTTTGGGACCAAGTAACGAAGTGACAGTGCCACTGTTCATGAGAGGGGGCTCTCAAAAAGCCTATGTTGCAAATTTGGTGAAAGAAATCCCAAAAATGGCTGTTTAACGAGCGTGCATTGCGCTGTTTCCACGCACGCTTGTAACTTTGTGAATTTGTAATATTTTCACTCCAGATTTTCAAATTTGGCATCTTTTCACACCTCCTTATGAACAGTATAGCTGTCATTTTGCATATCCTGGCCAAAATGTGTTTTCGCATGTCCAATGCAGAATAGCACGGTCGCTGTGCGAAATCAGTTTTCGGGACAGTTTGAGAAAATGATGGTAACACTGTTCATGAACAGAGGTTCTAAAATGCCTATGTTGAAAACTTGGTGCCTAAAGTCCATAAAATGACTGTGTTACAAGCGTGCATTGCGCAGTTTCCCCGCACCCTTGTAACTTCGCAAATCTGAAATATTTTCATGCCAGATTTTCAACGCTGGCATTTTTTCACACCTCCTTATTAACAGTACATTTGTCATTTTTCACATCCTGCCCAAAATGTGTTTCCGCACTTGTGGCACACAATGGCGTGGTTGCTGTGGGAAATCAACTTTTGGGACTGATTAACAAAATCACAGTGCCACTGTTCATGAGGGGAGGTCAAAAAATGCCTATGTTAAAAATGTGGCTAAAAAACTCCCAAAAATAATTGGGTTACAGACATGTGTTGTGCAGTTTCTATGCAGGCTCATAACTTCACCAATTTTTCATATTTTCACTCCAGATTTTCAACGTTGCCATTTTTTCACACCTCCTCATGAACAATACAGATGTAGTTTTTCTCATCGTACCCAAAATGTGTTTTTTGTTCCTGTGTCGCCAAATGGCATAGCTGCTGTGCAAAACCACCTTTCAGCTAACAAACTGATAGTGTCGATTTTCATGAGGTGGGCTCGCAAACAGCCCATGCTGAAAATTTGGAGTGAAAATACCAATACACGCCTATAGTGTTAGGGCTTCCAACTATAACACCCCACCCTGTAGAGACTGACAGGTGTCAGGGGTGTGACTTGGCATCATCGGCTGTAATGCTCTTGCCATTCCACCCCTACCCCCACCCTGCAGCCAGTGACAGGCATTGTGGTGTGCCTTGCACTGTTCGGCCACGAAGTTCACCCCATTCTCCTATACTGTACCCACCTCGGCGTATTTCCTTATGGAATGGGGTAAGTATAACACCCAAAGACCCCAAAGCACACCATGACACTTGTCAGTGTCTACAGGGTAGGATGAGATACAATGGCATGAGTATTATAGCTGAGGACCCAAAGGCACACCTCAATGCCTGTTGGTCTCTGCAGGGTGGGGGTGGGGTTGGCGTCACTTCAATACTTCACTACTATTCCTATTATGCATCTCTAACTCTGGCACTACCAATGCCATTGCCAGCAAGACAACATTCAGCATTGACAAATGCTTGTTTTATATGCTATGAGTAATATAACAGCGTGCTCCTCGAATGTCCAGGGGATATCAACTCCCACTAAAAGGAAGAAAGTGCACAGCACTTAAAAAAAAAGAATAAAGTACATGTAAGCATGCTACAGGAGATTCATCTTGCAGATGTGGAACACGATAAATTAGTTCAGGAATGGGTGGGCCACTGCTATGCCATGCTCTATAATGGACATCGGAGAGGGGTGATTATCTTGTTGTGAAAAGGCCTTATTTTTCTGGAGCAGAAATGGGTGGGAGATCCTAGAGATGGATGGTACGTTTTTATCCAAGGCCACATAAAAGGAGAGGAATTCACTTTTGGTAATACCTATGCCCCCGCACAGTATAACCCCGGTTTTCATGATGAAATGTTAGTTGTCATGCAAAAGGAAAAGTTCCCCAATTTAATCCTAGCAGGTGATTTAAATTGTGCTCTGGCTGTTGCCCTGGCTAGAAAAACAGGTGGGAACAGACAGGAAGTGGGTATAAGACAACAGGGTCTCGGGTTGGCCGAATTAGATATGGTAGCTGTTTGGAGGGAGGCTAACTCTGGCCTCAGGGAATGTACTTTTTTTTGGATCCCACATGGTACTCCATCGAGAATTTACTTTATTTTCACCCCTAGAGGCCTGTATCACAGGGTCCTTCACATGGAAATTACAGCTATTGCTGTCTCAGATCACACAGGGCACTTGTGTCTTTTTGCACTATGACGGGGGAGATGGAGCAGAAGAACTGAAGATTTCTGGTGTATGTGGCCTCTTTAAAGGAGTTTGTGGAATTTCTCCAGGAATAGTGGGGCCACTACATACATGATAATCAAGCTACTGCATCCTCTAAGACAATCCTTTGGCAGGCTGGAAGGTATACCTGTGGGCGATGGTCATATCCTATATGGCCATGCGAGACAAGCACAAACAGGAGAAATTAGAAAACTTTGAAGATGCCGTGAAGACATTAGAGATAAAGTTCTACGGGGATCAGTCCTGAGATGTGAAGTGGCATCTGAGAACTGCTAGAGAGCATCTGAATTTGGCTGTCACTACTGGGGCCTGTACAGCCCTGTTCAACGCCAAACAGAGAATACATGAATGGCTTGCCGCATGTCACCACTGCCATGGGGAAGTGAGCTTTCTCTGTCACAGCCCCATCCCTATGGAACAAGTTCCCCCAGCTGTTCACTTGTCCCCTACCCACCAAACTTTTAAGCATGCCATGAAGGCCCAGCTTCTTTTGGCTGCAATCTGTCACTGTTCCATACAGCAACGCTAAGTGCTTTCAACTCTCCGACACCGTAAGCACTTAGGCAACATTGGCTACTAGTCTGATCCGGCAGTCCACCCCCCCCGGGACTTCCTCTTCCCCAACCCTGAAACCTCCTGCCGCTACCCTTGCCAATCCTTTTCCCCATCTTTCACTTTCCTCCTCCTCTCTGCTTCAATTTTCATGCACTGGGTCATTGTTTAGATCTCTGACCGAATTTGCAGAACCACTGTTACTTGCACTGTATTATTGAACTTGACCTTGTATTTTTACACCTTGGCCAATTACATTTTTGACCCTGACCTTGTATTTTTATACCATTGCTGATTGTACCCTGCACTGCCTGATTTTGTGTGTACTGTACCTTGCCTTTTTATGTTGGCTCGCGTGTGTGAGCCAGCCAACATATTGCAGAAGTAGCAGATTTGGAGGTGCGGACACTGTGGGCGAATGCAGGGCATGCATCAGTAGATGCGTCCCTCATTCCCCATTAAGCCAGCAGCAGGTGCTGACACCATGCATATTTAATGTGGCCACCTGATCTAAGAAAAGGTCCACTGCAATGAGGCGAAGCTCTCATGCAGTGAAACCAACACACCTCCCAACACATGCAAGCAACATGCTGGCACTACTGCCACCTCACAATGAGGCCCACCCCCATCAGCATAATGTCCCCCTCCATTTCTGCTGTGTGCTGAGGGGTGCTCAATCCCCCAGCATCATGTTGCCCCAAAAGTCTTTCTTTGCTGTTGGGGCCCAATCCCATTGACTTCAGTCCCCCTTCAGAGTTCAGTCTGCCGTGACAGGAGCCCACTACCCTGGCATAATGTCCCCCTCATTTGTTGTGTGCCAAGGGTGCCCAATCCCCGGCTTTCCGCCTCACTGGTATGTGCCACCAGGGTGCCCAATCCCCAGTGGCTAGCTCCCAAAAAATTCAGGTGGCATGCTGGGAGCCTTCCCCAGCGTGCCAAATTACCCTGAAAAAAAAACCTGTCCCGCAATGTTTTTTTTCTTGTTTTGTTTTACCTGTAAATGAGAAAATGGTCCCTCACGGTCTCTCTGCCCCCTTCCCCAACTCATGCCCACCATCTGAGCACCCTGTCTCTCCACACTCCCCTCACCCCATACTTACCTCCGGAGCCCAGCCAGACGATCTTCAGTGGACCGGAAACACGGCTACACTCTTCAAATCCGACCGCGAACTGAAGAAATGCTGGTAAGCTGTATAATGGCATTAATAGGGTTTTTTATGTTGACGCACTTGTGCAGCCAACATCTTGCAGTAGTGGAGATTTGCAAGCACAGTCACTGTTGGGAAAATGCGGGGCATGACCAGTAGGTGTGTCCCTCATTCCCCAATCAGCCTGCATGCCAGCGCCACACCATGCATACTAATGTGGAGTTCACATCAACGGAAAGGTCCGCTGCAATGCGAGCAGAGCTCGTCACACGTAGCGGACTTTTCTATGTGCTTTGCCAGCTACCAACATGGTGGCACAGTGGCCACTAAACTGCCAACTTCAGGGGTGCTCAATCCCCCAGTCAGCTTACCCTGTCCATCATGAATGTGCCGATGGGGGAGCCCAATCCCTGTCCGCATAATGTGTTCCATTCCCCTTCTTTTTTGCTTGCCAAGGGGGTGCCCAATCCCCTCAGCTCACGCGCCCCCCTGCTTTTGTTGTTTGCCAACAGGGGTGCCCAATCCCCATTGTCATCCATCCCCCCCCCTTTCCCACTTCAATGTGCTGACAGAGAACCCACTCCCCGTCGGCATGATGTCCCCCTCTTCTTATGTGCTGAGGGGTGCCCAATCCCTCAGCTAGTGTCCCCACTCCTATGTGCTGATGGGGTGCCCAATCCCCATTGGCTACTGTATCCCCCAAAAATCTGTAAAAAGAAATGTCCATGATGTTTGTTTTGTTTACCACCTGTAAACAAAAAGGTCCTAAATAGTCTCCCTACCCCACCGCACTTACCCACTGCACACCTTGCCTCCCCACCCCCCCCACCTCCTTACTTACCCCGAGTCCAGCGCGATGATCTTTGGTGGACTTGGAACACATCTGCACTCTTCAAAGCCGACTGTGAACTGAGGAAATGCCGGTAAGCAGTATAATGCAATAAATAAAGTTTTTTTCAACTTTGATGCATATCTCGGGCATTTTTTGGAATTTATGCATCAAATTTTCAGCATGGGGTTGTTGGGACCCCTCCTCATGAATTCTGTCACTGTTATGATGTTAATCGGTACCGAAAGGTGATTTCGCAGTCACTGAGCGGAATCACCTTTAGGGACCAATTAACGCAAGGACAGTGGCACTGTTCATGAGGTGGGCTCTCAAAGAGCCAATGTTGCAAATTTGGTGGCAAAAAACCCCAAAATGGCTGTTTTACAAGGGTATGTTGTGCAGTAGCTACGCACACTCGTAACGTCGGAAATTCGCAATATTTTCATGTCAGATTTTCAACATTGTCATTTTTCTAAACCTCCTTGTGAACAGTACAGCTGTCATTTTTCACATCCTGGCCGAAATGTGTTTCCGCACTTCGGGCGCACAATAGCGTGGTAGCTTTGGGAAATCAGTGTTTGGGACAGATTATGAAAATGACAGTGACTCTGTTCATGAGTAGAGGTCCTAAAATGTCTATGTTGAAAATTTGGTGATGATATTCCATAAAATGACTGTTACCAGCATGCGTTGCGCAGTTTGCATGCACGCTTGTAACGTTGTGCATTTGTAATATTTTCACTCTGGATTTTCACCATTGACATTTTTCCACACCTCTTGATGAACAGTACAGCTGTCATTTTTACAAATCCTGCCCAAAATGTGTTTTCCCACGTCCGGAGCAGAATACCGCGGTCGCTCTGCAAAATCACTTTTTGGGACAGTTTGAGGAAATGACAGTGACACTTGACATGAGCAGAAGTGCTAAAATGCCTGTGTTGAAAATTTGGTGCCAAAAGTCCATAAAATGGTGTGTTACAAGCGTGTGTTGCGCATTTACCACGCACACTTGTAACTTTGCAAATTTGCAATATTTACATGCCACATTTTCAACACTGCCATTTTTTTACACCTCCTTATGAACAGTACAGCTGTCATTTTTCACATCCTGCACAAAATGTGTTTCCACACTGCACTACCAATGCCAATGCCAGAGCGTCAACATTCGGCATTGACAAATGTTTGTTCAACTTTGGTGCATGTCTCGGCCATTTTTGGGAATTTTGACACCAAATTGCAACATGGGTTATTGGGGTGCCTCCTCATGAATTCAGGCACTGTCATGGGGTTATTCGGTCCCAAAAGGTGATTTTGCAGTCACTGTGTGGAATCACCTTTCAGGACAGATTAAGGAAACCACAGTGCCACTGTTTATGAGGGGGGCTCTCAAAAAGCCTATTTTGCAAATTTGGTAGAAAAAAATCCAAAAAATGGCTGTTTTACGAGCGTGCGTTGCCCAGTTTCCACGCATGCTCATAACTTTGTGAATCTGTAATAGTTTCACTCCAGATTTTCAAAATTAGCATTTTCCACACCTCCTTATGAACAGTACAGCTGTCATTTTACACATCCTGGCTGAAATGTGTTTTCGCACGTCCAGCACAGAATAGCATGGTCATTGTGCGAAGTCAGTTTTCAGGACAGTTTGAGGAAATGACCATGACACTGTTCATGAGCAGAGGTCCTAAAATGCCTATGTTGAAAATTTGGTAATGAAATTCCATAAAATGACTGTGTTACAAGTGTGCGTTGTACAGTTTCCATGCACCCTTGTAACTTTGGAAATTTGCAATATTTTCATGCCAGATTTTCAACAATAGCATTTTATCACATCTCCTTATGAACAGTACAGCTGTCATTTTTCACATCCTGCGCAAAATGTGTTTTCGCACCTGTGGCGCAGAATGGCGTGGGCACTGTGGGAAATCAATGTTTGGGACAAATTAACAAAATCACAGTTCAATTGTTCATGAGGGAGGTCCCAAAATGCCTATGTTGAAAATGTGGTTAAAAAAATCCCAAAAATAATTGGGTTACGGACATGTGTTGCTCAGTTTCTATGCATGCTCGTGACTTCACCAATTTTTCATATTTTCACTCTAGATTTTCAATGTTGCCATTTTTTGACATCTCCTCATGAACAATACATATGTCATTTTCCACATACTGCCCAAAATGTGTTTTCATCCCTTTGTCACCAAATGGTATAGCCACTGGGCAAAACCACCTTTCAGCTAACAAACTGATAGTGCCGCTCTTATGAGGTGGGGTCACAAAAAGCCCATTTTGAAAATTTGAAGTGAAAATACCAACACACGCCTACGGGGTTAGAATTTCCAACTGTAGCACCCCACCCTGTAGAGACTGACAGGCGTCAGGGGTGTGACTTGGGGTCATTGGCTGTAATGCTAGCGCCATTTCACCCCCACCCCCACCCTGCAGCCAGTTACAAGCACCGTGGTGTGCCTTGGAGTGTTTGGCCAAAAAGTTCACCCCATTCTCCTATACTGCACCCACCTCATGTATTCCTTATGGAATGGGGTAAGTATAACACAAAAGACCCCAAAGCATACCATGACACTTGTCAGTGTCTACGGGGTAGGGTGAAGTAAAATGGCATGAGCATTACAGCTGACGACCCAAAGGCACACCCCAGTCCCTGTTGGTCTCTGCAGGGTGGGGGTGGGGTTGGCGTCACTTCAATACTTTACTGACATTCCTATTATGCATCTCTAACTCCTACGCTACCAATGCCAATGCCAGCGAGACAACATTTGGCATTGACAAATGCTTGTTATTATATTGCAGTAGTTATTATTGCTATACTTATTGATTATTAGCTATAAGCATCTGCCATTTTATCACAATTGCTTCTTCCCCTTCCACTATCCCACCCCCTCTTAAAGCTGTCTACCATTTTGCAGGACACTACCTCACCCAGTAAGGTATTCCACTTGTCTACCACCCTTTCCATGAAGAAATATCTCCTAATTTCCCTCCTGAACCTACCTCCCTCCAATCTCAGTTGGTGACCTCTCGTATCCCTCCCCTTCCTCCTGTGGACCCCCCCCTCCTGTTTTCATCTTATTTATTCTCTTCAGGTACTTAAAGGTCTCAAGCATGTCACCCCTGTCCCTTCTCTCCTCCAGAGAGTACATATTCAACTCACTCAGCCTTTCCTCATAGGTTTTACCCTCCAATCCCTGGATCATCTTTGTAGCTCTATGCTGTACCCCATCCAGCAATCTGATGTCCTTCTTCAGGAATGGGCGCCAGTACTGCACGCAGTATTCCAGGTGGAGCCTGACCAGTGACCTATACAGGGGCAGGATAACTTCCCTCCTTCTGGAGCAGATCCCTCTAGCTATACACCCTAACATTTGGTTGGCTTTTGCTGCTGCCCTTCTGCACTGAGCAGAGTTGTTCAGCTCCCTGTTATGATCACCCCTAGGTCCTTCTATTCTGTGGAACAGCCCAACTGTGCTCCATTTAAGTATTAATCCCTCCCCTGGTTCTGGGTTCCGAAGTGCAAAACCTTGCACTTCTTGGCATTGAACCCCAGCTGCCATTTGTCCACCCACTCCTGTAGTTTATTCAGATCCTCCTGCAAACCCCCTTCATGCCATCTACCACTGCTCCCATCTTGGTATCATCTGTGAACAGACTGATTTTACTCCGGATCCTGTTTTGATATCTGCAATAAAAATCCTGAATAGTACTGGTCCCAGCACTGATCCCTGTGGTATCCTGCTCGTCACTGCTCTTGGTGATGAGAGTTTCCCACCACCACCACCCTTTGCTGCCTACCCCTCAGCCAGTTTTTGATCCAGGTCACCATTTTTTGTTCCGCCCCCACATTTTCCAGCTTCCTCAATCTCCCATGCAACATTGAATCAAAGGCCTTACTAAAGACCTTGGCTTGAATCCAAGAGCACCCACCTGCATACTGTGTGACACTGTGCAAGTCATTTAACTTCCTTGTGCTCCTGGGTTGCACCTGGAAACAAGCTTCAGTTTAGTGTGCCTTTCCTGGTTAAACAATTTCCCCTTTCCCTTCTTTCTGACCTCCCATTTCCTGGTTCTCCCCCACCCACGGGTTGTCCCTTCTCCAAAGGTCACCCCATGTTCCCCAGTGTCCATACCCCGGAGTTGAATATTTTGCCCCTCCCCACAAAGTGGGGTGTGGAGGTCATAGCTCCTGCATAAAATGCAGGTCTATAATGTCGCCGATTTTGTATTTGGTGTAATGTTGATCGCCAATTTTGTTTTCGGCATTCTGCAGTCACCTTTATGTAAGTCACGATTAAAAACTTGCTGTTATCACATGGAACCTTTGTCAAGTCTATAGTTATTAGGTGCTTTGCTCCCCCTAACTTTTCCTGTTATCTCCTCTCTCTGCAGCATGTGATATGCATCAGACACCATGACATCATTAAGCTTCCAGCAATCAACACAAAACCTGATTGTTCCATCATTTTTTGGGATAAGAACAATAGGTGAAGACCAAGGTCTACTGGATTCCTGGATAACTTGAAGGTCCAGCATCTCCTTTAGATTCTCCTGCATGTGATCCTCCAGACTCTCAGGGACTCTATAGGCATGCTGCTTCAGTGATGCCTAAGCCCCTGTGTCAACCTGATGTTCTACCAGTGGGGCATACCCTTGGCTTTACTGAGAACAGGGTACTGACAGAATGCGGCATGCTCTTCATTTGTGCCATTTGTGCAGGTGTCAGCTGCTCCGAGTGGGTGACAGTCTACTGATGCTTTCCCCTTGCTCTTCTCTAATATGTCTATTAGTAGCTCCCCCTACACCCTCATCTGCCTGGCTGCAAACCATCATGACGGCATCTGTCCTGTTATAATAAGGTTTTATCATGCTGACATGATAAACTCTGTGTCTGTGTTTGTGCCTCCTATTGGGCAGTTCTACAACATGGTTAATTTTGTTCACCTGTTTTACCACTACAGATGGACCCTTCCCTGCTGCATGCAGTTTGTTCTGTCGAACAGGGATAAGCACCATGACATTGTGTTTGATGTCATAAGTCCTATCCCTGGCCATACGGTCATACCAGTTTTTCTGCCTGTTTTGCAGAGGTCAGGTTTTGCTGTGCCAGGCCCATGAACTCTTTTAACTTCTCCCTGAAGTTAAGGACATATTCTACCACCAATTCTCCTTGGGCAGCAAGCTTGCCTTCCCATTCATCCCACACTAACTCTAGGGGCCCCCCTCACTCTGCGTGCACACAGGAGTTCAAAGGGTGAGAATCCTGTGGACCCCTGCAGAACTTCCCTATAGGCAAATTAGAGATGGGGCAAATGCTTGTCCCAGCTCCTCTCATGCTGTTCTGAGAAAGCTTTAAGCAAAGTGTTCCACAAGACTATTAGTTTGTGGGTGGTAAGGTGAAGTACGTAGCTGCTGTACCACACATTTTTCCCACAAACTCCTCATTAGAACTGACATGAAGTTTTTGCCCTGGACAGATAAGATCTCCTAAGGAAATCCAACCCAACTGAAGATCCTTAGCAGTTTGTTTGCCACGTTTTGCCTCTGTGGAGGACATTGCCACAGCCTCATGGTACTAGGTGGCATAATCCACCACCACCAGAGGGTACCTCCTTCCTGAGCTGGATGGCACACTCAGAGGCCCCATCATTTCTGAAGTTACCCAATAAAATGGTACCTCTACTACAGGAAGAGGACCTAAAGCTGTCTTGCCCTTGTACCCTTGCTTTCCCACCCTCTGGCATGTATCAAAAATGAGCCAGTACTCAACCACATCTTTATAGACACTGGGCCAATAGAAGTTTTGTGTCAACTTCTACTTGGTCCATTTCACCACCATGTGTCTTGCAAGTAGAATGTCATGTGCAGTGCTGAGTGGCTGTTGCTTAAACTGTCAGGATCAACATTTTCTGCCTGTTCTCTTAGCTCCTTTAAAGTTTCATCTGTGCTATTCTCCTCTTGGAAAGATAGCACCCTCTTTTGGAGTTTCCTCTGAGCAACTCTCAGTTGCTACTGAGGCTGGACTGTCAAAAGTCTCGGCCTCCTGGTGTGCTACAGAGTCACCATACACCACAGCAGACTTGGAGCAAGCTGACATACATTTAGTAGCCCCTTTCTCCCTGCTGTCAGTTCCATCAGGCTTCAATCTAATGATCTGACTCTGGGTAATTGCACACAACAGTTTCACCCCTGCATCTTAAGCCAGTCCCCAAAAGCATATCTACAACAAGGTCTTCATTAACCCTAACTTTTTCCATCCCTTGGCCCCCCTCCCAACTCAAGAAGACTCAGGCTGATAGGACTGGCACATTTAGTTCCACTGCACACTTTAGCATAGCACACTGATCAGGTAGGACTTATTTAAGCAATAAGACAAGACAGGGGGTGCGTTATGGTGGGATAATGGCCCACCTCGGGTGGGTTGAAGCACAAGGTGAAGCCGAGTGCTTCCACCTCCTGAGAAGGGCCATTATCCCACCATAATGCACCACCTGGAGTGCCTTATTGCAAATAAGAAATGGGTCCATCAGTACGAATAAATTTAAATTTAAAACATAAACAGTATTTGTGTTCTTAAATTGTTAAAAACTACAAAAAAATTAGCAATAAACTGCAATAACAGTACAATTACCTTGTTCCAACAACTATAATGGATCCACTCATGCCTACCCCTGTGCATTCTCAGGTCCCATATGTAAATATTGTCTATTCCTACTGAAATGAAATCCTTAAAATTTCCTTTTTGGTTTGTAATTGCTGATTCTGTTGTCCTATACCTTCTTCCATAATTGTTATTCCATTGTTTATTGTCCTGTCTCCAGCCCATTTCATGTTGGCTGGTATTGCTGTAATCTTTATGTCTTATAACATCTGAGCTTGCTCAATGATGTTCACCTGGTTAAAGATTTTGATTGACTGATTGATAGATTGAAAAGGAAAAAAGTAGAGCCTTTTCTCCTGTATGATGCTCTTGTTGTGTAGCTTTTATTCCAGTAGGTGGTGCCAACACTCTTTAAATCGATGTATGACAAAGTATGACTAGCAGCACCAAGGATAGTAAGAACAATGTATTTTTGTTTTGTTTTTATTTTTATTTCAACTAGGATTACATGATACCTTTGAGCCAGGCTCTTTTACAAAGGTTCCGCCTCAAAAAACAAATACAATACAAAATACAGTAAATAAGTACAACACAGTAACTAGGTCAGCATATTTGGTTACAATGGTAGAACAAGGCAATAGTTAGAATAAGTTGATTGCAGACAATGGGAACACGGAGCAACAGAGGTATAGGTAGGAGGGGGAGCAAGATGCTGATAAACACATGGAGAGTAGTTGGTAGGACAGGAATTGCAGCCATGAGGCACTGTCAACAACTAGGAACAGACTGAAATTAGTTAACATAAGGGGAAAGTGCATTGAGGGGTGGGAAGAGGAGGGGGAAGGGAGAGAGTCAGGGAAGTGAAAGACAAAAAAAAAGTAAATAAAAAAAGAGGCATAGAGAGGGAGAAGGAGGGGGGGATGCTGTAAGTGCTAGTGGGAGAGACAAAACGAGTGGGCTAAGGAGATTATAGGTAGCATTCACAGTTGCTAGATTTAGTGAGGTGGAGGTGGAGTTTAGATTTGAAACAGCCAAGGGTGGTAGTGGAGGAGATGTCAGGACTGAGCTCATTTAACCAGCTGGGTGCTCTGTGGGCAAAGGATCTTTGGCCCTGGGAGGTGCGACAGTGGGGAACCTGAAGGAGCTGGGATTCAGAGCCCCTGGTGTTTCGTGGCTTTAATCTTGAACTCAGCAGTACTTGGACTCCCGGCGGGGTGAGGCCCATGGTTACTTTCTTTGCCATGACGCAGGTTAGGTATTTTATGCGATTTAAAAGTTGAAGCCAGCTAGATTGAGCATACAGGTCACATGTATGCATGTGACGGTGAGCACCAGAGACGAGCCTGCAGGCCTTGTTAAGTGATGTTGACATTCGTCTGAGGGCAGTGGCAGAGGCAGGGCCATAGATTATAAGTCCATAGTCAATGATGGAGACCACCGAGCTCTGAACAGCGATCTTCAGTGCTTCTGCAGTAAGATGCTGTCTATGTCGGTATAGTAGGCCTAGACACGTATTTGCAGCTTTGGCAACATTGTTTATGTGTACCCCCTAGGAGAGATTTGAGTCCAGGGATATCCCTAGGTATTTGAATGACTGCACTTGCTCAAG
This sequence comes from Neoceratodus forsteri, assembly GCA_016271365.2. Taxonomy (NCBI): domain Eukaryota; kingdom Metazoa; phylum Chordata; order Ceratodontiformes; family Ceratodontidae; genus Neoceratodus; species Neoceratodus forsteri. The sequence continues at coordinate 150,403,004 of JADMNL010000028.1, forward strand.
AGTATTGCCACTGCTAGTGGAGATAGCTAGGGGGTGAGATCTATGCCTGTTTTGAGGGTTGTCAAAGAGCATGACTTTGGTTTTTGTATGGTTGAGGACCAGCTTATGATGATCGAACCAGTTTTCCACTGTGGTAAAGCCTTGCTGAAGACTGGTCTGCAGGAACGCAGGGTCCTTGTGGGAGGAGAAGATTAAAGTGTCATCTGCATAGAGGATGAGTTGTTCAGGGCAGGATTTCAAGAGTGTGTTAAGAAAAAGGCTGAAGAGTAACTGGCCCAGGATGGACCCCTGGGGGACTCCAGATCAGACCAGTCTGAGGTCCGAGAGTGCACCAGCAATTTTGACTCATTGAGATCGGTTTTGCAGATGACTATCAAACCATGCGACTGTGTCAGGACAGAGTCCTGTAAGCTGGAGTTATTGGATCAGCAGACAGTAGTGGACAGTGTCAAAGGCCTTGGTCAGATCTACAAATACTGCCCCGGTTAAGTGACTGCTATCCAAGGTGCTGTGCAGTGCTTCAGTGAATTCCAGTAAGGCAGATGAGGTATTGTGTCCTTTTCTGAAGCCATGGTGTTGTGGACATAGGAGATTGTGTTTATCCAGGTAGTCCATGAGTTGGTTTGCTACTATGCGTTCAAGTGCCTTGGAAAGAGGTGGTTGTAAAGAAATCATTCGATAGTTCCCATGGAAGGTCTTATCCCCACTTTTGTGGACTGGTGTAACTGTAGCCACTTTCCATTTGTCAGGGAACAGACCTGTGCTTAGGGAGAGATTGAGAATGTGTGTTAATGGGACTAGAACCTCATCCAGAGTGAGGGATAGCAGTTTTAGGTCCAGCAAGTCTCCACTTGATCTTGACTTGGATATTGTTTTGGTGATGTGAGTTCAGGCATCATGCAGGTTAATTTCTTTGAAGTGGAAGGGTGGGTGATTAGTAGGGGTAGGAGAGCCATAGGGGATAGTGTGGGTAGTATCCTGGAAAAAATCCAATGTTGTGACTATGGCTTCAAAATAAAGGTGTAGTGTGATAACAACCCCACCCCAAGCTCCTGTTTGTCCATTATTGAGGTTTCAGTTTTTTGTTTTTTGTTTTTTTAATTACATTGGCAGGTTTACCACTTGTGATTTCTTTGCTTGAGAGAGAGCGAGAGAGATGACATAGTGTGACCGTCCGGCTGGAGAAGGAGTGACAAGAAGTGGACAAGAAGGCCAAGACAATGCGGGGCTCGTTACAGCTTGGGATCAGTAGATAGGTCACTGAAGAAGCCATGACTTGTCAGGACAGTAACCAGTGGGAAATGGCAGAGTGGCAGGGAGTGTGGCAGCTACACTCACCGCCAACAAGTTGACCGGTGAGTAATGGTCATGATTGACTGGTAGTAGGAGCCAAGAGGTTTGTAGATACTTTAGTTTTAGCTGCATTTGGCAGCTAATGTAAAAACAAGTTTTTTTGTTGTTATTTAAACTGCTGTCATATGGGGGACAACATAATATTTTGGGGTATACCGACACTACCTTGACAACTGTACCACAATTGACACTACAGTGACAAGTGTCAGATCACTGTAGTGTTGGTGAGGGACCCCAGTGCTGCTTTCTGGGGGTATTGCACCCCCTCCCCAAAGCAACTTCGACCCTGAGCTGATTATTTCAGGAGCAGGGTGTGTGAGAGACAGAGCCCCCCACATGGGTGGTTCAGGGAGGCAAAGCAAAACAAAGTTTAATGTGACTCCCTTTTTGCTGACCATAACTTAGGTCGACATAACGGAGTCACTGAAACGTTGATCAACAACAAAATTGTCAACTGACTCTCATAGATCCATATTGTTGTGTGCCCTGTTTCCACTGGAATGGTCGCAGGGCTATGCTTTTCTTGGGCAGTTGAGGGGGGAGTAGGGGTATTTCTTAGGGGCACAGTTCATTTTGCCAGGAGCTACTTTTACCTGGGCTATTGTCCTGGGATAAAGGCTTGGTTGAAAGTAGCTCTTGATCAATCAGAAGCCAAGATTCTGAATACCCATTTCATAATCATGTTTAACTAAATCCTGATGCAATATGGAGAGCAAAGCTTCTGTGTCTCTCCAGGGTTGTGTAAGCTTTACATTAATTTCAACAGGGAGCATGTACTCAGCTGAATTAGGGTTTCTTTCCCCCTTACATAATTAACACTATGAGAGCCTGAGGTAGAATGGTTTCCTCCTGCTGCCCCTGTTCCCTACATCTTCTGTGCTGGGCAGTTATAGGAGCGATGCCCTACCTGCTGGCACACATGACACTTCCATTCCCCTGATACTTTTTTGATTTTGGAGAACTTGGTGAGCTTCACACTAAGTTCAGCATCAGCTGTGTTCCCTTTAGGCTGCCCCGCTGGCTTATTTGTCCTTTTAAACCTAGCTATCCCTTCCCCAACACTCTTAGGGCTAGCAAAAGGCCTATTTGCCATATACCTGTCAGACATTTCACCTGCTTGCCTGGCTGAACCTGGGGCTTGGTCAGCCAACCACACCCATATATCTTGTGGACTATCCCTGAGAAACTGCTCCAGTAACACAAGTTCTAAAATCTGCTCAGCAGAGGATGCATATGCACCCTCTAACCACGTCTTGGGCAAATTGGAAAGCTGTACCCACTGTGATAGGGCGCAGGTACATGTGGGCAGTCATATAAACAAATGCATCTCCATTCTTTGTAAGACCTTCGATTTTAATTAGTTTTCTTTTCAAACAAAGATTATTTCAGCATGGCACAGTACTTTTTCTTTGTACACTTCCATTCGGACAGCAGACATCAAAACAAATGGCATAATCTGGTATTTATAAGTCTTCCATTTGAGGCAGTAGATAGCACAGCAGACAGAATATGCTGGCAGTTCTAAGTCTTCAATTCGGAGCAGGAAATAACACAGTTTATCAAAACTCCACAGAGCACTTTTCAGCAGCATCCAGAGCATACCTCCAGACCCACAGCAAACAGAATAATCTACCTCTCATCCCCACACAGCCTGAATTTATACCCAGAAGGGGTCATGTGATCCTTTAACTCCACCCTAGTATTTTACTATACACTTTACATTTTTATTTACTATGTATTTATTTTATTTATAAACACATTGCCCCCTTTTAATTATCATAACAAAACGTTTTCACTCCTATAAACAAATTAAACCCTTTTAATAATGTTTTAAGTATTATTTCTAACAATTGAAAGCACCTTCCCTTCCTATGTTTGATAAAAGGGAAGTGATTGAGGCCGGACTGCTCTTAGTAGAAAAAAGAAGCTGCCAGGATCCGAACTCGGGACCTCACCAAACACCGCAAACATCTTCGTCCCAAAGAAGTCCTAAAACAACTTCAAACTTCCCCCACCTCATCTTCAGAAGGTTAGTAAAGCAACCCAATATACATTAACCAGAATATTTCAGTCTAGGGACAACCCCGAAGGTAATATAACACCGCGATAGTGCGAATGTTTGCACTATCGAGAAGGAACTCGGAAGCTTATTTAAAAAAACAATGCTCAGTGACGATATCAATTTAATATTATTCTTCTATATATAGCAAAATGCAAACCTGCATTTTAACAAAAGAGAAAGCCGGAAAATAATTCTAAATATCTATTAAAGGGGCTGTTTTACAAGAACATAATACAGGGAACCATAAAGGGGTTCAAGTTATCCGTAATTTGTGTTCCCTGTTCTTAAAAGGAGTCACAGCAGAACTTGACTCAACTCAAAAGGCACAAACACTTCAACAGGCATTAATATGCCTTTTCGAATCCTACTTATTAATTTTGTTTTAGTCTACTTTATTTCGACTACATACTGTAACGGAACACGGCGCAATACAGGCGCCTTCATTCTCAGAGTCCATCTACCCAATTCTCTCACCACCACAACCTGAATGCAAAAAGTCCACTGGGTAAATTTAAAACAAATAGGATGCCAATTCAAAACAAAAGAGGCACTCGCATGAACGAATAGAGCAACTCCAAATAGCCACTCAACCTAAAAGGGCATAAACAAGCAGGGGAACCCCCCCACCCAAGAGACTCCCGCCACTTTCCAACTCAGTCCCTTACTTGATTTAGGCAATGGATATTTTCGAAATGGGTGAAAAAACCACAAAACAAACAAAGTAACGCCCAAAAGATTACCCACTGCCTTCAAATCTAAGTAAACCCAAAAAAACGCCGACGGGCATCACAAAGCCACTACTACAAAATAACGGAGGGCTCACCGCACACCCCGATGCAGTACAGATTTCAACACCATAGCAGATTACAAATAATTTCAGCAACCCAAAGTTAATAAAGGCTGGTTTCAATAGCCGAAAGACCCGAATAGTCAGTACTCACCGCCGTGATGTGTTTTCTGTTAGTGGCAGCTCGAAAACAACAGCATGCATTTATTTAATTACACCCGTTTTAAAATCCGAATGCAACCATGTTATAAAAACGTCATTAGCTTTGTTGTCTGTATAACTGCTGTCACTCCACAGAAAGATAAAAACCCTATCTACAACTACGGGGGGAGGGGGGGATTCAGGTAAACTGTTATGACAAGGTTCTTACATTAAACTAACAGTTAACCTTTCATTTATTATTTAAGTTATTCATTTCATTCTCTATATGAAAGTTATTTTGGGGCCCTCAAACCTTCACAGGAGCACCCTGTGACACCCACATATCTATATAATGTTCTTCATTATGTTTCTTAAATCTATGGCATTTCCATCTACATGTATCAGCAGTCAGTTCATAACATTTTAGCAACACGTCTTCAACTTTATCATAGTCCCAACTATCATGTGTATTCATTTTGAAAAATGCTTTGCGAGTTACGCTGACAGCCCCCATTCTCTTGTTCAGTTTGGACTGTATGTAGATTTTCTCAAACATGTGTAGGAAGGCATCTAAATTATCTCCTTCCTTAGAGTGAGGAAACATTTTAGAATTTGGTTTGGGACCATGTTCCAACCCCCTGATTTTAGCCTCACTTACCATTCTGGATGGCTGTTGATGTAATTGCTCCATCTCAAGTTCATGTGCTGCTGTCTCTTTTTCAGCTTGGGCTGCCTCCTTGACACATCCTTTTCAGCTAGATTTCTGCCTCCTTCTGCATCTTGTCCCATTCAAACTGCAACCTCATCTTTTGCAGTTCAGCATCATCTGTACTTGGTTTGTCCTTTTGCAGTAGCTGTTGCTGCCTCTGTTCTGTCTGCTGCTGCTGTGTCTGGTCTACATTGTCCTCCTCCTCAATCAGCGTCCCCCCACAGGCATCATCTGCTAGCTGGGAGGACTCATCCTCGACCACGGTTTGTGGCTTGAGGCCCCCCTTTCTTTCTGGTCCTTTGTATGCAGGGCCTCTATGAGCAGGTTTTTCACTAAGCGACTCACGGTTAATGTCCTTTTTTGAGCACAATTCTTGCAGCTGTTCCAATTTTATCTTGTTATAATTGATTGTCACCTTTCCTGACCACTGACTGCACCTGAAAATAAAGGTGAAAAGCAAGAAAAAAACAACTGTTTTTCCTGTGCAGTTTGTTTTTAAGACTGGTTAGGCATTTTATGTAACTTCTGAGGATTTACTCTAGGTGTCTGTGTACACTACATGAGCACCCTTCAGGTAACCACCATGTGCTGGCTGGTACTTGGATGCTTCACACAGATTCCACCGCTACCACAAGATGTGACGAACCCACATGTTCATGCCCCAACCAGTGCCCCTCTCGCAGTTGACTGTCACAGACCTTCACCTGTGTTTGCCCCTCACTGTTTCCTTGTTCCCACACTCGACCCCCTGCAAAGGTGGTGCACCTCGGACACCTAGACCCTCTGAGCCCAGTCACCAGTCCCCCTGGATTAAGCCAAGGCTGAGTGCTTGAACACCAGGTGAAGTGTGGGTTCTGTCTTATCAGACGTCACTCCACACCTTTCCCTGCATGTTTTTCAAATTGTTTAATATAGATTTAGAGTGCCTCTCATAATGATGGTTACCCTACAAACTGGCAAATGATACCCCTTTTATTAAAATGCACAACCAGTCTACATACTGTGCTAAATAAGAACTGCTTTATCCACACAATATGCTTGCATGCTGACCAGGATAGAACAAAAGTGCTTACAGGCGAAAACTGTAATTGAAAATAAATGAGTTAAACCAGAAAAACTCACACTTAGCTTTCCTATAGCTAGGTCGAACTTACAAGTGAAGATATGGAAAAAGAACAGTCTCTTGCTTCAGAGATCTTGAACACAAATCAGAGCCCTCCCCCTTTCAGTCTCAACCATCAGTCAGCCTGTAGAACTACACACTGAACCCCTGCCCCCATCCCTCTCTCATGGGGAAGTAGGCCTTTTACAGTGAAAACTCTCAGGTGTCTCAGTACACAATTTTCTCTTTAGGAGGTGCCTCTTGCAAATAAAATCATTTTGTTTGTAACAAGATTATACATGCTTTCGCTGGAAACCAGACCCCTCTGTTCTCACTATTAGGAAAATCTCACTTTCTCTGTTTAATCCCTAAACAAATATACTCAAATAACTCTCCAATTTCCTATGCTTTTGGCATCAAATGATTGTCAACAGGATCCCTGTTACCAGGGTGTCACCCTGCTAATAGACCACCAGGAACAGATACATTGTATTACTCCAGTTTACCCTCCTTGTAAACTAAAGGAATAATGCCCAACAGGGTGTGTGTCATGCTGGGATAACGTCACACCTGGTGTGATTGGGTATGAGGCCACAGGCCGAGTGCTGCCAATCACCCCAGAAGTGACGTTATCCCAGCACAACACACACTCTGGAGGGCATTATTCCTATTAAGCAATGGCTTGTATGGCTTGTTGTTATACAGAATTAAAAAAAAATCATTTTAAAGATGTTTTTGTTAGTGTGGAAAAACATTTTGGTTTCTTCAGAGAAAAAGAATCTAATCATCCAAATCCAACAACTCCAATGCAATCAGTTAGGAGATTCATAGTGTTGAGACTGGACCCATGATGTTATGCTGGATAACATCATGGGTCCAGCCCCAGACTGACCAATCAGAGTCAGATAAACAACAGGACTATTTGGCCACATGTGCAGACTTTTAGAATTTGACCTGGCTGACCTCCCGGTATTTGCTGGGACACGTCAACCAGTCTGGCAATTCATTGTATTACAACATTAGTATGCCAAAACTTGTTAATAACTTTTACACAATCTGTTAACCTACTGTATAATTGTGAAAAGTACAGCATTATTAACCTAGTTTCCTTCTTTTGATGTAAAATGCTGAAAGTTGTATCAGATTCTGTACAATTGTGCCAGATTAATACATGAGCAACCATGCACAACAAGTCTGTATCCATGAAGGGGTTCTTCTGATGACACCATTGGGACCTTCAGAGTAAAGCTTGAGAGATCCCTGATGTCACCAGAAACATAGACAATGATGGCAGAAAAAGACCAATAGTCCATCCAGTCTGCCAGTGATTCCCTATCTAACCCTGGGACTTGATGTCCATCCAAGGTCCTAGCCCTCCCAATCCACCCCCCCATTCTGCTCCCAGTTTCTGTCACACCTAGTAATCATTATACCCTTCTCTCTGTCCCAACAATGCTTGAAGCCATCGACAGTCTTACTGCCTGCCACCTTGGCCACCCTTTCCATAAAATAATACTGCCTCATGACCTTCATGAACTTCCCTCCTGTCAGTTTTCACTCATACCCTTGTGACCTCAAAGTGGTACTCATGCTAAATAATTCCCCGAAGTTCACCTTGTTTATTCCTTTCAGGAACTTGAAGGTCTCTAGCATACCTCCCCTCTCCCTTCTGGTCTCCAGTGAGTACATGTTCAGTGCTTAGAGGTGCTCCTTGTAAGACCTGCTCTTTTGGCCATGAATCATCTTTCTCACCTTACATTGCACCATCTCCAGCCTGTCCTTGTCTTTCCTGAGGTGTGGACTCCAGAACTGGGCATAGTACTCCAGGTGTGGCCTCACCAAAGATCTCTAAGGGCTAGTATTACCTCTTTCCTTCTTCTGTCAGTACCCCTTCCGATATACCGCTGCTCCTATTTACCTTACTATAGGCCCTATTGCACTGTCTTGATTGTTTGAGGGTGTCACTGATAACTCCTAGGTCCCATTCCTAGAATACACTTATCCTGGACAGAACCCAAAGATGGAAACAGAGCCAAGTTAAAGAGCTAATGTACTACCCCAAACTACTATTAGTTTTTATAAGCAGTCAACCTTTAACTTTTACATCAGAGGTACTTTTTATTTTCCCTTTGATTACTTAGAAGATTGTTTACCTTATACTATACAATGGAGTAAATCGAATGTGGCAAATGCTGCATTCTGATTGGTTGGCTGGTACCTTTCCCAGCGTGGTAAATCCTCCAGAGTATCCACGGGAAAAAGTGCCAGCCAACCTTATCTCATGACAGTCCGGTCGCTTTCACTTTAATCGAAACTACAGCCATTTGTCCTATTGCCGCTTCGCTAAAACAACGCGGTAAATATTAAAAAAATTACATCTTCCTTCCAACCGTACGGACCTCAGTTACTTACAAAATATCTAAAAAAAATAAATAAAACAGCATTTGCCATTGTATAATATAAATTTATACCTCCAGGGTGTGGGTACCTGGAGGACTTAACACGGCTGGTGTGGTTCAGTCACTCGGCTGCGCCTTGTGACCGAATCACACCAGCCGTGGTAAATCCTCCAGTATACCACACCCTGGAGGGATAAATTGCTTAATTAGTAGATGTGATATGTGACAGAAGCTCATACCTGGCAGCCGGACATATCTATTGTACCGCCTCACACTATATTGAGAGTCAGCATTGTGACCTCACTGAATGCAACCTCACTGCTGCTTAGGAACAGCCACTCAGCAACTGCCAGGTCAGTCACCTATGATGTCACTGTCAGTGAGATCACGATGCTGATGATGTAGTGGGGGGATAGAGACAGATATGTCAGCTGCCAGGATAAGAACTGTTTCACACATCCAGCACAATATTATCACACAGAAGACTTTCTAATGAGCAAAAGGAAAAAGAAAAGTACTTTAGAAATAAAAAGTTACAACTAACTACTTCTTAAAATCTGTGTTATTTTCCTGTGTGCCTGGTTTGGTTCCACTATCTCTTTAAGCATGGTTGCTTTTATGTTATTTTGTATAGAGTGTGACTCAAAACATAAAATTAAAAAAATGCTGCTTTTTTTCTTCCTATGAAATCTTCAGTTTAATTTTGTACCTTAAAAAAGCAGAACCCACCCTCACTTAGCTGCTGAAAACCCTCCCAGATGAAGGGTGGGCTTGTTTTTTTAAATGAGGAAACAACAGACGATTTTGTGTTAAGGGAGGGTCTGGGTTCTATAAGTGTGTGTTGGGGGCTGGGGGATCTGTCATACCACAGAAGGGTTCAGCAGCATTCTATTATCTTTGAACTGTGGTACAGCAGATTTTTAGTTAGGATGGAAACCCATCTACAACAAAGGGTTACCATATACTCTTATTTTAAAAATGATTATCTGCTGTTGGGCTCTCTGCCACAGCTGCAATAAAGCCTTTATATAAATCAAACATAAGTTTTTGACTAATATAGCAAATTGAGGAAGCCTCAACAATTCTAATTTAAAGACTGAACTGAGGAGATGGTCTTTGCAAAATCAGTGTGTCAGGAGTGTCTGGGGCTCTCTCATTCAGCATTAGTTATATAGGAATGAGCAAACAAGCTGGGCCAATGGGCCATTGTCTGCTAACAGATTCTGTGTTTCCATGAAACACTGGACTTTGGTAATAGGCCATACCCCTTTGTTATCTATTTTAGTTAGAATTTAGTATATATATATATATATATATTTATATATATATATTTATACAATGGCTAGAAAGAATCCCGGATTCTGATTGGTCAGTGTGTGCCTGAGCCAGTGATGATATTAAAGTATAACATCACTGTCACTGATTAGCATTAGCTTTGCTTGCCATTACCATAGATCAGCTTTACCTTTTTTCCTCTTCTCTTAAGAAACTCACTAAAAATCTACTAAAAACATGTTTTATTTTTTTTTTTTATTTTGTATCACAATGAGCCATTGTATAATAGCAATAAGGCACTCCAGGGTGTGTGTTATTGTGTAATAACGTCACTCCTGGGGTGGTGGAAGCACTCGGCTTCGCCTCATGCTTCAACCCACCCCAGGAGTGACATTATTACACAATACCACACACCCTGTCGTGCCTTATTGCTTAAATATTTATGTACATACATACATAGTGAAGTAATACATAATGTAGGGACAGTCATTTCTTCTCATAGGGAAAGAGTGACAACCATATCTCATAATGCCATCACTGTACATCAGAGCAATTGTATTACTGGATGGATTGTATATAGAGGGAGCCAGAGTTCAAGAAGACATTCTTAGAATTCTATAGAAGAGCTGTATCTGTCACAAAAAAAGTAACAAAAAAACAAGAAATTACATCTTGGGATTCACTTTGCTTGAATGGTTTATGAAATCACCAGAATCCTTTGATGGAATTACAGCCTTGTTGCTGTTGGGTTCCTATATATTCTATCTGTTTCTATTTCAGGAACAACGTAACCCCACTTGAATCCCTGTTTACCATTAAATTAATGGATTTTGCCATAAACAGCCATTTCTTATGAATTTAAATACCCTTTTCACCTTCATACTGTGCATGTTCTAAAAGTGTTGTTGTTTTAATTCCATGTGAAATGAACACAGTTTTAAAAACACTTGATTCTTCTTGACTGCACTAAAACATATATCTTAATAAAAGGTGTAATATAATATGCTCAGAAAATGACATTCTGACTTACTAAATATAGAACAGTGTATGGTTGTCCACACACAGCAAGGCTATGTTTGTATCTCGGGGATGTGATGCCGATACTATTCTATATATATTGTTCAGTATAGAAGTCCATCCCTTTCAGAATGCTATTGTACCACAGTTCAAAGGTCATGGAATTTGATTGCACCCTTCTGTGGTACAACAGCATTCTTGAACCTCTAGAAGCTGCACAAGTCAGTTTCATTCTGAAAGCAATAGAGCTGCTGAGTACACATTTTACATAATACTATACTCTATAAACAATACAGGATGAGTAACTTTATGCACAGTCATAGTGTTTTCCACCTCGGGGTTCTGATTCCTCTCAAGGTCAGAGGGAATCAGAACCCCTCTGTGGCTGAACAAACTGGTTGTGTATAGTTGCCCATCCAGTATTTTTAATGTTCTGTTACACCAACTACTTACTGCATTGTATGGCTAAGGTGTCCAATGTAATGTATGTACCATGAAAGAAATTATTCATGTATTGGGCGAATACCTCTCAATTGCCCCTCATTACAATAATGTCCCTCACTTTACCCTTTAAAATTGTTCTATCTCACATCCATACCACGTATAAAAGGGTCTGCCCTCATTGAGAAGGTGCTGTAAACACAGACATTAAAGCAGAAATGTATGATAGTCTAGGATTCTAAATAAAAAGCAAACCTTGGACAAATAAACACATTAGTTTTCACAGTGTTCTCAGCTTGTATCACAATAATTATGTTACTTGCACGCATGTGCAAGCAACATAGTGCCATCATCCGAGTTTTCAGAGGTGTGTCAGCCCATCTTCCAATGCAGTCAGTGTGTTTGCAAGCGCAGCCCCAGTTCCCCAATCACTGCTGCAGCTGTCTATGACAAACTGAAAATGCAGTGGCATACAGTTGAAAGGGAGAGCTCCGCTTGAGTGAGCAGAGCTCTCCCCCCTCCACACACACACATGCGTGCACACACGCACGCACACTGTGTGCTCATGCACCTTCCCCCTCACTGTACGGCTGACGGGTGCCCAATCCCCAGTCAGCTCCATGCCCCCAAAGATCCAGGTGCCATGCTGGGAGCCCACCCTAGCGTGGCAAATGATGTTTCGGGCCGATGGGGTGCCTAATCCCCGTTGGCTCCAGTGTCTCTCCCTCCATGCTGTCGCTGACAGGGGTGCCCAATCCCCATCGGCTCCACTGTCTCTCCCTCTATCGCTGTCGCCGACGGGGTGCCCAACCTCCGTCGGGCTCCACTGTCTCTCCTCCCCAAGAGCCCAGGGGTGCCACGCTGGGAGCCCACCCCAGCGTGGCAATGTGTATAGCTGACGGGTGCCCAATCCCCGTCAGCTCCATGCCCCCCACCAGTTGTTTGTCACGCTGGGAGCCTATCCCAGTGTGGCAAATGTCCCAAGCGCGTCATTAAAAAACAAAAACCTGAAATAAAAACTGTCCGCCTGCGCTTCTCCCTGCCCCACAACCTGCACCCACCCACTGCGCACTCCTGCCTCCCCACACCCCTCAATTCTATACTTACCTCCGGACCTCGCACGACGATCTTTGGTGGACCGAAACACGCTCTGCACTCTTCAAAGCCGAATGCGCGAACTGAGGAAATGCCGGTAAGCTGTATAATGGAATAGATAGGGTTTTTTCAACTTTATTGCATATCTCAGGCATTTTTTGGAATTTTTGCACCAAATTTTCAACATGGGGTTTTTGGGACCCCTTCTCATGAATGATGTCACTGTCATGGCATTACTCGGGCCCAAAGGGTGATTTCACAGCCATTGTGCGAAATCACCTTTCCAGAATGATTAATGAAACAACACTGCCAGTGTTCATAAGGTAGGCTCTCAAAGCCTATTTTGAAAATTTGGTGGAAAAATTCCAAAAATGACTGTTTTACGGGCGTGCGTTGCGCAGTTCCTATGCACACTCATAAGTTCACGAATTTTCAATATTTTCACTCCAGATTTTCAACATTGCCATTTTACCACACCTCCTTATGAGCAGTACAGCTGTCATTTTTCACATCTTGCCCAAAATGTGTTTCCGCCCATGTAGCACACAATGGCGCAGTCGGTGTGAAATCAATGTATGGGACACATTAAGAAAATCACAGTGACACTGTTCATGAGCAGAGGTCTTAAAATGGCTATGTTGAAAATTTGATGAAAAAATTCCTAAAAATGACTTTTACGAGTGTGCATTGCACAGTTCCTACGCACGCGCTCGTAAGTTTGCGAATTTTCAATATTTGCACTCCAATGACTTCCAAATTCCTAAACAGCACATAGAAGCAAGCAACATTCGGCATTGACAAATGCTTGCTTATGATATTCTCACATTGCAAGGGCCAGTGGCCCACAATAACTGACATGCTGAGTGTCTAGGCTCAATTTTCAAAGCCCGTAGAGTGAAGCAAGGAGCTTGTGTCAATCAGAATGGACACAAGTGGCTCCTTGTGTCACATTTTGTGCCATTCCAGATTTTCTATTGGTGGCTGCATCCCACCTGGGACCCCTTGCGCAGAAGTGTCCCTGCACCACACTTGCACAAAACATGGTGGTGTGCCAGGTCACAAGAGGGCTTGCACCATGGCAGGGCTGCAATATACCCATTATTGGGATTTTGTAAGCCCCACCATGGGTGCAGCAAGGGGCTCAAATTAGACCAGCCAAGAGATGGTCTAATTCCTTGTACCACTGTGACACAAGGTGGTGAATTGGTGGGGCTCTGAAAGTGGGGTCCAGGGGCAGAAGCAGCACAGGGATGCCATGGGGGAGGGCTGCTGGAGAGAAGTCAGGCATGCCAGGGAGTGATGTGGCAGCCAGAATGGGTGACATTATTACAACCGTACAGCCAATGTGCTGGTACCGGGCACTAGGTTTGAAAAGCTGTCAATAACAGCCCGTCCATAACAGTGCTGTATTAAGAGTGCTCTCCAGTACAGTGGCAGGAATTAATGCCACCAGTAAACACAGCACCAATGGTATCAGTCAGACACCACAGGAACAACCGCTACCATTGTAAAAGAAATATATACACAGGTCTATATTTATGTGGGGTACACCCACCCCACCTGATGGGGGGGACTATTCCCCCTGCTCCCCTATAACTAACATAACCTACTCTGAGGGGGAGCAGATCACAGGGAAAAGGTAAAATTTGTGGGGCCATGGATTTACTGTTTCCATGGCCCTTTGCCAACAAAATGTAACTTCCCCAAAGTGAAAAAAAAACTTTCTAAATTGGGAGACCAGGATTAGACCCTTGTCTCCTGGTCTGTGCTGTCCCACTGCTGCCATAACTTGCTCTGCCATGGGGGCAGCTCATCCAGCAGCTGCACTTTCTCCTTCTTCCCCACCTTCTCTCATCCTGCTTAGTAGTGACGGGGTAGTGGTAGTTGTTGAATGCTAGTATACCCATGTTGCTATGCCTTCCTGATGCAGTTCTGACTGTGCAGTTTAGACTGTGCAGTTTTGGCCATGCTCTTTCAACTGGGTACCCTGGTGCCATGGGGGGTCCAGGAATTAACAGTGCCATGGCCCCAGGTGGGCACAGCCCTTGTAGCAGCCCCAGCCTTGGGCACTGTTTTTCCCTGGAACAATTCCTCCACTGACAGTACCAGCCCATTGGCTGTATAGTTATATTAACAGCACCTCCACTGGGTGCCACTTCACTCCCTGGCATGCCTACCTTCTCCACTAAACCCCAATGGCACCCCCATGCCCCTTCTGACTCAGACCCATCCTGACAAGCATGATTTATCCTCTCCCCCTACCATACTGGCTCCTCTAATGTTGAGCTGAGTGGGGGTGGGGGCAGAGCCCTGCAGCAGATCCTGCAGGTGTGCCATTTGTTTGGTGCTAGCCTGCTGGTGCAGCAACTTCCAGGAGTTTGGTGCAGTGCAGGGACTCCTGTTTTGTTTCCCGAATTGGGCACAGGGTCCCTGATGCACCCAGAGCTTGCTGCAACCCTAGATTGCCTCAAATTGTGGAAAATGCAGCCCTCTGTGATTGACTACATTTCAGTCACGAAAGGTTTACAGGTACAGTGCAATTGAAAAGGTGGAAATATCTGGGTGGAATATACAAATTTACCTAGTAACAGTTGACATTAATGGAAACATTTATATTTTCAGATAGAATCAATTTGCTAAGGTGCTCATGTGACCAATGAGTTCCAGTTTTTGTGAAGCCTGCAGTTATCCGAGTTGCTAATGCTAACATTTGTTTTTACTTATAAAACTTCTGTATCTCAGGATTGGATCCATATGAGATAATAAACGTTATCTTCCCGACACACAATATACATCAGAAATCATATTGTTCTTTTCAGAACAAGATACAGTAGAAGCTATTAACAAAATCAAATGTAGTACTTCTCCCAGTCCTGATTGTATTCATCCCAAATTTTTGAAAGGAGTATCAAAAGAACTTTCCGGACCACTAACTTATTTATTTAATATAACTATAAATCAAGGAAGGGTTTCTCAACCCTGGAAAGTGGCGAATATCACACCCATTTTTAAAGGTGGTGATAGACAGACAATAACTAATTATAGGCCTTCCAGTTTAACTTCACTTATCAGTAAGCTTATTGAAAGATTAATTCATTCCAAAATTTCTGAATATATTAAAAGTTCTGGTAGCACAGATATTTCTCAGTATGGTTTCTCCACTGGTAGGTCATGTTGAACAAACCTTCTAAGCTTCTTTGAGCCAGTTAGCGATGCGCTAGATAATGGCCTTCTGGTGGATGTTATATTTTTGGATTTTGAAAAGGCTTTTGATACTGTTTTGCATAAAATTCTGATTGAAAATCTTCACAACATAAACCTGGATACGCATTTTACTAATGGGATCTCATCATAGTTACATAATAGATATCAAAGGGTGGTTGTTCATGGTCACGAATCCAACTGGTGTTTAGTAACCAGTGGAGTACCACAAGGCTCTGTCCTTGGACCTCTACTTTTCAATATAATGATAAGTAGTATGCAAACATCTAAAGACGTTTGGATAAACAAATACACAGATGACTGTAAAATAGGTTGTATTGTGAACAACACTTTATCAGCAAACATATTACAAGATAATTTAAATAACTTAAATTGGGCAGTAAAAGACAATATGAAATTCAGCCCTGCAAAATGTAAAGTTATGCACATGGGGAATAATAACAAAAAGTACACATATTCAATACAAAATGTAAACTAAATTACCACTACAGAAGAAATGGATTTGGGTATAACAATTACAGATAATTTAAAATTCAATTCCCATACCAACAAAACTGTTAAAAGATGTCGCATGATTATAGGTAATATTTTGAGACATATCAAAAGTAGTAAACCATCAGTTATTTTGCCCTTATACACAAGTTTGGTTCGACCTCACTTAGATTACTATGCTTCATGTTGTGCCCCAACCTCTATTGGCTATCAGCAAATGACCGAAAGAGCACAGCGTAGAGTAACTCAAAGGATTGAAAAAATGTCTGAAGTAGATTATGGTACCAGACTAAAAACATTACAACTATACTCCCGGAATGCAGGACGGTTGGGAGTTTTAAGCAGGCACTAAAAACCTTTCTACGGGGAAAGGCATTTTCGGTTTTATTATGATTTTATATGATATGTATTTATATATGTTTTATCTGTATTAATTCTGTACAGTGCCTTGGAATTCTGAAAGGCGCTTTATTAAATAAATTTTATTATTATATTATTATTATACTCCTTGAAGTATAGAATTTTAAGAGGTGATCTAATTTACACTTATAAAGCATATCAAAATGACTATTTGTTAAACTCTATTGGATTAGAAAAATACTTTGTAAATAATTTTACTAGATCTCATAATTTGAAGTTAAAATCAACCATATGTAAAACTAACAAAAGGTCGACATTTTTTACACAGAGAATTCCTCCAATGTGGAATACACTACCAGTTGACATTATAAATAGTGAAAATATAGAACAGTTTAAAAAAAGACGTGATGAATATATGGGTGATAAGAAATTTTACTTCCACCACTGACACAGCAGGTGGCGAGTTCAGAAATGGGCATCTCACCTTTTGAACATGTACCTCTCTATGAATTTATGAATCCTTCCTGCCCTTTTTGAGAAGGCAGCATCTGCTTGTTGTTAGTGAACAAGCAGATGCTGCCTTCTCAAAAAGGCAGCATCTGCTTGTTGTTAGTGAACAGGAATCCTCCCTTGTTTTTACTAATCATACCAAGTTTTTGGATGGTCTCCCAAACCTTGCAAGAAGTAATGTTGCTAACCCAGCACACAGACACTAAAAGCCATATACAGTACATCCAGTATATCTATAGTACAGAGAAAAGAATATATATATATATATACATATATATATAAAACAGAACAATGCAATAGCATATATACCCCATAATACAAAGCATCACAGGATGTATATGCAAATCAGCATAACATGTCATGGTGATTTGCATATGCATACCATGCTGCTTTGCATTACAAGGGTATGTGTGATTTTGTATTTCTTTGAAACCTGGATTTATTGCCATACCCTTTTTGGGTAATCATTGCCTCAGTTCTTTTGTGTGGAGGTTCTTTGTCTTTTTATATACAGTACAGTATTATTAGAGAGAACAAAGAAGGCCACAATCAAGACAAGGTACAAAAGGACAAGTCACTCTGAGGCCAAAATGTGTGAAACAACAAACTTAAGGAGCCAAACCGGCAACATCCATTATTTATTTATTTGATTTTCGGCTACAGGTGTTCACGTAAAAATATTTAATTTCCTGTTCTCTTATCAGAATGCATAAATAGGAGCTTTATGTATTCTGACAGGAGAACAGGGAATTATGTATTGATTAGAAAAGGCTGGAGGCATACAGTGTAACCTGCAACTACATTACAATGCAGGTACAATGTAGTTAACTGGCAGTTAAACAATGTAGCGTAACCTAAAAGTAATATTGCAGATTGTTTTACATTGAAACATAGAAACTTAAACATTGATGGCAGAAAAGGACTGCTTGGCCAACCCAGTCTGCCCATCTCCCTACCTATTGGATAAACTGCAGATCCTAGCTAACTAACAGTCTACTTCTTCCTACCCCCCTCACTAGAATTGCTTTATTTCTGTCCCATGCATTCTTGAATTCCTCCACTGTTTTTGACCCCATGACCTCCTCAGGAAGGCCGTTCCATGCATCCACCACCCTCTCCATGAAAAAATACTTCCTCACGTTACCTATGAGCCATCCCCCCATCTTCAAATTGTGCCCCCTTGTTCTTGCACATCTCTTTTTCTGAAAGATTTTGCCCTCTTGGACTTTGTTGATTCCCTTGAGGTACTTAAATGTTTCTATCATGTCCCCCTCTCCCTCCTTTCCTCGAGGGTATACGTATTAAAATACTTTAGTCTCTCTTCATATGGCTTCTGGTGCAGACCCTGCACCATTTTAGTTGCCCTCCACTGAACTGCCTCCATCCTGTCTATGTCCTTGTGGAGATGGGATCTCTAGAACTGCATGCAGTATTCCAGATGGGGTCTCACCAACTGTACAGAGGGATAACAACTTCTTGTTTTCTACTGGTGATGCCTCCCGTATGCATCCCAGTATTCCCCCATCCCTCTTTACTGCCTTTTCACATTGCTTGCCTACCTTTAGTTCATCTGATATGACTACCCCAGGGTTCCATTCCATTTTTGTTGTTGTTAGTACCTCCCCCCATTGTGTACTTTTCCCCTGGATTTTTGTAAAAGAAAGTTGTCTTTTCAGAAGTAATGAGCTAAGTTAAACATGTTGCAAGTGAAGCTGGGACAATGATCATGGTTAATGCAAAGAGAACAGCTTTTCAGAACTGTTGATTAATGAGTTTTGAGTGAAGCTGAGACAAAGTCTGTGGTTGCCATGACCACAACAGGCCGTCAGTGTTACAGCACTACAGTGGCAGATCACATGATAGGAGGACATATGATGTAATGATGTCATGAATGTCAGAGCCGATTTTAATTGGCAGGGAAAGTTCCCTCCAGGACTTGGCTACCTAGGTAAGGGTCCGAGTATACTTGCCCACCACAGGAAAGTTTTAATACAGAGAGGGTTTGGTGAGTAGACAATTAACCAGTAGACCATTTGCTAACACAGAACTTTTTGAACAGTCTAAGTAGTATTTAATTTCATTTACAGATACTTCTTGTACCCTAGAGACAAGTGTGAGCTCTGTAAGAGAATATTATCCTAAATGACCTGTACACAGCATGTTTGGTAAAATTGAAAAACTCAGGCCAGCAAACAGTTTTATAGATATTTGGTCCCAGTTTGGAGGAGAGCAGAACATCTTAGCATAGAATATTTAAATTAATTAGCCCTGAAATAATATAGGTTGGGGCATATATATATTTTTTTGTAGAGTGTTTTGGTCCCTGTCACCTCCTCCCACAAACTGGCAATGGGGGACACATAGGCATTTTACAGTTTTTCTCCCCTTGCCCCCCCCCCGAGGCCCAAGCATACAGCCATGCAAGTGTGTGGAGGCATGCACACACCCCGTGGTGCCAGCTCAGCCTCTTCTACCTCCCATAACTGTTTGCTGCCCCCTCTCTGCCTGCGCTACCCACTGGACCTCCACCTGGTGGGAGCGGAACTACGAGGGGGTGCCATCCCACCCTCACCACCCTTGGGAGAGGAAAGCTGCCCATCAGCATGCTTGATCCTGCTCTGCCCCCCTCCCCATGCCAGCACCCCAATGACCCGTGGTCGTTCCTAAAACAGGGTCACTGGCATAGAGCAAGGTAAGGCATCCAGCACCTCAACCCTCTGCGCCACCGGGCTGGCCCAGGACATATTTCTTTTGTAGTGTAAAACACTATGAAGATATCAGTGACTGTAGAAATCTATATTAGTTTGCTTTCTAAAATATGTATGTCCTTTTAATTTGGAGTGAAAACAGAAACTGTTAGCACATGGGACCACTGTATATAACAATTTATTCCTGAGTTCACAGTATGCATATTCAAGAGGAAGGGATCCGTAGCATATTAAATGAATGTTTGAATCTTCTTATAATCTGGGGATTTGTGAGTTCTCATATACACGTTTTTGTGGTTGTATTGCAACAGAAACAATTATGTAAGGAAAATTCTCATTATAGTGTATAGTGGAATGTTGTTCTGTATAGAATTCCATCCCTTTCAAAATGCTGTTCTACCACAGTTCCAAGGTCATGTAATGCTGCTCTACCCTATTGTGGTAGAACAGCATTCTATAACCTCTATAGACTGCATCTGTCAGTTTCATTTTGAAAGCAAAAGAACTCACAAAACACATTTTTTACATAGTACTATACACTATTGTAACCCCTACCCGGTCTGCTGTTGCCATCTGACAGCAATACTAAGTGGGCTGGGTTCGGGGAGGAATAGGTCACTTGGCACAAAGACTAGGTTTGGCTACTCTGCACAGGGGCACCCAAGTAACTCTGAACACAGGAAGCAATAACTGTAATGTCCAATACCAGAATTGGGATTCTAAAATGTGGCTTTTGTTCAGATCCAAATAGAATAAACAAAGCATAGATAGACCCCCACGGGGCTACGCTTCTGGTAATGTAGATTAAAGGAGACCAGAACACATCCTCATCACTTTAGCCCTCAGGCTCTACAAAACACTGGGCACACAGCCTGGACTTGTACACTGCTTTGGGTTACACAGCCCGAATTTGTACATGGCTCTCAATTTTCCCTGACTCAGCTCCCTTGCCAGTCACCTGGACACCTTCCATATATCATGGGAACATTTTCTGGTGGGTCCCTAAAACACCTAAGAGCACCTCGGCTCCATCAGGGAATCTTCCTCTTAATCCCATGTCTGGGTACTTTCCTCAGGCACTGGCCAAGTACCTGAGGGAAAGCAAAAGGTGTCTCAGAGCAAATCTGTAAAGGTGAATTTGGTTCCTACTGATGGGGGGGTCTCCCACCTCTCGCTCCTACAATTCATACCCAGCCATTTCTCTGGACTGTAAACACCTCATCCTTTAACACTTTGCTGTTTAGATACTTGCTAAATGTATTTCACATTCCATCTACTTGTCTTGCTTCCCATTTGTGCTGAACTTGAACATACTTAAGTGGTATTGTCCATTACTCTAGACCCCCCACAGGTTAAGCAGTCCAATCCCCACATTCTTTCTTTCTATTTGTGCTGGACTTGAACATACTTATTAGTAGCTTTGCCCATTACTCTATACCCCCCACAGAACTAAGCAGTCCAATCCCCACATCTTTCAACTGTACTTGGCTATCTTTTCCTGACCCCACAGTAACAGTCCCTTTAGTTTCCTTCTGTTCAGGTGAAAACACTTGGCCCTTTTTCAGAGTGACTCACCCTTTGGTTGCAGGTGCCCTACAGGCATTTCCTCCTCAAGGAATAATCATCTCAGAGCTTCTGGTGCCTCAGCACAACTTGAACAGGCAGCTTCTTTCCCTTAGCCGGACCCAGGGGGGTTGCCCCTGGAAAACAGGCAGACACCTTCCCCCCATCCCTTCAAGGATGGGGCTCCGAACCATTGAAAGCAGTCTCCACCACTTCAATTACCAATTCCTGTATTCCTCTTCAGGTGGAAACACACACCTTAACCAAAGTAGCTCTGAAACAGAACTTAAAGCTCTGAGAGCCTGCACACACTCTGCTGCACTACAGTCTCTCTCTAAGACTGCACACAGACTGGCTTCAAATTCCCCAACTTCTACTCTAACCTCCAACTGCAACATTCCAGTGTGGCTTATGCAGCTGCGACAGTTCTAAAATGATGTCATCCCTCAGTCTCAGCTGAGACTGAGAACAGAGTGAGACAGCCTAAGATCCATGTAACTGGAGTTTCACAAGCTGCCTTCCCTGCCTACCACTATGTCTTACTGGGATTCTAGTAACCCTGGGTAACGAGGGGTTACGCTATAAAAAATATAGGATGAGCAACTGTATGCACAACCAGTGTGTTTTGCCACCTCGGGGTTCTGATTCCCATGGACCTCTCGAGCGTCGCTCTCACGGTCAGAGGGAATCAGAATCCCTCTGTGACAGAACACACTGGTTTTGCATAGTTGCCCATCCAGTATTCGATATGTATTATCTACCTTGATAATGCCCATTTCAGAGAAGCAAGATTGATCCACTTGTAAGTCTAGTGTACACTTGATATTTAATGATTTTGATTTTGTTACATTCAAATATTTTCAGACCCAATTGATTATGTACACAAAATAATCTTTCAATTTATGTTTATGTTTCAAAAAATATTTTTCCGAATTAAGCAAAATCTCTGAAGAAGAAAGCATGGGTTACAAAACATTAACAATTTTAAAAATGATTTGGCTTCATAACTAAAATGATATGATGGGTGAGTGAGATGGTTCATTTGCTTGCATTGTTTGTGAAAATCAGATTAATACTGCCTCCCCATTGGTGAAAAAGTTTATGATTGTTCATAAGACCCCAGTTCTAGGGGTTTATGGTTTTAAGCAATAAGGCACAACAGGGTGTGGGTTATTATGGGTTTACCCACGCCATGCATGGTGTGTCACGAGACACAGCCGAGTGACTTAACCACACAAGAAGTGGGTAAATCCCCAATAACTCACACCCTAGAGTGCCTCATTGTGATTATACGATGGACCCATGTGTAAAATAAATGTAAAAATGTGTTTAATTATGTTTTTTATAAATGCAATTCTTCAGCCATTGGTAATGCAGGATTTACCCACAGTCATGTGACATGTGTTGACCAATGAGGTTACAGAATTTTGACACACCATTGTATAATTTTTAATTGATAACATTATCTCTAACCAGCTAAGGAACATATTTTTTGTTTGAATGTGGCTCCTAATCTACAATACTTTCTTTTAATGTTTTGTCAATGTGAATCTCAAATGACAACAAGGATCAAACCAGACCTCAAATACTTATGTAACATTGCTTATGCTTGGTTTATGTTGGACTGTTCTTGGTGAGCCCACTCAGAGTGCACCTCAAACAGAAGGTAAGGGTAAAACAGTATTAATGAACCAATCTAAAACATCCATTGCTAAAGCTAAACACTATCAGAAGCTTTAAATTACTATACTCAAATCACCAAGAAGGACTTCAGGTTGTATTTTCTTAAAGTCCTATTGTAAGGTGCCAAAAGCATTCCCAAATGATCTACACAGGCTCATTACTGAAGCATGTACGGATGACAGAATTTGCCAAAGCCACTTAGATTTATGCCCGCGCAATTATGGATTGGGAAGTATGGCAGAATTTTATGTTATTAGAAACACATCAAGATCTGTGGACACAAAGTCCAAGAATATTGTATAGTCACTAGTCTCTGACAATTGGTCAGATGGAGGAGGGGTGTATGCTGCATGTGTTGAAGCCTCATAGCTCACAGCAGGTACAGAAGGAATCCACAGAAAGAACTGTGCCAGTTTGTATCATCATAAATTTGCCTGTTTTCATGCAGGCGAACGTAGACATTGTCTCCCACTTCCAGCTGCGTGATGGCCATGTTGGTGCCACTGTCATGGACGTCACCATTGTCGCTGTCCCAGTAGATCACTTTGAAATCGTTTTTCATCACGCTTGCAAACAGAGGGTTAGACTTGGAATTCTTAAATACTGTAAAGTTGAAGTAGTAAACTCCTTCCTCCCGAGCTGTGAAGATCCCTGTAAAAACAAAAAAACAAGAAATGTGCCTCTGTCACTAAATATTCAATGAAATCAAAGTTGAAGGTCTTACAAAAGATAGGGAGATTACCAAAACCTCAAACTGAATTATTCTATGATGTCCAAATAAAAAGAATAATTAAACGTTCTTCAGAATTAGTTTTAGTTGAAAGTTGCGTGAAATGCAGAACTCTGCTTCTGAATTGCTTTTCAGAATTTTTTACTATTTTCCACAGAATTCCAGAACTCTTCTAATATAAAGCACAGATCAGTTTTCCGTGGTTTCTATAAACCACAGATTACTTTTCTGTAGTTTGCAGAAACCTAATCCTTGGATACACTAATCCACACTTTATGTACCATGTGAAATACTAATCTGTAGTTTAAATACCATTTTTGGAATTTCTGAGCTCTGCTTCCTTCAGAATGTCACAGGATTTCTGAAATTCTGTGGAATTTTATCTGAGGTGGACTTGGAAAATTCTACGCAGCTCTAGCTACTGCTGCACCTCTTCTCAGGCTGGGATGGCTGCAAGCATCTGCCTGCAAATTCAGTGCCCATACTGTTCCTTGATTGGCAAGTAGGGGGCATACAAACAAAAGGTGGCCCACATCCTCTCTCCTTGGGGGTAGAGTATCAGAGCCGAGCATCTCACCTGAGGGCTCAGGAAGTTGCATGCCCAGGCCATCGTTAAAGATAAGAAAACAAGCTGGCCCATCAGGAAAGTATTAGGGCTAGCATTCGGAATACCAGTCACCTGAGTTCAGGACACCATTCAGGTCACTGGTGGATGACTAGGGGAGGAGGATTAAACATCTCTGAGGACACGCTCCTCTTCTGGGGAAGGAGGGAGAGAGGGAAGGAGAGATGCCATCCATGCTCAGATACTGCCACCTGGGGGCCACCGGTGGCAGTGCAGCAAGGGTGCCAAGTGGGAAGATGAAAACACTGGTCACGGACCCGCACTGAGGATGCACTGCATGGGCATGTGCATTGGCCCAATCATGTGCCAACGTCTTCCAGGGGGACTAAGTGGAGAAAAAGGAAAGTGGCCCTGGTGCTGACTTCTCTTAAGCACCCTGATATATCCATACTCCCTCACCTGCCTCCTGATGTCATGCCCATTCAGGGGTATACTCCCTTCAGCCCTTAACCCACCCAAAGGGTAAACCAAGACTACATGGTGAATGGCAGGTGCAGATAGATGGTGGCCAAAGTTGAGGTGCACAGGTGCTCCTGGGAGGCAGCACCGAAGACAGAGGGGCATATAATAAAAAAAAGATAGGCAAATGGAGCTGTTGGGTACAGGTGCCAGTTATAAGGGGGGTGCCAACATATGGGGTGCCAGTGGCTAAGGGTTGCCAAAGCCTAAAAGATGCCAGTTATGAGTGGGTGCCAAATGTATTACAAAGTACATCTCAGGGCCAGAAATATGACCAGGGTACAATGCACAAGAGGTAGAAAGAGAGGTGGAAGCATTTAAAGCAGAACTAAAGTCAACATTTACAAAAAAATATTTTGTGCAGTGTATTTTGATTTATAGGTGTACTCCCAGTAAGCCCTTCCCTTTACTTGCTGAAAGACATTTTTTCTAAATTTGCTTGCTGGTTTTATGGCCTCTGTGGATCTCCATATTAACATTTTTAATGGCTCTTCTTGTTCCTACAATGCCTCCTGTCCCACGTGACAGTGATGTGTCCTGGACCATCAATTCAACAGGAGCTGTGTTTTTTCAAGTTTATAGCAGTTGAGCTGTTATGTTAATTAACTATCCTTGTCTAGGGAGTTCTGAGCACGTGGCAAATGCCTGAGGGATAATTCAGTGGGCTATTCTGTAAGGAAACAGCTAAAGTCTTCACTAATTGTAGCATCTGTGGCATTTGTGATCTTGTGTGATTTGTGTGCATTGCTAATGGCTGTGTGTAGTTTGATAAAATCAGAATGAAAACCTTTATAAACAAAACATTCACTTCTGCTGACTAGACCTAGACACATACATAAAAAACAGAAGTTTGGATTAGATAGTTATTTAGCTGAAATCAGAATCTCAGGCCCATAACAGTAGATGCTGCTGCAACAGTTATTACTTTCTGAATCAATGGTCCTGGATACATCACAGTCAGATGGGACAGGAGGCATTGTAGGAACAAAAAAGGCCATTAGAAATGCTAACAGGGAGATCCCCAAGAGCCATAAAAGCAGCAAGCACATTTAATAAAAAACTAATTTCAGCAAATAAAGGGAAGGCCTCACTAAGAGTACACCTACAAATCAAAACACTCTACACAGCATATTTTTTTGCACATTTTGACTTTAGTTCTCCTTTAAAATCTTCAACCTGGAGAAAAGGAGGCTGACAGGAACATGATCTCAGGCTTCTGCATACTTAAAGGGACACTTTCAGTATTGCACTGTAGCATTCTTACATTTAAGACCAGTTTGTTTCTAATGTTATTTATGTATCCTATTTGCAATGTTGGTCTTAAATATGTTGTAATTTACTTATGTTGTCCTTTTCAACAAAAAAATACAATTTTGCAAGGACTGTGATCATGTCTGGCAACTTTTCCTCACTGATGTTGCTGGATTCCTTTTCAAGTTACAGTAGATCCTCAGCATACCTGAAACATTGTCAACATGTGGACGTGTACATCTCCTATTGGGTGTGCGAATATTGGTGCCACAACTATCAGTAAACTGCTACAAGTGTCCTCCTCCCCACCTTGACCTATGCTGACCTATGCTGCTCCAGTTATGCAGGGCATGGCAAAACTGGAGAATAACAGACTGCACATGCTGTACAACAAGGTAGCTCACTTTGCCTCTCAGTCTGATGCAAGATGCCACTACTGTGAAGCCTTGGCTTCCCTAAATTGGTCATCCCTTGACTCTCGCCTTCAGTACCCTCTGCTCTGCAATGCATGTAAGTTCTTCTGCTCCTCCCCTCTGGCCAGCCTTGCAGGACTCCTGGTCCCCAAGCTCTCCAGCTGAAATCTCTGCACAACAGGATGAATCCTCCTGGAAGGACCCAGGGTGCGGACCAAGGCGGGTGGTAAATCCTTGTCTCATCTGCTGTGTAACAAACTCCCTCCCTTTGTACAGGAAGCCCCCCTCCTTCGAAACTTTCCAAACCAGGCCCAGGGTCCACTTGCTCGATGCCAGTAACTGTTCCTGCTACTGCACGTGATCTGACCACGGTACCACCTACTGTCAACATATGATGTATTTATGTCTTGTACACTGATCACATATTCTATACCCCTGTTCTTATGTATTGCTTAACACTCCTTGTATACCACTATGTATGCCTTATATCTGTACTCCTGTAAATAAGTATTGCTTAACATTCCTTTAAACCCCTATGAATGTCTTATCTCTGTAACTAACTCCGGGTCGCCCCTGGAAAAAGGGACCTTCGGGGCTCAGTGGGCCTACCCGGTCACCAAAATTGAATAAATAAATAAATACAACTCAATATGCAATTTTTTTTAACATTAATTGAAAACAGACCATATGACTTGAAAGAATCCACTATAAAGGTTGTGACAATGGCAGTTTTATGGTGAAACAAGCATTGTAAATGCTAAAATGGGCAGTTTGATTATACTATACTACATTGCTACATTAGTAGGATCTTTTCCGCAGGTGCACCTGAGTTTGGTGCATATGCTCAGAGAGGCTCATGTTGTCAGGTAGAGTCAATCAGCAAGGATCAATTAAGTTTAGGGGGCATTGACCCTTCTTTCAAGTCAATGTGTAAAACTGTTATGAGAAATGGGAAGTGTAACATAAACATAGAAACGGAGAAGCTGACTGCAGATAAGGACCGCAAGGCCCATCCAATCTGTCCGTTTTTTCTACCTTATGAATGTGCCATATGCCTTTACTCTGCCAATGTCCTATTTAATCATACTCATCTGTATTGCTCCTTTGTGCCTATCCCATGCCTGTTTGAAGCCCTGCACTGTATTCATATCCATCACTTCCTGAGGTAGGCTGTTCCATGCATCCACCACCCTATCCGGGAAAAAGAACTTCCTCACATTACCCCTTAATTGGCCTCCCTCTAATCTCATGCTGTGTCCTCTTGTCCTGCTATTTTTCTTATATTGAAACATGTTAGACTCTTTCACCTTGTTAATGCCCTTAAGATGTTTAAATGTTTCGATCATATCACCTCTCTCCCTCCTTTCCTCTAGGGGATACATATTGAGCTCCGTTAATCTGTCTTCATATGTTTTCTTTTTTTTTTCTTTATTTGTTTTTACTTTCTCTCCTGCCCAGGTGAACTCCACTCCTTTGAACTCCTTCATTGCTCTTCTGACTACCGACCATCCTCTTCCCTGGGTCCTCACATTGCAGCTGACTTCCCGAGGGGTTGTGGATGCATGGAACGGCCTTCCGGAGGAGGTTGTGGAGTCAAAAACAGTGGTGGAATTCAAGCATGCATGGGACAGTCATAAGGCAATTCTAGGGGGTGGGGGTAGGAAGAAGTAGGCTACTGGTTAACTAGGATCTGCAGCTTATCCACTAGGTAGGGAAATGGGCAGACTGGGTGGGCCAAGTGGTCCTTATCTGCCGTCAAATTCTATGTTTCTATCCCAGTGTATACCTTCACTAGGTGTGTCCCTCTCTTCTGAGGGGAAGACACTGGAGGGAGCACACCAGCGCACTAAATATTAGGTCCCCCAGAAGTGCTGCTGAGGTGGAGAAGGTCCCCTTTGGAGGTTCTCGTTGCATCGTGGAGTGGGGCAGTCATCATCCGGCAGACACCTGAGCCATTTTCTGGTTTGTTGTCCTCTTGTTATTACACTGCTTGTGCAGTGCTCCTGGTCTCCACTGGGAGCTGCTGCCGAGTGAGGTGCCCTAATCCCCCACCCCCAAAGAGGATGGCAGTCCTCCGGATGCTCAACCCTCTTCGTTCCTTGCCGGCCCCAGTGTCCCAAGTCCATTCCCGAACCTGGGTCGCCAATGTGGGTTGAGGTAAGGCGCCAGTGCCTCAACTCTCTATGCTACCGGGCCAGCCTCATATGTTTTCTGATGCAGCCCTTTACCATTTTGGATGCCCGTCTCTGGACTGCCTCCATTTTGTTAATGTCCTTGTGCAGGTGCGGCATCCAGTACTACACGCAGTACTCCAGATGGGGCCTAACTAGTGTCTTGTAAAGAGGGATTATTACCTTCCTCTTATGACCTGTGATACCCCTACTAATACACCTCAACATCCCTCTAGCCTTACCTACTGCTTTAGTGGTCTGCTTGGATGATTTCAGGTCCTCTGTGATAATGATGTCCAAGTCTCTTTCTTCCCTTGTGATTGCCAGCAGCTCCCCTCCCAATCTATAGGTAGCTTCAGGGTTTCTCTTCCCTACATGCATGATCTTGCACTTCTTTGCGTTAAACCCCAGTTGCCATTCTTCAGACCATTTTGACAGTTTTTCCAGGTCTCTTCTTATTCTGCCCACCCCATCTGGACCATCTACTCTGTTGCAGATCTTGGTGACATCTGAAAACAGGCAAACCTTACCCTCCAGTCTATCTGCAGTGTCACTAATGAAGATATTGAAGAAGACTGGCCCCAGGGCTGATCTCTGAGGTACCCCACTTGTGACTTGCATCTCTTCTGACTGTATATTATTTGCCACCACTCTCTATTTTCTGCCTGCCAACCAGTTTGCTACCCAGTTGACCAACTTCTGACTCAGTCCGAGCCTACCCAGCTTATTAATTAATCTTCTGTGTGGAACAGTATCGAAAGCTTTGCTGAAGCAAGGTAGGCTTCATCAACCACACCCCCTTGGTCCATCACTCTGGTTACCCAGATAAGGAAGTCTATGAGATTAGTCTGACAGGACGTTCCTGTTGTAAACCCATGCTGTCTTGGATCCTGTGCTCCTATGAATTCTAGGTGTTGCACTATCCTTTCCTTAAGGAGTGCCTCCATAATCTTGCCCACTACTGAGGTAAGACTGACTGGTCCATAGTTCCCTGCCTCCTCCCTGCTGCCACTCTTATGTAATGGAATCACATGAGTCCTTCTCCAGTCTTCTGGGACCTCTCCTGTGCTCAGAGACCCACTAAACAGTTCTGCTCATGGCTCTGCTAGTTCCACCCTTATCTCCTTTAGTACCCTGTGATGTATGCCATCAGATTCCATTGTCTTGTCCACCCTGAGCTGAGTGAACTCTTGTAGGACCCTTTCTTTTGTGAAGAGACTTGTGAATACCTCACTCCTCCCTGTGTCCATAGTGCTGAGCTGTGGGCCCTGCCCTACCTTCTCCTCAGTAAATACTGAGCAGAAGTATCTATTAGGATAGATGCTTTTCCTTGGTTCTCTTCACACACTTCCCCTTATCCCCGTTGATCTTAGCATTACCCCCTGTGGACTTTTTCCTTTCACTAATGCAACAGTTCTCAAACTTTGTCATAGTGAGCCTCCCCTAAGCCATGGAAATGATATTGAGCCTCCCCCAAAATGCTGAAATATTTTTGAGCCTCACCATAGAAAAATAGCCTACTTTTCACATTATATCAGGAATAAATTGAAACCTCTTTGCATAGCTGGCTCTCATGTTATTAAGCTTATTGTAACCCCCTCCCCAACAGGACAACCTACTTGCTCCAATATTTTGACTCTCGAACCATTGTTACCCCTTACTGCCATACCTTCATGGGTCAGACTGCTTTTTCTGTTTCCCTTCTATCCGGAATAACCTTCCTGCCTACCTCTGCCTCTCCCCCTCTCACCCTGCTCTTAAGCAACTTCTCAGGGATCATGTTGCTTCCTCCTGCTCTTATTCCTAGTACCTGTATGGTTAACTCTTGTATTTGGACAGTTCTGCTGCCAGTCTAGTTAATCAATTGTTCCTCGCATTGTTAGTTTATTGTTCTTAATTTGTTTGCACTTTTATTCATTTTGCATTGCTTGAATGTTTTGCAGTTACATTGTGAATTGTATTCTCTCACTACCCTCCCCTAGGTACACTTGAAATAAGCCATGGCTCAGTGTACGGTACCTTCCCTGGTCACTGACTTGTGAATAAATACATAAATTCACCTACTATTATCTTCTTTCAGTTTGCCTTATCCCATTACACAAACTCTATAAAGCTGAAAATTGAAATATAATACTTTTTCAAGACTTGCTTGAGCCTCCCCTGTGATAGGTTGGGGCCTCCCCAAGGAGGCTGGCCTCACCATTTGAGAACCCCTGCACTAATGTATTTATTACAAATATATTTTGTAATATACTGTATCTATGTACTAATGTATTTTGCTATGGAGGAGGATGGAAGGGGACCAGAGCTAAGTGAGAAAAGAAAGGGGGGGAGAGGGGTGATCCCATCCCAATCAGTGTGGAAGAGGTAAAGGAGGACTTAGGTAAATTGAGGATGGACAAAGCCTTGGGACCAGATGGTCTTCACCCTGGGGTGCTCAGGGAATTAAGGGAGATACTAGCGGAACCAATGGTAGGGTTGTTTAACTTGTCCCCGGATACAGGGTAGATATCAGAAGACTGGAAAAAGGCAGATCTGGTGCCAATTCATAAAAGTGGCAACAGGGAAGAAGCAGGCAATTATCGTCTGGTCAGGCTCACGTGGGTGGTGGGTACAGTAATGGAGGCAATATTGAAACAAAAGATGGTTAGATATTTGGAAAAGGGGGGCTGCAAGACATTCGGCAGCATGGCTTCACAAGGGGATGGTCATTTCAGACAAACTTGATCGAATTCTTCGATGAGGTGACAAGGGTGGCTGATTAGGGTGGGACAATGGATGTGGCCTATCTGGACTTTGGGAAGGCCTTTGACTCGATGCCCCACAGAAGGCTGGTTAATAAGTTGGGGAGTCTAGGTGTGGGGCAGAAAATAGTAAGATGGGTGGAGAGCTGGTTGATGGAGAGACGCCAGAGGGTGGTGGTCAATGGGGTTTACTCTAGGGAGACTGGAGTGTTGAGCAGGGGGTCCCCTCAGGGGTCGGTGCTGGGAACCATTCTGTTTAACACCTACATCAGCGACCTAGCTGAGGGGCTTGAGGGGAAGGTCTGCCTTTTTGCAGATGACACAAAACTCAGTAACAAGCTGGATACCCCGGGGTGGGGTGGCAACAATGAAGTATGATATAAGGTTACTGGAAGAGTGGTCGGAAACATGGCAGCTGAAATTCAATGCCAGGAAATGCAAAGTGATGCTCTTGGGGAGGAGGAATTCAAATACCACGTACACACTGGGGGTGGTGGTGGAGAAAATGACAGCAACCAGGCAGGAGAAGGATCATGGGATTATAATCACAAATGACCTTTAGGTGGGAACCCAGCACAACAAAGCAATGGGCAAGGCTAACAGGATGCTGGCATGCACAGGGAGAGTGATAACCAGCAGAAGGAGGGAGGTGCTAATGCCGCTTTACAGCTCCATGGTGAGGCCACACTTGGAGTAAGAGGTACAATTCTGAAGGCCCCATCTAAAAAAGGACATAGATGGCATGGAAAGGGTGCAGAGAAGGGCCACTAAAATGGTGCATGGGCTAAGAGGGATGGCATATGAGGAGAGGTTGAGGGAACTGTATTTTCTATCCTCTGGAGATAAGAAGGGAAAGGGGAGACATGATTGAAACATTCAAGTATGTGTAGGGGATTAATAACGTAGGGAAGAGTTTGCTTACAGGGAAGGTAGACACAAGAACAAGTGGGCATGGACTGAAGGTGGAGGAGGGGAAGGTTTAGGGGAAATGTTAAGAAGTATTACTTCAAAGAGAGAGTGGCTTGAGCCCTGGAACAGACTGCTGGAGGAGGTGGTGAGTGCCAGTACAGTGGAGGGATTCAAAAGGGCCTGGGACAAACACAGAGGGTTGTCAAGGAGAGGACGAGGGGAATCATGGGGAGAGCAGGTAGAGGGAGGGAATGGGCAGACTCAATGGACCAGGAAGACCCTTTTCTGCCATCACATGTCTATGAATCTATGACTCTACAGAAATTCTTGTCACCTTCTTTTACTGTTCGTGCTAGTGTTTCCTTGGTTTTGGCCTTTGCCTGCCTGACTGCCTTCCCCGCTTCTCTTAGGGAAGTTTGGTATGCCTCCCTATCTTCCTCCTGCTGTGTTCCCTTATATTTCCCGAAGGTCAACCTTTTGTCTCTGACCTTTTCTGCTACTGTTTTTGAGAACCAAAGTGATTTTCTCCTTCTTTTGCTTGTGCTTTTCTCCCTAACACAATCAGATGTTGCTTCACGTATTGCATCCTTAATGCTTGCCCATTTTGCCTGTACCCTCTCACCTATATTTCTTCTTGCCAGGGCTAGCTTAACTCTGTTGGCCATCTTATCAAAGTCAGCTCCTCTGAAGTCCCGTATTTTTTCCTTGGAATGGGATGATTTAGTTCTAGTGGCCAAATTAAACCATACCATTTGATAGTCACTGGCCCTCAGGTGACCTTCTACCTGGAGATCAGTGATCCTTTCCCCGTTAGTCAGTACTAGACCCAGGATAGCCCTGTCTCTTGTGGGTTGTTGTGCCCATTGTTTGAGGCTTTTCCCCTGCAGGGAATCCAGTACGTGCCTAGTTCTGGTTGATGTTCCTGCTAGTATTGACCAATCTGTATCTGGCCTGTTGAAGTCTCCCATTATCAGAACCTTCCCTTTAGCTGTCATATTTTGTATATCTTCTAACAGTAATGTGTCTATGTACTCCCCCTGATCTTGAGGCCTGTAGACAACTCCATTTCTTTTGGCTGTCCCATTTCCTGTTTCCAGGGTGACCCACAGTTCTTCTAGCTCCTTATGTGTATTCTGAATTTCTGTACCTTTGATAATTTTATTGACATAAAAGGCCACTCGCCTCCCCTTTTTTCACCTCGTCTCTTCTGAACAGTACATAGCCAGGTATTGAAGTCTCCCAAGTGTTGGTTACTGGTGAACCACACTTGTAATACAAAACATATGTATGAAAAATAAGTTGGAATCAGAGCTGTGAGGAGCGAGGAAATTTTTGCAGGATTGCAATTCCACCTCCAAAATGCTTCTCAGAATTTCTTTCTGAATTCCACTAACTTCTGAAAATCATTCTTCTTTAAACTACAAAATAACTCTCTGTAGATTATTTAAACCATGAAATAATGTTTCATGGATTGCAGAAAAGGAATATGTGGTTTATGTAAAGCATAGATTATCAATACACAAGACATATTTTGCGTTTGAAATTTCAGACTTTTGCTGCCAATGGAATTCTTCCCACAGCACTTGCCAGCATGCACCTAAAAATGACATTTTTCAAGTTATCCCGGTAATATCAAGGTCTCTTGAAGCACTCAGATTAGCCAGTCTAACCTCATTTCTCCCACTGGCTTCCTACAGTGCTGCATGATTGAAGTGGACAGACAGGCAACGGTCTGTGCTTACCTGTACTGGGATTGTAGGAGTTACCCATGTTCAGGATCACATTAGGAAATACAACAACAGTTACAGTATTGAAAGGACCCAGATAAATATGACCACTAGTAGCAGACAGTTTCGCTGTGAATGCAACCCTGGGTGTTGCTGGGAAAAAAAAAAAACAAGAGAAAAAACTCCGCTTAGTAGGGGGAATAAAACATTCAACTCAAGTGCATTATGTGCTTGTGAAAAGTGATGTAGAGGACATAATGAAAAGAAATGTGCATGTAAAGGGAAACAGTCAACACTAAGGGCTTCACACCCAAGTGAAGCGCCATTACTTTCATGCCTAAGAGGTTATGCAGGCATGAGAGGGCAAAAGACATGTGAACACAGTGACCGTAATGGCACCTCACTGAAGAAACACCTGGGAATGCATACATCTACTTTAGAGGCAAGCAACTATAAAAGTAAGTAATCAGTGCAATGTTCAAATTAACAACTATGTAAGGGATATGCAGGGCACTGAAGAAATATAATGGGTGGGATTCTAGAAGAATGGCGCAAGTCGCCGACAAAGGTGACTTGCACCAAACTCAGTTTCAAAATGGACTTTGCGCCCTATTTTAGAAGGAGTTCTGGTGGCTAAATCCTGTGACTTGCGACATGCGGAGGGCTACGCCAAACCAAGGGCGTACCCGAGGGGCATGTCACAAGTTGTACCCTCCATGAGCGCAAGTGCCCCCTAAAGCCCCGCAGCGGTATCTGTGTCCCCCAGCCCCCAAACCCTCAAACAGTAAAATCCCTGCAGGGCTGCCCACACACCTCATGCCCTCAAACCCCCACCACTACAGGCCCCACAGAGCAGTGCTGTCAACCCCCCCACCCATGCCCAGACCCCAAGACACTGCCACAAACTAATTAATTACCGCACAACAACACTGGTAGTCTAGTGACCTCCTCATCCAGCAGTGCCACTCCACCCAGCACCCCCCACCCATCCACCCATCCCCAGCAGGCGGCTGGCACAGCGCACCTCTCACCTCCACAGCCAGCTGCCGACTGAGTTCTGTAGGAGCACTTACTGTATAGACACGCTCAGAAATGAATGACCATTCATTTCTGAGTGTGTCTATACAGTAAGCACTCCTACCCAAGGCTGAAGAGAGATCGAGAAGAACCAAGATTGAACGGCACTTCCAATCTCTAGCAATCAGGAGATCATTGAGCACCCGAACCAGGACAGTCTCTGTACTATACCTCTTCCAAAAACTGGACTGGAGGGAATCATTGATGTCATGGATGGTCCAATGGTTATCCAACTGAAGGGCAACTACTTTCTCTGTCAACTTCCCAATAAAGGGAAGGTTGGAGATTGGCCTGTAGTTGGCAGGGCAGTTTGGGTCCAAAGAAGAATTTTTAAGGAGCGGTGTAACCACCGCCTCCTTCAGGGAGTTTGGAAACTCACCTAACTCTAAAGAACACCGAACTTTCTCTGCCAGGACAGGGCCGATTATATACATACACTCCAAAATGAGGCGTGTAGGGCCCGGGTCAAGACTACAGCAAGCCGGTCGAAGTGATCCCAAGAAACTAAGGTATAGTAACCATACACCGACCACTGCAAACCTCCATAGAGCGTGCTGAATGGATCTCAGCCCTATTGTTGGCCACTTTATTGGCAAAGAATTGTGCAAACTCATCACACTTATCTTGTGAAAATGTTCTCTGAACCTGAAGACAGGCTGGATTGCACAGTCTGGCCACAGTTTGAAAGAGCTGAGCTGGTAAATTCTGATCCACAGCAATCTCCCTGGACGGGAACTCTGCCTTCTTATGAGAGATTGTTGATTGATAGATTCAATAATGTTCCATTAATCTAAGGCAGTCAGCATCCAGGGTGGATCTCCACCAGCAATGCTCTAGCCTTTGTCCCACACACCTCAACTCCTTCAAGGTCCCATTGGACCAAAGGGACCGAGTGCAGAGAGTAGGGGAGCAGACTCAGATGGGAGCAATGAAATCCAGAGCATCTCCCACAGCCTTATTATAGGCTTGGACTAGGCGCTCTGGACCCTCACTGGCATCCATAAATCCCAATAGGTCAAGAACTGCCGAGAGAACAGTGGGAGTAACATCCCTCAAAGGGCAGTATCTGACCATCTCCACATGGGCAGGCCTTTAGGTGAGCTTGGAAACTGAATCTTACAGTGTGATGGTGACCATCCAACCGGTTCCACCACCAGGTCAGAGGCTTCCATTCCCAGGAGGAAAACCAGATTGAGTGAGTGACCATGAGCATGGGTTGCAGAGGCAACAACCTGTGTGAAGCCCAACATATTCATTAGTTGAAGGAAGTTCTGACCAAATTGTGAGAGTTCATTGTGGATCCAAGCATTGAAGTCACCCAGCACCATCAACTTGGGTGACTCCAACACCATGTTGGCGATGAAGTCCGTGACTTTCTGCAGGAACAGTTTCTCACCCCTGGGTGGACGGTAGATTAGAATGATCCTACACCCCACTCCTGCAGCCACAGTACACACAAACGACTGAACTGAATTAACAGACTATTGGCTTTGGGTATTAACAGTAAGAGCATAACTAAGCCAGTTAGAATGGAGCTAAAGTGTTAAAAATCAGAGTAGTAAGTGGGATAGAGGTTTGTCTGGAATGGATGTGCCAGGATTCAAGCCTGTGGGAGACATTAGAGGAATGGATCACAACTCTAGGGAATCTAGTTATTAATTAACATGTAGGCTACTGTATTAATAATAGGTTTAAATTTAGGTTCCATTCCTAGCTCTTTTGGATAAAAAAACCCCAAAATGTAGCATGATAAACTAAATTATTACATGGGGTAAGTGAGCAGCAGAGATGATTGGCTGAGGGGGGGTCACCTGACAGGATGATAATGCACATTATCAGCACAGTCAGGGTGATCAGGTCTTCCCTGTAGTCGATTCTGGGGCAGGTCAGCTCTTGGTGCAGATGTTGCGTCTGCAACTGAACAGCAGCGATTTGTAACAGGAGGTATGCTGTACAGAAACAGCACTGTCTTTTTTTACCTCAGGTCTTGTGGCTTGGTGTGTAGCATAATCCCACCGTACTATACTGTGTCACAGTTAGCTTTGCCTGACACTACACAGATCATAGCACAGCAGCTACTGTCCATGCTGTGTTGTCCTCCATAGTAGCATGGGACAGTGGGACATGTCCCCCCACCAACACATATACCATATTGAAGATCATAGTTTTCCCACATTCCTTCTGTCTTTGACCACCCACCCACCCACCCAGTGGACCTCTGAAACCCTTGGCACACTACACCACAGAGCATAGTATTCTCCTGTTGCTCTTGTCTGTTCACACCCACCCACCCACCCAACAGACCTCAAGGCACCCTCCGCACAGTGCAGACATATTACTCAGTACACATGTTGGAGCAGTCTGTACGCCATAGAAGCACACCTGCACATCCTCTGTATGCCACATATGTAGTTGTTCCTTCTGTCTGTGGCCAGCCACCCATACAGTGGACATCCAGGCACCCTCTGCACAGTGCACTCAGAGCACAGTTTTCCTTCTTTCCTTCTTTCTGTCCCCACCCACCTACTCACCTGACCTCTGGGCACCTTCACAGTGCCCACCCAGCAACATGAAGGCAACCTCCGCACCTTGCACCCACAGCCCAGTATTGCCCTGTTCTTTCTGTGTCTCACCATCCACCCACCCAGTGGACCGCCGTGCACCCTCTACACCTGTAGCAGGCATGTTTCATCCTACCTTGGTATCAGTAATGTAGTAATGCAGTCCTCTGACACGTAGCTCACCATCCAAACATATCCTGTACCCTGTGGACCTCCGAGCATCGCAACATGTACACTGCTGATTGTCAACTTAAAAGGTCTGGCAGAAGACAGAACTGGAAAAATCAGAAAGGGAAAAAATAATTCTGACAGTAAAGGAAAAAAATGGATGCACCCCCAGTGCGTAATAGTAATCTCTCGGAACCTTGCAGCACCTTGTGTTTTGTGGCTTTACATGAGACTTTATCAAGGGGTGGACCTAAATGTATCAAATTATAAATATTATTGTACACAAAAGTATTTTAACTTGATTACACCATCTGGGACATTGAGAGATATAGCTGATATAAAGCTGTCTTAACCTTTTCTCAAAACAATGAAAATGGCATCATTCTCTGAATTTAAACAGGCTGTCAATTAAAATGCAAGTGCCACATTCAACTATTTCCCCACATTCATACATACTGTGTATCACTAACTGAATTCAAATGTCACCCCCCCAAAAATGTTAAGAGTTGTGCTTACCATTCAGCTTTGAAGTTCACATAAGTAAGCCCCCCAGTCCACATTAATCTATAAAATACTCCAATGTAAAATTTTTATGTTGTTGCTACCTTTTCTCTTTCGAAGAATTGGTTCTGTCCCAATCAATTCTATTGATCTGATGTTGACATAATATCAGGCCGTATAGCATTGTTACTGCTGTCTCAATAAGATTATAATGTAAATGTTAACCTGTTCTCAAACAAACCTGCCCTGCTACATAAATACTGTAATTCAACATTTTGGCAACATTTCATGGCATCCAAGAGTCTCCCCATGCTAAAATGAAAAATGAAATTAGAACAAAAAAAAAAAAAAGCTGCGATTGTTGCTACGGCAAGTTTTATTTGGTGTCTCTCACAGCATCTCAGAGTTTGCTCTGTGTGATGTTTGACAAGATAACATTATCCTTGTGCACAGTTGCACATCCTCTATCACCAGTCTGCTTACTGTGAGCTCCCTTTAGTGTCCTAGTCTTATGGCTGCCTTGATTTCACTCAAACTTTGCTCACAGTACTCGCTGTCCATGGACGACACCGATGGGACATGACACTTCAGTGTAGGGCATTGGACAGGCTACAGGAGCGGCGCTGGTATCAGAGAGCCACAGCATGACCTGCTGTCAGTGCAGTATGCTGTCTTTTAGTGTGCATAAATCCTGCACCGGGGTTCATGATCAACAACCCCTCCAAGTTGTCACCCTGCCGTCTCCGTGGCTCCCCCTCTGAGATCTGTCCATGAGGTGCCAGGCAGCAGCAGAGAGGCTTGGAAATTCCTGGCAAGCCGCCAAGCCAGAAACACAGATAACCCACCACATATTGTGACACAGGGCACAGTGCAGTGGTGCAAGGCACACACAGAGAGCACCAGCCACACCTTGCAACAGAGGGCACTGTCTGAGACACAGAGGCACAGTCAGTGTGGCATTACACAGTTGAATCAGATATTGTCAGAGAGGTGCCGTGGCATCACAGAGGCAGACTGATAGGAAGTACAGCTATTAAGTTCCCTGCCACATTGATAATAGTGTAAAAAGAGTCCATCAGAAGTTGGGGACAGCCTACCGGGTCAACCACCTCCTGACCCCTGAAGCTCGCCTTGCTATCGCCCAGGGAAATCTCCTGCCTTTCCTTGACTATTGCTCTCCAGTTTTCTCCACCACCTCTGCCTCACTTCTCTCCTGGCTAAGTACCACATATAACTCCATTTGTCACTTCGTCCTCCTGGTTCCTTACTCCACTCATCACTGCTCTCTTTACAAGTCACTAGACTGGCTATCCCTTCATGGCCGCTATGAATATGCCTTGGGCAATCTAGTCGACACCTCTCTCTCAGAAACTCTCTGAAGTCACCTTTCTCACTGATTCTCACTGCCCGTGTGGTTACTCATTCTCTCAGAGACTCCTCCATTTCCCCCCTGGTAGTCCACTGTGTATCTACTGTCATGGGGAGTAAGGCCTTCTCTATTTCTGCCCCCTCTCTCTGGAACAAACTTCCACCTGTCATCAGAAATACGCCCTCTCATCAGTCCTTCAAATTGCAACTGAGAGAGTGCCCAAAGTCCCAGGCCACCTGTACGTGCTCCCTAGGCAACCCTCTCACCAAACAGCCACCGTAGAAGCCATACAGTACCTCTCGACTTACTGCCTGGGTGCTGACCACTAGTTTGTACCTCTTAGCACTGCTTGCTTCTTTCTGGGTATACATGGATCACTGTAATGTATTTCCACCATGAATTGTCGTATATCCTGACTGATCAAGTGATGTGTGGATCTAACGATGTAACCGCTTCACGTGTGATCAACCATGTATCTGAGACCTAGGCATGCACTCCTGTATTTGTTATGAAACTTGTGTGTTAGATTTATTGTGTAATGTTTCATTGCTGTTGATTTCATACTACTCAGTGTATATTGCTCCATCTGTACTGTAACCTGTGCCTATTGCTTCAACCTTGTATGTCTGCCACTGTATGGCCCGGGTCTCAACTGAAAATGGTCCTTTGGATCAGCTTGCCTACCAGGTCACCGAAAACATAAATAAATAAAAACATGTTGCTCAGGACATCCATTGTTGTGCTTGTAGCAATTAATGCATAGTTTTCCAATTGTGCATTTTAGTCTGCTACCGCACCTTGCAACACAGGGCACAGTGGTAGCAGCAGTGAAAGGCACACACAGACAGCACCAACTGCATCTTGTGACACAGGGTACTCTGCTAGACATAGGCACAATCAGTATGGCATTTACATGGTTGAATCAGGTGTTGTAAGAGAGGCATGTGACATCACAGAGGCAGACTGACAGGACCGCCCACTACTTTCCACAGCACTGCAGCAGTGCACAGCAGGTGGCGAATGGCAGTCTTCAGTAGGCATGGCAATTCATTGCCCTTCCACATGTTGCTCAGAACATCCATGGTTATGCTTGTAGGAAATAATGCAGTTTCCTGATGGTTCATTTCAGTCTGTCATTTAGTTTACAGGCTCTGTCAATGTGGGACTACTTTGTAGGGTGGAAGAATACTCATGAAAATTTACTATTCCTCATACATTATTCTGTTTTGTAAAACAGCTGTTGAACCCCATGTAATAAGTGCATTTATGCACTCCATGGTGTGCTGTTAATGGGGATTAATGTACACCCCGGGTGCTGTGAGGGCACTTGGCCTGCATCCTTATGCCTCATAAAGTAGCTGAGATGTGCATTAATCCCCATTAACAGCACACCCTGTCCTGTGTTCATGCTTACATACTTATTTAGTTTTTAAAACTGGGTAACTGGGAAAGGGACACTGAGCTAAGGCTTGTTTTCTGATGCAACCCTGAGGAAAGGTTGGGGTGAGTGGTACAGAGAGACAAATTCAGAGAATAGTAAAGTGCAGTCAATATTACTAAAACAACATAGAGGAACATATGAGCTACAACGGCAAAATAAACAGTAGGACAATACAGACAAAAGTACAATAGTACAGTGACATTAAGAAGCAGGCAAAAAATTAAAATCCACATGAATATCAGGAAAAATTTGAGACAGTGTGCGAGAGAGAGAGAGAGAGAGAGAGAGAGAGCATATTGTATATCATTACGTAGCGTACCTTGGATACTGCAATAAGAGGAAACACAACATAGTATACATGAATTTATTTTATAACTGTTTGGCTGGGAAAGACACACTAAGCCAAGGCATGATTCTAGGTGCATCCTGGGAACACAGGGAGGTTAAGTGACTTGTTCAAGGTCACATAGTATGTAAATGGTGGCCTTGGGATTCAGACCCACTTCTCCAGGATTGCAGCTCAGTGCTCTTTACCACTAGTAGTAGTAAAAACATTTTTATTTATACAGGCAAAAACAATTTGACAATGCAAAAAGTTTACACCATAGGTCTTATATAAGGCCTGTTTTCATGGTGATCCTGTTATTGATGCACTGTACAAATTACAAAAGGTTCCAAACATGTTCAATACTGCACATATTATGTAAGATACAAATATTATATCATACTAAAAAGGAAACTTTCATAGCAACAACACACAGACATATTAATGACAAACTAGTACACAACACACGTGATAACATGTTTATGTAAAAAGCAAGATGATCCGATATCCTATGTCTTATACTAATCTAGTAACCCCTCATGTATCTATTGGGAACTACCAACAACAAGGTGTTACTCCAAACATATACATACATATTCAAGGTCCCATTTAATTCTTTGTCCGAATTCCTTTATTGTTAAAGTCATTTCTCTCAAATCCTTCGATAATCTATTCCAAGAACTAGCAGCTCTATATTTAAATTTAAATGTGCTGTATTTATTTTGAATCCTAGTTAATTTTAGTGTACTAGCCACTATGCTGTACTGCCTCCTAATTTAAATCTTTTTACTTTCTGTTCGTGTACAAATATTAGATTACTTGTATTACTGAAATAATATTTATTATTTCTGACAATGTTTAGTGTTTCTGTCATATGGCTGAGTTATACATTATATAAATGTAATGGATTACTTTTTGTCCTACAGTGTTGCAGTGCAAGATTTATGGAAGTTGACAAAAACATATAAAGCCTGGGGGTGACTAAAGGGAAACATTGGATGTGAGCAAGTAATGGCAGCAAAATTAAAATAGAGGAAACTACCTTTTATTTTCCTTAGCTCTTCCTGTAAGCCATCAATCTTTTCTCTCTGTGACTGTTCACTCTTTTCTAAGTTATCAACCCGCTCATTCAGCTGGGTTCATTCCTTTTTTATTCCACATTCGCAGAATTCATTGTTAGGATTTGCATTATTGTTGAGGCTGATGCTGGCTTCTCCTTCAGCTTTTTCTGAATATATCAGGCACAAAAGTCCCAGCAAAACCAAGGAGATCCGTTTCATGGTGGAGACAAAAGGTTTTATTCTCTGTTCACTGTCTTGCTACCTGTCTGTTTTTTTCTCTTGCTTTCTCAACCTTTCAGTCAGTTAATAAGTTCTGAACCACCTGACTGGAACTTTTCAGAGAGAGGGCAGTGGAAGGGTTAAATAGGCTGCCAGAGGAGGGGTTCTTCATGAAATCGGTGGTGGATTCATAAGAGTCTGGACCACATCAGATAGTGATGGGGGGTACAAGAGCCTCTAGGGCTCTCTCATTCAATGCTGGTTACACAGGAATGAGCAAACAAGCAAGGCCAACGGGCCATTGTCTGCCAACAGATTCTATGTTTCCATGAAACATTGGACTTTGGTAATAGGTCACACTGCTCCAATTATCTATTTAGACTAGTTTTCAGTACACAGTTATATACATATTTATGTAAATACACAGTGAAGTAATACGTAATGTATGGACAGTCACGTTTCCTCATAGAGAAAGAGTGACATCCATATCTCCTAATGCCATCACTATACATCAGATCAGTGGTATTATTGGATGGAATGTATATAGAGGGAGGCAGCAGAGTTCATGAAGATGTTCTTAGAACTCCATAGAAGACATGCATGTGTTGCAAAGAAAAAAACATTAAAAATAAAACAAATAAGAAACCATCAAATAATTCCATCTTGGTGTTTGCCTCACTTGAATGGTTTGTGATGTCACCAGAATCCCTTGATGAAATTATACACTTGTTGCTGATGTTTCATAACACAAGAAAACTTGCACTGGGCTGGGGTGCTCACAGCAAAAAGGCAGTTGAAAACTTAGATGTAGCCAGGCACTCTCCACCTCATTTAAAGAAGAAAGCAACACCAGAGTGCTATTTTAAAACAGATTTGAAAAACATTTATTTAATGCCACAAGACCAAACAGGGTATAACCTGTTTGGCCTCATGGCATTAAATAAATGTTTTTAAATGTGTTTTAAAATGTATTTATTTATTTATTGCATATGATCGGAATTACAATCCTTTGAGTCACAGACTCTTTTGCAAAGGCTCCACGTCGGTTACAGGGGGTGGAGGGAGAACATAATACAAGGATGCATACATAATCAAGCAGTATTCAAAGAAACATACATAAACAGTCAGTATTCACAAACAGTACTGGCAGTGCAGTCCAGGCTTTAACTTAGTTTACCAGAGACAGTGGTAGGCAGCTTTCTGGATATCATTTGTTAGAGATGTGTAGGATGTGGATTCATGGGGTCTAGGGAGACCCTGAGTTAGTTATTAGGGGGGTTTGGGAGCACACGAGGTGGGCAGGGTTAGCCACAGTCACAGTTAGCAGACTCAAGTAGGTGAGCTTTAAACCTGCTTTGAATAGGGAGATGCTATGGGTCTGAGAGAGCTGGGGGAGGTAGAGCACTGAGCCAAAGGGAAGCACGGTACCGGAAGGATCTTTGCCCCAGTGATGTTCTACAGTGGGGGACCTGGAATAAGGAGTTTGCTGCGAGCCGTGTATTATACCTGAGGGGGGCTGGGCTGATTATGGGGAGAAGGCCAATGGGAGCTAGCTGGAGATGTATTTTTTTTGCGAGGATGCAGGTGTGATACTTCAGTCTTTGTTGGAAGTTTAGCCAACCAGCCAAAGCGTAAAGGTCACAGGTATGAGTTAGTCTGTCACTGCCGGTGACTAGTTGGCATGCTTTATTCAGGGCAGTGTTAATACTACTTTGTGCAGTGGGTTCTGCTGATCTATATATCATTATCCTGTAGTCAATTAGGGAGAGGATTGATGAGGAGACTGCAAGATGCATGGCCTGTGTGGGTAAGCAGTGTTTAAGTCTGTAGAGGATAGCACTCGGATGGTGCTTTCCTCTTTAAATGAGGTGGAGAGTGCCTGGCTACTGCCTTGTTACTGATGGTTTCCTGTTTATTCCGCTCATTTCTA
Organism: Neoceratodus forsteri; assembly: GCA_016271365.2. Lineage (NCBI taxonomy): Eukaryota > Metazoa > Chordata > Ceratodontiformes > Ceratodontidae > Neoceratodus > Neoceratodus forsteri. The sequence continues at coordinate 150,447,604 of JADMNL010000028.1, forward strand.
TTTCAGGAACCATGAAACCATACTTGAATCTGTGTTCACCATTAAATTAATGGACACCATAAAAAGACATATTTTAGAAATTTAAATAACCTTTTTCACTTCCATACTGTACATGTTTATGTTTGTTTTTGTTTTCATTCCATATGAAATGAACACAATTTTGAGAACTGTTGATTTTCTTTTCTATGACTGTACTAAAATGTGTACTTTAAAAAAGGTATAAAATATTATGCTCAGATAATGAAATTATGACTTAACGGTATTAATTATGAATGTACTGTTTCTGATGTAACCACAGAATGCTTGTTCCAGCTTTAATGCCATGTTGTAAGAAAGAAATAAGCCACAGTGGGGTGTGGTTTAAAGGATTAATGATGCACAGGTCAGGGGCGTAGTAAGGCATAAGTCCACAGACCAAGTGTCCTTACACCCATGGGAAGTGCACTGCTAATCTTTTAATCCACACCCCACTGTGGCTTATGTGGCTTATTGTGCTTATAAAATGGATTGTTGGAGGTAATGAGGTTTTTCAGCCTTTGAAATAAGATCCAGTTTCTGAGCATGCATTATTAATATTTTAATGCACTGTCATGTGATGGTTGTCATCCAATGAGTTCTCAATTTATTCCTGCCATTTATTACACCAACTGCTCATTGCATCGTATAGTTACTTTGTCCACTGTAAAGTACATGCTATCAAAGTAACTCAAAGTATTGACTGCATACCTCTCAACTGTCCCTCAGTGCAAGAACATCCCTCATTTTACCCCTCAAAATTGCTCTGTCCTATATCCATCCCATGTCAAAAATGTGTTGCCTCATTGAGAAGGTACTATATACTCAGATATTAAAGTAGAATCCCATGATATTGGGGTATGCACAGTTTGTGTTTTCTTCAAAATTTGGCTGTATGGCCAATATCCTCTGGGATTACCCATACCCCAGTGCATTTGCTCTGGGGTTCTTTTGTAGTTCTTTTCTCTCTCTACTTTGGGCTGCCCATGACCCAACCAAATAAGATCCCCTATAGGGTGGCTGCCTCCCTCTCCCTGGGCTGAGATACAGATATGGCACACTGATGAGTCCAAATGAGGATGAAACAAGTGTCTGTGTCTGCTTTTCTCAGCCTTTGCTGATTGTATTGTGAGGCATTTTGGCACCATGCAGTTCTGCTTAAAGTTGAGCAAGTCCAAATTAATTCATGGGCATGTGCATATGCTTCCCATGATGCTTTGTCTTATTGGTGTATATACAGTTTGTGTTTTCTTGAGATATATATATATATATATATATAGTCTATGTAAAAAACTGTGTTATGCATCATTTAGGGTTAAAACATGAAAAGTCAGGAAATTTAAAATCTTTAGGGTTGCCCCTCCCCCCGTGGACCGTCAATCATCACAAAGATTGACAGATGACAGGGTGTGTCATTGGTTAGGAGGCCTAAATGTTGCCCCATTCCTTGTGTAATCATGTTGAGAAGCAACAGTGAACAAGAATGGGGCAACATTTAGGCCTCACAACTCCAGTGACACATCCTGTCATATGTCAATCTTGGGATGATTGGTGGGTCCATGGGGGGAGAGGCAACCCTAAAGATTTTTCATTTCCTGACTTTTTGTGTTTTAACCCTAAATGATGCATTAACGCAGTTTTTTGCATAGAATTCCCTTACTTTTTGAGAAAGAATAGAAAACTAAAAACTTGTAGAAGTTGGTGGGAGTGCTGGCCCTTTGGGCCCTGCTCTCCCACCAACTTGTAAATGTGTCTCTACCAGCAACACCCTCCAAATTTCAATGTAAAAGACCAAACCGTGTCCGAGATATAACATGTTAAAGTTTGAGATTTTCATACATCGGAGTTGCAGAATTCCACACCTGTTGACATTTTACAGACACAACAACTGAAAAGTATATTCATGACACCAAGGCTAGGTATCCTATCAATTTCAAGGCACCGCTACAATGCAAAACACTGTTCTCAAAATGAAGATTGCGTCACGCAATAACTCCCAAAAAAATATTTTCTCCAACACGTAAACACTGTAATTCACATGTGCAGGACATGCCGTCAACACCCTCCAAATTTCAAGTAAAAAGACCAAACAGTTTCTGAGAAATTTAAACTTAAAGATTGTGAAAATTGGCCTATCTATTCCATTATAAAATCTGGCCATCTTGTCTCTCCCTCGTGATCAGAGATGGCGATCAAAGAATCTAGCAATCAAAGAATTTTCAGGTTCACGATCAAAGAATAAAAAATGGTGAATCTCGACTTTTAGGCAGAATAACATGAAACCACCACCATGCCTTGATAGAACGAAGCCCCCTGAGCAAAACCCACCCTCAATTGTGTTCCTAGGCCAGCCCGGACTGCGAAATTAGAATTTTTCAAAGGGCCATCTCATCCCTCACTCACAATGCAAGATTGCGATCAAAGAATCTTGTGATCAAAGAATTTGTAGGCTTGCGATTAAAGAATTTGCAGGCTCATGATCAAAGAATAAAAAATGGTGAAACTTGGCTTTTAGGCAGAATTACATGAAACCACCACCATGCCTTGATAGAACGAGGCCCCTGAGCAAAACCCACCCTCATTTGTGTTCCTAGGCCACCCCTGGGCTGAGAAATTTGACTTTTTCAAAGGGCCATCTCATCCGTCACTCACGATGCAAGATTGCGATCAAAGAATCTCACGATCAAAGAATTTGCAGGCTCGCAATCAAAGAATTTGCAGGCTCATGATCAGAGAATAAAAAATGGTGATTCTCAAGTTTTGGGCAGAATTTCATGAAACCACCACCATGCCTAGATAGAACGAAGCCCCCCTGAGCAATACCCACCCTCATTTGTGTTCCTAGGCCACCCCTGAGCTGAGAAAATAATATTTTTACCTCACGATGCAAGATCGCGATCAAAGAATATCGCGAACAAAGAATTTGCAGGCTCGTGAACAAAGATCGTTAGCGAGTCACAATCAAAGAATTTAAAATGTTATAACTCTATTTTTTTGCCATTTTAGGTGAAACCAAAGGCATGGGTTGATAGATTAAAGCCCCTGAGTAAAACCCATGCAGGTTTTACTTCAGGAGTGATCCCTGAGCCAAGATATTTGATTTTTTGTGACGGAATTTAAAAAACAAGCTGGTGGACCTCACGATCAAAGAATTCTTGGGGACAAAGATTCTTTGACCGTGAGGCTGCAAATTCTTTGACCACCAGGTGGGATGAGATGGCCTAAATCCCATTCTTTGTTCGTAAAACAACCATATAAATTTTCCCATTGACTTATAATAGGAGCTTAAAAGTAGCATAACTTTTGAATGCCTTGATATTTTTTCACCAAATGAAAAGCAGCATGTTCAAGAAGCCAAGCTCTTTCAGATGAGCCATCTCACAGAGTAGCATGCCACATGACGGCCACACAGGGCCGCAGACAAAATCCTAAAAACTGCCTCCAAAATTGGATAATTTTGCATTTTTCAGCGTTTTTGTGCGCCAAGACCGTAAGTCCGACCAAAACAACATTTGACAGATCAAGAGATCTACTGTACCCCACCACTCATACCACATTTCAGGCAAATCCATTGAATGGGTCCAAAGTTCTTAACATGCAAAATTTTGACTTTAACATAAAAGTGCCTTCATAACCCTAAATATAGTGGAGCGACCGCATCACTATTTTATATATATATATAAAGTAACACAAATCACATATAATCCTTAGTGCAAGGCATCATGGGAATATATATATATATATATATATAGAAGGGATATACAATGGTAAGCTGTCAGATAAATGATTTATCTACACAAGTGCTGTTTGATCTCGGATAACCTCACGAGTGGCGTAAGCCACAGTGAGATGTCCGAGGTAAAACAGCATGAGTGTAGATAAATCATTTATCTAACAGCTCACCCTTATATATTTCATTTATGCAATAGGGATGCTTTCTGTCAGTGCAGGGACATATGCTTTTGATTGTTTATCTTTTTTTACATATGTTTGTCAAAAAAGTGAACAAAAAATTGCATTTTCTGCTCTTTTTTGCTAATTATAAGAAAATCTATAAGGTATCTATAAATGAAACACCACTCATTTTGTAGACAATTTTGTGCTGCACAACTTTCATGCTCACAGCACTATGCTATCTTTCTTCATTTTAAAGTTATTTGCATTTAAATATAGCTAGTACTGGTACTGGGGCTGAACATTCTAAATGAGTCCTGGAGTGATTGTGACATATCTACTAGGTATATAAATATGTGATGATGTGTCTACTATGTGTATAAATGTAACATTTTGAATTTATCTTGTAGTAGCTCACATTTATCACATAGGATTTATGCCCACGCCTATTGCATAAATATATATATTCTTTGCAAGAAAAATCCGTTAATGCATCAGTTAGGGTTAATAGTACAGCGATAAAAGTTTGGAAATGTGCTGTTAGGGTTAAAAACCCTAACTCTGCATCCCCCCCCACACACATATGCAAGCAAGGAAAGGGCCAAAGCAACACAACCAATCAGAGCCAACCAGCATCAGGTAACAGAAGTAACGTACAACTCTCTTGGGCCCAGATATTCAAAATCCTGCCACTGGGCAAAGGTAGCACTGCCCGGTGGGCAGACTTAGCCCAGAGTGAAAGCAAGTCATATTCAAAAGGGTTAGCCTGTGCAAAACCAGCTGAATATAGCAAGCAAAGGTATCTGGGCAAACAGGGCCAGGAGTACAGGGCAAACATTGCCCGGGAATAAGACAGCACTGAATATTGCACCCAGGCAGGTAGTGCAAACACCCAGTGGAACACAGTGCAGAGGTGAGACAGCCTGATCCTGGGACAAAGCAAGGAAATACAGCCTGGAAGAAGGTCCCAGGTGCAGATTGCAGTGCAGAACCCAGTAAATGACACACATGCATGTGAATGGCAAGCAACAACCAGGATCCATGTGCGGGAACCAAGGAACACTGCATACGAGGAGAAAACCCCACACCCAAGAATGACACAGGACACAGTTAAATGTAGAAAGTGGAATGTAATAATAAACAAAGGTATGGAAAAGCAACAGGAACAGTAAAGCGATGTAAACAGTACACACATAAGTGCAAAAGTTAAATGATGAAGATAAACAACAAACAAAACCAAGCTGAGGACTGAACACTACCACAACATCAGCTGGGTGAACCACCATGAATATATTAAAGCCATAGCAACAAACTGAAATGCAACCTCCCCCCCAACACAGAACAGTACCACAATGAAGACCTGCATGTGAATGAGTACAGCAGTGGAAATATGACAGAAGCAGTGGCATAAAAAATATCTACATATTTACAATATATACAGAATGGCAAGGGGAATGGGGGAAAGGGATGCAGACACAAACAGGAGGAGCTTAACAGAGGGCAAGGATGTACATCAGTCCAGAAAGGGGGGGGATAGCCAGCAGAAAAGGGAAGATGATCATGGTTAATTGCTGGATGGATCCAGCAGACATGCCTCCAGGACAGCAGCCACCCTCCTGGTATCTGAAATTAGGACGGCTTGCTGCTCAATCAATGTCCTCTGCTGCTGCTGGACAAGGCATCGCAGCAGGTCCTCCGATCCCTCTGACTCCTCTGGTCTGGTCGCCCACAATGATGATCAGAGTGGACCTACAGGAGGAAAGGGGAGCTCATGAGGATGGGAAACCGGCCAGGAGGCATACTGCAGCCACAGGTGGCCACACAGGGATGGACAGCATGTCCCGACAGCCATGCCCAAGTGGTGCTGAGGAACACAGTGGTAGGTACACCCGGAAGGTGCCCACAGGGCAGGCCTGGTAGACACAGGCACCATCCCAATACCCAATAGACACAGTGATGTCAGGCCCCGACAGCACCATGGCACAGGTGACACCACCCACCCCAGCACTGCACACAGTGAGACAGTGCAGACACACAGGTGGTCCCCAGGATGGTGGTGTGTGTGGGCCATCCAACAACATGCACAAGGGTACCCACATGTTGGGGCAGGATGCCCATAGACAGATGGCAATGTACCAGAATGCAGAGCACAACAACAACCCAAAGGGACACCGGAGCATCACAATGCAGGCAGAGTGGCTGACCAATGGCCAACCCATGCCAGGACTGAACAGACCCACAGCATATGCAGGCCCACAGGGTGCAGACAGCAGCAGGGGTCGGCTGACAGATCCCACCAAACATGGGCCTTGTAATGCACAGTGCGTGGTGCCCTGCAGCTACAACACGCACGCAGTTGGCGAACAGTGAACATGGCCAGTAAAGTCTGTGGACAACATGGCAATGCCAGCAGCGCAGGCATAGAAACTGGGGGAGGAGGGATCACACCCAACTGCAGATGTGGGCATGGCAAGGACAATGTGGAAACAGTGCCCTGAGTACCCTCATGAGTGCCCCGCTGATCCTCTGCCACCACAGCCCCTACCACCATCTGGCACCCTTGCAGCCATGCATGCTGACACTGGTCCACAGCGCCCCAACCCCCACCACAGGGCACAGCGGCCTGACAGCTAGACTTTGGCAGCAGTGTGCAACACTGGTGCACAACACAGCACAGTGCCGCAACACCACTGGCCTGATGTCTGTGGCAGCCAAGCCACCAGCACAGTCAATGGAAGACCACAGAAGGTACCACACATCACAGAGGGACAGCACAAGTGAACAAGACATGAACTCGTGCAACAGGCCCCTGGCCTCAGGGCTGCTCTTCTGCTTCCTCTGTGGCATGGCTGGCACCATCGGACTGCTCCTCTGCCTGTCCTGGGACACCTCTTAGCCCTCTCCTGCCATCCTGGGCTGCTTGATCCGCTCTACAGTGGACACAGAAAACAAGAGTATTAATGCAACACACAGCATGTACTGCAAGCACCACAGCAAGATGCACTCCCACCCCTCACAACACTGCACACACAGGGAAGCCCAGGGACAGTGGCTGAACACAGGATACACCCACACAGAGGGCATCAAGGCCCACAGAGTGTGCGCCAGGCACACAGGACATGTAGGCATAGTGGTGCAGCGGTGTGCCAGTGCCAGACCCAGGTGCACTGTGACTGGCTGCACACATGGCTGTGTAGGCTGTCAGTGGCCCAGGTGACAGCACCCCTGCACCACAGTGGAGTAGGTGGCAGGACGGTGCTGTATCAGGTCCCACCATCAGCAATGTCCCGATCCACCACCCACACTAGTGTCACCCCCATGGGCACAGCATGCACCATGCTGGAACCGCTACCACCGTGTGTGCTGCCTGGGAACAGTGGCAACCATACACCCCCACACCCTATACCAGAATGCCCCCCCAGGTGGCCAACATATGTGCTCCCAACCTGTGCCACATGCGCCCCAACACCATGCATGGTAGCACACCTGTACACACACACACACACACGGCATATGTGCACACTTGCAGACTGAGAGGCATTTGACAGTGGTGATCAACGTGCAATGCCACTTACCTGGCACTGGCACAGTGCCCTCATGCACCATGCCCTTGCAGCACTCCAGCTGCTGCCTCTGCTGACGGCGCATGATGGTGTACCGATGCCGACACTTCTCGGCATCACGGGTGATGCCCGTGCATTCACTGAGCCTCCGGGCAATGGAGGCCCACACCTGCTGATATGGGAGGTCACCCTCTCTGACCTCCTCAAAGAGGCATCGGTGCCTTTGCTGCCCCAGCTGTAGGAGGTTGGCTGTCTCAACCTCCCCCCAGCGCCTGTCCCTATGTACCACTGCATGCAGCCTACGCCTCCCTGCCATGGTCAATGCTGACTGGTACTCCGCCACAAGTGTGAGAACACAGCCTGTGCCACTCCCAGAGCTCACCAGCCAAATATGCTGTAGAGCCATGCTCCCACATGTCATAGTTCAGTACTACTCGGAAGTTAGCGCGATGCACTTGTGTAACCCCACCATGACCCTGGAGTGGCAATGACACGCATGCACATAGCACCACACTAGGCAGCATAGCACAGTACTGGGAGCACGCTACATTGGGGCACTAGCATGGCAGGAGCCTCAGGTGCATGCATGGTGGTTGTGCTAAACCACATAGTGCTGTGCTAATGGAACAGTGCGGCGCTGAGCTACACATTGCCCCATGCTACCATCTACCTGGCGCTAAGCTGTTTGCTGGGTGCTATTCAGGCCCATATTCAACCGCCTATGCAAATGAGGGCACTTGTGCATGCAAGGTGCAAACAATGTGATTAGCATATCATTACCTGCTCATTTGCATGCCTAACAGGCTAGATTGCCCTGCTGGGCTATATAAGGGCAAACAGTGCTCCATCAGTGTTGTGTCTTGGGATTCCAGCACACATCCTATGCTACAGACAGACAGGCACTATGAAAGGAGACATGTTGCAGGAGGCAGAACAGTAGGGAGGCAGGTCTGTATAGCAGCCTGAGGCCTAGCGATATGGCAGTGGTGCGTCACCAGGCTGGGGCGTACACACTGCACAGCTGCAGTCTGCAATGGTACAGGCAGGGGACAGGGCAGCCAAATTCAGGCCCACAGGCCAACATGGTGCTGCATGTTGGTGCACATGGCCAGCGGTCCAGCTGGCCAGCTGACTGGGCTATGTGACACACCCATGCACCAGCAGCAGACACCGATGTGAGTGGATTGCCTCCACACTATGGTGGCCAGTCACTGGGAGGGGGGCACCTTGGCCTACAGGCATGCCTTGCACCCATGTTACACCAACATGGGGGTCATGGAACCATGTTTGCCACTCAGGATGAGGGTCACAGACCCTCTGACAGTGGTACACAGCCACAGCCCATGGGAGACAGGAACTGAACTGTGTGGCTTCCATAGTGATGACGACAGCACTGTGGGTCTGGGCCTGGTATCCTGCAATGGTATGCATACCATCCGTACTGTCTGGTTGTGCAGCACATGCCCTGTGTGCACTGCACATGACCTCTGGGGGCTGGATGGGGTAGTGTGCACTGCCTGATGGCAATGGTGGGGATGCCCCCTCATACCGGGGAACACCTGAGTGGTATGGTTGCTGGTGACACGGGCCCTGCGGTGCCCATGTGGGGGCTGGTGTGTGCAGTATGCCCATGGTGTATGCCATTAGATGTGCATTTACAATGTGCACACAGGGGTGGCTGCATTACACAGTGGCTGTGTGCACTGTATGCGCACATGCTGGCCTGGGCCTTCACCATGCCACATCAGGTTGGTCAGTGCGAGTGTTGGGGGTGGCATGCACATAGTGTCCCGCGTGTTCCACACAATGCAGGAACACCACAGTGTGTGACACGTATCCCTCTGTATGTCTCCCATAGGTATCACAGCACATCAGGAGTGCATTAGGGTGCACCGCTTCTCCCAGGATGTACTGAAGGCCCTGGTGCAAGGGGTCAAGGAAAGGGAGCAGGTGATATGGCACCACAAGGCGCTAGATGCGGTGGTGTGCCAGGCATGGGATGAGGTGAAAACAGGGATGAATGCCATTGGCGGCTGTGGGCGGACAACAGATGTGGTGCGCAAGTGCTGGAGTGACCTGCTGTGCTGAGCCAAGGAGGAGGTGGCACAGTGGCTCCTAGACAGAATGCAGACCAGAGGTGGCCCACAATCCACACAGCAGTGGCAGGTGGACCCACTTATGTCTGTGGTGGCATCCACGCTTCTGCTGGTGTACGTTGCCGGTGTGCTTGGTGGAGGGTGTGAGATGCCACTCACACCACATAGGACAGATTGGTATCCGCGTGTGTGCACCCTGCACAGATTCACTTCATTGTTGCTAGGTGTTGGTGTTGCCATTGTGCCTGGGGTGCACTTCGGGGGCGCACTGCTGTCCACATTGTACACATGGGGCGGGATTGCATGCAACCACTGCCCGGCAAGGCTGCAACCACAGCTGGCAGCCCGGGGCATGTGCACTGTGGTGTGGATGTGTGCATGTGGCCACGGTCTATGTCTGTGGGACTGCTCTGTGTGGTGTGCATGTCTGTGGCATGTGGCACATTTCCTAGGGTGTGCATGTACTGGTGGTGGTTGTGGCACACTGTGCACATATTGGTCAGTGACTCTGTCCCGTCTTCTTCTACAGTGGTGTGTGTAGGGCCTGCAGCATGCAAGGACCAGGCTGGGATGGCTATCATGGAAACAGAGGCCAAGGAGGAGGAGGACAACTTGCCGTCAACCTCTTGACTGGGTGCCAGTCGTGTACCCTCAGCTGTGCACCATGTGTGGCACCCTTTTGGACATGGAGTACACCTGTCAGGGGGGCCCCAATGCTGGCAGGGACCTGGACTACACTGCAGCCCTGGAGGATGCCCAGGTGGAGGATCTCTGTGGTGGCCAGGTGATCCTGCTGATGGTCACCAGTGAAATGGGCTCGGATGTGTTGGAGGGGGGTTACATCCTGCCTGTGGAGGGGCCTGTGGTGGGCAGCACAGGGGTGGGGCAGGGTGTGGTCTGCATCACGGGTGCAATGGGAGAGGATATCCATGCCAGCATGGGTGGACCTGTTCAGCTGGTGGTGGGCCATGAGGGGGCCGTGTGTGCACTGCTGGACATGCGGTACCCTCCATGGGGAGGGGTGCAGAGCACACAGGAGACACAGCACATCACTGGTGCCCTGCAGCAGCAGGACATTTTGCTGTCACCACAGCATCCCCACTATGTTGAGCAGCAGGCACAACCACCAGTTGCCACTGAGGTTGCCACCACCGTGGAGTCAGATGCCCTGGGGGTCTGCCCTCTGCTCCAGGCTGCCCTCACATCCCAGCAGGAGGCCCAGATGGACCTGCATGGCCTGTGGTGGTAGCAAGTATGGTAGGCGCCTGAAGTAAGGTGCTGTCTGAAATGGTGATGCGATGTGGGCAAAAGCCTGAATGGCGATGGGGGGAGTAGGGTGACCGGATGTGGTGGGGTTGGTGACTGCAGCGACAGGATGCCGCTATATGTACATGTGTATGGGGGGGAGCAAGCACAGCGAGTGTGGTCTGGGAGAGGGTTGGGAGGATGTAGGGGGTGGTGCTGCGGTCAGTTGCTGAGCTTCACCGTGGCATCAGGGGGTTGGCCTCCACTTGCAGTATGTGGGTTACCAGGTTCAGGACTGGGTCTGGGCGCTACTGTATTTTTGTTGCACCCGGCCCGAAACATGTATTTTTTTGCTTTTGTCCCCCACCCCGACATGCACCCCCCGGAGCTGAGAATCATTTAGTAGGGGAGTGTGGGGGGCGAAACTGAGAATGTCAGGGTGGCGAGAATGTTTTTTTGTCGCCCTGATGTCGCGATAACGCAGCTCGCCGTTTGACAGTAGCCGTCATCACACAGAACCGTCTATGGCTGGAGCTCAGGCATGAACTGTCACAGATGTGGGAGGCATTGTGCATGGGATTTGCATGGGCAGAACAGTGGGCTGAGGATAGGATGGGGTGCATGGTGGCCACACTTGACCATGGCTTTGCAGGGCTCATGGGCGCAGTGATTGACCTCACTACAGTGCTGCATGGGGTGCATGGAGGGCAGCAGGGTGTGCAAGGGGGTCAGCTTGCCCCTTGGTACACAGGTCCACAGGTGGGCCACACGCAGCCACAGGACAGGCACTGGCACAAGCATCAGTGCATCAGGTATATCAGCCGGAGCCCAGCATCGCCATGGGCGGCCACCCACCCTGTCTGGCTCTGCTAGTCTGCGAGGGCACAGGAGATCTGCCCTCCCAGCCTCACCGTGCTCCTCCCCAACCATTTCCTTGGCTCAGAGCACCCCTGGCTCTGTGTCCCAAACATGTGGTGTGCATCGTGTGCATGGTGGTAGCCACCAGGGAGAGGCATGGCTGCCATGCACATGAGCACTGTTGACACTCAGCTGTACACACATGCACGCACACTCACACACACACACACACACACACACTCACACTGTCACACACACACACACACACACACATTGTCACTAGCACGTTCACACATGCACAGCCATGGTGTCCCTTTCCACACTGCCGCCACACATCAAGCATCACCTGCATCACTGTGCCATGGCTGTGTATCCTCATCACATGCGTGTCCTGCACAACCCACACTTCACACTGACTTCACGCGTGCATTTACTACCACTGTGTTGTGCACTTGTTTTGATGGTTGTCAGCACTGTTGTGGTTGTCTGTACATAATAAACTGTTTTCCATTGTACTGTTTCTTGTTGCTGTGCTGTGTGTACTCACCTTCTGGCCTGTGGCAGTGTCCTGATGATGGCAGCCCTGTGCTCCAGGGCCCTGCGGGCCATTCGAGGATCTCTCCTCTTGAGTTGCTCCACTATCCCCCTGACCGCTGGCTCTGGGTCACTGTCAGCCTGTTTCTCAGGTTCAGGTGCCTGTATCCCATGGTCCATTGCCATGTTGTGCAGCATACAACAGGCTAGGATGATTCGGCATACATTCTGAGGCCCATACTGTAGAGCACTGCCTGATGTGTCTAGGCATCAGAAGCGCATCTTAAGTATGCCAAACACCCTCTCTATGATGTTTCTGGTGGCAGCGTGCACCTCATTGTACAACTCATCGGCCACTGTGGCCAGCTGGGGTACTGATGTCAGCAGCCAGGGTTGCAGGGGATAGGCACTGTCCTCTGTTAAGAGATGTGCATCTGTTAGTGTTGTTCTGCTGTCTGCCCCTTGCTGTGTTGCACCACCTGTGTTGCTATCCCAGCCCCCTTCCTTTCTTCTGCATATCCCCACCCATGCTGTGGTGTGTGTGTGTGTGTGTGCCTTGCATGCTGATACTCACCAACTAGGTGGCCACTGGGTATCCTGCCCTTCTCAAGGGCCTGACACAGCTGGGACTGGTGCCAGATGAAGGCGTTGTGGGCACTGCCGGGGTACTGTACAGAGACATTGCTGATACACCCAGTTGCATCGCACACCACCTGGCAATTGATGGAGTGGTACCCCTTTCTGTTGGCATACACCTCACTGCCATCGCCAGGTGGTGCACAGATGGGGACATGGGTGCACTCAATGGCACCAAGTACTGCTGGTAAGTGTGCAACTCGATGGAATTGCTGCATGGTTTCTCCGCAGTCTGCTGCCATGCTGGGAAATACTATGAACTCACCAGCATGTGGCAGGAAAGCATCATGGAACTGGGTCAGGATGCATGAGGTGGCAGACTGCGATACCACTATGGTGTCCACCGTTGGTCATTGGAATGTCCCTGTGGCTAGGAATCACATCGCTGCTGTCATCTTCTCCTCGACTGTCATGGTATGGCTGTGTCTGGTGTTGGGATGCAGCTGCTGATGCAGGAGTTCACATAGCTGCCTCAACATACCCCTGTTCATCCTGTACTGGCCCGTGATGTGCTCTTCTGGCGGGGTCTTGAAGAAGACCCTGGGCTAGTACCACCTGTGTGCAGTATACCATCTCCTTGGCCTGCCATGAGGCCCATGTTGGCCCTGCTTCCTCTCCTCCTTCTCCTCCTCCTCCTCCTACTCCTCCTCCACTACTGCTGCCATCAGTTGCAGCAACACTGCATTCAGCACTGCTGCCATTTTCACTTCCTGATGTGGTCCCTCCCCCTCTGTGGTTTGCCCTGGGATATGACCAGCCTTTTATAGGCAGTAACTAGCTCTGTGCTACGTGTTGGCTCTACATATACAGCTCTGAATATCCAATAGTGCGTGTATGCTGGTTCCCACCCCCTCTCTTTGCACCTTGCATATATTATCATTTTGCCCAGTGCTATTGCAGTTAGTGCACACTAACCGGTCCGTTGAATATCGCAGCTCTGTGCTATTCCTGCGCTATTGCCATGCAATTGGTTTGTGCGCTGCACTATGTTTTGAATATCTGGGCCTCTATGTACTGCAAGACACATCTATCATCATGGGTCACAAACTGTATGAGTTCTGCCACCGTCATAGTGCCTTGTGGGTAGACACGCATGCTGGGCAACCATGGGTGTTGCCCCACAGTAAGCATTTTTGTGTTACAAACAGCAATAACAAGATTTAAGCAGCTGCCTATATTTCAATAGTGAAGAAGTGTTGTAACACACAGTATGTTATCCACAGATCATCTCTAGGAAATGAGAGTTAGTATAAGCCTACTGTACCAACAGTCATTGGATGTTGGCATTTATTTTTCTGATAGAGTGAGTCAGTCCTAATAACAAACGGTAGTAATAATAAAAGTAATTATTTATAGTATAGTTTACAAGTAACGTGTGAAAGCAACAGTTGTAACATCCAAAGCTAACAATAACATTCTGCTAATGAGTATTTTCAGGTAATGCAGCAATATAACAACATGTGATAATGCTAATTTCATACTTGAGCAGTATCTTAAAAGTAGTATGTGTCATATCTATCTGTCCTGTTACCACATGCCCATGTGGTAGCCTGCAGCAACCCAGTTGTTGAATAGTGACACATGAGAGTCAGTATTTTGAAAATGTGTACAAACTAAGTCTCATTGTACAAAGAAGATATGCCAGCAATAATGTGTCAGCATACTGTGCTGGCAGTATAGAGTCGATGATACTGTATTTGGTTTTTCATTACATAGTGTTATGTGAAATAAGTACAGTGTTGTGATTATTGTGGTTACAGATGTGACAGAGTGGTATAGTGTCTTACAATCTTGCATGTGTCTTGCATATGTGTGTGTGTGTGGGGGGGTGGAGTTAGGGTTTTTAACACTAACAGCACATTTGCAAACTTTTTTCACTGTACTATTAACCCTAACTGATGCATTAACTGAGTTTTTTGCAATGAATTTCCCCTTCTTTTTGAGAAAGTGTAATGTAAGTGGTGTATGTTAGTTGGAGTGTGGGCCCTCTGGGCCCTGCACTTCCTTCATATTGTCCATTTTTTGGCATAATGGTATGTGCATGTGGGAGTATGTGCCCTCTGGGCCCTGTGTTCCCACTTACACATAACTACGGAGCCGTACAGCAGCCCTATAGGGCAAGGAAACCTTATAAGACTAATTTGTTAATATCTCAGCAACCATAGCAGCTAGGAAAATTTCCAGTGCTGGTGTAATCATGACAGACAGTACTTCACATGATAAAAATCGAACAAATCCATACCTTGCATTGTTTCTGAGATATGGGCACTGAAATACACTGAAAAGGCACCCTTGGAACCCTTGGAACATGTTTTTGCCAATATCTCTGTAACTGTAGCAAGTAGGAAAAACATTCCACTGTAGGTGTCATCTATGGTTTCCAAACTTGTTTCTGCAGACTAGTTCAGCTAAAGGTGAACTAAATTGTGAGTAATGAAAACTCTGTATCTCACTTCGTTTTTGAGATACAGGTACCGAAAGGCGTTGTGGGTGCCGCAATGTTATCCTATGGAGAATTTCTTAACTTCAGAAAACTGTAACTTTTTGGCCCTTGAATGTTTTGCCAGCAAACCACAAAAAGGCATATCTGTGTGACCAGGGCTTGCAACCCTGCAAATTTCTGCCCAAAAGACCCAACCATTCTGTTGCAGGAAGATGGCAAAGATTTGCAGTTTTTAAAAAAATACTTTTGCAAATCACGAAAGTTTCGCAAAAAGTAGCATGAAACATTCACAATTGCGAAAGTATTTTGCCCATTATTTTCGTGATTTGTGAAAATATTTTTTCCTCGATGTTTAAAAGGGCATTTCTGGGGGTTTTACCCCCCCAAAAAAGATAGGGCTGGCATCCTCAGGACCTGACTAGGTAAACCCAACAGTCAGTGTTTACC
The DNA here is from genome assembly GCA_016271365.2 of Neoceratodus forsteri. Lineage (NCBI taxonomy): Eukaryota > Metazoa > Chordata > Ceratodontiformes > Ceratodontidae > Neoceratodus > Neoceratodus forsteri. The sequence continues at coordinate 150,463,335 of JADMNL010000028.1, forward strand.
TTGAGGGTTCCAAATTTAAATGCCAGTCATTTTTCTCTCTCACTAACTGAAAATAAGATGGCTGAATCACAAAAGTAAAAGGGCCATTTGTGAAAGTAAAAGTGCATTTGTGAAACTTTCGTGATGCACATATATTTTCCCCCATTGACCATAATGGGAAATTTGTTTTTTGAATAACTTTTGAATGGTTTAATATTTTTATACCAAATATTCAAAAGGCACATTGGTGACCCAGACTGCATCTTCCCTGAAGATTTTGGACTGAACGGACAAATCGTGCGGGCTGTGGGCGCTTTGTAGCTCTGCAACCACACATCTGACTGTAATGCAACTTGCCAGATCCAGAGATCTATGGTACCAGACTGCGCCTACAAAATTTCAAGCAAATCCGTCATACGGTGGCAAAGTTATTAAGGTGCAACATTTGAGGTTTAACATTAAAGTGCTTACTCAACCCTAACTATAGTGGTGCTACTGTGCCAGTGTAATTATAGTGGCATCATAGTGCCACTATAGTTAGAGTTGAGTACCCCATTTAAGGTTAAAGTGTGAAATTTTGCAGCTTAATAACTTTGCCACCATTTGAGAGATTTGCCTGAAATATGTCAGGCATGGAGCAGTACCATAGATCTCAGGATCTGCCTAATTTCATACCGGTCAGATATAAGGTTGCAGAGTGTTAAAGCGACATTGCGTGTTACATTTATGCTTTTTTGGTGCATTCTTTGTTCGCACCTACATGTCGCACAGTTTGCATGACCAGTCCAAAACCTTCAGGGAACATGCTGCCAGGGTCCCCAATATGCCTTTTGAAGATTTTGTGAAAAAATATTAAGTGGTTCAAAAGTTATTCAAAAAACAAGTTTCCCATTATAGTCAATGGGAAACGTAAAAATATTCGACGGTGTCGCAAATGCTGTTTTTAGTGTCGCTTATAAAATGGGTTAGGCATTTTCTACATTCTGATTGGCTAAGAGGTACCTTTCCCCGTGTCCTTATCAGGACATATTGTGCCAACTGGTACCTCTTTAGCCAACCGTGATGCAGCACAGGCAAAAATACATGCCTGCTACAAAGCTTTTTTTTTCAATTCTGCCTAAAGCTGTTAATGCCAGTAACTCCCTGTCAGACCACCTACTGAAAGTCCACAGCTGATATGGAGCTCCCCCACCTCTCCCACTTCTCATAACATACTGTGTCTTACTACACAGATCATACTACTGGAACCATGACAAAATACTTTTCCTGTATTTAAAATAAAAATTGTCACCTCTTCTGTTCAGAAAGCCGTCCTTGCTCCAGCGAGCATTCACCATGTGCCATCAGTAAGGACCTTTTAAATCTTCAACATCCCCTCTGGCTTCTCAGGTCATATAAGTGTAAGAACTGTTCACAAAAGAGAATACAACACATCTACCTCTACCGAGCAGCCAAAATCACTATCAAGAATGCACTACCGGAAAAGCCCTAAAAGCCCTAAATACGGCGCCTTGTGAGGGACACGCTCGCTCACGCCCCTCTCACAAAAATACTTCCTGGACAGTTACTTAGTCCTGCAGGGGGTCAACAGACCCACTCCTCTACTGGCTTGTGAGTTTTTTCCCTAACTTTCAGGCCAGTTTCAGCATTCAATCTGCACATGCTCCTGAAAGACATGCTCACTCTGACTCCTCTCGCAGAAACATTTACTGCCATTTACTGCCATTTCCAGTGGCTCACCAGACCCAATAAACTGTTCCTCCATTGCCTCTTTCACAGCACGATTAAAATAAAAAATAGAAAAAGCATATACTGTGTGTGTGTGTGTGTGTGTGTGACCCTGTACTGGCCATCACAACCAACAGAGGGACTATTTTTACTGTTTCACTAATAGACCTCACTTTTTAAAATGTTTTGCTTTTCTTTTTTGTATTTTTTTTTAATTCTTAAATACTTACTTAACTGCCCACTTTATAAGCACAATAACACACTCTGCGGTGTGGTTTATCCCGATGAAACGCAGTGAGTGGCATAAGAGCACTTTCGGTGCAAGTGCCTCGTGCCTTAGTACACCCCTGGGTGTGCTCTTATCAGGCTATAAACCACACCTCATCATGTGTTATTGCTTGCAAATGACTCCTGTAGTGTCATGAGTCCACCATTTTTTTTCAGTTAGTGGTCACAGAAATGCTTGGCATTTAAATTTGGGACCCTCTAAGGACACAATTATTTTTGTGTTCACCTAGTTGAACCCTGAGGATGCTAGCCATGTCTTTTTTTTGGGGTTAAACATCCCAGAAATATGTTTTTGAAATTTTTGTAAACTGTAATGTTGCAAAGTAATGTCACACATTTGACACTTTCGTGATTTGTTTTGCAAAAGTGTCGTGATTTGCGACACTGCTTTGCGACACTATAGCCAAAATAACAGGAATTCTTTGCCATCCTGCTGCAAAAGAAAGGTTTGGTCTTTTGGGCTGAAATTTGGAGGGAAGACAGCAAACATCCCACAGATGTGCCTTTTGGTGGTTCGGTGAAAAAAATATTAAAGGAATGCAAAGTTACGGTACTCCAAATTTGACGATTCTTCCCATAGACTAACATTGCGGCGTCTGCCGCACCTTTCGGGGCCCATATCTCGGAAATGCTTTGAGATATGAACTTTTCATCAGAAAAATAATTTATAGGAAATTTGATTTTTTTTTCTCTGTCATATGGTTCCTAAGATATAAGCAATTTAGTATTCCAAGTGCTCATTTTGTGCTCCAAGGCCCATTATTATGCATACATTCTTTTTATTCACTGTGTTTCTTTATGTAACTGTTGGTGAAAAAAAGGGTGTGCGCTTTCGTTACTGTCACAGTTAGCATTCCCACTTGCGTTTCTGTAACTGTTTGTGTTAGCGTTCCCGTCTACGCCACTGTGTGCGTTACACTTTGCGTGTTTGTTTGCACTTGCGTTTGTGTGTTTGTGTTATGGTTACCATTTGCATTTCCATTACTGTTTCTGTTTGCATTTTGTTTTGCGTCACTGTGTGCATTACCATTTGCATTTGCGTATGGGCTTCCATTTGTGTTTCCTTTGGCGTCATCGTTGCTGTTACCGTTAGCATTTGCGTTTCCTATTACGGTACCGTGACCATGCACATTACCATTTGCATTTTTGTATGTGCTTGCATTTCCATTTGTGTTAGCGTTCCCGTCTATGCCACTGTGTGCATTACCCTTTGCGTTTTTGTTTACGCTTGCGTTTGTGTTACTGTTAACATTTGCATTTCCATTACAGTTTTTGTTTGCGTTTCCTTTTGCATCACCATGTGCATTTCCATTTGCGCTTGCATACGTGCTTCTGTTTGAGATTCCGTTTCTCTTTCTATTTCTTTTGCATCATTGTTGCTGTTGCCATAAGTGTCTGCATTTCCAATTGTGTTACCATGACCGTGCGCATTACAGTTTGCATTTCCGTATGCTCTTATGCTTCCATTTCTGTTTTCATTAACATTTGCGCTTGTGTTTCTATTACAGTCTGCATTATCGTTTATGTTTGTGTCACCATCTGCATTAGCATTTGCGTTGCCATTACTTCACTATTTATAGTGCACATTCTCAAAAAGAAGGGAAATTCATGGCAAAAAACTCAGTTTAACGCATCAGTTAGGGTTGTTCTACAGCAACAAAAGTGAGGAAATTTGATGTTAGGGTTCCCACCCCTTGCACACCACCTCATTCGCCTCCACCAACAGGCATTGGGGTGTGCATTAGTTGTCAGTCCAACTCTCACCCCATTCTCCTATACTGCGCCACCTCAGCTTGTTTATAAATGGATGGGGTGAGAGTTAGGACATCCCCGACTGCAACACGCATGCCAGCTGATGGGGTGGGGGTAAGAGGGTGGAACCCTAACATTGAACTTCCTCACTTTTGTCACTGTGGAACAACCCTAACTGGTGCATTAAACAGAGTTTTTGCCATGAATATATATATATATATATATATATATATATATATATACATATACCATAGTGTTGTGAAAGAGAATAAACAAATCACAGTCAAGACAAGGTGCAAAAGAACAAGTAATTCTGAGGCCAAAATATGTGAAATAACAGTTCTAGTGCACTGAACCTGCAGCGTCCAACAGCACCCCCAGGTGGACACATAGAAATTTGGGGAATTGTATTATGACAGCAATGTGTGAGTAACATGCCACGCTTGACGGAGTCCTACTGTGTCAAAACATAAAGAGGCTAAAGAAAACGAGGCTAGATAAAGAAACTGGAAGGTTGGGTAAGAAGACTGGGGAAACTGTTAAGAGAAAGGGGGCTGAATGGCAGGTACACATTCAGTGCCTTAGGAAGCTCCTCGTAAGACCTGCCCTTTTGGCCTTGAATCATCTTTGTCACCCTACGTTGCACCATCTCCAGCCTGGCTTTATGTTTCCTGAAGAGAGGGCTCCAGAACCAGGCACAGTTTTCCAGATGTGGCCTCATCAAAGATCTATAAAGGGGTAGTATTACCTCTTTCTGTCTGCTGTCTGTACCCCCTCCCAATACATCCCTGCATCCTATTTGCCTTGTTAGACTGTCTTGGTTGTTTGAGTGCATCACTGATGATAACTGCAAGGTCCATTCCTAGAATGGCCCCATCCTGACTAAAACCCAGAGTTGGAAACACAGCCAAGTTAAAGAGGACAGGAAATTATTTGTAATTGCAAGCTTTTCTAATTTTCAGAAATGATATCCTTTTCCTAAATTATCCATACTTAACTGTACCCAAACAATAAGTGATGTGAAAAATTGTATTTTGCACTGTTTTGTTTTTATGGGCAGCATTCTGTTACAGTTCTCATAATGGAATCAGTGATCTGGAGTGTTTACTATGTCAGCGTGACAAAACTCTGATCACTGGTCTGATAGGTCAACAGCTCACGCTTAGTAATCTGTACACAAACCATGATACAGTAAAAACTTCAAATTACTGGTTCCATGAAGAGAACTGCTTATAATTGTGTCCATGAAAATAAAATAATTGAAAACACATTTTTGTCACATCAGTGTTTATTCAGGTACAGTTTAAATATGGATAATTTGGAGGTATTCATTTAATTTTTGTAAACAGCAAGATTACTAACTGCTGCCAATTAGCACAAAGTTCATGCCCCAGCATAATTGTGGATATGTTATTTTGTGTAGTATATGGTTTGAAACATAACAAATGCTGTTTTTTTACTTCTCAAAAAATCTTCTGTTTAATTTATTATGTAGAAAACAGAACACACCCTCACTTAGCTGTCAAAAAGCCACCAATGTGAAGGGTGGACTTCTGTTTTTTTGAAATGATGACACAACAGAAGATTTTGTGTTAGGGGATGGTCTGGGTTCTGTAAATTTGTGTGTGTGTGTGTTGTATGTAAAACAGCAGATAATGTGAGTTTCCATTCTAATTTAAAAAGAATCAGTCATACCAAAGAAGGGTACAGCAGCATTCTATGATCTTTAAACTGTGGTGCAACAGATTTTTGGTTAGGATGGAAGCCCATGTACAACAAAGGGTGACCATATACAGTATATTCTTATTATAAAAGCAATTACCCACACGTGTGTTCTCTGTGACAGTTATCACATACAGAACAATTGCTGGGTAGGTGGTTATAATGAGACTTTTACACATACCTGGGGTGTGGATTGCCACATAAACCCTGAGAGTGAAGCTTGAGGGGTTTGCAAAGGCATCCTACACTGTGAGTGTGCATAAAATTCAAGTTTTACACACCACCTCAGTCTTTATTTTATATAATTGCTAGGGAGTATATTTTTGCCACTGCAATTATATAAAATAAACAGACATCCCTGTGAAGCCATGTACCAGTCAGGTTTCAGCCTGTTCAGTAGTCAGAATGGCTGCCAAAACACAATGTTTCCCTTTTCTTTTTTTTTTCTTTTTTTTAAAGCTTAAGTGTAGGAGAAAAAGCCCAGATAATGCTTTATAATAACTGTGAAGTGACTTATTGCTTGAGTATAAGTGACGGTGAAGTCTCCAGTGGTAAGGAATGGTCCACAGCAGGGGAAGAGTGGCTGCTGGCTCATGTGTTGAGTGAGGGAAACCTGGCACATGTTCGCCATTGTAACCAGCAGGTTAAAACAGTGAATTACAACCAGGTTTTCCTTATAAAAAACAGCTAGTCAGTTATTATAAAAGCTTTATATAAATCAAACATATATTTTTGACTAATATAGCCAAGTGGGAGCTTCAACAGTTCTAATTTAAAGACTGAATGGAGGAGATGATCTTTGCAAAATCAGTTTGTGGATTCAAAAGAGGGTGGAACACACCGAAAGGGAAGGGAGGAGGAGGGAGTGAGGAGCCTCCAAGGTTCTCTCATTAAGCATTGGTTAGACAGAAATGAGAAAACGAGATGTTCCAACAGGCCGTTGTCTGCCAACAGATTTTTTTGTTTCCATGAAGCAGTGGACTTGGGTAATAGGCCACACACCTTTAATTATCTATGTTTTTTAGAATTTAATACATGTTTACATACATACATATTTACGTAGTTAAATACATAGTGAAGTGCTATGTAATGTATGAATGATCATTTTTTTCTCATAGGGAAAGAGTAACATCTATAGCTCATAAGACCATTGATATACAACAGATCAATCATATTATGGAATTCAGTGCACATGGTTAAGGTGTCCAATGTAATGTGTTTCCATGAAAATAAGTCTTCATGTATTGGGTGCATACCTCTCAACTGCCCCTCATTACAATAACGTCCTTCACTTTACCCCCTAAAATTGCTCTATCTCACATCCATACCACATAGAAAAGGTTCTGCCCTCATTGAGAAGGTGCTGTAAACACCGACATTAAAGCAGAAATGGATGATATTCTAGGATGCTAAATAAAAATTAAATCTTGCACAGATTAACACATTAGTTTTTACAGTGTTGTCAGCTTGTATCCCGATATTTTATGATATTCCCACATTACGGGGGCAAGTGCCCCACAATACCTGACATTTGTTGTGTTTCTGGGCTCAATTTTTAAAGCCCCGAGAGTGACGCCAGGAGTTTGCATCAATCAGAATTGACACAAGTGGCTCCTTGTGTCACATTTTGCACCATTCCCAATTTTCTATTGGTGTCTGCGCCTCACCTGCGACCCTTTGTGTGGAAGTGTCCATGCACCACCCTTGCTCAAAACATGATGGTGTGCCAGGACACAATGGGGCTTGCACCACAGCAGGGCTGCGACATGCCCATTAATGGAATTTTGTAAGCCCCTCTGTGGGTGCAGCAAGGAGCTTGTGTTAGACCATCCGAGAGATGGTCTAAGCCCCTTGCACCACTGCGACACAAGGTGGTGAATTGGGGGGCACTGAAAGTGAGGTCCAGGGAAAGAAGGAGCATGGGGTGCCATGGGGCATTGGGGAGAAGGCAGGCATGCCAGGGAGTGATGTGGCACCTGGTGGGGGTGTCATTACTATAACTATACAGCCAATGGGCTGGTACCACAGGGGGTTCGGAGACTAACAGTGCCATGGCCCTAGGTGGACACAGCCCTTGCAGCAGCCCCAGCCAAGGGCACTGTTTTCCCCTGGAACAACCCCCCCCATGGTACCAGCCCATTGGCTGTATAGTACGGTGGTGGGTGGGATCCCTGCGGCAGGTCCCGCAAGTGCACCATATGTTTGGTGGTAGCCTGTGGATGCAGCAACTCCCAGGATTTTGGGACAGGAACCCCTGTTTTTCTGAAACTGGGTGCATGGTCCCTGATGTACCAAGAGTTTGCTGCAGCCCTGGATTGCCATAAATTGCAGCGATCTAGAGGATATTTGAAAATACAACTCTCTGTATTCTACATTTCAGTCACAAAAAGTTTACAGGTACAGTACAGTTGGGAAGGTGGGAACAGCAGGGTGAAATACACAAATTTGCCTAATAACAATTGACATTAATGGAACCATTTATATTTTTTAGTTAGAATCAATTTGCTATTGTACTCACATAATAAATGAATTCCGTTTTTTATGAAGCCTGCAGTTAACTGAGTTGCTAATACTAACATATGTTTTATTTATAGAATTCCTGCATACCAGGATTGGATCCAAATGAGGTCATAAACCTTATACTCCCTGTCTTTTTCAAAAAAGCAGCCTCTGTTTGTCATTAGTGAACAGGAACCCTCCCTTGTCTTTACTAATCATACCAAGTTTTTGGATGGCCTTCCAAACCTTACAAGGATTGTCTATGTAACCCCCTCCTCCGCTACTTTGCACAGTAAGCTACCCCTTGGTACCCTTAACTGGGCACCCAAACATACCTTGGTCAATTTGAGCACCATACCTAGCTTTGGGAATATATACCAGGCTTGCTATTTCTAGAGGTCAGACAGGGGTGGGGGTGAACAAAAGCAAATACAAATAACCAAACAAACCCAGGTCCTGCGGAGAGAACTTTTTGCTAGGGCTATGCTAGATCTGTAATTCTGGAGGAGTACCCAGTAATTCCACACAGGAAGCAGTAACATGAATGTTCAAACCAGGCTGGGGTTCTAGAGTGTGACTTTATTCCAAAAGTCGGTACACGAAAGCCAAGGTGTATCCCCAAGGTTTACACATCATGGCACAAGGCAATGACAGAACAACAGAAATCTGTATCGGACAGAACCTCTACGTATCCCATGTGTCGCAGGACCTTGGATTCTCTTCAGTGGCAATGGCCTCAGTTGAACACACATTTCTGCAAGTGGCACTGGCCACAGCTGAGCACACAATTCCCATATGGCATAGGACTTTAACACTTTGGCAATGTGGCAACTGGCCACAATGGAGCACACCGGTGCTCGTAATTAGCACAACCCACACCAGGGAGTAAACTTTCTCTTCAGGCATTGGCCACCATGTCCTGAATAACCAGGCACCTTTATGGAACCTGTAGTGTTGAACTGGTCACTCAAGATGGGGGGCTGCCCATCGTTTGCTTCCATGTCCATACCCAGCCATTCTTTCAGAGTTACACCTCAAAATGTCTGGTAAAACATTTAGGAACATGCATCTTGGAATGACTTTCACATCCAGCATATGAAAACACTACTTCTGAGTACAGAAACTAAAGTCCTAAACAATGTGCATTAGTCTCCCTCTGGACCCCACAATTATCAGCCAACTTTAAAACATGAGAACAGTCTCAACTCAGAACAGAACTGGTTTAAAATTCTCTTTGTCAGAGAAACTCCCAAGACATGTACTCTCTCCAGGAAGTACAAAGTCAGATTACTCACAGTTGGAAAACATAACAGTCAGCTTCAAAATCCTGGATCAAATAGAGGATTACTCCTTGGATCCATCCTGTAGCGGTCCTTTCAATCCTTCTGGGGATGAAAAAATAAGGAGCTCCTGCTGTAGACAACGGTTTCCACCACTTCTCTGGGCAGGCAGATGTTTCTCAGTACTAGGGTAAGAAAACAGACTCTCCTCCCAGAGCCCACACTGCAGCTCTCAGTCCTCTAACTGCTCACTGCTGACACCTCTCTCAGACTAACTGAAGATTCTAAAACTCCCCACTCACAGCCAGCTGTCATGGCTTAAGCTGCTGCAAGTGTTCTAAATGACATTGTCTCTCTCCTGTCAGCTAAGACCAAGTAATAGAGAGTGAGCAGGTGAAAAACCCATTTAACCAGTTATTCACCAGCTGCCTTCCCTACCTAGCACTGACACTGGTGGGATTCTAGTAACCCCAGGGGACTAGGTGGTAATACCTAAAACCCCACACCCTGTTATGGGTTATTGCTTACACACACACACACACACACACACACACATACATATATATCACATATACCCTCTAATGCAAAGTTCATGGGATGTATATGCAAACTAGTATAAAAATGTCATGGTAATTTGCATACATACCATGATGCTTTGTATTACAGGGGTATGTGTGATTTTGTATTTCTTTGAAACCCAGATTTATTGCCATACCCTTTCTGGGTAACCATTGCCTCAGTGCTTTTGTGTGGAGTTCTTTGTCTTTTTATATATACAGTACAGAATCATTAGAGAGAATAAAGAAGGCCACAGTCAAGACAAGGTACAAAAAAAAAGTCACTCTGAGGCCAAAATGTGTAAAACAACAAATTTAAGGAGCTGAACCTTCAACATTCATTATCACCCACAAGTGTTCATGAAAAAATATTTAATTTCCTGTTCTCTTATCAGAATGCTTAAATAGGAATGTTTTGTAGTCATAGGAGAACGGGAAATTATGTATTGATTAGCAAAGGCTGGAGACATATTGTGCAACCTGCAACTGCACTGCAATTGCAATGCAGTTACAGTGTAATTAAATGACACTTAAACAATATAGAGTAAACTAAAAGTAATATTACAGATTGTTTTTATAAAAGAAGGTTGTATTTTTCAGAAGTGACAAGCTCTGTGAAACATGTTAAAAGTGAAGCTGAGATCATGATCATGGTTAATGCGAAAGACAACAGCTTCTCAGAACTCTTGTTCAATGACTTTTGAGTGAAACTGAGACAAAGTCTGTGGTTACCATGACCACAACAGGCAGTCAGTGTTAAAGCGCCGGACTGGCAGGTCACATGATAGGAGGACATATGATGTAATACAAACATACAAAACTGTCAGCAGAAATAGGCCTCACGGTCTGTCAAGTCTGCTCGATTGTGCAGCTAGCCCCTCATCTCGCAGCTGCCCCTCCCACTCCTCCCCTCTTTAGATTACCTTCACCCTGTCCCATCCCCTCTTGAAGCTGCCCACCATCTTACAGGCCACCACCTCCTATGGTAGAGTGTTCCACTGACCCACCACCCTTTCTGAGAAGAACTGCTTCCTTACTTCCCTCCTGAATCTTCCCTCCTTCAGTCTGCGACTGACGTCTCAGTCAAAAGAGTAATGATGTCAGAGCTGATTTTAACTGACAGAGAAGCTTCCTGCTAAGATTTGTCTGCCTGTGTAAGAGTCCAAGTATACTTGCGCACCACACTAAAAAGGATGGTGGCCACAGCAAAGTTTTAACACAGAGAGGGTTTGGTGAGCTATAAACTAGCCATTAGACCATTTGCTAAAACAGAAATTTTTCAACATTTTTGCCAGGTCTAAATAGTGTCTAATTTCATTTACAGATACTTCTTGTACCCTAGAGACAAGGGTGAGCTCTAGAAGAGAATATTTTCCTAAATGACCCACACACAGCATGTTTGGTAAAATTGAAAGACTCAGGCCAGCAAACAGTTTTACACATATTTGGTCCCAGACAGTAGAATGTCTCAGCATAGCATAAATAATATAGTTTGGGACACATTTCTTTCGTAGTGTTAAAACACTATACAGATGTCAGTGACTGTAGAAATCTATATTAGTTTCCTTTCTAAAATTTTTATGTCATTTTAATAAGGAGTGAAAATAGAAACTGCTAGAACATGGGACCATGTATAACAGTTTATTCCTGAGTTCATAGTATGTCTATTTATGAGGAAGGGATCCTTAAGCATATTAAATGAATGATCTCCTCATAATCTGTGGATTTATGAATTCTCATATACATGTTTCTGTAGTTGTATTGCAACAGAAACAATGAGCTAAGGAAAATTCCCATTGCAATATTTACAAGAATAATCTGCATTTCATAGACGCAAGAGTGATCCACTTGTAAGTCTAGTGTGCACATGATATTCAATGCTTTTGATTTTGTTACATTTAAATATTTTTGGACACAATTGATCATGTACACAGAACAATCTTTCAATTTATGTTTATGTTTCAAAGAAGATTTTTCCATAATGAAGCCATAGTTTAGAAGGAGTATACATGGGCTACGAAGCATTAAAAATGTAAGATATTCTATGGCTTCATAATTAAAATGATATGATGGGTGAGGGAGATGGTGTGTTTGCTTGCATTCTTCATGAAAATTGGATTAATACTGCCTCCCCATTGGTGAAAACATTTATGATTGCTCTTAAGATCCCAGTTCTAGAGGTTTATGGATTTTTCAGATGCCAAATACTTATGTAACATTGCTCATGCTTGGTTTACATTGGACTGTTCTTGGTGAGCCCACTCAGAGTGCACCTCAAACTGAAAAAACAACATTAATGAACCAATTTAAACACATCCATTACTAAAGCCCAACACTAACAAAAGCTTAAAACTGCCTACTGCTCCTTCCACAAGACATGATTTGTAGTATACTCAAATCACCAAGAAGGAATTTAGGTTGTTTTTCCTTTGAGTCCTATTGTAAGGTGTCAAAAGCATTCACAAATAATCTACACAGGCTCATTACTGAAGCATGTAGGATGACAGAATTTGCCAAAGCGACTTAGATTTATGCCCGCAGAATTATGGGGTGGGAAGAATGGCAGAATTTTGTGTTATTAAAACACATCAAGATCTTTTTTTTCCACCATTAAACATTTTTTATTTATTGTTATTATAAAAGATTACAACATATACAACAGGAAGTAACATTTTCCAGAACAGTTAAAAATATTGAACATATTCTTTGATTTCATACAGCTAGTACAGGATACTTTTAGATCAAAATAGTAACAGTTTAAGAGAAGACATCAATATGTAGTAAAACAAACATAAACAGTATATCCTACTAGCTATAATATTGAACTTCATTTGACTAACAGAATATCATTTCATGAGGTTTCACTATAGGGTCACAGTGGCCAGCAATTAGCAGCAATAGCAGCCAATATTATGTATTATCCAAGCTAATTTACTAAGACTGTAAACCTAGGTTATCATTGGGGGAGAAGACAGTTGAAGAAAGGGCCCCCATATTTCAAGAAATCTATCCAACTTATGAGAGAGCAGGAAAGAAATTCTCTCATTGCTGGCAGTATAACTCATCATATTCAGCCATTCGGCAAGGGAGGGTACCTTGGGATCTTTCCAGTACTTATGTATTAACCGTTTGGCACAAACAGACAAACAGAGGCCACTGATAGCCATGACATCTGAATATGAGTAAGGGTGACATCTGGTGGAAACATTCCCAAAATAATTATGAGAGGGGAATGGGTTATGACAGCATTAAGAGAGGTTTGACTCACCTTCATCACCTCATCCCAGAATTCTTTGAGGTTAGAACAGCCCCGCAACATATTTGCCATATTGGTGCCTGCAGACTTACATTTCTAACAATCAGAGTTAGCAGAGACCCACCTCAAAGAGCTTCACTGGGGACATATAATATCTATGTAGAATTTTGTATTGGGTAAGCTTACATTGGAAATCCTTGCTCCCATGACAGGCATTGTCCCAGGCCGAAATCCAATCCTGCTCATCTATTTTCAATCCCAGGTCCACTTCCCATTTCTGTTTATCCAAAGAGGTAAGAGACTGAGATGTGAGAGACAATGTGAGAGACTTGTATATATAACTAGCTCCTCTTTTAAGTGGGCAGAGTTTTATTAATTGATTCCATTCCTTATTCAAGGGAAGGGATAGGTCAGTCTGAGATACATGTTCAGCGAGCATATGTCTTAGTTGCAGATAGTAATGGAAGTGAAACCATGGGAGGCTGAATTTTTCTCTAATTTCTGAAAAAAACATTAATATGACTGCATCTTTATGCAAAAGATCTTTAATATGATTAATACCCGCTTGTGACCAGACTTTGTTAGTTAATTGTACTCCACCCTTTGAAAAGAAAAGATTATTCCATAAGGGCATTATTAATAGGGGTAAGAAGGTAGGGTTGACTGCTTTATTAAACTTTCTAAATACTCAAAATGTGTTACTTAAACACTGGTTACTTTTAAGACAGCCAGGAGTAGGCAAGAAAATATAATCAATGAGACAACTGGGTTTCAGCATTTTTGTTTCTATTTGTAACCATAAGGGTGTCTGTAGCATATCCCCAGTCTTTACCGGTAAATGACCTGTTACCTGTTTAAACTTGAAGGCTTACTGGTATCTTTCCCAATGTGGGAGTGCTAACCCTCCTAGTTCATATGGTGCCTGAAGTTTGTTTAAACTCAATCTTGGCAGCTTAGAGTCCCATAAAAAATTTCTTATAGGGAGTTTCATTTATTTAAAAGTTTTTTAGGGAGTAAGATAGGTATGTTCTAAAACAAATAGAATATCTTAGGTGCAACCATCATCTTGATTGCGTTAACCTTGCCCCAAAGGAATAGATTAAGGCATCCTCAGTGAACAAACGCATCAAGATCTGTGGCACAAAGTCCAAGAATATTGTACAGCCAGTAGTCTCTGAAAATTGCCCTGATGGAGGAGGGGTGTATGCTGCATGTGTTGAAGCCTCATAGCTCACAGCAGGTACAGAAGGAATCCTGAAAGAACTGTACCAGTTTATATCATCATAAATTTGCTTGTTTTCATGCAGACGAATGTAGACGTTGTCTCCCACTTCCAGCTGCATGATGGCCATGTTGGTGCTGCTGTCGTGCATATCCCTGTTGTCACTGTCCCAGTAGGAGATCACTTTAACATTGTTTTTCATCAGGCTTGCAAACAGAGGGTTAGACTCGGAACTCTTAAATACTGTGAAGCTGAAATAGTAAACTCCTTCCTCTCGAGCTGTGAAGATCCCTGTGATAGCAAAAAACAGGATATGTGCCTCTTTCAGTAAAAATTCAATGAACTCAAAGTGCATTTTATTGCAACCATAGAGGGGTCCAGTTGAAGGTTTTAGAAAAGAGAAGGACATTACCCAAACCTCAAACTGAATTATTCCATGAAGTCAAAACAAAAAGAATAATGAAACTTTCTTCAGAATTAGCTTTAGTTAAAAGTTGTGTGAAATGCAGAATTCTGCTTTTGAATTGCTTTTCAGAATCCTTCACAAAATTCTGCAGAATTCCAGAACTCTTTTAATATAATGCACATATCAGTTTTCTACGGTTTCTGTAAACCACATATTCATTTTCCATAGTTTGTGGAAACCTAATCCATGGATACACTACTCCACAGTTTATGTACACTGTGAAATACTAATCTGTGGTTTAAATACTGCATTTGGAATTTCTGAGTCCTGCTTCCCATAGAATTCCATAGAATTTCCAAATTTCTGTGGAATTCTGTCTGAGGCGAACTCTAAAAATTCCATGCAGCTCTAGCTACTGCTGCACCTCAAGCTGGGATAGTTGCTAGCGTGTGCCTGCAAATTCAGTGCCCATACTGCTCCTTGATTGGGCCAGTATTGGGCGTACAATCATCAGGTGGCCCACATCCTCCCTTCCTGGTAGCAGAATGCTGGAGTCGAGTGCCTTACCTCAGGATTCAGTAAGTTGAATGCCCAGGCCATCCTTAAAGATAGCAGAACAATCCAGCCTGTCAGGAAAGCATTATGGTGAACATTCAGAATGCGGGTGACCTGGGTTCAGGACCCCGTTCGGGCCACTGGTGGCTGCAAGCTAGAAAGAGAGGGGGAGGCATGTTCAACCAGGAGAAAATGAGGCTGACAGGAACATGATCTCAGGCTTCTGCATGCTTAAAGGGACACTGTCAGTATTGTACTGTGGCATTCTTACATTGTTTTTTTGTAGACTCTTTGTACACACCATCCTAGACTGTCTCCAGTGTAGGCACTTGACTCACCTACCATCCCATGCTGTTGTAGACTCAGTCCTGCCGTCCAGATTGCCCAGCTCCATTCCACTACCCGGTGCCTATTCCCCCATATTTTTAAGCCCTCCTAAGGGCAGGACTGCCATACTCCTTCAGCGACCTAGCTGGAATCAGGGCAGACTTCTGGAAAGGGATGGAGCACCAGGGGCAGCCGGCGCACTTGATGTTGGGTGTGGGGAGGTGGTCCCTAGCCTCATCTTCACCTACCAGGACTGTGGATGGGTTCCTTAGAGTTGCCCCTAGAGTTCAGCTGTGCAATGACACCTGGACAGCAAACCGTTGATGTCCGCCTCGCTCCACACCTTAGTTGGCTCCTTGTGCAGCCTGTACCTCCGGTCTCCACCGGGGGCCGCTGCTGCTCCAGAGACTGCTCAGATCCCTCACCAGGGAGAGGAGAGGAGAGCTGTCCTAGGATGCTCGATCCTCTCCCTCCCCTGCCAACCCCCAGTGGCCCAAGCTTGTTCCCTAACTTGGGTCACCGATGTGACACAAGGTGTGGCGTCCAGCGCCTCAACCCTCAGAGCCACCAGGCCAGCTGGCATTCTTACATTTAAGATCCATTTGTTTCTAATGTTAATTAAGTATCCTGTTTGCAATTTTGGTCTTAAATGTGTTGCAATTTACTTATGTTGTCCTTTTCAATAAAAAATTCAATTTTGCAAGGACTGAGATGCTGTCTGGCAACTCATCTCCACTAATGCTGCTGGATGCCTTTTCAAGCTACAGTAGATCCTCAGCATAACTGGTACATTGTCAACATGTGGATCCTGCAGTCCCCCCTCATCCTACTCATGCTGTGTTATGCAGTGCCAGGTCGATGAGGAACAAGACTGTCATAATAGTGGACTTGATTGCCTCGGTAGACCTGGCTTGCATCACGGAGACCTGGCTGGATGAAAATGCCTCTCCCATTTTGGAGGCGGTGGTGCCAGCTGGGTACTCAGTGATACACAGCCTGAGAAAGGATAGCAGAGGTGGGGGGGTGGGGGTGGCCATTTGTTTTAAATCTGACCTGGGTTTCATAGTACTACCTATGGGTCCTACCGAGTCCTTTGAGTGTGTGGCTGTGTGTGGGGGGATCCTGGTGCAGGTTACAGGATCTTCCTGCTCTATCACCCCCCAGGCAGGGAGGGTAAATTTTTGCGGGAGAACGGGGAGTTTGTCACTGGTCTGGCACTGGAGTCCTCAAGATGGCTAGTTCTTGGGGGCTTCAATGCCTGGGTAGATAATGGGCTCTCCACATTTGGTAACGATCTCCTAAGGAGTATGGAGGGGCTGGGCCTGGCACAAAATGTAACTTCAGTGACCCACTCGCATGGCCACACACTTGACCTGGTGTTTTCATTAGGTCTTGAGACCACTGACCTTAGAGTAGATCCGGTAGTTTGGGTGGATCATAGCACCATGAGGTTCCGGTTTGGGACCCCCCTGAAGCCTGTGGGGAAATGGTCCGGAACTGCCCTTTGCAGGGTTTGTCCCCATCTGGGTTCTTGGCAGTGCTGGACCTATCAAGTGTGGGGACTGCTTGTGCGATTTGAACCGAGGAGGCAGTGGCGGCATATAATAGTGTCATCATGGCTGCCTTTGATTCAATCGCACCCATTCGTGTCCAACCCTTATCTTCTCATAAGAGACCTCCCTGGCTTGATGAGGAACTCAGGGAGTTAAAGATTTAGGGTTGGAGGTTAGAGAGGCGGTGGAGGAGTTCTGGACTGATGGAGGACAAATTGGTCCTGGTGTCCCATTACAGGGATCATCAGGGGGCAATCTCCTGTAAGAAGGCAGAATTTTTGTCAAGGGAGATTGCTGCAGCAAGGAACAGACTGGCTCAGCTCTTTCACACGGTGGATAGGTTATTACTTCCTGCCTACCTCCGTGTGGTGGGAGCAGGCTCAAACACTAGGTGTGAGGAGTTTGCTCTGTTTTTTTCCAAACAAAGTGTCTGCTATCAGAGCTGAGATCTCCTCCACCGTCACTCAAAGGGATTGTGTGGTCCACTCTGAGGTGTTGCAGAATACTTCTCCTGTCTGGACTGAGTTTGATCCACTTGGGGTGGAAGAGGTGGAGAGGGTTCTATTGAGACTGAAGCCAACACATTGTGATCTGGACCCAGGTCCAACACAACTTTTAGTTGGGTGCATAGACCTGATTGCACCTGTGGTTGCTGAGATTGTCCAGAGTTCCTTGAGGAATGGGGTCTTCCCGTTGGCCCTGAAAGAGGCCTTGGTTAGACCCCTATTATAGAAAACCTCATTGGACCTGGACTATCTCGCAAATTTCAGGCCGGTCTCTAACCTCCCATTTTTAGGGAAGGTTATAGAAAAGTTGGTGGCAAGTCAGCTTGAGGAGCGTCTCACTTCCTCTTCCACCTATGAGATTTTCCAGTCCAGGTTTAGGGCTGGGCATAGTATGGAGACCACCCTGGTGAAGGTGCTTAATGATCTCATAATGGCGAGAGACAGGAGAGATCATTCCATCTTGGTCATCCTGGATCTCTTAACCGCGTTTGACACTGTGAACCATGAGGTGCTACTTGACTGACTGTGGTTCTGATGTGGCCTGTTTGGTAAAGTCATCAAATGGTTAAGGTCATACCTGCAAGGTAGAGTGCAGAGGGTAGTGATGGGGTTGGCCTCGTCTAACCCAAAACCTCTTACCTGTGGTGTTCCGCAGTGGTCAGTCTTGTCAACCTTATTGTTCACAGTATACATGCTGCCATTGGGAGACATTATTAGGTGGCATGGGCTGGGTTTTCACTGCTATGCAGACGATTCCCAGCTATACCTGTCCTGTGCACCAATTAACCAGATAGCGGACTCTGTATTTAATAACTGGTTGTCTGAGATCCGGACTTGGACATCCCATAACTGGTTGAGACTCAACCTGGACAAGACAGAGGTGCTGGTGGTGGACCCAAGTCATTGTGGGGGGGGGATGGGGGTTTGTGGAGGCCACCTAGTCTTGTACTGGGGGGGGTGCCACTGACCCCATCTGAACGGGTGAAGAATCTGGCTGTGACCCTTGACAGCGGCTTGACACTCGATGCTCAGGTGTTGGCCGTTGTTAAGAGTGGATTTCATCATCTGAGAAACAGTGCCTGGATTTGGAACCTCTTACCGCTCGGGGACCTAGCCTCACTAGTACATGCTTTTGTAACATCCAGACTGGATTACTGCAATGCCCTGTACCTACCGCTATCTGGAGGTAACCTCTGCCAACTACAGCTGGTGCAGAATGCAGCAGAAAGACTATTGATGGGTGTGCGTAAGTACGATCAGATCACACCCATCCTTCATGAACTGCACTGGCTGCCAGTTAGGTGAAAGATTGCCTTCAAGTTCGGGCTTCTGACCTATAAAGTCCTACATGAACAGGGACCAGTCTATCTGCAAGATCTCCTTGTGCCCCATTGTCCATCCTGGACTCTCCATTCCACTGAGGGTTGTCTCCTGGATATTTCTAGGGTGAGGTTGCGCCACTCAGGTGATCAACCGTTCTTGGTGACTGCACCCACCCTGTGGAATCAATTACCTAAACAGCTGCGGGAGGCTTCCTCGGTGGATGCCTTCAAAAAAGGTCTAAAAACGTATTTATTTAACCAGGCCTTCAATTAAGTTTTTGATAACTGTGTTTATTGGAATTGATCAGATAGATGGTCTTATTTATTAAGTGTAACTGGATAATGATGTAGATTTTAATTGTGTGTTTGTATATTTTTGATATTGTGTTGTTGTATTGATTGTGAAGTGCTCCGAGTCTCAGGAAAGGAGCGCTATATAAATAAAGTATCTATCTATCTCTCTATCTATGTATGTGTGCTTCTCCTATTGGGTCTGCAAATGTCTAAGATGGTGCCACAACTATCAGTAAACTGGTAAATACAATGAAATATGAAACCTTTTTTAACAGTGATTGAAACCAGACCATATGACTTGAAAGAATCCATTAGGCTGGCAGTATAGCCTGGCGGTTAGAGTAATGAGCTGTGAATGAGCTTGATATACATTCAGCAGAGAGTCCTGGGTTTGATTCCCACAACCTCCACTTGCATACTGCATGAGTCTGAGCTAGTGACTTAACCTCCCCAGTGCTCCCGGGTTGCCCCTGAAAACAGGCACCTGTGCCTCGTGAGCCATACCCAGTTACCAAAGAATAACATAAGAAAAACAGTAAGGTTGTAAAAAAATGAAAATGGGAGTTTTATGGTAAAATGAGCATTGCAAATGCTAAAACGGCCAGTCTGAATATACTGACTGACTGAGCATGCCCACCAGTGGGATCTTTTCTGCAGGTGCACCTGAGCTGGTGCGTATGCTCAGAGAGGATCATGATGTCAGGTATGGTTGAGCAGCCAGAGTCGATGACGTTTATGGGCCATTGTAACATGGCTCTGTACATTAGTTGGAAATAATGAAATGTGATTGGCAGAATCATAACATATGACTAAAAAGCAACCATGGATTAATTCCACAGTAGAACCATGGTTACTTATGTAGTACCTGTTTCAGCCACCACTGCTTGGAAAATGCTGCATAGTAATGACGTTCCATCATCAGAAGTATCCCAGAATGCAGTATTGATGTTTCAGGAAGTAGAAATGAGTGATTCACGGACTTAAAATGTTATTGTAGCAAATGTTTTATCGAGTAGTTTTGTCCAAAATGTTCATATATTTGTAAGTGAACGAAATTAGTCCTGACAACAAACATTGAAATATTCAGTGAAGACAGCCAGAATGTATGTACGTAACGCTACATTGGCACAACATATTTCAACAAACCAAAGATGTCAGTAAACCCCGTGTGTCTGAATATTTTTACAGGAGTGTAATCTGCAATCACTGTGAACATTTAACAATAGTACCAATACCCTTGCCATGTTACAAGAGCATTAAACCACTCCAGACCATGGTTCTACTGTGGAATTAATCCATGGTTGGGTGGTTGGATGCACTTGGCCTTCGGCCTCATGCCACAACCCTCCCCAACCATGCATTAATTCCACAGTGGAACCATGATCTGTCGTGGTTTAATGCTTACTTGACCCTGCTTACACATCAGTGTGTAGAATTATTATGAGAAATGGGAACCGTAATATAAAACATATACTGTATGTATGAAAAAATAAGTCGGAATGAAGGCTGTGTGGAGTGAGGAATTCCGCTGGTGGAATTTTTGCAGCATTGCAATTCCACCTCCAAAATGCTTCTCAGAATTTCTTTTTGAATTCCCCAAAACTCTTTTTTACCATTATAGATTTTTATTTACTTTGGTTAAAAATACATTACATAACATTCAGAATTTTCCAAACTCTGTACAGCTGTTAGATATTCATGCAAACATAAAAAATTAACAGATACATGGTAGTCAATAACTTTGAAAGACAATACATAAGCATTAATGCATGACAGAGGAGGGCTCTACTAGGGAATTATTGCCCGGTTGGGGGGGGGTTGGGGAACAAGGCAGAATGCCGAAGGCCGAGTGCCTCCAACCACCAACTGGGCATTAATTCCTTAGTAGAGCCCAATTATGAGTGCATTAATGCTCTTGTAACATGGCAAGCATGACAGTAAATTAGTAGTATTTTTAATTTGCACTCACAAATACACAGACGCAGATGATCATTTCACTTACTTGTTTTAGTCAGCCAAATGTATTTTACATCGTGTCATATCTTTCAGCATTGTGGCTGCTACAACTTAACCATGTACATTCGTGATCTTAACTGCAGTCTAATAAAAGGTCTGAAAATTATTTTGGATTTGAAACTGTAGTTCTTTAGAAAAAATGATCATAAGTTGTTCTTCCTTCAAAGCATTGCGGTGGAAAGGATTATGGGAGTACTATTCCGAAACAAAAGCAAGCAAGTGCGGCTACATAAAACTTAAAACTTTAGTGGGCATATAACATCCTGAGTGACTTTTTTGAATTGTGTGGTCCAGCCGACATTGGGAGGTTTTATCCTTATGTACTTATTACCAATTTTTTCGTATCGAGAACACCATGACTTGGGAGTGCTGCTGCCAGGACTGAAGTTTTGAAATGCACTGGGCCAGTGACACTGCAAGGTAACTCTTCCAAAGACTACTCGCCTAGCGATTGCACAGTTGTCACTTTACGATGAGTGAATGGTGGCTGCTGCACAGGTGAACGGGAAGTAACAACGGGGTAGATCTGCTCTGTTGGCGATTGTAAGGTGGACACTTATGGTGCTGTTAGCTGAAATGGGCATTACTAGGGAATTAGTGCCCACTTCATTTTAGGTCACAGTTTGCCTTTCAACCTGTGCTGTTGCTCCATTCAACAACAACATTTCTTGCCATGTTACAAATCACAGTATTAGATTAATTTCGCAAAATTCTGAAAATAATTTGGCTGTAAACTACGAAATAACTGTCTGTACATTATTTAAACCACTGAATAATGTTCCATGGATTGCAGAAAAGGAATACATGGTTTATGTAAAGCAATGATTACTATTCCACAAAAATATTCTGCTTTTGAAATGTCAGAATTTTGCTACTGATGGAATTCTACCCACAGCACTTGCTGGCATGCATCTAAAAATTATATTTTTCAAGTTATCCTGGTAGTATCAGGGTCTCTTGAAGCACTGAAAGCAGACAGTCTACCCTCATTTCTGCTGCAGGCTTTCTACAATACTGCATGATTGAAGTGGACAGACAGGCATCAGTCTGTGCTTACCTGTACTGGGATTATAGTAGTTACCCATGTTCAGGACCACAGTAGGAAATACAACAGTTGTTACAGTGTTGAAAGGACCCAATAAAACATGACCACTAGTAGCAGACAGTTTCGCTGTGAATGCAACCCTGGGAGTTGCTAAAAAAAAAACAGAAGAGAAAAACCCCTCTTAGCAGGTGGACCAAAACATTCTACTCAAGTGCATTATGTGCTTGTGAAAAGTGATGCTGAAGACATAATGAAAAATAATTTGCATTTAAAGGGGGGCAGTTAGCACAAAGGGTCCAACACCCCAGTGTGGGGCTGGTTCCAATGTGTTCTTTGCATGCAAAAACATGTTGTTTTACTTACTATTTATTGTGATATAGTAAATTGTATCAGACTAAATCTTGCATACTTCTAGGCTGACATCTTCTGTTACTACAAATCCCAGAATCCTCTGCAGCTGGCATCACAGATCAGAGCAGGACTGCAGCAGGGGGAGAGTTACTGGTCTGCAGTGCATGATAGAGGTTTTTATAATATTTGATTAGATGTTTTCCAGTTCTGCTTTTCTTCAGGGGCTTAGTACAGTCCTGTTTGACTGTACTTAGCCTGGAAGGATTGTGGGAAAGTGCATATACTGGGTTTTAGCAACATTCAAAATGCAAAATATCAGCTAGATCATTCAAAAAAACACTAAACAAAATAGGCCTCAAGATTAATTCCTGGGGTACTCTAGCAGTATTTTTAATGATTGGGAAGAAACAGAATTCAAGGAAACTGACTGAAATCTGTCTGTTAAATTATTCTGGAACCAGGAGAAAGCATAAACAGATAGGCCAAGGGCACAAAGCTTGGCACACAGGTGGCCATGGCACACCAGATCAAATGCTTTGGAAGATCCAGGAAGAGTGCACTGACCATGTCCCCATTATCCAAGGTCCTAAATTGGAAGTATGTTGTTGGGTGGACAAAGGAATTTCAGAAGGTGTTCCTCTCAGAAGAAGCAACCTGATGGCCAGCTGGCCTGTGATGAGTTCCCCAGAAGTAACTGAGGGAGACCCTGATGGTGGTGGTAGTCGGGGGGGGGCGAGCAATCTCAGAGAAAAGCACATACAGATGTTCAACATCTGGAGACAAGAGTTGAGACTCCAGCCAGAAGGAAAGCTTCCAGACAAGGCGGAAGACTCTTCTGCATCATGGGTGAGGTGACCCCGGGGAGTGGGCTTCTTAGTACAGTTGCTGCTGTTTGGCTCCATGGGGGCACATGGCCGCCGAGTGAATGGGGTAGTTGGTGTGGCTGCCAGTCTATTGGCTTAGAGCTCATGCCAGAGGAGCACTGGCAGGTGGCTGTGCAGGAAGGCACCGGGCTCCCAATCACTTTACCTGGGAAGTGGAATGTGGGAACATGGGAATTTATAGCTCAAGACTTCACGGAGAGGCAGCAGTTACAGAGCAAAGGAAAATGGAAATGAAATCACTAAGCCTGCAACTGCTCTGCATCAAATAGTAATGAAGTCACTAAGCCTCCAGTTGCTTTGCAAATGCAGACTCCTTGTAGGAGGGTGGCAGCTATGGGCACGGGGTCATAATGTCGCAAGACAATATGCTGTAGTAATATACTGCATTGACAATACAGTGAAATATATTGAAAATGGCATAATTCTTGTTTTTGCGGGGGTCTACACCCCCAACTAATATAACTAACTCCTGGGGGAAGGTCACACTTAATATCGCACAAAGTGTAAAAAAAAACATATTTCCATGTGTTTGGGACCAGGAATCGAAACCTGGTCCCAAATGCACTGCTTGCCTCCATTGCTGCCCATGGCTCATCCCATTGAGTCACAGCTGCTACTCGGCAGACCCCTCTTCCAGCAGGATTCTTATCCTACACTGGGAAGAGTGAGAGGGTGCACTGCCACGCATACTTCCTTTTGCTGTTTTGCACCCTCTCGCTCTTACCTACCGTGCTGTTCCTACCTCGTGGTTATGTCGTGCGCTGTAGAGTGTGTGACATTATAACCTGGTAGGGTAGCTATACTCGAAATTAATTGCAATTTGGTAAATTGGAGGAATGTGATTCTCAGATTCTTTCTGACACACGCTGAAGACGTTAGCTACCTAAGCCCGATGCTCCACACCTTTGTGAATAAAAGCAGTTAATTTATTTTTTGAAGTATTTATTCAAGGACTCTGTTATTTTTGGTTAGTATTTGTTCCAGACTAATGAATTCTGTTGAAACATTCAAGTTGATAGGTATTTATTCATTTCTATTCCGTCATAAGTTTTGGCGGTCTGCCCAATGATGGCGCCTGGGAGCAGTACAAAAAAAAGTGGCTACAACCATCTACCACAGCGACTAGAATGGGAGTTCACCTCCAACCACATTTAATAGCTCTAACTCTAAGTCAGGTACACCAGACATAAGCTGGGTGATAGAAAAGTTAACAGCTATTCAATGTGATAATACTGCATTAAAAATCATGGCCAATGAGGGGACAAGAGTTTCTGAACTGTCTACATGGCTGAACTCATTCAAGGAAAGACTAGCATTCCTAGAGAAATCATGACTAAACTAGAAGATGTTAGAACTGCTCATGACAGCGATTTAAAAGACTTAGCAATAAAGGTTGATGTCTTGGAAAACAGAAGTCGTTGCAATAATGTTAGATTTATAGGACTCCCTGAAAGTATCAAAGAGAATGATATAGTATCCTTTCTTCAAAATCTTAAACCCTCTTTACTGAGCTACCAATGACTCTGGCCCCTCAAAATATAGAGAGAACACAGGGCTGTCTTAGCCAGATCCAAGCTGGGGCAAAAACTTCACTCTGTGATTGCCATGTTCTGATGACTTCATATCAAAAAAGTGACGCTAAAGGAGTCAGTGGAGAGGAGAAAAGTGATGGAAGACAGGGTACATCTTTCAGATGTTTTCAGCAGTTGTAGTGAGCAATAGGAAAACCTGTTCTGAAGTAAGAATCATACTGCAACCACTGGGAGTGCAGCATTTTCTTTGATACCCAGAAAGCAATCATAATGATAGGGCATGGGGGGGGGGTACCATGGTAAGGACAGATTTAACCAAAGCCATTCAGCAACACTTTCTCTTGGATGTACACTCACACAGACACACACACACATGAACAGGACCCTTCAGTGTCAGGACCCACAATCACTGATATTAAATAAAATGTCCTCTGGAGCCAGGACCTGCTGTGGCTGGCAGTGTTAACAAACAAAGCCCTCCAGGGTCAGGAACCACTGCTACCAAGCACTGAACTGGGCTTCAAAGCCACTCTGCAGGACACCAGTGCCATCTGGACAAACATTTCTGGACACCTTTGGGGATACCAGCAGTTGCAGTGAGGTAAACTAGCATGGTGAGGGGCAGGGGGAGAGAAGAAGCAGTAGGGATAGCCCTCCTCCAATATCTTCCATCCATTGATAGTCCTTTGAAAACTAGGTGGGAACATGAGATACCTACCACTCATATCTTAACTACTAACAATTAATCCCAGTGCCAAAGAAACTACAGATTCCGCCCCAGCTTTGCCTTCTGCTCTACCTCCCACCCCCTCAATTTCTCCTCTGCCACTGTCTTTTCACCCCCTACCTTGACCCTTCACCCTCAACATCCTTCCCCCTCTAATATACCCCCTTCCCTACTCTCCTCTGCACCTCTGGCCCCACCACCCACTACCTCCTCCCCTCATCTGCTACCACCTTCTCCCCTGATTCACCCCTTCCACCTCACCCCATCCTCCTCTTCCTCTAAAGATCCTTACTGGTCCCTTGTCTCATACCAAATCTGTCCAAATGTTTATCCCTTATGCTCCGTATGTCTACCTCATGTTCTCACCTTCCTTATCCTTTACCCCCACTGTTCAGCACATCGTGGCCTGAGCTTGTATATATAGGTATTTATTGTTCATATCCTTGTGAAGCTTATTGTTATTGTTCTTCATTGTTAGTCACCGGTTTACCTTATTATTGTTTCCCTCCCTACTGAACGTATAATTGTTGATTATGTTTTGAGCCTTCTTAGTCACTCAGGACCTCCTTGTAAATGAGCTTGTTCAGTGGAGTTATCTCCTGCTAATAAACTTTGACTTGACTTGACTTGACAGTTTCTACTTACAGTTTAAACATGGATCCTGAACCCACATCGAACTGCAGCAGGCAATCCCACCTAGTGCCGACATTTAACTTGGTGAAAAATTGTCATGTTTCTTATTTTTCTTTTTCACTCAAATCCCTTTTAACATGAAATATTACATTTTGCAAACTGCCTCTCTGGCCATTAGTGCCTACAGTCTAGGGGAAAAGAATATTTCTTTATTGTATAAGGATTAAATTGGGCAGGTTCCATAAGGGACACCAATGTACCTCCTCTAACAAAATCATATGAAAGTCTTTTTTTTTCCCTGATTCCTTTCCCACACTCTGGACAGCATACCTCCTGATCCTCTGAGGGTTGTCTGAACAGTGAGTCCTTTAGTTGGGCTCTGTCTGGAGCTGGTGTAGAAGAGAGTCATTGGTCAGCACCTAAAAGTCTCATTCTCCCCTTGTGCTTGCATGCGTACAGTATCAACAGTGTGAACTGATAATTATACAGTGCCAAGAAAGTTTCTTTCTCTCTGATTGGTCAGTGCCCACCTTAAAGAGAGATGTTATCTGAGCATAACATCCCTGTATGAAGGTCTGGGACCAAGACGGCCTCAGAAAAAAAATCACTGCGCCCCTATATCCCAAAGCTTCCCCCTGATTCCTGCCTTCTACCATGTCATACTGAATCACCCCTCTCCAGATCTGATTTTATTTTGTTACCCTTTACTGTAACATATTTTTAAACCAAATGAACAAAATTAAACTAAAGCCATCATTTCAATCAGCTTCACAGTTTCAGCTGGGCAGCAGAACTAGAATGGTGCATACAGATAGGAAAAAAATGATTTCCCTGAAAGCCATTAGAGTGATTGGCTTTCAGTCGCTCTGATGGCTTTCACTAAGATATGTATTTATATGTATTTTTTTTTTTAAACACTTAGCCCACTGTTAGGCTCGATCTTAAAAAGGGAAACCGTTCACAGTTCTCGCATGAGTCAGCAGCATGACAACTAACAGTGCATGCTAGAGCATATTGCACTTGCCGAATGGCAGGCCAGTGGCATCAGATTCAGTTCCCGCTGTGCAAACACACTTATTCTTCTAGTATGAACTTTAAGCACAGGCAGCTGTACTGGGAGAACTAATGAGTGACAGATATGGGACCCCGAAGGGTGGGGGCTTAAGAGCAACAGACACAGAACCACAAGGGGAGGGGAGGCATGAGCTTGCAACTGCACAAAAAAAAAAGTCACAGAAACTATCGATCACAGCCATGGACCTAAACAGGGCCAATGGGGAGGGAATGAGACAAATGAACTAAAGAGAGAGAGAGAGAGAGAGAGGGAGCTTAACAAAGCAGGGGTGTTAGGCAGACAAACAGAAGAGAGAGAGGAAGGTAGCTTGTAACATGGCAGCAATCACTAAGCTAGAATAATGCAAAGGGATTGGAGGAAATGCAGCAGGCGACTTAAGTTGGAGAGGGGATTAATCACTGGTAATGCCCGCTCCAACATGGCAATAATCCCCGCCTGAGATCGGGACCGCAGTTAATGAGCAAGAGAGACAGAGAGAGAGAAACAATCATTGCACCTTGTAGATCTGTGTCTCTGTTATTTGTTCTGTATCTGTCCTATAGGTGGTGCTTCAAGGTTCTTTAAGTCAGTGTTAAGACTGCTGAGTTGTAGTCACTGAGCCAGATGCCTGCGGGACGTAGGAGAAAACGGCACGTAGCTTCAGCAGAGCGTGAGACAAGAAATGAAAGCAGAGAGACGCAAACAGATGTACAAGGACGGTAACCAGAAATCTCCACTGTAGAATTGCAACAGAATGATCGTAACCGTAATTATTCTCTTCAACGCAGTAGTGCATTGTGGGAGTAGTACAAATAGATGCAAGATATGCAAATATTTGTACTTTTCCCACAATGGATAAATGATTCACATCTAAAAGGACCAAAACGAGTGAACACACCACTGCAGAAGTACTGAGAAGTAAATGGTTAGTTATATTGATGTGCTATGTAAGCTTCATCATAACATCAGAAATTGCATGGAAACAGCAGTCACAATATAAATGAATATTAAGGAGTGAACATGCACACACATACACAGCAGTATATTTAGACTGCCTACGTGCTTACCGAAAATATTTATTTGAACAGCATTTAATATTGGATTAAGCAATATTGTGAGTTCTAGTTCATTTGTCTCACACATATAATTCACTGTTAGCAGTATTTAGAGTGCAGTTCCCATGTTACAAGCACATTAATCCACTCCAATGTCGGGTTGTACTCGAAAATTAAAGCCTGGTTGGTGGTTGGAGGCACTCAGCCTGCAGCCTCGTGTCCCAATCCCCCAAACCGGGCATTAATTTCCAAGTAGAGCTCTCCTTTGTTGTGAATTAATGCAGGCATTAATTCCCAAGTAGAGCTCTCCTTTGTCGTGAATTAATGCTTACTTGACAGGGGTACAGAGATTTGGTAACAGTACTAGAGAAACTCATTGCAATACAGCATCACCTACTGGACAATCACAGAACCGGAATTTTTTTCTTAATATGCTTGCAAGATCAAAACTAAACTGAAAAGCTATTGTAAAATTATATTTTTCTTATATTTATTTTTATAATGTTTGCTTGTACGCATGCACAAGAAACATTATGTGGCAGCATAGGAGAGAAGCGGGTTGTGGAGGTGCGGCACCCTGGCAGCGAACGAGAGCACTGCATTTGGGGGCTTGGCACTGGTAGACCAATGCAGGCCCAGTGTCTTGATGACACTGGTTCTGCAGAAGTGCCACCAAGTTAAAACGTTTTCATGCTGCAATCAGGGGCTGCCTCATCATTGCAGCATCAGCCATTTCGCTGCAATGAGGGAGCGACCCATCATTGCGGGGCGATACCTTGCTGCCCGTATGTTGCCCCCGACCCAGTACATTTGCTGATTGGTGAGCCCACTCCCTGTTGGCACACCGTAACCCCCTCCCCCATTTGTTGTGTGCCGAGGGGGGTGCCCAATCCATCTCGGCAGCATGCACCCCCCCAACAGTCTTTCTTTGCCAATGGGGCACCAGTCCCCATCAGCTTCAGTCCCCCAGTTCAATTTGCTGATGGGGAGCCCACTCCCAGTTGGCATAATGCCCCCCCAAGTTTGCTGTGTGCCGAGGGGGTGCCCAGTCCACCTTGGCTCTCCCCCCACTGGTATGTGCTGACAGGGTGCCCAATCCCCTGTCGGCTACAGACCCCCCAAAACACTCAGGTGGCATGCTGGGAGCCCACCCCAGCATGCCAAATGTCCCTGGAAAAAAAAAAACAGTCCTGCGATATATATAAATATATTTTTTTAACACCTGCAAAACAGAAAACGGTCCCTCATAGAGTTTGGTGGCCCGCACCCACCCTCTGTGCACCCTGCCTCCCCACACCCCCCTCACCCCATACTTACCCCCGGAGCCCAGTGCGATGATCTTCGGTGGACTGGGAACATGACTGCACTCTTCAAAGTCGACCACGAACTGAAGAAATGCCAGTAAGTTGTATAATGGCATGAATAGGGTTTTTTCAACTTTGGTGCATATCTTGGACATTTTGGGGAATTTTGGTACCAAATTTTCAACATGGGGTTCTTGGGACCCCTCCTCATGAATTCAGTCACTTGCATTGTGTTATTCAGTCCTGAAAGCTGACTTCACGGTCACTGCATGGAATCACCTTTTGGGACTGATTAACGAAACAACAGTGCCACTGTTCATGAGATGGGCTCTCAAAAGACCTATGTTGCAAATTTGGTGAAAAAAAAAAATCCAAAAAATTACTGTTTCATGTGCGTGTGTTGTGCAGTTTCCATGCACGCTCAACTTCATGAATTTGTAATATTTTCACGGCAGATTTTCAACACTGGCATTTTTTCACACCTCCTTATGAACAGTACAGCTGTCATTTTACTCATCCTGGACAAAATGTGTTTTTGCATTTCCGGCACAGAATAGCGCGGTTGCTGTGGGAAATCAGTTTTTGAGATAGATTGAGAAAATGACAGTGACACTGTTCATGAGCAGATGTCCTAAAATGTCTATGTTGAAAGTGTGGTGATGAAAGTCCATAAAATGACTGTGTTACGAGTGTGCTTTGCGCAGTTTCCACACACCCTTGTAACTTTGCAAATCTGTATTATTTTCATGCCAGATTTTCAACACTGGCATTTTTTCACACCTCATTATTAACAATACAGCTGTCATTTTTTCACATCCTAACCAAAATGTGTTTTCGCACTTCTGGCGCAGAGTAGCGCGGTCACTGTGGGAAATCAGTGTTCAGGACAGATTAAGAAAATGACAGTGACACTGTTCATGAGCAGAGGTCCTAAAATCCCTATGTTGAAAATCTGGTGATGAAAGGCCATAAAATGACTGTGTTACAAGTGTGCATTGCACTGTTTCCTTGCACCCTTGTAACTTCACAAATTTGTAATATTTTCATGCCAGATTTTCAACACTGGCATTTTTTCACACCTCCTTATGAACAGTACAGCTGTCATTTTTCACATCCTGGCCAAAATGTGTTTTCGCACTTCCAGCGCAGAATAGCGCGGTTGCTGTGGGAAATCAGTTTTTGAGATAGACTGAGAAAATGACAGTGACACTGTTCATGAGCAGAGGTCCTAAAATGTCTATGTTGAAAATGTGGTGAAGAAAGTCCACAAAATGACTGTGCTACAAGTGTGCGTTGCGCAGTTTCCACACACCCTTGTAACTTTGCAAATCTGTATTATTTTCATGCCAGATTTTCAACACTGGCATTTTTTCACACCTTGTTATGAACAGTACAGCTGTCATTTTTCACATCCTGACCGAAATGTGTTTTTGCACTTCTGGCACAGGATAGCACGGTCACTGTGGGATATCAGTGTTTGGGACAGATTAAGATCGAGCGAGTGAGAGAGGGGGAGTGAGTTAGCTCAATGGAGCTCTGTCGGGACTGCTGCAGATTTCTTTGTGGGCAGAAAAAGGTGCCAATGCAGGCAGGAGTCCAGTACAAAAGGGCATTCTGCAGCACTGGGAGAAACAGAATGAGTGAGTGAGAGAGAGAGGGAGTGAGCGAGCTTAATGGAGCTCTGTCAGGATTGCAGCAGATTTCTTTGTGGGCAGAAAAAGGTGCCAATGCAGGCAAGAGCCGAGTACAAAAGGGCAGCCCGCAACACTGGGAGAAACAGAAAGAGTGAGTGAGAGAGGGGGAGAAATCAAGCTCAATGGAGCTCTGTCAGGACAGTGTGAACTTCTTTGTGGGCAGAAAAAGGTGTCAACGCAAGCAGGAGCCCAGTACAAAAGGGCAGCCTGCAGCGCTGGGAGAAACAGAATGAGCGAGTGAAAGAGGGGGAGTGAGTGAGCTCAACAGAGCTCTGTCGGGACTGCTGCAGATTTCTTTGAGGGCAGAAAAAGGCGCCAATGCAGGCAGGAGTCCAGTACAAAAGGGCAGCCTGCAGCACCGGGAGAAACAGAATGAGCGAGTAAGAGCAGGGGAGTGAGCAAGCTCAACAGAGCTCTGCTGGGACTTTAGAGTTGCCCACCCTCTCGTCCAGCATCCTCTGTGGTCCTATATTACAGCAGGATCTCTGGGGTGGAGACAAAGCAATGATTGGATACTTTGAGGAGTGCTTCAATAATACAGATTTAGTTGTTCTGTTTATTTCTCTGAGCTATACTATTACGATTGCCGTAATAATACATATTTATTTATTCTGTTTATTTCTCTAACTGAGCTGAGTAATACTTGGAGTGCAATAGGATTTCTAACTGGGCTAAGTGAAACTATATGAGAGTTGAGAACAAAAAATATGGTAGCTGAGGGGTGAAAAACAGACAAGGAGGCTTTAGGATTGCTACATTAATACAGTATCTAATGGATGAGATCTGAGACTGAATTACCCCAGTCAGCAAGGGGTCAGTAGGGGGACTAGTGTTGGGGGAGGGGAACAGGAATTTGAGTAAATAGGGGCCTAACAGTTGTAGTAGGGTACAGAACCTGGGAGTAGGAGCCCTTAGCATAAGATGAGAGCCAAAATGGGGCAGGTGCCACATGTCAATAGGGTGGGCATCCTTGGAAGGGTGGTGGGGTGTACAGGGTGTGGGTCTGCCATGGTCCTGCACTGGGCTTGGAGGATGGGGGGGTGTATGGTCTGTAGATGACTGGCTAGTTTGAGGGAGAAACTGTGGAGGTTAGGGAGGAGTCTAAGTGGCAGGGCAGATGAGTATGGTAGGCATCCTGGCTGGGGGGGAATAGGGGAGGGCAAGGGGGAACGGAGGAAGAACAACTAGGGACTGAAACCAACGCCAGTATCGGAGGCACTAGCAGAAAAGAGAGGATAAGGGAGAGGGTGCCTGATGTGAGGAGACCTCCTGTTGGGGGAGGAAGAGAACACTAGGAGTACCAGGGGAGAGAGCAGATGGCTGCGGGTAGGGAGGGATCAGGGGTGGCACCAGGGGTGGCATGGAGGGGAAAAAGTAGGAGTGGGGGAACTGAAATGGGGGAAGAAATGTAGGAGGGTATTGACTAGAATAGATTTGAGCCTCCATGGGAGAGAGGGGGAGCAGGAACATACTGAAGGGGAGGACAAGGAGCATGAGAGGATGGCAACAGCTAGGGGAAGAGATAGCAAGGATGAAAGGGTGAAGGGAACAGTAAGGAAGGAGGGAGGGTGGTAACTGGAGAGAGAGAATACGGGAAGGGGAAGGATGGGAGGCATCACTATCAGGTAGAAGAGAATGGGGCTCTAAATCGACAACAGCGGGATAGGAGAGGGGTTGAAAATCAGCAGGAGGAGGGGACATCACATGGAAGCCAAGAGGGAAGTGAAATGTTGGGAAGAGGTTCACTGGGGATGGGAAGAATAAGGCAGAGAAAAGGGGTGAGGCGAAAGTAGGGGGTACTGATACAGAAGTCACAGAGGATGCAGCTGGCGGGGGTAAGGGGCAGGGAAGATCAAATACTGGGGTAGTGGAAGGGACATTAGAAGGGAAGAGGGCTAAGGGACTGGGGGGTACTTGTCCTAGGGGATTGTATATGGAAAGGAGTGAGATGGGGTGAAAGGGAGGAAGGCACAGCCGTATTTGGGTCAAAGCTATCCCCAGGTTGACTGCAGGAGGGGCAGGGCAGGTACTGCTGAAACATGCACTGAGAGGGAGGAAGAAACCTCATTTACTGTTGCATGTGAGTACAAACGACTTGACAGGGAAACTGTGGAAATAGTGAGGGTGAGGTTTGAGTAGTTGGGCAAGCAGTGTGGGGGAGTCATGGCATTCTGGAGTTACCCTCGCACTATGCAAGCATAGGAGGAAGGGTAGGATTGAGGAGTTCAACGAGGGGCAGAGGGATTGGTGCCATACCAAAAATTATGGGTTAGTGACTAACTGGGGTAGGGTCTGGGGAAATAGTGACTTGTATGCAGGGGACAGGGTACACTTGAGCAGGAAGGGTAGGAGGGTATTAAAGGCAGGATTAGAGGGGTATATCTCTACTAAGGTGGATTTAAACTAGTGAGGGGGTGGCCAAAACATAAAAACATAGAAACATAGACTTTGACAGCAGATAAGGACCGCTTGGCCCACCTAGTCTGCTCATTTCCCTACCTACAGGATAAGCTGCAGATCCTAGTTAATCAACAGCCTATTTCTTTCTACCCCCCACAAGAATAGCCTTATGTCTGTCCCATGCATTCTTGAATTCTCCCACAGTTTTGGACCCGACAACCTCCTCAGAAGGCTGTTCCATGTGTCCACCACCCTCTCTGTGAAAAAATTCTTCCTCACATTGCCCCTGAGCCATCCCCCCTCTGTCTTCAAATTGTGTCCTATTGTTCTTGCACATCTCTTTTTCTGAAAGATGCTACCCTCTTGGACTTTGTTGATTCCACTGAGGTACTTAAAAGTTTCTATCATGTCCCCCCTCTCCCTCCTTTCCTCAAGAGTATACATGTTAAGCTCCTTTAGTATCTCCTCATATGGCTTCTGTTTCAGACCCTGCACCATTTTAGTAGACCTCCTCTGGACTGCCTCCATCCTGTCTATGTCCTTGCGGAGATGGGGCCTCCAGAGTTGGACACAGTACTCCAGATGGGGTCTCATCAACTGTCTGTACAGAGGAATAACAACTTCCTATTTTCTGCTGGTGATGCCTCCCTATACATCCCAGTATCCCCCAGCCCTCCATACTGCCTTCTCACATTGTTTGCAACTTAAGGTCATCTATATATAATTACCCTGGTTCCTTTCCATTTTTGTTGTTGTTCTACCACTCCATTGTGTAATCTTCCCCATGGTTTTGTTTCCAGGTGCATTATTTTGCACTTCTTGCATTGAATCTAAGCTGCCATACTTGACCATTCCTTCAATCTTGCCAAGTCCCTTTTCATCCTTTCCATGCCACCTTGTGTATCAACCCTGTTGCAGATCTTTGTGTCATCTGCAAAGAAGCATACTTTTCCTTCCAGTCCCTCTGCAATGTTACTTATAAAGACATTAAAAGGACTGAACCCAGTACTGAACCCTGCAGTAGCCCACTAGTAACTCCTCTTTCTTCAGAGCGGGCTCCATTTACAATTATCTTCTGCGTCCTGTTATCCAGCCAATGTTTTACCCAGGCTACCACCCTCGGACCCACTCCCAGGCTGGTTAATTTGATTATTAATCTTTTGTGTGGGACTGGGTCAAATGCTTTGCTAACGTCTAGGTAGGACATGTCCACAGCCCCTCCCTGGTCTACTACTTTGGTCACCCAGTCAAAGAAATCAATTAGATTCATCTGACATGACCTTCCCACTGTGAACCTATGCTGCCTTGGATCCTGTGCCCCACTGGCCTCTAGGTACTCAACAATTCCTTCCTTCAGAAGTGATTCCATCACTTTCCCTACCACAGAGCTCAAACTGACAGATCTGTAGTTTCCTGCCTCTGCCTTGCTCCTACTTTTTTGAAGGGGAATCACATCTGCCTTCCTTCAGTCCTCATGCACCACACCATCCTCCCATGATTTGTTAAAAAGGGTAGTCTGTGGTGTCACTAGTTCTCCCCTTAATTCTTTTAGAATTCTGGGGTGAATTCCGTCAGGCCCCATTGCTTTGTCCACCTTCAGTTTTAGGAGTTCTTTCAGAGTCCTTTGTTCTAGGAAAGGACTGGGATCCACCCCTATCCAGAGTGCTTCTGTTAACTGGATTAGGCACCTCCCCCTCCTCCCCTTTTGTGAATACTGAGCAGAAGTATTCCTTCAGTACCCCTGCTTTTTCACTGTCCCTCTCTGCCCACCTACTGTCCATTCTATTCAGCCTCACTATCCCTCCCTTTGTCTTTCTATGCTTCCTGATGTACCTATAAAAGGTTTTATCCCCCTTCTTAACTAAGTTGGCTATCTTTTCCTCAGTTTGGGCCTTTGCCATTCTGACTTCCCTCCCTACTTCATTCTGCTTTAACTGGTACAGTTCTCTGCCCTGCTCCTTCTGTGTTTCCTTCAACTTCCTAAATGCTATCTTTTTCTCCCTAGCCTTCCCCACCACCTCTGTGGAGAACCATAGTGGCTTTTTCTTTTGTTTTGATGTGTTTATTTGCTTCACACAAAAGCTTGTTGCCTCTGTGATGGCAGTTTTGATGTTTTCCCATTGTTGCTCCACCCCTCCTTCTAGCTTGTTTGCTAGTGCTTTCCTAAGGCACTCTCCCATCTTGCCAAAGTCAGCCCTCCTGAAGTCCAGTACCGTCACTTTTGTATAGCTTGACATGTAGCTGAGTTTATCGTGAACCACACTGTTTGGTGGTCACTTGTTCCCAGATGGCTACCCACTTCTAGATCTGAGATCCTCTCATTCCCCATTTGAGAGTAATGGTGTCTAAGATTGCTCCCTCTCGAGTGGGTTCCAAAACTAGCTGTCTGAGGCAAACCACCTGTAGGGCATCGAGAATGGCTCTGCTCATGAATGTGGCGGCAGCAAAAGTGCTCCAGTTAACATATGGCATATTCAGGTCCCCCATCAACAGTATCTCCCCTTTCTCTGTCATCTTAAGGATGCCTTCTATTATATCCTTGTCTATTCCCTCCCCCTGAGACGGGGGTCTGTATACAACTCCGGTATGGATTGTGGTGCTATGTCTAGTCTCTAAGGTGACACACAGTGCCTCCTCTCCTCTCTGTTTACTCTTTTGTTCAGTTGCTTTTATCTCTTCCCTTACAAAGAGAGCTACTCCTCCCCCTCTTCTCCCCTCCCTGTCTCTCCTTTAGGTTGTGTACCTTGGTATGTTAATATCCCAGTCATGGTTCTCTGTGTACCATGTTTCTGTGACTACTACAATATCCAGGTTTCCCTTTTCCATCAAGGCCACCAGTTCAAGGAGCTTGTTGCCCAGACTACGGGCATTGGTACTCATTGCCCTCCATTTCTTGATGGCCTTACCCCTTTTTGGCCCATCCCTGTTCTTATTGCCTTTGTCATTTTCTCCACTTACCCCTGCCCTTCTCCCTATCGACTTCTCCATCTTGGTGTTTACCTCACTTACTACCCTGATTTATTTTTTCGGCAGGGTTAGGATTTCCCTGCTCCTTTCCAGTGCCTCCCCTCATGGCTAGTTTAAATGCTTGCCAATGAAGCATTTAAACCTATCACCTAGGATCCTGGTTCCCCCCCGGACAGATGCAGACCATCATGCCAGTATAGGCCTGCATCACTCCAGGTGGACCCCCAGTCCCCAATGAAGCCGAATTCCTGATCTCTGCACCAGTTTTGTAACCACAGATTGAATGTCATGGTGTGGAACACCCTAGCCTTATCCATGCCATAGACAGGCAGCTTTTCTGAGAAGGTTACTGTGCGTGTTACTTGTCTAAGGCACCTCCCCAACATCACAAACTCTTTCTACACTGCTCTGATCCATTTCTGAGCAAGTTTATTTGTCCCTAGGAGGACAGTGACATCCAGCTCCCTCCCCTGTGTAGCTGCTTTGGCGACCCAGAGGATTCGCTCCCTGTCCCTCCAAGCCATGGCACCAGGCAGGCACCTTACCTCCCTCTCCCCTTCCTCCCCCAATTCTACCCCCATAACAATTTAGTCCCCCACCAGGAGTTGTTTCTTTCCCCTGTGGGGTACCATGCCACCCTCCTGTGGGTCTCCTTTGTGGAAGTTCCCAGCATCCTCTTTGGTCTCCACTGCTGGTGCCTCCATAGAAGAACCACACTTTGCCAGAACAGCATATGACTTGTGGAGAGGTACAACTGGAGGGATGCACCTCTGTTCCATCACCCTCACCCTCCCTGAGCCCATTGTGGTCCAACTGCTCCTCTTTCTTGGCAACCTCTGAGGCAACAGCAGTGGCCCTGGTGGTCCCTGGGTGGAAGAGGAGGTCCCCCAAAACCTGGCCAACTCAGCCTGGAGATGAGCAACCTGACTGAGGTTAGTAGAAAGGTCCAGACAGGGGAGCCTAATGAGCTCACCCCCCCTAGATATAGGTAAAGGCGGAGGCATAGTAACTCTGGGAGGGGCAGGCAGAATGGTCTGAGTGTAATACAGAAGGCACCACCACCCGGTAAGAATCAGGAGGAGAAAGGGTGCGGACTACTGGGAGGAGGGACACAGGCCAAGAAGGAGAAGAGTGAGGAGAAGGAAGGGTACAGGTGGAAGGTGATCTCTCTCTCAATGCAAAAAGCCTGGGGAACAAAACTGCAGAGCTTTGGGCACTCCTTTCAGAGGGGAAGGTGGACACTGCTGCAGTGACAGAGACTTGGGCCACAGAGTACCATGATTGGGGTTTGGCAATCCTGGAATACAGGATATACAGGAGGGACCGGTGGGTTGGAAGGGGGGGGGTTACACTCTATGTGAGGGAAGGGATTAAATGCATACAGGACAAGGGAGAAGAGGAGAGGATAGAGGCACTTTGGGTGTAGCTCCTGGACTCCAAGGGCAGGAAGCTGAGACTTGGAGTGGTGTACAGACCACCAGCCCAATCCGGGGAACTGGATGGGGAGTTGGCAGAGCAGATAAGGAGGGTGTGTAGAAGGGGGAGTGTGGTGATAGTGGGGGATTTTAACATACCACAGATTGACTGGAGCACTCCATCACTAGCAGTACCAGGGAGCAGGTGCTCCTTGATGCATTCCAGGATGGCCTTTGCACACAATTGGTAAGTGGGCCTACAAGGCTTGGTAACACTCTGGACCTAGTACTGGCAAATGGGGAGGTGGTGAGGGAGGTAAGGGTGGAGGACCCACTAGCAGGTAACGACCACCAAACAGTGTGGCTTGTTGTCACACTGTGCAGGGAGATAGGAGGCACTGGCACTAAGATGGTGGACTCTTTATTAGGGTGGACTTTGGGGGGATAGGAGCAATACTGCAAGGAAGACTCCAGGATATAAGACCGGGGATGGATGCAGAACAAAAGTGTGGAGTCATAAAGACTGGGCTAACAGAGGTCACAGTAGTCTGCACTAGGGCCAGGAGTAAGAAGAGCAGAGGCAAGAAATCATACTGGCTGAACAAGGAAGTGCTGCAAGGGGTGCGGGCAAAGACAGCTGCATACCGTAAAAGGAACATATTGTGAGAATAAAGGGGGGTAGGGGATTGGCTGGAAAAGGGGGAGGAGCAAGTGGAAATTCTAAATGAATACTTCTGCTCCATTTTCACTAAGGAGAGGGATGGCCCACTACCAGAATGGGCTGGGACGGTGGGGAAAGGGGGGAGGAGGTAACGGACAATGTGATCACAGGAAGTAGGGTGATGGAGGGGCTAAGGGCAGTAAGTGTGGACAAGGCACCAAGTCACAATGCCATCCACCCCAGGGTGCTGAGGGAGATGGCGAAGCTGTTGTCTGAGCCACTGGCAGATCTGTTCAACACCTCCCTGGAAATGGTGTGTATCTCAGGACTGGAGGGTTGCCCATGTGGTGCCCATACACAAGAGTGGGCCTAGGGAGGAGCCAGGAAATTATTGTCCAGTAAGTCTCACATCCATAGTGGGTAAGCTTATGGAGCCGATAGTGAAGGAGAGGCTGGTGGCATTCCTAGACAGTAATGGCCTCCAAGATGGGCGGCAACATGGGTTCGTCTCAGGGAGGTCTTGTCAAACTGACTTAACAGAGTATTGTGACTGGGTGACAAGAGAGTTGGACAGGAGCCATGTGGTACATGTCCTGTACTTGGAATTCAGTAAGGCCTTTGATGCAGTGCCTCATGGGAGACTTGGGGGGAAGCTGATGGCAGTGGGGGTGGGGCAAAAAGCTGACTAAATGGGATAGAGAACTGGTTACAGGGGAGGGTGCACAGAGTGGTAGTGGTGAGGGAGGGAGCTCTCGGCACCCACAGCAGTGACAAGCGGGGTGCCACAGAGGTCAGTGCTGGGCCCGGTGCTATTTGTGCCTTTATCTCCAATATAGCACATGTAGTGATGAGCAGGGTTAGTCTATTCACACATTATACCAAATTGGGGGCTGTGGTGGATGAAGAGGACGGATGCGGAAAACTGGAGGGGATCTATCCAAACTAGAGACATGGTAGGTGGAGTGGCAGCTAGGATTCAATGCAAAGAAGTGTAAGGTGATGCACTTCATGGCTAAGAACCAGAAGAGGGACTGTTGGTTGGGGATCAGATAGGAGGAAGAGAAGGACCTAGGGGTCTTGGTAACTGGGAGCATGAACAACTCAACCCACTGCATGAAAGTAACAGCGAAGGCAAACAGGATGCTGGGGTGCATCGAAAGGGGCTTCTCATCCAGACACTGGGATGTGATCCTACCTCTCTACAGATCATTGGTCAGACTGCACCTAGAGTACTATGTGCAATACTGAAAGCCATACCTGAGGAGATATATAAAGTTACTGGATGGAGTGCAAAGCAGGGCAACAAAAATGTTAAAGGGGATGGAAGGAAAGGAATATGAAGTTAGGCTGAAGGAGTTGAACGTGCACACACTGGAGGAGAGGAGAGGAGAGGAGGGATAGGGGGGATATGATTGAAGCATTTAAATACCTGAGGAGGTAACTAAACCCAGAACTGAGGGGGTATTTAAACTGAGGAGTGGAAGAGAGATGAGCAGGCATGGACA
Source organism: Neoceratodus forsteri (assembly GCA_016271365.2). NCBI lineage: Eukaryota > Metazoa > Chordata > Ceratodontiformes > Ceratodontidae > Neoceratodus > Neoceratodus forsteri. The sequence continues at coordinate 150,503,824 of JADMNL010000028.1, forward strand.
AAGGTTGAAAGGGGGACATTTCAAGAGGGAAATGAGGAGGCACTACTTCTCTGAGAGGGTGGTGTCTAGTTGGAATGCTCTGCCAGAGGTGGTGGTAACATGTAGGGCAGTCAATAGCTTTAAGGAGGAGTGGGATAAAGCAATAGGAAGAGTTGGGGGCAGGGGCTGGGACAAGTGAGGGAGGAACTGAGGGGCAGAGGAGGCTAGGCAGCTGCAATCTAGGGTGCTAGCTGCACACTTGGGCAGAGTTACATAGACCGATTGGTGTGTTCTGCTGGCAGATTTGTATGTTCGTATGTAAAATGACAGTGACTCTGTTCATGAGCAGAGGTCCTAAAATGCCTGTGTTAAAAATTTAGTGACAATTGTCCATAAAATGACTGTTACAAGCGTGCGTGATGCAGTTTTGATGCACCCTCGTAACTTTGCAAATTTGTATATTTTCACACCAGATTTTCAACATTGCCATTTTTTAAGACCTCCTTATGAACAGTACAGCTGTCATTTTTCACATCCTGCCCAGATTACTGTGGTTGCTGTGGGAAATCAATGCTCAGGACAGATTAAGAAAATCATAGTGACAGTGTTCATGAGCAGAGGTCACAAAATGCCTATGTTGAAAATTTGGTGAAAAAATTCCACTAAATGACTGTGTTAAATGCATGCATTGCACAGTTTCCACGTACGCTCAGAGGTTTGTGTGTTTCTAATACTTTCACTATAGATTTTCAACACTGCCATCTATTCACACCTCCCTATGAATGGTACAGCTGTCATTCTTCACATCCTGCCCAATCTGTGTTTTCTTACATCTGGCACTCAATGGCACAGTCACTGTGGAAACTCAAATTTTGGGACACATTGACAAAATCAGAGTGCCACTGTTCATGAGAAGAGGTCCCAAATGCTTTCATGGGGCACAAAATGCCCATGTTGAAAATTTGTAATGCAAATACCAACACATGCCTGGGGCATTACGGTTTCTAACCATAACGTCCCACCCTGTACAGACAGACAGGCATCAGGGTTGTGCCTTTGGATTGCCGACTGTAATGCTCATGCCATTCCAACCCCACCCCTCACCCTGCAGCCACTGACAGACATTGAACTGTGCCTTGGACTCTTCAGATCCACAGTTCACCCCATTCTATATTGCACCCATTTCAGCGTATGGCCTTATGGAGTGGGGTGGCTGTAAAGCTGAACACCCCAAGGCACACCTCAACTCTTGTCAGTGTCTGCAGGATAGGGTGAGGTGAAATGGCATGAATGTTATGGGTGACTACCCAAACGCATGTCCCAATGCCTGTCCGTCTCTGCAGGGTGGAGGTGGGGCTGGCATGAAGTTCAATATTTCATTGCCATTCCTACTCTGCATCTGTCTAACTCCTGCATTTCTAATGCTAATACCAGCAAGCAAACATTCGGCACTGACAAATGCTTGTTCTGTATAGAAACAAGCCATTATATAATAGCAATAATGCACTCCAGGATGTGTGTTGTGCTAAGATAATGTTACTTGTTGGGTAACATAGTAATTGATGGCAGATAAGGACTGCTTGGCCCACCTAGTCTGCCTGAATTCTCTGCCTGTATCAGCGGCTACGGACCCTGCCTTGTCACTGGCTATCGCCTCACTTACCCATCACTAGCATTACCTTATGCCTATCCCAGGCATGTTTGAATTCCCCCAATGTGCTTACTCCCACTGCCACCCGGGGCAGGCTGTACCAAGCATCCACCGCCCTTTCAGGGAAGAAAAGCTTCCTTACATAGTCCTTTATCCTGCCCTCCCTGCAATCTCATATCATGCCCTCTGGTCATTGTACAACTCGTATACTGAAAGATGCTACCCACCTGTACCTTGTTCAAGCCCTGAAGATGTTTAAAGGTTTCAATCATATCTCCCCTCTCTCGCCTCTCTTCCAGTGTACACATATTGAGGTCCCTTAGTTTCTCCTCATATGTTTTCAGGTACAAGCCCTGTATCATCTTCTTCTTTGTACTGCCTCTACCCTATCTATGTCCTTATAAAGATGCAGTCTCCAGAACTGTACCCTGTACTCTTGTTGAGGCCTCACCAGCATTTTATTCAGTGACATCACCACCTCCCTTCTCCTTCTGCTAGTGATACCCCTTCCTATGCACCCCAACATGCCACTGGCACTCTGCACAGCTTTGGTACACTGTTTGGCTACCTTTAGGTCATCTGAGATGATTATCCCCAAATCCCTTCTCTGGTAATCATCAACTTCCCCCTCCATTCTGTAACTCTCCACTGTGCTGGCTGGGGTCCGTACCTTAACCCCAGTTTGGCTTTCTGAGTTCACTCCATGTACATGGGTTGGCCTTTCGGCCTCACCATGCCCTGCAGGAGTGGACATTCCCTCCATCAACTTTGATAGGCTAGGATAGAGTCTAGCAGGAGGGGTTATTATCATGGCTGGAAGTTCATTGGGATTATTAAGGCCTTGACTCCAACCCTCATGAATTACATATCCATCTATCTGATGGGCCAGAACTATTTTGTCCCCTGGAGCAAATACATTATATTCCCCATAATCTCCCTCATGCTCATGGGCACGTATTTCTGGTATATTGCAATGGGACTGTCCAAGGTAATCAACAGTCTTAACCACTAGACAGTTCATTGTTTTCCCATGATGCATGGGACAATCCACTATTCTACACTGGTCTTCCTTGGAAGGGTCATAATGACTTCAACCTAGGTATTTATGTAATAATACATTACAGTGTGGGTCTTCACATTGTAAAATATGTTGATAGCCATCTGTTGTAATTTTTAAAGTACCAGCATTGGGAATGTAGCAACAATCGTCTATTAATTTACTTTTTCATACATTATCTATGCCTCTGTAGGTGATAAGTCCCTGTACTCTAGAAGCTACACCAGGGGATATCATGTTAATTTTATGTTCCCTAATATTACCTGGGTTTGCATGTGATTGAGACAATATCACTACTTAATGTTATTTTTCATAAATTATTCCCCATCACTTAATGAAAAATGACTTTCAATTGTCCTATTTCTTGTTTGGAATAAGTTATATTTCAATATAAACTTTAATTGTTATTTCTTAATTACCATAAATATACTAGCCACACATGTTTACCTTCTAGGAATTGTATACCTTTATACTAAAATCCTTATAACTGTGTTTGATATTTACAAAAGTACCAATGAATACCAAGTCCACTCAATTTTCTTTTACTTAGAAAGATTTCAGAAAATATAACAATAACTGATCAGCAGTAGTAAGCAAAACACAATATATAATTCTCATTACAAGGGATAGCCCCCATTTATTAGAATACAAACTTTTACCAGAAAATAAAACATACACAAATTAAAATTATGCCAAGCACCTCCTTTCTTATTCTGTTCATTCAACTGACAGAATGCAGGCTTTCTCCTACCACTGTTCCAGTACACCGATGCTCAGTTTGAGGCTCTAGGCTAGGTGATGAGTGCTCTCTGGTTCCCACCTCATCTGCCCCGCTTACCTTGACTCAATCAGAGTTTCTATTTATATGTTTGAATGGAAGTGACTTGATGTACCTCATGCTATACTTCTTGCAGAAGTATGCCCCGTGACACACTTCTTACAGAAGTATGCCCCGTGACAACACTCTTGCAGAAGTATGTTATTTATGCAAGGTGGTAACAATATTTTAGAAGTAGAATGTCATGTCAATTTCTTACTTTACTGGAACAATGTTTTGCAAGCACTTTTTTTGTGCTACAGAGGAAACAGTGGTTTAGCTAGCATTCTGTCAAGCACAACACTTTACTCTCTTTTACTTCCTCAAATAAAACTTCCAATTTCTACAGTTTAGTTCCATATAAGACATACATATTTTTTCTTTTCAACTGTAAACTGTTAGTATCACAGAAAAGCTATAACGTATCTTTAATCTGTTTATACATAATACACACCCAATTTATTATAAAACAAACAGAAAGGTAAGGCTAAATTATGTTTGCAACTTAAAAATACTAATAATAGAGGAAACTATCATCCTGGTAAACACAGAACCTTCTGAAAATGTACTGTCTTTCACTTCCTCAAAAAATGTCTCCATTCTACAGTTGGTTTCAAATGTTTGCTACTTAAAAATGCTAATGATACAACTGTTTGCTGCAGAGGAAACTGTGGTTCAACCTGCATGCTTTCAAGCACATAGCTTTCTTAAACTATGTTCTCTTTCACTTCCTCAAATAAAATTTCCCCATTCTACCAAGACATGCATATTTTTTTTCTTTTAATCTGTAAGCTGTTATTGTTCCAGATCCCCTTTCCCCAAAAAGGAGACATCACACTCAATATTGTAGATTTGGCTGCTCAGTCGGCAAAACCTTTTATTGTCCACACAACCATAAACGATATACATTTTTACAATATTGAGTTCCTCTTATTTTCTCTGTCATATTTTATTCCACTTCTCTTTATTTTACTTTACTTTCCTTTGTTTTCTCCCCCAGGCATCAAAACCCGAGGGGTCCCATTCCATTCCTTGCCTGGGTGTAAACCTGAGCTGGTCTTATACTTTCTTTCTGAGCAGGTCCAATTCCTACCCCCTTTTTCTTGTCCACTTATCAGGGTGTCCATACCCTTTTCCTTCTTCCAGATCTTAATTCCTCCATTTTGTTTTTCCTAACTCCCTACCCTCCCCCCTTTTTTCCTTCTCAGATCCTTACTTCCTAGCTTCCATTAACTTGCCTCCAGCTTGCGTTGGATGGTAAGCTTCCCCCCTTTTAGGAAGACTTCTTCAACCACTGATCTATGCCCCTACCTAGCTCCACGATGAATATGTGGTTCCCCATCTGAGATAGGTGTACCCCATCCATCCTGTACAACCCATATATGCTGTTCTCTATCTCCTCATGTCTAATGGCAGCTCCTCCGTTCTCCCTCATAAACCTCCCCACTCTGCTATTCATTCTCCTCCTTACTTTTTCTATGGCCTTGTGCTGCCTGGCTTGTCTCCACACCCTACGTGGAATCATTTCAGACCACATGATTTGTTATCTTTGGCCACCATGTCCTCATGACCTTGACATCCCTTTGTATGCTGTAAAAAATTTCTAGCCAGGGGCCATGTCTCAGGTCATTCCTTCCCAGGTGTATTATCAGGAGGTCTGGGTCCTTGTTGGTCTTTATGAAATGGGTATCAAAATTGAGGCAATCTGATTGGGCAATACCTGTGTGATAATGTGTCTTACACACAGGAAGAAGGACCAGCAGTACCCTGTGGGCACTGATTCTAGTAAAGATGCCAGTTAGAATGTTGGCAAACTGAAAATCAGCCATCTTCTTTTCACCAACTGCGAGTGACATGCCAGGCTGTATTTTCAGTATGCCAACAAAAAAATGCAATACATACATCTGACTTTCTGTTCACATTGCCTCAGTCTGTGAAATCCGTGGATAATTCCCATCTCGTGATGAGCCACTGTTTACAAATCTGGACCTCATCTCAGCAACAGCCGCTAGCTGTCATGCTCCCGCCCCACCCTTTCCTCAACCGCTAGCCGCCTCCTGCTTTGCAGCAGGCTGCCCGCCCACGCACCCTTGTTTCCTCTACTTTCGCCGCCCTCTGTAAAGTACAATTTAGGCTCGCTAACTTTCAAACAGACTGTATTCGTAGGAGGCACTCTCTTTAGTAGCTCCATCCTTCATATAACCCTGCCTTTCTAGTATCCCCTATTGTGTCTCAGACATGCCAGATACCATTCCTGAAATGATCGTGATTATCACGGTGCAGTAGGGATTTGAAACAATAATTAAATGCCACACTAACAGCTAGCTCTTCAGTTACTTCCGTTTTGGAAGTACTGTATATGACTTCCAAAATGAAGGAGAATTCCGAGTCGAGGTATGGGAGGCTAACTTGGCATGAAGGCAAAAACTGCGCTATATGTAACTACAGAAGCCTTTGTAGGACAACATTTCTTAAGTCAAAAAGAAAAACAGTAGGCGGAGGAACTATTTTATTTAAAACCAAGACAAACATTAAACTTTTTCCCTTTTAAATGCTATACATTTTAGCTCACATACATCTGTTTGATAGCATTTCATAACGTGCAGCCACTCCAGGGTCTGTCCGTTAGACATCTTTAACACATGGCTAGGAGGCTGGACGCACTCGGCCGGTGGCCTTGTGCCTCACTACGCCTCCTAGCTGTGTGTTAAAGTGTCTAACGCACACCCTGTCATGTCTTATTGCTTACTTCTCATCTCTACCAGCAAGGGGAGGAGCTGCCCCCATCTCATCTCCCGAATTCCTTTCCACAGGATCCTTATTCCTTTGTGGTCATAACCCAGCTGCCCCTCCACCTTTTTTCAATGCAGCTTCCCTTTCCACCCAATAAATGTGGGAGTGTCTCACCACCCATATGTCCTTCCTTTTCCATATATCTCTAACACAGAAAAGAAACAGTGAGGCAGGCAACCATCTGCAACAAATCTTTCTTTTTTTTTATATATACCTTATAATTTCCTTCTTTCCTGTAGGAAGACTAAAGCCGGTAAAGTTAGTGTGTTGTCCCTCTAATATATTTCTTGTAGCAGTCTGATGCCCATCATTCCATGTTTTTTATGTCCTCCCCCTTTTTTCCCTGGGAGGTGGCTTCCAAGGCTGCCACAATCCAGAAGGCCTGATCACTCTACATGCAAAATTCAAGTGCCCCATTAATTGCTGGCTGTTAATCAGGGGTACCACTTTTCTCTTTCCTACCTCTACCAGCAATGTCCTTACTTTATCTTCTGCATTGGCAAATGGAATAAACCACGTCCCGCATCTACCTCTATGCCCAGGAATTCCAAGCAGCTGCTAGGGCCTGCCAATTTTTCCCTAGCCAATGGAACTCCCAATTCCCTGCACATCTCTTGAAAATCCTCCATAATCTTCTGTACCCCTTTCTGACTTTCCCCTATGAACAAAAAATGACCTAGGTAATGCACTACTGTATCGTGCCCATACCTGGCTTCGAATACCCATTGCAGCCATGTGCTGAATTTTTCAAATGTGGAACATGCCACTGAACAACCCATAGGCATGGCCTTATCAAAATAATATTCCCCTTCGATCTGAAAACCAAGCAATTCCCAATCTTCCCTGGGAACTGGCAGTAGCTGGAACGCAGACTTGATGTCCATCTTCCCCAGCCATGTGGTGTGTCTTGCCCTGATGATCTCCACTGCATCCTCCAATGTCCCATATGACACCCTACTATCCTCATCTGAAATGTGATCATTGACTGATTCTTTCTCTGGATAGGATAGGTAGTGAATTACCCTTTATTCCCCTGCCTGCTTCTTTGGGACTAGGCCCAGTGGTGAGACTCGTAGGTGCTGGAAAGGAGGGACTTTGAACGGTCCCTCTATTCTCCCCGCCTCTTTTTCAGTCTCGTTCTTTGCCTTTAAAAGTGCCTCCTTGCCTTTTATTGAGTTTAAATTTTTTGCCCAAGTCCCAAACCTCTTTCCTTGGTAATGTAAACTGAAACCTTTTTGGAAACCCTCTACTAACTCCTGCCCCACCCCCTTATTTGGGTATTCACTCATCCATTGCTCCATTAATACAGCCCTGATCGGGGTTTTGCTAGCCGAAAATGACCTTTTCTACCTTCCCCCAGGTGGAACCCTCTCACACCCGTCTGCCCCCTCCCTCTCCATGTGCTATCTCTCTGTGCCCCCCTGTAGCCCCCTCAAAAGGAGCCACTTCCTTGACCTCCCCCGGGGTTACCTTCACCATAAGATCTGCAGCTAGTGGCTGGGTGGGCTCCCCCGCATTTCGAACAGGTGTGCCGGAACTTGCAACCTGGAAAGGAACAGTGTGCTCTGTTGTATCCCCAACAGCACTTCTGATACCGTGGCCCTCCCCTCTGCCACTCGCTTTCCCCTCCCCCGGCTACTGTCATGGCTTCCCACCATAGGTCATTATGTCTGGAGTCCCATCTGCAGTCCTCTTCATAATTGGCCATTCGGGTCCTGAACTTCTCATCATACTGTAACCAGTTAGTACCTCCCATCATCTTATATGCATTTCTCACGCTCAAAGAGTACACCAGTAAGGGGATGCCCAATTCTGGCTTTTTCTCCTGGGCTATTGCACTATAATAAGTGAAACCCAGGGTCCAAGCCTCCCATGATTTCCCTTTAAATGTGGGCCCTTTCTGTTCTTCCCCTTTTTGACCAGAACTACAGCGGCCACCAACTCTTCCTTACTGAAGCTCTCCTTTTCTTCATAGAGCTCTGCTGTTTTCTTATCTACCAACGCAAAGATATTGACAAATTCTCCCTTCCAGATTTTTTCCTTTGTCACCAGTGGTACATGGTCCCCTATTCTTACCCCTCTCCCCTTTTCTGCTCTATTGTTTCCTTTTCCCCCTCATCTCCCTGCCTTCTTTCCCTTTTCCTTCTCTTCTAATTCACCCAGCACCTTCTGCAACTTCTTCACGGTGTCCCCCCCCCCATACCTAATAATATTTGCTCCACATATTCCTTCATGGTACTTTCCAGCGTCAACACTGTACCTGCTTCTCCCTGGGGTTCTTTTGCTGGTTCACTCGTTGCCTTGGGCCCCGGTTCCACTCCTCCTGGTGGTCCATTATTCGTGGCCTGCCGGTCCCTGTCTGCCTCTGACTGGCTAGCTTCGGGTGCAGGATTGTTGGGTACCGTTCTGGGTGAGGCCTAACCTCCTCTCTTGGGCTGGATTCTGTATTCGGCATTCGCCTCACCTGACTGGGTGTAGGTGTTGGGTCGGGTATTGCATGGGTTGTTGGTTCCTGTCCAGGCGAAGCTGCTCTCGGGCATTTCTAAACTGGTGCCTTTGCTCTCTTCCCTTTTCCTTCTGCCCCACTCTGTCCCTTCTTCCTGACCCTGTCCTTCTGCACTGGTACGTCCCCCTTTTCTGTGTCCCCCACAGCATCCAGGACCTTGTGGGCCCTGTCCATGAGGTCCATGATCATTTTCATAGCATCCGCTTTCATCGAACTGCTTCCACAGGTATTCATTCTGTCTTTCCCTGCTTACAACACAGAATATCCTTTGTTAGTTCACTTCAATTTTTTTTATAGCCCTCTTTCTTTTTTTTTTTAACAAAAAATGCTACTGACTCACCCTATCTATACATATAGATATATATATATATATATATATATATATATATTTATATAGCGATGCGAGGGTGACACCATCCCTTACCGAAAGAAACCATAGTGGACATGCACATGGTAACAGTAACAAACTTGTTAAAGCTGTAAGGCTTTGCCTGCCATCTTTATGCCTTACATTGCTGCTACAGGAAAAACTTTGTGTGCCCCCCTTTTTTTTTTAACTGCCGCTACCCTCCGGCCAATTTTTGCCCCCTCAGTTAGTCTTCGTACCTCCTGTCTGCAATCCTCTTCACAGTGAGGTACTGACCTTGGCCCTCTAAATCTACTTGCTCCCTATGGTTAGGGAGGGACATTCATGTACAAAAAAGATTATTATTATTTTTTTTCGTTTGTTTTTTTTGGTTTTTGGCTATTCTTTGATGACCATGCCCTTGTTAGCTTGATTTCTTGCCAAAGTGTCCTTTTAATGCACCCGACCCTGCCAGGTGACCCAAAAAAGGGGGGCTCCTAATATTGCCATGTGCTTTGTGTGGCCCCTGACCCCCTTTTATTACCCCCTCCAATTTTCTTTGAGCCTCCCATAGCCCTACCTGTTCCCCTCCAGCAACGAGTGCCTGCATAGCCCTTCTGCGCAGCACTAGTCTTGTCAACCATTGAGGCCTACCCCAATTTTATCCTGCCCTCCCTCTTTCTAGTGGTCCCTTTTGACTCTCCGACCCCCGCTCTGTTACATCCCGTGGCCAACTGCCCAATCAATGCCTTCCTGATCATGGCTCCTCGCCGAGTGTTCTTTTTGGTATTTTTCTTTTGATGTCAATTTGTCGTGATAAAGGTGCGTGAAAAAAGGCCACTTCTCCTCAATGCCGCCCTACCGTGGCATTCCCCACATGGCTGACTGATCCCCCAACTTGCTGAGCTGCCTCCTTTCACTAGAAACTGCATTGGTAGCCTCCTGCCTGGTTAGGACCCCCTACTTGCTGGGGCCCTCTGCCTCTTCAAGTCTGCACCCTGCTGTTTGTTTTGTCCATTCTTGGGCCTCTCCCACCTGAGCCTCCTTACCCGTTCCCAGCTCTTCTCTGAATCACAAATGCTCAGTGACCACGCTCAACCACACGGCTACCCGAGCTCGCTCTTTGTGTGCTGCTGACTTGCACGCTACTGTCCAACCCCCCGCCTCAACCCCCAGCCTCCTTCCCCATTCACAGCCCTTTGGAAAAATACTCCGGTAACAAAAACCAACTACCACACGGCTCCGGGAGCCCGCTGTATTCCTCCCGTCTCTGAGCCATTCCACCCATCCCCCATGCGGCTTTTCCTTGGAGGCCCTGGGCCTGCTTCTCTTCCCCCTAGATTATCCATTCCTGGTCCACTGCTTGCTTTTTTTTTTTTTTTCATCCTCTCCTTCTTCCATCCTTCAAAACTGCCCACTCCTGCTACTCCCTCTGATTATGCACCATCGGCCCTCCTATTGGCCAGATTCACCTTTTGCAGCTCTCTCCCTTTTTAAATATCCCTTCCCTTCTCCTCGCGTTTTGAGCCTGACGCTCAAACAAAACCTCCGCCTCTACCGGGATAATTATCACTTTTGTGAGGGAGAAGTCTTGCTGTGGCGTCTTCGTGTATTTTTCCTTTCGGAGAAAAAGCCTCATGCTTCTTACCGACCAACCTCTTCTTTTCTTGGCCAGCCTGTATCATCTTGCTACTGCCTACTAGGCCTACACCACACGTTCCAAACTAATGATCACTAGCCTTTGTTTAACTGTACTCTCAGTGATTAACATTCTATCCTTCTACAACAAAAACCTGTCAAAGCTGCATAGCTCTACAAATTAAGCTGTAATCCTCCACAATTAACATAAGCAACTTTACTAAAACCCCAACTGCAAGGATTAATTAACAAGTAAGCCAAATTTTACATCAATCAAAACTTCTTATCAAAGCACATCCTGCCAAACCAAAAACTGATCAAGCAATCAATCAAATAAAGCAGTAATTATTTGTATCTGTACCAAACTTAAAACATCTTTTTTTTTTCTTACCTTTTTTGAGGAATCTCACTGACTGATGTGCTAGGTTCTTTTTCTGGAAATTTACTTACCCAAAGAAACCTAGCAGAAAGTGGCTGAGCCCTTCTGTGTTGCCCATTTAAAATCCCTTTTGCTCCGCCCTTCCTTGCCTGCCTTTGTTTTCCATTGGTCTTTATCCTCCGCCACCCTCTGACACTCTGGTGACTTCATGACCTCCCCTTTTATGACCTCATTCTCCCTCCCCCACACCCTGCTGTATCTTAGTCTCTTCCCAGGGTCAGCTTGGCCTGGAACAATGGGGTTGCCCTTAATGGCAACCCATTATATCACAAATTCTACCAAGACATGCATATTTTGCTTTTAAACTGTAAGCTGTTAATATCACAAAAAAATCTTTAATGTATCATTAAATTGTTTATATGTAATACACACTCTATTATAAGATAGTCAGTTCTTTAATTATGCTTGGCAAAACAGTTTTACTTAAAAAAGTATTCTTTCAGAAAAAGCAGAAGCAAAAAGGCAACACATTTTCAATTGTCATTGTTTAATTCAGAGAAAAGGATATCAGCAAATCACCATGGCCAAATCTATTTCTTGGTTTATTTCTGGGAAATATTCAAAGGATTCTTGCTTCAGCATGTCCTCTATTTCTAGGAAAAGCTGTTTCTCTGGAATACTTGGATCAGGCAGTCCAAATAGGGACTCAGGGGGATTGCAGACTCTGCACTGCAGAGTTTCTGCACCCCAGGCGCATAATTTTGCACTTCTTTGCAAATGGCAAGCACTGTCAATGCCTCGGTGCCAACATGACAAGCACTGTTTTGCTGTTGCGGTTTTTGTCCTCACCTGCAGCCTCATGCTCAGCCACATGAAGTGTAACGTTATTCTTGCATGACACACACCCTGTCATGCATTATTGCTTAAACTGACTGTAGTCGTGGGGCATAGGTACTGGGTATCTGTAGAAGTGAGCAGAGGGTGAGAGCTGGCCACCATCTCAAAGTGAGGGGTTATGGCATGGGTGTTAAGGATTATTGCACCAGAAGAGAGAGGGTTGTCCACTAGACTACCATAGAAACATAGAAACATAGACTTTGACGGCAGATAAGGACCACTTGGCCCACCCAGTCTGCCCATTTCCCTACCTATTGGATAAGCTGCAGATTCCAGTTAACCAACAGCCTACTTCCTGCAACCCCCCACTATAGAAACATAGACAGAAACATAGATTTTAATGGCAGATAAGGACTGCTTGGCCCACCCAGTCTGCCCATTTCCCTACCTAATGGATAAGTTGCAGATCCTAGTTAACCAGCAGCCTACTTCTTCCTACCCCCAACCCCTAGAATTGCCTTATGACTGTCCCATGCATGCTTGAATTCCACCACGTTTTTGACTCCACAACCTCCTCCGGAAGGTCGTTCCATGCAGGGAGACTTTTTTGTTTCAATACCAAGCATCAAGTTAGGGAGGAGAGGCCACTATGCTACCAAGGAGACATTGTCATTTCAATACTGGGCACCAGGTCATGGTCCCATGTGATAACAGTGAGTGCAAAAAGTTTAAGAGAAAAACAGTAATGTAAAAAACAATGTGGGCACATACAGAGAGCTTACAAAAACAGTGATCACTAAAATGGTAAAAAGAGTGCCGCAGTGACTTTTTGCGGGGGGGGGGAACTGTGTCCCCCATGCTCCTTTGCTGGGGACTTCACCCCCACACCACTTACTGTAAATAACCAACTCTGGGGAGGATGCATCTCGGGGAGGGGGAAGCTACTGTGTAAGTCACCAAAATGGCAAGCGCTGTCAATGCCTCGGTGCCAAAATGATAAGCACTGTTTTGCCATGACAGTTTTTGTCCTTGTCATTTTGTGCTCTCTGTTTTGATGGGACACCCCAGGTCACAGAGGAGGACCACTAGACTATCAGGGAGGCACTGGCGTTTTGATACCAGGCCCCATGCCAAGGTGGGTGGGCCACTAAGCAACCAGAGAATCATTGCTATTTTGAAACTGGGCACCGGATTAGAGAGGGGGGACAACTAAACTACTGGAAGGTATTCTCATTTTGACGCCAGACACTGGGCTGGGAGCCATGCTCTGTCCCATTGCTTTAACATCATGCTACCATGAATATTTTGTTAAAACACAGCTTCTGGAAACATTAACTGACATTGGACATGCAGCCTGTTTGCACTTTAATGAACCTTTGAAGATACCAGTGTGCCTTGTATGTATGCAGGAAGCTCTCATGTACATGGGCACATTAGTATCTTCAGCATAATATACTAATGACTTAACAATCAAGTCCATTATTTCAAATAGCAGCATTCATGTTAACAGACTATTGGTCTTGGTATTAACAGTAAGAGTGTCACTAAACTAGTTAGAATGGAGCTAAAGTGTTAAAAGTCAGAGTAATAACTGGGATAGAAAGTTGTCGGGGGGGGTGCCAGGACACAAACCTGTGGGTGACTTTAGAGGAATGGATCACAAATCTAGGAAAGCCAGTTATTAACTAACTTGCAGGCTACTCTATTAATAATAAACTTACATTATTTGAATCCATTTGGGCTCCATTTCTAGCTCTTTTGGAGAGAGAAAAAAAAGCTTAGCATAATAAACTGAAGTATTTATTTAGTTACTGAAAATGGGTAACCAGGAAAACACTGAGCTGAGGCTCATTTCCAGATGCAACCTGGGGGAAGAGGTATTAGGGGGTTGGGGTGGAAAGGGGTATGGGGAGATAAATACAGAGAAAGATAAAGTACAGTCTGTGATAACAATACCACATACATGCATGTATGTGGTATCAAAGCAAAATAAGCAGTGCGATGATACAGACCATAGTACAGTGAAACTAAGAATTAGGCAGAAATTACAATCCAAATGAACATCAGTTGAAATCCATCATAGTATACTATTAGAGAGAGGGAATAGTGTATATTATTATATATTTCACTTGGGATATTGCAACAAGAGCAAACAAGACACAGTATAGATGAATTTAAATATTTTTATTTTTTGCTTATGTTCAAATATTAGAGTACTTGTGTTATTCAAATAATATTTCTTATTTCTGACACATTTTAGTGTTTCTAACATATAGATGAGTTATTCATTATGTAAATGGGATGGACTGGTTTTTGTTCTAAAGTATTGTATTGCTAGATTAACATAAGCTGGCATTTATTCTAATATTGTCAAATTTATGTAAGTTGACATGTATTCTAATAAAAACATATAAAGTAAAAAAAGCATGTGCGTGACTGAAGGGAATCATTGGGCACAAGCAAGTAATGGCAGCAAAATCAAAATAGGGAAAAATACCTTTTATTTTCATTAGGGCTTCCTGTAAGCCATCAATCTTTTCTTTCTGTGTCTGTCCACTCTTTTCCAAGTTATCAACCCGTTCCTTCAGCTGGCTCAGTTCCTTTTTTATTGCACATTCGCAGAAGTCAGTGTTAGGATTTGCATTATTGTTGAGGCTGATGCTGGCTTCTCCTTCAGCTTTTTCTGAATATGCCAGGCACAAAAGTCCCAGCAAAGCCAAGGAGATTCGTTTCATGGCAGAGACAAAACGTTTTGGACTCAGTTCAGTTTCTTGCTGCCTGTCTATTTTTTTTCTCTTGCTCTCAACCTTTCAATCAATTAAGCTCCGAACACCTGGCTGAAACTTTCACAGACAGAATAGGATTCTGGAGGAGCGGGTCTTTGCAAAATCAGTGGGTGGATTCAAAAGAGACTGGGCCAAGCCAGAAAAGGATAGAGTAGGGATCCTATGGGGCTCTCTCATTCAGCATTAGTTATATGGGAATGAGCAAACAAGCTGGGCCAATGGGCTATTGTCTACCAACAGATTCCATGTTTCCAGGAAGCTCTGGACTTTGGTAATATGTCACACCCCTTTAATTATCTATTTTGACTAGTCTTTTGTACATACATACAGTATATGCATATTTATGTAAATACATAGTGAGGTAATATGTAATGTACGGACGGTCACTTTTTCTCATAAGGGAAGAGTGACATCCATATCTCATAACACCATCAATATACATCAGATCAGTGGTATTATTGGATGGAATGTATATAGAGGGAGGTCACAGAGTTCAAGAAGATGTTCTTAGAACTCCATAGAAGACATGTATCTGTTACAAAAACAGATAAGACTTATAAACCATCAACTAATCCCATCTTGTGATTTCCTTTGCTTGAACGGTTTATGATATCACTAGAATCTCTTGATGGAATTATAGCCTTGTTGCTATTGGTTTCCTATATATTCTATTTATTTCTATTTCAGGAACCATAAACCCCCACTTGAATGCCTGTTTGCCATTAAATTAATGGACTTACCATAAAAAGTATTTTTTTAAACATTTTTCACCTTCATACAGTGCATGTTAAAAATATTGTTTTGATTCAATGTGAAATGAACACGGTTTTGAGAAGAGCTGGTTTTTTTTCATGACTGCATTAAGATGTGTATCTAATAAAGATATGAAATTATGCTCAGATAAGGAAATCCTAACTTAATAATGAATGTACTGTTCCTGATATAACCATGGAAACACTTGTTCCTGCTTTAATGCCATGCTGTATAGGTAGGTAATAAGCCACAAGGTGGTGTGCATTAAACAATTAATAATGCACAGCCCAGGTACATAGCAAGGCATGAGGCCAAAAGTCAAGTGTCACTATGCTCATGGGAAATGCATTGTTAATCCTTTAATGCACACCCAGAGTGGCTTTTTGCACTTACAAAATAACTAATTGTAGGTAGAGTTTTTCCAGCATTTGCAATGAGATCCAGTTTCCGAATGCACATTGTTATTATTTTAATGCACAGTCCTGTGATGGCTGTCATCTAATAAGGTCTCTTGATTTATTCTTGCCAGTTTATGGCACGGGGCCATAATGTTGCAAGACATTATGCTGCCATAATACACCGCTGTAATACAACTCAATATATTGTGGCAGCATATGTTGTTGCTTTATGGGGGTTATGCCCCAGTACCCCTTTGGGGGTTCAAAGCCAACCCCCATTAATATATCTAACTGGGGTTCTTCACTTGACATTGCACAATGTGTGAAACAAATAATTTTCTATGCCTGGGACCAGGAATCAAACCTGGTCCCAGACATACTGCTGGAATCCCTTAGTGCTCGTGGCTCATCTCTTTGAGCCACAGCAGCATCTTGCCAGCCTCCTGTCCCAGCACAGCTCTTATCCTCTGCATGGGAACAGAGAGAGGGTGCACTACTGTGCATACTTCCTTTAACAGTATCGCACCCTCTCGCCATTCCCTACCGCGCTGTTCCTGTTGCACGAGTATGTTGTACGCTATTCAACGTGTGACATATTGACCCGGTACACCATTTTATAGCACCAACTGCTTATTACATTGTATGGATATGTTCTTCAATGTGATGTACATGCCATCAAAGTAACTCTCCATTAATTGGTTGCATAGCACTCAACTGTCCATCAGTACAATAACATTCTTAGTTTACTCCTCAAAATTGCTCTGTCCCACATCCATGCCATGTGGAAAAGGTGCTGCCCTGATTGAGAAGGTGTTGTAAACTTTGAGATTAAATCAGAAATTCATGATATTCTTTGATCCTAAATAAACTTAGCACAAATGAAGGAACTGATTTTCATAGTGTTCTGTACTTGCATCTCTGTGTTTGACGATATGTCCCACATTATGAGGGTCAGTGCCCCACAGTGTCCCACAATTTGAGTGTCTGTGTCCTACATTTCTGTCATAAAAGGTTTAGATGTACAATAAGACTGTGAGGGTGGGAATATATGGGTGAAATACACAAATGTATCTACTACCAGTTGACATTAATGTGACAGGTGCTTAAATACTACATGAAACCTTTATGTTTTCAGTTAGAATCAATTTGCTTTGGTACTCATGTGAGCAATGAATTCCAGTTTTTGTGAAGCCTGCAGTTAACTGAGTAGCTAATGCTAACACATGTTTTTATTTAAAAATCTCCTGGCTGTCAGGATTCGATCCAGATGAGGCAAGAAACCTTATCCTCTGTGTCCATTTGGAGAAGGCAGCATTTGTTTGTTGTTAGTGAATCATGCCAAATGTTTGGATGGTCTCCCAAAACATATAAGAAGAAATGATGCTAAACCAGCATGCTCATTCAAAGTCACATACATAGTACAGAGAAACACAAAATCACATACATAGTACAGAGAAACACAGAATCACATACATAGTACAGAGAAATACAGAATCACATACATAGTACAGAGAAACACAAAATCACATACATAGTACAGAGAAACACAAAGTCACATACATAGTACAGAGAAACACAGAATCACATACATAGTACAGAGAAATACAGAATCACATACATAGTACAGAGAAACACAAAATCACATACATAGTACAGAGAAACACAAAATCACATACATAGTACAGAGAAACACAAAGTCACATACATAGTACAGAGAAACACAAAATCACATACATAGTACAGAGAAACACAAAATCACATACATAGTATAGAGAAACACAAAATCACATACCCCCAATGTAAAGCATCATGGGATGTGTATGCAAATCACCATGGACAAAAGTCAAGGTAATCTGCAGATACATACCATGATCCTTTGTATTACCAGGGTATGTGTGATTTTATATTTATTTGAATCCTGACTTTATTGCCATAGCCTTTTTGGGTGACCCCTATCTCACTTCTTTTGCGCTGACGTTCTTTGTCTTGTTATGTACCGTACAGTATCATTACAGAGACTAAATAAGGCCACAGTCAAGACAAGATACAAAAGGACAAGTCACTATGAGGCCAAAACATGTGAAACAACATATTCTATGGTGCTGAACCTTCAGCACCCGATAGCACTCACAGGTGTTCACATAAAAAACTTAAAGAGTTGAATTATGACAGTGATATATGAGTAACCTGCCATCCTTGATGGAGTCCCACTGTGTAGAAACCTCAAGAGTTTGAAAAAATGATGCTAGGTAAGGAAAGCAGAGGCCTGGGTAAGAAGACTGAAAAAGCAGTTAGGAGAATGGAGGCTGAAGGGTAGTGAGTGTATAGTTCATCTTACTTTATTCACTATTACCCTTTACTGAAACAACATGTGTAATCAGCTTTCACATGATCTGTGAACCTACAGTGTAACTGTAAAGTATAGCATTATTAACTGAGTTACCTGCTTTGATGTAAAATGCTGAAGTTTGTGTCAGATTCTGTACAACTGTGTACATAGATTAATACATGAGCAACCATTTACAACAGATCTGTGTTTCCATCAAGGGGATCTTCTGATGACACCCTTGGGACCTTCAGAGTAAAGCTCGAGAGGTCTCTGATGTCACCAGAAACAAAGATGTTGATGGCAGAAAAAGACCAGTAGTCCATCCAGTCTGCCAATGGTTCACTATCTAACTTTGGGACTTAATGTCCATCCAGGATTCTAGCCCTCCCTATCCACTCTCTTAGTCCCCTCCCAGTTTCTGTCACCCTTAGTAACCACTATATCCTTCACTTTGTCCCAACTGCGTTTGAAGCCACTAATGGTCTCAACGCCCACTACCTTGGCTGGTAGATTGTTCCACAGTTTCACCACCATTTCCATAAAGTAATACTTCCTCTTGACCCTCCTGAATCTCCAGCCTGTCAGTTTCCACCCATGCCCTTGTGACCTCAAACTGGTACTTATACTAAATAATTTCCTGCAGTTCACCTTGTTTATTTCTTTCAAGAACTTGAAGGTCTCTGTCATATCTCCCCTCTCCCTTCTGGTCTTCAGTGAGCACATGTTAAGTGCCTTGAGGCATTCCTTGCAAGCTTGGCAGAAGACACCAGGAGAAAGGACTGCTGAGTGACTGGACTTCTCTGCCGGGACTATATTGCCCTCCTTCCCTCCCCTCCCCTCCAGCCTCCCACCCAAAGCTAGTTCTACTTTTATAGGCACAGGATTTGAATGACAACAGGAACTTCCTGTTTGGGAGCAGGAAATGAGTGATCATAGAGCCACCAAAGACCCACCATCCTAGAAGGGCAAGAGTAGCTCTCCGGCCCCCTCTAGCTGCTGGAGGTCTGCCTCTGAACAAGTAAGGGGTCTACTGAGAAATATAGGATATTCTTGTCTCAGAACAGGACAATCAGGAGCTTAAAGGGCACACAGGCAGAAAGTAAGGAGAGAGAGGAGGAAAAAAAAACAGAGGAAAGAGTAAGGATTGCAAACAGTTGAGGGGCCAGAAATAAGTCATGATTGGAGTGGTGCAGTGCAGTGGCTGTGGAGCAGCAGTCTTCTGGGAGACGTTCTGGAGGATGCGGTGTTGTCCCATCTGCAGGCACTTCTCTGGGCTGAGGGAGGAGGTTGCTCATCTCCAGGCTGAGTTGGCCAGGATTTGTGGGACCTCCTCTTCCATCCAGGGACCACCAGTGCCACTGCCATTGCCTCAGAGGTTTGCCAAGAAAGAGGAGCAGTTGGACCACAGTGGGCTCAGGGGGGTGAGGGTGGTGGAACAGAGGTGCATCCCTCCAGTTGTACCTTTCCACAATTCCTATGCCATTCTGGCAAAGTGTGGTTCCTCTATGGAGGCACCTGCAGTGGAGACCAAGGAGGATGCTGGGAACCTCCTCAAAGGAGACCCACAGGAGGGTGGCAGGGGACCCTGCAGGAAGAAAACAACTCCTGGTGGGGGACTCCATTGTTAGGAAAGTAGAACTGGGGGAGGAAGGGGAGAGGGAGATAAGGTGCCTGCCTGGTGCCATGGCTTGGAGGGACAAGGAGCGAATCCTCAGGATTGCTGGAGCTGCTGCACAGGGGAGAGAGCTGGATGTCATTGTCCACCTAGGGACAAATGACCTGGCTAAGAAAGGGATTAGAGAAGTGCAAGAAGAGTTTGTGGAATTGGGGAGGGGCCTTAGTCAAGTAGCACGCACGGTAACCTTCTTGGAGGTGCTGCCCATCTATGGCATAGGAGAGGCCAGGGTGTTCCACATCATGGGATTCAATCAGTGGTTGAAAAACTGGTGTGGAGCTCAGGGATTTGGCTTCATTGGGGACTGGGGGTCCACCTGGAGTGATGCAAGCCTATACTGGCATGATGGGCTGCATCTGTCCAGGAGGGGAACCAGGATCCTAGGTGATAGGTTTAAATGCTTCATTGGTAAGCATTTAAACTAGCCAAGGGGGGAGGCACTGGAAAGGAGCAGGGAAATCCTAGCCCCCCCAAACAATCATGGTAGTAAGTATGATAAACACCAATATAGAGGTGTTGATAGGGAGAAGGGCAGGGGTAAATGGAGAAAGTGACAAAGGCAAGAAGGACAGGGATGGGGCAAAAAGGAGTAAGGCCATCAGGAAATGGAGGGTAATGAGTACCAATGCCCATAGTCTGGGCAACAAGCTCCCTGAGCTGGTGGCCTTGATGGAAGAGGGATGCCTGGATATCGTAGCAGTCACAGAAACATGGTACACAGAGAACCATGACTGGATGTTAACATACCAGGTACATAACCTACAGGAGAGACAGGCAGGGAGAGAGGGGAGGAGTAGCTCTCTATGTAAAGGAAGGGATAAAAGCAACTGAACAAAAGAGTAAACAGGGAGGAGAGAAGGCACTGTGGGTCACCTTAGAGACCGAAAGGGCACCACAATCTGCACAGGGGTTGTGTACAGACTCCCATGTCAGGGGGAAGGAATGGACAAGGATATGATAGAAGGCATTCTTAGAATGGCAGAGAAAGGGGAGACACTGTTGATGGGAGACCTGAATATGCCAGATGTTAACTGGAGCACATTTTCTGCAGCCACATCCAAGAGCAGGGCCATTCTTGATGCCCTACAGGTGGCAGTCCTCAGACAGCTAGTTATGGAACCCACTCGTGAGGGAACAATCTTAGACCTCATACTCTCAAATGGGGGCAGTGAGAGGATCTCAGATCTAGAAGTGGGTTGCCATCTGGGAACAAGTGACCATCAAACAGTGTGGTTCATGTTAAACTCAGCTACAGAGTCAAGCCATACAAAAGTGAGGGTACTGGACTTTAGGAGGGCTGACTTTGGCAAGATCGGAGAGTGCCTCAGAAAAGCACTAGCAAACAGGCTAGAAGGAGGTGTGGAGCAACAATGGGGAATCATCAAAACTGCCATCACAGAGGCAACAAGCCTTTGTGTTAAGCAAATAAACAAATCAAAATGAAAGAAAAAGCCACTATGGTTCTCAAAAGAGGTGGCGGTGAAAGTCAGGAAGAAAAAGATAGCATTCCGGAAGTATAAGGAAACACAGAAGGAGCAGGACAGAGAGCTGTACCAGTTAACTGAGGAAAACATAGCCAACTCAGTTAAGAAGGGGGATAAAACCTTTTATAGGTACATCAGCGAGCGTAGAAAGACAAAGGGAGGGATAGTGAGGCTGAATAGAATGAACGGTGGGTGGGCAGAGGGGGACAGTGAAAAAGCAGGGATACTGAACGAATATTTCTGCTCAGTATTCACAAAAGAGGAGGGGGAAGTGCCTTATCCAATTAACAGAAGCACTCTTGATAGGGGGGTCGATCCCAGTCCTTTCACAGAAGAAAGGGTTCTGCAAGAACTCCTAAAACTGAAGGTGGACAAAGCAATGGGTCCTGATGGAATTCACCCCAGAATTCTAAAAGAATTAAGGGAGGAACTAGTGAAACCAATGGCTACTCTTTTAATAAATCATGGGAGGATGGTGTGGTACCCGAGGACTGGAGGAAGGCGGATGTGATTCCCTTCACAAAGTGGGACCAAGACAGAGGCAGGAAACTACAGACCTGTCAGTCTGACCTCTGTGATAGGGAAAGTGATGGAGTCACTTCTGAAGGAAAGAATAGTTGAGTACCTAGAGGCCAGTGGGGCATAGGACCCAAGGCAGCATGGGTTCACAGCGGGAAGGTCATGTCAGACGACTCTAATAGATTTTTTTGACTGGGTGACCAAAGTAGTAGACTAGGGAGTGGCTGTCGACATGACCTACCTAGACTTTAGCAAGGCATTTGACACAGTCCCACACAAAAGATTAATAGTCAAATTAACCAGACTGGGACTGCCTCTATCCTGTCTATGTCCTTGCAGAGATGGGGTCTCCAGAACTAGACGCAATACTCCAGATGGGGTCTCACCAACTGTCTGTACAGAGGGATAACAACTTCCTGTTTTCTGCTGCTGATGCCTCTCCCTACGCATCCCGGTATACCTCCAGCCCTCCCTACTGCCTTCTCACATTGCTTGCCCACCTTTAGGTCATCTGATATAATTACCCCCAGGTCCCTTTCCATTTTTACTGTTGTCAGTATCTCACTCCCCATTGTATACTCTTCCCCTGGGTTTTTGTTTCCCAGGTGCATTACCTTGCACTTCTTTGCACTGAATCTGAGCTGCCATACATTTGACCATTCCTCCAACCTTGCCAAGTCCCTTCTCATCCTTTCTACTCCATCTTGTGTATCAACCCTGTTGCAGATCTTTGTGTCGTCTGCAAAGAGTCATACTTTTCCTTCCAGTTCCTCTGCAATGTCACTTATAAAGACATTAAAAAGGACCTGTCCCAGTACTGAACCCAGCGGTACCCTGCTAGTAACCCTCCTTTCTTCACTGTGGACTCCGTTTACTACAACCCTTTGCTTCCTCTTGTCTAGCCAATTTTTTATCCAGGCTACCACCTTGGGACCCACTCCAAGGCTGGTTAACTTGTGTATTAATCTTTTGTGTGGGACTGTATCAAATACCTTGCTAAAATCTAGGTAGGCCATGTCCACAGCCCCTTCCTGGTCTACTACTTTGGTCACCCAGTCAAAGAAATCTATTAGATTCATCTGACATGACCTTCTGAATGTGAATCCATGCTGTCTTTGGTCCTGTGCCCCACTGGCCTCTAGGTACTCAACAATTCTTTCCTTTAGAAGTGATTCCATCATTTTCCCTACCACTGAGGTCAAACTAACTGATCTCTAGTTTTCTGCCTCTGTCCCGCTCCCACTTTTGTGAAGAGGAATCACATCCACCCTCCTCCAGTCCTCAGGTACCACCCCATCCTCCCATGATTTATTAAAGAGAGTAGTCAGCGGTGTCACTAGTTCTACTCTTAGTTCTTTTAGAATTCTTGGGTGAATCCCATCAGGCCCCATTGGTTTGTCCACCTTCAATTTTATTAGTTCTTTCAGAACCCTTTCTTCTGTAAATGGACTGAGTATCGACCCCGTCTTCAGACTGTTTCTCTTGTTTGGTTTAGGTACCTCCCCCTCCTCTTCCTTTGTGAATACTGAGCAGAAATATTTGTTCAGTATCCCTGCTTTTTCACTGTCACCCTCTGCCCACATTCCCTCCCCTTTATTAAGCCTCAATATCCCTCCTTTGGTCTTTCTTCACTCCCTAATGTACCTATAAAGGTATCCCCCTTCTTAACAGAGTTGGCTATCCTTTCCTCGGTTTGGGCCTTTGCTATTCTGACTGCCATCCCTGCCTCTTTTTGCTTTAACTGATAAAGTTCTCTATCCTGCTCCTTCTATGTTTCCTTATATTTCCTGAATGCTGTCCTTTTCTCCTTAACCTTCCCTGCCACCTCTTTTGAGAACCATAGCATGTTTTTCCTTCATTGTGTTTTGATGATTTGCTTTACACAAAGGCTTGTTGCCTCTGTGGTGGCTGTTTTAATTACTCCCATTGTTCCTCCACCCCTCCTTCTTGCCTGTTTGCTAGTGTTTTTCTGAGGCACTCTCTCATTTTCCCAAAGTCAACCCTCCTAAATTCCAATACTTTTGCTTTTATATGGCTTGATTGTATGGCTGTTTATCATGAATCACACTGTTTGGTGGTTGCTTGTCCCCAGATGGCTACCCACTTCTAAATCTGAGATTCTTTCTCCGTCCCCATTTGAGAGTAGCAGGTCTAAGATTGCTCCCTCCCAAGTGGGTTCCAATACTAGCTGTATGAGGCATGCCCCTTGTAGGGCATCAAGAATGACCCTGCTCTTGGATGTACCTGCAGCAAAGGTGCTCCAGTTAACATCTGGCATATTCAGGTCCCCCACCAACAATATCTCCCCTTTTTTTGTCATTGTAAGGATGTCTTCTATCATTTTCTTGTCCATTTCCTCCCCCTGAGATGGGGGTCTTTATACAACCTCCATGTGGATTGTGGTGCCATTTTCTGTCTCCAGGGTGACCAAGAGTGCCTCATCTGCTCCCTGTTTACTCTTTAGTTCTGTTGAAACATAGAAACATAGAAACATAGAAGTTGACGGCAGATAAGGACCGCAAGGCCCATCCAGTCTGCCCATTTCTTTTTCTACCTTATAAATGTGCCATCGGCCTTTGCTCTGTCAGTGACCTATCTATTCATAGTCATTTGTATTGCTCCCTTATGCCTATCCCATGCCTGTTTGAAGCCCTGCACTGTATTCATAGCCACCACTTCTTGTGGTAAGCCATTCCATGCATCTACCACCCTTTCTGTGAAAAGAATTTCCTCACATTCCCCTTAATCGGCCTCCTCTAATCTCATGCTGTGTCCTCTTGTCCTGCTATTTTTCTTATATTTAAACATGTTAGACTCTTTCACCTTGTTTATGCCCTTAAGGTGTTTAAATGTCTCGATCATATCCCTCTCTCCCTCCTTTGCTCAAGGGTATACATATTGAGCTCTGTTAATCTGTCCTCATATGTCTTCTGATGCAGTCCCTGCACCATTTTAGTTGCCCTTCTCTGGACTGCCTCAATTTGGTTAATGTCCTTGTGAAGGTGTGGCCTCCAATACTGCCGCAGTACTCAGATGGGGCCTAACCAATGTCTTGTACAGAGGGATTATTACCTCCCTCTTACGACTTGTGATACCCTACTAATACACCCTAACACCCCTAGCCTTACCTACTGCTTTAGAGGTCTGCTTGGATGATTTTAGGTCATCAGTGATGATGATGCCCAAGTCTCTTTCTTCCTTTGTGACTGCTAGCAACTCCCTCCCAGCCTATAAGTGGCTTCAGGGTTTCTCTTCCCTATGTGCATGATTTTGCACTTCTTTGCATTAAATCCCAGTTGCCACTCTTCTGACCATTCTGCTAGTTTATCCAGATCTCTTCTCATTCTGCCCACTCCATCTGGATCATCTACTCTGTTGCAGATCTTGGTGTCATCTGCAAACAGACAAGCCTTACCCTCTAGTCCATCTGCGAGGTCACTAATGAAGATGTTGAATAGGACTGGCCCCAGGACTGATCCCTGAGGTACCCACTTGTGACTTGCATCTCTTCTGACTGTATACCATTTACCACCACTCTCTGTTTTCTGCCAGTCAACCAGTTTGCCACCAGTTGACCAACTTCGACCCACCCGAGCCTACCTAGCTTATTTATCAATCTTCTATGTGGAACAGTGTCAAAGCTTTGCTGAAGTCAAGGTAGGCGACATCAACTGCTCCCCTTGGTCCACCACTCTGGTTACCCAGTCAAAGAAATCTATGAGATTAGTTTGACAGGACCTTCCTTTGTAAACCCATGCTGTCTTGGATCCTGTGCCCTATGGATTCCAGGTGTTGCACTATCCTTTCCTTAAGGGTGCCTCCATAATCTTGCCCACTACTGAGGTAAGACTGACGGTCTGTAGTTCCGCCTCCTCCCTGCTACCACTCTTGTGAGTGGGATCACATGAGCCCTTCTCCAGTCTTCTGGGACCTCTCCTGTGCTCAGAGACTCACTAAACAATTCTACTAACGGCTCTGCTAGTTCCTCCTTTAGCTCCTTAAGTACCCTGGGATGTATGCCATCAGGTCCCATTGCCTTATCCACCCTGAGCTTAGCAAGCTCTTGTAGGACCCTTTCTTTTGTGAAGGGAGTAATGCTCACCTCCCTCCCCCCTGTGTCCATGATGCTGAGCTGTGGGCCCTGCCCTACCTTCTCTTCAGTAAATACTGAGCAAAAGTATCTATTTAGGATAGATGCCTTTACAGGGTCCTCCTCCTCACATGCTCCCTTTTCTCCATTAAGCTTAGCAATACCCCCTCTGGACTTTCTCCTTTCACTAATGTATCTATAGAAAGTCTTGTCACCTTCTTTTACTGTTCGTGCTAGTGTTTCCTCAGTTTGGGACTTTGCCTGCCTTACTGCTTACCTGCTTCCCTTAGGGCAGTTTGGTATGCCTCCCTATCTTCATCCCGCTGTGTTCCCTTATATTTTCTGAAGGCCAGCCTTTTGGCTCTGACCTTTTCTGCTACTGTATTTGAGAACCAAAGTGGTTTCCTTCTTCTTTTGCACTTCCTTTTCTGTCTAACACAATGGGATGTTGCTTCAAGTATTGTATCCTTAATGCTTGCCCACTTTGCCTGTACCTTCTCACCTGTGTTTCTTTTTGCCAGGGCTAGCTTAACTCTGTTGGCCATCTTATCAAAGTCAGCTCCTCTGAAGTCCCATATTTTTGCTTTGGAATGGGATGATTTAGATGTAGTAGCCAAATTGAACCATACCATGTGATGGTCACTGGCCCCCAGGTGACCTTCTACCTGGAGATCTGTGATCCCTTCTTTGTTAGTCAGTACTAGATCTAGGATAGCCCTGTCTCTTGTGGGTTGCTGTACCAGTTGTTTGAGGCCCTCCCCTGCAGGGAATCCACTATGAGTCTAGTTCTGGCAGATGTTCCTGCTGGTATGACCAATCTGTATCTGGCATGTTGAAGTCTCCATTATCAGAACCTCCCTTTAGCTGTCATGTTTTGTATATCTTCTAACAATAATGTGTCTATGTCCTCCCTCTGGTCTGGGGGCCTGTAGACAACCCCAGTTCTTATGGCTGTCCCATTTCCTGTTTCCAGGGTGACCCACAGTTCTTCTGGCTCCTTATGTGTATTCTGAATTTCTGTAGCTTTGATATTTTCATTAACATACAGGGCCACCTCCCCTTTTGCACCTCGGTCTCTTCTGAACAATACATAGCCAGGTACTGAAGTCTCCCAAGTGTGGTTACTGGTAAACCACGTCTCACTAATTGCTACTATGTCCAGTTTAGCCTCTGACATTATTGCCTGCAGGTCTGGGATCTTATTTCCCAGGCTGTGAGCATTTGTGTACATGATTTTCCATTGGCCAGATTTTTGGTGTGTTAGTTGTTGGGTGAAGTTTGGCATTACCCTGTGCATCGTGTGGAGACAAACCTTTTTTCTTACCTGGTGATGCAAATGAGCGGCAAACACACTGAATTCCTGTTTGACCACTAGCTGAGGGGAGGGTGTTCTTCCCATTCGACGTATGGGTGCTGCACCCCTCTCCATTTGCTAGTTTAAATACTCTGCAAAGACGTCAAACTTCTGCCCCAATGCACTGACTCCTCTTTAGTCAGATGCAGTCCATCAAATTTAAAGAACTTTCGCTCCCAGAACTGTTGCCAGTTCCTACAAATCTGTGTCCTTTTCCTGGCACCAGTCCTTGAGCCACATGTTTAGCTCCCCTATCTCCCTTCTCTGACCTTCCGTCCATCTGCTCCTTCTCCCAGACTGGCAGGATCTCAGAGAAGGAGATGCAGACGAAATAGATGATAGTTTGTCACCCAGCCTAGTCAGGTGTTCCTTGGTCTCCACAACTGACCGGCTGGCAGATCGATAGTCCCTATGTGTACTAGGACATCAATGTTTTCTCCTGCTTTGTGAACAATTTTAGTCAATGCGGTCAGTGTCTCTCCATGCTGATGTACCTGGGAGACATCTGACCATCACCCTGGCTGGAGATGGGTATCAACTCCCGAATCATGGAGTCTCCTATGATCAGAAGTTTTTGGATTTCCTTTGTGCTTGTTTAGTTTTGGTTCCTGATTTGGGTGAGTATTGTTGTGCTAGCTCCTGTGCTGCAGTGTCCTGCTCTGCAGTGTCTTCTGCCTCTTTATTTGATTTCAGAGATAGAGGCAGATACCTGTTTGTAGTGTTTATATGGTTTTGGAGGTAATGTGTTGGAGAGCAGAGAGTGATGGGGCACCTGATTTGCTCCTCCTAACCACCTGCCAACCTCCTGGACCAACTACCCTCTCGGTCGAGGTTTTCTTTGTTGGATGCTGGGGAAATGGCGGGTGGTTCTTATTATGTATTCCTCTTCAATATGAAATTTGAGGCGTGCAATCTCTGCCCATGCTGCCTGGAGCTGAGACCTAAGATCTCCAAAGGCCCAGCATGTAGGACAGTGTCTAAATCCTGTAAGACTGTCCTTCTGAAAATTGTTCCACAGTACCTGCAGTTAATGAAATCCATTCCAAATAAGTTGCTGGGTTTGTAACCTAGTTAGAGTAATTAGAAGGAAAAAAATGCAAGTAATGGTTTAATTGTGCTTTGTTTAACTTGTTATAACAAGTTAAATTACTAGTGCCCTGTAAATGAGATCACCTTGTGGAGGCCCCACTGATCCCCCTTCCTGCTCTGCCACAGGAAATGTCACAACTGTGGTACCCTATAAAAGGAGTGTAGCGTGGGGTGGTTGGGGATGGGGGTGGGTGGCTGGGCCCTTCCCCTGCCTAAAAAGAAGAACCACGGACGAAAGAACAAGGAGGTAAGAGCAGAAACAATCAGTCAACAACAAATGCAGTAACCCTGAAAGCTTATCCTAATGTTAGATAAAACTGTAAAACCTGTAAAGCACCACCTGTAATAATTTCAGAGAAGATATACCCTGTAAGAAACACTTTGCTCCAGAGAAAAATAAAGCAGTAACAGAAGATATACCTTGCAAAAGACAATTTGAATCAGAAGATTACAGCAGTAATCTGTTAGCACACCTGTAGGCACACCTTGTAATAATGCAGAAGAAGGTATACCAGCAACAACAATTTGAATCAGAGAAAAAATAAAGCAATGAAATGTTAGCAACAAACAGTAGCAATCCCTGTGAGTAAAAAATAAAAACACCACCACACAGTAAATCTGCTTAGCCAAACTAAGTCTTAATCCTTCTCCCTTGCTCTGGTAAGTTTCTCTACTCTGCCTTTCAAGCAGTCTTAGAAGGAAAGAGCTCAGGTGAAGCTAGGTGCCTTGGCCAGCAAACCAGCTTTGATCTCTTCCTTTACATAGAATTTAGTACATACATAGATATTTGTAATGCCCCAAAGTTGGAGCATTCCAGAGAAATAAAATTAAATAAATAAATAAATTAAGGGTCCACAGGTGCTCAGGGTACCTGCTGCAGGTGTAGACAGCAGGGTACTGTGTTAAGGGGCCCCTGAGAATAAAAGATATACCTCCTTGTAAAGGGGAAACACTGTAAATAATAGAAAAGTGCCCTGTGCACTTACAGCTTGGTCAAAAGACAGAATTTAAAAGCAATAGATGTCATAATGGCTTGGATGGAATGCTGTGCTGAGTGGCTCATGCACAGCATTCCACTCCAGCCAATCTAGAACCCAGGCAGGTTTAAGTTTTAAAAACAATTACACAGTTTGTCAGTTGTCAGTTGTTGCTGGACTGTGGAGTAGAGAGGATCACAGGAGTGCAACAGGGACTTGTGGCTTACCTGGGTTTGTGAAGCCAGTCCTGTTGACTCCGTGGTGAGTCCCCTCCTCCAGTCCACCGAAGGCATCCTGCTCTGCTTCACTGCTGTGGTCGGTGGTGCCATCGGGGCACCACGAAGATGAAAACGACCGTTTCCCCATGTTTTGGGCTGAAAAGCCCTCTGTTTATTTATTTTAGCCCCCCGAGTAATTTACAGTTTAATTTCGGTCCCACGCCGGCGACAGAGAAGCGCCGCATCGCCGAGTTTCCCAGTTGGCCATCGGAGGCCCTGAGCCATCCCCCCAGCTGCCTGCCCAGTTTTCCCTCCCTCTGCCAGCATCCCTCCCACCTCCCTGCGGCACAGCAAGCCCCAGAAGACCACAGAGCGGTGAGTCGGTGGCAGCACACGCAGTGCTGACCACCTGTTTAAAAAGGAGACTGTTTTTGTTGTAAAAATCGCAGTAGGCACTTAGAGGAGGCAGCCGGGCGCCTCGGGGCATTGGGTCGCTAGGACCCTTGATTTTAATATTTATGTGGAGGCGGGGTTAGCGACGCCCTCAGGGAGGGGCTAGAAACATAAGGCCAGTTCAAAGGCCTATAAATATGCATTAAAGGGCAGGATTTAAGGCGGCAACCTGTGGAATAAATAACAGCAGGCTCTGGGAGCCTGCAAATTTAAAGGGGCAATACAGTTAAAAGGGCGATCCAGGCCCACAAGTAAAGCAGGGCACCAGGCCCAGTATAAAGTGGGGCACCAGGCCCAAAGCAATGTGGGGCACCAGGCCCAGTATTAAGTGGGGCACCAGGCCCAGTATTAAGTGGGGCACCAGGCCCAATGCAACGTGGGGCACCAGGCCCATTATAAAGTGGGGCACCAGACCCAGTATTATGAGGGGCACCAGGCCCATTATGAAGTGGGGCATTAGGCCCATTATAAAGTGGGGCACCAGGTCCAAGATAACGTAGGGTGTCAGGCCCGAGGTAAAGGTAGGGCATTAGGCCCAAGGTAAAGAGTGGTGCTATAGGGAGGCCCCAGCCTAGTGGAATAGGGCAAGCCAGCCTAGTGGTACTATAGGGAGGCCTCAGCCTAGTGGAATAGGGCAAGCCAGCCTAGTGGTACTATAGGGAGGCCCTGGCCTAGCGGAATAGGAAGAAAGCTAGCCTAGTGGTACTATAGGGAGGTCCCGGCCTAGCGGAATAGGGCAAGCCAGCCTAGTGGTACTATAGGGAGGCCTCAGCCTAGTGGAATAGGGCAAGCCAGCCTAGTGGTACTATAGGGAGGCCCTGGCCTAGCGGAATAGGGCAAGCCAGCCTAGTGGTACTATAGGGAGGCCCTGGCCTAGCGGAATAGGGCAAGCCAGCCTAGTGGTACTATAGGGAGGCCCCGGCCTAGCAGAATAGGGCAAGCCAGCCTAGTGGTTCTATAGGGAGGCCCCAGCCTAGCGGAATAGGGCAAGCCAGCCTAGTGGTACTAAAGGGAGGCCCCAGCCTAGTGAAATAGGGCAAGCCAGCCTAGTGGTACTAAAGGGAGGCCCCGGCCTAGCAGAATAGGGCAAGCCAGCCTAGTGGTACTAAAGGATTCCTTAGCCACGACGTCCAGAAAGGGATCCTATTCCAGAAGACCCTACCTTTAGAAACAAGGGTTTATTTGAGAGTGTTCGATTTGCCTATACTGTGAAACTACTGTGATTACTGTACTGCTTTTGCTGAACTATTGCCCTAAGTACTTGAACTATTGTCCGAAGTACATGAACTATTGCCCTAAGTACCTGAACTATTGTCTGAAGTATCTGAACTATTGCCCTAAGTACCTGAACTATTGTCCTAAGTACCTGGACATTGGCCCTCATCAGTAATAATTACCCCTGAAGGTATAATTTGCCCTCCTCCGGCAAATTATTTTATCATTCCACAGTTCTTTGGGCATTGTTCCGTTGTATGTTTACTACTGTATGAAGACAGTCTCAATCTTCTACCACACTGCAGTCCCATAATGTGGTCTGTAACACCACGTACTCAGAATCAGTCTCTACTCAGATGAAGACGTCCTCTCAGCATTCTTCACTCCTGGGAGATCATCCATCAGCTCATCACGTCCGTTGGTGTTGTCCGCCGCAGTCGAGTCCGTCGCCAGTCGTACAAGTCGTACCCGCCGTTTTCTTGTTTTCAGTTTGGAAAGTACGTCTCATTGAAATGCATCACGACAGCCGTAAGCAGTGTCGCTCAGATGGTTCCTGTTCCAGATGTCCTGAAGTTGGTAGCCCTCTACAGAAGAGTGAGCTCATCCTGGAGAACCTAGTCTGCGCCCCACCTGGTCATTCGCCGAAAGTCGAGTCCGTCGAAGCCCAGTTCGGGACGCGTCTGCCGTTTCTTTGTTTTGTGTTAGTTCCTGATCCTAGGATTGCAGAGTCAACCATCATCTCTTCAGATTCTTATGGTTCCTGGTCCTGTCAGAGTTTCTTCCGAGTTCAGCTGGCCCTTGGAGTGCCGCAGCATCAGTCAGGTCGTGGTAGTCCTCCATTGGATTCATCACCATGCAGATCTTGATCTGTCTTCGTCCCTGGCAACCCTGGAAGAGGGTTTTGGCCGAGGAACCCTTTGTTTTCAGTGCGTTATTTCAGGAACTAGTTGCTTTGGTTCTACATTCCGGCAGCCTTGGAGAGAGTGGGCTTTTGCCAAAGATATATGGTCTGTTTACCAAACCTCTCACCACCCCAGTGGCCTTAACTAGGTCCTTGCTGGGAATTGACTTTAGGGTTCTACAGTTCTGTTTTACTTCCCTTGTAGCTACCAACGAAGAATGACAGTGTACACGAAGACGCCAGATCTCTGGACTCTTGTAATATTTGGACTCTTATGGAAATGTGTGATGCTAATTACCCTAATGCAGTGCTGAGTAGCTTATGTCACCTGATTCTCATTTAGAGTATTGAAGTATAGAATAGTGTCAGAATAAGAGTGGCAGTAGGCCTAAAAGTTTATTCTTGTGGTAATAACCTTAGAAGTGGTAGATAAAAGTATTTTCCTGTTTATTGCCCTATTGTTCTCGGGCAACCCCTCCTTCTTGTGACTGTGCCTGTCTACCCTTGGTACAAAATAAACGCCCTGCGGGCATCGAAGCACTAAGTTGACTCCTGCCTCTCCTTGTCTGGATAACGGTTATCCTAGCCACATAATTCGGACCTTGGTGCCTCGCTCATCTCTTTTCACCACCTTTAGAGTAGAGCACTCTTCACAGAGCACCGCTATAGACCATCACTTATTTATGTAGGTAAATATATAGTGAAGTAATATGTAATGTATGTACGGTCATTTTTTTCTCATAAGGAAAGAGCAACATCCATATCTCATAACACCATTGATATACATCAGGTTACTAGTATTACTGGATGGAATGTGTGTAGAGGGAGCTCACAGAGTTCAAGAAGACATTTTTAGAATTCTATAGAAGAGATGTGTCTGTTAAAAAAAAAGAACAATAAATCATCAAGTAATTCCATCACTTTGCTTGAATGGTTTATGATGTCACCAGAATCCTTTGATGGAATAATAGCCTTGTTGCTTACGGTTTCCTATATATTTTATTTATCTCTATTTCATGATCCATGAAACCCAGTTTGAATCAATCAATCAATCAATCAATCAATCAATGTTTTATTTGTAGGAAGTGCAATTCGCACATGATCAAAGCGCTTGTACATAATAAAAAACTTGCGGTTAAACTATCTAATAAATATTAAAATACATATTAGCATAAACTAAAACTAATCAAGACTCAGGGAAGGCAAGTTTAAATAAGTGGGTCTTGAGTGCAGATTTAAAACTTTCCATGGTCAGGCCCTCTCTTATCCAATGGGGTAGAGAGTTTCACAGGGTAGGGGCCATGAATGCAAATGCTCGGGCACCTGATGTCTTCAAACAAACCCTGGGAACCTCTAGCAATCCCTCATTGGCAGAGTGGAGTGGGCAGAGGGGGCGGTAGCGCCAAGAAGATCTTGAAGATAACATGGTCCCTGTCCGTGTAGGGTCATATAGGTCAGTAAACCAATCTTGAAGGAGATCCACCACTGAACAGGCAGCCAATGCAGGCTGTGGAGCCCAGGCATGACATGGCACGATCTAGGTAAACCAGTCAACAGCCTGGCAGCTGCATTCTGCATGAGCTGCGAGTGGCAGATATGAACCCCCAGTAACCCTAGGTACAGGGCATTGCAATAGCTAAGGTGGGAGGTCACAAAGGCATGGACAAACGTTGGAAGACCATCAGGTGGGACAAGGTATTTTAACTGGGTGATATTCCTCAGATGTTAGAATAAGGTCTTGACAACAAATGACACCCAAGATTTATACGCCAGCCACTTGTCAAACATAACACCCAGATTTTGCACCCGGTCAGAGATCACCAGCTGTCTGTCTCCAAGCCAAAACCTAGAAGACCACCCGGCCAATGGCCCATCTATCTGATGACTAGGGTCCATAGCCAACACTTCAGTTTTGTAAGGGTTCAACTTGAACAAGTGGGTACACATCCAGTCTTGGATCTCAGCAAGGCAGTTGTTAAAAATTGAGACAGCTCCCCCTTGTTCAGGCATAAAGGACATGTATAGCTGAGTGTTATCGGCATAGCAGTGAAAACTCAGCCCATGTCACTTTATAACATCTCCCAATGGCAGCATATACACCGTGAATAACATGGCTGATAGAATGGAGCCTTGTGGCACCCCACAAGACAGGGGGAATGGGGCCAAGGAATAAATCCCCAACACCACTATCTGAGACCTGCCTGTGAGGGAAGAATGGAACCACCTGAGGACTGTTACAGAGGGTCCATAGAATAGCCACAGGCACTCCAGTAACACTCCATGGTCTACAGTGTCAAATGTTGTGGACAGATCAAAAAGAACCAAGATGGAATGGCTCTTCTGATCTCTCACTATCAGGAGACCATTAAGCACCTGGATCAGGGCTGTCTCAGTACTATGCCTCTTCCTAAATCTTGACTGGAGAGGATCACAGATGTTGCAGATGTTAAGATGATCCTCCAGTTACGCCACAACCACCTTCTCAATAACCTTACCCACAAAGGGAAGGTTAGAAACAGGTCTGTAGTTGGCAAGATAGTCAGGGTTGAGAGAAGATTTCTTAAGGAGAGGTGTGACCACTATCTCCTTCAGGGTGCCAGAAAACACACTTGTCTCTTATGAGCACCAGATTATCTCAGCCAGGACCAGACTGATTACCTCAATGCTCCCCACAAGGAGGCAAGTTGGGCCCAGGTCCAAACTACAGTAGGTTGGCTGCATTCCTTGAATGATCTTCACAATATCCATGATTGCCAACTGGTCGAAGTCAGACCAGACAAACTGGGTACTTGAAACCTCCCACTGACCACCACCATGCCATTAGAGTGTGCTGTGCAGATCTTAGACCTAATACTGTCAACCTTATCAGCAAAGAATTGAGCAAAGTCATCATACTTATTCTGTGACAACATTCTCCGAGACTGCAGACAGGCTGAATTGCACAGTCTGTCGACAGTTCGGAGTCCCTGTTTGCCATTACATTGATGGGCTTACCATAAAAAAAAGCCATTTTTATGAATTTAAATAACTTTTTCACCTTCTTACAGTGCATATTTTAACATTGTTTTTGTTTCGAATCCATGTGAAATGAACACAGTTTTAAGAACACTTGATTTTTCCATGACTAAACTTAGACATGTATTTTAATAAAAGGTATAAAAATATTGTGCTTGGACAATGACATCTGATTTTATAATGTTTGTGCTGTTCCTGATATACCCATAGACGGAAACATAGAAATTGTCGGCAGATAAGGACCGCTAAGCCCATCCTGTCTGCCCATAGGCCCTAGATATACTTGTTCCTGCTTTAATGCTGTGTTGTATAACATCAACTGCTTACTACATTGTATGGTTATGGAGTCCAATGTAATACAATTAAATTATGGTGTACAATGCAATTAACTTTAATTAAATTAAATTACGTGTAATTACATATGAATGTAATGTATTTTGGAAAAAGAAAATACCACCAATACAGCACTAACTGAGTATTCCAATTTTGTCCTTGAGGCCCTTGACAATGGTGACAAGGCTGGCTCCATCTATATCGACTTGACAAAAGCCTTTGACTTGGTCAGACATAAGCTCCATCTCTACAAACTCTGTGGCCTAGTCTTGTCACAAGACACAGTCACCTGGTTCCAGAGTTATTTCACTAATCGCACTCAATGCATTAAACTAGATGACTCCTTATCAGATGTTAGGAATGTATCCAATGGTGTTTCCCAGGGCTCCATTCAGGGCCCCCTACTATTTGGCTTATTCATAAACCACTCTCCCCACCTGTCAGTCTGCAAATGTACTTTTCTATGCAGACAGTGCTGTTATTTATTCTTTTTTTTTCCATCATAAGTTTTTATTATGTCTTTTAAATAATAAAAAGCAAATAAATGTTCATTCACATACAAAGTAGTTGTTAATATAGCTTACAATCAAGATATTTAAAGCTTATTTTGAATATACAAACACAGTGGCCCAGATATTCAAACTGCACCCAAAAAGTGCTCAATAGCAGGAGCAAGCACAAGTTCATTGCGCCCGTGAGCAAGAAGCACGATATTCAAAAACTGAGCCGGCCAACCTGTGCCTACAGCCGACAACTGAATATCGCACCACCTGCACCATAGCGCAACTAGGGAGGGGAAGCTGAGCAGATCTGATGTGCCACAGCGCAACAAGGGATGTTCAGCTGAGCAGTCCAGAGGTGCCATAGTGCAACCAGGGATGCCCCCCAGCAGCAGGTTGGCAATGCAACTGCACAACCAGGGAGGTAGGAGCCCACCACCCATGCCACAGATGGGCAGAGGAACACACAGCAGAACAGACATCGTCCCCCCACACCCCATGCACTGCACAACTGGGAGAGGGCTGGAATAACCACTGGCCCATGGAGACAAGCAACCAACCCACAGCCGGGCCATGGTGCCCCATCACACCCCTGGCAAGCTGTGACTGGCACACAAGGAGGGCTGACCACCCCGTGCCACACCATCCCCCCAATGCAGAGCACACCCTGCACTGTGACCCCCAGACACCCTTCCCAGGAGCAGCGTCCACCACTGCAGGAAATCCCATGCATGCCACCACCCCCACTGTGACAATGCAACCCTGTGCACCACAGAACCATGCAAGGCAGCCCCACCACAAGCACCCATCAGCGGGTGGCAGCACACAGCGATGCAACGACAGCATACACAGTGCCACCATGCACAGCCCCCCCAAGGTACAGTTGAGAGACTGACCATGCATCAGCACATGAGGTATTCCACACGGGACAGGGCATGCCGCGGACACCACCACCAGTGGTACAGCACCCTGCACACTCTCACAAAGACACACCCCGACCCAGCACTGGCCACAACAGCCGGCGCAGACACCCACAGTGGTGCGTGGAAGCATGCACCACACTGGATGCCACACAGTACATGGACAAACACCCACCCATACCCAAGGGCACAACAACACAGGGACGCAGTAGCTGGGCAACCAAGCCCCCAGCGTGGGCCCATGGAAACCGTGTACACACAACCTGCAGTCCTCCATGGCACAGGAGTGGCAGCCACCTTGCGTAGGCACTGTGGACCTGTCCATCACCATCATTTGCCCAGAGCACAAGTCACACACAGTGGTGCACATCTCCTGCAACACACACAAGCCACAGCATGGAGGTGGGATAACAACTGCGGAGGCCACAGTGTCACCCGAGGCAGACATGCACCACACCAGTGACAGGAGGAAACCCAGCATTGTGACGGGTACAGTGGCTGCCCTGCATGGACAGCCACCACTGACATGCCAGCAGACTGTGCAGGTCACAGACATGCAAGGGTGTCAGCTGCACAGGCCATGGACGGGCTGACAGGGGTGCCATGGACACAGAGCATGCACCATGGACCACTGCACACAGTCATCCAGTGCACAGGGCACAACACACACACCACAGACACTGACTGATAGCTACCCCCACACCATAGTCACCTCCCCATGGACACCAACACATACCCATGACTGCACCACCCCTGACATCATGCACACCACTGCAGCTGAGCACCTATAGCCCGCTGCAAATCAGAGACCACCACAGTATTCATATCAAAAGATCTGTATTCAAAAACAATACCAAAAGGAACTATTTACAATACTACGTACAAAGTTTGGGGGGGAGGGCCACAAACAAGGTGGGGGTGGGTAAGGGGCAGGGGTGAACAAATGGGACAGGAAAGGAGGGGTGTGAGGGTGGGTCCAGGGGGGTAGGGGATATCAGGGGCAGAGGGATGGTCAACGGGAGCCCTGCTCACCACTCTGGCTGCTCCGCCTCCGGTGCCTCCTCCGGACCCCAAGCTGGTCAATCCATTGCAGGATCTCCAAAGAAGCCCTGGCCACATTGAGGATCTCCCTTAATGCCTCCCGAATCTCCTGCAGCTGGTGGACACCTAGGACAAGGTAGCACAGTCAATAGGTGTGAATGCACAGCCCCATACAGCCCACCCACTGTGCATGGCATACGGCCGTGGGACATGCCTCTGTGATGGTGTGTGACCACCCACAGTGATCACGTCCACAAGACCTGCCCACCCAGGCGCATACAGCCATGTGGACCACTGCACACACCCACCAGCCAAGTCATGCACAGCACCACTGTGGCCGTTTAGTGACATGGCTATGTGGTGCGAAGGCAGTGGCACAGCCATGTAGCCGGTGCACGCATGGACCACCATCGATGCACTCCCAGACATGCAGTGCCACTGGACAGTGCTGACTGTAACAAGTTGCGTGCATGGCAGTGGTGTCAGTGGATGGTGGACATGCCCCACTGCCCACCCTGTTACACATCATGCAATAGTAATCATGGAGGTATGGCACTCACCATCATCGGGCCGGTCCCTCGGGTGCTGTGGACCGTCGCCCCTCCTAGTGGCCCTGTCTTCCTGGTGGCACTGCATCTCCCGGGCTAGATGCCTCTCCTCCGGCCCTGTGATGCAAACATGGAGAGAGGAACATCAGTACAATCCTGTAGCAAAGCCCCCCTGCCCCCAGGCATGTGCACTCCCATCCAGCCAGACCCACCCTCCCCACACCCTGATAACACCACCATAGCCAACACCGGATGGTCCCTCCCCCATGTTCTGGACACATACAACCGTGATACCCATATGGAAGATAAAAGTGTGTGGACGTAACACCTATCTGGCCATGGCACCATGCCCCTCCTGGCATGTGACCGCAGGCGGGCAAGCAGGTCTGGTTACCTCCTCCGCAGGTCACCATACCTGTGGCGGCACTGCTCCACTGTCTTCCCCCTTCCTGTGGCCTTCTTCAGTGCATTGGCCACCTCCTCCCACACCTGGCTCCTGGACCTGTCCAGGGGTGCCTCCCCAAACAGTGGGCCATAGAGTGGCTCTACTATGGCCACTAGGTTGGCCAGTTCTACTTGGCTCCACTGTGCAGCCCTCCTCCACACCATTCTACTTGCTCAGTCGGCTCAAAATGATGCTCTGCAGTGCGGCTCCACCACATGCAGATGCTGCGCGGTACAGCGCTGCCATTCCCTATCACGCTGTCACCAAACAGCGCGATAGTGGTGCACCCATGCCTGACGCATGGCACCTAGGGGGCAAAGGTCGGACACAGGGTCAAGGGGCTCTGGTGCACAGACAGGCACAGCGCCATTGGAACCCAATGCGTGTAGTGCGATTGGATGCCTGTGTGCTACCTCCAGTAGTGGCCTACCGCACTGTTATCCCAGTGCGCCTATGATGGCCCAGTGCCACAGCGCCATATAGGTGAACATGGCTGTAGCACCACTGGCACAATGGTGGCCATGCCCTGCATTGCTTCCAGCGCACAGCACGTCAGCAGCGCGGCAAACGCCTGCGTCAGCAACCCGGGCATGCGCAGTGAGGTGTGTACTGCGCATGTCACAGAACTGCACCCTTGGCTCAGCACGTTCAACACAATTGCGCAAAGCGCAACAGCGCGATATTCAGTCATCATATGCAAAACAGCTAATCAGCCATTCAATGGTGCAGCACTGCAATTTGCATCCACTTAAAGTTGCGCCTCGCCTCATTTGCATGGGTTGCGCTATAAAACTGCGACATTGGGCTGCACTGGCCATAGTCGGTCACTGCAGTCTATTGGTGAGTTGCATGCTGTTTGGGAGTGTGGACTGTGGATTTTGGGACATGCATGGGACTGCACAGTCACAGGTAACAACTGTCATTCTTACAGGCTAAATAATGACCAAGCGAGTTGTGGGAGAGGAGGAACACAGTGGTGGGAGGAGGAGGAGGCCTAATTTCACCAAGGCCGAGACCGATGCCCTGTTTGAGGCCTACCTGGATCAGGAACTGCTTCTCAGCGGATGGCAGGGAACACCTCAGGCCCGTTCTGCTGCATGGGAGGAGGTGGCACATGCAGTGAACCTGCATGGCAGCCACCAGCGCTCTGTGCAGGAGTGCAAGAAGAAGATGGGCACAGACAGGAGGAGGATAAAGGAGAAGGAGGCTGCCATCAGGGCAGCATGAGCTGCAACAGGTGGGGGACAGCCGGAGGTGGTACACCTGACCCCACAGGAGGAGAGGGTTGCTGGAAGCATACAGTGTTGTGCCATTGAGGGTGTTCCAGGTGGTGGCCTCCAGACGGGTGGTAGCCCGTGACTGCATGGTAGGTCATGGTCTGTCTATTGGGGGGGGGCAAGGTAGGTCACATGCAGTAACGCGACTTTGTTTTCCCTTATAGATCCTGAGTGTCTGCATGGGTCAGCGGTGGTGGGCCTGTCCACTGAGGACAGTCAGATGGAGATGGAGGAGGGCCCATCCACCTCCACAGGTATACGTGGCTCAGTGCGACAGTGGGCCCACCTGGCTGTCCACACTGATGTTGTTGGAACAAGTGCGGAGGAGGTTCTGCCCATGTCCCAGTGTGCCAGAGTCCACGGATGCCAGCATGCTGTGACTCGGGCTGGTGCCGGGTCCATCACCGATGATGATGTCGCAAACGGCATGGACAGTGACACGTGTGTGCCACGTGATGGCCACACAGCAGGTAACATCGCAGCCATGGCTGTGGGTGGTGCTGCCGTGGAGGCCTGCGTGTCATCACAGTCCCAGCCTGTGCCTGTCAGCACCAGTGGGGCAGCACTGGTGTGTGTGTACAGGACAGTGGGACTGCTGTGGCCACTGCAGCGGCACCAGTGAGCCCTGGGGAGTGGCAGCCAGAGGGGCAGCATCAGCAGTCGGCCAATGGGCTTGGGGGTACAGAGTCAAGGGGCGGCGTCAGTGCACCACCTGTGGACATGCCCAGACCTGGTCCTGGTGTGCAGCGCCCACCCTCAAGGGGTGCTGAGCATCAGGGCCGCACACACCCTGAGGAACAGGATGCTGAGGAGGCAGATGACCTCTTGGATGAGCACACCCGCCTACTGCAAGCATCAGTCCACCAGCAGATGCGGCTTGTGATGTCGGTGGATGCACTGCATGTGGCTCTGGAAGTGGGCAGAGGAGCATCGCAGCAGAGACACCGCTCTGATCCTGGCAGGGATGGACTGGTTGCGGGAGGATGTGACCACTGCCATTGACAGGCAAACACAGGTATTCACTGCTGTCATGGCCACAATGGGCACACAGTCATGTGGCCATGCGTCGCAGACACCACGCAGTGCACTGTCCACCCCCCCGTTCCCGGCGTCATGCGACACCCTCCCTGTCAACACCGGCTTCAGCTGTGGGCATCCAGAGCATGCCTGGTGCAGGCATGTTTGGTGTGCTGCAGACCCCTGCACAAGCACGGTCACATTCATGCAGTGGAACCCCTGGGGGACCATCGGTGCCACCCCATGAGGCCAGTGGTCAGCCTGTCAGTGCTGGCAGGTCTCGGTGGGGCTGCCCACACATCCATGGCGGCCGGGGCACTGTGTCACGTGACTGACCTGTCTCCCAATGCGGCTACTGTCTGGTGCTGCCCTGTGTGCATTGTGTCTTTCAGCGGGCATTGCACAGGTGGGTACCCGGCCCTGCACGTGGACACACAGTCCATCTGCACACCCTCCCGGCTGCTGTCCGCAGTTGCATATGCATGATGATGCCTGCATTGCGCTGTACACCAATGTGCAATGGTGCTCAGCATTTGACACACGCACATGGACAGGCAGTGGGCGTGGTGGTCTGTGGACATGTGTGTGGCTAGGGGTGGCATTCTGGGTCAGTGTGCCTCCTACCCTTTGTGCATGTCTGGTGCGTTGTGTGTGTGTGCGTGTGTGTGTGTCCGTCTGCGTGGCATGTTAGACCTCACCCATCCCTGGTTGTGTGTGTGGTTCCATGCCCAGCCACTTCCCTTGACAGAATGCACCCCTGGTGTGTCTCCATGCGTGTTTGTGGGTTGTGCCTTAGCCACTGTTGGTTGCACATGGCCCCATGACTTACCTGGGTTGGCTGAAGTGCTCCTCCGTGATGGTGTCCCGGTGCAGCTGTGCCAGCTGGAGCAGTCGGGGGTCCCGTCACCCAGGGGCTTCCCATCACCATTGTCACCGGCGACCTCATCGTCCCCATCACTGTCCCCCTCTTTGACCTGTATGGCTATCCCACATTCATTGGCCATGTTGTGCAGGATGCAACAGGCCAGGAGCCGCCATGAGCCTTTGAGGGCTATACTGTAAGGGCACGCGGAGGTGTCAGGCAATGGAAATGTGCCTTCAGCATCCCGAATACCTGCTCGATGACATTACGTGTGGTGGCGTGTGCCTCATTGTAGCGTTGCTGTGATGGGGTCACGGGCCGCCGGTAGGGTGTGAGCAGCCAGGGACGGAGTGGGTATCCACTGTCACCTGTGTGTAGAAGGTGGAGGTTAGTTTGGTGATCAGCATCGCCCTGCCCCGGGCCATGTAGGCCACTACCCATGTTACCTCTGACCATGCTCCCCAGGCCCTATGATTGTCCATGTGGTTTGCATACTCACCCGCTAGGTGGCCAGTGGGGATATCCCCACTCTCGAATCTGTGGCACAGTGCTGACTGGTGCCAGATGAAGGCATCATGTGCTTCCCCAGGGTGCGTGGCACAGACATTGATTATGTGCCCCCTGGCATCGCACACCACCTGGCAGTTGATGCTGGCATAGCCCTTATGATTTATGTATCACGGCCCCTCGGGGCTCAGGTGGTGTCTTGGATGGCCACATGGGTGCAGTCTAGCCCTCTAGCATGCCAGGCATACATGCTACCCTGTGGAACTCCTGTATGTTTGCTGTGCACTCAGCTGGTGTGCTGGGAAATGGATGTACTCCGCAGCATGTGGCAGCAGTGCGCTGAGGAAGTGGGTGAGGTGGCATGACGTGGCCGACTGGGTTATATCTGTGGTGTCCCAGTTGGTCTCTGGAAGGTACCCATGGTGAGCAAGCACATGCAAGCTGTCACTTTTGTCTCCACTGACAGGGCATGGCTCTGTCGTGTGGGTGCCTGCATCACATCATTGCACAGCTCACAGAGCCACCTCAGAATTGCCTGATTCAAGCGGTACCGGCCCTCAATCTCAGTATCACCAGCTCGAAGCTGGTCTGGGCTCGGTACTGCCTGCTGGGGGCATACCGACGACGGGCCCTTCCATGGCCACGCCCACCTGCTGCCCACCTTCTCACCCCCCTCATTATGGCCTCCATC
The DNA here is from genome assembly GCA_016271365.2 of Neoceratodus forsteri. Lineage (NCBI taxonomy): Eukaryota > Metazoa > Chordata > Ceratodontiformes > Ceratodontidae > Neoceratodus > Neoceratodus forsteri. Next base: position 150,547,224 of record JADMNL010000028.1, read on the forward strand.
TGGATGGTGGCACTGGCCATGTCCCTGGCTTGTCTTCACCCCCCTGGCAGCTGTTTCTGTATTCCCCCCGCTGTCCTGGTTGCTACTTCCCCTGCACCGGGAACACCTGCCTGTGCTGGCCTCACTGCTGTGTGGTGTACTTCCCCCTTCTGCACTGTCTCCCCACACCTTCCCCTGTGCCTGTTGCTTCCAGGTGCCCTTTCCTGCCTGGCCCTGTGTGTCCCTGCTGCCTAGTTTTCCCCTACTATCTTTGACTCTCTTGTGGCTTCCCTGTAGCGTTCTTGTGCCTCTCCCTTACTCCCTTTTATTTTGGCTCATTTCCGCTATGGCGCAACTTCTGCTTGCTCCCCTATTGCGCATGGCTCATGTTGTTAAATATCGCACTGTGCCATTTATGCATGGTTCCTCCCCCTTCAGTTGCGCATGCATTCATTATCATTGCGCTGTTGCTCAGCATGATTTGGGGGGTGCAACTACATCCTGCTGAATATCACAGAATGGCGCATTTTCGGACTTGTGCAGGCGCAACCCTATTGCAAATGGCTCAACTCTTTTGAATATCTGGGCCAGAATACGTATTCCCTCTTCCAATATAATAATAAACCTCTATGACATAGAAGAGAAAAGAAGAGCAATATACCCAAAATATTTACAACAGCTAAAATGACATTAAAACATATTGACATATCCCCCTCTTTCTTTCTAAGTGTTTATTTCTAAAAAGGGGGCCCATATTGAGAGATAAACATCCAATTTATCCTGTAAGAGGTAGTAAATTCTCTCATTATTGGAAACAAATTCCATTTGTTTATACCGGTCCCCTATTGTGGCTGTCTGATTTCCTTTCCAAAGTCTAAGAATACAGCATTTTGCACTTAGTGCTTCATGACCAATTAATATTTTTTGATGTAAGGTTAAGTTTATCTTCGGGGAATATCCCAAGAATGAATTTTTCTGGAAACATAGGCAATGCTTCTCCAAGTACTTTTATGCACAGTTTACCTACTTCCTCTTATAGCCCAGTCACCTTCGGGCAAGACCATAGCATATGGTCCCCTTCCCCCTAATTGCTCCCCCTTATTGGCCTCCATTGATCTCTCACAGAATGTAAAGGACCCTGAATGCTATCCATGGGTCCCTCTCCTACCCCCAAGGGGCTTGTATCTCTCATCTACTTCCTTCCCCCACCATCTTAAAGGGGTCTCTCTGGAACACTGCCTTATCCCCTTCTCTCTGGTCCCCCAGTCTCCTTGCAGGGTTCTTCGCATCCTTAAGGGGTCTCCAGGGGCATGACTCTTCCAACTCCCCCACCTCACCACTCCTTCCCCTTTCCCCCTTTTCTTTCATGCAAGCACTTGTTTACTTATTAATCCGGCACTTATTATTGTCCACTCTTTCTACATATTATGCACAACACTGTTTGTAACACCTGCCTTACAACTGTATGTTAATGTTGATCTTGTAACTTGAATGTTTAATGTCTCATTCCAGTTGTAACCCTTCCCCCAGGTCACACTGGTAGACAAGCGACTTGTTGCTCAGTATGCCTTCCTGGTGAAACATTTCAATAAATAAATAAATATGGGATAAATTAGCATTGTTAGCTCCATATTTCCAGCATTTTGCCCATTGTATACACGCCATTGCTTCTAATTTACTGGGACTTAAATAATAGCTGTGAAGTACCTTAAATTGTATGAACCTACCTTGAAGCTCTTTGAAGGTTCTGTTAGCCATCTCCCAAGCTGATTCCCAGTCCTGCATAGACAGGACTAATCACATCTCTTCTTCCCACTCTTCTTTAGCCTTGTTTGTCATGCAAGGAGACCCAATAGATTAAGTTAGTATCTTATATGAAAAACTGGCACCCCTCTTCTGAGAACCTAATTTTACTAGCTGCTTCCATTTCCTATTTTTGGGTACAGTATAATTTTCTGTAAGGATAATTTCTTGTAGTGCCTTTCTTATGCATAAATAAAAGAGAAAATAAGATTTAGGAAGATTATATTTTTCCCTGAGTCCCTGAAAGGATAACAAGATCCCTGTATTTTCATCCACTAAATGTCTGATTTTATAAAGACCTGCCTTAACCCAATCTGGGTTAGATAGCTGCTTCCCTCCATATGTAAATTCAGGGTTATTTCATAAAGGCATGAATGGAAGAGGGACCCTTTTCTTATTAGTAATGTTATTAACCTTTTTAAGAGTGAGGATTGAACCTCTTATACAGGGGTTATCTTTAATCTGCATGGGAAGTAGGAGAAACATAAAATCCATAAGAGAATGAGATCCGAGGCGATAATCCTCCAGACTTACCCAAAGTGGTCTGATGTGTGCATTATTGTCTGAAAATCCCCTATGATGTAGTGTTCTCTTGACAATGAATACCAACTGGTATCTCTCCCACCAGGGTAGGTTGAAACCTCCTATGTCCTTGGGTGTCCTTGGGCGCCCTTAATTTTTTGGTACTTAATCTTGGTGGCTTTGATTCCCAGAGAAATTTTCTGATAATCCTTTCCACATATTTAAAGAGTCTAGTACTAAGTAAAATAGGTAGATTTTGAAAGAGGTAAAATAGTCTGTGTGCTACATTCATCTTGATAGTGTTAATCTTTCCCAATCCCCACAAAGATAAATTTAATTTTTCCCACCTTTCCAAATCTACAGTAGTAGCCAAAGACATTGCCAGCTATTTCTAGATAGTTCGCAAAATTTCTGAAGAGTTTCTCTCTGCTGCCCCTACTGTGGAATTGCAGAAAGCAGGAGATATTTCTGGAACTATCACAGAAATTTCGGGGAAATATCTGGCAGTGTCTGTGGTTGCTACTGTAGCTCAGTATCTGCAAGTAGTGGGTTATAATTAACCTCCAATAGTTTATTTAAATCAGTTGTAATTTGTAGGCCAAGGTATGTAATAGAAACATAGAATATGACGGCAGATATGGACTGCTTGGCCCACCTAGTCTGCCCATTTCCCTACCTGATGGATAAGCTGCAGATCCTAGTTAACCAACAGCCTATTTCCTCCTACCCCCACTAGAATTATCTTATGTCTGTCCCATGCATTCTCGAATTCCCCCACTGTTCTTGACTCCACAACCTCCTCAGGAAGGCTGTTCCATGCATCCACAAGGTAATACAAGGTTTAAACCATTCTGGACATAATATTTTGTCCAGTTGCTTCTTGACTTCTTCAGGTAGGTTACAGTGTAATATCTGAGTCTTATTCCAGTTGATTTTAAGCCCTGAAATTTCTTCAGAATTTTTTAAAACTTCCTGAATCTTCACACAAGATTGAACAGGGGAAATTAACAGTTAGCAGTAAATCATCTGCAAATGCAAAAGTCTTGTGTACCTCTTTCCCAACTTTCATACCCTGAATACCAGGGTGTGCATTTATTGACCTTATCAGTGGTTCAAAAGCCAAGATAAATAAATAAGGGGAAACAGAACATCCTTGTCTAGTTCCACATGCCAAGTTTATCTGTGGGGATAACACCCAATTCATTATTACCTGAGTTGTAGGTTCATTATAAAGCATGGATATCCAAGAGGAGAAGTGTTCACCAGATCCATATTCACAGAGAGTTTTTAACATATAGGGCCAGCTGAGTGAGTTGAAGGCCTTTAGTATGTCCAACGATAATGCAGTCATTTGACCACCATAATCAGTCTCTGAATGCAATCAGCCCCTGACCTATTTTTCAAAAAACAAACCTGCTTCCTACCAATTAACTTATGAATCTTGTTTTGTATTCTTTTAGCCAAAATCTTTGTTAGGATTTTATAGTCAGTGTTCATAAGGGAAATAGATCTGTAGTTGATGCAATCTAGGGAATCCTTTCCTTTATTTCAAGTAGTGTAATGAATGCTTGTTTCATAGTTATGGGCAAGGTCTTTTGGGTTTTAGCATTTAGGAATGTTCTGTGAATGTGGTGGGACAGCGTGGTGTTGTGATTAACAAAAAACTCCCTAGGGAACCCATCCGGTCCTGGATTTTTACTTGAGGGTAGCTCCTGAATGGCTTGTTGAACTTCTGAGAGTTATATCATTCTCTAATATATCCCGTTCCTGGGGAGTCAGGGTCGGGAGGTTAATGTGTTCAAGAAACGGATCCATAACCGCAGACTCATTAGTCCCTTTACCTGAATAAATTCCACTGTAAAATTCATGGATAACGTTATTTATATATTTTTTGCTCATGAGAACCTTACCTTCTTTGGATTTGATTGCTGGAATTAAGTTCTGTTACTGTACCTTTTTTAACCTTAATGCTAGTAGCCTTATTACCTGCCTCCCAGCAACGTTGTTTAGTTCTCAACACAGCATATTCTTCTTTTTGTGATAACATGGCATTTATTTCCCCTTTCTTGATAATAATTTGATATAACAATTCCAGATTTGGGGATTTTGCATGTTTGGAATTCTTTTCCAGACTCTCTAACTCCTTTCTGTGACAGCTTCCCATTATCATTAATTTTAAAGAATTCCACTGACTGGGCAGTGACCCACCCAGTGAACTCTTTTTCTTTAAGTAAGCTGGCATTCATCCTTCACCTGTGACTTTTTTCCCCAGGCATACATAGCATTAAGTCTAGCTCAATTAGAGCATGGTCTGATATTGTGATCGTACTAATTCTTGCTTCTATCATGGAATTGACCATTCTTTGCGACACCAGAATAAAGTCTATTCTACTGTGTGAAGTGTGTCTCGCCGAGAAAAATGAGTAGTCTCTCTCTTTAGGATGCACAGTTCTCCATGAAGCAGTAAGACTCACAATCTCTAGCAACTTCTTAAAAGCTAATCTTGCTTTGGTTGTTATCTGTATTGGTCTGCTGGATGACCTGTCTAACACAGGGTGAAGGATTTCATTGAAGTCCCCTGCAACAATACATTTATAGTCTGTAAACCCTTGAAGTTCTGATATGAGATTATTAAAAAAAGTGTCCTGGTCTTCATTAAGGACATAGACATTACAAAGAACAACTTTGTACGCAGCAATAGTTCCTGCTAGAATTATATACCTCCCATTTGTATCCACCAGGTGTGAATGCTTGCAAAAGTTGATTCCTTTGTGAATAAGAATGGAGGTGCCTCTTTTTATGTTGCTTGCACGCATGTGCAAGAAACATAGTGCCATCATCGGAGATTTCGGAGGTGTGTCACCTCCTCCTCCAATTCAGGCAGTGTGCTGGCAGGCGCGGCCCCTGTAAGCCAATGCATTTTGGAGCTGTCTATGACACGCTCCAAAATGCAGTGGCATCTGATTGAAGGGGAGCTACGGCTTGAGTGAGCTAGCGATAAGAAGCTGCTCATGCACAGCTCCCCACCCTGACGTGCATGCCCCGCATGCACTGTACAGCTGACTGGTGCCCAATCCCCGCCGGCTGAGCTGCGCCGTTTCCCCCAGTAGTTGGTGCAGCGTGGTAATCAGTCTCTTTGCCGACGGGGTGCCCAATCCCCGCCGGCTGAACGCTCTCAACGTCCTTGTGCTACGCTGGGAGCCCACCCCAGTGTGGCAAACGGTCCACGACATCTTTTTTTTTTTTACCTGTTAGACAAAAACGGTCCGCGGTCGCCTCCGACCCCCCCACAACCTGCCCCCCCACTGCGCACCCAGCCTCCCCACACCCCCCTCACCCCATACTTACCTCCAGACTCCGGCGCGACGATCTTTGGTGGACCGGGAACATGTCTGCACTCTTCAAAGCCGACCGCGAACTGAGGAAATGCCGGTAAGCTGTATAATGGGCTAGATAGGGGGGTTTCAACTTTATTGCATATCTCAGCCATTTTTGGGAATTTTTGCACCAAATTTTCAACATGGGGTTTTTGGGACCCCTTCTCATGAATGATGTCACTGTCATGGCGTTATTTGGGCCCGAAGGGTGATTTCGCGCAGTGACTGTGCAGTGACTGCGAAATCACCTCTCGGGCCTGAATACCACCATGACAGTGACATCATTCATGAGAAGGGGGCCCAAAACCCCCATGTTGAAAATTTGGTGCCAAAATTCCAAAAAATGACTGTTTTACGAGCGTGCATTGCGCAGTTCCTACGCAGGCTCGTAAGTTCATGAAATTTCAATATTTTCACTCCAGATTTTCAACATTGCCATTTTACCACACCTTCTTATGAGTAGTACAGCTGTCATTTTTCACATCTCACCCAAAATGTGTTTCCACCCATGTAGCGCAGAATGGTGCAGTCGGTGTGCGAAATCAATGTATGGGACAAATTAAGAAAATCACAGTGACACTGTTCATGAGCAGAGGTCTTAAAATGGCTATGTTGAAAATTTGGTGAAAGAATTCCTAAAATGACTGTTTTAATGAAAAAGTGCTAGTTCCCACGACGCCGTAGGTTTGCGAATTTTCATTATTTCCACCCAGATTTTCAACATTGCCATTTTACCACACCTCCTTATGAGCAGTACAGCTGTCATTTTTCACATCCTGCCCAAATGTGTTTCCACCCACATAGCGCACAATGGCGCAGTCGGTGTGCAAACTCAATGTATGGGACACATTAACAAAATCACAGTGACACTGTTCATTACCAGAGGTCTTAAAATGGCTATGTTGAAAATTTGGTGAAAAAAATCCTAAAAATGACTGTTTTACGGACGTGCGTTGCGCAGTTCCTACGCACGCTCGTAAGTTCGTAAATTTTCAATATTTACACTCCAATGACTTCCAAATACCTAAACAGCACATAGAAGCAAGCAACATTCGGCATTGACAAATGCTTGTTTTTTTAAGAGAAGCAGCAGCTTTTTACCTGACCCACCCATGCTCTTTGAAGTTTATCTGCTTCTGATTGTGTCAAGTGTTTTTCCTGCAGGAATGCAATGTCTGCCTTTCTTTTACTGAGATAAGTTAACACCTTTTTCCTTTTTATCAGTGAACCCAGTCCATTGACATTTCATGAGGTAACTTTGTATTGGGCCATTTTACAAGTCTGTGTTGCCAAATGAGGGACAAAGTATAGGACTATGTCAGGCCACAAAATAATTCTTAGGTATGAATAATAATCTCAGTTCTCACTATTGCTAAGTAAGTAAACTGTAATATAATTGTATTACTCTGACGGATATCTGCTTAAACAATAAAAAAAAAACAACAACAACAACAAAAAAAAGACCTTTATTTAATTCTAGTTAAATGACCAAAGTTTACTATTTTCTAATAACAATAGATATATGTGGATAGTACACACAAGGTAAATTATCAAAACAATTTATTTGTATGTATAAGTTACAGAAGAAAAAGAACAAAAACAGTAGTTCCAAATGCAAAGAATCAGTTAGTTTTATACATCAATTTATAAAATTTCAAAGAGCACAAAGAACTGGTAGGTAGATTGAAGCCTACCATGCAACCAGTGTTAGCTACCAGATACAATACCAAGGTAGGACTGGTTTAGAAAACTGACGCTGCTGCCTAGACCAAAGGGAGGTGTGAGCCTTTCCTTGATTATTTAATCCTTATCTACTGTTCAAAAGTTTGCCCAGCATTGTGTTGGTGGATGGCTAACGTGCAATATGCAATAGCATGAGATAGATAAGAAAATCAAAAGTGATGCCACGGCCTCTGGAACTCCACTGACAGAGAGTTGAAAGGTAAGAAAGTAAAGTAGTTTACAGAAATGTGAGGACACAGACTAACTTACAAGTTCAAGTGTATATATCAGGAACAACTAGCATTGTGACAGGAGCCATTATGTGAGGACGCCCCCCACCTTTATAAAGAGTGCACTAGCTACTCAATTAACCTTGAGGCTACTTCAGAACACACCACCCACTTCCTTTGGGGATAAGCTCCTATTACACTGGAACAAATCAGGATAATATTAGATTTGCAGAGCAACTTTTAATCTAATATTCACTGTTCCTTTTGTGGGCAAGCTCTCCCCTGAAGCGCAATAGTTTCCCATAAGCCTCCTTCAGGTCAATTTATTTCCCATAGTGACCACTCTGTATCAACCATTAGACCAGCTTGACTCCAGGGTAGGGTCGACCTTCTAGCATCACATAAACATTGCTAACCATTACACAGTGCAGAGGAGAAGCAAAAGTAATCTGACCGTTAGCATGCAAACAGCTCCAGTAAAACTCTGCATCATCAGAATAAAAATGAATAATAATAATATTTATACATTCTCAAATATGGATTGCACCCCAGCCATCCATTACCAAATTATGACGTTTTTCCGTTTTTTATTAGATAGCTTTAAAGAAATCTACTTTGTAGCAGTTCAAAAAAGCAGCCACTCATTGCATTTTTATTTATTTAAAAGCCTTCTTCAACCTATATAATAGTGCTCAGAAACAGTGTTTTTCCAAACCTGAGCCATTAATGGGAGTCCCTTGGTTAACTCCAAGTCCAGAGTTCTTTTTGCCACCATAAGATCGCTCCTCCATCACCATGGAAGGACATTACCAGAATGACTGCATGCTGTAGGCTGGAGATTTGACTTTATGTATGTATGAGAGTTCTCCTGGAGTTGAGTTCCTGGCGTGTGATGCTTCCAGGGGAACAAATAGACTGCTCGTACCTGTGTCTGCAGTGTCCATTTCCTGCCTCATATCCAGGTCTTGGGAGTTTCTGCTAGGAGTATTGGAGGTACTTTTTCTGCTTCTGCCCCTTTTTTTTGGATTAAAACGTGATTGTGCCAAACAGGGAATGTTAGATGGGCGAGTTGTTTGCCTCGGTTTCCTTTGAATTTCTGCGCCCCAAGAGTGATCAGGATTATCTTGGACTATTTCAGAGTACAGGTGAGGGGTTGAGGCCTGGAGAAGCTGAGGCATAACATTCAGGGTATATCCTGTGGCTCGTGCTGGCTCCTTCAGCTGAGCTTTTTTGTGCATTGCGCGAGGCCTGTGGTTGGAATTTTCAGGTTCACACAGACCTCACACCCCCATTGAAATTTGACAGTTAGACTTTTTCGAGGGAGAGTTCCTCAATAGGGCATCTTTATATTTTTGAATGAACAACCAGGCATCTTTGACTGAGTTATACCTGACAGTTTTTCCCACACTTTCCTGAATCATAAGCACAGCCAGGTATTTGAAGAAATACTGCAGACCCAGCTCCCTCAGTTGAATTTTAATCTCATAAAATTATTTTCTCTTGGTCACCACATCTGCAGAGAAATCTTGAAATATTAAAATACGATTGCCCCTCCAATTCAATGTTTTTTGTTCCCTAGAGACCAGGCAGAGAACACCAGGAGCAAGGAGCTGCTGTTAAAACTAAAATTCTCTACTGGGACTAAAGAACTAGAACTCTACTACTGGGACCTTCAATTTAGGGTAAAAACAACAACAAAAAAAAGTGTGTTTGTCTGAGTTGGCTGACATGAATTGTAACCTGTGCAGTTATTTAGGTGTTTGTCTCAGGTGGCTGAAGGGAATTGTTATCTGTGCCTTAACTAAGTGTAGAAAGATTTGTAAAGTAGGGGAAGTGGCTTAGCTAGAAGGAAGCCACGTTAAAGCCAGATTTAAATACTGCCCCAGATTGCTTCTGCCAGAGAACAGGCAGAGAACACCAGGAGAAAGGAGCTGCTGTTTAAAACTAAACTTCTCTACTGGGACTATTTTGCCCTCCTTCACTCCCCTCCACCCCCCACCCTAAATCAGTTCTACTTTTATAGGCACAGGATTTGACTGACAACAGGAACTTCCTGTTTGGGAGCAGGATGTGAGTGATCACAGAGCCACAAAAGACTCACCATCCTAGAAGGAAAAGAGTAGCTCTCCGTCCCCCCCAGCTGCTGGAGGTCTGACTGAGCAAGTAAGGAGACTACTGAGAAATATAGGAACTTCTTGTCTCAGAACAGGAAGATCAGGAGCTTAAAGGGCACAGAGGCAGTAAGTAAGTAGGGGGAAAAAACAAACAAACAGATAAAAGAGTAAATATTCCAAACAGTTAAGGGGCCAGAAATAAGACATGATGGGAGTGGTGCAGTGCAGTGGCTGTGGAGCAGCAGTCTTCTGGGAGACGTTCTGGAGGATGCAGTGTTGTCCCATCTGTAGGCACCTCTCTGGGCTGAGGAAGGAGGCTGCTCATCTCCAGGCTGAGTTGGCCATGATTTATGGGATCTCTTCTCCCACCCACGGACCACCAGGGCCACTGCCGTTGCCTCAGAGGTTGCCAAGGAAGAAGAGTGCTTGGACCACAGTGGGCTCAGGGAGGGTGAGGGTGGTGGAACAGAGGCACATCCCTCCAGTTGTACCTCTCCACAATTCATATGCGGTTCTGGCAAAGTGTGGTTCCTCTATGGAAGCACCCACAGTGGAGACCAAGGAGGAGAACCTCCACAAAGGAGACCCACAGAAGGGTGGCATGGGACCCCACAAGGGAAGGAAACAACTCCTGGTGGGGGACTCATTGTTAGGAAGGTAGAACTGGGGGAGGAAGGGGAGAGGAAGGTAAGGTGCCTACCTGGTGCCATGGCTTGGAGAGACAGGGAGTGAATCTTCAGGATTGCCAGAGCAGCTGCGCATGGGTGAGACTAGGGTGCTCCACACCATAGGATTCAATCAGTGGTAGAAAAACTGGTACAGAGCTCAGAGATTTGGCTTAATTGGGGACTGGGGGTCCACCTGGAGGGATGCAGCCCTATACTGGTGTGATGGTCTGCATCTGTCCAGGAGGGGAACCAGGATCCTAGGTGATAGGTTTAAATGCTTCACTGGCAAGCATTAGAACTAGCCAAGGGGGGAGGTACTGGAAAGGAGCAGGGAAATCCTAGCCCTCCCCCAAAAGATCAGGGTAGTAAGTGAGGTAAACACCAAGACAGAGGTGTTGATAGGGAGAAGGGCAGGGGCAAATGGAGAAAATGACAGACACAATAAAGACAGGGATGGGGCAAAAAGGGGTAAGGCCAATAAGAAATGGAAGGTAATAAGTACCAATGCCCATAGTCTGGGCAACAAGTTCCCTGAACTGGTGGCCTTGATGGAAGAGGGATGCCTGGATATCATAGCAGTCACAGAAACATGGTACACAGAGAACCATGACTGGGATGTTAACATACCGGGGTACACAACCTACAGGAGAGACAGGAAGGGGAGAAGAGGGGGAGGAGTAGCTCTCTATTTTAGGGAAGGGATAAAAGCAACTGAACAAAAGAGTAAACAGGGAGGAGAAGAGGCACCATGGGTCACCTTAGAGACTGGAAATGGCACCACAATCCGCACAGGGTTTGTATACAAACCCCCATGTCAGGGGGAGGGAATGGACAAGGATATGATAGAAGGCATCCTTAGGATGGCAGAGAAATGGGAGATACTTTTGATGGGGGACCTAATTATGCCGGATGTTAACTGGAGCAACTTTGCTGCAGCCACATCCAAAAGCAGGGCCATTCTCGATGCCCTTCAGGTGGCATGCCTCAGACAGCTAGCTTTGGAACTCACTCACGAGGGAGCAATCTTAGACCATGTACTCCAAACGGGGACAGTGAGAGGATCTCAGATCTAGAAGTGGGTAGCCACCTGGGAACAAGTGACCACCAGTGTGGTTCATGATAAACTCAGCTACAGAGTCAAGCCATACAAAAGTGAGGGTTCTGGACTTCAGGAGGGCTGACTTTGGCACTATGGGAGAGTGCATTAGAAAAGCACTAGCAAACAAGCAGAAGAAGCGGGACAGAGAACTGTACCTGTTAAGACAGAAGGAAGCAGGGAAGGTAGTCAGAATAGCAGAGGCCCAAACTGAGGAAAAGATAGACAACTCAGTTAAGAAGGGGGATAAAACCTTTTATAGGTAGATCAGGGAGCATAGAAAGACAAAGGAAGGGATAGTGAGGCTGAATAGAATGGACGGTGGGTGGGCAGAGAGGGACAGTGAAAAAGCACGGATACTGACTGAATACTTCTGCTCGGTATTCACAAAAGAGGAGGAGGGGGAGGTGCCTAATCCAATTAAGAGAAGCACTCTAGATAGTTGGGTCGATCCCAGTCCTTTCACAGAAGAAAGGGTTCTGAAAGATCTCCTAAAACTGAAGGTGGACAAAGTAATGGGGCCTGATGGAATTCACCCCAGAATTCTAAAAGAATTAAGGGGGGAACTAGTGACACCACTACTACCATTTTTAACAAATCATTCGAGGATAGTGTGGTACCTGAGGACTGGAGGAAGGTTGATGTGATTCCCCTTCACAAAAGTGGGAGCAAGACAGAGGCAGGAAACTAAAGACTTGTCAGCTTGACCTCCGTGGTAGGGAAAGTGATGGAATCACTTCTGAAGGAAAGAATTGTTGAGTGCCTAGAGGCCAGTGGAGCACAGGACCCAAGGCAGCATGGGTTCACAGCGGGAAGGTCATGTCAGACAAATATAATTGATTTCTTTGACTGGGTGACCAAAGTAGTAGACCAGAGAGGGGCTGTGGACGTGGCCTACTTAGACTTTAGTAAAGCATTTGACACAGTCCCACACAAAAGATTAATAGTCAAATTAACCAGCCTGGGAGTGGGTCCCTGGGTGGTAGCCTGGGTAAAACACTGGCTGGACAACAGAACACAGAAGGTAATTATAAATGGAGTCCACTCTGAAGAAAGAGGAGTTACTAGTGGGGTACCGCAGGGTTCAGTTCTGGGTCCAGTCCTTTTTAATGTCTTTATAAGTGACATTGCAGAGGGACTGGAAGGAAAAGTATGCCTCTTTGCAGATGACACAAAGATCTGCAATAGGGTTGATACACAAGGAGGCGTGGAAAGGATGAGAAGGGACTTGACAAGGTTGGAGGAATGGTCAGAAGTATGGCAGCTTAGATTCAATGCAAAGAAGTGCAAAATAATGCACCTGGGAAACAAAAACCCAGGGAAGATTATGCAATGGGGGTAGTAACAACAACAAACATGGAAAGGGACCAGGGGTAATCATATCAGATGGCCTTAAGGTTAGCAAGCAATGGAGAAGGCAATAGGGAGGGCTGGGGGATACTGGGACATATAGGAGAGGCATCACCAGCAGAAAACAGGAAGTTGTTATCCTCTGTACAGACAGTTGGTGAGACCCCATCTGAGTACTGTGTCCAGTTCTGGAGACCCCATCTCCACAAGGACATAGACAGGATGGAGACAGTCCAGAGGAGGGCAACTAAAATGGTGCAGGGTCTGCAAGAGAAGCCATATGAGGAGAGACTAAAGGAGCTTAATATGTATACCCTTGAGGAAAGGAGGAGAGGGGGACATGATAGAAACTTTTAAGTACCTCAGTGGAATCAACAAAGTCCAAGAAGGTAGCATCTTTCAGAAAAAGAGATGTGCAAGAACAAGGGGACACAGTTTGAAGATAGAGGGGGGACGGCTCAGGGGCAATGTGAAGAAGTATTTTTTCACAGAGAGGGTGGTGGATGCATGGAACAGCCTTCCTGAGGAGGTTGTGGGGTCTAAAACTGTGAGAGAATTCAAGAATGCATGAGACAGACATAAGGCAATTTTTGTGAGGGATAGGAAGAAATAGGCTGTTGGTTAAATAGGATCTGCAGTTTATCCTGTAGGTAGGGAAGTAGGCAGACTAGGTGGGCCAAGCGGTCCTTATCTGCCGTCAAAGTCTGTTTCTATGTTTCTAGGTAGAGAGCCTCATGATGTCCTCTTTCACTGACAGTCTTAATAAGTATGCAGTAATGGGTCTAGGTTTCTGATTAAGTAGCTTTGGACCTAACGACCTATGTGCTGTCTTGACCTCTAACTCATATGGCCATTGAAATCCCAGCACATCTGGCAGAAACCCTCATAGAAAAGTTAACATATCAGGAGCCTTGGCTCCTTCAGGAACACCCAGAATTCTTATATTGTTTCTTTTACCTCTATTTTCAAGGTCATCAACTTTTTGTAACAAATAGTTAATTTGTTCAGATTGTTTACTTGTTAACTGTTCAAGATATATCCTGGGAGACTTCAACTTGAATTGGACCCAGGATGCAAACCTGTCCCTAAAAGGACTGCTCCAAGAATCAAGCCTCATTCAGGTCATCTCTGAGCCCACAAGACTGAACCACAAAACCGGTAATCACTCCACCCTTGACTGGGCTATGGTGTCCAACCCCCGCAACATACTGATTGCAGGCACCATGGCTGATGCCATAAGCGATCACTCCCCCATATTCTGCATCTGGAAGAATAAGGCACCCAGGGTCCCACCGCGAATCCTGTCCACACAGGACTACTCCCACTTCTCACCCGAACTATTCACAGACCACCTCAGCAGAATAGATTGGAGTCCGATCAAACTCCTCCTCAATCTGGACATAGCGGCTGCTGCTTCCAGAAAACAGTCATCACCGCAACAAATCTCTTTGCACCCATGAAAAAGCTCCATGCTAAGGGCAGTTGCTATAAATGGATAACCCCTCCATTAAAGGCCCTGATGTTTAACCGTGACAAGCCTTAGAAAAAGTTCAAGCACTCCTCCCTACCAACAGACCTCGTGTATCACAAAACCCTCAGAAATAAGTGTAAACGGGACATAAAAACTGCCAAAATGGAATATGTCACGCGTCTCCAGAAAAGAAACCTAGGGAACCCTAGACTTTTCTGGGCTCACCTAAATGAGCTGTTAAAAGGGAAAGGGAAGTCTGAACCTGATCCCATTGAAGTCAATGGTCAACTGTTAAAAGATGAGTTCCAAATTGCCTCCTCATTCAACTACCACTTCACCAAACTTGAAGCGTACAAGGCTGGTCTACCACCCCCTACACTGACACCAACACGCAGGCACTCCTGAACCTAGGACGCCCATCCTTCCACCTTAGGCTGGTTAAGCCAAAAGAGGTTCGCTCACTACTTATGACCTTAAAAACCTCGGGCTCCGGGGGTCCAGACAGGATTCACCCCAGGCTGCTTAAGGATGGTGCCTCTGTCCTGGCCAGACCCCTATCCTGGCTCTTTAACAGCTCCTTGATGTCCGGCACAGTCCCTGAACAGTGGAAGCAGGCCCACATGGTCCCCATCCACAAGGGAGGCCCCCGAGAGACCATCAGAAATTATAGGCCAATCTCTCTCCTCTGCATCTTATCGAAGCTCCAGGAAAGGCTGATCTATGGACAACTCCGTGACTACCTGGAGGTCCACCACATTCTGGCACCCTCCCAGCATGGCTTCAGGACCAGGCACGGGACTGATACTACCCTTACCAAATTCTCCATGGATGTACTCTGCGACCTGGACAAGAAGTCTCCCACTGGAGCGGTCTTCATAGACCTGACCAAGGCCTTCAACCTGGTTAATCACAACCTGCCCCTAGCCAAGCTGGGCAAAATAGGCCTAGACTGCCATGCTTCAAGGTGGTTCAAAAGCTACTTAACGGTCGCTCCCAAAGGGTAAAATGGAAGGACACAATATCCAACTCACTTCCACTAAATGAGGGGGTGCCTCAAAGGTTGATACTCGGCCCCCTCATCTTTTCCCTGTATACTAACGATCTAAGTGACCACTGCGGTGGGAGCGCTGTCATCCAGTATGCGGATGATACCGACATCTGTCGTTCCACAGCTAACCTGTTGGACCTCAGCTCCTTACTGCAACATGACCTACAATCCCTCCAAGAACTGGCTCGGTGAAAACACAATGGTCCTTAACACGAACAAAACCAAGGCCATGCTGTTTGGTCCCAGATCCCTTGGTGCGGTCAGAAAACCACTCCTACAGCTCACCTCCGCAGCCAGCACCTGCATAGAAGTAGTGCCCACCCTTAGATACCTAGGCCTCACCTTGGACCAGGGTCTCTCCTTTAAGAACCACATGGACCAAGTCACCAAAACTATACATGGTAAATTAGGTACCCTCTTCCGACTAAAAGACCAGCTGGTACCAGAAGCCAGGGTCACCTTCGGCACCAGTGTCCTCCTCCCGACACTCATATACGCTGCCCCAGTCATTCATGAGATGACGAAGACCGAGAAGAACAGACTCCAAGTGCTGTACAACAAGGTGGCGCACTTTGCTTCCCTGGTAAACCCCAGGACTCACCATTGCTATACCCAATCACTACTAAACTGGCCTTCACTGGACGTCCAGCTCCAGTACCCCTTGCTATGCCTAGCATACAAGTTAATCAGCCTGGCTCCTCCTTCCAGTCTCTCTGGATACATCACCATAAAGCCCAATCCCCGGCGCTTCCGCTTTGCAGGACGAACGCTCCTGCTAGTCCCCAAAGTAAGAACCACTGCGGGAGGCAAATCATTCACCCACATGGCTCCCACCCAGTGGAACACACTCCCTCCTGGTGTGCAGGAAGCACCCTCCATTAAAAGTTTCCGCACTAGGCTCAAGGCCCACATGGTTACTACCAGTACCTGCCACTGTTTTGACCCCTGAGATCACTCCCCAGATGTCAATGTTTTCCTGGACCGCACTTGACTCTGGCAGGCCCAGTACTATGTATCAACTTTTTAGCCCCTTAGTCACTTTCTAGGCAGCAAGATTGCATGTTGCTGGGACAACTTGAGTCTCATGCTCACTGCCTGATAACTGCTGTATTGAACTGTATCCTGTCTGTTACCTCATGTATAACATGCTTATCAATTCTCTCTCTGTTCCTTTGTAATTCCCAGGTCGCCCCTGAAAAAGAGACCTCTGGGGCCCAGTGGACTCAGCCGGTCACCAAAATTTAATAAATTTAATAAATAAATAAATAAAATAAGATATCCTACTGTGCTGGTTAATTCAGATAAAGCACCAGTTGTCAATTTTATTTCAAGTAAGTCAATCTGTATGCCAGCTAACATATGTTTAAGTTGAGATATGTCACCTTTACTTGCAATGCTGTCATAAGTAGCACTCAGATTCTCTTCTATGTCATGATTCCATGCCGACAATCTAGGGGAGCAGGGCCTCCCATATGGCATTTTTTGAGTGCCAGGAGTATAAAATTAAACTATAGAAATAAAAATGTATTTCCCAGGTTCACAGAGCCATCAAAGATATTTCAAAAGAATCCGCTATTGTTCCGACTGACTGGCAAATACTCAGGATAAAAAAAAAAAACTAAATTTAGAGCTAAAATCACTGTTTAAAGGAAAAGGTTTCTCAGTGCTCACTCAAGTGTGACCATACCTTTAAGTGCCGGCACGCGACCCCTCGCTGTTATGTATTCTAAGAACCCTAACCTTAGCAGCCTTAACTCCATCCTCCAGGGTAATTTTGAGACCCTTGAATAATGGTTCTTCCTAAACAAACTGGTTCTAAATTACAGAAAAAACTAAGACAATGCTCTTCACAAGCCCACAAATAAAGAAAAAGGTACCCTCTCTTGTCTTCTTCAGTGACCCGGGACATATACTTGAAAAGGTGGAAACCTTTTAAATACCTTGGAGTGATCCTGGACAATGCCTTATCTTTTGCTCCCCACACTGACCACCTTGTGTCCAAGGTAGACAGAAGATTGGGAGCCTTGTACCGTAACTGGGTCAGCCTCACTGCTGATGCTAGATGCCTCATAGTGGCAAGCTCAGTATTACCACTACTTGACTATGGCCTCCCTGTCTATGCAACTGTCTGCTATTCAGTTCTCAGCAGCATAAATACTCTGTTATAAGGCTTGTTACTTTCTGCTTGGGGTTGACAAACACACCCATAATTGCACCCTCTACACCAAAACAAATTAGTTACCCCTATCTAGCAGAATTAAGTTCCAGACATTTCTTCTAACCAAGAAGATGCTATTGGGCCTACCCCCCTTAACTCAATGCTTCTGCCCTGTTGCCAATTTCTACAACACCAGGAGTGCGGCTTGGAATGCCCTTGAACTGTCTTTCCATTCAGCTGCACAAGCATTTATCTGCAGTTAGGGATGCTGGCTGGTTAAATCAGCTGCCTGATACCTTGCTCAGTCCACTTACGTTTGACCAGTTTAAGAGAACACTACAGGCAACCCTAACAGTTCAGTGCAGCTGTAACTGCTAATCACCCTAACGTCTCTCCAGATGTACACCTTGAACTGTGCCAGACTCTGGATCTGAGGCCACGCAGCATTACTATGCTTGTTTTACACTGATTCTGTCTACCTGCCTTATTGTAACATTGCATGCAGTTGAGCTAGCTTATGTACTTGTAGTTGTTCAGCTGTATATTATAGTAGTTTGACTTCATTCCACTGGAACTTGGTTATTGTACTTGTTATTTGCCTTATAATTTCTGATATTGATGTGGAACCTTTGTAAAAGAGGACTTCTGCTCCAAGGTATTCTCCAAAATATTCCAGCCAATCAGTCAATCAATCAATCAATGTACATTCGAGCAAAGCAACTCTCCATGTCTTGGCAGCATATTTCTCAACATGCCGCTGCATCATGGTGATCGCCTTACCTCCAGCAACTACCGCCCGATATCTATCCTTCCCCCACTCTCCAAGGCCCTAGAACACATCATGGCCGACCAACTCACAGAGTACCTCACTAAATATAACCTGCTCTCTGCTGAACAGCGCAGTTTCAGACAGGGCCATAGTACCACCACCTCCCTCCTGGAATTCTCCAGTTTTATAAACTATTCCCTTGACAATGGCAGACTGGCTGGAGCGGTATTCCCGTCTTTCGGATG
Organism: Neoceratodus forsteri; assembly: GCA_016271365.2. Lineage (NCBI taxonomy): Eukaryota > Metazoa > Chordata > Ceratodontiformes > Ceratodontidae > Neoceratodus > Neoceratodus forsteri. The sequence goes on from JADMNL010000028.1 coordinate 150,565,776, forward strand.
AGATGATAAACCAAGGTCCCATCTGCCTGGATTGGTGGTAGTTCAGGTGGCTCTTAAAGATCCCATGGCACTTATCGAAAAGAGTAGGGGAATTGCCCTGGTGTCCTGGCCAAATTTCCCTCATTCACTAAAAATACCACCAACAGCTTAATCTGGTTCAAGGTCAGTTGGCATTCATCTGTATCCCCCTCCACCGGGTCGTGCCTGAAAATAGGCAGGATTTGTCTAGTGCACTTACCCGGTCAACAAAAACTAAATAAATAAAAAAATTAAAATAAATTCCTTGATTTGTCTAAGACATTCGACACCGTGAGCCACTCACTACTCCTCTCCATCCTCACACAACTTGGCCTGTCCCAAGAATCAAAAGCCTGATTTGCTGACTACCTGTCTAACCACACCCAGAAAGTAAAACTCCACACCACCCTCTTGAAACCACTCCCAGTACTCTCTGAGGTTCCTCAGGGTTCCATACTTGGACCACTCCTCTTTAGTCTCTGCCTTAATTCTCTACCCAAGGCCTACTCCAGTAAAATCCTCCTATACGATGCTGTGCTTTACGCATCTCATGCTAACCCTGCCCACCTAGAACTCTCCCTCCAAACTGTCTTCTCTGAGGCTGAGTCCTGGTTCATCAAGCACAAACTGGTGCTCAACCAGAAAAAGTCAAAGGTTCTACTTTTCGCCCATCACCAAAACAAACTCAGACATGCCCCCCTACACATCTGTACTTCCTTCTCACTGCCCCTCGAGCAAGTCCACACATTCAAATACCTGGGAATCACCTTTGACCCTGCCCTCACCTTCCATGACCATATCCACCACCTTTGTACCCCTGTCAACACTCGTATCGGCCTACTGTATCGCCATCGGCACTGCCTCCCCCCAGAAGCCCTCCAACTCACCATAAACTCCTCAGTACTATCAATAATAGACTATGGCATCATCATATATGGGGCTGCTGATAACACCGCCCTGCAAAGAGTCAAAGTGTCTCTTAACAAAGCCTGCCAGCTCACTTTGGGTTGCCTGAGCACCACCCACACCTGCTCTCTATATAACCAAACAAGCTGGCTGGATTTATAGTGACAGACTACAATACCACACCAGCCTGTTAGCCAAAATATATCCACTGGGCTCACTGCCCCCAGCCTTTCACCCTTCATACAACTTGCTCCCCTCACTAGGATCACAAGGAGCTCCCTCAAACCTACCCACCTGGTGCCATGACAAAAAACTTCACTCGGCCTATACTCTTTCTTCTACAGAGCACCCTCCTGGCTTAACTCCCTCCTCTCCACCATTACCATGGAAGTGAAAGTTGGCCAGTTTAAATCGCTCCTCCATTCTCACCTGCTCTCCTCATGCTCCTGCAGCTGCCCCTAACACCCATGCAGCCTGAGAATGGGCTCTGTCCAGCCTGCTTATCCCTCTCACTCCACTACCTTGACAATGGACTCCATCCAGCTCTTGTACACCCACAACCCCCTCTTTCCACTCCTCCTTACTTTCCACTCCTTCTTACATCCCTACATACTAGTCTGACATTGGACTCTGTCTCACTCTGTCCAGCTAGTACACCCACTCCCCCCTCTTTCCCTTCCTCCTTACATCCTAACAACCTCCCGAGCCACACTATAGACCCTGGCTAGGCTACCCCCCCATCTTTCTGATAGTAAGATCTCTGTGCATACAATTCTAGTACCTAATGCTTAACTCCTCCTCCCTTATATACTAGTACAGCTCAACTATTGTACCCTACACATGTATATATTAAGTACTGTAGCAAAATGTTTTTTTACTCCATGCTCGCAATTGACCTGTAACTCACTGTATTGCTATCATACTTTCACATGTATGCATTAATTACTGTACCTAATGTATGTACTTCTTGTTATTTCTAATTGCACCTTGTATCTCAGTGCATTATTTGTCTATCTATTGTAGCATGACATGGAGCCTTTGTATAGGAGGCTCTGACTCAAAGGATTGTATTTCCAATTTTTCCTAAATAAATAAATAAATTACAATAATGTACCTCATTTTACCCCTTGAAATTGCTCTGTCCCACCCCCATACAACATGGAAAAGGTGCTGCCCTCATTGAGAAAGTGCAGTAAACTCAGACATTAAAGCAGAAATTAATGATATTCTATGATTCTGAATATAAATTGAACCTTGAGCAAAGACCCTGGTTTTCACAGTGTTCTCAGCTTTTGTCTCCATGTTTGATGATATGTTCCACATTATGGGAGTCACTGCCCCATGTTTTGAATGTTTGTGTCCCACATTTCAGTCACAAAAGATTTAGAGGTATAATATGATTGAGAGGAAGAGAATATCTGGATGAAATACACAAATTTACCTATTTACAGTTCAATCAATCAATCTTTATTTTACCAGGTGGAACACCATTCAGATGAGCTTATTTACAAGATGGACCTGGGTACAGCATAACAATAAAATACACACAGTAAAAATACAGAGAAAGCGAGCAACAACAACAACAAAAGACTACTAATTGAGCTACATAAGTACATACAACAAATGGGCCTGACTTAGAGGTATTTACATAGTCAGATAAGGCATGGCACAAGATTCAGACAGATTATATACAACATAACCAACCAGAGTACAAAATATACAGTGTTGACAGAGTAGGTGGTGAACTGGAGCTGAATATGAAGGATTTAATGCAGCAGCATGGACAAACGGGGGGGGGAGGGGCAGCAGATAAGAAAGAAAACTAGCAGGAGGCGGGGGAAGGGAACAAGGGGACAAGATGAGGGGGCAGAGATACAGGAATTCTAGTGGTAACAGTTACAGGTCTCCTTAAAATGCCGTAAATACAGGTTCTTAAAAAATGAAAACGTAACAGGAGAGTCAAGTCTCAGTGTTTTCTGAGCATTATTCCCAGAGTACAGGAGAGCATGGCTTATTGCAGACCTACCAAAATGAGTTCTGGCCTTAGGGATGAAGAGGAAGATGTAGGTGAGACTTCTTAGGGGGTAACTATCGGTAGTACAGACGGGCAGTCAATTATGGAATGCGGGAGCTTAAGGGTAATGGTTCTATAGATCCATACTATATCATTTTTGTGTCTCCTGTGACTGAGTGAACTCTAGCCAAGGGAAGAATAGAGAGACAATGATAGATCAAAAATGGGGTACCCATGATAAACCTAAGTGTTTGATGATATAGTGTATCAAGTTTGGAAAGGGTCAAGATTGTGACTTGTCCATACAAGAAGTCTACATAATCCAGTATAGGCATGAAGGTAGTCTGTACAAGTCTTATTTTGGCCTCTAGAGTAAGCAAGTGCTTAATTTGAAAGAATATCCCAAGCCTCTGCTTTAACTTTTTTGATAATTCATAAATGTGAACTGTAAAAGACAATTTAGCGTCATTCCACACACTCAAATATTTGAATTTTTCTACATATTCCAGTGTTTCACCTAATAGTGTCTTGACTAATTACTCAGATGCTATATGAAACATTTATATTTTCGGATAGAATCAATTTGCTATGGTGCTCATGTGATCAATGAATTCCAGTTTTGTGAAGCCTGCACTTATCTGAGTTGCTAATACTAACATTTGTTTTTGCTTATAAAACTTTTTGCATCTCAGGATTGGATCTATATGAGATAATAAACCTTATCCTTCCTGGCCTTTCCGAGAAGGCAGCATCTGCTTGCTGTTAGTAGAGATGCAACGCGTTGTCACTTAGCTATGCGGAGTGACCCATATGAAAGGCTCACTTCGCCTTGTGATTATTACTTCACATTGTCATTCTGCCTTAACACGAAGTAAGGTGAAGTGACAACAATATTGGCAGCCCCCACACACACAGTCACCAGAATTAATGTGCATCCCCAAAGTGCTACTTTCTTGTACCCAGAAATCTCCCCAGTGCTGATGAAGTGAAATGAGAGCACAACAAGAAATGCAAAGTCTCCCAGAATTAATGGTGCACTCAATCATGCATGCAGTGGTCACACACAGTCACCAGAATTAATGTGCATCCCCAAAATGCTACTGTCTTGCATCCAGAAAATTCCCCAGTGCTGACGAAATGCTACTGTCTTGTGTCCAGAAACGTTCCCAGTGCTGACGAAGTGAAATGAGAGCATAACAAGAAATGCAAAGTCTCCTGGAATTAATGGCACACTCAATCATGCACGCAGTGGTCACACACAGTCACCAGAATTAATGTGCATCCCCAAAATGCTACTGTCTTGTATCCAGAAAATTCCCCAGTGCTGATGAAATGCTACTGTCTTGTGTCCAGAAATCCCCCAGTGCTGATGAAGTGAAATGATGGTGTAACAAGAAATGCAAAGTCTCCCAGAATTAATGGCACACTCAGTCGTGCGCGCAATGGTCACACACAGTCACCAGAATTAATGTGCATCCCCAAAATGCTACTGTCTTGTGTCCAGAAACGTCCCCAGTGCTGACAAAATGCTACTGTCTTGTGTCCAGAAAATTCTCCAGTGCTGACTAAATAAAATGAGAGCGTAACAAGAAATGCAAAGTCTCCCAGAATTAATGGCAAACTCAGACATGCATGCAGTGGTCACACACAGTCACCAGAATTAATGTGCATCCCCAAAATGCTACTGTCTTGTGTCCAGAAAATTCACCAGTGCTGACAAAGTGAAATGAGAGTGTAACAAGAAATGCAAAGTCCCCCAGAATTAATGATGCACTGCAAACACACAGACAGATTATGATTATGCTGTGCACTCAAGAGATACATATGAAATTGTACAACGACACCTAACCAGTGCTTACAGCAAGTCACAAATCCAAATCTGGAAAGGAATACCTTTTGCCGGTTGGGGGATTAATGCACGGCAGTAACAATCCACTACCAGTAAAGATACCACAAAGCAGTACAAACAATTCATGAAGGTGCAGTGGATAGCAGGTTCACACTGCTGCAATTACTCTGTGGCACAATAAAAGGTGTCTGATTTAATGGCACTCATTGCACACACTCACACACACACACACACACACACACACACACACACACACACTACAAGTAATGCTTAGCAAATTGAAAACCTTTAGTAATAAAACCAAATGTTTTAAACAAACAAATTATACACTGCTGCACCACAACAATCAGCAAAAAAAATGTCAGGAATTACTGAAAATATTACTGTGTGTACATTAACACAGTTATATAAGAAAAATATTACCAAAACAGAAAGACTGCCTTTTTCTCCCAGTTAATCTACCTACAGCACAAAAATGCCCCTCCCTCAAAGCAAACTTCACAGTACACAGACCGACTGTTCTAAATTAACATTCAAAATCCACACACAAACAATAAACACTCGATGATATGAGCACAGAAGGTTTTCCTACAATCGATGTACTAAATTTTGAGCAAAAGAAATGACTCAAAAAGGCATTTTTAACAGCTTTTAGAGCTTTTGAATTGCAGAGCTCTGAGAGCAAACTGTCTCCAACTACCACTACACACACACTACCAAGGTCAGAACTGAGGCTGTGCAGAACAATCTAGAGCCCATGTGACCTGCAACCCCATGAATCACTGCAGAATTTCATTTGGAGCTCAATTACAAAGCGAAGTGAGGCGAAGTACATTGATTTGAATGTACTTCATCTTAAATTGGTGGAGAAGTGGTTTGGGGAATGTGGAATAATGCATTAATGCAAAGTCATTGATTTCAATGGACTTTGCGTTCCTCATTATGACGCTAAATACTCCGCTTCACATTGCAGAGTACTCCGCGGATTCCGCGTTACTCCGCGAATCACTTCAAGGAATGAATTGGTGCCACTTCGCCCACCACTACTTACAGTGCTGTAACTCACATGCTGTACAGGAAGGAACGTGAATGCCTATGGCGGTACTTCCCTGATGAGCTGAGCCTGTATCATAAAACTCCCCAATTTAAAAACTCTTTTTAATGAGAACAGTGGTGGTGATTGGGTGAAGCCTGGAGACATACTACAAAAAAGGCTTATAACTAGTAAAAAAAGGTATTTTGTGATTCATGACATGATCATGAATCGTGATTTGTAACTGCATTTGTGACCGTGATGATGAAGACTGTGATTTGGTGTGAGATAACCAATATGAAACTATGGGAATGCGAATGCCTACGGCTGTACGTCCCCGATGAGCTTTAGCACAAAACTCCCCAATTTAAAAACTCCTATTAATGAGTACAGTGGTGGGGTGGTGAAGCCTGGAGAGATACTACAAAACAAGATTACAATACATCCAAATAACTAGTAAAAAAATTAATTTTGTGATTCGTGACGTGATCGTGAATCATGACTGCATTTGTGACCATGATGATGAAGAATGTGATTTGTATCATGAGTGACTCGTGATGATGGCGCTGACTTAAAAATGCATATTAATGAGTATAGTGTTCATGCAGAGATATGCACCCCATCAGTCCAGTACTCTGAAGGGAAGCCAAATAAACAACTGTGACTTAAGTTACAGATGGAAATTGGGTCCTAAAAAGATGCAAATGCACAGACAGATTAAGATTGTGCTGCACACTGCAAAGATGCAGATGCAAAGGCACAACACCTAACCAGTGTTCACCATCAGAAATTCAAATCTGGAAAAGAATACCTCTGCTGGTTGAGGCGGGCTGCGGGGGGGTGCAGTTTACTGCAGTAACAGTCACTCTAGTACAGTACCAGTAAAGATACCACAAAGAAGTACAAAACTCATGCAGCTGCAGTGGATAGCAGGTTCACATTGCTGCATTTACTATGTGGCACAATAAAAGATGTCTGATTTGATGACACACGTCTCTCACACGCACACACACACACACGCACACACACACACACTAAGTAATGCGTAGCAAATTGAAAACTTCAGTAATATAACCACGTATTTTAAACAAACTAAAATTATGCACTGCTGCATCACAACAATCAGCAAAAAAATGTCAAGTATTATTGAAAATATTACTGTGTGTATATTAACACAGTTATACAAGAAAAATATCACCAAAACAGAAAGAACTGTCTTTTTCTCCAAGTTAATCTACCTACACCAGATATACACCCCTCCCCCCAAAGCACACTTCCAGTGTCTATTAGTACACAGACTGAATGTTGTACATTAACATTCAAAATCCACACACAAACAATAAACGCTCAATGATATGAGCACAGGAGGGTTTCCTACAATCGATGAATTAAAGTTTAAGCAAAAAAATTACTCAAAAAGGCTTTTTTAACAGCTTTTAGAAGGTTTGAATTGCAGAGAACTCTCACAGCAGACTGTCTCCTGCAGCTTCCTACACACACTACCCCGAACTGAGGCTGTGCATAACAATCTAGAGCCCATGTGACCTGAAATCCCATGAATCACTGCAAAATTCGCCTTTGGAGCTTAAAACAAGGCAAAGTGAGGCGAAGTGCATTGTTTTCAATGTACTTCGCCTTACATTTGTAGAGTAGTGGCTTGGGGAAGGCAGAGTAAGGTGAAATCATTGCTGTCAATGGACTTCACGTTGCCCATAATGATGCGAAGTACTCTGCTTCACATTGCGGAGCACTTCGCAAATTTGCCTTGACTCTGCAAATCACTTCAAGGAGCGAATTGAGCCCAATTCGCCCACCACTAGTTGTTAGTGAACAGGAACTCTCCCTTGTTTTTACTAATCATACCAAGCTTTTGTATGATTTTCCAAACCATATAGGAAGAAATGTTGCTAAACCAGTACAATCACTAAAGGTCATATATATATATATATATATATAGAGTTCAAAGAAATACAAAATCACATATACACCCTAATGCAAAGCATCATGGGATGTATATTCAAATCACCATAAAAATATAATGGTAATTTGCATGTGCATACCATGACACTTAGCATGACAGGGGTATGTGTGATTTTATATTTCTTTGAAACTTAGCTCTATTGCCATGCCCTTTTTGAGGAACCCCAGCCTCAATGCATTTAGAAAGGGTTGACCTGCTCAGCTTAGAATTACAGAAAGGATCCCCACAGTTGAGGTCCAACAGTACTGCCAGCTCCAGAGATACTCATTTCAACACACTACCTTTTTATCTGATTGGCTCAAGCAGTAGAGGAATAGGAATGCATTTCCCTTTCCTGCAATTACACATAGTCCCATGTGGACCGATTTTCATTAAAACAAGGCTTTGTCTGTCTTATTAATGCATGTTGGATGTGGGACTATTGGGCGGGGGTGTCAAAACATTGATGTAATTGTAGAAGAATGCTAGCTAGTCAACCTGCTGCATCCAGCGGCCGTGGCTGGATATGCCAGCTGGCTGCGCACCCTCCTCGGCCTGCCTTAAGTTATCCTGCACCTGGGAGTCCCTAATTGTGTGATCAACCTGCTGTATCCTGCAGCTGTGGCTGGATAAGCCAGCCGACTGTGCAACCCCCTCGGCCCGCCTCAAGTTATCCTGCACCTGGTTGCCCCTGACAGGGCAGTCAACCTGCTGGATCCCACAGCCGTGGCTGGACAAGCCAGCTGGCAGCACACCCTCCTCAGCACATCTCAAGCTATCCTGTGCTTGGGGGCCCCTGACCAGGCAGTCAACCTGCTGCATCCCGCAGCCATGGCTGGATAAGCCAGCTGGCCATGCACCCTCCTGAGCTTGCTTCAAGCTATTCTGCACCTGGGAGCACCTGACCAGGTGGTCAACCTGCTGCATCCCATGGCCGTGGCTGGATAAGCCAGCCAGCCACGCACCCTCCTCGGCCTGCCTCAAGCTATCCTGCACCTGGGGGCCCCTGACAGGTTAGTCAACCTGCTGCATCCCGCAGCTGTGGCTGGATAAGCCAGCTGGCAGTGCACCCTCCTCGGCCCACCTCAAGCTATCCTATGCTTGGGGGCCCCTGACCGGGCAGTCAACCTGTTGCATGCCACAGCCATGGCTGGATAAACCAGCCGGCCATGCACCCACCTGAGCTTGCCTCAAGCTATTCTGCTCTTGAGAGCCCCTGACCAGGTGGTCAACCTGCTGCATCCCATGGCCGTGGCTGGATAAGACAGCCAGCCACGCACTCTCCTTGGCCCGCCTCAAGCTATCCTGTGCCTGGAAGCCCCCGACTGGGCAGTCAACCTGCCGCATCCCACAGCTGTGGTTGGATGAGCCAGCCAGTTGCACACCCTCCTCGGCCCACCTCAAGCTATCCTGCACCTGGGTAAGCCTGCCATATTCACCAGGGACTCGAATTTGGGACTCTGATTTGCAACGGCACTGCCCTGCCATTATCTGATTGGCTGCTGCCTTACGGCTTTTACTTTGATTGGCCCACTGTATTTCTCCAGCTTTCTACAGCTTTTTCTATCTCCGTCTTCTCTCTCCTTAAGTGCTAACTGCTGATAAATGTATTTTTTTAATCTTTGAAATGCTTGTACTGCATTTCTGTTGAAGTGTGTGTTAGTTTTGGGGGGGAAACTGTGTTAATTATTGGGAACTTGGAAACTATGATTGTGCAACTTGATCTGTATTTTCTCCTGGCACTACTTCATCTCATCTCCCCTAGCCTGCCTCCCCCCTCCCTCTTGGCTTTTCAGCTCTCTCTCTCATTTAATTTCTAAGTGGTGCCTGAACTAACAGTTTTCATTCTTGTTGCCTGGCTGCCTATCCCCTCTCACCTTGCTCACTATCCACCTCCTTTGTCCTCTTTTGTCTGTCCCCCCACCCCCCAAATTAGTTAATTCGTCTGCTTTTGTCCCTGTGCCCTTTATTTCCAACCAACTCCTAGCTCTCCTTCTCTCACCAGGAGCCCCTGGCTGGGCGGTTAACCTGCTGCATCCCGTGGCCTTGGCTGGATAAGCCAGCCAGTTGTACACCCTCCTCAGTCTGCCTCAAGCTATCCTGCGCCTGGGTAAGCCTGCCACATTCACCGGGAACTTGAATTTGGGACTCTGATTGGCCGCGGCACTGCCCTGCCGTTACCTGATTGGCTGCTGCCTTACGGCTTTTACTTTGATTGACCTGCTGTATTTCTCCAGCTTTCTACAGCTTTCTCTATCACTGGCTCCTCTCTCCCTAAGTGCTAACTGCTGATTAATGTATTTTCTCCCGCCTACCCACCATGACCCCAGTGTCTATTAAATACACTTCTGGCCCCACCCTGTCCTTCTCCATTGGCTGGTGCTATCTAACCTTGTCATCTAGCTGTAGAAAGCTGACTCCTTCTGTGTTGTTACATTATCCTTACTCATGTCTGACTTCTGTTTCTATACTGTTTGTATTTGCCTTTTCTCCTATTTAAAGTGTTGATCTCCTGTTCCTTCCTCTAGGACTGCTCCTTTGTGAATTCTTCTCCTGCTGTACCTCCCTCAAGATCCCCTTCTGTGTCCAGGACTTACTGTGTTCTGACCTCTATATATGGCCCTCCTAGTTATGTTCCTTAGTCATACCTTTCTTCATGACCCCTTTCCCTGCTGTCTGCTACTCCTGCCTTGACTCCTATCTCTTTGTCAGGAGTTTTTCCTCCTCTGTACACTAGTGGCCCTTTCATCCTCTGCCTCACCTTATCTACTTTCCTGAACTTTTTTTCTGTGTGCCTCTGTCATGGGTAACCTCTGTTGGCCTATCTCTCTCTGTCCTGCCTTCTTTTTGTCTGTTGCCGTGCTTATCAGTTTATTGCTGCTACCTTAAACTACCCATCTAACAGTACCCCCCCTTGTCACATCTAGACATAATCCTCTTGTATACTCCTATATATTCCATGTCTTCCTAAGTCTGACACTGCTGTCCTTGGACTCTGGCTTCACAAAAGTCTACATATACTCTATGTTACAGTAACCCTTGAAATGCTCTCCTCCTGTGCCTCGTCCTGGGTCCTTCTATTCATCCACCTCCTTCTAGCCCAGGTCAGAGACATTGAGCCTAATCCTGGGACCACTTACTCTACCTCTGTCCACACCACCCCTAGTACTGCTATACCCATAATAAAAGGCCTAAAAGTTGCATATAAGAATGCTTGTAGCCTCCGTCCAAAAAAACAGCATGAGGTTCTACTACCCAGGCATAACTGTTTCAGAAAAGATAGGTTGGGAAAGAGGGGTTGAGGTGTCCTTATCTACTCTAGATCTGATTTTGATGTTGTTGCACTCCCTGATCTTGACCCGGGCTTGTCTAATGCTGAATCTCTTTTCATCACCCTAACCCTTGGAAATATCAAGAAACTTACCATTGGGTGTGTATATCTGCCCCCTGACAAGGCCTCCCTAGGTCTGCCCCCCCATCCTCCATAGCTAACCTCCCCTGCCATGGCCTTATACTTTGTGGTGACTTTAATATAGACTGGCTCCACCCTGATGCAGACAAATCATGTGCATTCCTTGCTGATTTCAACCTTGCTCAACTCCTTAAGGATCCATCGTGTCTTAACATCAAATCTGGAAAACATACCCTACTTGATTGGGTGATCACTAATTGCCCTCATAAGATCAAAGCCATGGATGCCCTTTCTGACTGTATAAGTGGCCATTCTCCTACCTTCTGTGTTTGAAGAAACAGTTGCCCAACCCCCATCCCAATATCTCCCTGGTTCGGGACCTGTCTAGGTTCAACATAAACAGTTTTATTACCTCCATTAATGACACTGACTGGCACCCCATTAAAACATTGCCTGACATTAATATGGCCTTGGATTTCTTTATATCTACTTTCACTAGAATTATTAACAACCATGCCCCCCAGAACAAATGTAGGTCCAAGGGTGTCAAGGGTCCTTGGCTCACTAAGGAAATCAGGACACTTATGACCCTCCATGACAAAGTGTGGCGGACCTATAAGATGAGTGGACTCCCTTCAGACTGGCAAGTCTATAGACAATCCAGAAACAAGTGTAAAAATTCCCTCATTAAAGCAAAACACCGCCATTTCAAATCTCTACCTTTGCAAACCCTAAAGAATTCTGGAGGCAAGTTAATTCCTTGGTAAAAGGGAAGACTGCAGAAATCCCAAGCTCTGTCACTGCCAGTGGCACCACCTTTGCTGACTCTGTGTCTGTCACGGCTGGATTTAATAATTTCTTTACTGATCTACACAAATGTACCTTGCTCTTCCATAACTCCTCTTCTACCCCTCCAACCCAACCCAGTCCCCGCTTAGCTCCACAGGGGATTGACCTGCCTTCCACCTGAAACTGGCCTCCCTTAAAGAGGCGCAGAAGCTTCTTTCTAACTTTAAAACAGAGAGCTCCCCTGGCCATGATTCTCTTGAGCCAACATTTCTTAAGCTGGGTGCTCCAGCCCTTGCTCGCCCTGTCTGTTCCAGATAAATGGAAGGTGGTGGTAGTCATTCTGGTGCATAAGGGGTCCTAATACTGTTGCTGAAAACTTTTGACCCATATCCATACTCTGTTTGTTGGCTAAAATTCAAGAGCGTATAGTGTATAACCACCTTCAGGACTACCTGGAACATCACAATTTACTATCCCTGTATCAGCATGGTTTCAGAAGGAATCACAGTACCCTTGCTGCCCTGATAAAAGTGACCACGAACATCTACCAGGCTATGGATCAAGGTTATGCCACAGGTGCCATCTTCATCGACCTCACTAGAGCGTTTGACCTGGTGGATCATGGTCTTCTACTCCATCAGCTTCATGTCCTAGGTCTGGGCTCCAGTGCTCTGAATTGGGTCAAAAGTTATATGTCCAGCCATTCCCAAAGAGTCAAGTGGGCTGGTTCTGCCTCAGATCTAAAGCCCATAATTCATGGTGTTCTGCAAGGCTCCATTCTGGGTCCAGTGTTGTTTCACTTTTTATCAATGACCTACTCAGTTTCTGTGGAAGGGCGTCTGAACACCTCTATGCAGATGATGCTATCATCTATCGCTCCTCTCCAGATATTGATCTGATTAATAAAGAACTTGCCTCTGACTTTGCTTCTCTTGAGAGCTGGTTCAGCTGCAATCATCTTGTTCTTAATACAAAAAAAATGAAATGTATGTTGTTCACCCAATGACCCACCTCCAAGCACATTCTCCCCCCTCTTAGGATAACCTCTTTCAATGGTGACACCCTTAAGTCTGTACATTCCTTTAAATACCTGAGCATCACCTTAGACTCCGTAATCTCTCTTAACACATATCTCTGTCATCGCAAAATCTCTGAACCAGAAACTAGGACTCCTCTATTGGATCCGTCCATTCCTTACCTCTGCATCCTGTCTTAAGATTGCTTCGTTATCCCTTCTTACTCTCCTAACTTATGGTACTCCTTTACTGCTCTCAACTAATTTCTCCTCCCTGTCTCTCTTATCCCAGGCTTACCATAGGTTGGGAAGGTTTGCCTTAGGGGCTCATGCCTGCTCTCACCTCTGTGATGTCCTCTCCTCTCCTGTCCTCGCTGGGCTGGTTACCTTATGAAGCTAAATTAAGATATTCCTCTCTGAGTTTTATGTACAGACTTGTCAACAAATTCATGCCTCCCTGCTTTAGTGAAATAATACGTCTGCATCAAGCCCCACATGCCCTCCAATCTGCTTCATTCTTCCTTCTCATGAAACCAAAACTACGCCTAGCCACTGCTCATAGATCTTTTGTGTTTGCGACTGTGTCTGACTGGAACTCCCTTCCTCCCTCTGTCTGTCCTGTCCTGTCTTGTTCCTCCCTCTCTATGTTCCAATCTCAACTGTTTGCCTCTCTCTCAGCCTCTGTTTCTTGCTCCTGCTTCTGCCGTTGACACATCTCTATACTCCTTATTTTCCAGTCCCACGCCTGCCTTACCTCTAACCTAGCTACTATCCCCACCCTCTGCCCCATCCTCTTTTTTTCTTCTGCTTTTCTGGCTTCTCCTCCACCCTTGTACACATTAGCCTTAGTTTCTAATGTATGTGCCCTGTAAATATGTTTATAGATGTATATATTCCATGCTTTGACATTTTGTTGTATATATTCTTATGCTATTCTATTTTTACTACCTGTGTTTTTGCTCTTCTGTAACATTACACTGCCTCTGTAAAACTTTTTTTTTGACCCCAGGTCAACCCTGAAAAAGGTACTGTTATTGTCTCAGTGGACTTACCCAGTCACTAAAACTCAAATAAATAAATAAATAGTCACTGATATATAGCGGGGTGGTTCTGCGTGTGCTGATCAATTAATTAAGTTGAACAGAAAAACAGATTTACGGGGAAAGCAGAAAAAGAAAGCACAGCAAAGCACTTTCATCAGCATAACAAAGTGCATCTCTCTGATTTTGCTCGGGTGTTTCTGCCTGACATGTTCCCAAGTTACTGTGATTCCAGAGAACATTGACAACAATAATAATGCTGCGGAGTAACACCTGACTCTGCAAATGTGAAATGCAAAAAGAATTACATTAGCTGAAGGAATGGTTTGATGGCTTGCAGGAGGAGCTGAGGAAAATGAAAAGTGATTCTCAGAGTTTTCCCTGACAAAGGAAGAGTTACTGATGAAGGTGGGGCTGGGATGGAGACAATACAAACCTTGGGCCATGTCAGTAATGTGTGCTTGTGAGTTTTATAGTGAATTTGTTATGCTTCAGAAGCGACAGAGTGTAAATTCATTAAAATGAGGACTTACCTGCTCCGATGGAGTATGGGAATCCTTAGGACATGGGGAACTGTGTAGGGAGCTGAAATGCAAGCTACGTGGAAGTTGACACACAAAGGGTCGGAAGTCCTAAAGGAAAATTAGAGAGTTAAATAACAAAGATACCATATATATATATATATATATATATATATATAGTTTTTACTTGACCAGGTAATCATGCTAGACAAACAGATGCCCATTTTCAGGTTCAACCTGAGAGATTACAAAGTAGAAAAATTGAGGCAAACAGTGATCTGTGTAGGCATACAGAATATAGAGAGAAGTTCAAGTACAGAGGAATCAATTAAAACAAATCAAAACAATTGAATTAAAGGAACAAGGAGTTACACCATTACAAACACCAAACGCTTATCTGATAAGTAGACAGCTGAGCCCAGCTATTCAGAAATAGGTGCAAGCCATGCCTGCGTCTGACCTAGCGGTTGCTGTATTCAGTTGGAGCAGACCAGCACTATCCGACTGAATATCGGCTCTTGTCGGTATACTGCCTTGATGTGGACCTGAGCTGTATCTAGCCCACAGGGAATTGTGGCCTGGAACCAGACAGTGCCAGAAGCCATGTTGGCTATTTTCAGCTGCACCATGTAAACGAGCCCATTGGGCATGCAAGGGGCTTGGAGGCCATTAGCATGTCCGTTATGAGCTCGTTTGCATGGTGCGTGGAGGCCCTTTTGTGCCCATCCAGTGAGTGTTACACATATCATCATGGGTGTGTAGCCATCCAGGAGCACCTTACTCTTTCTCCAGTGTGCAATCTGGTGCTGCACAGATAATTACATTTTCAATAGGCCTGGGTTCAAGTCCCAACTAAGGCACTTATTTCTTTCTCTGTTTTGTTTGTATCTGTTCCATAAATGTGCACACCACACTCTTGTGATTGAAAATGCAATTATCTGTGTAGCACCAGGTTTTGCACTGGAGAAAGAGCAAGGTGCTCCTGGACAGCCCAGGTTCCAGTTGCCTTGGTGGCACAACTGGCAGCACAACCAGAATGGTATTCCAGGTGGCCTGGGTTCCAGTGCCAGCTTAGACACTTATTTCTTTTTCTCTTCTGTTTGTTAATATCTTATACATGTATCTCTGGTGTCTAGTAGTACCCCAACAGCCCCAGTCACCAATTCATTGTCTTATATAAGCATCCCTGGTGACTAGTAACATCCCCCACTCCCAATCATCCATTACATATAGGTTCTACAAATCCCTGATGTCTAGTGGCACCCCGACCCCCTGATCACCTGTTCTGTAATACAACACATATCCCTGCTGTCTAGCGGCATTCCCCTTCAGCAACCATTCCATATAGCAGCACCATTCCCCGGTGTCTAATGGCACCACCACTCATCAGTCTCCCTGGCCATGTATCCTATAATACCCCTGGTCCCCAGTGGTACCCCCACCCCACCCCCTGAAGGCTGGTCATCAAACAGACCAGTGAACATTGGTGGTCCAGCAGCTCCCCCAAGCAACCCAGCCCACACCTGGAATACCACCCATCCAACTTCCCCATACCAGTTAATATGGGGACATACATTAGTTCCTGACATGGCGAATGATACAGCCCTCCTTTCACCTTCTTGGCCAGCTGCCGTATGTGTTGACAGTGAGTTCACGTACAGTATACAGTATATTGTATGTGTACTAACTATCAGCTCATATGGCAGCTGGCCAAAGAGGTTAAAGGTCTGTGCTTGCCACCATATCGGGACTCCAAACTCATCCCCAGATTGATTGGTAAGGAGGGTGGCTGGATGGGTGGTGTTCTGGGTGTGGGTGGGGAGGGTAGGGAGCTGCTGGACCACCAATGTTCATCCATCTGTTTGACGACTGGCCTTTTGAGGTGAGCAGGGGTACCACTGCGTGCCAGGGATATTATAAGGTAAATGGGCCAGGAGGTTGGCTAGTGGGGGTACTGCTAGACAACAGAGGGTGGTGCCGATGTATGTAACAGATGTTGGGGGGTGAGGATGCCACTAGACACTAGTGATGTGTGTTGGCATATGATATGGGTGATTGGGGTATGGGGTGCCACTAGACACCAAGAAGTTGTATCAGGGGTGCCACTGGACACCAGGGAGTTGTAGAACTTATACAGAATGGGTGATCATGGGGTGGGGGGGTGCTATTGCACACTAGGGCCTGCATCCTTGCAGGCATGCTGGTGATTGGGGGTAGGTGGCTGCAATACACCTGTCCCACCAATGGTGTAGTGGGGGTGTGGGCATAGCGCCTGGTTAAGATGAGGTTTTTGGAAGCAGTAAATAGCATTGCTATGGGTACTGTTTAGCACCATCGCAAACCTTTAAACATGCCACTGTGCCCATATACAGGAGGGGACTCCCTCATTTTCATGGGTGCAGTGTTTTATTAGCACCTGGGCACTACTGGGTTTAGCGTATGCTACTGGGGCCTCTGATTATAGACTCTACCCAAAAAAAATTGACATGGCAAGTTTCCTCGAAGACTTGGCTGCCTATGTAAGGGTCTGAGTATACTTGCTCACCACACTAAAAGGAATGGCGGCCACAGCAAGGTTTTGACAGAAAGAGTGTTTGGTGAGTATGAAACTAACCATTAGACCATTTGATAAAACAGAACTTTTTGAACATTTTCACCAGGTCTGAATAGTGTCTAATTTCATTTACAAATACTTCTTCTACCCTAGAGACAAGGGTGAGCTCTGCAAGAGAATATTATCCTAAATGACCTGCACACAGCACGTTTGGTAAAATTGAAAGACTCAGGCCAGCAAACAGTTTTACACATATTTGGTCCCAGTTTGGAGGAGAGTAGAATGTCTCAGTATAGCATATTTAAATCAGTTAGCTCTGAAATCATACAGTTTGGGACGTATTTCTTTTGTAGTGTGAAAACACTATGAAGATGTCAGTGACTGTAGAATTATACAATGGCAAGAAATAATGCTGGTCTCTGATTGGTCAGTCTGGAACTGGACCTGTGATGTTATCCCAGCACAACATCACGGGTCTAGTCTCAGCCTCACTTTGAACCTGTAGATGACCTCTTGGACCATTAGGACATACTCTTTTTCAATATCTTCTCTTAAGAAACAAAAATATTCTTCCACACTAACAAAAACATTCTTTAACTGCTTTTTTTTATTTTGTATTACAACAAGCCATTGTATAATAGCAATAATGCCCTCCGGGGTGTTTGTTTGTGCTGGGATAACATCATGCTTCAGGTTTTGGATGCACTCGGCCTGCGGCCTTGTGCCCAACCACCTGAGGCGTTACGTTATCCCAGCACAACACACACCCTATTGGGCATTATTGCTTAAATCTATATTAGTTTCCTTTCTAAAATATTTATGTCCTTTTAATATGGAGTGAAAATAGAAACTATTAGAACATGTGTAAGAGTTTATTCCCGAGTTCACAGTATGCTTATTTAAGGAGAAGGGATCCTTAAACATATTAAATGAATGTTTGAATCTCGTCATAATCTGGTGATTTATGAATTCTCATATACATGTTTTTGTAGTTGTATTGCAACAGAAACAATGAGCTAAGGAAAATTCCCATTGTATTATCTACCTGAATAATGAGCATTTCATAGACGCAAGAGTGATCCACTTGTAAGTCTAGTGTACACATGATATTTAATGCTTTTGATTTTGTTACATTCAAATATTTTCAGACACAATTGATTATGTACTTAGAACAATCTTTCAATTTATGTTTATGTTTTAGATAATATTTTTCATAATTAAGCCATATTTCTGAAGAAGTAAGCATGGGTTACAAAACATTAAAAATGTAAAATACTCTATGACTTCATAATTAAAATGATTTGGTGGGTGAGTGAGATGGTCCATTTGCTTGCATTCTTAATGAAATTCAGATTAATACTGCCTCCCCATTGGTGAAAAAGTTTATAATTGTTCATAAGATCCCAGTTCCAGGGGTTTATGGATTTTTCGATTGATCACTTTATCTCTAACCAGCTAAGGCATGTATTTTTTGCTTGAATGTGGCTCCTAATCCTTAGTGCTTTCTTTTAATGTATTGTTAATGTGACTCTCAAATGACAACAAGGATCAAACCGGACCCCAAATACTTACGTAACATTGCTTATGCTGGGTTTATGTTGGACCGTTCTTGGTGAGCCCACTCAGAGTGCACCTCAAACAGAAGGTAAGGCTTAAATAACATAAATGAACCAATCTAAAACATCCATTGCTAAAGCCAAACACTATCAACAGCTCCAAACTACTATACTTAAATCACCAAGAAGGCCTTCAGGTTGTTTTCTCTTAAAGTCCTATTGTAAGGTGCCAAAAGCATTCTCAAATAATCTACGCAGGCTCATTACCGAAGCATGTATGGATGACAGAATTTGCCAAAGCCATTTAGATTTATTCCCATAACATTATGGGTTGGGAAGAATGGCAGAATTTTGTGTTATTAAAAACATATCAAGATCAGTGGGCACAATGTCCAAGAATATTGTATAGTCACTATTCTCTGACAATTGGTCAGATGGAGGAGGGTTGTATGATGCATGTGTTGAAGCCTCATAGCTCACAGCAGGTACAGAAGGAATCCACTGAAAGAACTGTACCAGTTTGTATCATCATAAATTTGCCTGTTTTCATGCAGGCGAATGTAGACATTGTCTCCCACTTCCAGCTGCATGATGGCCATGTTGGTGCTGCTGTCGTGGATGTCACTGTTGTCACTGTCCCAGTAGGAGATCACTTTGACATTGTTTTTCATCAGGCTTGCAAACAGAGGGTTAGAATTGGAATTCTTAAATACTGTGAAGCTGAAGTAGTAAACTCCCTTCTCCTGAGCTGTGAAGATCCCTGTGATAAAAAAACAAACAAACAAGAAATGTACCTCTTTCAGTAAACATTTAATGAAATCAAAGTGCATTTTATTGCAGCCATATAAGGGCCCAGTTGAAGGTCTTACAAAAGATAGAGGCATTAACCAAACCTCGAATTGAATTATTCCATGAAGTCCAAACAAAAAGAAAAATGAAACGTTCTTCAGAATTAGCTTTAGTTAAACATTGTGTGAAATGCAGAATTCTGCTTCGGAATTGCTTTTCAAAATTTTTCACTAAATTCCACAGAATTCTAGAACTCTTTTAATATAAAGCCCAGATCAGTTTTCCGCAGTTTCTGTAAACCACAGATTCCTTTTCCATAGTTTGCAGAACCCTAATCCTTGGATACATTAATTCACAGTTTATGTACCCTGTGAAATATTAATCTGTGGTTTAAATACCGCTTTTGGAATTCCTGAGTTCTGCTTCCCTTAGAATTCCACCGAATTTCCGAAATTCTGCTGAATTTCTGTCTGAGGCAGACTCAGAAAATCCCACACATCTCTAGGTACTGCAGCACCTTTCCTCAAGCTGGGATGGCTGCAAGCATCAGCCTGCAAGTTCAGTGCCCATGCTGTTCCGTGATTGGCAAGTAGGGGGCATACAAACACCAGGTGGCCCGCATCCTCTCTCCCTAGGGGCAGAGTACCGGAGCTGAGTACCTTACCTCAGGGCTCAGTAGGTTGCATGCCTAGGCCATCCTTAAAGATAGGAAAACAAGCTGGCCCATCAGGAAATTATTAGAGCTAGCATTCGGAATGCCAGTCACCTGAGTTCAGGACACTGCTCGGGTCACTGGTGGCTGATTGGGGGAGGAGGATTGAACATTCCCGAGGACACTCTCCTCCTCTGGGGAGGGAGGGAGCAATGCCATCCATGCTGAGATTCTGCCACCTGGATGGCCACAGGTGGCAGTGCAGCAAGGGTGCCAAGTGAGAAGCAGAAAACACTGGTCATGGACCCGTACTGCAGATGCACTGCATGGGCATGTGCATTGGTCCCCCTCATGTGCCAATGTCTTCCAGGGGGACTAAGTGGAGAAAAAGGAAAGTGGCCCTGGTGCTGACTTCCCTCAGGCACCCTGATATATCCCTGCTCCCTCACCTACCTCCTGATGTCATGCCCATTCAGGGGAAAACTCCCTTCAGCCCTTTCCCCACCCAAGGGGTAAACCAAGACAGCATGGTGGATGGCAGGTGCAGATAGGTGCGGGCTAAAGAATAGGTACAGGGGTGCTCCTGGGAGGCAGCACCAAAGACAGAGGGACATATAATATTAAAAAAAAGATAGGCAAATGGGGCTGTTGCGTACAGGTGCTAGATATGAGGGGGTGGCAACACCTGGGGTGCCAGTGATGAAGGGGTGCCAAAGCCTAAGGGATGCCAGTTATGAGTGGGTACCAAATGTATTACAATGTACATCTCAGGGCCAGAAAAATGATCAGGGGTACAGGGCACAAGAGCTAGAAAGAGAGAGGTGGAGACCCTCCTTTAAAATGTTCAACCTGGAGAAAAGGAGGCTGACAGGAACATGATCTCTGGCTTCTGCATACTTAAAGGGACACTGTCAGTATTGTACTGTAGCATTCTTACATTTAAGACCAGTTTGTTTCTAATGTTATTTAAGTATCCTGTTTGCAATATTGGTCTTAAATATGTTATAATTTACTTATGTTGTCCTTTTCAATAAAAAATAAAATTTTGCAAGGACTAAGATCATGCTTGCCAGCTTGTCCCCACTAATGCTGCTGGATTCCTTTTCAAGTTATAGTAGATCCTCAGCATAACTGAAATGTTGTCAACATGTAGACATGTATGTGGATGTGGTGGTACCAGGGTATAAGATATTGCACAGAGATAGAGTAATCGCTGAAGGGTGGGGGCACTGTATGTAAGAGAAGGACTGAAGTGTGTTCGTGAGGAGGGGGAGGAAGATAGTACAGAGTCGTTATGGATTTATGGATGCAAATCCAGGATTTCAAGAATAGGACTCTCAGGATGGGAGTAGTGTACAGGCCACCATCTCAGACAGAGGAGTTTGACAGGGAACTAGTGGGACAGATCAGAAGGGCCTGCAGAAAGTGTAGCACGGTGATTGTGGGTGACTTCAACCTGCCGGTAGTGGATTGGAGTACCCCAGCCACCACGAATAGAAGGGAGCAGATACTTCTGGACACGTTCCGGGATAGCTTCCTAATGCAAATGGTCAGTGAGCCAACCAGGTTAGGGAACACCCTAGACCTCGTGATGGCAAATGGGGAGTTTGTAAGGGAGCTGGGGGTGGAAGAACCGCTGGCAGGGAATAACCACCACTAAGTGTGGTTCACGTTGAAAATGGGTAAGGAGGGAGTAGAAACAGGTACAAGAGTATTGGACTTCAGGAAGGCCACGTCAGGAGGATTAGGGAGGTAGTTTAAGGGTCTCTAGCCTGAATCCAAACTAATATGGACACTAACCAGAGGTGGGAGGTCATAAAACTGGGGATTGAGGAGGCAACCAAAACCTGCATCAGGGTCCATAGTAAGAGACCTAGGGCCAAAAAACCCATCTGGATGAGGAAGGGGTCATGAAGAAAGCTAGAAATTAAAGAGTCACCTTTAGGAGGTTCAAAAAAACTGGGAGAGGAAGGACAGAGAGGATTACCTGAAGGAATAGAAAGAGGTGACGAAGGTAGTAAGGGCAGTCAAGGCGTCTAAGGATCTCAGGCTGGTGCAAGACATGAAGAAGGGGGAGATGGAATTCTTCAGGTACATCAGGGAGAAAAGGAGTTGTAGGGACAAAATAGTAAGGATTAAGAGGGATGGGGTGGGTGGAAACATGGGCAGAGCAGGCAGAAGAGCTTAATGAATACTTCTGCTCGGTGTTTACTAAGGAGAAAGGAGGGGTGCTACCAATGGGGGTGTGGGAGGTCAGGTTCGGGGGGAGGAGGTGACAGATGGGAGAATCACAGAGGGCAGGGTACTGGATGGCCTGAGGGCACTGATGGTGGACTATGTACCAAGGCCAGATGGCATTCACCCCAGGGTACTGAGAGAGCTGACATAAATCCTGGCAGGATCCTTAGCAGACCTGTTCAATGCCCCCCCGGTCTCAGGAAGTGTACCTCAGGACTGGAGGATGGCTCACATGGTACCCCTACATAAGAGCAATCCCAAAGATGAATCAGGAAACTACAGGCCGGTAAGCCTCACATACATTGTGGGAAAACTGATGGAGACAATCCTGAAGGAGATGCTGGTGTCCCTTCTGGAGACCAATGGGCTGCAGGACGTTAGGCAGCATAGGTTTGTCATGGGCAGATCCTGTCAGACCAACTTGGTGGATTACTATGACTGGGTAACTAGAC
Source organism: Neoceratodus forsteri (assembly GCA_016271365.2). Classification (NCBI taxonomy): domain Eukaryota; kingdom Metazoa; phylum Chordata; order Ceratodontiformes; family Ceratodontidae; genus Neoceratodus; species Neoceratodus forsteri. Next base: position 150,588,574 of record JADMNL010000028.1, read on the forward strand.
AGTTGGCCATACAGTGGATGTCCTGTTTCTGGACTTCAGTAAGGCACTTGACTTGGTGCCACATAGGAGGCTGGGTAGTAAGCTGGCAGGTACAGGTGCAGGGGGAAAAAATGGTGGGATGGGTAGTAAACTGTTTATAGGGAAGGCAGCAGAGGGTGGTGGTGGGAGGGAGCTCTCATCTCCGAGGGCAGTGACAAGCGGAATACCGCAGGGCTCAGTACTGGGACTGGTGTTGTTTGGGTTGTTCATATCAGACATCTCAATGGGCATACTAACATACTAAAATGCCAGCAGAATAGTCCTAACGGTCTTTTGTGTCTGCTCATTTGGTCAGCCCCCACCCTGGGAGCTGACCTTACTGCCACCCTTGCCCTCTCTGGCTTCTCCCTTCCCAGTCCTGGATATTCCCGGTGCACAGGTCTTTGCTTCCAGAACTCTTCCCCTGTACCTGTCCAACCCCCTCTTGAACCTCTCCACTGTCTCTGCCTCCTCCAGCCCCCTGGGCAGCGCATTCCATGGCTCCACCACCCTCTCAGTGAAGTAGCACCTTCTCCTTTCTCCCCTGAATCTCTCCCCTCCAGTTTCCACACATGCCCTCTAGTTGCCCCCACTCCTTCCTTCAGAGTACCCTGACTGCTCCTCCCTTATTTAACCCTTTATGTACCTGAAGACCTCTATCATGTCCCCCGGTCCATTTTCTCTTCCAATGTGTACATATTTAGCTCTTTGAGCCTCTCCCATAGGTCCTGTCCCCCAAGCTCCAGATCATTTTGGTTGCCCTCCTCTGGACCCTCTCCAGGAGTTCAGTGTCCCTCTTTAAATGTGGCCTCCAAAACTGCATGCAGTATTCGAGGTGCGGCCTCACCAAGCAGTTATACAGAGGGAGTATCACTTTCCTCCTTCTGGAAGTGATCCCCCTAGCGATGCATCCCAGCATCCTGTTGGCCTTGGCCGCTGCCCTCCTATAAGTCTCAGAGTTGTTCATCTTGACATCCACCACCACCCTCAGCCATTGAGCCTTGTAGGATCCCCCTTCCCCAAGGTGTACACTTGGCCTGGGTTTCTGGCTCCCAGATGCAGTACCTTGCATTTCCCTGCGTTGAACCTCAGCTTCCACTTTCTAGACCACCTTTCCAGAGCCTCCAGGTCCCCATGTAGGCCACCCTCCCTCCCTCCTCCCCCGCCCCAGTTTTGAGTCATCTGCAAAGAGACTCATCTCATTCCTGATACCTCCCCTATGTCAGAGATGTAGGTACTGAACAGGAGGGGCCCAAGGACCAGTCCCTGAGGGACCCCACTAATGATCCTCCTTGGGGATGAGACTATCCTGCCAACCACGACCCTCTGGGTCTGGTCCTGGAGCCAATTGCCTATCCATCTGATCATCTGATTCCCCACCCCCATTTCTCACAGCTTATTCAGCAGGCCACCATGAGGAACAGAGTCAAATGCCTTGCTGAAGTCAAGATAGAGGACGTCCACCAGTCTACCCAGGTCCAAGGCACTCGTCACCCAGTCATAGAACTCCACAAGGTTTGTCTGACACGATTTCCCTTGGATGAATCCATGCTGTCTATCGTCCAGGCAGCCCGACTTTTCCAGGTCCCCCTCAGCCTCTCCTTGATAATGCCCTCCATCACCTTGCCCACCACCGATGTCAGGCTGACGGGCCTGTAGTTCCCTGTCACCTCCCTTGATCCCCCCTTGTGGATAGGTACTATATGCGCCACCTTACAGTCCTGGGGCACCGACCCTGTCCTCAGAGAGATGCTGAAAAGCTCCGCCAGGGATTTCGTCAGGACATCCGCTAGTTCCTTCAGCACTCTGGGATGTCATTTATCTGGCCCCAGTGCTTTCTCTATCTTAAAGAACCTGAGAGTTTCCCTCACTCTCTCTGCTGTGATTTCCACCTCCACTACCTTGTCCCCCTGCTTTGCCTTCCCCCCTCCTGCCAGTGATGGCCCACCCCACTCTCCCCAGACCCACCGATCAGCAAGGGTCCCCCCCTCCTCAGTTTCACCATCTTCTCTCATGTATGATGCAGCCCCCCCATTTTCCTTGGTGAAAACTGAGGTGAAGTACTCATTTAGTGCCTCAGCCTGCTCCCCCAGGTCTTGTGCCCATCCCTCCCCTGTTTTAAGCTTGCTAATCTGCCCCTTCACCCTTTGTTTTTCCCCATTGTATCTAAAGAACCCTTTGTTCCCTCTCCTAATTTCCCTGGCCAGGTTCTGCTCCTTCCTTGCCTTAGCCGCCCTCATCACCCTAGTGGCCCTTCTGACCATCAGCTCATACTCCTCTTGATCCCTTTCACTCCTTGAGCACTTGAAATGCCTATAAGCTGCCTTCTTTCCCGTCACCACCTCCTGAACCTCCCTGGTCCACCAGCAGGGTTTTTTGGGCCCTATCGCATTTTTGTCTTACTCTTGCACAGGTGCTGGTAGCATCCTGTACCCCCCCGATGATGTCCCACCTACTGTCAGCGTCCATGTCTGGCCCAGTCCCATCCAAATGCTTCTTAAGAATCCTTCCCATTTCCTTGAAATCCACCCCCATGAAGTCAGTTACCTCCGTCTTTGTGCAGCCTTCTACCCCTCCTAGGTCCAGGCTGAACCAGACCATGGCATGGTCGCTCCCCACCAACGGGTCCCTTACCTCCAGGCCCCAATCTGGTCACTGTCTGCCAGGACCACAGCCAGTATCCGCGCCTCCCTGGTTGGTTCTCCCACCTGCTGAGTTAGAAACGTGTCCTGAAAGACATCCAACAACCTCTGTTCTCTGGCCACCAAGGGTGTCATAGTCTCCCATTCCTTTCCTGGCATGTTTAAGTCCCCCAACACATCCATCCTTCCCCTGCCCAATCTGCAAGGCCTACCAGCATCTGCCACCAGACTCTCCTTCAGCTCCTCCGCCTGCACAGGGGGTCTATACACCACTCCTATTTTTACTGTCTTGCCCCCCCTTGTTATCAAGGTGACCCAAATCACCTCCACAGTTCCCTCTGCCTCCTCCACTCCTCCTATGCCAATGCAGTTTTTGACTATTATTGCTACCTCTCCTCCCCTTCCCTCTCCCCTGTCCTTCCTGAACATGGTGTAACCCTCCAAGTTCAGGTCCCAGTTGTGCCCTATGGTGGCCTAGGTCTCAGTGACCACTGCCACATCCACCTCTCCCTCAGTTAGCATCCCCTGGAGCTCAGGCATTTTATTGCCCAAGCTCCTGGCATTTAGCAGGACTACCTTCCACCCTTCCGTATAATCCTCCATTTCCCTGCTCATGTTCCCATGGGATTCCGTCTTCCCCATCAGCACCTTACCAATCAGCCTTTTTCCGCATTCCTCCAGCTCCCCAGGGGGCTGGAGACAGAGTCCCCCCTTTATCGGACCCCCTCGACAGCCTTTTCTCCCATCCCTCCCCCCTTCACAAGTTTAAACCACACCTTTCACCAACGAACCCTTCCATTTTCAACTTAAGATTTCCTCCCCAAATTGAGATGGAGCCTATCTCAGCAAGCAACCTCTTATCCTCCTAGGTCTCCTCAATCCCCATCAACCCATACCCTCTGGCCCACACCACCCCTGAGCCATTGGTTTATCTCCTAATCTTCCTCTTGTGTTCTCCCCAGCCTGGCTCATGGCAGGATTTCCGAAGGAAATCATGCATCCTATCATGACAGACCCTGGCAAGCTCCCTGAACCTTGCCTGTATCTTTAGCTCACTACTTCCCTCAATGTCATTGGTACCCATGTGGACCAGTATGTCCAGGGAACCTCCATAATCCTTTGCCAGCTGATATACCTCATGCTTGGCCCTGTGCACCATTAGTCCAGGGAAGCATTTTGTTCTAACCGGGCAGGCTTCCCCCTGCCTATCCCATCTGATACCCCTGATCATGGAATCACCAAACAGGAGCACTCTGACCACCCGTTTTCCTCCATTCCCCCCCTTCCATGTCCCTCATCCTTTCTACTGGCCCATCCCCCAGCCGGCTCCTTGCTCCTCCCCCTATCTGGGTGCCCCCTGCTGCCCCTCCTTATTTACCCTGGCCACCCCTCCCTCCGATCCCTAAGCCTCCTCCTCCCGAGTATCCTTTTGTACTCCGCTATCCCCCCTGTCACTGCTTGCAACTGGTCCTTCCCCCACATCTGCTAAACTTGCCTGGCTTATCCTCCCTTCCTTCCTGTCTCCATTTAGCCCCTCCTTGCCTGTCGTGCTCCCCTGGCATAAACCCTCAGCTGCCTTTACTGTATCCTCCTTGTACTTCTGGTCCCTCTCCTTGCCCTTTCCTCCCAACTGGTCCTTCTCCTTGCGCTTTCCTCCCTTTACCCCCTCCTTCTCCTGCTCTGATCCACCGCTCCCCCCATTTTTCCACGTTCCAAGTTCCCCCGTTTTTCCTGCTATCCGGCCCCTGCCTCCTGCCCTGCACTCCCTTTCCATCTCTAACCACCCCTGTCATGGCTACATCACCCCCCTCATCCTCAAGCAGAAGAAGAGAATTGAAGCAGTTACTGAGCTTAAGGTCCGATCCACCTCTCCCCCTTGCTTCCTTCTGTCCAGCCCCAGCCATCTGCTTACTTCCCTGAGAATGTCCTCCTTTTGGCCCCCCCCTCTGTGAGGGTCCCCAGATGCCTGCCTGCTTCCTTGGTAGTGTCCTACTTTGGGCCCCTCTGTCAGGGTCCCTGCGACCCCAGAGTACTCTCCTGCACTCCTTTCCCTATACCCTTGCCCCTAGTGCTTGGTGCAACCCCGTGGGAGAGCCCCTGCCCTATTCCCCAACCATACCTCCCCTCCCTCCAGCTGTCTCCTAAGCCCCTCAACCTCCTCCCTAAGCTGTGCCAGCTGGTAGCACACTGGGCAACCACCGAACTTCCAAGCCCAGTCCAGTATCATGGCCTCCCCACACCCTCTGCACCCCACCACCCTCCCAAAGATGCTGGCCCAAATGACGTGGTCCCATCCCCCTCCAAGTAGGATTCCTTGGTTGAACCACGAGGTTCCCCACTAGTCCAAGATACACCCGTACCCACTAATCAGATCACCCACTAATCCTAGATACAGTACCACAGTAAACAGGTATCCTCGTTACTAGGTGCAGTACTACACAGTAAACTTATAGGGGAAGTGTACAACTCCCTAAGCTCCTCTCTCCCAGCCCTTAAATCCAACCCCCAGTGTCTAGAACCACATGAGTTGCACCTGAAGCCTTTTCCTCCAATTGCAGGGCAGGTGTTCCCCTATAAAAGAGCCGAGCTCTGGGGAGGGTGGGATCAGGGCCTACACCCGACTCTCAGAAGAGTGTATCAGCCCTGTGTCTGCCCCTCACTGCACCTTCAAGCACTACCAACTAAGAAAATCTTTCAAGTCTCCTTACTCTCCCAGCATCCAGCTAGAAGCTTCTTCCCATTCCTCCAACTGAAGACTGACTGAGCTGGGAGTCCCACCTTACTTTCAAACAGCACTAATCCCTGTAATATGATGCCTGCACTTACAGGCCAGCTAGCAACTTTAAACACACACAAACACCAAATAGTCTGCTAGAAGCACACAGAAAACCAGCTAAGAAAATCTTGCAAGTCTACTTACTCTCCCTGCCTCCAGCTTTTAAACACACACAAAAACACCAAATTGTCTGCTGGAAACACAAAGAAAACCAGCTAAGAAAATCTTTCAAGTCTCCTTACTCTCCCAGCATCCAGCTAGAAGCTTCTTCCCCATTTCCCTCTAACTGAAGACTCAAGAGCAAGACCAGTTTGTTTGTAGATGACACCAAGATGGGAGCAGTAATGGATGACCTAGGACGGTGGTATGGGTTGCAGAATGATCTGTCAAAATTGGAGACCTGGTTGGACACCTGGCAGTTGGAGTTCAATGCCAAAAAGAGCAAGGTGCTACATTTCAGGGCAAAAAAAAAACCAAGAAGGAGCTACCAGCTGGGGGGGAGTGGGGGCAGCTAGCCATGACAGAGGAGGAGGAGAAGGATCTGGTGTGGTTATAACAGGCTTGATGAACAACTCAATACAATGCAGGAAGGCAGCTGCAAAGGCCAACAAAACGCTGGGTTGTATTGCCAGTGTTATATCTTCAAGGAAAGGGGAGGTGATCCTGCTGTTGTATAGGTCACTGGTTAGGCCACATCTGGAGGGCTGCGTGCAGTACTGGCACCCATACCTGAAGAGGAACATTAAGTTACTGGAAGGAGTACAGAGCAGGGCAACAAAGATGATCCAGGGACTAGGGGACATACCCTATGTGAGCAGGCTGAGGGGGTTGAACATGTACTCACTGGAGGAGAGGAGAGACATGGGGGAGATGATTGAAACCTTCAAATACATGAAGGGAATAAACAAGACATGTATGGAGGGACTATTCAAGTTAAGGGGGTTAGGGACACTCGAGGCCACAATCTCAGATTGGGGGGGGGTTCAGGAGGGAAATGAGAAGACACTTTTTTATGGAGAGAGCGGTGCCTGGGTGGAACGCGTTGCCTGTGGAAGTGGTGTCCTGCAGAACAGTGGACTGCTTCAAAAGGGGATGGGATAGGGTAAGAAGGAGGGCCAGGGGAGGGTGGGAGGCAGCTGCAGTATAAGGGTTGTTAGCTGCACACTCGAGCAGACTCAATAGACCATAAGGCCTTTATCTGCTGGCAAATTCATATGTTTGTATGTTCGTATGTCTCCTATTGGGTATACGAATATTGGTGCCACAACTATCAGTATACTGGTAAATACAATGCAATATGCAGTTTTTTTTTTAACACTGATTGAAAACAGACCATATAACTTAAAAGAATCTATTAGTAGGGTTGTGACAATGGGAGTTTTGTGGTGAAACAAGCATTGCAAATGCTAAAATGGGCAGTCTGAATACACTAACTGTGACTATGAGCATGCCCACCAGTGGGATCTTTTCCGCATGTGCACCTGAGTTTGGTACAGGTGCTCAGAGAGGCTCATGATGTCAGATGTAATCAATCAGTAAGGGTCGATGAAGTTTAGGGGCCACTGACCCTGCTTTCATGTCAATGTGTTAAACTATTATGAGAACTGGGAAGTGTAACATAAACATAGAAACATAGAAGCTGACGGCAGATAAGGACTGCAAGGCCCATCCAGTCTGCCCATTTTTTCTGCCTTATGAATGTGCCATAGGCCTTTACTCCGTCAGTGGCCTATTTATTCATACTCATCTGTATTTCTCCCTTATGCCTATCCCATGCCTGTTTGAGGCCCTGCACTGTATTCATATCCACCTTTTCCTGAGGTAGGCCATTCCATGCATCCACCACCCTTTCTGTGAAAAAGAACTTCCTCACATTGCCCCTTAATTGGCCTCACTGTAATTTCATGCTGTCTCCCCTTGTTCTGCTATTTTTCTTATATCAAAACATGTTAGACTCTTTTACCTTGTTAATGCCCTTAAGATATTTGAATGTGTCAACCATATCACCTCTCTCCCTCCATTTCTCTAGGGTACGAACAGTAAAATAAGGTGACAAGACTTTCTATAAACACATTAGTGAAAGGAGAAAGTCCAGAGGTGGTAATGCTAAGCTCAAAGGAGAAAAGGGAGCATGTGAGGAGGAGGACTCTGTAAAAGCATCTATCCTAAATAGATACTTTTGCTCAGTATTTACTGAAGAGAAGGTAGGGCAGGGCCCACAGCTCAGCACCATGGACACAGGGGGGAGGGAGATGAGCACTACTCCCTTCACAAAAGAAAGGGTCCTACAAGAGCTCGCTAAGCTCAGGGTGGACAAGGCAATGGGACCTGATGGCAAACATCCCAGGATACTTAAAGAGCTAAGGGTGAAACTAGCAGAGCCATTAGCAGAACTGTTTAGTGAGTCTTTGAGCACAGGAGAGGTCCCAGAAGACTAGAGAAGGGCTCATGTGATCCCACTTCACAAGAATGGTAGCAGGGAGGAGGCAGAGAACTACAGACCAGTCAGTCTTACCTCAGTAGTGGGCAAGATTATGGAGGCACTCCTTAAGGAAAGGATAGTGCAACACCTGGAATCCATAGGGGCACAGGATCCAAGACAGCATAGGTTTACAAAGGAAGGTCCTGTCAAACTAATCTCATAGATTTCTTTGACTGGGTAACCAGAGTGGTGGACCAAAGGTGGAGCAATTGATGTGCTCCTTGACTTCAGAGCTTTTGATACTGTTCCACATAGAAGATTGACAAATAAGCTGGGTAGGCTTGGGGTGGGTCAGAAATTGGTCAACTGGGTGGCAAACTAGTTGACTGGCAGAAAACAGAGAGTGGTGGTAAATGGTTTACAGTCAGAAGAGATGCAAGTCACAAGTGGGTATCTCAGGGATCAGTCCTGGGGCCAGTCCTCTTCAATATCTTCATTAGTGACATTGCAGATGGACTAGAGGGTAAGGCTTGTCTGTTTGCAGATGACACCAAGATCTGCAACAGAGTAGATGATCCAGATGGGGTGGGCAGAATGAGAAGCGATCTGGATAAACTAGCAAAATGGTCAGAAGAGTGGCAACTGGGATTTAATGCAAAGAAGTGCAAGATCATGCACATAGGGAAGAGAAACCCTGAAGCCACCTATAGGCTGGGAGGGGAGTTGCTGGCAGTCACAAAAGGAAGAAAGAGACTTGGGCATCATCATCACCGATGACCTGAAATCATCCAAGCAGACCTTTAAAGCAGTAGGTAAGGTTAGGGGGATGTTAGGGTGTATTAGTAAGGGTATCACAAGTCGTAAGAGGGAGGTAATAATCCCTCTTTACAAGACACTGGTTAGGCCCCATCTGGAGTACTGCATGCAGTACTGAGGCCACACCTTCACAAGGACATTAACCAAATTGAGGCAGTCCAGAGAAGGGCAACCAAAATGGTGCAGGGACTGCATCAGAAGACATATGGGGACAGATTAACAGAGCTCAATATGCATACCCTTGAGCAAAGGAGGGAGAGAGGTGATATGATCGAAACATTCAAACACCTTAAGGGCATTAACAAGGTGAAAGAGTCTAACATGCTTAAATATAAGAAAAATAGCAGGACAGGAGGACACAGCATGAGACTAGAGGGAGGCTGATTAAGGGGGAATGTGAGGAAATTCTTTTTCATAGAAAGGGTGGTGGATACATGGAATGGCCTACCTCAGGAAGTGGTGGCTATGAATACAGTGCAGGGCTTCAAACAGGCATGGGATAGGCATAAGGGAGCAATACAGATGAGTATGACTAGATAGGCCACTGACAGAGCAAAGGCCGATGGCACATTTATAAGGTAGAAAAAGAAACGGGCAGACTGGATGGGCCTTGCGGTCCTTATCTGCCGTCAACTTCTATGTTTCTATGTATACATATTGAATCCCATTAATCTGTCCTCATACGTTTTCTGATGCAGTCCCTGCACCATTTTGGTTGCCCTTCTCTGGACTGCCTCCATTTTGTTAATGTCCTTGTGCAGAAGGTCCTGTCAAACTAATCTCATAGATTTCTTTGACTGGGTAACCAGAGTGGTGGACCAAGGGGGAGCAGTTGATGTTGCCTACCTTGACTTCAGCAAAGCTTTTGACACAGTTCCACATAGAAGATTGATAAATAAGTTGGGTAGGCTTGGGGTGGGTCAGAAGTTGGTCAACTGGGTGGCAAACTGGTTGATGGGCAGAAAACAGAGAGTGGTGGTAAATGGTATACAGTCAGAAGAGATGCAAGTCACAAGTGGGGTACCTCAGGATCAGTCCTGGGGCCAGTCCTCTTCAACATCTTCATTAGTGACCTTGCAGATGGACTAGAGGGTAAGGCTTGTCTGTTTGCAGATGACACCAAGATCTGCAACAGAGTAGATGATCCAGATGGGGTGGGCAGAATGAGAAGAGCTCTGGATAAATTAGCAAAATGGTCAGAAGAGTGGCAACTGGGATTTAATGCAAAGAAGTGCAAGATCATGCACATAGGGAAGAGAAACCCTGAAGCCACCTATAGGCTGGGAGGGAGTTGCTAGCAGTCACAAAGGAAGAAAGAGACTTGGCATCATCATCACTGATGACCTGAAATCATCCAAGCAGACCCCAAAGCAGTAGGTAGGGCTAGGGGGTGTTAGGTGTATTAGTAGGGTATCACACGCCGAAGAGGGAGGTAATAATCCCTCTTTACAAGACACTGGTTAGGCCCCATCTGGAGTACTGCATGCAGTATTGAGGCCACACCTTCACAAGGACATTAACCAAATTGAGGCAGTCCAGAGAAGGGCAACTAAAATGGTGCAGGGACTGCATCAGAAGACATATGAGGACAGATTAACAGAGCTCAATATGTATACCATTGAGCAAAGGAGGAAGAGAGGGATATGATCGAGGTATTCAAACACCTTAAGGGCATTAACAAGGTGAAAGAGTCTAACATGTTTAAATATAAGAAAATAGCAGGACAAGAGGACACAGCATGAGATTAGAGGGGGGCCGATTAAGGGGGAATGTGAGGAAATTATTTTTCACAGAAAGGGTGGTGGATGCATGGAATGGCCTACCTCAAGAAGGGGTGGCTATGAATACAGTGCAGGGCTTCAAACAGGCATGAGATAGGCATAAGGGAGCAATACAAATGAGTATGAATAGATAGGCCACTGACAGAGCAAAGGTCGATGGCACATTTATAAGGTAGAAAAAGAAATGGGCAGACTAGATGGGCCTTGCGGTCCTTATCTGTCGTCAACTTCTATGTTTCTATGTTTCAGGAGTAGCCTCCAGCACTGCACACTGTACTCCAGATGGGGCCTAACTAGTGTCTAGTAAAGAGGGATTATTACCTCCCTCTTATGACTTGTGATATCCCTACTAATCCACCCCAACATCCCTCTAGCCTTACCTACTGCTTTAGTGGTCTGCTTGAATAATTTAAGGTCTTCTGTGATGATGGTGCCCAAGTCTCTTTCTTCCCTTGTGACTGCCAGCAACTACTCTCCCACCTATAGGTAGCTTCAGGGTTTCTCTTTCCTATGTGCATGATCTTGCACTTCTTCGCGTTAAACCCCAGTTGCCACTCTTCAGACCATTTTGCCAGTTTTCCCAGATCTCTTCTCAATCTGCCCACCCCATCTGGATCATCTATTCTGTTGCAGATCTTGGTGCCATCTGCAAACAGGCAAACCTTGCCCTCCAGTCCATCTGCAATGTCACTGATGATGATATTGAAGAGGACTGGCCCCAGGACTAATCTCTGAGGTACCCCACTTGTGACTTGTATCTCTTCTGACTGTACATCATTTACCACAACTCTCTGTTTTCTGCCCGCCAACCAGTTTGCCACCAGTTGACCAACTTCTGACCCACCCCAAGCCTACTCAGCTTATTAATCAATCTTCCATGTGGAACAGTATCAAAAGCTTTGCTGAAGTCAAGGTAGGCGACATCAACTGTACCCCCTTGGTCCACCACTCTGGTTACCCAGTCAAAGAAATCTATGAGATTAGTTTGACAGGACCTTCCTGTTGTAAACCCATGCTGTCTTGGATACTGTGCTCCTATGGATTCCAGGTGTTGCACTATCCTTTCCTTAAGGAGTGCTTCCATAATCTTGCCCACTACTGAGGTAAGACTGACTCTTCTGTATGTAACCCCCAAGGGGCGCTACCCTTAGGGCTACTACCCCTGTCTGCCCCCACGGAGGCAGGGTGAGGGGCCCAGATCCGTTGTCGGGTGCCTCCACCCAGAGGTCGGGGTTAGTATACTTAAGACTACCTCGGTTACAGCCCTCTGGGCAACTGCAACCCCTTCCGTCCCACTAGTGACTCACACTGGGTGCCAACAATTCTTTCCACCAGTACACTTACCCCACGGATAATATATTCCAACTCACTCCGGGGAACCCCTGTAAAGTAAGGTACAGTTATATTACAGTCACCGTACAGCAACTCATCAGAAGAGTACAGACCAGCCAGGGTGTAGTTATAACACAGCAATCTGATTTACTAAAAGGGCAGATAACAATGGAAAGGGGGAAAATCAGGTTGATTGGCTTACACTATTTCTATATACCTAGGGCTCTGTGCACAGGCCTAACCCTACGATTTACTGTCCATGGGTACCCAAGCCCTAATGGCTAGTCCAAAATGTGGCAGCTGGTAGGGGCCCTTCACACAGAGAAGAAAGAAAAGTTTACTTAAGCAGTCAGCAGTATAGCAATGCCATTTGGAACCTCTGTTGCACATTTAACAGGGAGCTACCCTGATTCAGTACTCACAACCTCCAGACCAGACAGAGTCCTTCAACACCAGCAGGGCTGAGCCTGAACTCCACGAGCCTCCTCACACATTTATATGGCAAGCTCCACAGCAATAGCAGAGGGGTACCACACCAGGCAGCTGCTGCTAGGCTCTCCAGATTTCACAGTCACTGAAGCACTGCAAATGGCAGCTTTATTCACTCCTCCCGCGGACCGAGCGTGATTTAGCAGATTCTCCAGTCCTCCAAACAGGTCGAGCCTGGTGGGTAGCTGTGCAGGACACAGCCTCCTCTGACCACATGCTGGCGGGTTTAATCCGACTCCTCTCATGGGCAAAAACGGCCGCTTCAGGCCTTCACGCACTTCCCACACGAACACTTCCACAGCGCAGAAGCACACAGCTCCTCTCCTCACCTCAACCACAACGCATCTGACCCTGACAGCCTGGGGCACTCCTCTCAGTTCATGCGCTACCCGATTCGATTGGCTGGCTGAACCTGCCAGTCACTTCCTTCAGCTCTCAGTGGTGCGAAAAAGCGCCATAGCCCATAATACCTCTCTCAAATACAAACAGTTCCCCTATTGGTCAACCGACTCTGGGGGTCCTATAACTGATTGGTCCAATTCAATAGTTCTGGACCAAATGGAGGAGGCAATCGAAACAGTTCTTACTGCAAGAAAACAGGTTAGAACAACTACACTGCCATTATTATTTTACGATATTTTAAGCAAACATTCACATCCTCTTTCAGAGCTCCCTTAGCACCACTAGCGATGGCAGAAAGGGAGCGTTTACTCTGCAGCCCGGGTGGGATTCGAGCATAGCAACACTCAAACCCCCTTCCTGGTCAATCATGACTGCAACCCAAAGCAGCCCTTAAAGAGACAGTATACGGAGGCCTTTTAAAGCACTCACTGGCTTCCCATTTAAACGGCTTTAACGCCGAACTCCAACCAGGCACGGAGCATTTACCCAAGCTCCGGGGAAGCTTTTAGGAACTCCCATTTGCAAGGGGGTTACATGTAGATTCCTGCCTCCTCCCTGCTGCCACTTTAGTGGAATGGGATCGCATGAGCCCATCTCCAATCTGCTGGGACCTCTCCTGTGCGCAGAGACTCACCAAACAGTTCTGTTAATGGCTCTGCTAGTTCCATCCTTAGCTCCTTTAGTACTCTGTGATGTATGCCATCAGGTCCCATTGCCTTGTCCACCCTAAGCTTAGCGAGCTCTTATAGGACCCTTTCCTTTTTGAATGGACTTGTGAACACCTCACTCCCCCCTGTGTCCATGGTGCTGAGCTGTGGGCCATGCCCTACCTCTTCCTCAGTAAATACTGAGCAGCAGTATCTATTTAGGGTAGATGCTTTTCCTTGGTCCTCCTCCATACATCCCCCCTTATCCCTTTTGATCTTAGCAATACCCCCACTGGACTTTCTCCTTTCACTAATGTATCTGTTACTAATATATTTTGTAATATAATGTATCTATGTACTAATGGATTTTACAACAGGGGGGATGGAAGGGGACCAGAGCTAAGTGAAAAGGGAAGGGGGGGGTGGATCCTAGCCCAATCAGTGTGGAAGAGGTAAAGGAGGAATTAGGTAAATTGAGGGTGGACAAGGCAATGGGACCAGATGATCTTCACCCTCGGTTGCTCAGGGAATTAAGGGAGGTATTGACGGAACCACTGGTGGGGTTGTTTAACTTGTCCCTGGATACAGGATGGGTACCAGAGGACTGGAAAATAGCGGACGTGGTGCCATTTCATAAAAGTGGCAGCAGGGAGGAAGCAGGCAATTATCATCTGGTCAGTCTCACATTGGTGGTCTGTAAAGTAATGGAGGCAATATTGAAACATAGGATGGTTAGATATTTGGAATGGGGGCTGCAAGACATTTGGCAGTATGGCTTCACTCGGGGACGGCCATGTCAGACAAACTTGATTGAGTTCTTCAATGAGGTGACAAGGGTGGTTGATTAGGGTGGGGCAATGGATGTGGCCTATCTGGACTTTTGGAAGGCCTTTGACATGGTGCCCCACAGAAGGCTGATTAATAAGTTGGGGAGTCCAGGGGTGGGGCAGAAAATTGTAAGATGGGTGGAGAGCTGGCTGATGGGGAGAAGTCAGAGGGTGGTGGTCAATGGGATGCACTCTGGGGAGACTGGGGTGTCGAGAAGGGTCCCTCAGGGGTCAGTGCTGGGGCCCATTGTGTTTAACATCTATGTTGGTGAGATAGCAGAGGGGCTTCAGGGGAAGGTCTGCCTTTTTGCAGATGATACGAAACTCAGTAATAGGGTGGACACTCTGAGGGGGAGGTGGAGGCAATAAAGAATGATATAAGGTTGCTGGAAGAGTGGTCGGAAACATGGCAGCTGAAATTCAATGCCAGGAAATGGAAAGTGATGCACTTGGGGAGGAGCAATCCAAATGCCACGTACACACTAGGGGGAGAATATGTCAGTAACCAGGCAGGAGAAGGATCTAGGGATTATAATCACAAATGACCTTAAGGTGGAGACCCAGTGCAGCAAAGCAGTGGTAAGGCTAACAGTATGCTGGCATGCATAGGGAGAGGGATAACCAACAGAAGCAGGGAGGTGCTGATGCCACTTTACAGCTCTACTGTGAGACCACACCTGGAGTATGGGGTACAGTTCTGGAGGGCCTATCTAAGAAAGGACATAGATGGCATGTAAAGGGCGCAGAGAAGGGCCACTGAAATGGTGCATGGGCTAAGAGGGAGGGCATATGAGGAGAGGTTGAGGGAACTAGATTTGTATTCTCTGGAGATAAGAAGGGGAAGAGGGGACATGATTGAAACATTCAAGTATGTGACGGGGATCAATAAAGTGGGAAGATCTTATTTACAAGGAAGGTTGATACAAGAACTAGGGGCATGGACTAGAGCTGGGGGGGGAGGTTTAGGGGAAATGTTAGAAAGTATTACTTTACAGAGTGGATGAGCCCTGGAACTGACTGCTGGAGGAAGTGGTGAGTCTCAGTACAATGGAGGGATTCCAGACAGCCTGGAGCAAACACAGAGGGTTGTCAAGTGGAGGAAGAGGAGAATCTTGGGGTGGCAGGTAGGAGGGAATGGGCAGACTCAATGGGCCAGAAAGGCCCTTTTCTGCCATCACATGTTTATGTCTTGTCCCCTTCTTTTACTGTTTGTGCTAGTGTTCCTCGATTTGGGCCTTTGCCTGCTTTACTGTCTTCCATGCTTCCCTTAGGGAAGTTTGGTATGCCTCCCTATCTTCATCCCACTGCGTTCCCTTATATTTCCTGAAGGCCAACCTTTTGGCTCAGATCTTTTCTGCTACTGTTTTTGAGAACCAAAGTGGTTTCCTTCTTCTTTTGCTCTTGCTTTTCTCCGTAACACAATGGGATGTTGCTTCAAGTACTGCATTCTTAATGCTTGATCACTTTACCTGTACCCCCTCACCTGTATTTCTTCTTGGGCTAGCTTAACTCTGTTGGCCATCTTATCACAATCAGCTCCTCTGAAGTCCCATATTTTTGTCGTGGAATGAGATGATTTAGTTCTAGTGGCCAAATTGAATCATACCATGTGATGGGCACTGGCTCCCAGGTGACCTACCTGGAGATCTGTGATCCTTTCCCCGTTAGTCAGTACTAGATCCAGGATAGCCCTGTCTCTTGTGAGTTGTTGTACCAATTGTTTGAGGCCCTCCCCCTGCAGGAAATTCACTATGTGCTTAGTTCTGGTGGATGTTTCTGCCGGTTTCGATCAATCTGTATCTGACATGTTGAAGTCTCCCATTATCAGAACCTCCCCTTTACCTGTCATGTTTTGTATATATTCTATCAGTAATGGGTCTATGTCCTCACCCTGGTCTGGAGGCCTGTAGACAACCCCAGTTCCTATGGCTGTCCTATTTCCTGTTTCCAGGGTGACCCACAGTTCTTCTGGCTCCTTATGTGTATTCTGAATTTCTGTAACTTTTATATTTTCATTGACATAAAGGACTACTCCCCTCATCTTTTTTCACCTCAGTCTCTTCTGAACAGTACATAGCTGGGTACTGAAGTCTCCCAAGTGTGGTAACTGGCGAATCACACTTGTAATACAAAATACATATGTATGAAAAATATGTTGGAATCAGAGCTGTGTGGAGTGAGGAATTTTTGCAGGATTGCAATTCCAGCTCCAAAATGCTTCTTAGAATTTCTTTTTGATTTCTGCAAAATCTGAAAATAATTTCTCTGCTAACTATGAAATAACTCTCCGAAGATTATTTAAATCATGGAATAATGTTCCATGGATTGCAGAAAAGGAATATGTGGTTTATGTAAAGCATGGATTATCAATCCACAAAAATATTCTGCTTTTGAAATTTCAGACTTTTGGTACTGATGGAATTCTACCCACAGCAGTTGCCAGCATGCATCTCAAGATGATATTTTTCAAGTTATCCGGGTAATATCAGGGTCTCTTGAAACACTCAAAGCAAACAGTCTACCCTCATTTCTCCCGCTGGCTTTCTACAATACTGCATGATTGTGGTGGACTGACAGGCAACAGTCCGCGCTTACCTGTACTGGGATTGTAGGCGTTACCCATGTTCAGGATCACATTAGGAAATGCAACAATAGTTACAGTGTTGAAAGGACCCAGATAAATATGGCCACTAGCAGCAGACAGTTTTGCTGTGAATGCAACCCTGGGAGTTGCTGAAAAAAAAAGAGAAAAACTCTACTTAGCAGGGGGGACAAAACATTTGACTCAAGTGCATTATGTGCTTGTGAAAAGTGAAGTAGAAGACAGAATAAAAAAAATTGCATTTAAAGGAGAACAGTCAATACTAAGAGCCCCACAATCAAGTGAGGCATCATTACGTTCATGCATGAGAGGTTATGCCGGCATGAGAGGGCCAAAGACATGTGAAAACAGTGACTGTAATGGCACCTCACAGAAGAAACACCTAGGAATGCACATATCTACTTTAGAGGCAAGCGACTTCAAAAGTAAGTAATCAGCGCAATATTCAAGTTAGCAACTGTGTAAGGGATATGCTGGACACTGAAAGAATATAATGTAAGGAGCAGTGCACTTTTACGTATATGTAAAAACATAAGTCGTTTACAGGGCACAGCAGGCAGAGTTACTTAGGACAGCAATGGAGAGCGTGGTCATGGCAGCACAGCTTGGACGAGCGTGGCACTATATGAGTGCGCCTGCTTACAGTGTTTATTTTCTTGGTGCGGCAAGAGTTATTACTGCCTCACTGAATGGTAGTAAATGGGCTACATTTAAGTTGGTCTACCAGCATAATTTTTTAAATGAGTAGATGGCCCTTTGATAAGAGACTAAGAGAAACAGAGATCGGAATGCACCAGGTAACAAAACATTGCTGCACAGTGTTGCCTGGTGTTTCTCTTTAACAAATGGGGGGGGGTAGACAGACAAAAGAGAGAGAAAGGTAGCTTGTAAGGTTTTGCCGAGATCCAGTCACTGTACAACAGACCTACCAGGTCAATATAGTGTACGCTCTACAGCACACAACATGACCGCGAGGTAGGAACAGCGTGGAAGGGAAGAATGAGAGGATTCAAAACCATGAAAGGCTGTATGCACATTAGTGCACCCTCTCACTCTTCCCAATGCAGGATAAGAATCCTGCTGGGACAGTGGTCTGCCGAGGAACTGCTGTGGCTCGACAGGATGAGCCACTCGCAGCAAGGGTGACAGGCAATGCGTTTGAGAGTGAGTTTCAATTCCTGGTCCCAGATGCATGGAATTTAATTTTTTTTGCATTTTGTGTGATTTTTACTGATAACCCCCCTTGAGTTAGATCATTTAGTTGGAGGGGATTCTGGGGGCGCAACCACCCCCCACGCAAAAACAAGACTTATGCCATTTGCAATATATGGTGCTGTATTGGCAGCGCAGTGTATTGCTGCAGGATTATGTCTTGTGACATTATGACCATGTGCCTACAACAGAAACACAATTCATAACAGCACCACCTACTGGACAAATACAAAATAGTAACTTTTTTCCTACTATGCAAAAACACTTAAAAGATAACGAAACAAACCACTGTAAAACTGTATTTTTCTTACTTTTATTTTTCTGTATAGAAATGAGCTGTTATATAATAGAAATAATGTACTCCAGGGTGTGAGTCACACTAGGAAAATCGCACTTCTCAGGTGGGGAATGTACTCTGCCTGCAGCCTCATGCCGAACCACCCAAGGTGTGATGTTATCCTAGCACAGTGCACACCCTGTCATGCACTATTGCTTAAATTGACTGCAACTGTGGGATGTAGACATCAGGTGGCAGTGGAGTTGAGCAGAGGGTGAGTTCTGGCCACCATCTCAAAGTGGAAGGGACGTGGGGTGGGTGTTAAGGATTAATGCATCAAGGGGGGGAGGGGGCACTAGACTACCAGGGAGACTTTTTTGTTTTGATGCCAAGAACTAGTTTGGGAGAGGAGGCCACTAGACTACCAAGGAGGCATTGTTGTTTCAATACTGGGTCGCATAGGAGGGCCACTAGACTATCAGGGAGACATTGGCATTTTGATACTGGACCCCATGCCAAGGTGAGCAGGCCACTAAGCAACCAGAGAAACATTGGTGTTTTGACACTGGGCACCAGATTAGGGAGGGGAACGACTAGACTATAGAGAGACATTTTCATTTCAACACCAGGCACTGGGTTGGGGGCCATGTTCTGTCCCATTGTTTTAAGATCATGCTATCATGGACACATTGTTAAATCAGTTTCTGGAAGCATTATCTAGAATCAGACTTGCAGCCTGTTAGCACTTTAATAAACTTTTGAAGATACCACTGCCTTGCATGAATGCAGGTGACCAACATGGATGTAATACAAAGAACAAAGTGCTTTAGCTTTCAGACCAACAAGTCCTTCCTCAGAAGCTTAAGGACAGTTATTTAGAAAATCCAATATTTTTAACACCCAGATCATGCAGAAACAAACAGAACACATTCCCATTGGTTCAAAATACTCATTTAAAATAATACAGAAGAAAATGTCAGAGAACTTGATTAGTACCAGTTCACCTTCAGCTGAAAGGGCCTCAAGGTCAGATGTGCTTGGGGCATAACAACATGTAAGGAGTACACTGCACATAAATTAAAATGACTAGAGATACTTTCAGAATAAGATAACAGCTACTTGAGCAGAGAGCTCCTAAACCCAGTTATAAGTGTCACAGTGTGTATATAAGAATGCATTAAATGAAAAGCAAAATCCACCTGGATTAAAGACGTACTAAAATTGTAAGTAAAAAATAAGTACCACAAACTGTAACTACAGAAAGTATCTGTATAAGGCATACAAAGAGTAAACAGCAAAGTCTACCTAAAGTGAGCAATAGTTACACACTACATAGAAATTAAAACTTAGCTGGAACCATTACCTAACTATACTCTCAAAATCGCTATTATGCTCCATAAATCTTAAGGCCTATAGTGTAGTAACAGAAGTTTATAAATGATAATATAAATTGGCAGTGTTTTGAGATAATGAAGGTATGTTAGGAATCTTGTCTTACATACATACTGTACATTTACTTCTAGTTACCTTACCAGGGGAGGTTGGAAGTTTCATTTCATTGTGGTTCTATTCAGAATCATTGGACTGTTAATGCACAGATAGTAGTATGGTTAAATAGTGTCGCATTTGTGAGCTCTGTACATATTAGCATACATGATCCCTTTTACTTGGAATTTCATGGCAAGTTTAATTCCTTTGGGTAACAAGTGGAGTGATGGATGTGAATGATGGTGCATTAGGACTTGTGTGTGTGTGTGTGTGTGTGTGTGTTGTGTGTGTGTGTGTGTGTGTGTGTATCTCCTCAAAACTAGTTATCTTCTACCCAGGGATGGGGTGGGGGAAGTATTTAATTCCTATGATTTCTCATTCAGATTCCTTAGACATTTTCAGTACATCAAGTTGTTATACACTGAGAATTTATTGAAATCTGTACACATCAGGCTGCGTAGTCCTTGACAAGCAGTTTTTTGTTTGGCACTTATACTGCCAATTTATATTATCATTTATAAACTCCTGTTACTACACTATAGGCCTTAAGGTTTATGAAGCATAATAACTAGTTTGAGAGTATAGTTGGGTAATGGTTCCAGCTAAGTTTTCATTTCTATATAGTGTGTAACTATTGCTCACTTTAGGTAGACTTTACTGTTTACTCTTAATATGCCATATACAGATACTTTCTGTAGTCATATTTTGTGGGGCTTAGCTTTTACTTACAATTTTACTAAGTCTTTAATCCAGGTGGATTTTGCTTTTCATTTAATGCTTTCTTATACACATTGTGACACTCATAATTGGGTTTAGGAACTCTCTGCTTGAGTAGTTGTTATCTTATTCTGAAAGTATCTTTAAGTCATTTTAATTTATGTGGAGTGTACTCCTTACATCTTGTTATGCCCCAAGCACATCTAACATTGAGGCCCTTTCAGCTGAAGGTGAACTGGTACTATTCAAGTTTTTTGACATTTTCTTCTGTATTTTTTTAAATGAATATTTTGAACCAATGGGAATTTTTTCTGTTTTTTTCCACATGATCTGCGTGTTAAAAATATTGAATGTTCTAAATAACTGTCATTAAGTTTCTGAGGAGGGACTTGTTGGTCTGAAAGCTAAAGCACTTTGTTCTTTTTGTTATGTCTATGTTGGTCCAATAAAAGGTATCAAATCATTTGCTTCTGGATTTGTACCTATGCAATAAACCCTCGTTTAAATGGGTGCATTAATATATTTAGCATTAACCAATTCAGTTCAGTTTATTGTGAAAGGATAATACACTAATAGCTTAGCGACCAACCAAGTCCATTATTTCAAATAGCAGTATTCATATTAACAGACTATTGGCCTTGGTATTAACAGTAAGAGAGTAACTAAGCCAGTTAGAATGGAGCTAAAGTGTTGAAAATCAGAGTAGTAACTGGGATAGAGGTTTGTCTGGAATGGATGTGCCAGGACTCAAGCCTGTGGGTGATATTAGAGGAATGGATCACAACTCCAGGGAATCTAGTTATTAATTAACATGCAGGCTACTGTATTAATAATAGGCTTAAATTTAAGTTCCATTTCTAACTCTTTTGGATAAAAAAAAACTAAAATGTAGCATGATGAACTAAACTAATACATGGGATGAGTGAGCAACAGAGATGATTGGCTGAGGGAGATCACCTGACAGTGCAATAATGCACATTATCAGCACAGTCAGGGTGATCAGGTCTTCCCTGTAGTCAATTCTAGGGCAAGTCAGCACTTGATGCAGCTGTTGCATCTGCAACTGAACAGCAGCCATTTGTAACAGGTGTTATGCCGTACAGCAACAGCACTGAGTGTAGTTTTTACCTCAGGTCTTGTGGCTTGGTGTGTAGTATAATCTCATCATACTATAGTGTGTCACAGCTAGCTTTGTCTGACACTGCACAGGTCATAGCACAGCAGCTGCTATCCATGCTGTGTTGTCCTCCATAGTAGCAAGGGGCAGTGGGACATGTCCCCCCACCAACACATATACCATATTGAAGATCATAGTTTTCCCACATTCCTTCTGTCTTTGACCACCCACCCACCCACCCAGTGGACCTCCAGGAACCCTTGGCACACTGCACCCACAGCATGGTATTCCCTGTTGCTTTTGTCTCTTCACACCCATCCACCCAACAGACCTCAAGGCACCCTCTGCACAGTGCAGGCATATTACTCAGTACACATGTTGGAGCAGTCTGTACACCACAGAAACACAGCTGCAGATCCTCTGTATGCCACATATGTAGTTGTTCCTTCTGTGTGTGGCCAGCCACTCTCACAGCGGATGTCCAGGCACCCTCTGCACAGTGCACTCAGAGCACAGATTTCCCCTTTTCCTTCTTTCTGTCCCACCCACCTACTCACCTGACCTCTGGGCACCTGCACACTGCGCACCCACCCACCCAGTGACATATAGGCAACCTCCGCACATTGCACCCACAGCCCAGTATTCCCCTTTTCTTTCTGTGTCTCACCATCCACCCGCCCAGCGGATCGCCAGGCACCCTCCACACCTGTAGCATGTATGTTTCATCCTGCCATGGTATCAGTAATGTGGTAATGCAGTCCTTTGACTCGTAGCTCACCACCCCAACATATCCTGTACCCTGTGGACCTCCGAGTGTCACAGCATGTACACTGCTGATTGTCAACTTAAAAGGTTTGGTAGAAGACAAAACTGGAAAAATCAGAAAGGGGAGAAATAATTCTGACAGTAAAGGAAAACAAATGGATGCACCCCCAGTGTGTAATAGTAATCTCTCGTAACCTTGCAGCACCTTGTGTTTTGTGGCTTTACATGAGACTTTATCAAGGGGGGGTGAATGAATCAAAATATAAATATTATTATATATAAAAGTATTAACTTGATTACACCATCTGAGCACATTTGAGAGATACAGCTGATATAAAACTGTCAACCTTTTCTCAAAACAATGAAAATGGCATCATTCTCTGAATTTAAACAGGCTGCCAATTAAAATGCAAGTGCCACATTCAACTATTTCCCTACATTCATACACACCATATATCATTAACTGAATTCAAATGTCCCCCCCCAGTGGTAAGCGTTGTGCTTACCATTCAGCTTTGAAGTTCACATAAGCAAGCCCCCCCAGTCCACTTTAATCTATAAAATTCTCCAATGTGAAATTTTTATGTTGTTGCTCCTTTTTCTCTTTCGAAGAATTGGTTCTGTCCCAGTCATTTCTATTGGTCTGATGTTGACATAATATCAGGCTGTATAGCATTGTTACTGCTGTCTCAATAAGATTATAATGTAAATGTTAACATGTTCTCAAACAAACCTGCCCTGCTACATAAATACTGTAATTCAACATTTTTGGCAACATTTCATGGCATCCAAGATTCTCCCCATGCTAAAATGAAAAACAAAATGAGAACAAAAAAAAGCTGTGATTGTTGCTACGGCAAGATTTATGTACCATTTGGTGCCTCTCACAGCACCTCAGAGTTTGCTCTGTGTGATGTTTGACATGATAACATCAACTTCAACATTATCCTTGTGCAAAGTTGCACATCCTCTGGCACCAGTCTGCTTACTGTGAGCTCCCTGTAGTGTTCTAGTCTTATGGCCATGGTGATTTCACTTAAACTGTGTTCACAGTACTCGCTGTCCATGTATGCCACTGGTGGGACATGACATTTCTGTATAGGGGCAACAAACAGGCTAAAGGAGCTGCGCTGGTATGAGAGAGCCACAGTGAGAGGACTGCAGAGTAGTGCCATACCATGACCCCCTGTCTGTGCGGTATACTATTTTTCGGTGTGCACAAGTCCTGCACCAGGTTCATGGTCGACAACCCCCCCCCCAAAGTCGTCACTCTGCCCTCTCTGTGGCTCCCCCCCTCTGAGATCCATCCATGAAGTGCCGGGCAGCAGCAGAGCGGTGTGAAAAATCCTGACAAGTCACCAAGTCAGAAACACGGACAACCCACCACACATTGCGACACAAGGCACAGTGGGAGCAGTGGCACAAGGCACACACAGAGAGTACCAGCCACACCTTGTGACACAGGGCACTGTCCGAGACACAGAGGCACTGTCAGTGTGGCAAAACACAGTTGAATCATGTATTGTCAGAGAGGCACCATGGCATCACAGAGGCAGACTGACAGGAGGCACAGTTCCCTGCCACATGTTGCTCTGGACATCCATCATTGTGCTTGTAGCAAATAATGCAGTTTTTTCAATTGTGCATTTCAGTCTGCCACTGCACCTTGCAACACAGGGCACAGTGGCAGCAGCAGCGCAAGGCACACACAGAGAACACCAGCCATACCTTGCAACACAGGGCACTCTGTGAGACAAACAGGCACAGTCAGTGTGGTATTGCATGGTTGAATCAGGTATTGTCAGAGAGACATGTGGCATCCAAGAGGCAGACTGACAGGACCGCACAGTACTTTCCACAGCACTGCAGCAATACACAGCAGGTGGCAAATGACAGTCTTCAGTAGGCATGGCAATTAACTTCCCTTCCACATGTTGGTCAGGACATCCGTGGTTATGCTTGTAGCAATTAATGTACAGTTTCCTGATAGTGCATTTCAGTCTGTCATGTCTGTCATGTAGTTTACAGACTCTGTCAATGTAAGACTACTTTGTAGGGTGGAAGAATACAAATGAAAATCTACTATTCCTCATACATTATTACGTGTTTGTGGTGTTTTGTAGAACAGCTGTTGAACTCCATGTAATAAGTGCATTAACGCACTCCAGGGTGTGCTGTTAATGGGGATTAATGTACACCCCGGGTGCTGTGAGGCCACTTGGGCTGCATCCTCGTGCCTCACAACGCAGCTGAGGTGTGCATTAATCCCCATTAACAGCACACCCTGTCATGCGTTCATGCTTACATATTTATTTCTCTTTTAAAAATGGGTAACTGGGAAAGGGACACTGAGCTAATGCTTGTTTTCTGATGCGACCCTGAGGAAAGGTTGGGAGTGAGGGGGACAGGGAGACAAATTCAGAGAACAGTGAAGTGTAGTCAATATTAATAAAACAACGTAGAGGAACATATGAGCTACAAAGGCAAAATAAACAGTGGGGCGATACAGACAAAAGTACAATAGTACAGTGGCATTAAGAATCAGGCAAAAAATTTAAATCCACATGAATATCAGGAAAAATTGGGGGGGGTGAGAGAGAGCACACTGTATATCATTACATAGTGTACTTTGGATACTGCAATAAGAGGAAGCAAAACATAATATATATGAATTTATTTTATAACTTTTTGGCTGGGAAAGACACACTAAGCTGAGACTTGTTTCCAGGTGAATCCTGGGAGTACAGGGAGGTTAAGTGACTTACTCATAGTCACATTGCATATAAATGGTGGCCGTGGGATTCAAACCCACTTCTCTAGGATTGCAGCTCAGTGCTCTTTACCACTACGCAATACTGCCTCCTAATTTAAATCTTTTTACTTTCTGCTTATGTACAAATATTAGATTACTTGTGTTACTGAAATAATATTTATTATTTCTGACAATGTTTAGTGTTTGTAACATATGGCTGAGTTACACATTATGTAAATGTAATGGATTACTTTTTGTCCTACAGTGTTGCAGTGCAAGATTTATGGAAGTTGACAAAAACGTATAAAGCCTGGGGTTGACTAAAGGGAAACATTGGATGTGAGCAAGTAATGGCAGCAAAATTAAAATAGAGGAAACTACCTTTTATTTTCCTTAGCTCTTCCTGTAAGCCATCAATCTTTTCTTTCTGTGACTGTTCACTCTTTTCTAACTTATCAACCCGCTCATTCAGCTGGGTCAGTTCCTTTTTTATTGCACATTCGCAGAATTCGGTGTGAGGATTTGCATTATTGTTGAGGCTGATGCTGGCTTCTCCTTCAGCTTCTTCCAAATATATCAGGCACAAAAGTCCCAGCAAAACCATGGAGATCCGTTTCATGGTGGAGACAAAACACTTTGTGCTCTTTTCACTGTCTTGCTACCTGTCTTGTTTTTTTTCTCTTGCTTTCTCAACCTTTCAATCAGTTAATAAGTTCTGAACCACCTGACTGGAACTTTTCAGACAGATGGCAGTGGAAGGGTTGAATAAGCTGCCAGAGATGGGGTTCTTTCTTTGCGAAAGCAGTGGGTGGATTCAAAAGAGGCTGGCCCACATCAGACAGCGATGAGGGGAGGAGAAGAGCCTCTAGTGCTTTCTCATTCGACATTCCTTACACAGGAATGAGCAAACAAGCTAGGTCAATGTGCCATTGTTGGCAAACAGATTTTATGTTTACATGAAACATTGGACTTTGGTAATAGGTCACACCCCTTTATCTATTTGGACTAGGTTTCGGTACACACTTATATACCTATTTATGTAAGTACACAGCGAAGTAATATAAAATGTATGGATGGTCACTTTTCCTCATAGGGAAAGAGTGACATCCATATCTCATAATGCCATCACTATATATCAGATCAGCAGTATTATTGGATGGAATGTATATAGAGGGAGGCAGCAGAGTTCATGAAGATGTTCTTAGAACACCATAGAAGACATGCATGTGTTAGAAAGAAAAAACATTAAAAATAAAACAAATAAGAAACCATCAAATAATTCCATCTTGGTGTTTGCCTCGCTTGAATGGTTTATGATGTCACCAGAATCCCTTGATGGAATCATACCCTTGTTGCTGATGTTCCATGACACAAGAAAACTCCTAGTGGGCTGGGGTGCTCACGGCAAAAAGGCAATTGAAAACGTGGATGTGGCCAGGCACTCTCCGCCTCATCTAAAGAAGAAAACAAAACTAGAGTGCTATTTTAAAACATTCTTAAACACATTTATTTAATGCTACAAGGCCAAACAGAGTAGGCTTACCATAAAAAGCCATATTTTAGAAATGTAAATAATCTTTTTTAACTTCCATACTGTACATGTTTGCAATTGTTTTTGTTTTGATTCCATGTGAAATAAACACAATTTTGAGAACAGCTGATTTTTTTCTGTGACTGTACTAAAACATGTATTTAAAAAAAGGTATAAATAATTATGCTCAGATAATGAAATTATGACTTATTAATACTTAATGGACTGTTTCTGATGTAACCATAGAAATGCTTGTTCCTGCTTAATGCCATGTTGTATAAGGAAGCAATAAGCTACAGTGGAGTGTGGTTTAAAGGATTATTGATGCACACAGATCAGGGGTGTAGTAAGGAATGAGTCCACAGACCAAGTGTCCTTACACCCATGGGAAGTGCACTGTTAATCTTTTAATGCACACCCCACTGTGACTCATGTGGCTTATTGTGCTTATAAAATGGATTGTTGTAGGTAATGAGGTTTTCCAGGTTTTGTTATAAGATCCAGTTTCTGAGCATGCATCGTTAGTATTTTAATGCACTGTCACGTAATGGCTGTCATCCAATGAGGTCTCAATTTATTCTTGCCATTTATAACATCAACTTCTTATCGCATTGTATAGTTACTTTGTCCAATGTAATGTACATGCTATCAAAGTAAGTATTGGCTGCATACCTCTCAACTGTCCCTCAGTGTAAGAACATCCCTCATTTTACTCCTCAAAATTGTTCTGTCCTAAATCCATCCCATGTCAAGAAGGTGTTGCCCTCATTGAGAAGGTGCTGTAAACTCAGACATTAAAGCATGGAGTATGCGTAATTTGTGTTTTCTTTAAAATTTAGCTGTACGGCCAATATCCTCCAGGATAACTGATACCCCAGTGCATTTGTTCTGGGGTTCTTTTGTAGTTCTTTTCTCTCTCTACATTGGACTGCTCATGACCCAACCAAATAAGATCCCCTATAGGGTGGCTGGCTCCCTCTCCCTGGGCTGAGATGTAGATATGACACACTGATGAGTCCAAATGAGGATGAAACATATGTCTGTGTCTGCTGTTCTCAGCCTTTGCTGATTGTATTGTGAGGCCTTTTGGCACGATGCAGTTCTACTTAAAGTTGAGCCAGTCCAAATCAATTCATGGGCATCTGCATGTGCTTCCCATGATGCTTTGCATTATCAGGGTACATACAATTTGTGTTTTCTTTATATATGTGTGTATAGGTGTATATATATATATAGTACAGAGAAACACAAATCACATATAATCCTTAATGCAAAGCATCATGGGATATATATTTATATATATATATATATATATATATAAATATAATGGTAGCACGGTAGTGCTACCATAGTTAGGGTTGAGGAACCATTTACATGTTAAACCTAAAATTTTGCACCTTAATAACTTTGCTAACGTTCAATGGATTAACCTGAAATTTGTAATACATGATCAAGATCAAGAACCATACATCTTGGGATCTGCCAACTTTTGTAATGTCAGGATATACAGCTGCGGAGTTATTAAACGTGATCTGCGTGCACGTTTACGCTTTTTTGCAATTCTTTGGTCATCTCTACAGGTCGCACGGTTTGTGCGACCGGTCCAAAATCTTCAGGGAATGTGCAGCCAGGGTCCCTGATGTGCCTTTTGAAGATTTCGTGAAAAAATATTAAACTGTTCAAAACTTATTCAGAAAACAGTTTCCCATTATAAGTCAATGGGAAAAGTTAACAAAGAGTTCAACACTTTCGCAAATGCAGTTTTTACTTTCGCAAATGGCCCTCTTACTTTCACAAATCCACCATTTTGTTTTCAGTTGGTGATCAGAAAAATGCTTGGCATTTAAATTTGGGACCCTCTAGCAACACAATTCTTTTTGTGTTTACCTAGTCGGACCCTGAGGATGCAAGGCATGTCTTTATTTTGAGGTTAAACACCCTAGAATTGTTTTTCAAGTTTCTGGAAAAAAGTACTTTTGCAAAGTAGTGTCACACTCATGAAAGTGTCGAAAATTTTTGCAAAAGCTTTCGCTAATTGTGACACTACTTTTCCAGGCTATGGCAAAATGACAACAATTCTTTGCCACCCTGCTGCAAAAGAACGGTTTGGTCTTTTGGGCTGAAATTTGGAGGGAACGCAGTCAACATCTCACAGATGTGCCTTTCAGTGTGTTTCAGTGAAAAAATATTACAGGGCGGCAAAGTTACAGCACTCCAAAGTTGACACTTTTTCCCGTAGGATAACATTACAGCATCCTCCACATTACAGGAATCCTTTGCTGCCCTGCTGCAAAATAACGGTTTGGTCTTTTGGGCTGAAATTTGGAGAGAGGAAAGCCAACATCCCACAGATGTGCCTTTCAGTGGTTTGGTGAAAAAATATTACAGGGAGCCAAAGTTATCGCACTCCGAACTTCTCTTTTTTTCCCATAGGATAACATTATGGCGTTCGCCGCTCCTCTCAGGGCCGTTTCTGAAATCGGGTGCGAGATATGGACTTTTCGCCTGAAAGTGCTTAGCCCCTTAGTGGGGAATAAGTACAAAACTAGCCAGGAAAGTCATACATCATATGACTTTTAATTTTTTTTCTGCGTCATACGGTTCCTGAGATATAAGCAATTTAGTATTCCAACTCCTTATTTTCTGCTCTGAGACCCATTAGTATGCATACATTCTTTGTACTATTTTATTTATTTATTTATTATAACATCAGTTTAAAAACCTTTGAGCCAGAGGCTCATTTACAAAGGTACCTCGTCGAAGGCAGACACAACATACATACATGAAGACTAACTGTCTTTCTCTATGCAGCTTTTGGGGAAAACCAGCCTGTGGGCTTACATTACTGTTACCCTTACTGCTTCCGGTTCTGTACCTGTTTCACTTACTGTTCCTGTCTACGGCACCATATGCATTACCCTTTGTGTTTTCATTTGCGCTTGCGTTTGCGTTATTTTAACCATTTGTGTCTACAGTACTGTTTATCTTTCTGTTTCACTTTGCGTCACCATGTGCATTACCATTTGTGTTTATGGGCACCGTGTTACTATGTGACAAGACATCACGTGGGCCCCTTGCTCCCGCCGCCGCATGACATTCACTATTTCTCATTATCATTCTCAAAAAGAAGGGAAATTAGAGGCAAAAATCTCCATTTAATGCATTAGTTAGGGTTGTTCCACAGCAACAAAAGTGAGGAAATTCCGTGTTAGGGTTGAAAGCCCCCCTTTGACCCCCCGTCCACACCCCAACGGCATCGGGAGTGCGCATTGGGGTTGTCGGTCTATCTCACCCCATTCTCCTATACCTCTGCTTTTCACACATCTGATGAGGTGAGTTAGGGCCGACAATCCCAATGTGCACCCGATGCTGGTTGGGGGTGTGGACGAGGAGTCAAGGGGGCTTTCAACCTGACACTGAATTTCCTCACTTTGTCGCTGTGGAACAACCCAACTAATGCATTAAACTGAGATTTTGCCTCTATATATATATATATATATATATATATATATATATATCTATACACACACACACACACACACACACACACACGCACACACACACACCATACAGTGTCTTGAAAGAGAATAGACAAGCCACAGTCAAGACAAGGTGGAAAAGAACAAATCTAATGCACTGACCCTCCAGCATCCAACAGCACCCACAGGTGATAACATAAACACTTGGGGAGTTGTATTATGACAGTGATGTGTGAGTAACGTGCCACCCTTGATGGAGTCCCACTGTGTCAGAACATAAAGAGGCTGAAAAAAATGAGGCTAGGTAAAGAAACTGGAAGGTTGGGTAAGAAGATTGTGGAAACTTTACGAGAATGCAGGCTGAATGGCATGTACATGTTCAGTGCCTTAGGAAGCTTCTCATAAGACCTGCCCTTTTGGCCTTGAATCATCTTTATCGCCCTATGTTGCACCATCTCCAGTTTGTCCTTATCTTTCCTGAAGAGAGGGCTCCAGAACCGAACACAATTCTCCAGGTGTGGCCTCACCAAAGATCTATAAAGGGGTAGTATTACCTCTTTCATTCTGCTGTCTGTACCCCCCCGATACATTCACACATTCTATTTGCCTTACTATAGCCTTGTTACACTGTCTTGATTGTTTGAGGGTGTCACTGATAACTCTTGATTGTTTGAGTGTGTCACTGATGATAACTGCTAGGTCCTAGTCCTAGAATGGCCCCATCCTGGCTAGAACCCAGAGATGGAAACACAGCCAAGTTAAACAGGACAGGAAATTACTTGTAATTGCAAGCTATTTCTAATGTATCTATTTTCAAAAATGATATTCTTCCCCTTAATTATCCATATTTAACTGTAGCTAAACAATAAGTGATGTGAACAGTTGTATTTTGCATTGTTTTGTTTTCATGGGCAGCATTCTGTTACAGTTCTCAGAATGGAACCAGTGATCTGGAGTGTTAACTATTTCAGTGTGACAAAACTCTGACTGCTGTTCTTATAGGTCAACAGCTCATGCTTAGCAATCTGTACACGGACCATGATACAGTAAAAACTTGAAATTACTGGTTCCATGAAGAGAACTGTTTAGAATTTTGTCCGTGAAAAGAAAACAATTGAAAACACATCTTTTTTCACATCAGTGTTTATTCAGGTACATTTAAATATGGACAATTAGGAGGTATTAATTTCATTTTTGTAAACAGCAACATTACTACAGTAACTGCTGCCAATTAGCACAAAGTTCATGCCCCAGCATAATTGCGGATATGTTATTTTGTGTAGTATATGGTTTGAATCAGAAAAAAATGCTGTTGTTTTTTTTTACTTCTCCAAAAATCTCCTGTTTGATTTATTATGTAGAAAAAGAATACACCCCCACTTAGCTGCCAAAATGCCACCCAGGTAAAGGGTGGACTTCTGTTTTTTTTTGAAATGATGAAACAACAGAAGATTTTGTGTTGGGGAGGGTCTGGGTTCTGTAAGAGTGTGTGTGTGTGTGTGGGGGGGGGTATATGTAAACAGCAAGTAACTTAAGTTCCATTTTATTAAAAAAATGTCATACCAAAGAAGGGTACAACAGCATTCTATGATCTTTAAACTGTGGTGCAACAGATTTTTGGTTAGGATGGAAGACCATGCACAACAATGGGTGACCATATGCAATATATTCTTATTGTGAAAGTGATTATCCACACATGTGTTCTCTGTGGCAGTTATCATATATATATAATAATTTCTGGGTAGGTTGTTATAATGAGACTTTTACACACACCTGTGGTATGGAATGCCACATAAACTCTGAGAGCGAAACTTGAGGGGTTTACAAAGGGATCCCACACTGAGGGTGTGTGTAAAATTTGAGTTTTACACACCTTCTTAGTCTTTATTTTATATAATTACTGGGGAGCATTTTTTTGCCACAGCAATTATATAAAATAAACAGACATCCCTGTGAAGCCATGTACTGGTCAGGTTTCAGCCTGTTCAGTAGTCAGAAGTGGCTGCCAAAACACATTGTTTCCCTTTTCTTTTTTTTTTCATTTTTTTAAAGCTTAAGTGTAGGAGAAAAAGCCCTGATAATGCTTTATAATAACTGTAAAGTGACTTATTGCTTGAGTATGAGTGGCGGTGAAGTCTCCAGTGGTAAGGAATGGTCCACAGCAAGGGAAGAGTGGCTGCTGGCTCATGTGTGGACTGAAGGAAACCTGGCACATGTTTGCCAATGTAACCAGCAGGTTAACAATGAGTTATAACCAGGTTTCCCTTATAAAAAACAGCTAGTCAGTTATTATAAAAGCTTTATATTAATCAAACATACATTTTTGACTAATATAGTCAATTGGGGGAACCTCAACAATTCTAATTTAAAGACTGAATAGAGGAGATGATCTTTGCAAAATCAGTCTGTGGATTCAAAAGAGGGTGGAACACACCAGAAGGGGAGGGGGGAAGTGGGGAGTGCGGAGCCTCCAGAGTTTTCTCATTCAGCATTGGTCAGATAGGAATGAGAGAACGAGATGTTCCAACAGGCCGTTGTTTACCGACAGATTTTTTTGTTTCCATGAAGCACTGGACTTTGGCAATAAGCCACACCTCTTTAATTATCTATGTTTTTTAGAATTTAGTACATGTTTACATACATATATATTTACATAGTTAAATACATAGTGAAGTGCTATGTAATGTATGAATGATAATTTTTTTCTTATAGGGAAAGAGTAACATCTATAGCTCATAAGACCATCGATATACAACAGATTAAGTCATATTACGGGATTCAATGTACATAGTGGGAGATCGTAGAGTTCAAGAAGACATTCTGAGAATTCTATAGAAGAAATACATCTATTACAAACAGAATACAAGAACAAGAAACCATCAAGCAATCCATCTCGGGATTCTCTTTGCTCAAATAGTTTATGAGGTCACCAGAATCCCTTGGTGGAATTACAGCCCCGTTGCTAATGGTTTCCTAGATAGCCTATTTATTTCTATTTCAGGAATAATGAAACCACACTTGAAGCTCTGTTTGCCATTAAATTTATGAACTTACCATAAAAAACAATTTTGTATTTATTTAAATAACCTTTTTCACCTTCACACAGTGCATGTTTTAAAATTGCTTTTGTTTTGATTGCATGTGAAATTTACACAGTTTGAAGAACACTTGGTTTTTCCATGACTAAACTAAAACATGCATCTTGAGAAAAGCTATAAAAATATTGTGCTCGGATAATGAAATTCTAACTTACTAATAATGAATGCACTTTTCCTGATACAAGCATAGAAACACTTATGCCTGCTTTACCTCTATGTTGTATAACATCAACTGCTTACTACATTATATGGTTATGGCGTCCAATGTAATTTAATTAAATTATAGTGTACAATGCAATTAACTTTAATTAAATTGAATTACATGCAAATATAATGGATTTTGGAAAAAAGCATAGCACCAATACAGCACTACCTGAGTAGTCCAGTTTTGTCCCTGAGATACTTGACAATGGTGACAAGGCTGGCTCCATCTATATCGACTTGACAAAAGCCTTTGACTTGGTCAGACATAAGCTCCTTCTCCACAAACTCCGTGGCCTAGTCCTGTCACAAGACACAGTCACCTGGTTCCAGAGTTATTTCACTAATCGCACTCAGTGCATTAAGCTAGATGACTCTTTGTCAGACGTTACAAATTTATCCAATGGGACTTGTTTTTAGACTATCTAGTGTTTACATCTCACTTATCCAAAATGAATAATATAATTCTAAATGTTAACTGCACTATTTATGCATTGAGAGAGGTGGTGGCAGGGGGTGCCAGTGGGTCCAACATGATATGGGGTTCTGCCAGACAGATATGGACTAGGAAAGAGATCAGGAAAAAAAATGTCCATGCACAGGAATAGAACCCTGTACCATTGGAACCAGAAAACATGTGCATAGCTTACTGAGCCCTGCATCAAACACATTAATAGTTCTTCTTTTAGTATCCTTATTTTAAACTACAGCTCACATGAGGAAGCTGCACATTTCATCTTTGGATTAGCCTGATGTTTCAGCGCACACACACTAAATTGATACTACAGCTGTTATGTGAGGCTTCGTTTAACCATGTTTCTGATGTTGTGATCTTTTTCTCTGTAAAGAAATAGGCTGTGTGGAATATTAACGTGTTCAAATTAATGAAAATGGACGTTCAGTAACGCAAAAAGAAAAAAGAATCAAAATATATTGTGGTACCAGTTCGCAGACAGATGGTAGCTTGGGAAATATGAATAAGTCCCAAAATACAGTGCTGTCACACTATAATGAATGAAATGGGAGCCATTACATTAATTTATCATAGCTCCCTGATTGTTACATTCAGTGATGCTGGAAAATAAGGTTGCACTGTTTCTGAAATTCAAACCTGACACATATGTTTATAGATGCTGTTGTTTTTGTCATTCAGTACTGTGATTTACTTTTTCTTTAATCAGATATGGTTTACTAAAGTACCAAATGGTGTTTGAAAGCTGACTGCTGAATACCTAAATTATAACTTGCAGAACCGCACCAATACATCTTATGATCCGGCTGCTTCTTTGCTACTCTGTAATAAACACAGTACAGTTTTATACCATGCAGTTTTGTAGATTATAACACTTATTGGAATGATCTACCTGTGCCGTTGGTAATTACTATATCCCATTCCCCGGTTTAAAGAAATTGCCGGGTGGGATCGCTGAAACCCATTACAAGAGTTAACAAAGTTAAAGATGAAGGTCCTAAAGTTACAAACTTCAAACAGGTTTCATTATAAACCTCTCCAGCAAGCACAAACCTGAAATCTGGCTCTGGCATTTTATAACTGTCTCAGTTTTCTAGCGATCTGCTCAGGTCCCATCATGTAGCATCATGTACTGTCTGCACGTACAATTTAAGCTTCTGCACCTATACTCGGGACTAATCAGCATCAAATAATCTTTGAACTACAAATCATTTGCAATCTGAGGGTTGTAATAACCTGTGTGAAATGGGCACGACCCTGCAAAAACAAAACAAAAACAGGACATGAGGTGTACAAGCTGAAAGAAGTTGGTTCTTGTCTTACCCGTCAGAAATGAAGACGAGAGAGGTAGCTGGGACAAGGTGCACATCCGAAGAAAGCATCCAAGGAGCCAGATCTCAAGGTTGTGTAGCCAGTGCCACATTGCCAACTGGTTAACACCGCGTAAAAATCACATCACCGCTGGCTCCAGGCAAGTCCCCTTTAAAGAGAGAGAAAGAGAAAAAGAGATCGAGGTCGATATAACGCTAGTGAGACTGGCGAGTACTCTGCCTGGTGAGTGCGGTCCCTGCAGAAGCCCATGTCCCGGCTGCTATTGGGCTCTGCAGGCAAGGAGGCTGCAGCATGGCTGAGTGGAAGTAATAACTGAGTGCGGGGGACAGATCAATTCCCACAGTCTGCCCCCTCAACTCTTGGTGCTGTTCCCTTCAGTTCCTGACGTTGTGTCCCTCAACTTCTGTGGCACCTGATAAAACCGACCCCTCCGGGGTCTCCAATGATAATGATGTCCAGGCAGAGCTGCTCCCCAGGCATCAGACCTCACATGCAGCTGGCAGGTTCTGAACAGCAGCAGCAGCATTAAATGTGAGGAGTGCCAAAATGCTAATCTTTGCCCAGATAAAACCTATATCCTAAGCATGATAATATAGCTTACAGGGAAGTAAAATGGCTTCATAAAATGATCCTTGCTCTTGTTTCACGTCAACAGGAGGCAGGTCCCCTCAAAAAGTGTGTTAACAGTCTTCAGTCCCTGAACAAACTTTTTCAAGCGTGACCCTCACTCAATGTTTTAAAGTGACATTTTGCCTCCTAATAAATACACCAGTGCCAAAGTCTAGAGTGCAGCCTGTGTGTGTGCACTGGGATGGCTGCTCCAGGATCCATATCAGGCTTTGCTGCTCAGAGGGTGAGAGAGAACGAGCGAGAATGAGAGAAACACAATGGAGCAAGCCAGTTACCCCCACCCCATCCTTAGGATTCACCTACTTCAGAGAGAGGAATCAGCAGCACTAGTTCCACATGCAGCAGCAGCAAGTGACCAGAGTCCCAGCCAGTGCAGCTGCCACTGATCCACCTCAGGATATTTAATACGTCATCTGAGGAAAGAAGGAAAAACAATGTAAACATTCACCAGGGGATCTACCTACTATTTATTCTCTCTCTTATTATACTGTATCGGCAGCGATGAGACCCAAAACACACACACACAGACACACATACACACACGCACACTCTCTCTCTCTTTCTCTTGCCCTCTCTCTTGATACTGTAGTATGCTTTACAGGTTTTTTTTTTAAACTGTCTCTGGGTGGTAACATTAGCAGAAAGACTGGAAGCTGTTTGTCGCAACTGCAAACCCAAGCGGGACTTTGGTTCTGAAGTAGTTATTGCCACCCTTGCCATTGGGAACCACAGGACTGTCGGCACTTTACTTCCTTTTCAATATGGCCTTTTTCATAAATAACAACGTTTTGTGGTGTTTGTGTCTTAATGCAACACGGATTCATTGGCAGTCGAAAACTTCTGATAAAATGCTACCGGGTACAAACCATTTGGTTAATATTTCAAGAGTCTAAATATTGTTATCTTGCGACGGTAACTTTTAGGCCACAGAATATATGTAACGCTTGCAATATAATATGTAACAATATTAAAACAGCAACATGACTCCCTGTGGGTAACATGGTTGTGTTTTTTTTTATTATGAAAGACTGCGGTCCTTCCCGTTTCAGTTGGTGTATGCTTGCTGGCATAGAAAGTGATTAGAGAAGCAAAAAAAAGTATTTTCAGTCTTACCTTTTGTTCTCATCTGGATTATGTTTGGGTGTGCCAGGAGCGAGGAAGAGCACAGTTTCAAGGTAAGGTATCACTCATGTGTATATGTGTTTCTTACACGTAAATGTATAGTTCTGTATGTTGGATGTTACCACTGTTAAACTGCGTGAAATGCGTATGTGGACTTACTATTTAAAAGTATATAAGGGCTACAGAACATGTGGTACCCAGCAAATGTAGACAATTTAAAAGTATGTAACATCTGCAGAAGATACGGTACTTCCAAATATAGTCTATAGGTATGTTCATCCTCTAAGTAGCTGAAGCAATTCGTAGACGCTTGGAAGGACAGGTGTTCTGTGAATAGCTACAGTACTCATTAAAAGCCTAGGGTTCATATCCTATAAAAACCTGGTGCCCAAATAAGATAGTTTCACATATAATCCTGAACTTTGGCGACTGAGGGGGCGGGGTTATAGCTGATAAGGGAGGGGATAGACTGCTGATGAGAAGAGGAAGGGCGGGGAAGAGCTGTTTGGATAGCAGAAGAGCACGGGCACCAGAGAGGGGGCAAGGTTGTGATGGGTGGAGAGAATCGATTTTTTTTTTAATTATGGAAAAAATGCAGAGTCCTCACTCTGTGATCATTAAAGGACTGCAGGCTCTGCCCATGCAGCCCTAAAAAGGTACCATCTTCTGCATTGACCCAAGACATACAGTATACTTGAACAGGTGGAAATCTTTAAATACCTTGGGGTGATCCTGGATGATACTTTATCTTTTGCTCCCCATATTGACCGCCTTGTGTCCAAGGTCAACAGATGATTGGGAGCCTTGTACCATAACTGGGTCAGCCTCACTGCTGATGCTAGATGCTGCATAGTGGCAAGCTCAGTATTGCCACTAGTTGACTATGACCTACCTGTCTATGCAACTGTCTGCGACTCAGTTCTTAGCAGAAGAAATATAATCTGTTATAATGCTTGTCACTTTGTACTTGGGGTTGACAAGCACATCCATAACTGCACCCAAACAAATTAATTACCCCTACCTAGCAGAATTAAGTTCAAGACATATCTGCTAGCCAAGAAAATGCTATTGCACCTAACTCCCCTTAACTCACTAATTCTGCCCTGTTGCAATGTCTACAACACCAGGAACATGGCTCAGGAGGTTTACCCACTTCAGTATGATGACCACAGGGTGACTGTCAGGGTGATAGCACAATGCGGACAACAGCCATGCTGCCCTGCAGTTGTGCTGCCTGACCCCCAAGGTGCCCAATACAGCACAACAAATGCTGACTGTTTGCAAGGGGCTTCTCCCAAAAGTTATAATAATCACCTCCACAGCAGAGATGTATTGGGGAGGGGGGCGCAACACCCCAGCGGCCCTCTCACTGCAGGATGCACTGACAACCAGTTTACCACTTTAACAGGTGAATTGGTAGCATCACACTCATTCCATCATCCTAATTTCATTGCTTCTACAACAGGATACTTTCTTGGAATGCCCTTGAACTGTCTTTCCACTCAACTGCACAAGCATTCATCTGCAGTTAAGGATGCTGGCTGGTTAAATCAGCTGCCTGATACCTTGCTCAATCTAAGTTCGATCAGTTTAAGACAACACTAGGGGCAATCCTAACAGTTCAATGCAGCTGTAACTACTAATCACCCTAATGTCCCTCCTGGTATACACTTTGAACCGTGCCAGACTCTAGCTTTGAGGTCACGTATCATTACTGTGCTTGCTTTGCACTGATTCTGTCTACCTGTCTTTTTATAAAATTGCATGCAATTGATCCAGCTCATTTACATGTAGTTGTTTGACTCTATTTCTACTTATATGACTTCATTCCACTGGAACTTGCTTAATTATATTTGTTATGTTGCCTTGTAATCTCTGTTATTGACGTAGAACCTTTGTAAAAGAGTACTTCTGCTCCAAGGTATTCTCCAAAAGTTTCCAGTCAAACAATCAATCAATCAATCAATCAATGTACATGCGATCAAAGCAACTCTCCATGTCTTGGTAGCATACCTCTCAACTGCCACTCATTATAATAATGTGCCTCATTTTACCCCTTGAAATTGCTCTCTCCCACACCCGTACAACATGGAAAAGGTGCTGCCGTCACTGAGAAGGTGCAGTAAACTCAGAAATTAAAGCAGAAATTCATGATATTCTATGATTCTGAATATAAATTGAATCTTGAACAAAGACACTGGTTTTCACAGTGTTCTCCACTTGTATCTCCATGTTTGAATATATGTTCCACATTACAGGAGTCATTGCCCCACATTGTCCAAGGTTTTTTTTTTTTTGCTACCCTCCTCGCTGCACCAGGGTCCTCTCTTCAGGGATCCCTAGGTCATGTGTACCCGTAGTCCCGCCCCAGGTACCTCCCTCCAGATGCTGGCTGGCCTGTCCCCATCCTGTCTTGATTTGCCCCCCGGGCGGGGCTGGGAGGGGGGACCCACATTCCCCTCCCATGGTCTGTAAGTCTGTGTCAGAAGGCCTGCCAGCTCCTTCTATGGACCCTGGTTATGGGTGTTCTCGGGTCGGCCAGGTCCCGTCTACGGGAACCTGGTGCAGGGTATTTTTCACTTTTCTTCCCTGCCCTCAGGATGTCTGCATGCTAGGGAAGCCTAGGGGCAGAGCACGTCATGATGTGCTTGACGCTCCGGCTCCTGGCAGACATCCTCCCACTCTATTGCATGCAGTCTCGCTGCACCTCCACCTGTGGTCACCCAGGTGGTGGTATTGCAGCGGGACTTGCATCCCCAACCCACCCAGAGGAGGAGAGCAGCCGCTGGGCACTCAATCCTCCTCCCCCCAGCCGGCCCTCCAGCTGCCCGAGTCCATTCCCGAATCCGGGTCGCTGGCATCACAAGCGGTAGCCCTACTGCTGTGCTGGCGGGCCGGCCTATTGTCCCATGTTTTGAATGTCTGCGTCCCACATTTCCATCACAAAAGGTTTAGAGGTATAGTATGATTGGGAGGAAGGGAATATCTGGGTGAAATACACAAATTTACCTATTTACAGTTGATGCTAATGGAATAGTTACTCGAATACTATATGCAACATTTATAATTTCAGACAGAATCAATTTGCTAAGGTGCTCATGTAACCAATGAATTCCAGTTTTTGTGAAGCCTGCAGTTATTCGAGTTGCTAATGCTAACATTTGTTTTTGCTTATAAAACTTCTGCATCTCAGGACTGGATCCATATGAAATAATAAACCTTATCCTCCCTGGCCTTTCTGAGAAGGCAGCATCTGCTTACTGTTAGTGAACAGGAATCCTCCCTTGTTTTTACTAATCGTACCAAGTTTTTGGATGGTCTTCCAAACCTTATAGGAAGAAATGTTGCTAAACCAGCACAATGTGTGTAGTACAGAGAAATACAAACCACATAAACCCCTTAATACAAAGCACCATGGGATGTATACGCAAATCACCATAAAATAAATGTCATGGTAATTTGCATGTACATATAATGACACTTTGCATTACAGGGTTATGTGTGATTTTGTATTTCTTTGAAACCTAGCTCTATTGCCGTGCCCTTTTTGAGGAACCCCTGCCACAATGCATTTAGAAAGGGTTGACATGATCACCTTAAAGTTACAGAAAGGATGCCCACAGTTGAGGTCCAACAGTAATGCCCGCTCCAGACATACTCATTTCAACACATTACCTTTTTAACCGATTGGCTCAAGCAGTAGAGGAATATAAATGAATTTCCCTTCCCTGTACTTACACACAGTCCCATGTGGACCAATTTTCAGTAAAACAAGGCTTTGCTTTGTCTGTCTTATTAATGCATGTTGGATGTGGAACTATGTTGGGGGGGGTGTCAAAACACAGACTGATGTAATTGTAGAAACATGTTAACTAGTCACTGATTTATAGCGGAGTGGTTCTGCATGTGTTGATCCATTGGTTGAGTTGAAGAGAAAAACAAAGATTTACAGGGGAAAGCCAGAAAAAGAAAGCACAGCAACTCTTTCATTAGCATAATGAAGTGCATCTCTCTGATTTTGCTGGGGTGTTTCTGCCTGACACATTCCCAAGTCGCTGTGATTCGAGAGAAAACTGAAAACAACAATAATGCTGCCAGCAGCACCCAACTCTGCGACTGTGAAATGCAAAAAGAATTACATCAGCTGAAGGAACGGTTTGACGGCTTGCAGGAAGAGCTGAGGAAAATGAAAGGTAATTCTCAGAGTTTTCACTAACTGATGAAGGTGGGGCTGAGAGGGAGATTATACAAACAAATCTTGGCCAATGTCAGTAATGTGCGATTGTGGGTTTTATAGAGAAATTGTTATGCTTCAAAAGTGATGAGTGTGAATTCATTAAAAAGAGGACTTACTTGCTCCAATGGAGTATGGGAATCCTTAGGACATGGGGATCTGGGTAGGGAGCTGAAATACAAGCTAAGAGGAAGTTGAGACACAATGGGTCAGAGGTCCTAGAGGAAAATTAGAGTGTTAAATAACAAAGATACCTTTATATATATATATATATAGTTTTGTTGACCAGGTAAACATGCTAGACAAACACATGCCTATTTTCAGGTGCGACATGAGAGATTACAAAGTAGAAAAAGTGAGGCAAACAATGATCTGTGTAGGCATACAGAATATAGAGAGAAGTTCAATTACAGAGGAACCAATTAAAAAAATCATAACAATTGAATTATAGGAACAAGGAGTTACACCATTACAAACACCGAACGCTTATCAAATAGGTAGACAGCTGAGCCCAGATATTCAGAAACAGGGGCAAACCATGCCTGAACCTGACCTAGAGGTTGCTGTATTCAGTAGGAGCAGACCAGCACTATCTGACTGAATATCAGCTCTTGTTGGTGCAGTGCTAAGTCAAACTATACTGCCCTGATGTGGACCTGAACTGTATCCAGCCCACAGGGAATTGCAGCCTGGAACCAGATAGTGCCAGGAGCCATTTTGGCTTTTTTCAGCTGCATCATGTAAACGAGCCCATTGGGCATGCAAGGCACTAAGAGCCCATTAGCATGTCCATTATGAGCTCATTTGCATGGTGCCCATCAAGTGAGTGTCAGACATATCATCATGGGTGTGTAGCCATCCTGGAGCACCTTACTCTTTCTCCAATGCACAGCCTGATGCTACACAGATAATTACAGTTTCAAAAGGCCTGGGTTCAAGTCCCAACTAAGGCATTTCTTTAATGTGCACATCACACTTATTTATTTATTTATTGCCATGTTTCACCAGGAAGGCTCACTGAGTAACAAGTCGCACATCTCTGGGTGAGACCTGGAGGGAAGGGGTACAATAGGAATGAGATATTAAACATTCAAGTTATAAGATCAACATTAACACACAGTTGTAAGGCAGGTGTTACAAGCAGTGTTACATCAGTGTTGTGCATAACATGTAGAAAGCTTGGACAATAATAAGTGCCGGGTTAATAGGTAAACAAGTGCTTACGTGAAAGAAAAGGGGGAAAGGGAGGGAGGGATAAGGTGGTTGGAAGGGGAAGAGTTGTGCCCCTGGAGACCCCCTCAGGATGTGAGGAACCCTGCAAGGGGACTGGTGGGTCCAGAGAGAAGGAGATAAGGAAGTGTCCCAGAGAGACCCCTTTAGGACAGTGGGAGAAGGGAGTAGATCAGAGATACAAGCCCTTTGGGGTGGTAGGTGAAGGTGAGGGTAGAGAGGTAGGGTTTGTCCAGGGCTTAGCGGAGGGGCTGGGAGGGACATGGCAGGAGCAGCAAGGTGCAAGGTAATTATTAAGGGCAGAGCTGATGGAGTAAGTGGAGGATGAGTGCCAGATTTGAGGTGGGAGGGAATTCCAAATTTTTGGGAGGTGATGAGAGTAACCGGATTGGCTGATTTAGGTGAATCTGCAGGGGACAACCAGGGTACAGGTACTGGTTGACCTAAAGGAATGG
Organism: Neoceratodus forsteri; assembly: GCA_016271365.2. Lineage (NCBI taxonomy): Eukaryota > Metazoa > Chordata > Ceratodontiformes > Ceratodontidae > Neoceratodus > Neoceratodus forsteri. The sequence continues at coordinate 150,631,440 of JADMNL010000028.1, forward strand.
GGGAGGGTGGGGAGTGTTATAAAGGAGGAGGTGAGGTCAGAAGGGAGTTCACCCAACCAGTGCTTGGAGGTGAATTTAGCACAGTGAGAGAGTTGCCTATTTGTAAGACAGGTGAAGGATAGGGCACGATAAAGATCGCAATGATGGGTGCGAGTGGGGGGGGGGAGGCAATCCAGGGCAAAGCGGCAGAAGGAATTGAAGAGGGTGTCCAGTCTGGCCAGGGAGGACTTAGTGGCAGCACCATAGACTATGTCACAGTAGTTGAAAATGGGCAGTATCATCTTCTGAACAAGTTTATGCCTAGCTGTAGGAGGGATGCAACTAAGGTTCCTGAACAGGGCACCAAGCTTGGGGTGCAGTTTTCTCTGGATGGCGTCAATATGTCCAGAGAAGTTTAGGTGCTGGTTCAACCAAACACCTAAGTACCGGAAGGTGGATATGTCCTCAAGTAAAGTCCCATCAAGTGTGTGGAAAGTGGGTAGGGAGGGAAGCCTAGAGAGTCTCTGCCTTGTGCCACAGGTCATGGAGACAGTCTTCTTGGCGTTGAGGAAAAGTTGATGGTTAATAAACCAGAGCTGAACCTTGTCGAATTCTTGCTGTAAGCTGGTTGTAACCTCATCAGGACAGGTGCCAGATGCATACAGAACTGTATCATCAGTATACATATGTATATCGGAGGTTGGTGAGCAAACAGAGGGAAGGTCATTTAAGAAGATGGAGAATAGGAGGGGCCCTAATACTGAACCCTGGGGGACTCCAATGCTAATTGGGAGGGGAGGACAAGTGGTGTCTAAGATCTTAACTGATTGGGTTCTGCCAACGAGGTAGGCCTTGAATCAGTTTGTGGCAGAGGGAGGTAGGCCAGCTGCCATGAGATAGTCAAGGAGAAGGGAGTGAGAGATGGTGTTGAAGGCCTTGGCCAGGTCGACAAAAATGGCAGAGGTAATTAGGCCATTGTCCATCCCAGTTAGGATGGAGTCTGTGAGCCGTAGGAGAGAGGTGGTGGTTGAGTGTTTTTTCCTGAAACCAGACTGGAAAGGGGTGAAAAAGGAGGTGTCAGATAGAAAAGAGCTGAGCTGGGAGAGGACAATGTGTTCTTGAAGCTTGGCAAGGGTAGGGAGGAGAGAAATGGGGTGATAGTTGCCTGGGGATGAGGGAGGACCACAGCATGTTTCCATGAAGAGGGAACCGAGGCAGTAGAGAATGAGAGATTTAAGATTATTGAGAGGGGGTAAGCAATGGCCGAAGCAGAGAGGGAGAAGAGTTTTGTGTCAAGGCCATCAGGGGAGGCACCTTTAGAAGGGTCAATGCTGAGGAGGGCACTTAGGGCATCGTTTGGGTTTACAGTAGTGAAAGAGAAGAGAAGGTGGGATGGTGGTGGAGGGGGCACACCAGTAGAGGGTGGGATGGGGCAAGGGTAGGAGGGGAGGGATTTCAGAAGTTCAGTGGCACAGGAGGTACAGTAGGAGTTAAATTCCACAGCTACAGCTGGTGGGTCAGACACTATAGAGCTATTTACTTTAAGTACACTCTTGTGATTGAAAATGCAATTATCTGTGTAGCACCAGGTTTTGCACTGGAGAAAGAGTAAAGTGCTCCTGAACAGCCCAGGTTCCAGTTGCTTTGGTGGCACAGCTGGCAGCACAACCAGAATGGTATTCCAGGTGGCCTGGGTTCCAGTCCCAGCTGAGGCACTTATTTCTTTCTCTCTTTTGTTTGTTAGTATCTTATACAAGTATTTCTGGTGTCTAGTAGTACCCCAACAGCCCCAGTCACCAATTCATTGTCTTATATAAGCATCCCTGGTGTCTAGTAACATCCCCCACCCTCAATCACCCTTTACATTTAGACTCTACAAATTTCTGGTGTCTAGTGGCACCCCCACCTCCTGATCATCTGTTCTGTAATACAACACATATCCCTGATGTCTAGTGGCATCCTCCCCAGCAACCGTTCCATATATCAACACCATTCCCTGGTGTCTAATGGCACCCCTACCCTCCAATCTCCCTGCCCATGTACTCTATAATACCCCTGGTGTCCAGTGGTACCCCTGCCTCCACCCTCTGAAGGTTGGTCATCAAACGGACCAGCAAATGCTGGTGGTCCAGCGCCCCCCAAGCAACCAGCCCACACCTGGAACACCACCCATCCAACCTCCCCATACCAGTTAATATGAGGACATACATTAGTTCCTGATATGGCGAATGGTACAGCCCTCCTTTCACCTCCTTGGCCAGCTGCCGTATGTGTTGACAGTGAGTTCACGTACAGTATACAGTATATTGTATGTGTACTAACTATCAGCTCATATGGCAGCTGGCCAAATAGGTAAAAGATCTGTGCTGATCACCATATCGGGATTCCACACTCATCCCCAGATTGACTGGTAAGGTGAGCAGTTGGATGGGTGGTGTTCTGGGGTGTGGGGGGGGCTGTTGGACCACCAACGTTCACCCATCAATTTGATGACCAGCCTTTGGAGGTAAGCAGGGGTACCATTGCATGCCAGGGATATTATAGGGTACATGGACCAGGAGTTTGGCGGGTGGGATGCTGCTAGACAACAGGGAGTGGTGCCAATGTATGGAACAGGTGTTGGGGGGGTGAAGATGCCATTAGACAACAGGGATATGTGTTGGCATATGGGATGGGTGATTGGGGTGGGGTGCCACTAGATACCAGGGAATTGTAGAACCTTTACAGAATGGGTGATCACTGGGTGGGGGAGTGCTATTGCACACTAGGGCCTGCATTCTTGCTGGCATGCTCATGATTGGGTTGGGTGGCTGCAGTACCCCCTGCAGTACACCCATCCCACCAATGGTGTGGTGTGGGTGTAGGCATAGCATCTGGTTAAGATGAGGTTTTTGGAGGCAGTAAATAGCATTGCTTTTGTTACCATTTAGCACCATCACAAACCTTTGAGCATACCACTGTGCCCATATGTAGTAGGGGGAACCCCTCATTTGCATGGGTACAGTGTTATGTTAGCATCTGGACACTACCAGGTTTAGTGCATGCTACAGCAGCTTCTGATTATAGACTGTATCCCCAAAAAGGGCACAAACCAGTATACCATGGGTGCAAATCCATTAGTCAGAGTGCTAACTTCTGAATATCTGGTCTTTGATGCATGACCTGACTTGTGGAACTGTATCTAAAACCCACCTTAAGTGAATGAGGGTGAAGCCACTCATTAATTTCTGTCAGGAGTACTGAACAGTGTGTGCTTTAATGAGACTTTTCATTGCCAGTGTGGCATACTGGCAAATACCGGAACGGTTGCTGCCATTCCGGTTTGGCTTAGTGTGCTTGGTCCCTGACCCTCAGTCAAATAGTACCCCAAGCTCCTGTGCCCAGCATACTGTAATGCATGTATAGGGGCTGTCAGCCATTTTGCCCACTAGTCCACATGTCCATGCTAATGTGTATGCAAGTGGATGTAGAATGCTGCAGGGTATGGATTAATGCATGTCACACTGTCCCAAAAAGTTCCAGAACTGCATGCAATGAAAATTGTGTCTGTGTTGGAATCTGCTATTTGGGACAGGCACAGGCCATCAATGGTCAAAAAATCCCATTCTCAGAAAAGCGGTATGGTAGAAAACAAGCATTGGTCAATGTCAAATGTTTGCTTGCTGGTATTAGCATTGGAAATGCAGGAGTTAGACAGATGTAGAATAGGAATGGCAGTGAAGTATTGAACTTCATGCCAACCCCACCTCAACCCTGCAGAGATGGACAGGCATTGGGGTATGCGTTTAGGTTGTTGCCCATAACGTTCATGCCATTTCACTTCATCCTGTCCTGCAGACACCGACATGTGTTGAGGTGTGCCTTGGGGTGTTCGGCTGTACAGTCAGCCCATTCCATAAGAACATACTCTGAAATGAAAGCAGTATAGGAGAATGGGGTGAACCGTGGGGCCGAAGAGTTCAAGGCACACCTTGATGCCTGTCACTGGCTGCAGGGTGGGGTGGTAGGGGTGGAATGGCATGAGCATTATAGTTGGCAATCCAAAGGCACACCCCTGATGCCTGTCAGTCTGTACAGGGTGGGATGTTATGGTTAGACACCCTAACGCCCTGGGCATTTGTTGGTATTTACACTACAAATTTTCAACATTGCCTTTTTATGACCCCCACCTCATGAAAGCATTTGGGACCTCTTCTCATGAACAGTGGCACTGTGATTTTGTTAATGTGTCCTGAACTTTGAGTTCCCACAGTGACTGTGCCATTCTGCACCAGATGTACGAAAACACAGATCGGACAGGATGTGAAGAATGACAGCTGTTCAGTACCATTCATAGGGAGCTGTGCAGAGATGACAATGTTGAAAATCTGTAGTGAAAATATTAAAAATACTTGAACTTCCGGGCTTATGTGGAAACTGCTCAACGCATGTGAGTAACATAGACATTTAGTGGAATTTTTTTTTTATCAAATTTTCAACATAGGCATTTTGTGACCACTGCTCATGAGAGTGTCAATATGACTTTCCTAATCAGTCTCGAACATTGATTTCCCACAGCTCCATGCTATTCTGCGCCAGATGTGTAAATGCATATTTTGGGCAGGATATGAAAAATGATAGTTGTACTGTTCACAAGGAGGTATGAAAAAAATGCCAATGTTGAAAATCTGGAGTGAAAATATTACAAATGCATGTAATTACAAGTGTGCATGGAAACTATGCAATGTACACTCGTAACACAGTCATTTAATGGACTTGTGTCACTAAATTTTTAACATAAGCATTTCAGCACCTCTGCTCATGAACAGTGTCACTGTGATTTGTTTTTAATCTGTCCCGAACACTGACTTCCCACAGCAACCACGCTATTCTGCGCGGAAGTGCGAAAACACATTTTAGCCAGGATGTGAAAAATGACAGCTGTACTGTTAATAAGAAGGTCTGGAAAAATTCCAATGTTGAAGATCTGGAGTGAAAATATTACAAATGTGCGAAGTTACAAGCATGCGTGGAAACTGTGCAATGCACACCTGTAACACAGTCATTTTATGGACTTTCATCACCAAATTTTCAACATAGGCATTTTAGTACCTTTGCTAATGAACAGTGTCACTGTGATTTTCTTAATGTGTCCCGAACACTGATTTCCCACAGCAACCGCGTTATTCTGCGCCAGAAGTGCAAAAACACATTTCAGCCATGAAGTGAAAAATGACAGCTGTACTGTTCATAAGGAGGGTAGAAAAATGGCAATGTTAAAATGTGGGTGAAAAATATTACAAATGTCTTGAAGTTATGAGCATGCGTGAAACTACGCCAACACACCTCGTAACACACTCATTTTATGAACTTGCATCACCAAATTTTCAACATAGGCATTTTAGGACCTCTACTCATGAACAGTGTCACTGTGATTTTGTTAATGTGTCCCGAACACTGATTTACCACAGCGACTGCAATATTCTGTGCCAGAACTGCGAAAACACATTTCGGCCAGGATGTGAAAAATGACAGCTGTACTGTTCACAAGGAGGTGTGGAAAAATGCCAATGTTGAAAATCTGGACTGAAACTATTGCAAATTGGTGAAGTTACAAGCGTGCATAGAAACTGCGTAACACATGCTCATAAAAACAGTCATTTTTTTGGATTTTTCTCACCAAATTTGCAACATAGACTTTTTGAGAGCCCACCTCATGAACACTGGCACTGTCATTTCATTAATCAGCCCCGCAAGGCGATTCCACGCAGTAACCGCGAAATCACCTTTTGGGACCGATTAACACCATGACAGTGGCTGAATTCATGAGGAGGGGGCCCAATAACCCCATGTTGAAAATTTGGTGCCAAAATTCCCAAAAATGCCTGAGATAAGCAACAACATTGAAAAAAAAACCCTATTTATGCCATTATACAGCTTACCAGCATTTCCTCAGTTCGCGGTCGGCTTTGAAGAGTGCAGACGTGTTCCCAGTACACCCAAGATCGTCGCACTGGACTCTGGAGGTAAGTATGGGATATGGGGAGGTGTGGGGAAGCAGGATGCACAGAGGGTGGGCGTGGGTGAGGGGTGGGGCCACCGGATGCAATGAGGGACTGTTTTCTAATTTACAGGTAAAATAAAAAAAAAAAACATTGAGGGACAGTTTTCTTTTTTAACAGGGACATTTGGCATGCTGGGTGGGCTCCCAACTTGCCAACTCAGTTTTGTTAGGAGGCCACCTGTAGCCGACGAGGTTGGGCACCCCTGTCAGCATATGGAAGTCGCAACAGCTGATGGGAGTGGGCTCCCTCGTCAGCAAATTAAGTGGATGGGGCATTATGCCAGCGGGGTGGGCTCCCCGTCGGCATATTAAACTGGGATGGGGACTGAGGCCGATGGGATTGGGGCCCCTGTTGCAAACAAACACTGTTGGGGCGCATGCTGCCGAGGGGATTGGGCACCCCTCGGCGGTGAGGGCTTACTAATATTGTTTGTGAACTGGGCAAGCCACCACCATGTTCTGAAACAATATTAAAGCAAAACAACGTTCTGCTCAACGACGTGTCGCTCCCTCATTGCAGCAAATGCCTGATGCTGCAATGACAAGGTGGCCCCTCATTGCTGCGGTGAAAACGTTTCAAGTTGGTGGCACTTTTGGAAGCCAGTGTCATCAGCACACTGTGCCTCAGTTGGCCCACCACTGCCAAGCCTCCAAATGCAGTGACTCCGTTGGCTGTGACACTGCTGCACCTCCATCACCCGCTTCTTTCCTAAGCTACCACATAATGTTTCTTGTGCATGCGTTCAAGCACACATACAAATGGCAGAACTTTTAAACATTAACTGTTTGAGAGATGGAAGAAAGCAGTTTGGGGAAGTTGGGGATACGAACAGGAGGAGATGCGGTGGAGTGATTGTAGGGGTAGTTAAATCAAATGCACAGTATACAGTGCTTATGCTTTAAATCTAGTGTCAAAATACAACTAAACGTAACTAAAAACTAAATAAAAACAAGTTACTCACCTGTAACAGTAGTTCTAGGAGTGGTATATGTTGTTCATCCACACTTCTTGGCAGTGTCCCTTTCCCTTTAAATCAGCTGGAAAGTCTTCAAGCTGGCTCCCACCCACCCGGGTGGTATAACCCTCAGCTCCACCCCATGATGCCAGATCTCAGCCTGCTGGAAGCCAGGTTTGTGCATCCGCAGCTGGGGAGGTCGGGTGGGTCCGTGTGGATAAACAACATATACCACTCCTAGAACTACTGTTACAGGTGAGTAACCTGTTTTTCTAGAATCATGGATATGTAGTTCATCCACACTTGTTGGCAGACTCCTAGCAGTTCTCTGTGAGGAGGGAGGCAAGGCACACATACCCTACTTGGGAAACTGAGATTGGAGAACTGAGGCCCCAAAACCAGCATCCCAGTGTGACTCAAGGTTGATGTGGTAATGGGTAATGAAGGTGTTTGCTGTCTTCCAGGTAGCAGCCCAACAGATTTCCTGGATAGAGATGTCCCTGGAAGCAGCTACCGATGCAGCGGTATGGCAGGCAGAATGAGCTCCTATCCCTCTGGGAGGCTCCTTGCCCGCCAACTCGCAGCACAGACTAATGCAAGATGTAATCCATCAAGCAATCATCCACTTTGCTGCAGGTCTGCCAGAAGTGGCTTCAGTGTAGATGACAAACAGCTGGCGAACCACTCCCTGAATCTCCACCATCCTCTCCTTATAATAGGAGAGAGCTCATCTCAGGTCCAAAGTATGGAGCCTTTATTCAGCCTCTGAGGTGTAATTGGGGTAGTACACTGGCAGAGTCAACACCTGGTTAAAGTGAAACTCTGACACCACCTTTGGAAGGAATTTCGGGTTGGGGAGCAGGATAACCTTATCCCTGTGGAAGACCAGAAAAGGGGAGTCCACCAAGGGCGCCTGGAGCTCTCTGTCCTTCTGGCAGATATGATAGCCACCAGGAAGGCCATCTTCCACGACAAATGTGACAACTCACAGTTGTGCATTGGTTCTAATGGCTTGCCCATGAGCTTTGCCAGTACCAGCAGTAGATCCCACAGAGGTGGAGGTTCACACACTGGAGGAGATATGTGATCCAGGCCTTTGAAAAAATGCCCGACCACTGTCTCCTGCACCAACATTGGCTGACCAGCCCATGCCCAGTAAGCAGAGACGGCTGCTAGGTGGACCCTAAGGGTCGATGACCAAAGACCCCCTTTGGACAGAGACCAAAGGTAGTTGAGAATGTTAGCCACTGGACAGGACAGAGGGTCCACTCCCTTGCCCCATCACCAAATGGAAAACCTTTTCCATTTGAAGGCAAAACGCTTCCTGGTTGACTCCATCCTGGATGCTTCCACTACTGTGAGGACATCCTCGGAGAGACCCAAAGCCTGAAACTCTAGCTACTCAGATACCAGGCTGTCAGGTGCAGAGATTGACGGTCCAGATGGAATACCTTCCCCTGATTGAGTGAGATCAGGTCCGGGCATGCTAGAAGCCGCTCCGGGGGCCTGTTGCTGAGGCTGAGGTGATCTGGGTACCAGAACTGGCATGGACAGTCTGGGGCTACCAGAATCACCTCTGCCTTGTCCCTCTTCACCTTGAGGAGCACCCTGTGGATCAAGGGAAATGGAGGGAAGGTGTAGAAGAGGCCTGGGGTCCATGGCCTCAAGAAGGCATCCCCCTGCAGTGAGTCCTGCTGGGGGGGTGGGCATGAAACAGCCTCAGCTTGGTGTTTTCCTGGGAGGCAAACAGGTACACCAATGGTTTGCCCCAGTGGGAGAACAGATTGTACGTTACCTCTGGATGGAGAGACCACTCAACAATGTCTTGTTTATGTGGCTGAGAGCATCCACCAATTGGTTTGAGGCTCTTGCCACATGGATGGCTAGGCGATCCGCTTCCAGATGGCTCATGAGTTTCCAGATGTGGAGCGCTTCCCTGCATAGCAGACAGGAATGTGTGCCGCCCTGTTTGTTGACCCCAGAGCTGAGGAGCGAAAGCTGACAGTGCCAGTCTGACTGCTTTGCACTCCAACAGGTTGATGTGATAATGAGACTCCTTGGGGATCCAGAACCAGTGGGCTCTGTTGTCCCCCATGTGGTCTCCCCAGCCCTTGAGAGAGGCATTGGTCATAAGGATGGCCATCGGCTCGGGTGGACAAATGGGATCCCTTCCTGCAGTGTGTCTGGGATGGTCCCTCATTGGAGAGCATCCCACATCTTCTGGGTCACAGTGATCAGCTGGTCAAAATGACCATGGCACTGAATCCACTGGGTGGCCAGCTCCCGTTGGAAAGGGTCCATGTGTCACCAGGCCCATTGGACCACAGAGGTGCATGCCACCATGTAACCCAGAAGACACAGAAAGTCCCAGGCAGGGTGCAATTGCCTAACCAGAAATGATGGGGCAAAGGAGGAGAGAACCTCCACCCTGTCTGCTGGGAGCTGAGCTCTGGCTTGATGAGAATCAAGCTCTGCCCTGATGAAGCACATCACCTAAGAAGGCACAAGCTCCGACTTGGCCTTGTTGATCAGGAGACCGAGTTGGGAGCAGGTCTGGAGGTCCAGGTCCCTGGACTTCTCCACCTCCTGCTGGGGGGAACCTGCTAAGAGCCAATCATCGAGGTAGAGGTAAATTCTGACCCCCCAATGCCTGAGGTGGGCTGCCACCACTGCAATGCATTTGGTGAAGACCCGGGGGGCTGATGACAGGCTGAATGGCATGGCTCAGAACTCGTATAGGGTTCCCTTGGCTCTGAAGTGGAGGAACCGCTGGTGGGATGGACAGATCAGAACGTGAAAGAATGCATCCTGGAGATCCAGTGAGCAGAACCACATGTTTCGTTCCAGGGATGGTATGATCTGAGACAGAGTGACCATCTAGAAGGTGCATGACCTGAGATACTGATTCAGGTCATGCAGCTCTAGAATGGGGCACCAGCCCCCTGTCCACTTGGGAACCAGGAAGTACCTGGAAATGAAGCCTGGGTCTGCTAAAGGGTCTGCCACTGGAGCTACTACCTCCTTGAGGAGGAGCTGAGCAATGTTGTCTTGGAGAGCTGACTGAATGTGGGCGATTACCCTCTCCTCCCGTGGGGTGTGGGCTCAGCTTGGAGGGTAATGCTCAAATTCTAGAGGCAGTCCCTGGCCGACCAATTTTAAGACCCACCTGTCCATGGTAACAGTGGACCAAGCAGAAAGAAAATGGCAGAGCCAGCCCCGCATGGGAGGACCCAGAGCTGGCATGACAGGAGTAGGGGTGGCAGCTCCCACCCCATCACTGAACAGGCTTGGAGGCAGAGGATCCATTGCCTGAACCCCGGCCTCCCTTATGGGCCTGGGAGGGTACGGGCTTGGGGTGCGGGTGCCAAGCTTGAGCCTGCTGCTGCTGCTGACCCCCTTGAAAGGAAGACTGTTGGACCACAGGGGAATAGTGCAGAAAATACTTTTTCTTCTTCTTCTTCTGCTGCTTCTTGGGACCAGAAGAACCCTTAGCAGAAGTGGCATCCAAGGTGGCATTGGACTGCTTAATGTACTTGACCAACCACACCTGGGCTGAAGAGATCGGTGCCCAAGAAAGACACATCAGCTAGTTTGTGTTGAGTATCCACCGGAAAGGAGAAGAGCCTCAGCCAAGCCCTGCGGTGAGATGCAACTGTGGCTTCAAACGAACGGGCACATGAGTCCCCAATGTCCAGAGCCATCTGGAGTTGTTGTTTGGCAACAGCACGGCCTTGTCCCAGACCTACTTGACCATGGTCTGCAAATCTGCAGGGAGATGTGGAAGGACTTCGTTCAAGGACCCCAAAAGGGAATGGGAGAAGTGTGCCATGATGACTGCCAAGCTTGCCTGACAGAGGCCTAAAGACGAGGCCGCATAGACCTTCCGGGCAGAGTGATCCAAATATTTGGATTCCTTCTCAGGAGGTCTGTTAGTATTGGTAGAACTACCAGCATTCCTGGACAGAGGCGGTCCTGGGGCTCCTGTCTGAAAGGTACTCTGTAGACAGCCGCGCAAGGGACCCCATGGGCACCGCATACTTGCGGGCCATACGGGCCTGACAGAACTGGACAGGAGGCAGGGTGCTGCCAAAGTTCTAAGGCTGGCCCAACACTGGCCTTGGCCACAGGAAAGGCTTCTGTCAATGTATCCCCTCTCTCTTGAGGATGTCAGTGAGAGGGTATTCCGCCTTTTTCTGGACAGGTTCCAGGGTCATCTCTGTGGACTCAGAGATGAGGTGAAGAATGCCCTGTGTTATGCCTGGGTTATATACCACCAAATGGCCCACATGAAACTGTAACCTTATACACAGTATTAGTGCCTTACATAGTCTTATAATGTTTATCTTGTTTTATTACTTATGTTAGTGTTCTTTATATTTGCTATGCTTATATCTGTCTGAAATGCATTTACCTGTACGCTATGTTTCTGCCATATAGTCTGCTATACTCATAATCACTCATATTCTGTAGTTTTCCACTATTGTGACACATTGTATGCTTTTCTGATGACACTGCATGTGTTCTGAGGCTTACTGTCTCCAGTGAGACTGATAACAGATTGCAGACTATGTATAGAGATTTAGAGATTCTTTCTTACTTTGCAACTTCATTTCCTATGTAATTGCCCAAGGGAGCCACCTTATTTACATGCCTTATCCAATGCTGTATGTTTATCATATCCGTAACTGTACTCATATATTTGTATGCACATCAGTTCCTCTGAGAGAGAGAGAGAGACAGAGAGAGACCATCCTCGAGGAATGGTGGGAAATTGGCTCCCTTGTGTTTGCTTTGCTTCACTTGTTATGGTGTATGTAATAAACATTTATTACTGCTACTTGTTGTTATCTTTGCCCAGCGTACCATGCAAAGAACCTCAGCTGTGATCTTTTCACAGTGTAACACCTGAAAGGATGAAGGACCTTTCTCCGTCTCTATCCCACAAGCCGATTCAACATCCACTGTATGAGAATGGAGGCTAGTTTCATCCAAATCTGAGGTATCCGGATACTACGTTCGAACGCCCACATCACCCTTGACCCACCGGGAAGCCCGGTATCCAGTCTAGCTTCCTTAGAAGGAGCCCCTCCCACAGGCTGCTTGGGTGGTGGTTTCACCAAAATCGGTGGAGAGACCTGTTTAGGTCAAACTGGAGGTTTCATTGGCTCCACGGGTGGAGGAACTGACTTAATCAGCTCCAGAGGAGTTGGCTTCAGCCTGGGAGGTGAAAGTCAAGTAATGGCCGGGGTAGAAGCCGGGGTAGGCTTGTGCCCGGACAAATACAGCTGTTGCCACATGAGGTCCTTGTAGCACTGATGGAGCTTCTGCCGGAGCCTCTTCTCATCTGAGGAGGATGAAGATGACCAATGGCATTGCCTCTTTTTAGAGCACTTATGGCCCTTCCTCGGCCCTTCAGTCGAGGGGGTTTGAGACCTCAATCAAGATCGGACGGGCCATCTCGGTCGGTTGGGAGACTCCGGTGGGACCAGTGACTTCCCAGGGTCAGGGACCACTTCCTTAGTGGGATTCCCAGCAGGTTGGGTTTCCTCATTGGGGAAAGCAAGGATCGGAGTCCGAGTGAGGGAGTCATCGACCGGAGTTGGTGACAAAGGGTTGATCAGGTTGAGAATTATCTCAATGTCATTGAGTGACACTTCGATCTACTGGCCAGACAGCAAGACTGAGAAGCCAACAGCCAAAGCAATGATTTCAACTGAGGTTGAAATGGCCGGTTACTGAGACTGAGATCTCTTCTGATCCCAAGAGCTTCTCCATCGAGATGAAGATGGTCCCGAGTCCTTCACCCACTTATGGGATCGAGAGGAGTGCATACCCACAGGACTCTCACCCTTAGTTGGGAGAGAGTGGCACAACTCTTGGAAGGAACCCGAGAAAGTGGAGCCCAGGTTGAGTGGAACAAAGAAGCTCTAAGAGGAAGATTCCATGGCATGAACTGCTTCCTCCTCGAAGGCTTGCATGCACTCCAATTGCTCATTGGATCCTACGGATGCGGAAACCGCCCACTGGAGCTCCTTGGATTTCACCGTCGGGTTCCATTTTTCGGGTCTTCCCAGCTTAAGGCGTGCGAGACAGTCGTTGAGGACATTAGGCTGGAATGCGAGGCAAAACTCAAATGTCATGGTGTCATGGCCGAACAGTAAATGCATGCAGCATGTGGGTTGCTGCGTGACATCTTTTGGCTGCACAAACATGGGTGAAATCCAGGGGATGACTTGTCTTCCATAACTGAGAAAAAACAATCGCAATCGCGAAAAAGGTGAATTTTCAGAATAACTGAAGGTTTTTAAGCCAGGGCCTACAAAATGCGACAGCATGAAGGAGGCAACCTGAATCTTCCAGCAGAATGGAAGATCTGGCTTCATGGGGTGGAGCCAAGGATTATACCACCCGGATAGGTGGGGGGAGCCAGCCTGAAGACTTTCTGGCTGATTTAAAGGGAAAGGGACACTGCCAAGAAGTGTGGATGAACAACATATCCATGATCCTAGAAATAAACTTTACTAACTGACAAGTATATCTGTAATGTTTCTTTGTATCTGTAAACAATTACACCAGGGTTAGGCTTAAAACCTAGTGGTATTAGCTATATTTTTCAGTGTTCCTCAATATAATGAAAGGGTACCTATAACAAATTCATGTTATGGACCCCATTTCATTTGTTATAGCAAGGGAGAATGTATATACATTCTGGCAGGGAATGAGTTAGGAACTAAACAAAATAACTACGACTAATATGGAAAGAGACTGACACAATGCTTCACTTAATCACACTACACTGTACTACAGAAATAAAATGAGAAATATGAGACCACAGACAAAAAAAAAAACCCTGCTGAACTCAAATGCCTGCGACTGCCTTACCTGAAGCCATATCTTCAACCTGGATACCCACTCTTAAACACCTCTGACTCCCTTACCTGAGTCCATATTCTCAACCCAGATACCCCCCTCATCTATCTGAGCTTTCGTACTGTTTTACCTACCCCGGCCCCCCCTTAAGCTCCCTCCAACTCCCTTCCCTCCATATCCCCAACATCTCCCCTTTCTACCCACTCTCCCCCTAAATATTCTCCTCCCAGTCCCTTTCCCCTCTCTCTCTCTCTCTCTGTCTCTGATCGGCCCCTCATTTGCACTCTTCCCCCTTTCTTTCTCCTACCCTTTCCGATACTCTACCTTGACAGGCCCTCTGGTGCAGCTATGCCACACGTTGCTAATTGGGAAACTTTGTTCGCATTCTCCCCCTTTCTTTCTCCTACCCTTTCTGATACTCTACCTTGACAGGCCCACCGAGGCAGCTATGCCGCATGTTGCTAATTGGGAAAACTCATTCACATTCTCCCCCTTTCTTTCTCCTACCCTTTCCGATACTCTACCTTGACAGGCCCCCCTTGGGCAGCTATGCCATATATTGCTAATTGGGAATCTCCTCCCGCTGTTTAATTTCAGTTGTCTAGGTTGCTCAAATGTATTATTTACCTATATTCTGTATTACATAGCAATCTTATTGTGTTAACTGTCAAGTTTTTGTTCTGTCTCTGCTGTTTTACATGCTGACGTGGAACCTTTGTAATAGAGTGTATACTCAAAGGCTATATCCAAATTACCAAAATAAATAAATAATTAACAAGAAAGATGGAGGAAAACCAATATGAGATATCTGCCACTCACAGGCTAATGCTGTCAGTAAAAAATTCTCAAGGTCTGATCTTTATGGGCTGCCTTGCTAGCTGAAATATGTTCTCTCCTCCACACAGCAGTGCTCCCTTAGACAAAATAAAACCATTACATTAAATTACATGAATCAGAAACAAAAAAAAATGTTACAAACAACACTAATCAAGCTGCACGAGCTCTAATAGATCTCCTTTTGAGTGATTTGGATTCAAAATATCAGTTTTTTGGATTCATTTTTACAGTTTTTTTTGCTCAAACAAGCAGGGGCAGACTTCTCTCCAACTCTCTGTTTAGAAGAATGCACTCAACACAGCTCTACATGGCATACAGCTCATTTCAGTACCATGTGATCACCAAACCTCTAGTAAATAGCAAAGTTCACATGTGTTCTCCACTTTGCCAGTGAAATTATCAAATTCGCTGTTTGCAAAGTTATTCCAATACTATGAATGGGCACTTCAAAAGAATTAATGTTGCAAATTGTGGCGAATTTGCAAAGTGAATTTTTCCAACTTCGCACTCCACTAGCTTTGATTGCCAGCAAAGGATAGAGGAGTGTCTGTCCATGTAGCAATGGCAGACATGACAGTAGTCTTCAGTGCTGTTAGTCTTCCCTTTACCTCAGCACTAAACTTTTCTATTTTTTTATCGCCTGCAGACACTCCAAGAGTTGCATTCTCAGCTGTACTGGGCACTGAAATAGGACCTTACAACACAGCAACAACAATTGTATTTCCTAATGTTATCCTCAACCTGGGTAGCAGTTTCAACACCAGCACAGGTAGGTATGACTGATGCAACACAAAACTCAGGGAAGATGGATGTCTATGTGTAATATTATTTATACAATATGAGTGGATATAAATACAATGTAATAAAAAATGTTCTCTCTTTATATACGTGATAGATTATAGAACCCTAAATTTATCACACATATGTTGCATAATCATTACCTACCAATCATCCCCCCTCAAAACAAAAGCCTATTTTATAAACAGGACATGTAATGGGGACCATGTGTGATACATTATTTATCTACACTTGAGCTATTTGACTTTGGGCACATCAGCTGTGGCTTACACTTGTGAGGTTATCCAAGATCAAACTACTCTTGTGTAACTTCACATATTATCTGAAGGTGGATTGCAGCAAGAAAGTATCAAAACTGATACAGCTATTTTGTTCGATCCCGAGACATATGGATAGGGTATATCCCTTTAATGTATATATGGACAGTATCCTAATGGCACTTCTTTGGAACCTATCTAATTTGCATATTTGCAGAGTCATGTATATTTTCATATAGCTTTTTTCTGAATGAACATCAGTGCCTGTGCATGGGATGATTTAATTTGAGTTTTCTACTGACCGTCCAAAGATATGTTCATATTTAGCATTACCCAAAATGTTTTTTATTGTTTTATGCAGGACAGGGTTGTATTCATTGTCTCTAGGAGGCATACAGTTTTTATTCTAACCTATACACCTAGTAATTGGTTTTGTCTGGCATTCAGATATAAATTAACACTGAAACACTAATCTGTTTTCATATTATTTGCATCCAATATATATGACATGGACATTGACAGCACTTCACGCTGGTCTATGTAAACTAGCTACACTACGGTTCCTGAGCAGAAACTTTGGTGTGTTTTTTTTACTCCAGTTTCCACTGGCTTTAGAGAACTTCAGATATTTCTCTTTTTTGTGGCAAACATCTACCAATTTCCCCCCTCGAGCTCACCTCTTACACACTGTACTGATAATAATAGTTATTGTTCACTACCTATTAAATTAGTAACAATTTCTTACTTGCACTTGTCTTAATAGCAAACAGGTAAACTTATAGCTGTTTAGAATTGAATCTAATAGTTTTATTTATATTTGTGTCTGTATTAGCATTTTGCTACCACAAGTATTCTGGGTTTCTAGTTCTTTAAGTTCTTTATTCTAGGACTTTAATTATACAAAGAATTGAAGGGCCAGATATTCAAAACTTTGCTCCGGGGCTAAATTAACACTGCCCAGCAGGCAAAGTTAGCCTGGAGCACAAAACAAACTATATTCAAAAGGAATAGCCCAAGGCAAACAGCCTCTGAATATAGCTTGGGAATGAGGCCGGGAAAACTGGGCTGGGAGTGCAGGGTAAATGTAGCCCTGTAATAAGACAGCTCTGAATATAGCAACCAGGAAGTGCAGACCACAACAGCAACACAGTGCACAGCGACGTGAAGGTAGGTAGAGGCGACTGATGTGGCCAATTTGTGTTCCAGCAAATGCATGGACCCAGTACAGCTGCAGGGAGCAGCCTATGGGAAAGTACAATGTGCAAAACAGTATAATATTCCCCAAACAGTTTGTGCGGAGCTAACGCGTTTGTGCGGGATTAGCGCGGAGCTAAGCTGTTTGCCCGGTGATAAACTTTGCCATATTCAAAAGTGACATGCAGATGAGCCTACTTAGGTAGTCTGTGGGCAAACAGCCACATTAGCATCTCATTATGCCCTGATTTGCATGCAGTTTCCCCCAGCGTTACTGCAGGGTCCCACAGCTCCACCTATAGGTCAGTCTGAAGTACAGGAGCTGGCCAGGTCCGACTGCAGCTCCACCTGTAGGTCAGTCAGGCAGTGCATGATGATAGCTGCAGGCTACATATGAACAGTATAGTATAGCATAGCATATCGTACCCCAGGGGACAACACAGCATAGGCACAGGTGGTGGTGGTGCTGCATGCAACTGTCACACTGTAGGGCATGCTACAGTGCACAGCAGACACTACAGTAGCAAGGGGGCCAGTAGTGTGAGGGACACAACACTGCCTATGGTATGAAGGGCACTGATGACCACTGCACTGTACACAGTGCCAGGCACAGCTTGCAGGTGATTACTGACAGTGGACAGTACTGTTACACTGTTGTGTGTGATCCACAGATGCTGCACCTGTGGCATGGGATACTCACAGTGACATATACATGGCTAGCTGTGTGTGCTGTGGCATCTGTACAGTTGTGCGGTATGTGGCTGGGGGGGCACGTAAGATCCGACAGGCACACAGGTGGTGGGGTATTACTACTACTGGCCCATGTGCATTACGTGATGTGTCCCAGCCTTGTGGCCACACCTGGACTATGGTGAGGTCTGGTCACCCGTACACCCTTCCCCAATGGCCACCATGCCCACAGTGCTGCATGTGTGTGCCTACATCTGTTGGTCACCACAGACGTATGGTCTGCAGGTGTGTGCTGTATGGCCACACTACCATGATATTCCCTGTGGGTCAGATCACCCCTTACTGCCTGTGCTTGGCTGGGACTGGTGGCAACTGTTGGCATCATGGTGGTGCCATCAGTGAGCAGCATGTGTCCTCCATGTCTAGCATTTTCTAAGTGTCATATTCATATGTTAGGGTTGCACAAGCTGTGCAAAAGCTGCGCAAACACCATGCAAAGCAACAATGTCGTGCAAAGCTGTTTGCCCAGGGTTAAGACCAGCTTTTCTGGGTGGTAATTTGTACCCGCGCTAAGGGTCGCGCTAAGCCATGCTAAACACCTTAGTGCGGCGCTAGTCGCTGAATATCTCATAGCGCCTGTATTCATGTTCACTTTGCCCTTTGCATATAATTATGGTTTGCCCAGCACTAATGCAGTTTGCACGCACTATTTGGCCTTTTGTATATGGCAGACCCACGCTAATCCTGTGCAAGCGGTTTGCGCACTGTGCAATGCTTTGAATAGCTGGGCCGAAATGTCTTATTTCAGCATTGTAACTTGGAATGTTCAGGGATTTGGATCCCCAGTTAAATGTAAAAAGTTTTGACCTATCTCAATAGGCAGAAAATAGATATTTTACAGAAAAAGGATTTTGCCGGCACTGGCTACTCTCTTAGCACTTCTTGGTCACACCACAAGAGACTCTTTTGTTGGATAATAATTCCACAAACACGAATAATTCCACAAGCAACAAAAGTATTCATTAAATAAAGTGCTTAATTTTATTCAACTCGTCCACAGCTTGGGACTCTAGCTTTCCCCTCCACAACAGGAAATACCTCTTGACACGTTTCATGCCCCCTGGTGCTTAATCTTAGGATGGCAATAACACCAGATAGTATGTTTTAAAAAACAACCATTTAAAGTGACAGTGCAACATCTGGAACAAAGTGTTGAAATCATTATAAATATACTTCACCATTAATTAAAACCAAATAGAGATAAGTATTATCTACAAAATATACTACAGGAGAAAATATCCCCACCAATATGTAAAATGTTACCACAAATGGAAAGTCCACAATATAGTGACCTTGTAACTTGTACATGGTTTCCTGTTAGGATCCACTACAGTGGCAGAAATCCAGGTATTTTTTTTTGAAGAACCTAAAAATAAAATAACACATTTTAAGCTAAAAATCAACAAGACTTACTTGTTATTTCCCAACCTTAGTAATCACTGATGTATTTTATTACTGTAAACCATAAATAGGGATTTCCCTTCCTGAACCACTATTTCACAGTCTCCACCTATACCCCTCTTTCTTTCTGCTAATCCACTACCTTTCTTACCCTCAGACTCCTAACATATATGTCCCCAGCCCATCTACTGTAGCACCCCTCCTAGAACAGCTGCAGTCCTGTACCTATCCCCTCCATATCTGCCCCTTAAGTTTGTGTATGTCCTGACCAATGATATGCCATGCTGTTTGAAAATGTTTTAATATGCTGTCTGTTTCAGAATGTTTTAATTCCCCTTCTCATACCATTCTCCCTAACCTTGTTAACCCTATACCTGAAATACTTGTTATTGCTCTGTGTATTTTTTTTCTATTTCTGTATAATAATGTCTATTTATTATCTGTACATAAAAGTGTTATTCCTGACCTTGTGTAACGCAGGTCCACCTCGTAAATGAGCCTGCTCAATCGTGTTTGCCTGGATAAATTAAGACTTAATTGACTTGATTGATTGACAGTATAAAACAGTCAGTTATGTGTCAGCAATGACCAAACAACACCCATATTGATGTGGCTATAACCCCACTTTTTGCTATGTTGAGTATAACACTAGTACCACAGGGCTGTAGTTCAGGAAGGGAAATCCCCATTTATGGTTTACAGTAATATGTAAGGATTAGGAAGGAGGGGGGTTGGGTGGAACCAGGGGGTGATAAGGTAGAAGTGCTAAACGATTACTTCTGCTTGGTATTTATTAAGGAGAAGGGGGGGTGATATTCAAGGGGGGAGGGAGGGCAGAAACAGAGGGGGAGGGGGTGACAGATGGGGAAATCACAGAGGACAGGGTTCTGGAGGGTTTGAGGGCACTGAGGGTGGACAAGGTGCCAGACCCAGATGGCATCCACCTCTGGGTACTAAAGGAGCTGGCAGAGGTCCTGCTGGGACCTTTGACAGACCTATTCAATGCCTCACTACACTCAGGGTATGCACCTCAGGACTGGAGGATGGCTCATGTGGTGCCCCTCCACAAGAGTGGCCCCAAGGATGAACCAGGGAACTACAGACTGGTGAGCCTGACATCCATTGTGGGTAAGCTGATGGAGACTATCCTGAAAGAGAGGCTGGTGGTCCTCCTGGAGGCCAAAGGGCTAAAGAATAACAGACAGCATGGCTTTGTAAGTGGCAGATCCTGCCAAACCAACCTGGTGGAGTTCTATGACTGGGTAACTAAGCAACTGGATGGGTAACATGCATTGGATGTCCTGTACCTGGCCTTCAGTAAGGCATTCAACTCTGTGCTGCATGGGAGGCTGGGAAGTAAGTTAGAAGGCACAGGGGTGGGTGCAAAGCTGGTGAGCTGGGTAAGGAACTGGCTTCTGGGAAGGCAACAGAGAGTGGTGGTGGGTGGGGAGCACTCCTCCGCAAAGGTAGTGATGAGCGGTGTTCAGCAGGGCTCGGTGTTCGGACCAGTGTTGTTTGGGATATTCATTGCAGACATACCATTGGGCATCAAGAGCAAGATCAGTCTGTTTGCTGATGACACCAAGATGGGAGCTGTGGTGGATGAATTAGGGGGACAGCAGGGGTTGCAGGATGATCTGGCAAAGCTGAAAACCTGGTTGGACACCTGGCAACTGGGGTTCAATGCCAAAACATGCAAGGTGCTGCATTTTGGGGCGAACAACCCAAGGAGGGTTTATCAGCTGGGGGGAGTGCAGCTAACTGAGACAGAGGAGGAGAAGGATCTGGGGGTGCTCATTACCGGGTCAATGAACAACTTGGCACAATTTAGGAAGGCAGCTGCAAAGGCCAGCAGAATGCTGGGTTGCACTGCAAGGAGTATATCCTTGAAGAGGGGAGAAGTGATTCTGCCACTGTATAGATCATTAGTTAGACCACACCTGGAGTACTGTGTGCTGTACTGGCATCCATATCTGAAGAGGGACATTAAGTTACTGGAAGGGGTACAGCACAGGGTGACAAAGATGATCAAGGGATGGGGAACTTACCATATGAGAGGAGGCTGAGGAAGTTGAACATGTACTCACTGGAGGAGAGGAGGGACAGGGGGGATATGATTGAAACCTTCAAGTATACGAAAAGGAATGAACAAGACAGGTACAGAGGGACTGTTCAAAGTAAGGGAGGGGCCGGACACCCGGGACTAAGATATGAGACTGGAGGGAGGAAGGTTCAGGAGGGAGATGAGGAGACACTTTTTTATGGAGAGGGTGGTAGCTGGGTGGAATTCATTACCGGCACAAGTGATATCCAGTAGAACAGTGGACTGCTTCAAAAGGGACAGGGACAGGGCAAGGGGGAGGGTCAAGGGAGGGGAAGGGTGGAAGGGAGGGAGGGGCAGCTGTAGAATAAGGAGTGCTAGGTGCACATTCAAGCAGATTTGATAGACTACTAGGCCTTTATCTGCTGGCAAATTTCATATGTTTGTATGTTCATAGGAGAAGTTTGTTTTGGGAGAACCAAGTTTCAAGACTTTTGAAACTATTTTGAAGGCCATTTATATCCTTGGTGTGATGGCTGCCTGACACAGTGATGGCTGCATTGTCAGCATACAGCAACATTTTAGCTGGACATGCTGAGGCTAGTGAGTTTATGACTAAACTGAACAACAGAGGGCCGAGTATTGACCCTTGGGGACCCCCAAAGTTATGTCCCTAGGGTTGGATGTGACTCCGTTTATTCTCACACACTGTGTTCTAGAAGACAAGTAACTCTGGAACTAGTTTACAGTGTTGGGAGATAAACCAGTAGCCAGTAGGTTGTCAAGCAGGATGTGGTGGTTCACTGTGTCAAATGCCTTGGTGAGGTCTATGAAGATAGACCCCACCGCCTTGCTGCTGTTGAGTGCATCGTACAGGTTGAGTAGGGGCACCAGACAGGACTGTCCGTTATCACCCTTTCTTCTTATCCTCTCTGTTGAGCCTCTTATTAGGAAAATAGTAGATGCATCCAATATACATGGAATTGTCATAGGTCACATATCACATTGAGTACTAGCCTATGCAGAAGACCTACAGTAATTTTAACAGTATCGCAACTATGCTACTCCATTAGTTACATGAAATCCATTCTGGTCAAATCTGGGGAGATTTCTAGGTTGATGGTCAATTAGAACAAATCTGAAGGGCTGATTCTTAAAGCACAACACTTCAAAGAAGAAATACTTTTAACATCTTATACTAGGATCTTATACTAGGAGATAGAACAGGAGAAGGCATATTTTGCCCATTTTGCCATTCCCTGCATAGCTGGCTCAATGTTTCAGTTTAAACATGTCAATTGATCTATGTTCCTTTTAAATATGTAAAAACTATTACTCTGAATAATGTATTCCGGTAGGGCATTCCATATTCTTGCCGTTCTATGTAAAAATGAATAATGTTTTATATTAGTTTTTGCAGTATCTAATTTTATTTGTAATTTACATGCTCTTATTACCTCTGGTTTCTCTGTAAGCCTTATGCCCATTTCATTTACTAAATCTGGGTCTTTCATAATTTTAAATAATTGCAATAAATCCCCTCTTTTCCTCCTACTCGCCAAGCTAAACAAACCCAATTTCTATATTCTAACGTTGTAGCTTTCTTTCTTCATAGACCATATTGTTTTTGTACAGGTTCCTTGTATTCTTTCTATCCTGATTATTTCCCCTTTTGTATAAGGACTCCATAGTGATGAACCATAATCTATATAAGGCCTAACAAATGTTCTATACAATGGAAGTAGACAGTCTTTTGTTCTGCTTATAAAATTAATTTTAATATTTCTAATCATGTAATTAGTTTTTTGATTACCTCAGATCTTTGAGGCCTAAAAGTCATTCCTTCGTCTATTAATATCCCATAATCTTTTTCCTTATCTGTAGATTCAATTTCTTGATTAGTCAAGTAATAAATATGATTGGGATCATTTTTTCCCAGGTGCAATACTTTACATTTTTCATTGCCAAAAGGCATTTTATTTTTTATGGCCCGTAACTCTAGTTTCTTTAAGCCCTCTTCAAGAGTCTGAATACTTTTCTTGTCGTTTTCCTGTCCTCCTAGTTTTACATCATCAGCAAACTTGACTAAGGTGTTTTTTATATTGTAATGCATATCCCCAAATATAGTGAAAACAATATTGGACCCAGCACTGACCCCTGTGGCACCCCGCTCGTTATGTCAGATGACCTAGAATATGTGCCCCTAATTCTGACTTTTTGTTTTCTGTTCCATAACCAGTTTTGTATCCATACAATCAGTCTATAGTCAATACCCAAAGCGCTCATTTTGATAATGAGCAAGTTGTGGGGTACCTTATCGAATGTTTTTTTGAAAATCCAACAAAAAGGCATCCACTAATTTATTCTCATATAATTTTTTGTTTATTTATTCATAGAATACAAGTTGATTTGTTTGGCATGATCTATTTTTTTTAAACCCATGCTGTCTTTTGTCATTTATATTTAATTCTTTGAGGTTATATTCAGATTTTTCCTTTAGTATTTTTTCAGCTGTTTTACATAGAATTACAGTCAAACTAACTGGTCTATAACTAGATACAGATGAATTTACTCCTTTCTGTTTGTACAATGGGGTTACAGTTGCATTTCTCCAGCCCTCGGGTACCTCTCCTGTGGAAAATGACTGATTGAATAAATATGTCAGGGGGGGCAGCTATGTATTCCCTTACTTCTCTTAGTAGCCTAGGGTGTAGCTGAATGGGTCTTGCTGATTTATAAGGTTTTAGTTCACTTAACAGCTTTATTACTTGGTCCACACTAATGTTCAAGTCTAAAAGTTTGCTACTTTCTTGCCTTAATTCTGTTTTGTTCTGCTTCTTCCTATTGTAGACTGAACAAAAGTACTGGTTCAATTCTTCTGCCAGCTTTGTTGTGTCTACCACATCTCCTATGACAAATGGCCCTATCTGTGTTGTAGATTTGCTGTTTTTGTTATTATTGATATAGGAATAAAAACCCTTTCCATTATCATTCCTAAAAACTAGATTCCTTTCTAATCTCCTTCTTTCTATTCTTATTGTTGTTTTTTATTTCCTCAAGATCTTTTTGTACCCTACATTGGCCTTGTGACCTTTTAGATTTTTCATTTTTTATAGGCTCTTTTTTTTCTTTACATAACTTTATAATTTTTTTTGTACACCACATTGATTTTTTACCTCTTTTTGTATACAACTTTTCTTTGAGAAATATATCATTTTTCCAGATCAAGCAATTTTTATTTCAATATTTCCCAAATATGTTCTACCTTCTTTCCTTTAAACTCTTCTTTCTAGTTCCAGTCCACTTATTCTTTTTGTATTACGTTAAATTTTGCCTTATTATAATCCCTTATGATAGTATTTCCCTTTTCACACACTGGCTGATTTTTAATGTAAAATTGTATTATACTATGATTGCTATTACCCAAAGTATCGACTATACTTAATTTGGTTAGTACATTTTCTTTGTTTGTCATTACCCAGTCCAGTAGGTTATCTCTTCTTGTAGGCTTATGTACAAACTGTTGTGGGCCCGTCTCTTCCATCATGTCTGTGTACCTTTTATGTGTCGCGCTATTATTAGTTGTAATATCCCAGTTTATATCTGGTAAATTAAAATCTTCTGTGATTATTACATATTCTTTTATTGCTATTTGTTTAATTTCGGCATTTATCAATTTGTCATAGCTTGTACTTTTGTTGGGTGGACGATAGTATAGACCCAACAGTAATTTCTTTTGAGTCTGTATAATCTGCAAGACTAACCATATAGATTCAATCTTATCATTTTGATCATAGTTCTTGTACAATGAACATTTTAATCCTTGCTTTATGTAGATTGCTATACCACCTCCTTTTTTCTTTTCTCTTTCCTTTGAAAATAATTCATATCCTTCTATTTCTCTGTTCCATAATATTTCTTTTTTCCACCAGGTCTCAGTTATGCAACATGTATAAACATTTTCTAGTTTTAACCTTGTCTCTAATTCTGTTTTTTTTATTATGTTTACACTCCTTGCATTCAAGGACCATACTTTTAATCCTTTAAATTTTTCTTCTGAAATTCAGTGGGCATCAAACCATTTAACCTATTTGGGGCTTTCTAATTTATAGTTCAGTAGGTCAGATTGTAGACGCTAACCTTAGCACATTACTGATATAAATCAAGGATGATCTTGATAAATGGAGTAAATTGAATCTGACCTTGTGGGGAAAGATACACTAAATCGAAATGGTACCTGCTGCTAAGATGTTTACCTTCTAAATAATCTTTCCACCTACATTAATTCAATGTGGTTTAAGAAAATTTATAAATTGATATCTATCTTCCTCTGGAATGACAAAACTCCCAGGCTAAGTCTCAAAAAACTTACTGTCAAGTGAACAGATGGGGGATTTGGTTCGCTATGGTGGCAGGGATACCACTGGTCCTTTCTGATGAAGCAGACTTCTTACTGTTTTTTAAACAAACAAGATGCAGACATCCCATTGTGGCTTGAGTTAGAAAGCAGGTGAGCAAAACCTTGTTCTGTAACAGACTTGATTTTTGTAAGGATTCCATCTTGGTTATCCAATCACCCCACAATTTTAAATTCAATCTGGTGGTGTAAAAAACTCTCCTCTGTAATGGATTATAAATCTCTACTTTTACAATACTGTCCTATTTGGAATTGTCCTTTGCTTCAACATAGTAATACAGTACGTATATAGCAGACTCAGTATGGAGTAAATTTTGGCAACAGTGAGAGAATAAGTTACATGTCGATCAATCGTCTCCACTGCCAACAGTGAGAGAATAAGTTACATGTCAATCAATCAAACTGATATCTTTAATAAGACCCAGAAACCCTTTTTAATATACGGCAAACAGATATACAGAAAGTTGTATTTTAGAAGTTTGTTTTATGCTATATTGGCTATATATATACTCTGCTTTATTTAATGTAAGCAATGTTAAATTTTGATAATGTTACCTGCTCGTCTTTTACTTTTTTCATAGATTTTACATACAATGTATCCATGATTGCTATGCTTTAAATTTTAATACAGATTTATGATTAAAAAAAAACTGGACTTGTGTAGATAAATGATGTATCACATAGGTGTCAACAAGTAGAGAACTGGACCAGTAAATATGCTGATGATACCAAATTAGCTGGTACAGTATATACAGTGGAAGACAAGGAGTGAACACAGGGAGACTTAGGTACCATTCTGAAATGAGCAAACACATGGGGAATGATGTTTAATTCTGAAAAATGTAATGTTTTTCATTTGGAAAATCAAACAGCAATGTACACATATAAACTGGGGATAATATTATTAAGCAGGTTCAATAGGAACAAGATCTGGGGTTATCATAAATAATAAACTAAATTCAATGGACCCCAACTTTAGATAACCAGCTCATAGGGGGTGCATGTCAGGGAGGGGGAGAAAGTAAAAAAAAAATAAAGTACACTGTCCGAGGTAGCAAACATACCTCACCCTAGCCGTGAACCCTGTACCTGCTGCTTCAGAGCTAGCCACCCTCACCACCACACCACACAACTAGCTCAGCAGCAGTATGCCACACTGTCCCACACAAACCCTCTTCCCTATCCCTCTCCTTCCAGTCACCATGTTACAGTGCTGCAACCCTCCCTCGCACATCCCTACCCTTGCTGTACCATCCCTTGCTATCCTACAGGGTAGCCCAAATGTGAGGTGCTGCAAATGAGTCACTATTATTGTAGTTGTTCAATTGCAGTTGCCAGTATCACTGAATACCATCCCCCCTCTCTCTCTCTCTCTTCTCTCCTCCATGGGGTACATATTCAGGGCACCCAACTTCTCTTCATATGTTTTACCCTGCAGACCCACAGTCATCTTAGTTGCCCTCCTCTGAACCATCTCCAGCAGGTTGATGTCTTTCTTAAGGTGTGGGCACTAATATCTTACACCAGACTGTAGATGTGGCCTCACCAGCAACCTGTAAAAAGGCAGTATAACCTCCTTCTGCCTACTGCTAGTTCCTCTGGCTATACACCCCAGCATCTTGTTTGTCTTAGCTGCTGCTGTTTTGCACTGCTTGGAGTGCTTCAGGTCGCTAGTTATCGTCACTCCCAGATTCTTCTCCTTCTCTGTTGCTGCTATCTGATGACTCTCCCCCTGGTAATACTCCATCCTTGGATTCCTGGCTCCAGTGTGCATAACTTTGCATTTATTGGTATTGAAGCCAAGCTGCCAAATTCTGGACCACCTCACAGGTTTTCTAAGGTCTTCCTGCAGGTATTGTATCTCTTCTAATGTGTCCACCCCCCCAGAGAGTTTGGTGTCATCCACAAATAGGCACATTTTGCCCTTAATGCATCCTCAAAATCATTGATGAATACATTGAACACGAGGCCCACTACTGAGTCCTGTGGGACCCCATTGGTTACTTCCCCTTGTGTTAGATAATTCTCCCCCCACCAACACCCTCTGAGTCCTGTCCCTCAGCCAAATATCTACCCACCTGATCATCTTATCCCCATCTCCAAGATCCACCAACTTTCTGATCAACCTCTTGTGGGATACAGAGTCAAAGACCTTGCTGAAGTCCATATAAAGGATGTCCACTGCCTGGCCCCTGTCCACTGGGACCTACTACTGAATCTCAACAGTCTCCTGAATGCCATAAGCCTGAGTTTAGGAGACTGACTGTTGGAAGATGGACATGGTGTTGGTGCAATGTGGAGGGCAAGCTCCCCGCACCCCTATAACTAAAATAACCAACTCTGAGGGGGGTGGACCTCGGAGTAGGTTAAAACAGATTATGGGGGTGAAAGAGCACCATGCAAAAGTGTAGACCTGGAAATAGAACCTGGGTCTGAGTGCACTGGTGGCCGAGCTGCAAGTGGCTTAGCCCTCCACACCACAGGAGCAGCTTGGCCAACCACCTGATTTTTCCCCTTCTTGTGGTACACGGCTAGAGGCAGGGTAGCGGTTCATCACATCTGCTACCTTGCTCCTGCCAGCACCAGTTTGTCAGGCAGGTGTGTGTTGGGCAGTTGAACTCGGGATCCTGAATGTTGGGATCCCAACTTTTGGCTTTCTGTCGTACTCCTGTCCACTGACCTTAGTGACCTAGTCAAATAAGTCAGTCAGATTTATTTGCTATGATCTCCCTTTCATATACAGGTGCTGCCTCTTGTCAAGGAGACCATTCTCCTCCAGATACCCTACTAACCTGATGTTAAGTATGGTCTCCAAGTGCTTGCACATGAGTGAGGTCAGACTGACTGGTCTGTAATTTCCCAGGTCATCTTTGGGACCGTTCTTATGTAGCGGCACCACATGTGCCAGTCTCCAATCCTGCTGTGCCATGCCCAACTCCAGGGAACTATTGAACAGAACTGCCAGAGGCTCTACAAGCTCCCCTGCCAGCTCCCTTGGGTGATGCTGTCCAGGCCTGATGATTTGTCCTCCTTCAGTGCTAGAAGCTCCTCCCTCACTCTACCCTCCTCTGTCACTGCATCTGTGCACCCTTCCCCCCATGCTTCCCTTCTCCTCCGTAGGCACTGGTCCGTGTTTTTCCCTGGTGAAGACAGGGCAAAAATATTAATTCAGTACCTCAACATTTTCTCCATTCTCCTGTACCCATTCTTCCCCTTTCTGAATCTTAACAATCCTGCTCTTGTCCCTTTTTTCACATAAGTAGAAAAAAAGGCCTTCTCCCCCTTTTTGATTCCCTCAGCTATCTGCAGTTCTTTTTGTGCCTTAGCCTGCTGCACTACCTTGCTTCCCACATTGGTCGACCTTAGGTAATTTAATTTGCCCCCTCTCTCTTCACCTTCTTGTATCTCTTTCAGGTTGACCTCTTGTCCCTCACTGCCTGGGCAGTCTCAGAGATGAACCAGCTGGGTACGTTGGCCCTCAAGTTCTTCCCTTCAAATCTAATGTATTCCTTTATGGAAGCAAGTAATCCTTTTTTGATGACAGGCCATTTTTGTTCCATGCCCATATCTGCTCTGATGCGCACCAAGTGCCTCATTAGCACCTCACCCATCTTCCTGAAGTCCACCCTCCTGAAATTCAGGATTTTGGTCTTAATGGGGATGCTTTCCCTGCCCATATCCAACCTGAATCACACTGTGCGATGGTCACTACCAGCTACGGACTCCTTGACTGTTATTTCTTGTACATGCTCCCCATTTGTGAGCACTACATCTAGGATTACCCCCTTCCTGGTGGGCTCTGTGACACCATGAGTCAGGAACCCACTCTGCAGTGCTTCTAGGATCACCTGACTCCTGGCACAGTATGTGGATGGTATGTTCCAGTCCACCCTGGGCAGGTTAAAATTCCCCACCGCTACCATCTCTCCCTTCCCTGCAGTTTCCAGCAACTGTGAGCTCAGTTCCCTGTCCCTTTCCTCTTCTTGGATGAGTGGTCTGCAGACCACACCCAACACCTCCTTTCTCCCTCCCTCTATTTGGCCATAACTGAATCCACAGTGTTTCCACCCTCCCCTCTTCCGGCTTTTACCTTGTGCATGTGATACCCTCCCTGATATAAACCGCCACCCCCCTTTGCCGATTACCCTGTCTCTTCTATATAAATTGTATCCAGGGACTGAGGCCCCAGTCATGGTGTGGTGTGGTGTGGTGTGGCTGAAGTCTCAGTTATTGTCCACCTTCATCTCAGCTAATATTGCCTGCAGGTCTGCCATCTTGTTCCCAAGACTTTGAGCATTCAGCAACTCCGCCCTCCACCTCAAGGTTTATTTATAATAACAAATAATAATTATAATGAAAGATCACAGGTTATTAAAAATCATATATTTCTATTAAATATATAATATTTTGGTTGTAGAAAGTATTATTTCTCTTTAAAAATCTGAAAACAGGTTTATAGTTTCCCAATAAAATACACTGCCAGCTTTGCCAGTAAAACTTTACTGCCAGCATAATACAAGAATTCCATTGGATTACTTTTTTACTAGTAGTTGGCAAACAACAAATGAAATGATGAAAAGGTAATTAAAGAAACAAATAAAAGCAAACAAAATAATTACAGAGGCATTTTATGGCCTGAAATCCTCATCCTTTAAGATATGCATTCTTACTAAGCATTTGCTCTTTAAAACATCCCTTTTTTTTACCATTTGGCCACTATTCAAAGCATCATCACTGAATTGTGTACTTAAAATTATATGTACTGTCTTTGAGTCAACCAGCACTGTTTTTATCCTTAGAAATGAATCCCTGCCAGCTCTGTGGCACAGAGCGATGGGGGATCACGCTGGCATGCTGGCAGCTCAGGGTTCACGTCCTGCACCTGGGACTTCAGGAGCAGAGGCCAGAAGGGAGAGTGTAGAGCATCCAATGGCAGTGTACTCAAAATGCCAGAGGTGGGGATGGCAGGATCAACCAGATAAAATATAAATCACAGAATGGTCAGTAAGGTAAAAAAATTCTATCTATTTGCAAAACTGCTAATCAGGGTGGGCGCGCTGAGGTGTGGATCATTTAGAGGTGGACGCTGCCTTTAAAATTGGTATTTTTTTACATCTCAGACTTGTTTTAATTATTAATGATGATACAACTCCAAGAATTTGATTGTTTTTAATAAAATATGCTGAGTTATATTTTTATTTATTTAGTTTTTGTTAACCGGGTAGGTGCACTAGCCAACAGGTGACTATTTTCAGGCACGACCCGGGAGACACAGTCACAGTACAAAATAGGACAGTTTAAGTTTAACACAATACAGGCAAAGGTACATTGGTACAAGTACAGACATACAATTTCCAAGGCAGGCATACAGTTTCAACAGGCAGAGGGTACTGGAGGGAGCACACATTTAGAGGGAGAGGGAGAGGAAAGGGAAGGGGCGGTGAGGGGGATATTAAGCAGGCAAGGGAGGATGTGAGAAACTGATGAGGGGTGAAGGGCATTGGCAGAAAAGACAGGGAAAATTACAGCTAACGGCCTTGCGGTGCTGGGCAGAGGTACGCAGCTGGGCTTGTGGAACCGAGGGACGGCAGAGCAGGGAGGGGATGGTCGGCAGGTAGGGAGAGGAGTGTGGTAAGAAAAAAGGCGAGAGGATGAACCAGAGGTTAAGGGGCTATAGTAGGTGGGATGGCAGAAGGTATAGGAGGAGGGGCAAGGGGGAGCGGAGGGAAGAAAGGACAGTAGGAAGGCCATGGACCGGCAGGAAAGCAGGGGATAGCACGGTTCTGCACTCAGGTTAGCAAGCAAGCAAGGACCATTAGTGAAAAAAAGGGGGGGGTGCGGCCAGCCTGAGGGCGTAATGGCAAAGTGCGGCATTAGCGGGAAAGGTGCAAAAGGACCCATAGTTATGGAACTGGAACTGGGGAGGCAGCCAACCTGAGGCACTTACGGCAAAGAACAGTGAGTTACGGCTTTAGTGGGAAAAGGAGCAAAAAGCTCCGGGGCTATGGAACTAAAACTCGGCAGGGCTCTGAGGCGCTTACGGCAAAGTATGGCTAAATACAGCTTTAGCGGGAAAAGGCGCAAAAAAGACCCGGGGCTCTGGAACTGAGACCCGGCAGGGCTGTGAGGGGATGAGGAGCGAGTGGGAGTGGAGAGGGGAGCAAGAAGGACCAGTACCCACTAACATTAAGTAAATCATACAGTTTAGTGCAACACAGTAGAACGGACGAAGGATCAAACAATAGTAGAATTATGTCTGAATTATACACAAAGTCAGAGAGATGAAACAATGTTAGATATGCAGCATAATAATATGATCAAGTCAGGATACTATACATATTATAGAATTAAGGCAATTAGGCAGTCTTAAGACAATTTATAGCAGCATGATTAGAATAGAGTGACCATACAGAAAAGTTTGTAAACATTACATTAAAGTGCAGGCAGACTTGTAAACAATTCATTAAAGTGCAAGCAGACAAACAAAATGACAGAGCAATCAAAGGGGAGGTAGGCTAGTGAATATATGGAAAGGGAGGATTGACTTAGACAGGTTTCAAAGTTTAAGTAGGATCAAAGCAAGTGCAACGGTCCATAGAGTAGAAGTGAGAGCGAAGTCCACGCTTGAAAGCTAGGTGTGATGGGGCACTTCTCAGATCCATAGGCAGCAAGTTCCAAGCATGAGGGGCAGTGCACCTGAAAGCGCCAGCACCCTTGGAAGTACAGCAGAGGGGAACTGATAAAAAAAAGACTTGGCTGATGACCTCAGGTCACGCGATGGGATCACAGGTTGAAGCAGTTCAGACAGTGTGGCTGGTTTCGCCACTCTGATTATGGAGTCTGATAGGCTGCAGAGGTAATATTGCCTTGTGGAGGATGGGGATAGCCAGCCTAACTCTTTATAGAGTTGGCAGTGGTGCGTTAGACGCGGTGCTTTAGCTGCATATCTACAGACATTATTGTAGGTGGTGTCCCATTTCTGTAGAACGGTTTTGTTTGCCATTGTGAGGATCGGAGCACAATAGGACAGAGTGGGTAATAGGATACCCTGGAAATAGCAAGTTTGGCAGTGGGTGTGAGCATATAATTCTTCCTGTAGGCAGCACCAGCTTACAGTTGACATTTTCTACGACCATTGGATATGCTGCTTCAGGTGAGGGTTTTGGTCAAGCTTTATTCCAAGATAGCGGAAAGAACTTACAGACTCAAGGGGGGTTCCGTCAATATCAGGAATTTTAAGTAAAGATGTGCAGGTTCTGAGCTTATGATTTGATCCAAAGAGCATGGCCTTAGTCTTGCTTGCATTGAGTACAAGGTGATGTGCATCAAGCCAGTGTTGTGCCAGGTGGAAAGCTGATGACAGAGTGGCATTCAGGTGGGAGATGTTGTCAGAGTGAGCATATATAACAAGATCATCAGCATAAAGTAATGAGTTGCCTGATGTTATTACGTTGGGCAGGTTGTTGATAAATAGTGAGAAGAGGAGTGGACCGAGTATAGAGCCCTGTGGTACTCCAATATTGATCGTGGTACTGTCAGAGATGGCCGAGTTAAGTTTTACAGCTTGAGACCTGTTGGTGAGGTAGCTACTGAACCAGGTTGTTACTGGGGATGAGAAGCAAAGGTTTTTGAGGGTGGCAAGCAGCAGTGGATGATCAACGAGGTCAAAGGCCTTTCTAAGGTCTATGAACACAGCCCCTGTTAGCTGTCCTCTGTCCATATTTAAAAAAATGTGTTATGGTCATGGGCAATAGTGGTCATGTCTGTGTCACATCACTATCGGGTAAAGTCTAAACTTTATTTGGTACTACTCAAATACAAATGCTTGTGTAACCCCCTTGTTATCCGAGGTTACTAGAATCCCAGTAAGACCTAGTGGTAGGCAGGGAAGTCAGCTTGTGAAACTCCAGTTAAATGGGTTTCACACTGTCTCACTCTGTTCTCAGTCACAGCTGAGACTTGAGAGATGACATCACCATATAACTGTCGCAGCTGCACAAGCCACATTGGAATCTGCAGCTCAGGGAGTGAGTTTAGAACTTTGGGAGTTTTCAAAGTCAGTCTTCAGTTTGTTTTAAAGCAAGAAGGGGGTGTGATCCTGTTTTACATTTTGAAAGTGGTGGAGACCGCTGTCCATGTCTCAGTGCCCCTTCCACCGGGGGGGGTCAATCTGTGGATTCCAAGGGCAATCCCCTATTTCCACTATGGAAGAAAGCTGCC
Source organism: Neoceratodus forsteri (assembly GCA_016271365.2). NCBI lineage: Eukaryota > Metazoa > Chordata > Ceratodontiformes > Ceratodontidae > Neoceratodus > Neoceratodus forsteri. The sequence goes on from JADMNL010000028.1 coordinate 150,665,203, forward strand.
TGTTTTCAGTGTCTGTTCTTGTATAACAGTAAAAGAAGTGGTACTTCGCCTGTGGGGCACCTGCAACGAATGGGTGAGTGTTTTGCTCCATTTGAAAGGGCAAACCAATTGTTTCATCAATTTGGAAATATAAAGGAAGTCGGGATGTGGACTGCTATTTTGGGAGGACTATTTTTCTAGGACAAACAAATGGAGCAGTCAAAAAGTCTAAAGTTGTAATGGATTTCAAGTAATGCTGTAGAGGGGGTGCTTCAGGTCATCCACCGTTTAATCTACATTTTCACAGTTTAAGTTTATGTTTGTCCAGAGAAATGGCCGGGTATGGGCTGTGGGAGCTGAAGGTGGGAACACCCCCCATCTTTAGTAACCAGGTCCACCTCTACGGATTTCTTCTGTGATTTGCTACTTGCCTCATGCACTTGGCCAGTGATGAGGTGGGCACCCAGATGTGGGTCGCAACTTGAAAATCTCTCTAGGAGTCACAGACTCTATGTGGTGTGGGGAGCCACAGCTTGGGAAAATATACTCCTTGTGTGATGGGAGTCTCTCCAAGTAAAGTTTGGGTTCATTCTCAAATGGACCGTCAGTCAAGTGGCCGGCAGGGGAGCCGGGCCAGTTGGGCTGTGTATCCAAAGCACATGCACGTCTGGGCTGAGTGTCTGGTGGGTCCAGAGCCAGACAATAGTAAAAATGTGTTCATTCTTCAAATGGACTGCCTTTAGTCTCTATCTGCATATACAGTGAACGTAGCCCCTTGGGGGACCATTCAATGCTTTATTTATGTTCAGCTAGTTTGAATAAAGCCACACTGAAAAATCCCAATCCTGGTTCTGGACATTACAGTTATTGCTTCCTGTAGTTGGATTTACTTGGGTGTCCCTGTGCAGAGTAGCCAAACCTAGGTCCTTTATGCCAGGTAACCTCATCCTCCCCGAACCCAGGTCCCCACCAGGTATTGCTGCCAACGCCAACAGCATGCCACCTGTTGTTTTAGTAAAAAGGCAGGGGTGAGGGGTTACAAAAATGGAGGCACCGCTTTGGATTTGTTCAGGAAGGAAGGTGCTTGGGCAAGTAGGCTAGCATTTTGGCTATCTGGCAGTTGGTAGCCCAAAAAAGTTGAAGCAATTTCCCTAGTGTGTTGCTGTGTGCTGTGAATCTTGTGCTGCTGTTTAAAAAATGCCAACTGTTTACCAAGGAGCTGTAAAGCCAAAGAGTGTGCCCTTGTCCTGCATCATCAAAATTTACAGCATTTTTTCAGCTTTTAAAATGAATTTCTGTGAAGGAAAGTGTGGAAAACTAGGGGTAGCAACAGAGAAATTATGCCCTGGATGTTTGAAATGCTTTTAAAATGAATTTCTGTGAAGGAAAGTGTGGAAAACTAGGGGTAGCAACAGAGAAATTATGCCCTGGATGTTTGAAATGCTTTTAAAATGAATTTCTGTGAAGGAAAGTGTGGAAAACTAGGAGTAGCAACAGATAAATTATGCCCTGGACGTTGGAAATGCTTTCTGTGCAAAGTTAGAGACTGCAGAGTTAATGGCAATGTTACATGGTTGAAATGGGCTCCCGCCGTGGAGTCAGTTGAAGAAAAAAAAAGTGTGTGCATTTTACAATTTGAATTTGCCTGCTCGACGATCGCCGTGAGGAGAGGAGCCCTCGCGAGGAAGAAGAGGCTCATTTGCATGGCGTCGTGTGGTCGGTCAGTTTGCCATTGGTCCCGCCCCTCAGCCAGCTCTTCAGAGACTGCTTCAGCATTTGAGAGGGAGACAGAGAGTAGTGCGTGTGCTGGCAGTGGAGGAGCGTCGCAAGGATTTCAAAGCACTGTAAACAAGTAAAAAAGTGACTTTCTAGTTTAAAATCGGGCTCATCCCACAAATCGATCGTGGGATCAGTGAATATTGTGGTTAAAACTACGATCACGGAGACTGCCCACCTGTTTGCATTCCGAGGCCTTCAAAATCTGGCTGCAGGCCATTTTACCCCATCGCAGCAAGTTGCTACAAATAACAGTGAGTAAACAATTTAAAACTGCCCAATCAGTGATTTTCAGAAAATGCCATATAAAATGTGTGTGCAGCTGTATAGTCGCTTTGCAAGTAGCGACTGTGTGATGTCCTGCTGGCAAGTGCAAGTCTGTAAAGACATTGAATGTGTGCATAGCAATGAAAGTAGCCTCAGTTTAAAGTTTGCAGCCAGAGAGAGAGACTGTGGGTTGTAAAAAAGTGCAACACTAGTAGAAGCAGGCAATCCTGTGCTGAAACCTGAAGTTTTTAAGGGACTGTAATTAAATGAATGTTGCCAGCATGTGAAAAGTCCAAGGAAAATCCTGTAAATGTGTGAACAGCCAGATCAGAGCAAATTGTGCAGTTTGAGTAAAAGTTATCAGTAGCTGATATAAATCGGGTGCGCAGTGGCTTGACCCAGAGTCTAAATGTTGATGCACAGGAGTGCTGCCGCCGTCATTACAGGGTGGGGTAGTAAAGTAAACACAGCAGCAGAGGAGCCATTTTAAAGCTACAGAGTGTGTTCATTAAAGTGGGACTTTCAGTTACAGTGAACTTTTGTTTATTTTTCTGCAGTTATGGCCTCAGGACCAGCTCATTACCCAGATCATGCCTGGGTTGCAGTAACAGCAGCAGTAAATAGACTGAGAGATATTGAAAAGTGGTGCTATGGGGGGCAACTCCCTCCTGATGTGGCAATTCCTAATTATCCAGTGCGTGTATGCCAGATGTGCTTGAGTGCTGGAAGGGATGTCTTTATGATTCCTCACTGTGCTGGATGTCTACAAAAATATGGCTTGTATAAAGCACCTCCAATTCATTTGGCTCCCACATGGACAAAAATTCAAAAATCTGCACTTGGCAGCACAGCATCAGGCAGAGCCTGTGGAGGAAGGTCCCTCGGGGGAGTGTGGCACAAAGCTAGAGGGTGCAGAGTTAGAGACTGAATCTGAAGTTGAAGTTTTGGATGCTGAATCTCAGAAAGGAAGTTCAGATAAAGCATCAATAGACCTCTGGGTGGGGGGGCCTAGCCCAAGTCTCACAGGTGAAGATGAGATGCGGGAGGCCTTTGAATGGGAGGAGTCAACCTCCGCTCTTAGTGATAAATGGATAGACTCGGGGGTGAGAACGACTGCTCACTCCTGGGCTCAGATCCTCAGTGAAGAGGAAGATGAGGGGGAACCTATGTGGCCTTGTGAGAAAGGAATGGGTACACAGCCTCAGGATCTTGCCTCGGAAGAATGTGTTCAAGAAGGTGGTGATGCCACTGCCCTGGCTTTACAAGAAGAAGAAGTCAGGGATCTGTTTTTAATTTCATTGAGGATGCAAAGCTGGCAGAACCAGGACTGGCCACCCCCAAGCCAGGCCAGCGGTCTCAGATTGACCAAAGCAAGTAAAGAGGAGAGACTGGTTCGTAGAAAGGCCAATGAAATCTATGGTATGACATTTCCTAACTTTCCTCGGAGAGTCTGGGAGGAGATTGAGAACTGCAGGAAATCCTGGATCTGGGATGAAGCAATGAAACATGTGCACCCTGGGGCTAACTAGCATGTAAAGAATAGACTATTCCACGAAAGGTATACACAGTGGAAGAGAGGCAGGACACTGTTTATGGACAGAGTGAGAATAGTGGATAGAGAGGGACGTGAAGTCTCCCACTGTGTGAATTATGTGCATCCAGACAGGGTAATAATTCAAGCCCCTGACCCCCGCTACTATTGGCCTCAGTGCAAGGACCTCCCAGTTATTAAGCCCGTGCCTACAAAATGGAGAGCCGAGCAGTGGTAGTCAATACTGCCACATCTAGACTGTGAAGTGCCCTTATTGATCTACCAATATGAATAACCAGGGACTCAGGTGCTCCACATTCTTCAGTCTACAGTGTACTGTCTTGTTCAGCAACCATCTACTGGCCCACCAGATGACTTCAGATCCAGAGAGGACACCAGCCCAGCTGTTTCCTGTTCATCGCATGGTAATCGGATGACATCGGACCAGCTGTTTTCTTTTTGTTCCTGTTCTAAGGTTCCTTCTCCAGAGATGACATCAGCCCAGCTATTTCCAGATGTGCCCTTCTGTGTTCCCGGAAGATGTCCGCCCAGCTGTATCAGAAGAAATGCTGCCAGGGAGAGTCTTCGGCAGGGACCAGGTTGGTGCCGTTCATATACTTCAAGAGGCTGGTAAGTCCTAAAAAGCCTTTTTCTATCTTTATGACATTGCAGTACACACCCTACACTACAGACTTCAAAAATGTGTGAACTGTCCGCAAAGACTCTCCCCTTTGGGAATTTGGCCTTCTGGAACTGTGCTTCACGGGGCTCCGGCCCAGGAGAGACTCTTTATTGGACTAGCCTTCGGGCCTTGTGGTCACTAGTTGGGACTTTAAGGGCACTCCATCCCCCAAAATTTGTATTGTAAATAATGTCATTATTGTACTCTAATGTAAATACTGTTTTTTCTACCTTTTTCTAAAAAATATTTTTTGGGATTGTTCAGTGTTTTTTGTATGGTAGGGTTGTTGTTTAGGTAGACTGTGTATGCAGATTAGGAGTGTGTTTTGTTTTTGTCTTTTCTTACAGGTGTTCCTGGGAAGACAGAAGAGAAGACAAGAAGAGGAGGAGGGGCTCATCGGAGTTCCTCGTTCAGTGCTTTATTGTGTTAGAATTTAAAGTGCTGTTTAGTAGTTGCAAGTTGCCCAAGGTTGGGGAGGTCCCCGGGTTTTGTTTTTGTTTGGGATGTTATGCTAGAGGCAGATAGGTTTTCCCTAGAGGGTTAGGGGGGATGGACAGGCTGTGGCCCTGACCTGCAGTAGGGGGCGCAGTGCTGATCTATCAGGGCTATGCTCTGGATGGTTCTACCAGAGCCACTAGGTGTCCATAGTAAGTGGATAGTGTAGAGGCTGACATGTCAGCTATAGGCCTCTAGGCCCTTAATGTTGCCTGCCTGTGCTTGTACATGGTAGGAGGGGGCCTGATCACCCCCCTCCGCAGGTAGCACATAGGGTGGGATGGCCTAAGGCCTGGTGCATAATGACTGGGGACAGTCATTTTCCTGGTCAAGGGCGAGTGTAACCCCCTTGTTATCCGGGGTTACTAGAATCCCAGTAAGACCTAGTGGTAGGCAGGGAAGGCAGCTTGTGAAACTCCAGTTAAATGGGTTTCACACTGTCTCACTCTGTTCTCAGTCACAGCTGAGACCTGAGAGATGACATCACCATAGAACTGTCGCAGCTGCATAAGCCACATTGGAATCTGCAGCTCAGGGAGTGAGTTTAGAACTTTGGGAGTTTTCAAAGTCAGTCTTTGGTTTGTTTTAAAGCAAGAAGGAGGTGTGATCCTGTTTTACCTTTTGAAAGTGGTGGAGACCGCTGTCCAGGTCTCAGTGCCCCTTCCCCCCCGGGGGGGAGTTCCTCTGTGGATTCCAGGGGCAATCCCCTATTTCCACTATGGAAGAAAGCTGCCTGTTTTCAGTGTCTGTTCTTGTATAACAGTAAAAGAAGTGGTACTTCGCCTGTGGGGCACCTGCAACGAATGGGTGAGTGTTTTGCTCCATTTGAAAGGGCAAACCAATTGTTTCGTCAGTTTGGAAATATAAAGGAAGTCGGGATGTGGACTGCTATTTTGGGAGGACTATTTTTCTAGGACAAACAAATGGAGCAGTCAAAAAGTCTAAAGTTTTAATGGATTTCAAGTAATGCTGTAGAGGGGGTGCTTCAGGTCATCCACCGTTTAATCTACATTTTCACAGTTTAAGTTTATGTTTGTCCAGAGAAATGGCCGGGTATGGGCTGTGGGAGCTGAAGGTGGGAACACCCCCCATCTTTAGTAACCAGGTCCACCTCTACGGATTTCTTCTGTGATTTGCTACTTGCCTCATGCACCTGGCCAGTGATGAGGTGGGTAACCAGACGTGGGTCGCAACTTGAAAATCTCTCTAGGAGTCGCAGACTCTATGTGGTGTGGGGAGCCACAGGATGGGAAGATATACTCCTTGTTTGATGGGAGTTCATGGAAGTAAGAAAACAAATCTCTCTAGGAGTCGCAGACTCTATGTGGTGTGGGGAGCCACAGCTTGGGAAAATATACTCCTTGTGTGATGGGAGTCTCTCCAAGTAAAGTTTGGGTTCATTCTCAAGCGGATCGTCAGTCAAGTGGCGGCAGGGAGCTGGGCCAGTTGGGCTGTGTATCCAAAGCGCATGCAAGTCCGGGCTGAGTGCCTGGTGGGTCCAGAGCCAGACAATAGTAAAAATGTGTTCATTCTTCAAATGGACCGCCTTTAGTCTCTATCTGCATATACAGTGAACGTAGCCCCTTGGGGGACCATTCAATGCTTTGTTTATGTTCAGCTAGTTTGAATAAAGCCACACTGAAAAATCCCAATTCTGGTTCTGGACATTACAGTTATTGCTTCCTGTAGTTGGATTTACTTGGGTGCCCCTGTGCAGAGTAGCCAAACCTAGGTCCCTTGTGCCAGGTAACCTCATCCTCTCCGAACCCAGGTCCCCACCAGGTATTGCTGCCAATGCCAAAAGCATGCCACCTGTTGTTTTTAGTAAAAAGGCAGGGGTGAGGGGTTACACTTGTAAGTGTCATTCATATTTGCAAAAGGTGCACTGTTTGTGTGTAATGTTCCTAACTGTAGTGCACAACCCTATTTACTATAAATGTGGGAGAGCTTCCTGTGTTATTCTGCATTGCCACTTCAATAATGAATTTCTCTCGGTCTCTCCCTTTCTTTTTCTCATTCCCTCCCTCTCCCTCTCTTTCTTTTAAATGTAGGGATCTTCACAGCTCATGTCCGAGGGGTCTACTATTTCAGTTACACTTTGTTTTTGAACAACGAAGCCCGACTCTATGTCAGTCTAATGAAAAATAGCGCCAGAGTGGTGTCCTCCTGGGATTCAGATGGCCGTGATGTCAGTGACAGCAGCACCAACATGGCCATCCTGCAGCTGGAAGTGGGAGACAATGTCTTTGTTCGTCTTTTTGAAAATAAAAAGGTTTTTGATGACACTGCAAAGTACTCATCGTTCACTGGGTTCCTTCTGTTCCCACTGTGAACTGGAGCTATATGTCATGATGTCTGGCTTTAGGAGAAATACCTTTAAGGAGTGTATTTTGTGCCCAAATCCAGACTTGAACACCATGTTCAACTGACCCAGGATGCAGAGGCTCACTATTTCATTTACAGTGAGACCCTGATTTTTTTTAACTCAGTTTTATTGGTGTATGTGATGATGAAATGTTACACCCAGGAATAAAACTTCAACCAGGCAGTAGTGATAGTATAATATAAGTAAAGTCTGTGTCGTAGAAATTAGTTTGTTGTCTTCGCTGAATGACTTCTTTTTCAAGGGAATGCCAAACTTGTCTCCATGATTCTGTTACTGAATCACCAGGAACAGCTGGTCAGTTGTAATAAAAACTTAATAAATAGCATTTAAGAAACAACATGTGTGGCTATCCACCTCTTCAGTGCTTTGCAGAAATGTGAAAATATTGTATGGGGTGAGAGAATGAGTACGTGCCTGCAGGGCTATGCCATACTTATGGAGTCACCCCTCTCCTGACACCGTCCCTTCTCCCTTCTGAGCTTCTTGTTGGGTACCCGACACTTCCCTGTGCAGGGACTTCCCTAGTGAGCAGGCAGGCATCAAGGATCATTGAGCAGTGGTGGGGCATCTCCATCCCCCTCTGCTGATGATTCCATTCCTCCACTTTGGGATTTGTATGAGTCCCACTTCTGCCAGAGCGCTATATGTTTCTCCACAGTTAGTCTCAGTGTGGCCATGATGTACTCCATTACCTGGATCTCACTGTGTTTCGACTTCTACATGTCCACTGACAGCAGGGTGCCTGTCAGCCAGTGTAGCATTATCCCCTTTATTACCACTGTGTAGAATGCATGAAGGAGCATCTGCTGAGGTCTATAGCCTACCTGTGGCACCTTTTGCCCCAGGAAAAGGTGCTCAAACATGAATGGAATAGTAGTGCCCCATATGTCCTCAATGGCTTCATGGATCTTGGCCCAGTATGGCTGCACACTGGGGCAGCCCCCAAAAACATGGTAGTATGTGCCTACCTGGCTGCACCCACACCAGCAGAGTCCTGAAACTTCCCCCCATGAAATGCTCTGTGATGGCTGAGATGTGGAAGAAATGGATGAAGTATTTCCAATGGAATTCCCTCCAGGTTGGGGAGGCCCTGGTGTGCCAGCCCATCTCCCACATTTTATTCCAGTCCTCCTCATCAATTGCCACCTCTCTTTCCCAAGCTTCCCTGACCTCTTGGAACTCTGGGTGTAGCATACCCTGTAGCATCCTGTAGGCCCTGGATATTTTATATCTTCTACCAGCTGGCATTGCCTCTCAGTACAGGAAGTCCTCCAGTCCATTGGGCTCCCTATAGGTTTTGGACAGTGTTCCCTCAGTGTTGAGGTAGTGGTGGATCTGCAGGAACTAAAGGTAGTATTTCTGTTGTAAATCCATGAAGGGCCTGCAGACTCCATTCTGTATGGAGTGCTTAAATCTAGTAAGAGATCTGTGGTTCCTTCTCTAATAATAATGACATAGCTAGGGATAAGGAAGAGATAGTGATAGTTCAGAGGGAGTTCAGGGAACTGGGAAGGGGTCTGGGGTAAGTAGCAAACTCTGTGACCTTCTTAGAGGTGCTGCCTGTCCATGGCAAGGGGAAGCTAGGGATCTCCGCACCAAGAACTTCAACATATGACTGAAGAACTGGTGCACAGAGCAAGAGTTTGGCTTCATAGTGGAATGGGGGCCCACCTGGAGGGATGCAGACCTGTACGGAGCTGATGGCATGCATCTTTCTAGTAAGGGCACCAGAATCCCTAGTGAATGGTTTGAATGCTTCATTGGCAAGCATTTAAACTAGCCATGGGGGTGAAGAAAATGAGCAAAGCAAACCATACCACCCACCCCCACATGTAAATGCAGCCTGCATGGAGGACACAAATGTATATGCTGCCAGCCATACATGAAAATGATAGCAGGATGAGGGGAAGGACGTCAATTCAAAGTGCAAAGGGCAATGTGGAGGCTGAAAAGCAGCAACAAAAGAGAAAAAGGGGTGAGGGGAAGGACCAGGATGATAAATACAGGACTAGAGGGGGGACAGCCAGCAAACCATGGAAAGCAATGGTGACAAATGCCCGCTGTGATGTGGACAGCCAGTTCTGAGTGCTGTATCATTTTTTTTAAATATAAAAATGTGTTACTGATTGTCTCTGCTGAGAAATCTGGTGCTCTTGGAATGACCTCACTCATTCCCCCCCCCAGGTCTCTGCTAAAAGATGAAAGCCATGAGCTAATTACAGACCAGGCCTTACTCAAGGATCTCCTGTTTGTCTGAGTTAATTATAGCTGTAGTTGCTAAGAGGGAAGATCATAACCATTTTATGACGTTTGGAGGGAGACCCAGATTATTACACATGGGTGCAAAGTTGCAAATGTTCCTTGATGTCTGTGTGAGAGAGAGGAAGCTTATCATAGATCAAAGAGAGTAATTTGAAGAACATGAGTTATACTGAGGATTACAGAATTTAATACTTTGAAAAGACATCCTGTTTTTGTATAGATATATTTTTTTATATATTCTGACAGAGGAGGAGCTAGGTGACCTCACACAAAGGGGTTGGCAAATACAGTTTTCTTTAAGAAATATTCTGTTTTACTGCACAGAGACACTTCTATTTAGACTCTGACAAAGAAACATCTGTGAGCACTTTAAGCAGGTATTTAGAGAGAGAGAGAGAGAGAGAAAATCTAAGTGCTGTAGTAAGAATTGCACTGTTAAAACCTGTGTTGGTTAAGAGATTTGTATGTCTTGTGATGTAATAGTTCTGTATTTTATGTGTTACATATTTTTTATCTATTTTAGTAAAACTCTATTTTTAGAGCTTACTTGGTATGTCTTTGATTTCTTTCCTTTACAAGTAGAGTATATATGGTAAAAGCAGACACTATACAGTACATAAGCTTGAATGGTGATACCAAACTAGAAAAAGGTAAGTGGTTTAAATCTGAGGTCTTTTATTACAGTTTTTAAGGGTTCATTTCTGTACACCTGGTTAGGTGCCCATAGGCAAAGATATCTGGCCCCCCGAAGACAGAATTATCTGAGCCTGTGCATTGGGTACACTAGCAAGAGGTTCACAGTTTGAATCCCTCCAAGACTTGAGACCAAAGGTTGACTTGAACCCACAAAACAGACAAGAGGGTTACCTTGTTCTGTTAACTGTTCACAAGACTGCGCTCGGAGGTTGGCACTTTGGGAGTAGAGGGCTGACCTGTTGAGTGGGTTTGTGACAGATTGGTTGGCAGCAGTGGCATAATTTGGGTATCACAAGCTTTTATTGTTCAGTGTGTCAGCTGAGACTGTAAGCTCACTTGCAAAGAAAGAAAAAAGCAGTGATTTATTTTTAAAAAAGGAAACAGAACTATATCACTTGGTGTACAGTCAAGTTCCTACCCGTTTTAATTTTTTTTCTAAAAGTGCAAGTCAGAGTAGCAGTAGTGAGGGGAGATGACTTCTGATTACAGCAGGCACACTGTAGACTCCTTAAAGCAGTTGTGCGGGGACAGAAGAGTCCTGTTTTTGGTGAAAGCCAGCAAGCAGAACCTCATAGATGCCCTGATGGTAGCAGATACTCAGAGCAGCGAGTCACGGACCATGACTGAAAAGGACCAAGCCTTGAGTGTGGCAGGGCTAGTGGCCAGTGCAGTGTCTAGATCCAATGAGGAGGACAAAAGGGCCACTGTCAGTGAAGGGCCACAGCAGCAGGGGAAGGTCACCAGTATCCTGAATCCAGAAGTACTCAGGCTGCAAATTGAGTTGCGCAGGATGGAGCTGGAGTTCCAGGAGAAGAGAGAATGAGAGAAGCGAGAGGAGAACCGCAAGGCAGAGTGAGAATGCTGAAAGACAGAGCCGGAACAGCAGGAGGCAGACCGTGAGGAGCGTGAGTGCCAGTGAGCTGCAGAGGAGAAGAGAGAGGAGCGCCAGAGGCAACATGAACTGGAGAAGTTACGACTCTGACCAGTGGCACCAGAGGAGGTAAGTGGCTTGGGTTTGACTGGGACTGCAGGACTGGGTTACAAATTGAATTCCAAATTAATAGCCGAGTTTAAAGAGTGGGAGGATATGGATACCTTTTTAAATAATTTTGAAAAAGTTTGTATTCAGGCTAAAATTCCTAGAGAGTTCTTGAGCTTTCAGCTATCCCCGCAACTTACTGGGAAAGCTCAGGATGCATTGGGTCAAATGGACAATGAGGACAGTAATGATTACAGCCTGCTAAAAGCTGCACTGTTAAAAAAGTTTGAATTAACTGCTGAATCATACAGAGCTAAATTCTGTAAGCTCAGAAGAAGCCCTGATATGAGCTACGAGGAGCTAGCCATGAAACAACGTCAGTTTTTAAAATGTTGGTGGGAAGGAATTGAGGCAAACTCTGTTGATAAAATTGAAAATGTGATTTTATTAGAACAATTTTTCTGGGTGTGCCCAGCACAGCTGAAAACCTGGCTGAAGGACTGAAATCCCAAAACAGTGCAAGAGGCTGCTGAACTCTCAGACCACTATGCCAAGAGCAGACCTGCTCTGAGAGCGAATGGGGCAGGCATGGCAGCGCAGAAAGGGAAAAGCGTGCTTTCAGGGCAGCTAAAACCCTCACTGCCTCCACCGAAAACAGTTAGCCCCAGGTTTCAGAGAAAAGATTTTTCTGAAAAGAGAAGTGAATGTTAGTTATGTAAAGAAACTGGGCATATTGCCAGACAGTGTCCCAAAAAGGCGAGCAATAATATTCAAGGAGGTGCTAGAAAAGAAGTGGGTTGTTTGTGTGTCCCTGGAAGCATGCCAGTGAACATGAGGGAACACATGCACCCAGTCATGGTGAATGGTGTACAGATGCAGGGGCTGAGGGACACAGGGGCATCCCTGACCTTGGTAAAGGGGGCTCTGGTACAGCCTGGTCAGCTTATACCCAATAAATACGTCACTGCACAGAACTTCACTGGTGAGGCGAAAACATTGCCCCTCGCTAGTGTTCTCCTAGATTGGGATGAAACAGGGGGAACTGTGCAACAGGTGGCTGTAGCCAAAACCTTAGCAGTGGATGTGATCCTGGGCAACAATCTCAAACAAGAGATGGTATGTGCAGTAACCCGTAGCCAAGTGGCAAAGGGAAAATTGTAGTTCCCTGAACCCCACAGAAGCCATTGTGGAAACCACTGAGAGGCTGGTTCCCCAGCCTGTTTCTCCAGATGGGGAGACTAATAAAAAGGGGCTAGAAATTTCCCCAGTAGCAAGTAACCACACAGCTACAGAGGGTTACTCCAAAGAGGGAGGGGTGACCCATTGTCAGAGGTTTGGGAATGACAGTGATCCTGAGGGCCCTGACGCTAGTGCTAGGGACCCTAGTTTAGTGACTGAAGGGGACCTGTCCCATGCTTTGGGAATGTGTGAGGGGTTTGCAGCTGCTCAGAGAAGTGACCCTAGTTTAGAGAAGCTGAGGGCTTGGGCAGACTCTGACGGAGCACAGGGAGGTGATGGCAGACATAAGGTTTATTGGGAAAATGGACTTATGTATACTCAGGCAGTACAGACAGAAGGAGGGATGCTAGGCAGGCAGCTTGTTGTTCCCCAGGGGTATCATGAGGAGTTGCTCAAAGTTGCACACGATATTCCCTTGTCTGGTCATCTGGGAATTGCACACACTGTGCAGCAGTTGGCCCAAAATTTCTACTGGCCTAACTTCACCCAGCAGGTGAAGGAGTATTGTAGGTCTTGTCACCGGTGTCAAGAAATAGGGAAGGCGGGCAAGAAAACCCAAGCTGCCCTGATTCCATTGCCCATAGTAGAGGAGCCATTCCAGAGGGTGGGAATGGATATTGTGGGGCCTTTAAATACCCACAGCTCCTCAGGGAAGAGATTCATCCTAACTGTGGTGGATTACACCACCCGGTACCCAGAGGCAGTCGCCCTATCCTCACTGAGAACGGACAAAGTGGCAGATGCCTTACCTGGGATTTTCTTCCATGTTGGGTTTCCACAGGAGGTAATCACCGATCAAGGGGATTTCTTCATGTCGGACCTGATGAAATGTTTATGGGAGAAGTGTGGGGTGGTGCAGAGATGCACGACACCATATCACCCCCCAAGCCAATGGGCTTGTGGAAAGATTCAATGGTACCCTAAAGTTGATGATCCGGGCATTTGCTGAACAGCATGGGAGGCACTGAGAGAAATATCTTCCCCACCTGTTGTTTGCATACAGGGAGGTCCCCCAAGAGTCAACAGGATTTTCCCCCCTTCAAACTCTTATATGGAAGCCGGGTAAGTGGGCCCCTAGACTTGATCCGGGAGGACTGGGAAGGCAAGCACACCACCCAGGGAATTCCCATTGTGGATTATGTCCTTAAGTTTAGGGAAAGGCTGAAGGAGTTTATGGGGACAGCCCAGAGCAACCTGGCAGCTGCCCAACAGAAACAAAAAGTGTGGTATGACTGCAGAGTCAGAGCTCACTCATACATGGTGGGTCAGGAAGCCATGGCCCTTATTCCAGTCCAGAAGACAAGCTGCAAGCTGAGTGGGCAGGACCGTACAAAGTGGTTAGGAAGGTAAATGATGTGAATGACATCATGGAGTTTCCTGACTGAAGATGGACAGAAAGGATTTACCATGTCAACATGATGAAACTATATGCAAATAGGGCTGACATGGTGTTTGCAGTGTGTAGTCATGGGAAGGGGACGGATAAAGGAGAACCTCTTCTGGATTTGCTGGAAGAAAGTAAGCAGGAGCCCTCTGTGGAGGCAGTAAAATTGTCTCCCCAGCTGGCCCTGGACCAGATCCAGCAAGTAAGGGAGGTTTTAGCAGACTTTGCCCCATTGTTTAGCACCAAGCCTGGACTAACCCCCTTAGTGACTCACGATGTGGAGACAGGGACACAGATGCCCATACAGCAGACAGCATATTGGGTGTCAGAGGCTGTCCAAAAGGACATTAGGAGGGAAGTGGAGGAGATGCTGGATTTAGGGGTAATCCAGAGATCCCACAGCCCCTGGGCCTCACCCGTAGTCCTTGTGCCTAAGCCAGATGGCTCTACCCATTTCTGTGTGGACTATCACAGACTGAATGCAGTCACGAAGTCTGATGCCACCCAATGCCCTGGATGGGTGAACTCCTGGACAAGTTGGGAGGGCGACCTACCTTATGACCATTGACCTGACAAAGGGGTATTAGCAGATAGAGTTGACAGACAGAGCTAGTGAGAGGTTGGCCTTCATCACTCCAATAGGTGTATTTGAGTTTAAAGTAATGCCTTTCCGAATGAAGAACACCCCGGCCACTTTCCAAAGGTTGGTGAACCAGGTGTTAAATGGTGCTGAGAAGTACGCCGTGGCATACCTGGATGTCATTGCCATCTTTAGTAAAAGCTGGGAGGAACATCTTCCCACCTTAGGGAAGTGCTAGGAAGGATACAGAGGGTAAGGCTCACTGTCAAAGCTAAGAAGTTCCAGGTGGTCATGGGAGAAGTGGTATATCTCGGGCATGTGGTAGGCCGGGGACAGCTCCATCCTAACCAAATAAAGATAGAGGTAATCCAGGCATGGCCTAGACCAGAAACACAGAAGCAGGTCAGGAGTTTTCTAGGGACAGCAGGGTACTACAGAAAAGTTGTACCCAATTACAGTGCCCTGGCTGCTCCCTTATCTGACCTGACAAAGTAAGGGATACCCAAGAAAATTACCTGGGGCCCAGCCTGAGAGGAAGCCCTTTCCAGATTAAAGGAGGCACTGTGCAGTGCTCCTGTTTTGACAAGTCCTGACTATAGCAAAATCTTTATAGTTCAGACTGACACTTCAGATGTGGGTATTGGGGCAGTATTGAGTCAGACATCCAGCCAAGGGACAGATCACCCAGTAGTATACCTGAGTAGGAAGTTACTTCCCAGGGAGCAAGCCTACTCCACGGTGGAAAATGAGTGTCTTGCCAAAGTGTGGACCCTAAAGAAATTAGAGCCATACTTATATGGGCAGTATTTTGTGGTGCAGACTGACCACAACCCTCTGGTTTGGCTGATGCAGTTGGGAAAGAACAATGGTAGATTGCTAATCGGAGTCTTGCTTTGCAAGGATATGATATGATATGACAACATTACATAGGGCTAGAGCCAGAAATCAGAACTCAGATGGGCTGTCTAGGGTCTATGAGGAGTGAACTGATTTGGGAAGCTCACCCCATGCAGGGGATAGAGCCCCCAAATTCAGTCTAGGTGGGGAGGATTGTGACGTGGACAACCAGTTCTGAATGCTGTATCATTTTTTTAAAATATAAAAATGTATTACTGATTGTCTCTGCTGAGAAATCTGGTGCTCTTGGAACGACCTCACTCACCCCCCCAGGTCTATGCTAAAAGATGAAAACCATGAGCTATTTACAGACCAGGCCTTAATCAAGGATATCCTGTTTGTCTGAGTTAATTATAGCTGTAGTTGCTAAGAGGGAAGATCATATCCATTTTATGACGTTTGGAAGGAAACTCAGGTTATTACACATGGGTGTGAAGTTGTAAATGTTCCTTGATGTCTGTGTGAGAGAGGAAGCTTATCATAGATCAAAGAGAGTCATTTGAAGAACATGAGTTATGCTGAGGATTACAGAATTTAATACTTTGAAAAGACATCCTGTTTTTGTACATATATATTTTTTTTATATATTCTAACAGAGGAAGAGCTAGGTGACCTCACACAAAGGGGTTGGCAAATACAGTTATCTTTAAGGAATATTCTGTTTTACTACACAGAGACACTTCTATATAGACTCTGACAAAGAAACATCTGTGAGAACTTTAAGTAGGTATTTAGAAAGAGAGACAAATCTAAGTACTGTAGTAAGAATTGCACTGTTAAAACCTGTTTTGGTTAAGAGATTTGTATGTCTTGTGATATAATAGTTCTGTATTTTATGTGTTACATATTTTTAATCTATTTTAGTAAAACTCTATTTTTAGAGCTTACTTGGTCTGTCTTTGATTTCTTTCCTTTACAAGTAGAGTATATATGGTTAAAGCAGACACTATACATAAGCTTGAATGGTGATACCAAACTGGAAAAAGGTAAGCGGTTTAAATCTGAGGTGTTTTAGTACAGTTTTTAAGGGTTCATTTCTGTACACCTGGTTAGGTGCCTGTAAGCAAAGATATCTGGCCCCCCGAAGACAGAATTATCTGAGCCTGTGCATTGGGTACGCTAGCAAGAGGTTCACAGTTTGAATCCCTCCAAGACTTGAGACCAAAGGTTGACTTGAACCCACAAAACAGACAAGAGGGTTACCTTGTTCTGTTAACTGTTCACAAGACTGCACTTGGAGGTTGGCACTTTGGGAGTAGAGGGCTGACCTGCTGAGTGGGTTTGTGACACCCTCAGCCTCGGAAATAAAATCCTAGGCCTGGAGGCATTGATAGTGGAGGCAGACCTGGACATAATGACAATTACAGACACTTGGTTTATAGCAAATCATGATTGGGAAACAAATGTTCCAGGGTATGACCTATTCAGGAGAGATAGGAGGAGCAAAGAGGGAGGGGGAGTGGCCCAGTATGTAAGGGAGGGCATAAAAACAATGGAGGCACAGGGTGGACAGGGGGAGACTGAGGCACTGTGGGTCACCCTTGAGCCAGGAAATGGTACAGTAGTTTGAACAGGGGTGATCTACAGACCTCCAGTGCAAGGGGAGGAGTTGGACTGGGATCTAGTGGATCAGATTCAGGACATGGCAACAAAGGGTGAGGTATTACTGCTGGGTGACTTCAGTATCCCAGACACTGATTAGACCATCACAGCAGCTGCTTCAACTAGAAGCAGGGACATCCTGGATTCACTACAGGGGCAGAACTCAGACAGCTGGTAGGAGATCCCACAAGAGAAGGGGCAATTCTGGACCTGGTACTGACAAATGGGGACAGTATTTCTGACCATCGGGTGGAAAGGCAGCTAGGATCCAGTGACCACAACATAATGTGGTTTAACATGAGGACAGAGACACTGTCTAGTCACACTAAGGCAAGAATTTTGGATTTTAGAAGGGCAGATTTTGATAAAATGGGGAGGTGTATTAAAAAGGCCCTGGCAGGATGGGGGATGGGAGATAGGAGAAGGAGTCGAGGACCAGTGGGAACGCTTGAAGGAGGTGATGAACCAGTGTGCATCAAGGTGGTAAACAAAGGCAGGAGAAGGAGGAAACCACTATGTTCTCAAGAGAGGTAGCAGGCAAAGTAAGGGTCAAAAGGGCAAATTTCAGGAAATACAAGGAAACTCAAAGTAAGCCAGACAGGGAGGAGTACCAAAGAAGCTTGGAGAAGCAGGAAAGGCTGTAAAGAGAGCAAAGGTGCAAATTGAAGAAGGATTGGCACAGACAGTGAAGAAAGGGGACAAGACTTTTTTTAGGTACGACAGCAAAAGAAGGAAGGCCGGGGGTTGGGGGATTATAAGGCTCAGAGTTGAGATAGAAGAATGTAAAGAGGGAGACCTTGAAAAGGTGGAAATATTAAATAAATACTTCTGCTCAGTATTCACTGAGGAGGGTCATAGGCCACAATTGAGTAGCAGAAACAAAGGGGAGGGAGAGGTGAACACTAGGTCATTCATGGTGGAGAGAGTCCTGAAAGAACTCACAAAACTAAGGGTGGACAAGGCAATGGGGCCAGATGGCATATATCCCAGGATATTAAGGGAATTAAGAGGGGACCTAGTGGTGCCACTTGCAGCTTTGTTCACTGAGTCACTTAACACAGGTGTGGTTTCAGAGGACTGGAAGAGGGCACGTGTAGTCCCTCTAAACAAAAGTGGTAGTAGGGAGGATGCGGGGAACTATAGATCTGTCAGCCTCACCTCAGTAGTGGGCAAGATCATGGAGGCACTGCTTAAAGAAGGATAGTGGAGCACCTGGAATCCATCGGGGCCCGGGATGCAAGGCAGTATGGATTCACACCAGGAAGGTCATATCAGACAAATCTGATAGACTTTTTTGATTGGGTTATGAAGGAAGTAAATTTGGGGGGGGGGGAGGTGGATGTCGCCTACCTCGATTTCAGTAAAGCCTTTGACACTGTCCCACACAAAAGGCTGGTCAACAAAATAAGTAGTCTGGGCATGGGGCACATGGTGGTAAACTGTGTTAGGAACTGGCTTACAGATAGGAAGCAGAGGGTGGTAGTAAATGAGATCCAATTAGGTGAGAGGGAGGTGATCAGCTGGGTACCTCAGGGATCAGTCCTTGGGCCAGTCCTGTTTAATGTCTTCATTAGTGACATTGCAGTAGGACTGGAGTGAAAGGTCTGCCTGTTTGCAGATGACACCAATATGTGCAACAGGGTGGATTCTCTGGACAGAGTAGAGAGAATGAGGAGGGACCAGGAGAAGCTTGAAAAATGGTCAGAAGTGTGACAACTAAGATTCAATTCTGAGAAGTACAAAATAATGCACCTGGGAAGAGGGGAACCCTGGGGAGTGCTACAGGATGTGGGGACAGTTGCTGACTACTACAAAGGAAGAAAGGAACCTGGTGGTTATCATTTCTGATGACCATACCTCTCAACCTTTTGTCACTTAAATGAGGGACATGGACATTTTTGGACACTCAAAATGAGGGACAATGAGGGACACAGACCCTCAGAATGAGGGACACATCCTCAAACATGGACATACAAGCTCAGAACACTGTGAAAACCATAGTGTTCACTTGTACAAAGTTTATTTTGGATTTAGTATTTTAAAATATTAAGAGTTTCTGCTTTAAAATCTGAATGTATAGCATATCCTCTGTGTGGGCAGCACCTTTTCCATGAGGGACGGATGAAGGACACAGCAATTTTAAGGGGCAAAATGAGGGATATCCCTTGTAATGAGGGACACTTGAGAGGTATGCTGATGACCTAAAGGAGTCTAAGCAGAGTACAAAAGCTGCAGGGAGGGCCAGTGGCATGCTGGAATGCATAAGTAGAGATATCACAAGCAGAATGTAGGAGGTGGTTATGCCATTGTACAAAACACTAGTGAGGCCTCACCTAGAGTACTGTGTGCAGTTCTGGAGGCTCTACCTTCAAAAGGACATTGACAGGGTGGAGGAGGTCCAGAGAAGGGTGGATAAGATGGTACAAGGATTGCACCAGAAAACGTTTGAGGAGAGACTAAAGGACCTCAATATGTACTCACTGGAGGAGAGGAGGGATCAGCGGGGCATGATAGAAACATTCAAGTACCATAGGGGTATAAATAAGATGCAGGGGGTAACATCTTCCAGTATAAGAGATGTACAAGAACAAGGGGGCATGACATGTAATTGGAGGGGGGCAGGCTGAGGGGAAATGTGAGAAAGTTTTTCTTCACAGAGAGGGTAGTGGACACATGGAATAAACTGCTACAGGAGGTGGTGAGGGCAAACACAGTGGAGGGTTTTAAACATGCATGGGACAAGCATAAGGATACATTGGTGGTAGGAAGGAGGGAGGTAAAGCCATTGACTAGGTAGGGTCAGTGGAAACAAACTAGTGTATGGCTTTTGGGCAGACTGGATGGGCCTGGCGGTCCTTATCTGCTGACAGTTTCAATGTTTCTATGTAATAGCCTCTGTCCTCTTTTGAGGGAGGAAGTCTGAAGTCTGCCAATATAATAACAGTTAATAGACCCCTGTTACTAGGGGTATGTGTTATAGATCTTGCCTTCAGGAGCATCCTGAGGGTATGCCGCATTCATGGATTCTTGATTGCTGCAAGTACAGCCAGTGTAAGACATATGTGCGGTAGGACAAACAAGGGATCTGGAAGCCCTGGATCCACTTCGAGGTCCAACCACCCAGAGTCTGAATTTTGCTTGTTCCAAGTTATTACCAGGATGAGGTTTGCTGGCATGTAGTACAGGCACATATTGGGCATTGCCAGTCCCCCTCCATCTCTTGGGAGTGTCAAGACTCTTTTCTTGATCTGATGCCCTCAGGATTTATTTATTTATTTATTGAAATGTTTTACCAGGAAGGTTACACTGAGCAAGAAGCTCGTCTCACGGTACGTCCTGGGGGAAGGGGATTGGGACAGTGAGTAATCTAACATGATACATACATTAGCAACTAGATTAACTATATATATATATATATATATATATATGCAGACTGAACAGTTTACAACCAAACAGTGCCTAGATGAAGGTCAGTAAGGCCTTCTGGAGCCTTTTCCAGAATGCCTCTGGGATTCTCTTCGGCAAGTCTTGGAAGAAAAATAAAAATCTTGGTAAACTAGTCATCTTAATAGTAGCTATTCTGTCTCCCATACTAAGTGGTCAGAGGCTCCAATGTGCCATGCCATGTCCGCTTTGATCTCTCCTTCAAGTTTCTTGCAATTCAGCCTAAATAAGGAGCTGAGTCTGGGCAACACCCAAATCCCCAGGTATCTAACTATGTTCTGTATTGCCCACTGAAATGGGAGACCATCACGGAGGTGCGGGGGACAAACACCACTTATTTTCAAGGTCTCAGACTTTGTGTAATTTATCTTGTAGCTGGAGATGATCCCATATCCCTCCAGTCCAGCAAGCAGAATGGGTATGGACCTCTCTGGTTTGGTCAGAAAAAACAATAAGTCATCTGCATATAGACATGTTTTGTGGTCTCTCTCCTTCCCATATCCTCATGATCTCCAGGTTCCTTTGCACTGCTTAGGCCAGTGGCTCAATACAAAGGGCACAGAGTAGTGGAGAGGGGGACACCCCTGTCTGGTGCTTCTAGTGAGGCAAAATCTCTCAGAGGATGCCGCATTCACTCATACTGTAGCCTGTGGTGATGTGTACAGTTCCTGCATGCATGCCTGAAAGGTGTCCCCCCCACTCCCATCTCAGCTAAAGTCCAGTACAGGAATCCCCAGTTCACCTGGTCAGATGTCTTTTTGGCATCCATGAAGACTGCCAGGGCCAGCTCCCTTCTTTCTTGGGCTTTAACCATTACTTCTAGGAGAAGGAAAGTTGTCCATGGGAGGATGGTGTGGTACCTGAGGACTGGAAGAAGGCTGATATGATTCCCCTTCACAAAAGTGGGAGCAAGACAGAGGTAGGAAACTACAGACCTATCAGTTTGACCTCTGTGGTAGGGAAAGTGATGGAATCACTTCTGAAGGAAAGAATTGTTGAGTACCTAGAGGCCAGTGGGGCACAGGACCCAAGGCAGCATGGGTTCTGCGGGAAGGTCATGTCAGACGAATCTAATTGATTTCTTTGACTGGGTGACCAAAGTAGTAGACCAGGGAGGGGCTGTGGACATGGCCTACCTAGACTTTAGCAAGGCATTTGACACAGTCCCACACAAATGATTAGTAGTCAAATTAACCAGCCTTGGAGTGGGTCCCAGGGTGGTAGCCTGGGTAAAACATTGGCTGAACAACAGGACACAGAAGGTAATTGTAAATGGAGTCCACTCTGAAGAAAGAGGGATTACTAGTGGGGTACCGCAGGGTTCAGTACTGGGTCCAGTCCTTTTTAATGTCTTTATAACTGACATTGCAGAGGGACTGGAAGGAAAAGTATGCCTCTTTGCAGATGACACAAAGATCTGCAACAGGGTTGATACACAAGGAGGCGTGGAAAGGATGAGAAGGGACTTGGCAAGGTTGGAGGAATGGTCAGAAGTATGGCAGGTTGGATTCAATGCAAAGAAGTGCAAAGTAATGCACCTGGGAAACAAAAACCCAGGGGAAGATTACACAATGGGGGAGGTAGTAACAACAACAAAAATGGAAAGGGACCAGGGGTAATCATATCAGATGACCTTATGGTTGGCAAGCAATGTGAGAAGGCGGTAGGGAGGGCTGGGGGGATACTGGGATGTATAGGGAGAGGCATCACCAGCAGAAAACAGGAAGTTGTTATCCCCCTGTACAGACAGTTGGTGAGACCCCATCTGGAGTACTGCATCCAGCTCTGGAGACCCCATCTCCCAAGCGACATAGACAGGATGGAGGCAGTTCAGAGGAGGCAACTAAAATGGTGCAGGGTCTGCAAGAGAAGCCATACGAGGAGAGGCTAAAGGAGCTTAATATGTATACCCTTGAGGAAAGGAGGGAGAGGGGGGACATGATAGAAACATTTAAGTACCTCAGTGGAATCAACAAAGTCCAAGAGGGTAGCATCTTTCAGAAAAAGAGATGTGCAAGAACAAGGGGACACAATTTGAAGATAGAGGGGGGACGGCTCAGGGGCAATGTGAGGAAGTATTTTTTCACAGAGAGGGTGGTGGATGCATGGAACAGCCTTCCTGAGGAGGTTGTGGGGTCTAAAACTGTGGGAGAATTCAAGAATGCATGGGACAGACATAAGGCAATTTTTGTGGGGGGTAGGAAGAAATAGGCTGTTGGTTAAATAGGATCTGCAGCTTATCCTCTAGGTATGGAAATGGGCAGACTAGGCAGGCCAAGCAGTCCTTATCTGCCATCAAAGTCTATGTTTCTATGTTTCTATGTCCTGCCCCTGTACAAGTCCCTGGTGAGGTCACACTTAGAGTACTGCATGCAGTACTGGTGTCCCTACTTGAAAAAGGACATCAAGCTACTGGAAGGGGTGCAGCGTAGGGCAATGAAAATGATCCTGGGATTGGGAGATAAACCTTATGAGGAGAGACTGAGAGAGCTCAATACATATTCCCTGGAGGATAGAAGGGAGAGAGGGGATATGATTGAGATCTTCAAGTACCTGAAGGGCATAAACAGAGTAAACACCGAGAGTATTTTCATATTACAGGTTGTGAGGGAAACCAGGGGGCACAGTCTGAAATTGGAAGGAGGAAGATTCGAGAGGGAAATGAGGAGGCACTATTTCACCAAAGTGGTGGTTACAGGGTGGAATGCACTGCCGAAGAAGGTGGTATCATTGAGGTCAGTGAGCTGCTTCAGGAGGGGGTGGGACAGGATCAAAGGGAGGGTCCAAACTGAGGATGAACTGGGGGTGGATGTGAAGGAAGCAGAAGAAATAATGGGGGAGCGGGTCAAGGCAAGGGCAGGAGGGGCAGCTGCAGTCTAAGAGGCTTAAGTGCTGCACACTCGAGCAGACTAGCTAGACCATAAGGCCTGTATCTGCTGGCAATTTCATATGTTGGTATGTATGTTCATTGAGGAGGTATCTAATATGATCATGTAATAATCTCCCATTGATAAAGCCAGTTTGGTCCAGGTGAACTAAGGACCCCACAAAGCCCTGCAGTCAGGAGGCTAAAATGGTAGTAAAGATCTTCATATCCATGTTTAGCAAGGATATGGGGTGATATGAGCTACACAGTGTTACATCCTTGTCTGGCTTTGGCAATATTATTTGGGCGTAATGCCAAGAGGTTGGAGCCCTGCCCCTGCAGATGCCAAGCAATAGTAGGTCCAAATTTTCCTGAGACTTCTTATAAAATTCCACACTGACACCATCTGGACCAGGGACTTTGCCAGCTGTCAGGTGAGAGCTTACACTGGAGATATCTGCCAAGGTGATAGAGCAGGACAGTGCTTCTTTTGCCTCCTTGGAAAGTGTGTTTATGGGGAGGTTTTGAAAGTAGTCATCAAGTTTTGCCTTGAAGTCTGGGACCTCCCCCTGCCTGTAAAGGTCTTTGTAGAATTTCACAAAGTGCTGTAGTATCTTAGTGTGGTCCACGTCGCATTGCTTCGAGCCCGTGCGTCATATGTGCAGCACCATTCTGCTTGCTGCCTGTCTTCGGAGCTGCCATGCAAGCAGTTTACCTGCCTGATTGCCCATTTCAAAGTATCTTTGCCTTGAGCATCTGAGATTACCTTCGATTCTGGCTTCTAACAGTCTATTGAGTTTGGAATGACAACTGTCAAGTCTGGTCTTGACCCCCTCAGCAACCGTAATCTTGTGCTTCACCACCAGATCAAACAATTGTTCCTCTAGCTCCAGTTTCCTCTTTCTGGGCTTCTTTTTTACACCTGGAGGCATAATTTTTAATATGCGACATAAGCACAGCCTTAAGGCCATCCCATCAAGCTGTATGGGAAGATTCTCATTTGGTGATGGTGGCTTCATAATTCTGAATCTCTGCCACAATCATCTGTTGAAAATCAGAGTGGTTCAGAAGTGAGACACTGGGCTCTATTCTCAAAAGTCAGCATAAGTCATGCCAAAGGTGGTTTGCACTGATTGTCAGTGTGCCAGGGACCCTGTGCCTGATTCTCGATCAGGTGGGGTCCTGGCGGCAAAGTCCTACGGCTTGTGGCAACTGTAGCTGTGCACCAAACAGAGGGCATACCAGGATGGGTCTGGTACCATCGCCCGACTCCCAAAAGCCAGACTCGCATTTACCCATATCCGAGTTCCCGACTGGCACTCTCGCCCGACTATCGTTTGAACGTGTACTTAGTTTCCCGACTAGAAGTCCCACAATACAGAGAGATAAGCACCTTACACCTTACACTTACTTTAACATGACGGGATGTCCCACATTATCAGAGTGCTCACATATCCCTGGCAAAGACCATCCCCCCCCCAAACACAGTCACACAACCCTGCAGTCCTCAAGACAGAAACAAAAGTCTCTAAACTGCCGGTTTAAACAATTTTAAAAAGAAATGCGAGCAACAGGTCCACAGTGTTTTCGGTTGGCCTCCTCCAGTGCTTCTGCTAGTACATAAGCAGTCAATTTAATGGCATAATAAAGCCACATGGAAAAGCCACCTCCAGATTGGTAAGTCAATTCAGTGGCTATGACGAAAAACGCGGGAAAAGGATCGATCAAGAAGTGCCCTAATGTTGATAGTGGCAATCATGCGGGCCAGGTATACAGGGCTTAAATCATTGAAAATAAACAGTCTCTTCCCCTCCCATTCAATGAGCTCAGCTTCTTGTTAAGGAGCTACAAGCAAGTATTGCCATGTCAGGAAATCAGCAGTCGGCAATACATCCTGTGGGCAGTTGACACTGACAGGCAGTTCGAGTTGGATGCTTCAGAGTCAGTCAGTTGGGAGTCGGGCGATCGTACGGATCCCAACAGGACAGGTTGCCACAAGCCATGAGTGGCTATGTGGCAATATCCCCACACATTCCCTGGTGGTTTAATGGACTGCCCCAGTCCTGATCTCCTATTATTAAACATGAAACATTCCTGGTGGGCTAGTGGCCCCCCAAGCCCCAATCCCCCATTATTATTAATAAAGATCACTGGTGATCTAGCAGTCTCCCCCAGCCCTGATCCCCTATTATCATTAATAAAGATCCCTGGTGATCTAGCACCTCCACCCCAACCCCATTTAGAAACATAGAATTACAGATGACTGAGGGAAGAAAAAGGTATGAGTCCATCGAGTCTGCCCTGATGTCCTACACTGAAATTATTCTGTCCTTCCAGAGTTCTCCCCACCCCTACCTCTTTGAAGATGTCCCATTGTGTTTTGAACCCCGTTATGGTCCCAGCATTGATCACATTGCTGGGTAGACTGTTACACTTGCCCATCACCCGCTTCTTGAAAAAACAGCTTCGGATGCCCTTTTTGAATTTCTCCCCTTCCCGCTTGAATCAGCTGGTTGTGTAAAGATTTAACTGTTTCTCTTAGATTTGAACTATTAGCTCCAGTGCTGCGCAGAGCTATTGTGATGTCATCAATGTTGTGAAAGCTGCTCTCTGATTGGTTCAGTAGTCTTGTAATCCAATCTTTAAGACTGTAATTGTGACATACCCAACATGCAAGATAACATGTTATCTTGTTAGCTATGTGACAAGATAGCATATTTATCTTGCACAATTCTTTTACGCCACCAGTGGACATAAAAATGACAAGATAAACAGTAATATCTTATACCAAACTCACAAGAAATCATGTTATCTTGTGAGCTGGGCATGTCACAAGTGATAGCTTACCCTGTTGCATACATCATGATGTATACTGAACCAGTCAGAGAACAGCTGTGACAACGGTGATGACATCACAATAGCCATGCGTGTAGCACTGAAGCCAGCAATTTAACTCGAAAAGAAAAAGTTAAATCATCATACAAAAAGCATATTTAAAAGCTGCAGTATAATATACTTCAATCTTTGTATCTTTGTTAGACCAAATAAGGTATGATTAAACTTTGAATGAGGCATATTACACACGACTGCTACTACTCATAACATGAATGCATATTTTATTGATAACGCTCATGTTTTGTGTTATCATTAAAGACAGAAACAAGCTTTTTTCAACACTAATTTTTTATTGAGATTTTCAAAAAATTACAAATTAACAAAATAGTAGTCAATGCATACTTGATGAATGTACATCAGATAAGCTTACGGAAAAGTAAAAGTAACATTAGAATCAAACATTTCGAATATATAGAAGTTGTAGATTTCCTAGTAAGTAGTACCCAATACCTGACTGAATGTAATAGTTAAGTGTACTAAATGTTAGCTATTATCCAAAACAGAATATATTTTTTTGTTTTGTCTTTAAAGTTCAGAAAAGCGACCCAGATTTTCATCTTTGGCTGTTGATCCCACCCAGTTGATCCATTCCCTCAAAGACAGTGATTTCTGAGACTTTCAATTTATTAGTAATAGTCTCTTCAGTGCTAAGAAACAAGTTTGATTTATTAAAATACATCTTTAATAACCACGGGCATTTCAAAAAAAAAATACACATATCAACAACACAGTACAAATACCAAAATATCAGTTCTGTGCACAGCCCTGAATAATATTTCTATCAGATCCACCAATCAACAAGATAACGGTACATTAGGACAGCTCCAACTTAAGAATAGAATTTCTGCATGAATTCCTGTATCTAGGTTTTCATTGTACCTGAGGAAGAAGCCTATGTGATTTTAATTTCAAAATCTTGTAAAATAAGTCTCTGTTAGTCAAACTGAAGTTATTCCCACCAACTCTTCTGCATCGGTTTTGTTCTCTGACTCACGTGGCAATATTACTCTTCACTGTATTTGGAAAAAATGATCATGTACCCCTCTCACCCTTCTATTTTCTTGGCTCAATAAGTTGAATATTTACAATCTAGGATGAGCGTTAGTAGTGGTGGTGAACAAAATCTGTTTTGTACCAATTTTGTGCAATGTTGCATAATTTCGTGAATTAGAACAGAGTGCTTAAATGTCACATTTTTTTGTCAATATTGTGTATTTTGTTCAGACACATTTTTTAATGCACAATGTTTTAATAAATGGTGCTATTTATTGAAATTGTGCATTTTCTTTTTTAAAAAAATCACATGTTTATAAATGTGCAATTCTGGAAAAAATGGGGTTCTTTGAATAAGAAAGGGCTGGTGCATTACACAAGATGTTGGCACTATTTTGCAAACATTGCACAAATGCACAAATGGCAGTCTGTGGGACTTGTGTAAACAGAATTTTATCTTGGATTACTCAACTGAAGCTGAGCTTATCCTTTTGGGCACTATTGGCCCCATATTCAGAGCTGGACGGATGGGTGCACAGACAGATGCACTGCATGAAATAAATGCAACGGCCAGCTCTGGAGCCATATTCAAACAGACTGTGTGATCTTACAATCTGTGTGAATATTGGACCCTGGATGCATGGTGCACAGCAAATGGCTACCAGGTATGGCCCAGCGCATCCTGGATGTGGTGCTGAAGACTGCTCATAGGGGAATGCATGGCACATACCTGTATGCGCCGCAACACCCATGGGTGATATTCAGACAAAACATGCAAATGAGCCTGTTGGGCATGCAGGGTGCAAAGGGGCCATTTGCATGACCATTATGGGCTCATTTGCATGGCTGCACCAGGCAGAATGTGCCAGGTCAGCCCCCCAAGCTCTGATCAGTGTGAAATATGGAAGGCCTTACTGATCCATGTTTCCATAGTGTAGGGAACCCCCCCTCCACAGCCACAATCACAGTAATAAATAAATAAAACCCTGATCCATGTTTCCATAGTGTAGGGAACTCCCCCTCCTCAGCCCCAATCACAGTTAGAAATAAAACCTTGATCTATTCCGAGCATCATACTAATAAAAAAGAACTCTCCAGTATCCCTGGTAATCTAGTGGATGCCCCCTCCCTGGCCCCGATCTGCATAATAATAAAAAAGAACTCCCCGGTATCCCTGGTAGTCCAGTGGTGCCCCCTTCCCCAGCCCCAATCTGCAGAATAATAAAAAAGAACTCCCTATTAACCCTGGTAGTCTAGTGGATCCCTCCTGCCTGACCCCGATTTTCATAATAATAAAAATACATCCCCGCTATCCCTGGTAGTCCCGTGGTTCTCCCCTCCTTTTCCCCAATCTTCATAATAATAAAAATACATCCCCGGTATCCTCAGCAGTCAAGTGGCCCCCACCCTGTTGGAAGTGACGCACCACCCCACTCCCCCCAACCCAACTGAAGCCGGCGACTGGCACAGCCCTCCTCACACCACCATGGCCAGCCACTGACTGAACTGTCAATGAGCATGTACAGTACATAGTGCGAATCCATTGGTTGATAGCGATCGACGTTCCGCGTTTGCTATTTTGACATAGAACTGTATTATCCAGGTCATTCCAGAAAATAAGCATTTATTGTCTAGTGTACTTACCCAATTACCAAAACTAATCTCAAGTCAATCAATCAATCAATCATTGGGAAAAGGAGGGTGATATCTCATTTACAGCAGAATGTTGGATGCACACTTTTTAATATGTTCATAAAACCACTACCTCCCTATTAACATGATGACTAGGAGCAAGCAAGGAGATCTGGTCATGGCATAACTACCGAAGTCCTTCTACCACCTACCTAATGCTTCCAATTAGGCTTGCTTCTGGCCATCATCTTCAGAATTTTCCCTGTGTCCTGTGCTACTCTCCCGGTGGTCCAGTGGTGCTCCTCTTGCTCCCCATCTTGCTCCCCATCTGAGCAGTAGTCCCTGGTGTCTTGTGGAGCCCCACTTTCTAACCCCATTCACCTAGAGCATGCAATCCAGTATTAGATCCCATGATAATCTATATTCCTTGTCAACTACTATCTGAGTAGTGCAGAATGCCGCAGCCAGATTGGTGCAGTGTGTCATAGAGAGATCATGTTACACCTGTGTTGTGGCTTCCCATCCGGTGGCACACTACCTTCAAGATTGCTTTGTTAACAGACAATGCCCTGCATGGATCAGGTCCTGCCTATCTCAAAGACCTCTTGGCCTGGTATGCACTCAGCAGCTCTCTCCGCACCACCAAGGAATTACTGCTGGCCATCCCAGCATTGCGCTTAAAACAATATGGTGACAGATCTTTCTTGGTGGCAGCTTCCGCAATACAGAACTCCTTGCCTCTTTATCTAAGAGGTTCCCCTCCATGGAGGCATTTAAAAGGGTCCTAAAATGTCATCTGTTTGATCTAGTATGTAGCTCTGATGTTTGAAATATTTTGCCTGTACCTCAGATTGCATTTAATGATTGTGGTGAGTTGATCCTTTGTACTCTGTTTTTCATTGATAAATGTATTAGAAGTGCCCTGAGCCCTTGTGATGAGGTGTTCTACAAATGAAATATCCCTGCCTTGCCTTGGCTGTGCCATTTCAACCCCCTTACCACTTGTCTGTAGTGGTTTTAAAACAGGATATATCCCAGAAGACTCTGGGACTACTTGTGTGGCCATGCTTTGTAAATGGCCCGCTGTTCATTTGTATTGTGTACCCCAGATCTTTCCCTACATGGTGCACTATCATTCACAACCATGCAAGGAAAGGCTTATGACCCCACTGTGTATCACACAATAGAGTGCAGGACTCGGGACTTGTGCTAAGTGGTCCCTTCACCACTTAACAGCAGTCCCTTGTGGGTGCATGTGTATGGGGTCCCAGATATTTCCATACACCACACTGATACTCACACTTTCGCAGTGCACAATTTACTCAATGCTGAACAGGACAGGGGGTGCAGAATATAACTAGCTAAACATGCACATACATTGGGAGTTTGTTATAAACAAGAATAAATCAAGAGTAAAATTGGGCTTTTTAATTGAGAAACACCTGTTTTTCTGCAGCCGTCCCAAATCAAGTGTTAAGCACTTCTTATCCACCCTGAACTACAGGGATAAAATCTCTAAAACTGCCTCTAATACAACACTGCAAACATGAAATGGACCTCTCCATACAACTAGAGATGTGGGAACTTCCCAAAGTTCTGTCAAACCAGGTAAAGGTCAGAAAAGTCCATCTACTGTAGTTTTGAATTGACCCATTCTGGTTCATGAGGTGGGTAAGTCAGGAATGTTTGACCTACAGCCAAGCCAGAACTGAGCCAGGGGTCTAGCCTGACTCTTTGAGCCAAAGCATGTGCCAAGCCAAAGTCACTGCAGGTTGTCCTCTATGATACTGACAGTGTCCCTCACGAGTTGCATGACAGAAGTTAAATGTCCTCACCAGTGCAGTAACATTTCAGGCTGACAAAATGCCTGCTTTGATCATAACTGGCTGGGCTTGACCTTGGCTCTCAATTGCTCATAGATGTTGAGCCAAACCAAGCCAGACATTACACTCCAGTAAAGCTCAAGCCTGGTTTGGCTTGCCCAACTCAATTGGGTTCAACTGTAGAAAAAAACAGTTCTGTAGCTGGATGTGGATTGGAACACTATGTCTTTGCTATCAGTGAAACATACAAAACAGCAGATTGGTGCAGTGGCCAACAGTGAAGGATGCTGGTTCCAAAAATGATGTCCATTAAGACACTACCAAACATAGACAAGGCTTCATGTTATGCCAAAGATACTGTATGCACTGGACACAGAGTACTTGGCCAATTTTGCAAAACAAAGTTTATATAAAGCCTATGTAGGCCACAAAACCTGAAGAAAACAGCGCGGCAGCCCACAGTGTGTGAAGGCTACTGATTCCAAACATTATGTCCGTTCAGACACTGCCTAGCATGAGCATGGCTTCACGTTATCACGTTATGCCAAGAATAAGTGTCAGACACAGAGTCCTTGACCAATTTGGCCAAAAAAATAAATGTTTGTAATTATATGTAATGCTGATGATGACATAAGGAGGCAGTATAGCGCAGTGGTTTAAGGCTCTGAGCTGCAAATCTGGAGACCTGGGTTTGAATCCCACAGCCCCACTTGCATACTGTATGACCCTGAGCAAGTCACTTAACTTCCTTGTGCTCCCAGGTTGCACCTGTAAACAAGCTATCAGCCTAGTGTGTTTCTCCTGGTTAAAACAAAACAAAACAAAAAAACATGGACAATAATGTAGCCCATCTGTAATTGGCCACTGGTAAGCAAAGATTCTTGTAAAATGTGCCACAGTATAAAGCTTGAATAATTTAGCCTTACTTATGATGCAAAGGACCGACCAACAGGTGTTAATCCCTTCAGTAAAAAAAATATTCCTCCTTTCCAAGAATTAGGTTTGGGGTTGTACATCCCATGCAGGGCAGGTCAGACACCATAAAAAAGTTAGGTGGCTCTCAGATGATCAAATCAGACTGATACATTGAGTGAGACACTGCGGCATGGATGGATAATTTTATTGAATAATGAAAAGCAAGAGGAGGAGAGCAGTCATGCAGCTAGGTATACTAGCCAATTAAAACACTGACATGGATGACAAAAGTGCAGCAGCACAGGCTAGGAAAAAAGAAAACAGCAGTGACACCAAGACAATTGACTTTTGGTACTAATAATATAACTAATGGGTGCAGAAGCCCTCACTATGCACCTCATCATCTTCCTGAATAACAGTTAATAGTGTACGGGAGTCATTATCCATAAACCTTGAACTGGAGTAAGTCTTGTTAAAAGACAATCACTTACTTGAAGTAGGGCACCTACTACACTGGCAAAGAAGACCACGAGATTTGATTTCTCTGGATGCCGTTCTCACGTGGCTTGGTTGGGTGTCCAAGTTACTGCTGCTGTGTGAAGTTTTAATGTGCATTTAAGAATAAATTGAGAATTGCATCCAGAGAAATCAGATCTCATGGTCCTCTTTGCTAGTGTAGCAGCTGCCCTACTTCAAACATAGAAACATAGAATTTGATGGCAGATAAGGACCGCTTGGCCCACCCAGTCTGCCCATTTCCCTACCTGATGGATAAGCAAGAAGTAAGTGACTGTGCTCTTAATGTGTTGTGTGCACTGCAGGCACTCTACTGAGCTGCCTCTGCCATTTTACTTCTTAAAAGGCAGGTCTACATTTAAAAAGTGAGCATCTCTACACCTTTTGGTTGAAAGGTATGCTCTCTTGCTGGTGACTTTCTTGCTTGAAGCATATTAGATTCTCTGAGTATTTTTTTGTGTGTGAACAACTGCAGTACTCAGTGGCTACCTTTAACAGAGGGTCATATGGCCTTCTTCCTGGTACCAGAGCCACTGAGAATCATTTTTCTACAAGTGCCACATTCTTATCCAACTAATCCAGCACCCTTTAATTTGCTGGTTATCTGGCACTACCATGGAAGATAGTGACTTACCGGTCTTTTTAATTCAAACATTTTTATTGATTGTCTTGAACATCATACACACACACACACACACACACACACACACACACACACACACACAGACACAGACACATGTGCACGCATGCATGCACACAATCTAGAACATCCAAACAAGAAAGGTTAATAATAATAATATAGGAGACTTGTAGACATCCCAAAGCATGACCTTATAAACTGTGTAGCTAAATCTTATACCCATAACACAGTAAAACATTAAAAGTGTAGCATAGCAGGGAAAAGCTTCAATATTGAAAAACAGGTTAACTTAGAGTCCAATCAAAGTGCAAGGTTTAAAAAGGGAGACCAAGTAACATTGAAAATTTCAGTCTGGTTAATCAGCGTATAATAAATTCACTCATTTTGAGCTACTAAAGTCATATTATTGTACCATTCAGCTAAAGCTGGTGGGGAATGGTCTTTCCATTTTGACAACGATAATCTTTTAAAGAGCAACTGACACGTCTTGGTAGAGACCTGCCAGTAGTGACCTATTCTGCCTACAGTACCTCCCGGTATAGATGGTACTGCAAACGGAGGTACTGTAAGGCAATATTTTACTGTAAAGATACGGCAGAGCACAATGTGAGCCCCCACCACAGCATCAGGTCTCCTTCCTGATCCAAGCCTGAGGATGATGTCAGGTTGGGATGGGGACCTGCCGAAATTCCATTTTGCCAGTGAAAGTGCCGCGGAATTAGCATTTCTCTGGTGAAATGCCACTTTCGCCAGTGAAATTCTAATTCCACGGCACTTTCGCTGGTGAAATGAAATTTCGCCAGGTCCCCATCCCGACCTGACATCATCCTTAGGCTTGGATCAGGAAGGGGGCCTGATGCTGCGGCTGGGGCACGCATTGCGCTCCACCGCATCTTTATAGTAAAATATTGCCTTACAGTACCTCCGTTTGTGGTACCATCTGTACCTGGACTGTACTGCAGGCAGGATAGGGCACTACTGGCACATCTCTACCGAGACGTGTCAGTTGCTGTTTAAGAGCTAAAGACACAGAGAACATCCAATTAATCTGCCTTCTAAAAAAGGACCTCAGCTGTGAAGAGAAGCCCAATACAAATATCAGTGTAGAGAACAGAATTTTCATCTTCGTAACCCTCTCACAGATTTTTTGAACTTGTTCCCAAAGTTTGATAATCTGAGGACAACTCCAAAGCATGTGCACTATGTTAGCAAGGGGCTCTCCACACCTCCAGCAGTTACCTCCATGACAAAACATCATCTTTTCTAGTCTTAAGGGAGAATAGTAATACTGATGTAAAATCTTAAACTGAACTGTCCTGCTTTGAACCTCCTTACCTGCATGGTAAGCATTCTTCAACGGAAATCCCAGTCTTCTGCAGAAATACTGTGCCCCAAGATCAATTGCCACTTAGATTTGGAGGCCTCAGTTATCAATGAATTATCTAGGTTATTGCACAGTAACTTATATAGCTTTGAAACTCCCTCTTTAGAATTAACAACCCTAAAGATCTGAGTCCAATCCGAATCCATAGAAGGTAATTCCAAATGTGGGCCCAGGATTGTTTCAGATAAGGCCTTCCTAATCTGGAGATAAGTGATAAAAATGAAATCTTTGCAGTTCAAATTTAGATCTAAGTTCCTCAAATGACATCAGACATCTGTATCCAGGTTAATCAAATCTCCAACACTGGAGATACCTCTCTTAAGCCAATCCTGATTTGCCAGGGGTTTGTCTCCCATTATTATATTGAGGTTGGGCCATAGGCCCTCCAAATGAGGTGGAAGATTAGAAAGGCCAAGCTTTACTTACAGCTATCTAATATTTTTAAGAGCACTGGAAATACAAGGGTTTGTTACTTTTGTGGCTGTCTGTACTTTGAATAACAGATCTGAAGGTCTATCTGGTCTACACACCTGCTGCTCTACCTCGAATCACAAGGGAATGATATTGGTGGGTGGCGAGAGGTACGGAACTGAATGTTTAAAAATAAAAGCAAGCTGGTACATCTCCCACCAGGGAAGTCCAAACCCTCCCTGGGTCCAATGGGCCTGAAGTTTAGGTAATGATAATCTAGGAGATTTAGTGCCCCTTAAAAAACCTTCGATCATATTTGTGATTTTCTTAAATTTAGACGTTCCAAACAGTAGGGGAATGTTCTGAAAAAGATAAAAAAAGTTTAGTGGCCACCGTCATCTTGATGAAGTTAATTCTCCCACATGAAGACATTGATATATTTGCCCATTTACCAAAATCACAATTAATATCTTTTAGAAGAGAATCCAAATTAATATCCTGCAACTGCAACTGCAGCTGCACCCTACAATCCTTTACCTGAAACTGAGCAGAGTGTTACCGGTCTTTTTAATCAAGCCATAGTCAGATGACTATTCCTATTGTAGCTTGTCACTGACTGAGGTCTTTTTTTAGCAGCAGCAGTAGTTCCAGATTGACTCAAAAACCAGGACAAGTGGCTCCCTTCTTACCTTGGAATCCATGGACTCCTTCCCCCTCCTCTTCCTGGCCTGTCACTGTGTGTACAAGTCATGACTGTTTCTCTTCTGCTGTGCCTGTTCCAGCTTGTGCTAGCCTTTTTTGGACAATACATGCAGAAACAAAATGGACAAGTCGTGCTTCCAAGCATTGCACATCATTACTGCCTGCTTCCACATTAATAAATGTCCCAAATGTGTCCTTAAAGTGAGATACTGATAGGATGGTATTGCTTTAGTGGCCAGCTTTGCATATTTTCCTAATGTAGTTGCCACACAAGAAATGTGTTCTTCATGTTCCTGTCACATTTACAGAAGTGGTATTCCCTTTCTTTTCATATTGATGCTTGATGTGAACAAGAAATGCATTAGTCAGGGCAGTAAGGAGCAGTATCTGGCTTAGACTGGCTATATCAGCACTGACAACCCATGTGGTCTTCTAAAAGGGCTTCAGCGCTCAGCTCCATTAGACTCCACTGATTAGTACTGATGTTTAATGTAATCCCTTGCCAATACCATGCTTAGCTGTGTACTAATGGATAGCCTTCTGTTGTTCTAGCGGACTCTGCAGCATGTAATTGGCGGAATTTTGCCTAGTTGGCACATCTTGTTTTAGATGGTAGATGGGGATGTGGTTCTGTGGCTCAATGTTGTATAACAACGTCTGTGCCTTAATAGAATCTGCACACTGGGACCTTCCTTGTCTAGAAATCCATCAAATACGAGGGGCTGGATTTTTAGCCTATCCAGGGACTAAGTCCCATGCTACAGCCACTGCTGTGGGATGAAATCTCTGCACCTGTAGAGCTTTGCATTTTCAGCCTGTGCAGCTACAGGGGGATGTTACACCTGGTCCCATCAGGCATACCATTTTCCTGCTGCTGCACTGAATAAATGTCTGCAAGCAGCTATAAGTAGTGGAGCCAGTTGTAAACTGGCTCCACCTTTAAAAAAAAAACATGTCTGTAGGACAAAATGCAGCTCTGCAAGTGGCAATCCACATGTGCCAGTTTTTCCCACAGCTGCGAAATTGACAACGGCTGTGAAAATCTAGCCCCAGGTTTATACAGTGATGAAAGCGTAGAACATGGATCTCAGAGCATCAGTGTCCATAGCACCATATCGGAAGATGAACTGATCTCTAAAGAGCTAACTTAAAGTCCAGTCTTGGATCTGTTATGATTTTCAATCTATATTAATAATTTGTTTTGTGCTTGCTGAGGGCAGCAATTTAATCTACCAACTATACACAGATAATTGTATTTCGCATACTGTGAGAAATAATTTTCTTTTTCCTTTTGCTTTGTAAAGTTTTATTAATTTTCAAACAAAAGAAACAACAACCAAATGATAAAGAAAAACAAAGTCACATAGTTAATTGCAAATCATGAAGTACAATCAAATACAGTACAATCTGATTAAAATGACTAGATGGTAAAACAAGACTAATCTGAACATATCAGAAGTGATTATTACATAAGCATCAATTTTTAAAGAAAACTAATATAAAATATTATGATCATGAAATAAAGACATGGCTAATGGAAAATTGATGGTGTATACTCTCTCTCTGTGGTGTTTAACAGTAAAGGATTCTGCTATTGTATGATTAAAAATTTAGAAGTTATGAATTAATTGTTAAAAGTTTTAAAAGTGGTGTAAACATTGTTTTTTGTTCAGAGCAATTTGTAAAATGGATGTGATCCCCTTCAGGACTTAAGTTACCAGCAGTTAATACATTTGACCTGAACTCAGGCAAGACAGAACTAATGTTTGTTTGGACCCTGTGAATCACTAAATGGAAACTGTGGATTTAGGATTGTTATAAAAATAGCCAATTTCTCTTCAGCAAGTCGGCAGTTACAAGTATGTGGGAATATGGATGGATCTACATTTGTCCTGGTTAGCCCACACAAAGTCTGATTGACAACAACTAACAAATAATCAAAGGATTGATTTTTTTTTCAGGAACAGGTCTATACTAGGTAAGGAAGCCATGATTAGAGTAATTTAGTCCCAAATACAGTACTTCCAACTCTTGACTATGCAGAGTCTATTTACGCATCTACATCAGACAATTTAATTGAAAATCTAGTTATTTACAAGTTGGCTAGGTTAGCTCTGAAATGATACAATACCAGTCATTTTGTTATGCTGCAGAAGCTTAAATGGCTCTCTGTAAAAGATAGACAGTAGCTTTGTAATGCTCTTTTCACTTTTAAATGCTTTAAGGAAAATTGTTCAGAATAGCTATTGAGTTACAAAAATATAATGTTGAATATGGTATCAGATCAACTAGTTATCTAGAACTTCAGAAAAGGCATCTGGAAAAATGGAGCTTGCTGTCTGGAATGTCTTGTCAAATTATTATGGCTGCAGGGCAGACCTCTGCAAGTAGTCTTGCTATCACTTGTGAAAAAATACATATTAGATACCCACCGAAGCACAATTTTGGAGTTGGAGTATGATCCCTCCACTATCTGACTCCACTGGGGGAGTTCCTTTCCTATGTGCAGCATACTCATACCAGCTCAAATTACAATCAGTGGATACACTCTCTGCTGTCTTTTTTTGCTTAGTCTTAAAGGATACTTGAACCCTCTTTTTTACACATTTTTATCTAAACAATGCCCTGTTGGTCAAAACTGAGTTTGTAATGAGACTGCATTGCTCCAGCAGATATTCAACTTACACTTCTCTCTCTCTCTCCCCCCCAATTGTGTGTGTGTGTGTGTGTGTGTGTGTGTGTGTGTGTGTCAGTGTACAATGATTTGCTGCTGTCTGTAGGGTTTGTTAATCTTTCCAGGACCGATCTAAGACTGAATGATAAACAGAGCTCTACCATTCCTCCTCCATATCTCTCTCTCTCTCTCTCTCTCTCTGGACCAGATTTATACAGGGAAATGCTGAAAAGTGAAGCTGACCAAATGTGATACCTTACTTGACTTTTTTGTCAACTTAAACTTTTAAATTATTTCCCAGCCTGTTACAAATAAAGCTTACTATGTGCACTGAATGGAGGCTGATGGCTTGGGTAAAAACATCATATATTTCTGAAATCACTGACTGTAACCTACAGAATATGTATGTAATGTTCATCATTGCTGGGCTTGACGGAGTGCATAATACTGTCTGGCACAGGTATTTAATGTGTTTTGTTTTTAAGTTTGTTTGATCCTCAAGCCCACATCTCCTTATCCCTCCCCCCAACAACCACACACATTTGTATCTAAACTTGCTCTGTAAGCCAACAGCGCAAGTGCAAAGCTGTAACAGCTATGTGCCTTATCCATTTGAATCACATAACCTGTCATACATAGAAGTGTAGCCCTCCCTTCCTGTGTCTAGGGGTAGGGATAGAATACATGTG
The DNA here is from genome assembly GCA_016271365.2 of Neoceratodus forsteri. Lineage (NCBI taxonomy): Eukaryota > Metazoa > Chordata > Ceratodontiformes > Ceratodontidae > Neoceratodus > Neoceratodus forsteri. The sequence goes on from JADMNL010000028.1 coordinate 150,703,542, forward strand.
TGGGGAGGGAGCACCCATAGCAGCAGACACACTTCTAGTTGCCATGTTACCCAGGCCCAGATGTCACACACAGGGTCCCTTTTTCTTGCTGGTGCTGGATGAAAATAACAGATTAATGCATATTTAACAGTTCTTTTCAATAACGGAATGTCCACTTGGAACTTGAAGAAACAACAGGGATCCCAAATTCATTAACCATATTCACACATAGCTCCGAGGAGCATTAGTTAATTCATGGGGAACACATTCAGCTTTCACATAGCCGGTATGGCCACGATAGCAGCTTTTACATAGACCAAGGAGGTCACACTGTCTTTAGGGCAGCATTAACTCCGGACCCCTATGGTCACAAAAGTTTGAAGGCAGCAGAAGTCCCAAAACAGTTCACAGTGAGAAACAGCCCATTATTCTTCAAAGGCACCCAAACTCTCAGTGATCCCCATCTCTCTCTCTCTCTCTCTCTCTCTCTCTCTCTCTCTTCTCTCTCTCTCTCTCTCTCTCTTTCTGCACTGGCTCAGGGTCCCCCTCGGAAAATGCAATCCTCATGGCTTGGGGATTTGCAGGTTCCCTTGTCATGACTTCTGCAACCTTTCCCAGAACTGGCAGTGACTGTCCCTGAATTGAGAAGGGAGCATATCCCATGGAACTCCAAGGCAACTCACTCTCTGGACACTACACTCCCTGCTACATTCTTGCCCACTGGATCTTTACATGAATTGGTGCAGACTGCCAGAGTACTCTGAAACCTGTCACTGCAGGCTCCCCTCTCAACTTTAGCCACCCTCCAAGATTCTCTATGGCTTGCTGCTACTGGCTGCTACTTCTTCCTCTGAGTCCTTCCAAGTGCCAGCGGCCAGGGGCCGGAGTGGGCAGTTAACCCTGCCTGACCCTAACTCACTTTCACTCCCTTGCCACTCACTCTTCCAACTGGAACTCCCTCTCTCATCTAAACTGTTGGGCTTTATCCCCCCACACACCTGTGCTGATCTCCCAATCCACAGGAGGCTCCACCTGAGTGCTGAGAAGAATAAACCCTTTTCCCTACTGGGACAAATTAGGCCACAAAATCCCAGGGAGGGGTAAATAGACTAGTAATCTCCTTGGGGTTGTACATAAACATAGAACCTGACAGCAGATAATGACCACTGGACCCATCTAGTCTGACCAGTTTTAATTATGATCACTTTTGCTCAGACTCAACTTGCCCTATAGCACTGTCTCTTCCATCCCCTTCCTTCCTCCTAGGATTCTTTTGTGCCTGTCCCATGCATTTTTGAAACCCACCACTGGTTTCACCCCCACTGCCTCCCATGGAAGGCTGTTCCAGGAATCCACTACCCTTTATGTGAAGAAGTACTTCCTCACATCTCTCCTGAATCTGCCTCCTTCCAGCTTCATATCATGACCCCTTGTTCTACAGCACCTTCAACTCTGAAACACATCTCCCTCCTGTACCTTATTGACCCCCAAGAGGTATTTAAAAGTCTCCATAATATCCCCACTCTCCCTCCTCTCCTGTAGGGTGTACAGCCTCACCTCATAGGGCTTCAGATGCAGACCTTGAACCATTTTGGCAGCCCTCACCTCTCTTCTTACCACTTTCTCCTTTTTCCAATCATTCACCCTTCCACACCTTTCTCTTTTGACTGCTCCTTCCCCAACCCCTTCCTTTGCAAACCTCCTGCTTCCTTGAATAGCTTACATCCTGGTGGGATTCCCTTCCCTTGAGATCTCCCTACCCTCTATCTCAGCTAGTGGTGGCCCACTTTCTGCCTCCCCATTTCTTCTGTCATCTGCCTTGGCTACTTTAAATGTTCATCGAAGTAACATTTGAATCATTCACTGAGAACTGTGGTTGCCTTTCACGATGAAAGTAGATGTTCACCTCTGTATAGGTTCTTAGCTTTCCAGTTTGGTCCACAGTCCCCAATGTAGCCATACCTCTACTCTCTGCACCATTCCTTCTACCCTTACTTGAAGGCCTTGGTGTGGAGTTCCCTCTCCTTTCCCATGTAGTACAACTCACACTCACCACTCACATTTTAAACACATTGGAAACACAGGATCAACCAGATAAATGATTTACCTTTACCAAAAATGAAATTTACACATGGAGCTGACTACGGAAATTCATCTTTATGTTTAAGCTCATGAAACACCCTTATCAAGTTAATGAATTAGCAGCCATAGTGGCTCTGACCAGAGTTTGTTTATGTCTGTTGTGTCTTAAAGAGCATGTACTTAGTAAGGATACTTATTATAAAGAATTAAGATTTAAGACCTTTAAATGCCTTGGTGATCATTTTGTTTTGCTTTTATTTATTTCTTTACATATCTTTTCATCATTTTATTTTTATGGTTTCAATATCTTTATTACAATTTAAATACATATACACAGTTAAACATAGCTGTGCAACACAAGAATAATACAAGGGTGCCAAGCAGATTGACTATTGTTAGGATATTGGCATGCACCAATCTAATGAAAAGTTAATCATAAAAGCATATAATAACATTTATGACAATTTTGGCAAAGCCTTTCATTAGCTTGGCCAACAGTGAGTAAAAACGAATACAATGGAATCCTTGTATTGTGAAGTCAGAAAATCTTTACTGGCAAGGCTAGCAGCATATTTCCATATGAAACTACAAATCTATGTTCAGATCTTACAGAGGAATAAAATACAGCCTTCTAGCACCAAAATATATATTTTATACATGTTAAAATATAAATTATAGATTTAATAGAAATATGTGCATTTTCATAACTGTGATACTTTTTACGTTAAACTGTAGCATCTAGAAGGCGTCTTGGAGAATGGGACACTTTGGAGTGTGCTTCTCCTGAGCAATCCCTGCTCCCTTGAGCAGGTGTGGTGATCCTATACCAATCTGCACGGTGATGTGTATGACAGCGGTGGTCTTCTCTTCGAAAACCACCGCTGTGTGCTTGCACCAGCCACGCCCCAAATCTTTGTGCCACACTGGGCCCACCCCAGCGTAGCAAACATCCGCAATATCTGCTGACGGGGTGCCCAATCCCCATCAGCTCCACAGCCAGCCATCCTTCTGCCATGCAGGGCCCACCCCAGCATGGCAAATGTCCAGCGTCATCAAAGTACAAAACCCTGTAAATTAAAATGGTCCCACACAGTCTCCCGCCCCTCCCACAACCCACACCCACCCACTGCACACCTGCCTCCCCACCCCCACCCATACTTACCTCTGGAGCTCGGCGCGATGATCATCGCTGGACGGGAACACATCTGCACTCTTCAAAGCCGACCGCAAAACTGAGAAAATGCCGGTAAGCTGTATAATGGGCTAGATGGGTTTTTTTCAACTTTGCTGCATATTTCAGGCATTTTTGGACTTTTTGCACCAAATTTTCAACATGGGGTTTTTGGGACCCCTTCTCATGAATTCTGTCACTGTCATGGCGTTATTCGGGCCTGAAGTGTGATTTCGCAGTCACTGTGTGAAATCACCTTTCAGGCCCGATTAATGAAACGACAGTGCCAGCGTTCATAAGGTGGGCTCTCAAAAAGCCTATTTTGAAAATTTGGTGGAAAAATTCCTTAAAATGACGGTTTTATGAGCGTGCATTGCACAGTTTCTACGCAGGCTCATAAGTTCACGAATTTTCAATATTTTCACTCCAGATTTTCAACATTGCCATTTTACCACACCTTCTTATGAGTAGTACAGCTGTCATTTTTCACATCTCACCCAAAATGTGTTTCCACCCATGTAGGGCACAATGGTGCAGTCAGTGTGTGAAATCAATGTATGGGACATATTAAGAAAATCACAGTGACACTGTTCATGAGCAGAGGTCTTAAAATGGCTATGTTGAAAATTTGGTGAAAAAATTCCTAAAAATGACTGTTTTATGAGCATGCACTGCGTGCTCCTCGCTTGTACACGTAAGTTGCGAATTTTCAATATTTTCACTCCAGATTTTTAATCATTGCCATTTTACCACACCTCCTTATGAGCAGTATAGCTGTCATTTTTCACATCCTGCCCAAAATGTGTTTCTGCCCATGCGCACAATGGCGCAGTCGATTAATGAAATCAATGTATGGGACACATTAAGAAAATCACAGTGTCACTGTTCATTAGCAGAGGTCTTAAAATGGCTATGTTGAAAATTTGGTGAAAAAATTCCTAAAAATGACTGTTTCTGGCGTGTGTTGCCGGTTCCTCATGCTTTCGTGGTTCTGAACTTTTCAATATTTTCCTCCAGATTTTCAACATTGCCATTTTACCACACCTCCTTATGAGCAGTACAGCTGTCATTTTCGTTATCCTTGCCCAAAATGTGTTTCCTCCGCTTCATGTAACGCATAATGGCGCAGTCGGTGTGCGAACTCAATGTATGGGACACATTAAGAAAATCACAGTGACACTGTTCATGAGCAGAGATGCTTACAATGGCTATGTTGAAATTTGGTGAAAAATTCCTAAAAATGACTGTTTCTGATGCGTTGCGCAGTTCTCGCACTTCGTAAGTCAATGAAATTTTCAATATTTGCACTCCAATGAGTTCCAAATACCTAAACAGCACATAGAAGCAAGCAACATTCGGCATTGACAAATGCTTGTACTTCTTTGTCACTGATTTTTTTAAGCCATGTCCAAGTGCCAAATACCACTGCAAATACCTGCAAGTGAACGTTCGGCATTGACAAATGCTTGTTTAAGAATTAGCAGGCAATATTTTCTTCCTAACCAGATTTTACTTTAGGAGAAGAAATGAAAAAAAAAAAAAACACTGTTTAAAAAAAATTGTAAAATCACACAGATGGACCATAACAGTGCAAATATACAAAGGCAAAGTTTGCTGCTCAAAGAAGTACTATTTCTTTTGAAAAAGACAGAAACATATCTTTAGTTCTTTTTGAAATACATTAGGCTCCTCAGTAGTTGGCAGTTTCTGACATCACAATACCAGAATTGTATTGAATTCTTTTTTACCAGAAGTGTAAAAAGCAAAGTTGAAGATCCACTTGCTCCCCTGCACAAACATTTTATTATAAAAGTAGAAAACACTGTACTACAGAATATGTTAACACCATTTAAAGTTCATTCTTTCATCTATGGCAATGCATTTGCATGCATAAACGTTAGCGCTGTGCTGATCAGCTGTAATTTAACACTATTGTAATCGCAGTGTCTTTTTTATTTCACTGTCCTTTTAATTTAGCGCTTTTTCTAGGTCAGCGAGCATAGTGAAAATTAAAGGACAGTGAACATTACCTGTAGTATAGTAGTCACTAACACATCAAATAACAATAAATAAAATAGGTGTCTATTTATTAGATGTGAACATGTGCTATTTAAGAAAAGAAAACCTTATTAGTATTAGATCTTGATTTTACAAAACAGGTCTAAAACCACAGTTGTGCTGAGCAAATTCATGGCTACAAATAATCTTGTTCTGCCTCATTTTGTACGTTTGTGCTATATATTATTATGCATACTGTACTTCCTTTGCAACATATAGAATCTCTGCTGCAGGGCATTGTTATTTTGCTCAATTAGTTTTCTCTGGTTAGAAAATAAGACTTGAATTTGACATATAGTCACCCATCCTGACTCAGAGCAAACAGTGTGTGGAACTCATGGTTGATGTAGGTTTTGCAGATGAAGACTCTTCAGACATAAAGGTATTCTGCTAAAATCCTTTATTCCTCATGCTTACACTGTGACATGAAACTGTCAGCAGAAACCCAGCCTGACTACCTTTACAATGTTCTTTGCATTATCTGTTAGTAGAAAACCTGCTGTGAGTGAAACTGGTGTCAGCCACTCATCAAACATGTGTTCAAGTCAGTCTAGATGTCCCAGTGATGGCCATTATTGAATCCACAGAAGCACAGAGCTGCCTGCTTGCAGAGATCAGAGAGTCCCACTAGCTTGCTGCTGCTACTGCTACTGCTCTGTTACTTCTTCTGCCACTTAAACCTGGAGAAGAAGAAAAAGATAAGGAAGAAGGGTAGTTGACCCAAAGGGCAGCCACTGCCATGTAAACTGTGGTCTGACCATTCATTCAAATGCCAGTGATGATGTGAATAAGAAGAATGGATGTGTCTTAGAGACATTCTGATACAAATATAGAAGTGTTACTGTGGAAAAGTATGTAGGCTCGAGACTTGATATCATGTCACTACAACTCGAATAGCAATAGAAAACCCACATGGCTCACAAAGAATAGTGGCAGCAAGTTAGTGACTAGCATATCCACCAAGACATTTGTTAATTTTTGTCAGGGAGGCAGTATAGCATAGTGATTAAAGGCACTGAGCTGAAAACCTGGAGAACTGGGCTTGAATCCCACAGTCATCACTTGCATACTGTGTGACCATGAGCAAGTCACTTGACTTCCCTCTGCTCCCAGGATGCATCTGGAAATGAGCCTTTGCTTAATGTGTCTTTCCTAGTCAAAAGCTGTAAAAAAAGGAAAAAGGGTATATACATTTCTGGCTCATTTTGAGAGACTGGATTAAAGACAGTTGACTCATTTTTTTGTTTCACCAGATGGCTGTCTCCTACTTTTGTCACCCTTGGGGAAGGGGTGAAATGAGATTTATTGCCTTTTGGACACGTGGGGGACAATGGGCTAAAGAGCCTCTGAATGGAGTATGATGTTGTTATGCTGCCTCTTGAATTATGACAACTTCCTTTCTCCTCCTCCCATCTGCTATCAGCATTCACCTCTCCCTGCCCATCACCATCATCATCATCATCCCCCTCCTCCTCCTCATCATCATCACTGACTAGAGCTTGTGCTGTGCACTGGTGTCCCTTCTCATACTGAGACGTAAACGATGCAAGTAAACAGCTTTTCATTATAGATGATCCCAACCGGGTACCCTTCTTACCCTGACCAAGCCTTTCCTTTTATAGAAAGCACACTGGCACTCTTGGTTCCACTTCCTTAGCTTGTGGTTATAAATCTGCCCAGCTCTCTCCCCACTGGTGATTAAATCTACACTAATTCCGCTCCAGCCTGATTTTTTTACCCTGCTTAGTCTTGCTTATTGATACCCAGGTGTAATGCTTGCCAGAAATAAACCCAAAGTCCAGTCAGCCGCATTGACAACATTACAAAATCTACTAGACTGTCCTGAATTTGTACACAAATTCCTACTTACTTCCCCACAACTAGTTGCTCTGTGGGCTTAAACTACCTGTGCAAACCTAATTCACTAGCTGAGTGCAATTTGCTAGGCAAATCACAGCACACATTTTCTTTCTGAATTTCTCCAAACTCATCACCCAAACTAAACATTTTAAACAACTACTGCTACTTAACAAGCCAATTCACCACCATGCAAACAACCTCTCCTTTCCTTCTCCTCTTACTCCTCCCCAGTCTCTCCATCCCTACTTTTACATACTTCCCAGACCCTTCCCCTCACTCACTCCCCTTTTGTTGCTGTCCTGTTCTACATGCTGCTACATTCCTAGTCATAGGAGCTGACTTTTGTTTTGGGCTGGGCTCAAGAACGCCAGGGCTCAATGGGCCAAGGCCCCCAGAAGCTCTAGGGATTTGGTGCTCTGTGGTGCATTTTGGAGGTTTTACTGAAGAGATAGCACAGCAAAATAAACACCATTTCAATGCCAGCATATTACCCAAATTTGCCTGTATTTTGTTGTCACTCACCACCTTCACCTAATGCCCAGCATGTGTTGCAGACACTGATGGTATCACTCACCTACCTTGTCCTCTCCTCAGCTACCTGCGTAGCCTCTGATGGTGTCACTCACCCACATTGACCCACCCCTCAGCAAGTGTTGCAGACACTAGTGATGTCACTACCCACCCTTATCCCCTCCCCAGCTACTGGCTTTGCCTCTTGTGTTGTCACTCACCACCTTGACTCACTCCCCCAGAAAGCTGTGCAGACACAAATTACGTAACTCATCCACTCTTCCCCTCTCCAAACTAAAAGGTGTAAATCGAATGATGCCACGTGACCACAGGTGTACGCTGCAGGTTACACTAGCAAAATATGTGGGTTGTTTTAGATCAGAATACTCCCATGATGCCTATACAGATAGCAGATAATTGTGCTCTGAGACAGATAGGCTGCCCATTGTGCCTTTCTTATGAGTCTTCACATTATCTCTCAGATGTACATCTTTATTCTAGAAAGGCACTGCAACAATATGGGGGGAGGGAGCAGTGACTGAGACACAGACACTAAGAAAAGTAAAGAGCCAGGGCCTAGTTACACCAACAGATAGATTTCAGGATTTCAACTACAGTAGATGAGGCATGGACAACAGAAACAGCAAGAAAGTAAAAATGACCCACATCGTAACACTTTGCACACCAGAAGTAATGCAATTGATGGGCGGTGGTAATACTTCAGATCAGTGTGTCATGTGTAATGTGTACATTTAAATCAGTTTAGTTGACAGCCTGCTTTTTATAATCCATGATACTCAGTGACACATTGATCTGCAGTATTAGCATGGCATGTACTGGGGTGGACGAACATTTAAAAAATAAAATCATGAAAATGTTGTTTTTGCTTGTTATTTTGTTCATTGTTTCTGCTCCATCTTGGGCTATTGCCCTTGAAGGGACCCCCCTGCAAAGATCAGAGGGGGGTCCCCAGTTGATTTCCCTTCTACCTTCTATAAGCAACAATCACAGAAATCTACAGTATGTACCTGCTTATTACTGCTAACAAAACAACAGAACCAAGCACCCCTCACATTACCATACAACATTTTGCTCCCTTATAGTCTAGAGGTTAGAGTAATGAGTTTTAAATGAGCTTGGTATATCCAGGAGAGTTGAGCAGACCTAGATTTGATTCCACAACCTCCACTTCTAATTAATGGGGAGAATAAGCAGAGCATCTCTGAAATGACTATGGATATCCAAGACTTCAGTCCCACAGCAGATCCTTTTCAAAAATCATACAGTACTGTGACTAAACAGGCCAGCATTTGCCAATGCCGAATGTTGATTGTGTTGGTGTGTTGAACTCGCTCACTGCCCCTCTGTCACTCGCTCAGTATCTTTCTCCCAGTGCTGCAGGCTGGTCTTTTGTACTGGGCTCTTGCCTGCATTGGCACCTTGTTCTGCCCACTAAGAAATCCGCAGCTGTCCTGACAGAGCTCCGTTGAGGTGGCTCACTCCCCCTCTCTCACTCGCTCATTCTGTTTGTCCTGGCGTTGCAGGCTGCCTTTTTTGTACTGGGCTCCTGCCTATGTTGGTGGCTTTTTCTGCCCACAAAGAAATCTGCAGTAGTCCCAACACAGGTCTGTTGAGCCTGCTGACTCCCCCTCTCTCACTCACTCATTCCGTTTCCGCCGGCGCTGCAGGCTGGCCTTTTGTAGTGGGCTCCTGCCTGCATTGGCACCTTTTTCTGCCCACAAAGAAATCCACAGCTGTCTCGACAGAGCTCCATTGAGGTCGCTCACTCCTCCTGTGTCACTCACTCATTCTGTTTTTCCTGGCGCTGCAGGCTGCCCTTTTGTACTGGGCTCCTGCCTCTGTGGGCGCCTTTTTCTGCCCACTAAGAAATCTGCAGCAGTCCTGACAAAGCTACGTTGAGCTCACTAACTCCCCTTCTCTCACTCACTCATTCAGTTTCTGTCGGCACTTCAGGCTGCCCTTTTCTACTGGGCTCCTGCCTGCATTGCCACCTTCTTCTGCCCACCAAGAAATTTGCAGCAGTTAGAATAGAGCTCTGTTGAACTCGCACACTTCCCCTCTCTCACTCACTCATTGTGGTTTTCCTGCCACTGCAGGCTGCCCTTTTGTACTGGGCCCCTGTATGCATTGCTGCCTTTTTCTGGCCACAAACAAATCTGCAGCAGTCCCAACAGAGCTCCATTGAGCTCACTCACTCCCCCTCCCTCATTCACTCATTCTGTGTCTCCTGCTGCTGCAGGCTGCCCTAGTGTACTGGGCTCCTGCCTGTCTTGGCAGCTTATTCTGGCCAGAAAGAAATCTGAAGCAGTTCTGACACAGCTCCACTGAGCTCGCTCACTTCCCCTCTCTCACTCACTCACTCATTCCATTTCTGCTGGTGTTGCAAGCTGGCATTTTGTACTGGGCTCCTGCCTGCGTTGCTGCATTTTCTGCCCACAAAGAAATTCACAGCAGTCACAATAGAGCTCCATTGCACTCACTCACTACCACTCTGTCACTCACTCATTCTGTTTCTCTTGGCGCTGCAGGATGCGCTTTTGTATGGGGCTCCTGGCTACTTGGCACCTTCATCTGTCCACAAAGAAATCCGCAGTTGTCCCGACAGAGCTCCGTTGAGGTCGCTCAGTCTCCCTCTGTCACGCTCTCATTCTGTTTATCATGGTGCTGCAAGCGCCTTTTTGTACGGGGCTCTTGCCTGCATTGGCACCTTTTTCTGCCCACAAAGAAATCAGCAGCAGTCCTGATAGAGCTCCGTTGAGCTCACTCAGTCCCCCGTCTCACTCGCTGGTACTGTTTCTCCTAGCGCTGCAGGCTGGCCTTTTTTACTGGACCCCTGCCTGCATTGACACCTTTTTCTGCTCACAAAGAAATCTGCAGCAGTCCTGACAGTGCTCCGGTGAGTTCACTCACTCCCCCTCCCTCACTCACTCTCTTGTTCTGTTTCTCCCAGTGCGCTGCCCTTTTGTACTGGGCTCTTGCGTTGGAGCCTTGTTCTGCCCACAAACAAATCCGCAGCAGTCCCGACAGAACTCAGTTGAACTTGGTCACTCCCCCCTCTCACTCGTTCGATCTTTATCTGTCCCAAGCGCTGATTTCCCACAGCAACCGTGCTATTCTCCGGCAGGAGTGCAAAAACATATTTTAGTCAGGATGTGAAAATTGACAGCAGTACTGTTCATAAGGAGGTGTGAAAAAATGCCACTGTTGAAAATGTGGCCTGAAAATATTACAAATTTGTGAAGTTACAAGGGTGCATGGAAACAGTTCAACACATGCTTTTAACACAGTCATGTTATGGAGTTTCATCACCAAATTTTCAACATAGGGATTTTAGGACCTCTGCTCATGAACAGTGCCACTGTCATTTTCTTAACCTGTTCCGAACACTGATTTCCCACAGCGACCGCGTTATTCTGTCCCGCAACTGTGAAACCACATTTCAGTCAGGATGTGAAAAATGACAGCTGTACTGCTCATAAGGAGGTGTGAAAAAATGCCACTGTTGAAAATCTGGCATGACAATATTACAGATCTGCGAAGTTACAAGATTGTGTGGAAAGTGTGCAACACACACTTGTAACACAGTCATTTGATAGGCTATAATCACCAACTTTTCAACATAGGCATTTTAGGACCTCTGCTCAGGAACAGTATCACTGTCATTTTCTTAATCTGTCCCGGACAGTGATTTCCCACAGCAACCGCTGTATTCTGCGCCAGAAGTGCGAAAACACATTTCAGCCAGGATGGGAAAAATGACAGCTGCACTGTTCATAAGTAGGGGTGGGAAAATGGCAATGTTGAAAATCTGGGTGAAAATATTATAAATTTGCGAAATTCACGAGCATGGCGTGCAAACTTTATTGCAATGCATGCTTTCGTATTTTAAACATGACCTTATGGAGTATCATTACCAAATTTTCAACATAGGCATTTTAGGACCTCTACTCATGAATAGTGTCACTGTCATTTTCGTAATCTGTTCTGAACACTGATTTCCCACAGCAACCACGCTATTCTGCACCGGAAGTGCGAAAACACATTTCCACCAGGATGTGAACAATGACAGCTGTACTGTTCACAAGGAGGTGTGAACAACTGCCAATGTTGAAAATCTGGCATGAAAATATTGCAAATTCACGAAGTTACGAGCGAGTGTAGCAACTGCGCAGCGCACGCTCATAAAACAGTCATTTTTTGGGATGTTTTCCACCAAATTTGCAACATAGGCTTCTTGAGAACCCACCTCATGAACACTGGCATTGTCATTTCGTTAATCGGTCCCAAAAGGTGATTCCGCACAGTGACTGCGAAATCACCTTTCAGGGGAGAGTAATGCCATGACAATCCAAGAATTCATGAGGAGGGGTCCCAAAACCCCCATGTTGAAAATTTGGTGCCAAAATTCCAAAAAATGACTGGGATATGCAGCAAAGTTGAAAACACCCTATTTATTCCATTATACTGCTTACCAGCATTTCCTCAGTTTGCGGTCAGCTTTGAAGGGTGCAGACGTGTTCCTGGTCCACTGAAGATCGTCACACTGATCTCCAGAGGTAAGTATGGAGTGGGGGGGTGTGGGGAGGCAGGGTGCGCAGTGGGTGGGTGCTGGTTGTGGGAGGGGGGCAGGGAGACCGCGAGGGACAGTTTTCTGGTTTCACAGGTTTAAAAAAAAAAAAAAACATTGTGGGCAGTTTTTTTTCTTTACACAGAACAGTGGGCACACTGGGGTGGGCTCCCAGCATACCACCCAACTGCTTCTTTGGGGGACAGTAGCAGCCGAGGATTGGGCACCCGTCCAGCACCTAATAAAAACAGGGGAGGGTTATAGAATGCCAGCGAAGTTGAGCACCCTGTCGGTAGACAATGAAAGTGGGGGGGATTACAGAATGGCGATGGGGAGTGGGCTCCCCCGTCGGCAAAATCAACATTAGGCACCGAAGCCGATGGGGATTGGGGCCCCCATTGGCAAATATACCCGGTGGGGGGGGTTATATTGTTTTATTTTATTTTTGTTTTATTTGCAAGCCGCCGCCATGTTCATAAACGATTTCAGGGTTTGGAAGTCCTGCCCTGCAATGACGGGTCACTCCCTCATTGCAGCAGATGGCTGATGCTGCAATGACGAGGCGGCCGCTGATTGCAGTGGCGAAATTGTCACAAGTTGGTGGCAATGTTCCAAACCCTTGTCAGCAGCAGCATGCAACGGCATTGGGGGACACGGGACAAGCCTTTGCAGGGTGTGGGGGTACTGGCCACACCAGTGCCACGCCTCCACAACCTGCTTCTGAGAAAGCTGTCCCAATATATTTCTTGCACTGTACACAATCAACATTAAAAGCTAAAGCACTTTAAAAGATTTTAAACAACTGGGGACCAGAAAGTATTGATAAACTGAGTCGGAACCATAACTTACTGCTGGTTTAAGCTGTGCAGTAGGTAAATGACGGACACAGCTTATCTGTGGAACCCTCAGTGCTAAAGATTCTCAAGGCAAATAGCAGCTCTGAAATACAGTAATTCAGAAAAAGCAATCTAAATGACATAGAACCTCATCACACAAGCAGTGAAGCAAGGGTGTTACCCTGAAAGGCCAAAGGCAGTAAAGTCAAATTCATAGTAATACACTACTCATACTTTATATCACATCACGATGTGAAAGATCGTGCAACTCACCATGAAACAATTAAGGAATGAATTATTCTCTACAATTAAAGTGCAACATTCCACATTCTAGACATTTGCTCTGAAATTGCATTTGAAAGAGCCACTGCTATGCATTTTGGTGTGTGGTGAATTGGCCCATCATCGAACAGCAGAACACAATTACCTTTTGAGAATAATTCATCCCTTAATTGTTTTGACCAGAATGTGCTCATAGGCATTTTAAACCAGTTACTGTCTGACTTCAGTTTGGACCTTAAGACTTTATACACTGGCCCACTTCACCTTCCCATTTGCAAAAATAAATATTAGAACTAGCCTGGAGGATTATGCATTCATCATTTCTTTTTAAAACATGGGCAGGGAGTGTGACTCAGGGTGGGACTTACTCAGGAAGGGTCAAGGTGGATTAATGGGGCAAGTTCAAGTTCAAGTTCAAGTTTATTACAGGAAAGACTCCGTTGAGCAAGCTCATTCACAAGAAGGTCCTGAGGCACATACACATACAGTTTGCAATTACACAGACAGGAGATATAAAATGTAGAACAACAAAGAAAACATATATAATACAACAGGTATACACAATAGAAGTCCTTATGCTATATATACAGTACATTCCAGCTTTAACCTTGCCCTAAATTATGCAACACATTTCATCTTAATAAGTAGAGGGCCAGATGGTACCTAGGGAAGTTGACTTGGCGTTGGGGGCCTAGTAGCACCTACTTATGTCTTTTAATTTAGAGATGGCTAGTGTTTTGTAGGAGTTAATTGATATGATGCTGGTTAGCTTCAGCATGGCTTGTAGTTGGATCCAAATGTTTGGGAGGGCATATGAGGCAGCTTTTTGGCAAGCTGTGGTAAGTGTCCTGGGAACATCTAGTAGGATAAGGTTGGATTTCCTTAGGGAGTAGGCGCTATGTGAGATGTGTATGAGAGACGTTAAATAGACAGGCAGTTTGTGGAGTAGTAATTTGAGGGTCCAAATGCCAGCATGCAGGAGGCATCTGGTGGCAAGAGAGGTCCACCCAACTGCTGCATAAAGATCACAGTGATGGGTCCTGTATGCAGAGTTAGTAATGAAGCAAAAAGCATGGTGATAGAGTACGTCCAGTTTAGATAGACTCAAGGCTGGGGAGGAGATAAAGACAATGTCTCCGTAGTCAAGCAAGGGAAGGAATGTTGCTTGGACAAGTCTTTTGCGGGTCGCGAGAGAAAAGAGGGTCCTATTTCTAAAGAAGAAACCCAAGCGTGCTTTAAGCCTCTTTGATAGATCCTCGATGTGGTCATCGAAGGAAAGCTTGTTGTCTATCCACATTCCTAGATATTTAAATTTAGGTACGACTTCCAAGGGTTCACCTAGGGAGGTAACTATGACATTTTTAGGTGGGGTAGGTAGGGCACCAGACAAGGCAAGTCTCGAGAAAATCATTGTCTTGTTTTTTTTGGCATTTAAGAGAAGCTTGGCATTGATAAGGTTGCTTTATAACTGGATAAAGTCAGCTTGGAGTGCTTCCCTGACTTCAGTTAAGGACGAGCCTGATGCGTACAAAACAGTATCATCCGCAAAGAAATGTATGCTGGAGTTCTTTATGTGGGAGTCAAGGTTGTTGATGTACAGGGAAAAAAGGACTGGTCCTAGGATGGAGCCTTGAGGGACTCCTCTGGCAATTGGAAGGGGAGCAGATAGTAGGCCATCAGCTTTGACTTTTTGTGTCCTTCCCGTGAGATAACTGTTAATCCACTGTAAGGTAAGTGGAGTGGCACCTATGTAGGCAAGACAGGTGATTAGGAGGTGATGGTCTACAGTGTTGAAGGTCTTACTAAGATCTAGAAAGACTGCACCAGTAACCTTCTTGGTGTTCATAGCATGGATCCAGTCATTAGAGACTTTAGCCAAGGTTGAGATGGTACTGTGCTTCGACCTGAAGCCAGATTGGGCTGGGTTTAGGAGTGAGTGCGCTTCAAGGTGATTTTTTAGTTGGTTGTATACAAGTAACTTGCCCCATTAATCCACCTTGACCCTCCCTGAGTAAGCAAGTGGATTCAGTCTCGATCCAACTTCTGTTCAGCCCTGTAATCTTTCTCTTACTATTTTAAATAAAGAATATTTTGTTATAAATACACCCGGCCTCAATGTTGTGTTTCAGTTTCCCTTCTCCTACCCTGATAGCACCCTTATTACTCACCCTCATTCATCAGACCTGAAAAATAAATTATACAATGGGTTAAATCCAAGAGCCCAATTCCTGCAACCTGATTGGTTGGCTGGCACCTTTTTGCCATGATAAATTAGCCAGTGTACCCACAGAAAAATGTGTCTGCCACCAGTCAGCCACATTAGTAACCCCGTCAAAAATTCCTCCAAACATGCCAAACACATCACTGGCATTCTCGCAAACATGTTGATGGATGGTAAGATGCTTGCCCACAAAATGTCACCGTTCACAAAACCACCTGCCCTCACAAAAAACAAAACAAAAAAGAAGCTCGCAAACTCTGAATTCCAGCCGCAGTTCTTACAGTCAGAAAATCGTACACACACACACTGAACAAAACTACCGCCACTTCCCTCGTGAGAGTTTGTCATAAGCACACAGTATCCACCATCAAAAGTAATTAACAACAGACAAAACAGAGAAACTGCAAAAACCAGAAAGTGCTTATCTCTCCACACTGCTCCAAAATACTCACACCACTATTTACTGTACTACATGCCCTATTGCCCCATTTTATGACCTGGTGGTGCAACTGTACCGCTGCTCGATCCCCGCCTTTTGTCCTCTACTTCGCTCCAGGCGCTGTTATTATAAGCGAACAGATGACTCGGACCTGGGACTTACCCGGTGACTACACCACGTGTAGTCACTTCACCGCCGCATTGTTTTCCACCATCCCCCCTCGCTGACTCTGCTGAAAACCCTCACACCTCAGCTTCATCTCTCTACCAGCACCCTGCCTAGCAACATAGAACTATTTGATGTAGCAGAGCAATAAATACCACGGAAAAAAACAAAAACCACTTTCTCTTTATTTTTTTACAAAAATAAAACAAACCATTGCATAATAGCAATATATCCCTCCAGAGTGTGGGCATACTGGTGGGCTTACCACGACTGGTGTGGTTAAGTCACTTTGCTACACCTCATGACTGAACCACACCAGCCATGGTAAATCCACTAGTATACCCACACCCTGGAGGAGTATATTGCTTAATTATTCCCCTCCCCTACCTTTATGAGACCCTTATCCACTACCTCCAGTTCCATCCACTGTGCAATAACTGCAATCCCACCCTATCCCAAAAATGTAGTTACCACCATGTCCCACCCACTATGCAACCCCTCCCCAACCTTTAACTGTACAATGCAATCCATTCCCACCCACACCAGTGTTGTGTTATCAATGCCCCACCAGTCCAGTCCCACCTACTCAGCAACCACACGCTTCACTCTTAAGTGTTAGTCCACTCCTGGCACAATTTACTGTCTTTCTTTTCAATGACTCACCAACGGCTCCACACAGAGTCTTCACAACTTGGCTACAAATACCTGCTAGTAGCCTCTGCTGGAATTGAGATGAATGGAGTCCTGAGGATCCTTTCAAAATACATAACATCGGCATCCTGATGGGCAATGGTCATACGAAGGTCCTGATTGAACTCTGGCGCTCCTCCCGGTCCTAGCAGAGGGATTGTCCGTGGCAGTCCACCGCCAACTGCGGTCCACTTCAAGGCATTGTCTGCTCGAGGATGCATGCAGCTGGAGATAAAATTAATCACTGTCCTGCTGCTGATGCTCTAGTACCAGGTGTCTACGCCACCGACTGAGTCAGTCCTCAGTCCTCCGTGAGCCGAGCAGCAATTGCAAACAAATCTGGCGCCAAAACTAGTACTGCGGGATGCTATAGGCACCGTGCATGTATGATCTTGCCTGGAGTCCAGACTGTGACATCACATCACAAGTCCAAGGCAACAACCAATGAAGTGTCTGTGTGATGCTGTGATGAGCTGCCCCTCCCCCGTTCCATGGCACCATGCTCCTCATCAGACTGAGCCATCAAGGCTAAAAAACAAACACTTTTATTTATATAAATTATATTTATTTACAATTTTGATGCTTTTTGCATTATGCAATTCTGGCCCTCCGGGGGGGCAGAGTCCCCACCTCAGCTTCCCCGGGGGGGGGGGATTTAGCCCCTCAGTCCCCCGTAGTCAGCCCCCATGTTCCTATTAGTGGTAACTCCATCTCTTTTCCGCCATACCTGGGCCCATTTTCCACTCCTACCTAGTGCTTCGCTCATGTCAGTGGCCACTGTATATGCTCTATTATGGCTATTAAAAATTAAATCTCTGCCCTCCTATAGTACTCCCCCATTCCATGGGTCATCTGCTTCTCAGCCATAGTACAAAAGTTCAAAACTTCACTTTATTGTCATCACATTATTACTTCTATCAGCTGGCAATATAAACCCCAACTCAGGTCCAATCCCCTCCATTGCCTCCCAAACATCAGGCACTCATCCTGGATGCTCCCGCTTAAACTTGCCAAACCTTCCCTGAGGTCTCAAACTCCTCTACCTTAATATACGTAGCCTCCTACCAAAAATTGACCAACTACAGCCATTCATCGTCTCACTTACCCCTGACATTCTCATCCTATCGGAAACATGGCTTAATAACAAAATTCAAGACCTCTCCATATTGATCCCGGGTTACACCATCTCCTGTCAAGATCACATGGGTAGGAGAGGAGATGTAGCAGTATACACATCCACACCAATCCAATCCACTATTATCCTATCCACATCTGTCTCCATAGCTTACAAGGCACTCATCATAAGACTATCCCTGCCTTACTTTGTCCCGGTCTTTATTGCTGGTGTCTACTGCCATTCGGGTCTCCCCTCATCCATTGCCTCTGATCTCATCAACTCCATTGTGTCGCATGCCACCTCAGGTTAACTATTTATCATAGGTAACCTCAACCAAAATTGACTGTCCTCCTTCCTAGGTAAGGCATGAAATGACATAACTGCTCAAAACCTAACGCAACTTATCCATGAACCAACTCGCTTAAACCCTAAAACCCCAAACCACTCCCTGATCGACTGGGCCCTCACTTCACACTCTCACAGGGTTATCCAGTCTGGGTTACTTCCTGATGCCCTAAGCGATCATCACATGATCTTTTGGGTTCATAAAATCAACAGGCCAAAGGCTCCTCACAAAATACTGCAACTCCATTCCTACAAATCACTGGACCTTGTCCCACTCCACCAAGACCTAGCCCAAACAGACTGGACACCTATAGCAGCTGCAAAATCAGTTAATGAAGCGCTGGATTATTTCACCAACTGAATTCTCAATACCTGAAATGTACATGCCCCAATAAAGCACTCCAGAGTCCATGGAAATCACCTCCCTTGGGTCTTCCCAGAACTGTTGTCTTGTCAACACTCTCATGACCATGCATGGAAGACTCATAAAGTCTCTAAGTTGCCCAGGGATTTCAAAAAATACCACGCCCTCCGGAACTCATGCACAAAAGCTATTAGGCTAGCCAAGGCTGAATATTTCCGATCCACCTTCGAAACTAACATAAATAACCCATCAAAATTCTGGAAGGTGGTCTACAACCTCTTCTCACCCCCATTAAAACCACCTACACCACTCAGCAAAGTAAACAACCTACTAATATCTGACCATCCTACCGTTGCTACGGAATTTAACTCCTACTTTATGTCTCTAGACAGCATCTCCTCTCAAATTTCCCCTGCTGACACCTTAGATGTCCTACTCGCACTCAACCCATCAAAAGGTAGTTCACCTGATGGGCTCGACCCTAAACTCCTTTACCTGTTTGCTCCTGTGATCTCCTCACCACTGTGTGATCTACTAAACTGCTCCTTTGCTTTTGCAGTGGTCCAAGACACATGGAAGTATGCTATCCTACTTTCCTTGCCTAAGGGTGGAGATCCCTCCGCACCTGAGAACTACCACCCTATATCACTTCTACCTATCCTTGCCAAGTTACATACGAACAAACAAGCATGCAAACTTGCCAGCAGATACAGGCCATTCAATCTATCTAGTCTGCTCAAGTGTACAGCACTTCAATCCATTAGACTGCAGCTGCCCCCCTCCCTCATATGCCCTTCCCCATCTCGTGCCTCCTGCCGGTTTGACCCTCCCTTTGAGTCTGTCCCACCTCCTCTTGAAGCCCCCAACACTCTGCAGCGATACGACTTCCTCTGGCAGAGCATTCCACCCTGCCACCACCCTTTCTGTGAAATAGTGCCTCCTCTGTTCCCTCTTGAACCTGCCCATTCCAACTTCATAGTGTCCCCTGGTTTGCCTTTCACCCTTCAGATTGAACATACACCTGGTGTCTGCTCTGTTCAAACCCTTCTGGTACTTGAAAGTCTCAATCATATCCCCCTTTCTCTCTTCTTTCCTCCAGGGTATACATATTGAGCTGTCTCAGTCTCTCCTCATATGGTGTGACCCTCAACCCCAGGATCATTTTTGTTGCCCTGCGCTATACCCCCCCCCCAGTATTTTGATGTCTCTTTTCAAGTAGGGGCACCAGAATTGCATGCAGTACTCTAGGTGTGGTCTCACCAGGGATCTGTATGGGGCAAGATGACTTCCCTGCTCCTAGAAGTAATCCCCCTTGCTATGCACCCTAGCATCCTGTTTGCCTTCACTGCTGCCCTCCTGCACTGGGCAGAATGGTTCATCTCCCCAAATTACCAGCACTCTCAGATCCTACTCCTCCTTGGATTTTGTTAATGGGACACCCTCAGGCCTGTAATTATGTCCTGGGTTCTCGCCTCCTAAATGCATCACTTTACACTTCTTGGCATTGAAACCAAGCTGTCAAGTGTGAGACCATTCCTCCAGTTTTGCCAAATCCTCCTGAAGTACTTCCCCCCCATCTACATCAGCACAAATCTTTGTGTCATCTGTGAAGAGACTGATCTTGCTCTTAATCCCTACTGCAATGTTGGCTATGAAAATGTTACACAGAACTGGTCTCAGCACTGAGCCCTGTGGTACACCACTTGTTACTGCCCTGGGTTCAGATGCTTCCTCCCCCACTACTACCTTCTGCTGTCTAACCTGCAGCCAGTTCTCAACCCATCTGACCAGTTTCTTCCCTGCTCCCAGACTCTTCAACCTGCAGGTCAGCCTACCATGTGGCACTGAGTCAAAGGCCTTGCTGAAATGCAGGTAGAGGACATCCACCACATGTTCCCCGTGCAATGCCCTTGTAACCCAGTCATAAAAATGAACCAAGTTCATCTGGCAGGATCTGTCTGAGACAAACCTGTGCTGCCTGCTGTCCTGGAGGTTATTAACCTCAAGAAATTGCACCAGTCTTTCCTTGAGGATTGTCTCCATCAGTTTTCCCACAATTGCAGTAAGGCTCACCCGTCTGTAGTTCCCCAGTTCATCCTTGGGCCCACTCTTATGGAGAGGTACCACATGTGCTTCCCTCCAGTCCCTGGGCATGCACCCTGAGTTCAGAGAGGTACTGAACAGGTTTGCCAATGGCCCTATCAGTACCTCTGCCAACTCTCTCAGCACCCTGGGGTGGACTCCATCTGGGCCAGGTGCCTGGTACACTTTCAGGGACTTAAGGCCCTCCCTCACCCTTTCCACCATCATTTCCCCATCTGTGGTTGCTTCTCTCCCACCCTCTCCCACCCCACCCTTCTTCTCAGGTATGGGCCCATCCCTCTCCTTGGTAAAGACTGAACAAAAGTATTCATTAAGTACTTCTGCCTGCTTAGCCCCCTTTTCTACCCACGCACTTTCCCTCCTGATCCTAACAATCTGATCCTTGCTCTTCCTCATCTCTCTGAAAAAATCCTTTTCTCCTCCTATGATCCCCTGCGCCAACCTCTGTTTCCTAGTCACCTTTGCTGCCCTTACCACTCTGCTCACTTCTCTGGATTTCTTCACATATTCTTCTTTGTCTTCTGCCCTGTTGGATCACTTGTAGGTCCAAAATGCATTCTTCTTTTCCCTCACCTTCTCCACTACCTCTCTACTCATCCAACTACAGGAATACTTGGTTCTCGCTCAACTTTCCTCCTTCCTCTATGATTCCTCCTTCTTCACTCCTTTCCAGTCTGGGTTTTGAAAAGATCACTAGACCACAACTTCCCTACATAGGCTCACAGAGTCCATCTTCAAAGGGGTGGACAGTGGCCAAATTACACAGATACACAGAAATGTGATGGCAGAGAAAGGCGCCATGGCCCATCTAGTCTGCCCAACACCCTACCTCCCCCCTTCTGTTATGCTTCCACCCTCTTTTCCCAACCCCTTAAATCTATCCCAAGCACTCTTGAACCCCTCCACCATTTCAGCTGCCACTAACTCCTCTGGCAGCTTGTTCCAGGCCTCCACCACCATCTCCGTGAAAAACTGCCCCCTGACATTACCTCTGTATTGCCCATCTTCCAGTTTGAGGCTATGGCCCCTCGTGTTCACTCCCTTCTTCAATTTGAACAAGCTGTTACCCTCTACCTTACTTATTCCCTTCAGATACTTAAAGGTCTCAATCATGTCCCCCCTCTCCCTCCTAGTCTCCAGAGGGTACAAATTCAGCCCTCTCAAATTTCTCTCATAGGGTACATTTTGCATCCCTCGTACCATTTTGGTTGCCCTTCTCTGCACCCTTTCCATCAGCTCAACATCTCTTCGTAGGTGAGGCCTCCAGAACTGCAACCCATACTCCAGATGCGGCCTAACCATGGTTCTGTATAATGGCATTAGCACCCCCCTCTTCCTGCTATTAAAACCCCGGGTAATGCAACCAGCATTCCATTTGCCTTTCCCACCACCCTGCTACACTGGCTGCCCACCTTGAGGTCACGAGATACCATAATCCCCAGGTCCCTTTCTGTTTCCTTCTCCTTAATCAATAACCCCCCAAGGGAGTAAGCTTCCCTCGTATTGTTCCTCCCCAGGTGCATCAGCAAGCACTTTTGTGTATTAAACTTCAATTTCCAGGTGTCAGACCACCTCTCCAGCCTCTCCAGGTCCCGCCTCATGGCTTGCACCCCACTAGGTGAATCCACCCTATTGCAGACCTTTGTATCATCTGCGAACAGGCACACCTATCCCTCTAGACCCTCCGCTAGGTCACTAACATAGATGTTAAAGAGTTTTGGTCCTAGCACTGACCCCTGTGGCACCCCACTGGTCACCACCATTCCCTGGAATGTGTCCCATTTACCACCATCTGCGAACAGGCACACCTATCCCTCTAGACCCTCCGCTAGGTCACTAACATAGATGTTAAAGAGTTTTGGTCCTAGCACTGACCCCTGTGGCACCCCACTGGTCACCACCGTTCCCTGGAATGTGTCCCATTTACCACCACTGTCTGACTTCTTCCCTTCAACCAGTTTTCCACCCACCTGGTGATCCTGTTGTCCAACCCTAGTTTGTCCAGCTTATGTACCATTCCACCATGCAGAACGGTGTCGAAGACCTTATTGAAATCCAGATAGGCCACATCCACTGCTCCTCCCTGGTGCACTACCTGCGTCACCCCATCAAAAAATCAGGTTAGTCTGACAGGACCTTCCCTTGGTGAAGCCATGCTGCCTGTCATCCTGCATGCCATTCATCTCCAAGTATTCTATCAACCTGATCTTAAGTAGTGTTTCCATTACCTTCCCCACCACCGAGGTAAGACTACTAGGACGGTAGTTTTTAGCCTCATCCCCCCTTGTAGTGCGACCACTTCTACCCTCTTCCAGTCCATTGGCACCACCCCTGTAACCAAGGACAAGTTAAACAGAATCGCTAGATGCGGCGCCAGTTCATCCTTCACCTCCTTGAGAACCCTTGGGTGTATTCCATCAGGCCCCATTGCCTTGTCTACCCTAAGTCTACTCAGCTCTTCCCTTACTCCTTCAGCAGTGAATTCTGCGACAGCCACCTGCCTGCCTGTCTCCCTCCCCACCCCTTCCTGGGTCCCCTACCCTCCCTTTTCTCTGTGAAGATTGAGTCAAAATAGCTGTTTAATGCCTCTGCTTTTTCGAAGTCCCCTTCCAGTATTGTTCCACTTTCCCCCCTTATCCTTCCAATCCCATGCTGTGCCCTCCTCCTTTCTCCAACGTACCTAAAGAATGTTTTGTCCCCCATCCTTGCCTGCTTTGCTGTCCTCTCCTTGGTGGCCTCCTTAGCCCTCCTTATCTTTTGCCCAGCCTCCTTTCTTTTTACCCTGTAGGTTTCCCTGTCCTCATCCTTTCGTGTCCTCCTGTACCTCTTGAATGCTCTAGTCTTCTCCTTGACCCCTAACACCACCTCTCTAGTGAACCATAGAGGTCTTTTCTGTCTTCTATTCTTTCTTACCCTTCTTATACATGAGTCCATGGCTTTAAATACCCCTCTCTTGATGGCTGCCCATAATTCCTCCACCCCCTGCACATCCCCTATCCTCAACATTTCTTCCCCAACTACCTTCCTCATTCCATGAAAGTCAGCCTTTCTGAAGTCCATTACTATGGTTCTTGTCCTAACCCTCTCCTTGCCCGCTTTCACACTGAACCTGACAGCCCTGTGGTCACTGTTGCCAAGCTCTTCCCCCACTTCTACCTCCTCCACACTGTCCCCATTTGTGTGGACCACATCCAACAGGTTTACACCCCTAGTTGGCTCACTGACCCTTTGTTGCAGGAATATGCCCTGAAGAGCCTCTAAGATGCCCCTGCTCCTTGTGGAGATTGCTGTCTAGGCCTCCCAGTTGATGTCCGGAAGGTTTAAGTCCCCAACTAGCACAATTTCCCCTTTCCATGTCATCCTCGCAACTGATTCTACAAAGTGTTTATCCCCTTCCTCCCCCTGCATAGGAGGCCTAAAGACTACCCCAGCATGCAGGTTTTCCCCGTCCCCTGTCTAGAGTGACCCCCATTATTTCTGTTTTCCCCTCCTCATCCTGCCTTTCCATGGCCCCAATCCCTTCCCTGATATATAATGACACCCCCCCCGATATTTCCTAAACAACCGATACCCTGGGATCACCGTCTCCCAGGCGTAGTGCTCATTCCACCAAGTCTCACTCACTGCTACAATGTCTAGGTTCTCCTCCATCATAGTGGCCTCCATTTCTCCCATTTTGTTCCCCAGGCTCCTGGCATTTGCAACCAAAGCCCTCCAACAGGTAGCTCCATCCCGTCCTTCCCTGCTGCTAAGTGTTCCCTTGATGAGTGTTGTGACTTGGGGTGGGGAGAATGAAGGCCTCTCTGCTCTGCCTCATGTAAGGCTGGCCCTGTTCTTAGCCACCCCCCCTTATTTAGTTTAAATGGAACTTCCTTGCCATGAAGTCCCCCAGTTTACTTTTTAGTGCAGCTGCCCCTGAAGAGCTCAGGTGCAGCCTGTCTTGGGCATACAGCCCCTCCTCCTCCCATGTATAGCCCTAGTCACCTATCCAGCCAAACCCCATCCAACTGCACCAACCTTGTAGCCAATTGTTGAATGCTCTTATCTTCTCCTTTCTGGTTGTGCTCGCTTTTGGTACCGGCAACACCTCAGAGAAGGAAACGGAAGGAAAACAGTGTTGCTCCTACAAAACCTAGCAAGCTCCTCAAACCTTGCCTGTAACTCCATCAGACTGTTCCCTTCCAAGTCATTTGTGCCCAGGTGAAACACCAGATGTGTCCTTCATCCTGCTGCTTACCCCAGTAAGGAATATGATGCCTCACCTCCAGCACCGTCATCCTTGGCATGCACTGTACCCATACTGCATTGTTTTTTGCTCCCTCACTTCCCCATTTTAGCCCCTTAATTATTGAGTCCCCCAAGAGTACCACTCTACTGCACCCTGCTTCCTGGGTGTCCTTTTGGCCTCTAGCTTTGTGTCGTGGGATTTGGCTCCCTTTGGACTCCTCCACATGTTCCATCCTGAATTGGTTTCTGCCCCTGCTCATCTTTTGTTCCCCATCACCTAGCCTATCCTGCTTTTTACCCACACCCAGCATCTGCACCTCTTCGCCCTCTCCCTTTAGCCTTTCATCAGACTCCCCCCTCCTGTACCTCTTCACCCCTTGTACTTCCGCCTGGCTTCCTTCATCCCTGCAGACCCCTCCTGCTTCATTGCTTGAGCATGATCCAATTTCACCTGACCTCCCCCACAACTGCTCCTGGCCTTCCCTCGTCTGCATCACTGTGCGAGATTGTGCCAACTGTGCTTGATCCCCCTCCAGCTGTTCCTGTCCTGCCCATCTTTGCAGAAGGTTTTGAGCACCATACCCCACTACATCCACCATTTTTGTCGGCCTCGCCAAGGCTTTCGACACAGTCTCCCACACCCTCCTACTGGACAACCTTTCATCAGCTGGTCTGTCTGACTCTGCCAGTAACTGGTTTAGAGCCTACCTGGGAGGTAGGACTCAATCAGTTAGAATTGCTGACTCAATATCTCCTCTACTCCCAATCAACACTGGTGTGCCTCAGTGCTCGGCCCTCTACTATTCTCCGCTTTTCTAAATGACCTTCAGTCAGCATGCTCCACATCATCCATCCACATGTATGCTGACGACACGGTCCTGTTCACCTCTGGCCATTCTCCCACTGATGTAGCAGCCAGACTACAGTATGACTTCACTAAGCTTTCACCAACTCTACCTCAACGCCATGAAGACCATCTCCATGACCTTTGGCACCGGGCAGAGACTTTCTAGGCTACTCTCCTTGCCCTCCTTCCACACTCTCGATGGGACTACCCTTGAGGACACCTCCTCTTTTAGATACCTTGGGGTTTAGCTTGAGCAACACCTCAACTTTTCTGGACCTGTGGACACTATCCTGAAAAAACTATGCCCTAAGCTGGGCACCTTACACAGGAACCATAGTTGCTTGCCTCTGTCTAGTGTGAACCTGTCCAGAAAATGATACTCCCTATCTTTGACTACTGCGATATAGTCTACAGGGCTGCTCCCAAGTCTTCCTTATCCAGATAGGAGTCCCTTTTCAGTTCCTTCTGTAGGTTTGTTTTAGATGTCCCCTCCCTCACACATCATTGTAATCTATATCACTCTTGCATTTTCCTCCCTTACAAACCAATGTCTCTCCCACACTGCCAAATTTTGGTTTGGCTCCCTACTCTCCTACCTCTCCTCCTCTCCTTCTCTCCTTCTACTCCCTCCACCTCCTCTTACTCTCTTAGATCTAGCAACTCTTGCTCCATGGCTGTCCCCCACAGAACTTCGTCAGTTGGCCAGGCCGCATTCTCCTACAGCTTCCCAAATCTGTGGAACTCCCTGCCCCACCAGATGAGGAACTCCTCTTCCCTTATGTCCATCTCCTCCTCCTCCCTACAAAACTACTTTTCCATGAATTGTACCTGCTCCTAAGCTCCCTTTCATCCCTCCCAATTATCTTAACTAGAAGCATTACTCACAGCAAATGCCAACCTACCTGCTGTATTCTGCTATCTGTAGTCTTATCCATCTCGTCTCTGCTGCAAATTGAACCCTTGCACCTTAAGGAATAATATAACTTCTACTATTTTTTAATTTTTTAATTTTAGTCTTTGGTAACTAGGTAAGGCCCACTAGGCAAAAGTGCCTGTTTTCAAGGGTGACTTGGGAGCACTGGGCAGTTGAGTGACTTGCTCAGAGTCATACACTATGCAAGTGGAAGCTGTGAGAATCAAGCCCAGGTCTGGTCTGCTGGACGTACCAAGCTCTTTCATTGCTCATTACTCTAATCTCTAGGTTATACTGCCAGCCCAATAATCTGTGCCATTCATTAGGTGCAGCTGAATCACTAGATTGTTCTTCTATACCTGTCTTTTCTAAATTGTTTGCAAGCACTTAGTGTATACCCCCTATTATTTCACTACCTTTACAGCACTTCCTCTGTTTTTACACATTGTATAATTTCTTATATATGTATTTAAAAAGCTACTGACACCTCAAAGAAAACTTTGAAAAACATAATAATATAAAATGCTGCTTGTATTCCATATATATTCTAGATTTCTCCTCCCCATTATTTATTACTCAGAAAATCTGCAGTTACTTTAAAGGGACACCGTCAACCCCTTTTGCATCATACTATTTCAAGTTGAAAACCCACATTTTGTTATTACTTACCTGCTCTAAAACTCATTAGTGTTGCCTGGGGGTTAATCTGCCTCATTTCTTAGTAAAACTGAAATGCATGGTAATTATGTAATTATACTTAACCTTGTTTTGTTTCAAATCCTTGATCTTCTCTTATTGCTCACTTCCTGAACATTACACCTACATCTTGAGTGGCTAGACTGTATTGGGGGTGTTTCCAATTCCAGGAAAGATGCAGTGGGAGTTGATTAAGGGATGTAAACAGACACATTTTGGTGTGGTAACACCAGTAGGGTGGGCAGTCTGTTTTTCTGTTTTATACTTTTAAAAAGGAAAAAGAATCAGAATCAAACTTCCAACCACATCAGCGTATTCTGCAGAATGCAAACAACCTTGAAATATGTGTTTTAAACTAGGTACAGTTTGAGGCCTAAAGGGGGTTGACAGTGTCCCTTTAAAGTTAATCTGCCTCTATAGCTTACTCCCTACTTCAAGTCATAATGCTGGGTTGTGACATCACAATCTGTTGCCATGAGAGTAACTGTGATGTCACAAGCAGTGCATTATGACCTCAGATAGGGAGACAGCAACAGAAATAGATGAACTCTTCAGGAGCAAAAAGCCTGTTTTCATGCAAATGACCTCAGCAATAAATAATGGGGAGGAGGAATAAAGAACTGATGTGAAATACAAGCTGAACCTAAATATAATGTTTTGTTAAAGTTCTCTTGATGGTGTCAGCTGCTCTTTAATGTATTACTGTCCATGGCAATGAACTTGTTGATTGTATTATCATTGTGTACTCCACTACCCTCTCCCCAAGGATGCACCAGGAGATAAGCAACTTGTTATTTAGTGTGCCTTTCCTGGTGAAACTTTTCAATAAACAAATAATTAAATAAATACCCAGGCCTGCAGCTATAGCCAGTGTGCTGCAGTAACTTCTGACGACATCAGTTACCACAGTGACGAGAAGGGAGAGGAACACTTTAGTATCACCTCCAAATGCCTTTTTTTAAAACTGAAAAAGATCAGCTCAATGACGGAGTGGCTAGAAACAGTGGTAGGAAAGATGTTGAAAGGCCTAAAAGTCCAACAATGCACCATGAACCTGGAGGGTAGCCTCACAGAGACAACAGCTTTGCTGGAGCAACCCAGCACAACATTGCAATATCTTCATGGTGGGAGTAGGAACTTAGCAAGAAGTTAGATAACCATGGCCTCTGCTTTCAGCTGGATAACATCAGGATCCACAGATTTGGAAGAGCATGAAGTAAGGCGAGGTGGCACCCTTCCTGGAGTCGCTGAGAGGTGCGCATGCAAAGTTCCTCAGTTTTAACTAATTGAGAGGAGAAAACTAGAGAAGGTATGTGAAATACAAGCTGAACTGTGTCTAAATATTAGGTTTTCCAAAGTTTTCCCAAAGATGGCTGATTCTTTAAGCACACAAACCACTGTTATGTCCTCCCTGAAGCAGTAATTAATTGAATGAGCTAACTGACTCGAGTTGAGACAACTCATATGTAGTATGAATAATTTTTTCAGAACTGACTTTTAAAGACTTCTTCCAATAAAGGGATTTCTATGAGTTTCTACAGCTTCAAGCCATTCCAACAATTTGGTTCCAGAAATCAGATACCTGATATCTGTTTGGTGTTTTAAGACCATGGACATTCTCCTAAGGATCAAAGATTTCCACTCTGCTACTCCATAGGACTAATTGCTGTTCTCTTTTCTCCAAGGCTGTGTGTACGGCTGAGACATTTTGCAGTACCCCGATTCCTGCATGGTAAGAACTGTGCATCCTGTATCCTCTTGTGCTGCTTTTAATGACCCAAGCTAGAAACCATGCTATCTCGTCTGGCACTAATTAAGTAAGTGCTATGTTGCTATTACCATGATGGCTTGCCCAAAGTTGAGAAGACTTATAGCTGGGAGATTACAGCTTATTGGGAAGAATTTTGTATTTTTATTTAGGCAAATTTTTTGGACCTTCTGCTTTGAACTAGGATATTGGTCTGTGGAACCTTTACTTTCCTTTTGGTCTCCAGTGTCATTGCCAACTCATCTGCTTGCCTTCAAGTCTTACATATGTGTCCCACCTGGACTCCTGTTCTACTTCTAGCACTTGAACTTGTGTATTATACCATTTAGATACTGACCTGCAGGATGCATACAATACCAGGATATTTTGTTTGTAGGCTCTGTATTTCCTGGCTCTAAGACTCTACAAGTTCAACCATGCATGACTCTAGCACTCACAATTGGGGGTCACCATCCAGTCGTCACTGACCTGCAAGAGTCTTCCACCCCTATGTGGCTGTTAATTGCCCTCCACCACAATGGCTCATGCTTTCTCTTTCTCCATCCATTGCAACCTTCAGCCAAGACTCCAGATTTCCCTTTCTATCTCCGATGAAAGATATTTCCAGTTTACTGGACTGGGTTCTTCTGCCTACTGATTTTGATATTTATTTAATCTCATTCTTTGAATAATGTTTATTGCTTCCCTGTATCTGCCTAGTTAACCATTTCTATCTCTGTTTTTTTCACCTAGGATAGCCTTCGTAGTCTAATTGCATTTTACCTTGCACAGTTATACTATAGCTGAGCAAGCCCCTCTGGTTTGCTACATTTGTTTTGTTGTTGAATTTTGTACGGTGCTCAGAGCCTCCAGGATTAGGCACCTAGAAAAATAACATTTACCTATTTACCTTGTTTTGTTCTAATAATCTAATTAGCTGGTGCTGACCACTTTAATTGTTGGCCCTGGCCAAATGTGCAGTCACCTGTACTCTGGTAATTAATTTTATATGGTAGCCAAACTTGGTCCTTGTATCTGCATTTAAATAAGTCCCACTTGTGCTGATTGCTGACCCTTCCGACATGTGTTCTCCACCTCCCCTGCTGGCTAGCTACCATAACCTGTACCTTCCAATATGCTTCACTTCCCCTTCTTCCATTTCATTTTGCACTTTCTTGCCTCCTATTCCTCCTCTCCCTTCCCCTCACTGTTACCTCTATCTTACTCCCAAGCTCATTACTTTACCCCTCTCCTGCTTCTCTCCACCTATCATCATGTCTCACTTTCCTTATTCATCCTGGTCTGCTCTCCTCCCTCTTCCTCAGTCTCAGTGCTCTCCTGTGTTCTTTTCCTCCAATCCCATCTCATCTCACCCCAACCGCCTCCCTTCCTCCAGAGAACTTGTTTGTAAGTGTAGGTATCACACACTATTGCTCCTCATAACCCTTCCCCTACTGCTGGCAGGTGATGTGGAGCTAAACCCTGTACCCCCTCTCCTTCCTATCCCCAAATCCTTGCAAGGGACTGAGTGTTTTTGATATAAATATCAGGATTCTGCTCCCAAAGCTTGACCAGCTAAGCTGGGGGCCATACACTACAGTCCTGATGTGTTGATTGTTATTGAAACCTGGCTTTCTACCCAGATGAATAGTGTTGAAATTGGGCTTTCTGGTTACACAGTTCATAGACAGTACCGTGGGAAGTGTGGTGGTAGAGTTCTTCTATGCGTACATCACAGCCTTAACTGTGATGCTGTATATCATTCTGTTATCCCTTCTTCCCATGAACTCCTCCTGTGCAGGCTCTTTTCCCCCACTCTCTTCCCATTTCATTACTCCACCCCTAATGTGAAGCCTGACACCTGTCCTGTCACTCTCTCATCCATTGCCTCCCTTTCAGTTTCAGATGAGCTTTTAGTCTTTGAGGATCTAAATATAAATTGCCTCCTCCTCGAAAAAATACTATTCATATTGAGTCCCTTAATTTCACACAGCTGAACACTGAGTCCCAAATTGTATCAGGTTATAATGACGTATCCTGATATGCGAAGTTTCCTGAACAGTGAAGTATAAACCACATGGTCAGGACTGTACAGGAAGGAATAGCAACAGTGGTAGAATAGCATCCAGCAACTACTGCTACCCCTGTCACTATTATGCTATAAAGTAGGTCAAGAAGAAACAGAAAAGTTGGGATACTGGCCCGAGCTGCCCCATGGTGGAGCGGGTTAAGGCAACAACTCGGACAGTACAGATTGGGAGACAAGGGTTCTAATCCTGGTCTCCTTGTAGCCATTTTAGATTTCTATTGGGGAACTTATTCTTTTTTGGGGGGGGGAGCTGTGGAAACTAATTCCACTGCCCCACGAATTTCAACTTTTCCCCATGATTTGCTTCCCCTCAGAGTAGGGATCTACTAGTATTGGGTGTGGGGGGGCAGAGCCCCCACATAAACTTTGATTTCTGCATATTTTGTCTTATGATTTTAGTGGTCGTTGCTGTGGTGTCAGACCGCTACCATTGGCACTGTGTTGGGTGGTGGCATTCTCTCCTGCCTCTGTAGAGTAGAGCGCTGTTATGGATGGCGCTGTTATGGATGGCGCTGTTATTGACAGTGCCTTTTCTGACCTAGTGCCAATCCCAACTCTTCAGATTATTTCTTCAGTAATTGGGTCCTGTCCCACACCTTCACCACATTATTTCTAGTGGAACACTACTGGATTCTTTCAGTAGCCATCACATGCTTCACTGCATCCATAAGATCTACCACAGAAAAGCCCCACCAAAATTTATCTGGTCTATGTTTCTCAAGATTCTTGACAGCCAATTGCTGCTAGAGAACCATTAGCTGTCCAACTGGTCAGCACTCACTTTATCCATAGATATAGATGGTGCTCTGACCACTTTCATGTCCAAATTCATTGCAACATAGGACAAACGTGCACCACTCAGGAGGTCTTGTGTCCAAGGGTCCCACCTTCCCTGGATCTCTGCAGAGATCACCAACATGCTCAAAGCTCATGATTCTGCCTGCCATCTCCACAAAGCATCAGGCTCCCTGGAGGATTTGTTGAGATACAAACAACTACCTCCTGTACTGAGGCCACCAGGGAAGCCAGGTTAATTTACTTTGCCTACAGCCTGTAGAACAATGTTAAATACCTTGGGACATTTCAGAAGTGTTACTTACTCCCTGTTCCACCCCTTATGTAGTCTGCTTCCTCATTCTGAAAGTAGGAAACTCTGATCCATCTGAGGGTGCAACAATTTCTTCACTTTCTGTGCCCCCTGTCTTCTTCCTGTTCCCCTGCTTTCTCCCTCTTCTGCCTGCCATGTCTCTCCCAAAATGCCCTTCATCTCCTCATCCTCAAACTCTTTATCTTTTTCCTTCTCCCAGTCTCCACTGAGACCAACCTCACTACCTTACTCTCTGTGAATTCCGCAAAGGGGCACAGTTCTAATGGTCTGGATACTAATCTTCTTCATCTCTCTGTGCTAGCCATCACTGCCTCTTCTTGCCTCCCACTTCAATCTTTCTTTCCAACTTGGATCCATCCTGTAGTCCTGGAAGCAGGCTAAAGTACTCCCTCTCATCAAAGGGGGAGACCCTTCTTCTCCATGTAACTGCTGGCCCATCTTGCTCCTTCCAGCTCTGTCTAAAGTACAGGAAAAACTTGTTCTCTCCCAGCTATCCACGTACCTTGACTCCTTTGTTTTTCCCTACCCTTTTCAGAGTAACTTCCACAAGAACTACTCCACCATCTTCTTCATCCTCCAGTTCACAGACTTTGTGCTGAAAGGCATGAACCAGGGCCTGTTCGCTGGTTCCATTTTCATAGACCTCACAAATGCCTGCGACACAGGGGACAATCCCCTTCTCTTGGAAACATTAGATGCTACATAGATACATAGATACATAGACAGTGTCGGCAGATAAGGGCCTATGGCCTACCCAGTCTGTCCATTTGAGCTTGTAAGTTCAGTTTATGTTTTCCAAGAAGTCTGTTGCCCCTTACTCCTGACCTCCAGAATTCCTTTATGTCTATCCCATGCATTCTTAAATCCCATGATTGTTTCAGCCCCCACCACTTCCTCTGGCAGGGTGTTCCACTTGTCCACCACCCATTCTGTGAAGAAATTCTTCCTCACGTTTCCTCTGAATCGTCCTCCCTCCAACTTCATCCCATGCCATCTAGTCCGGGAACATCTTTTTCACTTAAAAATAGTGTATTCCTGCACCCTGTTCCTCCCTGTAAGATACTTGTATGTCTCTATCATATCCTCTCTCCTTCCTTTCCTCCAGGGAGTACATGTTCAGTTCCTTCAACCTGTCTTCATAGGACTTGTGATGCAATCCATGCACCATCTTTGTTGCCCTCCTCTGAACCTTCTCTATCCTGTCTATGTCCTTAAGTAGGTAGGGTCTCCAGAACTGTACAGTGTACTCAGGTGGGGCCTCACTAGTGTCTTGTATAGTGGAATTATGACCTCCCTTTTCCTGCTGGTGATGCCCCTGCCTATGCATCCCAGCATTCTATTTGCTTTACCTGCTGCCTTGTCACACTGTTTCCCTGCCTTGAGGTCATCAGAGATGATAACCCCAAGATCCCTTTCCTGCTTGGTGCATACTATATCCTCACCCCCCAACTGATATATTGTGCCAGGGTTTTTGTGCCCCATATGCATTATCTTGCACTTCCTTGCATTTAATTTCAACTGCCAAACCCCTGACCACTCTTCAAGTTTCTGCAGGTCCCTTCTCATTCTGTCTACACCCTCTGGTGTGTCTACTCTGTTACAGAGCTTTGTGTCATCAGCGAACAGTGAAATTCTGCCTTCTAGGTCCTGAGCAATGTCACTGATGAAGATATTGAATAGGACCAGTCCCAGCACTGATCCCTGTGGTACCCCACTAGTCACTCTTCCCTCTGTGGAGTGACAGCCATTTACCACCACCCTCTGTGTCCTGCCTCCCAGCCAGTTACCTACCCACCACACTACTGTCCTGCCCACACCCATATTCCCCAGTTTGTGCAATAGTCTTCTATGTGGCACAGTGTCAAAGGCCTTGCTGAAGTCCAGATAGGCCATGTCTACTGCCCTCCTCTGATCCACCTCCCTAGTCACCCAGTCAAGAAATTCAATGAGGTTGGTCTGACATGACCTCCCCCTGGTGAAACCATGCTGCCTTGGGTCCTGTAGTCCATTGACAACCAGATGTTCCACCAATCTCTCCTTCAGTAGTGCTTCCATGATCTTCCCCACTACCAAGGTGAAGCTGACTGGTCTGTAGTTCCCCATTTCCTCTTTGTTCCCACTTTTGTATAAGGGGACTACATCTGCTATCCTCCAGTCTTTGGGTACCTCCCCTGTTTCCAGTGATCAGCTAAACAGGATAGACAGAGATTCAGCCACCACCTCTCTTAGTTCTTTAAGGACCCTGGGGTGCACCCCATCTGGCCCCATTGCTTTATCAACTCTTATTACTTCCAGTTCCTTCAGGACCCTTTCTCGTGTAAAGGGACTTGCGTCCATTTCTGCACCATTCTCACCCCTTGTACTCCATTCAGACCCATCACCCTCCTCTTCCTCAGTAAAGACTGAGCAGAAATACCTGTTCAATATGTCAACTTTACTGTTATCATCCTCCACACAGCCCCCATCCTCCCCCTTCAGTCTCACTATCCCTCCCTTTGTCTTTCTTTTTTCACTTATGTACCTGTAAAAGGTTTTGTCCCTCTACCACTGATTTTTCAATGTGTTCTTCTGTCTGAGCTTGTTCCTTACTGACCTCCTTGCCTCCTTTGCTTCTCCTGGTACTTCTTCCTATCCCCTTCTGCCTGTGTCTTTTTCTATTGCCTGAATGCAATCTTTTTGGCTTTCACTTTTTTTGCTACCTCTTTGGAAAACCATAATGGTCTCTTCTTCCTTTTCCTCTTGCTAACCTGCTTATTACATAATTCTGTTGCTCTTGTAATCCCCATTTTAAATACTGCCCACTGTTCCTCAACCCCTGATTCCTGCCCCATTCCCCTTAATGCCTCTTTCAAGTATCTCCCCATTTTCCCAAAGTCTGCCCCCCTAAAATCCAGGATATGTGTTTTTGTGTGGTTTGGTTCTGCTCTTTCTGTGATTTCAAACCACAGTGACTGGTGGTCACTGTTCCCCAGGTGCTCCCCACTGTTACCCCATCACACTGTCCCTGTTTGTGAGCACAAGGTCCAGTATTGCCTTCTCTGCTGAGTTGGTTCCATGACCAGTTGCTTGAGGAAGGCACCCTAAAGGAGTCCAGGATAAATCTGCTCTAGTTGATGCTGCTGCTGGGATGCTCCAGTCCACGTCTGGAATATTGAAGTCTCCAACCAGTACTACCTCACCCTTGTCTGCCATCCTTGGACGGCTAGCATCAGCTTCCTATCTGTTTCTTCCTCCTGAGCTGGTGGTCTATAGACACACCTGTGCAGATGGCTGGCCCCATTTTCCTTTCAGCAACCCAAGTACCTCTCCCCATTTTGTTCCTCCTGGATCTCTGTGGCCCTTATGTCATTTTTCACATACAGTGCCACTCCTCCTCCCTTCCTGCCTGCCCTGTCTCTTCTGAATATGTTGTAGCCAGGTATGGCCAGCTCCCACTCATGGTTATCAGTACACCAGGTTTCAGTGATGGCCACAATGTCCAGGTCTGACTGCACCATGACAGCCTCCAGATCTTCCATCTTGTTGCTAAGGCTCCTGGCATTTGCACACATGGCTTTCCATGATTTGACCTCCCTAGACTGTTTTTCTGTTCTACTCCAGCCCCTTCCTTGGTTGTCCTTTATCCCTGGTTCTCCTTGCTGTCTGCCCTTCTGTTGAATTTTGCCCCTTTTCTGCCTATCCACCTTTTGGGTGCTAATCTCCATCTTTTGCAGACTGCTTTGTAGAGACAGCAACTCCTCTGGTTCACTGGTTCCACTGGTAGCTGTGGGGGGTGAGCAAGTAGGTACCCTCCTTGCTGACCTGCCACCCCTCTTTGCTAGTTTAAATGCTTATCAATGTAGCATTTAAACTTATCATTGAGTGCTTGGATTCCCCTCCAGGATGGATGCAGGCCGTCAGGCTTGAACAAACCTCCATCCTTCCAGGTGGGTCCCCAGTCACCAATGAATCCAAACCCTTCCTCACAGCACCAGTTCTTCAATCATGAGTTAAAGTTCCTGGTGCATGCACCCCTATGTTGTCCCTTGCCTCTCACAGGTAGTACTTCTGAGAAAGTGACAGAAGTAGCTACTTGCTTGAGACCCTCCCCAATTTCCTAAACTCTTCCTGAACTTCCTTTGGCTCCCCATTTGCCAGGTCATTAGTACCTAGGTGGATAATGACATCCAGCTCACCCTCCCGTCTTGCCTTCCCAGTGATCCCCAGGATCTTCCTTCCATCCCTCCATGCCATGGCACCTGATAAGCACCTCACCTCCCTGTCCTCCCCCTCCTGTGTTCCTAGCTGGATCCCTCTTATGATGGAGAATCCACCAGGATTCACTTCCTTCTCCTCTGGGGTCCACTGGTTTCCCCGCTGAGGTCACCTCCTTGGCTAACCTCCACATCTTTTCCTTCCACTTCTCTGGGTACCTCTAGTTGGTTGTCCCCATTTGCCAGTGTGGCATATGAGTTCTTGAGTGGAATAGGATCTGGGATGTGCCTCTGCCTGACCGCTCTAACCCTCCCTGAGCCCACTGTCATCCAAGTGCTCCTCTTTCTTGGCATCCTTTGAGGCAGTTGCATTGGACTGGGTGGTCTCTGGATAGGGGTGATGGTACTCCTGACCCAGTTTACTTCCACTCTGAGTCTGGCTACCTCATCCCACAGTCCAGAGAGATGCATGCAGATAGGGCAGCACCTCAGTGTCCAGAAGGTCTACCTGAATATGGCTGCCCCACAGCCACTCCCACATTATACTGCAATTATACTGCTATTCCACTACTTGTGTACTACTGAAGCTCTCCTAGTTCCCTTTTTATTAATTTACTGTCCTAAAAATCCTGCCACTGTTCTTCAGATACTTTTCTTTTTAAAAAAAGAAAATAAACCAAAAAATAAATAAATGAATCAAAACACTTGTCGTGCTGAGGGTGGGCTTCTTCACCCTTATGCCCCTCCTACTCCACACCCATTACTATACCCTGTGTTTAGCTTCTGTCAATCAGATTTAACAGGGCATATAATCAAGAGTCGGGGGAAGGGGGGGCTAAAATTTGCAGCAACCAAAGACAGCAAAGAAATACACCACCGCTACTTTTTAAATCCTCAACAGCTCAAAAACAATTCTAAGTAAAGACAACAAAGAAAGTACAGTGTCACCAAAAGCCCACAATCCAAGTCTAAAAGAAAAACAGCAATTACCAGTTACTGTAAAGCATTGAATTGAATATGCTTCCTTCCCCTTCTGGCTTCTATAACATTCAAAAATACATACATCTCTATCTCAGCTCTTTACCCTTACCATCAAAAGGTAACTACAATCACAATAATCTACCTTCTACTAATACAGATTCTATCACAGAACCAGAGCACAATGCAAAAACATCTGCTACTTAGCAACAACAAACAGGTGACAACATACCAAGTTGATGTAGCTTTTTTTTTAAATAGGAAAAGAAATGTAATCTTTTAAACCAGTAGAAATCAGCAGTCCCAAAAGCACCTTGAACTACAAGAAAGAACACAGTACCACACCTCTGCCACAATAACTAAACAGTTCTAAAACATTGGAGAAAGAAGAAAAAATCAGAGACTGAACAAAAAGATACAATGTACTATAAAGTATTAGGCAATGGGTATACTCAGTTGTTTAACAGAGAAAATAAAGTACCTACCAAAACAGACAGAATACCCACAAATGACACTTAGGTTCTCAATATCAGATACCACCAAAGGCACACACAGAAAGGGTTTAAACTATAGTATTAAAATTAACCACATCAGAGTAGAAAGATCACACTAAATAAATGTGTTGATCCTTCTGACTTCCAACGAATATCTACCACGCAAATTTTATATCTTCCTGGAGCCTACAGGGTTGTCTTTCACAATCACATAAATTTACATAAAACAAAACAATTTTTAAACTGAAAATTATAGCAAAAAGCACTTAGCTTTGGGAGCTCTTCTCAAACACAGTCACTCAGCTGAGTTCTAGAATCAGATTTGCTGTGGGTCTATATGACCCGGCAGTCAAATTGTTCCTCTCCTACCTTTCAGATTAACTCAAAATTGATCTAAGCTGGTGATGCTGTATCCACACCCTGCCCATCAACTGCGATGTCCACTCAGGCTCAATCCTTGGCCCAGTCCTTTTCTTCATCTTCTTAAATGATCATCTTTCCAGCTGTGCCTCTTCCTACATACACATGTATGCAGATAACACAGTTTGGTTTGCTTCAGGTGTTTTGGTCCTTGAGTCAGAGCCCTCACTCCAACACAACTTTGACAATGTCCAGCGTGGGTTCCATTCAAACCAGCTCTCAATGAATGCAAAAAACTGTTCCTTTTACATTTGGAACTAGACAGAGATTAGCAAGACTCCAACATGCACCTGTCTTCTAAACTTTAGATGGCAACCTACTTGAACAGGTTCCACATTTCAGGCATTTAGGGGATATGATGTGACTGGATCAGAATCTCAGTTTTTCGACCCACAAGTATGACATGCACAGGAAACTTTGCCCTACATTTGGTGTGCTGTACTGAAACACTATGTACTGGGCTGGCAGTATAGCCTAGAGGTTAGAGAAATGAGCTGTGAATGAGCTTGGTACATCCAGCAGATAGAACTGGGTTTGATTCCAACAACCTCCACTTGCATACTGTGTGACTCCTGAACAAGTCACTTAACCTCCCCAGTGCTCCTGGGTCACCCCTGAAAACAGCCACCTGTTTCTAGTCGGCCTTACCTGGTTAAGAAGGAATAAAAAGAAAAATCTGCCTTCCCTTCCCAGTCTGCCATGAGATTGCCCTTATGAAGATCTTGACAGTATTTGACTATGCAGGTGTCCTTTCCATCCCCCTCTGGCATTTGACCTATTTTACCTATTTATGCCTACTCAGATACATAGCTTATAATGCAAAGTACAACTGTAATTTGAATTTTGGACCTCATTGGTTCTGTACAAATGTCTTTCCCTACACTCACAGCATGTTCCCTTAGTTCCCACTGACTATCCCATAATCAACATACAAGTACACTTTTCACATTGTTTTTGTCTTTCTCTGAAATGTGTTACTTGTACTGTTATTTTATTGTACATGTTCATATTGTCCTATTGTTGGTACCTGGTAGTTGGTAAAATTTGGACGGAATTAGGCCAAGGCCCATTGAGTCCATCCCCCATTCTCAGTGGAGCAAGTCTTAACGAACCAAATATTTGTCCAATTCACATTTAAATTTGTTAAAATCAGAAATGCTAACTAGGTCCCTTGTAAGTTTATTCCAAACAGCAATTGTCCTCAAAGTGAAATATGTATCCCTTTTTGTAGTATTAGTCATGGGAACTTGAAATTATCTGTTATGTGATCTTAGGTTTTGACACCTACTACTTGGTACAATGCAACATTCCTTCATTAAAGTATTGTTACTTAAGATATTATGGAAAACTAGACAGTCGTCTCTTAATCTTCTAACTTCCAGTGACATAAGGTTAAGTTGTTGTAACCTGTTAGGGTAAGACAGTGATCACAATCTGGGTATCATTTTGTAGCACATCTTTGAACCCTCTCAATTAGCTCTATATCTTATTTGTGGTAAGGGGACCAGAAGGGAGATGCGTAATCAAGGTGAGGACGTACATAATTTCTGCAGAGATTTAGTATGCTTTGCTAGCCCCGAGTTGTGAATGATTTTTTTTATAATGTTTATGATTTTGCTAGCCCATTGTACCATTTACCTAATGTGGGATTTGTGTTTGAAGGTATTATCAATTAGAATGCCCAGGTCTTTATCAGAGTCGACAGTGCATATTTTAATGGAATTAATAATGTAAGACTATGGGGGTTGTTTTTCCCTCAATGCAGGACCACACATTTAATGAAGTTTAGTTCCATTTTATTATCGTTGGACCATTTGGAAATTATATTGAGACTATTAGAGGGTGATTTACATTTTGCAGTAGAGTCAACTTCATGAGCCAGTTTGGTATCATCAGAAAATCTAATAATTTTAGATGTAACACCTAGGTGGAGATCTGTAATAAAACAGTTGAATAAGAATGGACCCAAAACCGACCCTTGGGAACACTGCTAAACACTTCCACCAAGGGAGATGTTTTACCATGCAATCTGAGTCCTACCATTTAGCCATGTAGCAACCCAAGTAATGAGATATGGGCTGAATGACATCATTGATAATTTTTTTATAAGTATACGATGGGATACTATGTCAAAAGTCTTTTTGAAGTCAAGCAAGATGACATCACAAGGTCTTCCAACATCAAGACTTTTGGTTACTCTGCTATTGCTGTTTCGCTCCCTATTGTATCCCCTTCCCTGGGCCGCAATGGGAAATCAGCCCTGGCTCAATGTAGCTATCCTGGTCAATACATTTTAAATAAATGACTGAATGAATAAATAAACTAACAAACAAACTCATATCAGATTTATTAGGTAGTACCTGGATTTGGATAGATAACTAAACATTTTAATTTGCCAGGTTTGTGAGTTTTAAGTTATCAGAACCAGCGTTGCTATGTAGTGTCCAAAAATAATTCATAATTCAGCTAAACCCCCTTTTTTATTTATCTACTGCCTCTTTTCTTTTAGGCATTTAATATTATTTTTTCAAATGGCCACCTGCTAACATGGCATAAAAAGCATTGGCCAACCATGGTTAATTGATTTTTTTTATTAGCAGAATGATTTTTTTAAAACCCTAAATGGCCCGGTGGTTACTTCTTAGAGCCAATGCTGATCATAGCCACAGATTCTGGGCTAGATTCAGGAAGGGACTCAATATACCCACAGCTGTGGGGAAAAAAAAATGGGTGCACGTGGGTTGCCTCTTGTGGATCCACAGGTTACCTGCAGTTGCTGGTATTCACAAATGTGGAGCCAGATTATGACTGGCTCCATAATTTATGGCAACTTGCGGGTGGAGTTGTCTGGGAAATACCTGCAGCTATGGAAAACTGTTATGGATGGTGAGACCAGCCGTAACTACAGCCGCAGCTGCTGTGGCTATAAATGTCAATCTCTACAGCTGCGAGGATTTTGGCCCACAAATTGGGTTGTGGCATGGGGCTTAGTCCTATTTCATTTCATGAATCTAGCCCTCTGTTTTTTATACCTCAACATAACAAATCAAAATTCTGCTGCCTGCAGCTTTTTCATTTTACACGTAACTCTTAAAGACACAAGAAACAAATTTCAGTTTTCATCAAGAATTAAACACCTATAACCACATAACATCATACCAGAATTCCAGGGCAATGCTACAGTAGAATGTACTTTTTGTGTGACAAGAACATTATTGCTTACAAAAAAAATGATGTTGCAATGGCACATTAAATCCTGTTTCTGACCCTTACTTGTGTTTAATCTTAGGAACATGGTGAACATATAGAATAATGCATGGGGAAGTGTGGTTAATGAGGATTTTATGCACACCCGAGGTGTGCTTTGCCCCACAAACCCTAAGGATAAAGCCTGAGGAGTTTATCAGGGCACTGCACACCAAGGGTGTGCATAAAATCCTAATTTAAACACACTTTCCTAGGTTTTATTTTTTATATTTATTGTTTTTTCACATGAAAGAGATTTTTTTTCTCACCTCAGCCACAGTCCTCTTGACTATCCTGTCTGTGTGGTGTGAAGTTTGAGCCAGCATTTGCACACCGTCACTGTGCAAGTTTTTATTTTATTTAAAACACACACACACGCACGCACACACACAGAAAAGCACAGTCACGGCAGCTGACTAACTGCCAATGAATGCCAACCAGGAAACACATCCTTTGACCCTTTATACCCAGCGCAACCAGAGAAAAACAGGAACTGGAAGCACAGTACACATCGGGGGAGACTGTCACTCATGCTGGTGGGTTTTTGTAACGAGTGCGAGTGAGCGGCCAGCATGAGGACAGTGTTTTCTACACAGGTGCACTGAGGACTGTTTTTAGAACCGTGGTTTATGGAACTCTGTAATTTACATGATTGAATTATGGAGTTTGTGAGGGTCTGCCAGCTGTGGTTTATTGACCCTAACCAGTAAATATATATATTAATAAACCATGAATGACCATGGTTTATCAATGGTTGGCACATTAATTGTCAGAGAAGCAATGTTTCATTTAGAAAAGGTTGGCTAGCACAGACATGATCACCTTAACATTACTGAAAGGATGCCCACAGTTAAAGAGCACCTGATGCCATTGGGATAACTCTGAAGAAATATAATGCTTAGACACTATTCAGCAAAATTTTCACTTTTTTAGCGATTCCCATCCTTATTTGTTTATTAATAATGACAATAATGCATACTAGTCCTCTTCAACTCCAACAGGCAACCAGTGCAACCCACTGCAGCTCAAGGCTGGTACTGGCACTCTAGTTCTGTCCTGTCACACTAGTGTGCTATTGGCACTTACGTAACTAATGTATTCCCCTATAGAGTAACCATTGTATGTTCACCCTGTCCCTGATGTGTATGCTCTGCCTTGCTCCTACTATGCCTTGTACTCATGATATGTATACCCATGATATGCTTACCCTGTCCCTGTTGTGCAAGTTCTGTATTGCTCTTACCTTGCCTTATACCTATGTATGTATACCCTGTCGTTGATGATCATTGTTCTGTACTGCTCTCCTTATGTAACAAGTTCATTTGTAATACCTCCACTCAATGTACATTGTCTGTAATGCATTACTGTTAA
This sequence comes from Neoceratodus forsteri, assembly GCA_016271365.2. Classification (NCBI taxonomy): domain Eukaryota; kingdom Metazoa; phylum Chordata; order Ceratodontiformes; family Ceratodontidae; genus Neoceratodus; species Neoceratodus forsteri. The sequence continues at coordinate 150,746,681 of JADMNL010000028.1, forward strand.
ACTCAACTACTGTATGTATACCTGCCATGACTGTAACCCCTCCCCCCAGGTCGCACCGTGAGACGAGCATCTTGTTGCCCAGCGTGTCTTTCCTGGTGAAACATTTTCAATAAATAAATAAATTTGAATGAAAACAAGATCTCTATGCCATGTCTGCTCTGGATGCCAGTCTACCCATGATATCACAGTTCTGTTTATGACATCACAATCCATTGCTGTAGAGATAATTATGATGTCATAAATGAGGGATTAGGATGTCAGGGGTAGACAAGTAGCCAGAACAAATAAAATCTGAGGTACAGTGATTTGGTTTTCATGCAGCTGTGCTGGGTAGTAAGAAAAAGGAAGGGAAAATTCCAAAAATGCATGAAACATAAATGTAATTGTATCTAAATCTTACACTTTTCAAAGTTTTCCAAATGGTGCCAGGAACTCTTTAAGGTGCAACTGTACAGCATGTACCAGTTATACTGATTGCAACACTCTATGTTTCTAACCAATTGGCTCAGTCTGTATGTACATTGGAATAGGAATAAATTCCACACCCAACTCTTAAACACACACAGTTCCATGTAGACAAATTCTTAGTAAAACAAGGTAGTGTCTGCTCTACTAATGCATGCTGGATGTGATACTTGAGTGTGTGTGTGTGTGTGTGTGTGTGCGTGTGTGTGTGTGGTGGGGGTCAAGGACAGACTAATGTAATCATTAGGTAAGTTAACTAGTCACACATTTATAGCAGAGTGGCTCTGCGTGTGTTCATACACTGGTTGAGCTGAAGAGAAAAGCAGAGATACAGGGAACGCCAGAAAGAGAAAGCACAGTAACCATTTTGTCAGGACAATGAAGTGCATGTCTCTGATTTTGCTGGGGTGTTTCTGCTTGACACATGCCCAAGATGCTGGGATACTGGAGAACACCGGCAACAACATTAATGCTGTGAGTAACACTCGACTCTGCGACTGTGTAATGCAGAAAGAAATATATCAGCTGAAGGAACGGTTAGATGGTTTGCAGGAGGAGCTGAGGAAAATGAAAGGTAATTCTCAGAGTTTTCATTGACATAGGGAAAGTTACTGATGAAGGTGGGGCTGGGAAGGAGATAATACAAACAAACCTTGACCAATGCAGTATTGTGCGATTATGAGTTTTGTAGTAAATTTGTTATACTTCAAAAGTGATAGAGTATAAATTCATTAAAATGAGGACTTACCTGCTCTGATGGCTTTAGGGAATCCTGAGCGGGCGGGGGGGGGGAGCAATTGGTTACAGAGCTGAAAAGTCTGAATTTCACCCTTACCCTCACCCTAGATAAACTCCTGACTAGCTGGAACACAGAAACATACAGTAGACAATGACATCAGAAAAAGAGCCATGGTCCATCCAGTCTGTTCAAGTTCCCTAAACCCATGGAATCATCCTTGAAACCTAATATTCCACCGGGGTACTAACCCTCCCGTACCTTTCCCTATTTTTTCCCTGGTCCTGTTGGCCCAGGGGAGCACTAGTCCCTTCATTCTATCCCAGGTCTGTTTGAATCCCCTTACTGTGCTCACTCCCACCACCTCATCTGGAAGACTGTTTCATGGCTCCACCACTCTTTCCATAAAGAAGTACTTCCTCACATCTCTCCTGAACCTCCCACCTTCCAACTTCCACTCGTGACCTCATGACCGTGAGTTAGTACTCAGGCTAAATAATTCCCTGAAGTTCACTTTATTAATTCCTTTGAGAAATTTGAAGGTCTCTACCATATTGCCACTCTCCCTTCTGGTTTCCAATGAATATAAATTTAGATCCCTTAGGTGATCCTGATAGGATTCACCCTGCTGTCCATGAACAATTTGGTAACTCTGAGTTGCGCTTTCTCTAACCTCTCTTTGTCTTTTATGAGGTAAGGACTCTAGCTAAGCACAGTACTCCAGTTGAGACCTTATAAGGGCTCTGTAGAGAGGTAGTATTACCTCTTTTCTCCTACTAGCAATTCCCCTCCTGATGCATACTAGCATCCTGCTGGCCTTACTATAGGCCTTGTTGCACTGACTAGTTCGTTTAAGGAAGTTGCTGATGGCAACTCCTAGATCCCGTTCCTCGTTTGAAGTGCTAAGTCTCTCCTCTCCCATCCAGTACTCTGTCATGGGGTTCTTTTTCCTTAGATGCATTACCTTGCACTTTTTTATGCATTGAATATTAGCTGCCAGACCTTTGACCACCTCCTCTAACTTTAGCAGGTCCTTCTGCAGTTCCTTATTCCTTTTTAGTATCCACCCTTCCACATAGTTTTGTGTCATCTGCAAAGAAACACAGCTTGATCTGGATTCCTTCACCAATGTCACTAATGAACATGTTGAAGAGGACTGGACCCAGAACTGATCCCTCCGGAACCCCGCTTGTTACTTCCTTCTCTTATTCTCTCTGGGTGGAGGCACCATGCTATTTATTAATTTGGGATGACTCCCCTACTACAGGAGAATGAACAAACCCAGCCCCCTCAACCAGGTGTTCTGCAGTGCAATCACTAGGCAGGGGTGTGAACCCGGTCACTGTGCCAACTGGGGGCACAGAAATTAGAAAAGTGGACTCAGTAAAAGACTTGGAAATTGTTATAGACAAGGAATTAAAATTCACCAAGCACTGCAAACAGATATCTATAACTGCTAACAGGCTACTAAAAACATTAACAAAACATTCTTATGAGAGGAGACAGCAGGGGGACACAATTGAAACTTTCAAGTACTTCAAGGGCATAAACAAGGTGCAGGTGGGGGACCTTTTCCAATGTAGAAAAAGTACTAGAACAAGGGCGCACGATATGAAATTGGAAGGGGGTAGATTAAGAGATAATGCGAGGACATTTTTCTATACAGAAAGGGTAGCCAATGCTTGGAATAGTCTGCCACGAGAGGTAGTGGGGGCAGGCACAGTGGAGGGATTTAAGCAAGCCTGGGACAGGCACAAGGGAAGCCTAAGAGGGGATGGAGTGATGAAAAAGCCATTGATCACATAGTGTCAGTGGCCACATACAATATATATGGCATACAGGCTAGCAGGGAAGGACTTGGGGAGGCCAAAAAAGGAGGGAGTAGAAGGGAGGAGATGGAGGCCAGTGAAGGGAAGGGGGCATTATGGAGGGTGGTCTCACAAGAAGCCTAGGAAACAAATCCACTGAGCTACAGGCACTCTTAGCAGTGTGGAGGGTGGATATTGCAGCTGTCACAGAAACATGGGCAACTGAGCACCAGGACTGGGATCTGGCAATCCCAGGATACAAATTATACAGGAAGGACCATAAGGAGGGGAGGGGGGGGAGGTGGGGTGGCAGTCTATATGAGGGATGGGATCAAATGCACAAGGGATGAGGGAGAAGAAAGGAGAACAGAGGCAATCTGGCTGCAGCTCCTAGACTCAAGGGGTAGGAAATTGAGGTTTGGGGTGGTATACAGGCCACCCTTCTAGTATGAGGAGCTTGACAGGGAGTTAGCGGGACAAATCAAAAAGGTATGTAGAAAAGGGAAGGTGGTCATCGGGGGGGATTTCAACTTGCCAGGGGTCGACTGGAGCATTCCAGTCACCTCCAGAGCTAGGGAGCAAGTGCTCCTGGATGCGATCCAGGAGGGTCTTCTGACACAGTTGGTTACTGTACCTACTAGGCTAAAGAACACTTTAGATCTGGTATTGTTGAATGGGGAGGCAGTGAGAGAAATAAAGGTACAGGACCCACTAGCCGACAGTGATCACCAAATGGTGTGGTTTAATATCACGATATGTGGGGAGCCAGAGAAATCAGTTACTCGGGTGGTAAACTTCAGGGGGGTAGACTTTTGGAGGATGCAGGAAGTACTGAAAGGGAAACTGGAGGGCATAAGGCAGGAGATGGAAGTGGAGCAGAAATGGGATATTATTAAATGGGGGGTTACAGAGGCAACAGAAGCCTGCACCAAGACACAGAGTAAGAGCAGCAGAGTAAGAAAACCATGCTGTTTGAAGAGCGAGGTTGTGGAGGTGGTGAGGGCAAAATGAGTGGCGCACCAGAGGTTTCGGAGGGTGGGGGAAGGAAGTGGACAGGGAGGAATATGCAAGATGGTCCAGGGAGGTGACCAGAAAAGTGAGAGAAGCCAAGGCCCAGAGGGAACTGAGATTAGCACAGGTAATTAATGGGGGGGAGAAGAACTTTTTCAGATTCATCAGGGAGAAAAGGAAGTGCAAGGAGACAATAGTGAGGATAAAGAGGGATGGGGAGTGGACGGGAAAGGGGGAGGAGCAGGCAGAAGAACTGAATGAATACTTTTGCTCAGTGTTCATGGAAGAAAGGGGGGGGACTGCTACCAGCAAGGGCTGGGAGGGTGGGGACAGGAGGAGAGAAGGTGACAGATGGAAGAATTGAGGCAAGTAGAGTCCTAGAGGGACTGATGGCACTGAAGGTAGACAAGGCACCAGGGCCAGATGGTATCCACCCCAGGGTACTGAGGAAGATGGTGGAGGTGCTGGCAGAGCCACTGGTGGATCTGTACAGCACCTCACTGAAGTCGGGATATGTGCCACTGGACTGGAGGATGGCACATGTAGTACCATTACACAAGAGTGGGCCAAGGGATGAACCGGGTAATTATCGTCCAGTAAGTCTCACCTCCATAGTGTGCAAACTCATGGAAATGATACTAAAGGAAAGACTGGTGTAGTACCTGGAGGACAATGGCCTTCAGGATGTGAGGCAGCATGGGTTTGTTTCAGGGAAGTCTTGTCAAACCAACCTCATCCAATTTTATGACTGGGTGTCAGGTGAGCTGGATATGAGTCATGTGGTGGATGTTTTTTACTTGGACTTCAGCAAGGCCATCGATTCTGCGCCTTGTGGGTGGCTTGGGGAGAAGCTAACTGGTGTAGGGGTAGGGGCAAAAATGATGAACTGAATTACAAGCTGGCTGAGTGGCAGGCTGCAACAGGTGGTGGTGAGAGGGGAGCTCTCAACTCTAAGGCCAGTGACGAGTGGGGTGTCACAGGGCTCTGTGTTGGGGCCAGTATTGTTTGGGCTCTTCATATCAGACATTGCACATGGGGTGGTTAGCAAGGTAAGTCTGTTCACTGATGACACCAAAATCAAAGCAGTGGTGGATGGAGAGGAGGGATGGAAGCAGCTGCAAGGGGACCTACGCAAGTTAGAGGAGTGGTCAGAGAGGTGGCAGCTAGGGTTCAATGCAAAGAAGTGTAAGGTTATGCACTTTGGGGTGAAGAACCCAAGGAAAGAATACTGGCTGGCAGGGGGGGTTAAGCTGGGAATCACTGAGGAGGAGAAGGACCTAGGGGTAATAATAACAGGGACCATGAACAACACTGCCCAGTGTAGGAGAGTGGCTGCAAAAGTGAACAAAATGCTGGGGTGCATAGTGAGGGGGTTTTCATCCAGGTAAAGAGAGATGACCTTGCCCCTCTACAGGTCGCTGGAAAGGCCGCACTTAGAATATTGGTTGCAGTTTTGGAGGCCATACCTAAAGCGTGATATCAGGCTGCTGGAGGGGGTGCAGAGGAGGGCAACAATGGTGATATGTGGAAATGGAGGGGAGAGACTATGACAGCAGGCTGGGAGACCTGAATATGTACACCATGGGGGATAGAAGGGACTGGGGGGACATGATAGAGACATTCAAGTATCTGAGGGGAATCAGTAAGGATAGGGCTGATGAGGTCTTTAAGGAGGAGGAGGGAGGTCACCAGGGGCATGGGCTAAGAACAGGGCGGGGAAGATTTAGGAAGGAAATGAGGAGACACTATCTCACAGAGAGGTGGTAGCAAATGGAATGCCCTACCAGAATGGGTGGTATCATGTAAATCTGTGAACAGCTTCAAAGGGCATGGGACAGGGAATGGGAGAGGAGGGTGGGGCAGCTGGGGGTGGCAGTGAGATGACAAAGGGAGGGGATAGGGCAGCTGCAAACTAGGGGTGTTAGATAAACATTCGAGCAGACTTAGATAGACCAGGTGGTCTGTTTCTGCTGGCACATTCGTATGTTCGTATGTACAGGCAGATTGGATGGGCCTAGCAGTCCTTATCTGCCAGCAATTTCAATGTTTCTATGTTTCTATATCCAACAGTGTGTTCTCCCAGTATAGAAAGCATATGTTAGACCACACTTAAATTATTCCTTGCAGCTATGGGATCAGTACAGGAGGGGAGATATTAATTTGGTCGAGGGGGGCCAGCAAAGGGCAACAAGGATGATACCAAGACTGAGATCATTGTCCTTTGCAGGCTGATTAAATCATCTTAGATTATTTACACTGGAAAGCGGAAAATGTGGGGTGATCTACTACAAATGTACAAAGTTTTAAAGGATACAGAACTGTATGCATGTATTTATTTAATTTATTTATGTATTCTTTGGTAACTGTGTAAAGGCCCACTAGACACATGACCCTGTTTCCTGAGGTGACCGGGGAGCACTAGGGAGGTTAAGTGACTTGCTCAATTACACAGTAGGTAAGTGGAGGTTGAGGGATTCAAACCCAGGTCTGCTGGATGTACCAAGCTCATTCACATCTCGTTGGTCTAGCCTCTAGGCTATACTGCCATCCCCAGAACTGTGCATAGGTATGAATATTGACATCCAGTACAGATATATTTATCTTAGATCTCACAGTCAACAGCTTAAACTGGACACAAATATTAGGAGAAATAGAAAGGGTGCATTTACGCAGAGGACCGGTAGATTATGGAACAACCTACCAAAGAACATACAAAGTATAGAATCAGATTATCTACAATTACATCACACTGTTTATCCACACAACAATTACAGTATGGCCAATCCCAGTGCAAGCTTCCCTACACTGTCCTACTAGCATGCCTCAACCCTGTCATGGAGCGACTACCACACAGGTGAAATGTTGCCCATTCAGTCATTCACCTTAGATTGCCAGCAAGGGTGCAAGTTAGAACTAACTGTGTTGGTGGTTTTGTGATGTGCACACCTGTCCACTGGAAACTGGACTGAGAACCACTATGATTCAGATCACAAACTATGGAGCCTGGCAGGATACAATGCAGAATACTGCACTGTTTCTACAGGAAACAGTGCAGTATCAATGGCAGTTAATCCTTTTTGTCATGCAGAAATCTGTGACACTGCATTAGGAAGGCTGCACTGTAGGCAATAGAACAGGCACCCAATAATAATAGCTGTTGGCCTATGCTTATCAGGGCTGGGTTAACACCAGTGACACATTTTTTATTTTTTTCTGGTAAAGTTCTTTTTGGTTGCAAGAACCAGCAAGGTTTTAAAGGATTCATTTATTTTATAATTGGTTCTACTGAACTGACCCAGACGCATTGACTCAGGGGACAGCACATTGTCTTCCACACTTCCTCCAGCATGCACTCTAAGTGTGACAGCATCCAGGGGCTGGGAGAAACATAAAGAAAGACCCCAACTGTGGTAGGATGATGCATGCCCCCCCCAAAAGCCCCACATTGCTGACTGCTCTGTTCATCCTTTGAATTTGGTTTGAAGAGACTCATGGGACCTAATGAGCCCTCATGAAAAATTCTTACTATGGGGAAGCCATGGGAGCAGAAGAGGATGGGGTGAATTCTCGAGAAGTAAAGTGATGGGTTGGGGGGCAGGCAAAAGAGAGCAGGTCAGTGAGACAGGAGCATAAGCAGCCAGTCAAAAAAAGACAGTTAAAAAAAACACGCAATAACAAAGGTCACATTTCCAAGCCTCATGATTGGTTCTGTACAAGAATGCATGATGGATCCTTTAATATTCTCTTTATATATAGAAAAAATGTTAGCAGACTACGAAAATACAAACACAGACTCCCATAAAATCTTTTCCCTCTTTTGTCCTTTATTGGCCCATGCGGACAATTTAGTCCTCTTTTCTCTCACCAAGATATAACTACAAAGGAAACTGGATTATGTATATCGGAAATCAATTGACTTAAAGCTTAAAATTAACTTGAATAAATCTAAGTTAGTAATATTTAGCCAGGGAAAAAAAGGGAGACTCAACCTTCTGGATTGTGGGTAAAGAAAAACTAGAAGTAGTTAAGAGCTATATGTATCTTGGAATCACATTCCAAGAAAATTGTAATTGGACTTTGCAAATGGAACTGTTAATAGAGAAACTCAGAAAGACAGTGGCAGGGTTGGTACGCTTTAATACAAAATATGGGGGTCTAACTATAAAACCTTTAATACAATAATGAGGGTGAAATTTGATGCCCAACTTCTTTATGGCTCAGATGTTTGGGACTATCAAAATCTAAATAGAATCGTGTCCCCACTGTATAAATTTCTGTGGTCCATATTGAAGCTAGGAAATTCCTGCCCTGCAGCTTACCTTAGCTCTGAATGAGACATTGTTAATATAGGTGCCTTAAATGAAAGTAGGAAACTCAACTACTGGATCAGGCTTACAAAAGAAGATCAGACCACTTTAGCACACTTAGCTTTAAAAGAAAAAGAAACATGGTATAATCTGGGCTACAAAGAAGGGTATTGGTTTTCTACCCTATTAGCAATATTAAAAAAACATAAATTGTTATATTTAAAACAGATCGTCGAAAAGGGTATAATCTTAAGTTTAAAGTATAAAAAATATGTTACAAAAAGGATAACAAATCAATGGAATACTTTAGATTTTAAATTAATTAAAGAATCTCTCTACTCCAAATGGTTCTCACAAAACAATTACTATTTCTGGGGACTGTGATTGCAGCTATGGAAGTGAGGAAAACTTAGTACATATTTTATGGGTTTGCTCCTGGTATAATACTTGGTTGAGCCCTTTTTTGAAGGATATGTACCCAATTGACAAAATACTTCTTACTAATATTCTGTTTCACACAGAAGAAGTTTGGACTGTAGAACACTTAGCAAAGTTTCTTTTTGCAACAGAAAAAATAAGAAAACAAATTACTGTTACCTGATGGGGCTTAGAAATGGATTAATCTCCAGCCTATTATGTTGCTTGCACTTTTAACACTTTAATCCAGACTGTGTTTTTATACTTTAATTTAACATTACCCTGATATTTATTTAAAGTTTATATCATACTGCACTGAGATTTGAATTTCATACTATGTTTTACTATTTGTAATGGATTTTCTAAGCTACACAATAAACTTGCTTGATTGATTGGTTCTGAGAAAAACAAGAGCGGGTTTGAGCCAAAAATGGCTGCCTTTGCATGAGGTGAATGAGTAAGATTTTACTTTATTTGTTGTACAGTAATTGTATGTTAAGTTAAGGAACTGAGACATAGTATAAGTTGTTTATCTTATATTCACACTATCTCTCAATTTTCTACTAGTTACATCACAATAAAAGAAATACGATTAAGCCTAAAACATGGACATGCATACACAACAGTGACACACATATACATATGTAACCACTCCCACCTTACAGCAGGGGGAGGCAGTTGTTACAGGATGTGGCCAACAGGGAGACATGCACTTTTGCATATTCAGGAAGGATAGGCACATGCAATGTCTACTAAGTGGTAGACTTCAGGACTTGGTCCAGGGACATAGGAAATACTCAGAAGACAGCTCACACCTGGAGATGCAGGTGCCAGTAATGCTTAGATCCAGAGAGTGGCAAAAGGTCTGGGACACCTTGTTGTTGTGAGGGCATCCAAAGGACATCAAGGGTGATCCTGAAAGCTTCCTCTGGCCCCAATATGGATCCCATGCTGCCAGAACTCATGGGGGAGAATCAGGGATGTTTCCCATAGTGTAGGAGTTTGGTTGAACCACAGGAGCATGTGAGAACCTCAGGGGTATCCCCTCAAGGGATAACTCCTTATGGTCTTTGAGCCTGTGCTGGGTTCCTCAAAGCTAATTGTGGAACATCTTAATAGATGGGCGACTCCCTAGGCCTATATGTGCTGAGGCCATCAGGCTCATGAAGGAACAGTGAGACAGATATTAAATTGAGACAGCAGTAGTAAGGTACAAGACATATCTCCAGGGACTAAAGGGCGGAGGGAATGCCACAGTGTGAAAGTCACACACAGCCTGCACAACCAGAAAGAAACCCCAGGAGTGCGGGTTGTGGGGGATGCCTGACAATACATCAAGGTATGCTAGGTGGTACAGAATGGCATCTACTAGTGAACGAGAGCTGGGGGCTTGGTTAAGGAGGTGCCAAACTCATTGGTCTTCTCTGATAAAGGTGCTCACCCATGAATGTAGGATACCCTGCTGGTGTACTATAACTGGATTAATAGTGTGTCACATGATGGAACAGTACTCTCCTTTAGATACAGTGCCAACGTCACAGTGCAGGGAAGTTAGGACGTAGAACAGGAAGGGGATAGGGAACCTCCAGGTATGCCATTACCCTGGAAGTATGGATAGATCATCCATAGGCAGCTGGCTGATAAAAGGAAAAGGAATAAGGGTATCAGAGACTTAATCAGTTGTGGAAACCACTGGGTGTGGAATAAGGTGAACATATGCTATAGCAACAAGTTGTAGTAAGGTTGGCATGCCATGGAGTTGGACATTTGGGGAGCAGTGATTACCCATGGACACCTGTAAGACATCTGGAGAGGACTGATTACCTATGTGAGCCTGAATGATGTTTGGGATGGAGTGGTTTTCTGTGAAAACTGACAGTATAGTGACATAACAAACTGTACATGAACCAATGAATTGAGGTCCTAGGCTCCAAAGATAACTGTACTCCAATGAATTTGGACTTACATCCAAAAGTCAAATGCTTGAATCCCTATGGCTGATGTGGTTTGTGATCAGTGTTGAAACACCAAAGGTGCCCAGGCATCCTTTTAATCCCTGCAGATCAATTGAGACAACCGTAAAGCAACCCATCAAGTTGAGTGCAAGGAGATCCCAGTGAGCATAACACCAAACATACCCCTAGACACCAGAGTTCCCTGTGCAATGGATTGCCACTCAAGTGAGTCTACATCTTTCAAGTCAGAATTTGAACTGCTGATCCTTTGTCTGCTAAGTGAACACACAAGCAGTATGTCACTGAGCTACAGATTAGTGAGCTGCAATTCCTATGATGTAGAGGTTATATCACACCTGCAAAACAGGCAAATGGAGTCTAATCCCTGAAGGAGCCGTACCTTCACAAATTGTTTTTCTTAGCTAAAGTTACTTCTCATATAATTTACTACTCCACTCCACACCACCATGAATCACTACTCAGCTGAGTTTCCAACTTCCAAAAAAAGTTAAAAAAAATGTTTCAGTCCCAGACAGGATTCAAGCTATGGCTACTTAAATTTAAACCACTGAGCCTTTACCTGCTAAGCAAACACACATTCAGTGTTCCACTGTGCTACAGGTAAGTGAGTTGCATTTCCTATGGTTTAGAGATTATGTCACCATCTGTAAATCAGGCAACAGGGGATCTAATCTCAGCAGGTGATTTACCTTCACAAATTGTTGCTCTAAGCTAAATTTACTTCTCATATAATTTACTATTTTACTCCACACCTCCATGAACTGTTACTCAATTGAATTTCCATCTTACAAGTACAGTTGAAAAAACATTTTGATACCCTCGCAGGATTCAAACTATGTCTACCTGAATTTTAACCACTGAACATTTGCTTGCTAAGCAAGCACACATTCAATTTACTCTTCCAAATCCACTCTACCATGGATTGCCATTCAAGTGAGTTTCCATCTTAAAAAAAAAAATTCCTTTACATGCTTGCCAGGATTTGAACAGCTGATTCTTTACCTGCTATGCAAACACATATTCAACATGCCACTGAGCTGCTGGCAAGGGAGCTTCAGTTCCTATGATGTAGTGATTACATCACAACCTGCAAAACAGGTGACTGGAGATCTAATCCTAGCAGGAAATCTGCCTTCACAAATTGTTGTTCTTTGGTGAATGTACTTATTTAATGTACTATTCTGTCTCCACAACAACATGAATCACTACTAAAATGAGATTGCATTTTACAAAAAAATTGAAAAAATGCTTAAGTCCCTACTTAGATGTGAACTACTGACCTGTTGCCTGCTAAGCAAACACACATTCAGTGTGCTACTGAACTGCAGGAAAATAAACTGCAATTCCTTTGATGAAGAGGTTATGTCACTGCTGCAGAACAGACGGCTGGGGTCTAATGCGATCAGGCAATTTACCTTCTCAAATTGTTGTTCTATGGTTTAGAGATTATGTCACCACCTGTAAATCAGGCAACTTGGGATCTAATCTCAGCAGGTGATTTACCTTCACAAATTGTTGCTCTTAGCTAAATGTACTTCTCAAATAATTTACTATTTTACTTTATGCCACCATGAACTGCTACTTAACTGAATTTCCATCTTATAAAAATAGTTAAAAAAAACTGTTTAATCCCCTCCCAGGATTCAAACTATGTCTACCTGAATTTTAACCACTGATCTTTGGCCTACTAAGCAAACACACATTCAATGTGTAACTGAGGTGCAGTAACTGTGTTGCATTTCCTATGGTGTAGAGGTTATGTCAAAACCTGCAAACCAGGGGGTGGATTTTTGAAAGTCCGAGAATGCCTCAAGCCCCGGTCCATGGAACATATGGCGCATGGGGCTTGAGGCATTCTCTGGCTAGTGATCAGGATTTTCTATCCCCTGCACCAATTGCCCCATGTTAGACCACATTTTTGTGGTCTAGCTTGTGCCACTCATGGGGGCCTTTTTTACGAAGCTTGCACCAGATAGTTGGCAAAAGCTGCCATAAAGCAATGAAACAGCTGCAGCTGCGTCTGAGATTGGAAAATCAGGTGCAGTTGTGACAAAGGGGTTTGGTGCACTGACAAAACCTATGTCTCATGGCCCAGGGCTTGATACAAGCCCTGCACCACCCTTTGAAAATCTGGTGCCAGATGACTGGAGATCTAATCCCAGTTGGCAATTTACCTTCCCAAATTTTTGTTCTTAGTTAACTGTATTTCTCAGATAATTTAATATTCCAGCTCCACATCACTATGAATCACCACTCAAGTGAGTTTGCATCTTACAAAAGAAATTTGAAAAAAAGTGCTTAAAACCCATGCTTAAATTTGAGCAACTGACCCTTTACCTGCTAAACAAATACACATTCAATGTGCTAGTGAACTGCAGGTAAGTGAGTTACAGTTCCTATGATGTATAGGTTATGTCACACCTATGAAAAAGGCATTTGGGAATCTAATCCCAGCAGGTGATTTACATTCACAAATTCTTGTTCTTGGCTAAATTTACTTTCACGTAATTTACTATTGCACTCCACACAACCATGAACTGCTACTCAAATGTGTTTCCATCTTACAAAAAAAAGTTGAAAAAATGATTGAGTCCCTGCCAGGATTCAAACTATGCCTACCTGAATTTCAACCACTGAGCCTTTGCTTATTAAGCAAACACACACTCAGTGTGCCAATGATCTACATATATGTAAGTTGCATTTCCTATTGTGTAGAGGTCATGTCAAAATCTGCAAAACAGGTGATGGGATCAAATCCCATCAGGTGCTTAACCTTCACAAGTTATTGCTGTTAGCTAAATCTATTTCTTTACTTCCCATATAATTTACTATTCCAACTCCACACCACCATAAATCATCACTCAAGTGAGTCTCCATCTTACCCAAAAAAAAAAAATTAAGTTCCTGCCAGCATCTGAAACACTGATTCTTTGTCTGCTAAGATAACACATATTTAGTGTCCCACTGAGCTACAGGCAATCATGTTGCAGTTCCTATGGTGTAACGGTTACATCACAATCTGCAAAACAGGTGAGTCAAATTGTATTCAAACTCAGACAAGTCACAGCTATGACTAATTTAATTGACTACAAAATACTGTAGAATTAAAATAAATTTTCTGAAAGTATGCTATTTAGCTCTGCTGAAACCCTTCTCTGCATCTGCAATGACATCTTACAATTTCTTTTGTACAACACAAATTGTAGTAGAAAAGAAAAATGTATGCAATACAGGGGGTGAAACCCAGGCTTGTGTAGGTATGACACCCTACACCAAGGCCTAAAACCCCTATCACTGGCATTATCAGTGACATCATGCAGCCAAATCACGCTCACTGAATGTAACCTTAAACTTGACTAAATGCACGAAAGAGTATGTATGACAACAATAGGTGCTAACAGCTATGCTGATGGCACTTAAAAACTGTTGCTATGCCTGAAGGCACTTAATAAGGCCTCTTGAAGCTCTCTGCAATACCCTACATCATGACCCTTATTGGTTCTAAGGTTGAGCATGTAAACCACCTTAAATATTTGGACATCTGACTTGACCAGCAGCATGTGGCCTTCACATACCACATCGACACCCTCTGTACTAAGCTTCATTCCAGTCTGTATGTCCTGTACCAAAACAATGCTGGCCTGTCTGTCTACCACACAAGACATAATATCAATAATTGTTATCCCAATGTTTTTTTACTATGGGAATGCTTACAGGGCCACCCTAAATACTCCCTTGGTGAGTATGTACACCTCTTATAACACCTTCTACCATTTTGCCCTTGGTTGCCTACCTTATACATACCACTGTACCTTGTACAGCAGGCCTGACTGGCTGTGATATGAGGGTACCAGATCTTGCATAGTTCATTCCCTTTAAACATTCCCTGTGAAATTCTAGTCTGAAAAGCCATCTTGCTTCCTCCTCTCCTTCTCATCTCTTGTTACTTCATCAGTTTATGCTCTACACAACTCTCACCTATGATTCTTTACAAATCTAGGTGCTCTGAGGATATGGGTCAAACTGACTTAATTCCCTGTCAAACTCCTAGCCTGTGGCACATTCACAATGCTTCTTCTGGCTCTGTCTTGTGCAGGCTTCTCATGAATGTAAGCAAACTTCAATGTTACTGGTTTGGTGTGCTCTGTTACCATCAAATACAGGGGTTAGATGGGACAGGAGCCCAAAGAAACTCTTCACTAAGTTTATAAAATTGTATAGGAGTTACTGCTGCTCTGACGCCTTTTACGCTGAATATTAATGGATAGCTTCACCTCATAGAGACTACAGTCAAACTCTGACACATTCTCAGCTGACCTATGAATCAGGGGGGGCTCTCCATTATCTGCTGCACTTTAGCTCTAAGTTCTGTGGCAGGGCTCCTGTGCTTCTGGGACACATTTCAGTTTCTCTTCTGAAGCAGGAGTTATTTGTATTCTGTGACAGCTTTGTGGCCTGTCATTGGCAAACACAAGACATTATCATATCACTGATGAGTTGACATCATGGATGGGCCATGAGGGAGGGGCCTCAGGGCAAATAAAGAGAACTGCAGAAAGTTTGTGTTTTTTTAAGTGATGAAAAACCTCACAAAGCTGTGATTTCTGTGGCACAAGTTAAGTTCTGTGGCAGGGCACCCAGTTACATGACCATCGTGCAGCTGAAGAACTGCAGGATTCCCAGAGTCTTGCAACTGATCAAATGGCTACCTTTTCCACTTGTCAATCTGGTACTGCAGTACTGTCCTATTTTATACTTTTCTTACAACTGTATTTTAATGGGATGGAGTACTTTTGCAACAATTGTTGCACCCTGTATTACTCTCTAATTCCACACATTCCATAATTGAAACATCTTCACTGTATATACGTATATAAGTATCTATACAGCAGACACAACATGTTAATTGCTTTGTTATTTCTCTATGCCCCATTGCACACCTGGAAATGAGCATTGTTTTAAACTCAGCATTCTTCCTGGTGCAAAATTTTAAATTAAGAAAAATTATGCAGAATCTCATTTGCCATCTGTCCCCTCCTGTTGATTTAGTACCTACTGGTTCTCCTGCAGGGCTGTCAATCATCTACCTGTCATCAGCACAAATTCATCACAGTGTGAGAGTGTGGGCACTGCACCCTCTCCCCCATACCACCTGGCATGTAGATAGACAAGGAACATTAGCCTCCACTCCAATCAGACCCTTATCTTTCATCAGCACTGAATTTGCACAGAATAGAAATGTCTGCACCTCCCAACAAGTACTGTGCCAGGCCTGTGGATAAATGTTCTTCAATGCTGTAAGTCTCTTGTTTTTCTGCAGCACTGAATCTTTCTTGTTTTCTTTTTCTGCAGACACTCCAAGAGTTGCATTCTCAGCTACATTGAGTGCTGGTAATACAATAAACCTAGGACCTTTCAACACAGCAACAACAATTGTCTTTCCTAATGTTATCCTCAACCTGGGTAGTGGTTATAACCCCAACACTGGTAGGTATGACTTATGCTATACAAAACTCACAGAAGATGCAGTCTGTATCAGTTTGCAAATATTGTTTAATGTGTAATAAAAATACTAAACTCATTGTGACCACTGGGCCAGATATTATGATGTTCTCCAGCACACGCAGTTGCTGCTGCTGTCATTTCTGTCCTTCATTTGATAGCTAGCATAATATGATATGCCTCTTCTGGCATCATAGGGGCCAGGCATAGCACAGGAATACCCTCCCTGTCTACAGGTAATGTGACATTGCTTACCAAAGGGCCCACCACAATATCAAAACCCAAAACACTCCAACTGCTTTCTCTCCCAGACATACTGTGCTCTTTTTGCCCTTTGTGTCAGAACAGTACAAAGTCACATGGCAAAGCATTGCCT
Organism: Neoceratodus forsteri; assembly: GCA_016271365.2. Classification (NCBI taxonomy): domain Eukaryota; kingdom Metazoa; phylum Chordata; order Ceratodontiformes; family Ceratodontidae; genus Neoceratodus; species Neoceratodus forsteri. The sequence goes on from JADMNL010000028.1 coordinate 150,763,279, forward strand.
TGCAACCTACCTGGAGAAAAGGAGACAGCATGATAACATACATCACAGGTTTGTGGCAAGGAGGTCATGTTAGATTAATCTGATAGAGTTCTTTGACTAAGTCACTAGGGCAGTGAACAGAGGACAAGTGGTAGATTTTCTTTAGTTTAGTTTCAGCAAAGCCTTCAATTCTGTGCCACACAAGAGACTCTTGAAAAAGTTGGAGGGCTTGAGAGTAGAGAAGAGTGGGTAGGAAACTGGCTGGAGTGGGGGAGGCAACAGAGGGTGGTAGTAAACAGAGTCAAATCTGAGGAAGGGGGTAATGAGTGATGTGCCACAGGTATCAGTTCAGGGACCTGTCCTATTCAATATGTTCATCAACAAGATTGGGGAAGGTAATCAGGATGAGATGTGTCTATTTGCAAATGACACAAAACTATGCATCAGGGTGGACACTGAGGAAGGGGTGCGGGAACTACAGCAGGATCTGGAAAAAGCTGGAGCAGTGGTCAAAGAAATGGCAGTTGAGATTCTATGTCAAAGTGTGGGATGATGCACATAGGGAAAAAACAATACAGAATATTGAATGGAGGAGGGGATGGTTAGGTTGTAGGGATCTGGGAGTCATAGAAACACAGAATTTGTAGACAGAAAATGATAGCTTGGCCCACACAGTCTGCCCAGATGTCCCCTGCCTAATCTGTCTCCACTGACCCTAACTGGTCTCTGGCACCCTTCCTCCTCCCTGCCTATGTACTAATATTGCCCTATATCTATTCCATGCATTTCCCTATCATCAGCAACTTCTTCAAGCAAAGCAGTCAGTGCAATACAACCTACAGTAAAGCAACAGCAATGCTGGGATGTATTGGGAGGGGGTTTTGATAGTAGAAGGGAGTGATAATATCCATTGTGACAGGGTAGCAAAGCTTGCTTGGTCTGACATCATTCAGGGGATATTCTAAAGAAGTCTACAACAAGTGTTCTGATTTAAAGAAACATTTGCTTTACTCAGTTTTTAACATAGTTCGGTAATATCAGGCTACATGACAATCTATTATGGGCTATTTACCCCCCAACAGTTCACTCCCTCCAGATCTTGGGAATGGTTACAGGAAAGTGAACATTTTCCAGTGTAAGGTATTAATTTAGGGGGTTCAAAAATGTAAACAAGACCATTCTGCTGTATTCCATTTCGGCAGGATAGAGGGAGCAAACTGTCGCTGGGTGAATTGCCCGTGATGGATTGATATCTTCCCATAACATTAGGTATTCTGGGAGCTTGCAACTGTCATTTAACAAAACAAGGTATTCTTGGAGCATTCAGAATCACACTTGACTCCAGCAAAAAAACTGAAGTTGGCTCCTTTCTTTGTCCCTGTTTTCCTTTTCAAGTTCAGTCTCTCCTGTCCCCAAAACCTACAACTTGCAATAGAGCTGGACAGATCAATATGTAGATTCTGAGTTTAGAGCAATGAAGCTATTGTAACTACAGTACTAAGATATATATGCATGTAGATCTTCTTTAAATGATACTGTAGTGAATGTACTTAATGCAGAACTCAATTGCCTTGTTAAATGTATGTTTGCTTGTCATTTTGCCACAATGCTGTTAACAATACAGTGGAACAAAAATAATACAGGTTGCTACCTGACCCATAAAGGGGTCTGCAGGGCAATACAACCTGCACATTCTTGCTACAATGTTTTTCCTTTCTTTACCCTTTATTTATTGTTGTTAGCCTTAACTTTTATGAATTGCTAAGGGAAATATATCTTCTCTATGACTATTATGTATGTTAGAAACTGCTATGTCTATTCATGTTATTATTCCTGTACTGCTTAATACAATAATTCATCTAGGATATGGCTTGACTTACTGTATATGTTCACATATTATTCAAAGCAAAACAATATTTCAACATATCTTCTGCTACATGTGTCAACATGTTTTATTTATGAGTACTATTAACATATGCAGTTGGAATGTCAAAGGGCTAGGAAGCCCCATTAAAAGAACTAGAGTTCTGCAAAAATTATATAAAATTGACATAGTGCTTTTGTAAGGAACACACTTGTCAGATCTGGAAGCCCTAAAACTTTCTAGATGGTGGGTTGGCCAAGAGTTTAATAGTTGTTTCAAAACAAATAAAAGAGGAGTGTCAATTCTATTTAGGAAAAAACATACAATTCATCTTAACAAAAGAAGCAAGGGCTGTGCAAGGAAGATGGTTAATACTCCCAGGAACCATAGAGGGAAAGAAATAGTAATTTTTAATATATTTGACCCTACTGATTTCTCTGCAAACTTTTTCATGCAATCCCAAATTAACTTAAAGCCGTAAAAATGCAAGTTTAATAGTGGGGGGAGACGTTCATCTGATAATACATCTATACCTCAATAAGTCTCAGCAAAATAACCAAAAAAATGAAAAAAGAAAAAGAGAATCACTACTCGGAATAATTAAAGACAATGGATTATAAGGTGCCTGGAGAACTCTAAATCCAACTAATAGAAACTATTTCTTTTACTCAACCCCTCATGACAGCTATAGCAGAATAGACTATATCCTCATCTCTAAAGACCTATGTGCAAGCCTAAACTATTCTAAGCTAATTGAGAACATAATATCAGACCACTCCTTAGTAGTCTGTTAGACCTCAGAAGAACTCATCTAGGTCCCTCTAGTTGGACCCTCAACACTGTCCACTTAAAAGAGCCAGAATTCTGTAAAATATTGTAGAAGAATCTAAAGTTTTCTTTGACACCAACATGATCTGAAGACACATCTGAAGTTACTATATGGGAAGCATATGAATGTTTTATGAAAGGTATCATCATTGCTAACTCAGCATGTAAAAAGAAAGCAAACCTAACATACGTTAAAGAACTGAAAGGAAAACTTAGCCCTCTAATTGCTAAACATAAACAGAACCCAGAAGAGCATAAGAAAACATTGTCAGAAATATTAAAGCTAAAGTATAAAATAAATAAAATTTAGTTTAAATGGGCTGAAGTAGCTCTCTAGAAAGTAAATTGAAGGTACTGGGAATCAAGAGAAAAGCCATCATGCCTACTGGCTAACAGACTTAAAAAGAATAGAATCTAGGAAATGTATCAGTAGCTGCAAAATGGCAAATAACTGCATTACAACTGAAAACAGTGAAATCAATAAAGATTTTTGGAAATTATTCTTAGACCTTTATGCAAAAAATAAAGAACCTAATACAGAAGAAATTTCTGTCTGAATCTACATTACCAAAACTATCTGAAACAGATCTAAAAGAACTCACAAGAGATATCGTTATAAAAGAAATCAGAACAGTAATTAATAATATTTCAAAAGGTAAACTCTTGGCTCAGATGACATTCTGGCAGAGTTCTAATCTACATTTTTGCAAGAAGTATCTAAAAACTAGCCAAAGTTTTTGATGAAGCTATAACTAATAGGAAATATTCCAAAAATAATGAAAGAAGAACTATTATTAAAAGGGTAGAATAAATCTAGTAACCTAATTGTCTAACACCAGTCACATGACCATGCAGTGATGTTGCCCACTGCATGGTCAGTTTGGTGTTTAGCCTCTTCACATATCTCTACGTAGAACCTCTCAAGTAAACAGTATGGCAGCAATATTTTCCCCTCGCTAATGGCACCTGGAACAGCTTACGCTTCAGCTCCTATCTCATTACCAACAGCCCAGCAATCTGCCGAAAAGTTTAAAAAAAAATGTAAAAACTAGATGTATTACAGTACTGCACCCTGCTCCTCACAGCTACTGACAATCACTCAAATGTCCACCTATCAGACAGAATCTCCACCTGGTTCTCCATTCACTCACAAATAGACATGGGTAAAGTTGGGAAAACTCACTCCATGCATTAATCCATGAATTTAATGCAATTCACAGAGTAATTCATGGCTGTGAATTGCAAAACTGTGAAGTGCAGAATTTCACCCATGAAGTGCAGTATTTTGCCCATGAATGGCAGAATTTCACCATGAACAGCGGAATTTCACCATTCACTGGTGAAATTCTGCTGTTTCATGGGCAAAATTCTGCCATTCTTGGGCAAAATTCTGTGGACAAAAATGACGAAGTCAGATGGGTTAATTTTTAACCTAGGAGCAAAACTTCATGGATTGTTTCACAGAGGTGAATTTCCCAACTTCACCAGAACCTCATCAGTGAATTTAAACTTCACTGCATCAAAACTCACAAATAGCCCAGCATTCAGTTATACAGTATCAGTGTGCCAACCTGCACCCCGCAGTCACAAATAACACTCTGAAGTATGTATGTTTTTCTTACACCACCTTTTCACCCCACTATAAGGCAGACGTCAATTTGTATTTACTTTTTTTTTCTCTTCCCTGTTTCAAACACACAAGTGGCAATCGCTGAAACACGGCAGTGGTGCTGAGTGAAAGACATGAGTGGTGATTGTGCTTTCACTTTCAGTCCTGATCATGCTGTTCTGCTCTTCCATATAATTAACTTTTCAACTATAACCATCCCCATAACCATCCCCCCCAAAAGACTATAGTGATTTCTGTTTTCAACTGTATCTCTGTCTACAGAGCTGCATACATTTGAAAATATAAAACTGTGTGAGAGGGAGGTTTTGCGAAGTTAGGAGGGAGATTTTCCTTTTAGGAGGGAGAATGCATAAATGCACTGAGTTGTCCATTAAATAATGAATATATATATATATATATATATATATATATATATATATATATACACACACACATATAATGCTTCTCCCACTGATACAGAGTTGCACTTGCACAAACAGAGCCTCCCTTCCCTAGTTCCTGTTTTAAACTGTTTTTGTAATGTGAGAAGTCTTCATTCTACCTACTGCATGGTGGGGGCTGAAACAACCACAGGATTTAAGAATGCATGGGATAGACATAAGGGAATTCTGGAGGTCAAGGGTAAGGGGCAACAGACTTTTAGAAAAACATAAAGGGAACTTACAAGCTCAACTGGGCAGACTGGGTGGGCCATAGACCCTTATCTGGCAACAGTGTCTATGTATCTATGCATCTGTGTACTGGTCTTTGTTGTGTTGCCATGTCTGTAGCAACGGTATATGCTTACGGTGCACAATAAAGTCAAAAATAAAAAAATAGACCAGTTTAGACATCGTTACAACCATTGAATAAGAGTAGCAAGTAATGGGGATAACAAGTTTAGACAAGGTTACCATGTTTGTACAAGGGTAGACACAGTAATACTGAGAGTGTCAAGTTTGAGATGGTGTTGCTGGCTTGCGTGACAACAACATTTGTAGAAGTACTGTAAGTGCTAGAATGCAGTAAGTAACAAAGTATCAGGTGTTGATGCAGACATATTAATGCATTGGGGGCGAGTTAGTGGGTGCAAGATTGTTTCCCTGACTTGTGTTTTTGCTTTCATCCTGGTCCTAGGCAGCAAGGTAGGGATTTTTCAGTCTGTTCTAAATGCAGTCATTTGATTTTGTTCATGCTGATGGGGTTGTCTGCTGGTCTGAGGTGAATAGGCATGGATTTCCAGAGTTTAGGACCTGGGTACAGGAAGTGTTGTTTGCCCACCTCCTGGTTTCTGTTGGGGAGTGCTTATTAAAGCCCTCCAGTGGACCTTAGGGATCCCCTGATGCCTCTTATATGGATGCATCCTCTAACATATTCTGGTGTTTTGTTAGCTATGTCATCAGCTGGGCAGAGTGCTGTGTCCCACACCACACCTACCAACATCAGGTAACCGATCTTACAGCTAACTAAAGGGAAAAGAAAGAGTACCTCAGCTATATCAAGCATTTGTCAATGCCAAATGTTGTCTCGCTGGCATTGGCATTGGTAGTGCAGGAGTTAGAGATGCATAATAAGAATGGCAGTGAACTATTGAACTGATGCCAACCTTACCCCCACCCTGCAGAGACTGAGAGGTGTTGGGGTGTGTTTTTGGGTCGTCAGCTATAATGCCATTTCACCTCACCCTACCCTGTAGACACTGACAAGTTATTAAGTGAGGTGCTAATTGAGATTGGGCCTTATACTTACCCCATTCCATAAGGAAATATGCTGAGATGGGTGCAGTATAGGAGAATGGGGTGAACTTTGGGGCCAAACACTCCAAGACACACCTCAATGCTTGTCACTGGCTGCAGGCTGGGGGTGGAATGGTGTGAGCATTGTAGCCGATGATCCCAAGTCACACCCCTGACACCTGTCAGTCACTATAGGGTGGGGTGTTACAGTTGGAAATCCTAATGCTGTAGGTGTTTGTTGGTATTTTCACTCCAAATTTTCAACATGGCTTTTTGTGAGCCCACCTCATGAAAAGCAGAGCAATCAGTTTGTTAGCCGAAAGGTGGTTTTGCACAGCAACTGTGCCATTTTTGCGCCACAGGTACTAAAACACATTTTGGGCAGGATGTGAAAAATGTCAATTGTATTGTTTATGAGGAGGTGTAAAAAAAATGGCAACATTGTAAATCTGGAGTGAAAATTTGAAAAATGGAAGGCATGAGCATGCATATAAACTGTACAATGCACGTCCGTAACGCAATTATTTTGGGGAATTTTTTAACCACATTTTCAACATTGGCATTTTTGGACCTCCCATCTTGAACAGTGGCACTGTGATTTTATTAATTTGTCCAAAAAGTTGCTTTCTCACAGCAACCACATCATTGTGCGCTACAGGTGCGAAAACACATTTTGGGCAGGATGTGAAAAATGACAGCTGCACTGTTCATAAGGAGGTGTGAAAAAATGCCAGTGTTGAAAATCTGGCATGAAAATATTGGAAATTTGCGAAGTTACAAGGGTGCATGGAAATTGAGCAACGCATGCTTGTAACACAGTCATTTTATGGACTTTCATCACCAAATTTTCAACATAGGCATTTTAGGACCTTGTTCATGTACAGTGTCACTGTAATTTTCTTAATCTGTCCCTAAAACTGATTTCCAACAGCGACTGTGCTATTCTGTGCCGGTGGTGCGAAAACACATTTCGGCCAGGCTATGTAAAATGACAGCTGTACTGTTCATAAGGAGGTGTGGAAAAATGCCACTGTTGAAAATCTGGAGTGAAAATATTACAAATTCATGAAGTTACGAGTGTGCATGGAAACTGTGCAACGCACGGTTGTAAAAGTAATTTTTTAGATTTTTTCCACCAGATTTGCATGATAGGCTTTTTGAGAACTCACCTCATGAACAGTGGCACTGTCGTTTCGTTAATCAGTCCCGAAAGGTGATTCTGCACAGTGACTGCAAAATCACCTTTCGGGATGGAATAATGCCATGACAGTGACTGTATTCATGAGGAGGGGTCCTAATAAACCCATGTTGAAAATTTGGTGCCAAAATTCCAAAAAATGCCCTAGATATGTACCAAAGTTGAAAAAACCCTATTTATGCAATTATACAGCTTACCGGCATTTCTTCAGTTCGCGGTCTACTTTGGAGAGTGCAGACATGTTCCTGGTCCACTGAAGATCGTCGCGCCATGCCCCGGAGGTAAGTATGGGGTGAGGGTGGGGTGTGGGGAGGCAGGATGCTCAGAAGGTGGGAGCGGGTTGGGGGAGGGGCCGCTGGACTCAATGAGAGTCCGTTTAATGTTTTACAGGTTTAAAAAAAAAAGAAAAACATCGCAGGAAGGTTTTTTTTTTTTTACAAGGACATTTGGCACGCTGGGGTGGGCTCCCAGTGTGTCACCTGAGTGTTTTAGGGGGTGGCTGTAGCCGACCGGGGATTGGGGAACCCCGTCAGCACATACCAAGTGGGTGGGCAAGAGCCGAGGGGGATTGGGCACCCCCCTCGGCATACAGCAAATTGGGGGGCATTATGCCAATGGGGAGTAGGCTCCCCCATCGGCAGATTGAACTGGGAATGGGGGGACTAAAGCTGACAGGGATTGGGCCCCCCATCAACAAAGAAAGACTGGTGGTGGGCGCAAGATGCAGAGGAGGGTTGGGCACCCCCTCAGCACACAACTGAAATGGGAGGGGGGCATTATGCCGATGGGGAGTGGGCTCCCCCATCAGCACATGAACTGGGTCGGGGCATGCCGACTGGGGTATTGGGCACCCCTGAAGTTGGCATTGTGGCAGGTGGCGGCAGTCACTGCTGCCACGTTTATTGGAATGCTTCACCAGTAAAGGCATGTCAGGAGGCGTGTTATTGTGCTGCTGCATGATGAGTTTGCCTCTCATTGCAGCAGCACTTTTGTTAGATGTGGTGGCCCCTTTTTACATATTGCTGCTGTCATTGCCTGCATGCTGGCTTATTGGGTAATGAGGGACGCACCTACTGATGTGTGCCCTGCATTCGCCCACAGTGACCGCACCTCCAAATCTGCTCCTGCTGCAATATGTTGGCTGGTACGCAAGCATGAGCCAACATAATAAAGTAGAGGCACAACAGTGAGTAAAATTAGTTGTGTTTGAGGCCTGTAAAGGTTGCAGAACACCGTAACAGACCTAGGTGGTTAGCTGTGGGACTAAATAAACATGGATGAGTTAAACCAACAAACAACAAGGTTAGCACTTTTAGAACCAAGTTACAATTGGCAGAATACAGCACAGTGCGTGACTAAAACAGGTGGAGAGTGCAAATAACCAGTATGCCCAGAAGGGTTAGCTCTAGCAGTCACATAGATAGAGGATTTTTTTTTAATAACTAGAGGGCAGGTTAAAACAAACAGATGAACTAGCCAGATGGCTAACAATGTAGAACCAGCAGACATAACAGATAGTACCCACTGTTGAGCAGATATTGGCAGCAAGGGCAGTAATGGATTACCCTACAGGGTAGATGTTCCATGACAGAAAGTTACCAGTGCTCGAAGAAGTGGTAGTACTCACAGTTTAGCAGTGATTAGCAACAGTGATTACAGGAGGCAGCCTGGAGGAGCAGCATGGCTGGTGAATGGATGACTCAAGGCAGACTCCTTCCCTGTCCTTCTAACCCTATGAATCCCTTACTTAGTATTTACACTTAGTAGTCATCTCAGCTCAAAGAGACACCCCGGAGGATGGAAGTAATGCAAAGTTTACACCTTGGAATTTAGGTTCAAATTCTGCATCCATGCTCCACCCTGGCCGTTAGTCAGATCTGTTTCTCCACCTGAAGAAAGGATGGTTTGGGTTGCCTGCCTGGAAAATGTCCACAGCTCTCATCCCATAATGCATGCAGGTTGCTAAGAAGACATTTTCATGTAATTTTGCGGCCACTAACATTTCTGCACCATGACTCTGCACCCAGGTAGTGTAGTGGTACTCCCTGTCATGGTTTCCAATGCCATCCTGTGCACCTGATCGCAGTACTTGTGTGCACACCTCTCCCCTGGCCTGATGACATTCCCCCTGGTGTCTGGTGCACCCCCTCACACCTAGTACCCCCAACTCCCTACATGGCCCGATCCCAGTGACAGCAGTCAGCATATACCCACACTCACGTCCATGGTCAGCCACTATTTGCTGCTTGCATATACAGTAGTGTTGTACAACTATGTATAGTACTATAGTATTTGTGGATCTGTTTGTTCAAAATCACAGATGATTATACTGCAGTAAATCTCAAATGCTTTGCTAAAATTCAGGTAGATCACCTGATACTGTACTGCATCTTTGGATGAAAAAAATGTCTCATTGCTATTTGGCACCAAACAGTGACTAGCTAAATCCCTCCCTCTAAGTATCCACACCTCATCAAGTAACTGCTTGACAATGTAACATGCTGCAGATATCTTGGTCTACTGCTCAGTCAATATCTGGTTTCCTGGTGTTTTGCTTAAGTAGCAAGCAAGCAAGCAAACTTTAATTTATAAAGCACTCATTCCCATAGGCTCTGAGAGCTGTACAGTGTTTAAGACAATATAACAAGAGCTGTAAAACGAAACAAAACCATAACGTTTAACATCTAACAGAACAGCCACAATCAGCATTTAACAGCATCAGCTATAAAAACTAGCCTATAATAAATAAAATAGAATAAATACAATAAAATACAGATAAAAGATTTAAAAATCATATTCAAGTAGTTAGGACAGGCCAAAGGCTGCTGTAAAGAGATAGACCTTCAGGTCCCTTTTAAAGGCTTCCATTGAGGGGATTTCCCTCAGAGATCTGGGGAGGTAACTCTACAGGGTCAGGGCAGCAACATCAAAGGCTCACTCACCCGAAGATTTTAACTGAACTCTGGGAGTCACTTGGAGGCCCGCCTGAGAAGAACAGAGAGGTCAGGAGGTGTGGTGTGGAGACAAAGGTCTTGCAGGTAGCTGGCCTATCAGTGCAGCAGTTGGATTTCTGAGTGTGACGTCGGCAACCCAGGTTCAGGAATGGACCAGGGTCACTGGAGGGCCTTTCGGGGGAGAAGAATACAGCGTCCTATGGACTGTTCTCCTTCTCCAGGGGGATGGTGAGGAAGTGCCGGTGCATGATGGACCCCTGGTGGAGGCCAGGAGTCGCATAGCTACTGCTGCTAAAATATGTACAGGAGGTGGGGTGGATGGCAGACATCATTGTACGGCCCCGCCTCCCCAGAAAAAACGGAAAAAGGATAGCTGTCGACCACCCTCAATGAAGCCCGCTACGGCTTCGATTAGCTCCTCAGGCCAGCCCTCCGACCTATCCCGAAGTCTGCAGCATGAAAGGGGAGCGCCACAGCCCCGCCATGGGGGGAAAGCCACGGGGCTTCAGAGGGGATTGTGGCTGATATGAGGGGTGGAAGTCTGTGGCCCCATCACTGGGTTGAAAGAACCGGGCGGCTGGTAGCTCGGGGGAAAAAGAAATTAGAATTAAAAAAAAAAAGGTCTTGCAGATAGCTAGGGCCCAGTCCAAATAGGGCTTTATAGATCTGCAAGCTGGCCTTAAAGGAGATCCACCAACTCACCTGCAGCCAGTGCAGTTCATGTAGAATGGGGGAATATATGACAGGCTCTTGGAAGACCCATCAACAACCTGGCTGCAACATTCTGCACCAACCATAGGCAATGTAGGGTCCCTCCATTTAGCTCTAGGTAAAGGGCATTGTAGTAATTGAGTCTGGACTTTAGCAGAAGCATGCATCAGTGAGAGCAGGTCGCTGAGTGAGATAAAAGGTTTGATCTGGGCAATATTTCTAAGATGGTAGAAACCATTTCAGACAATGGATGACACCTGAGCCTTCAGCATCAATTTGCAGTCCAAAATAAAGCCCAGATTCTTCACCCTTGCTGATGTGATAAGAAACATAGAAACATAGAATTTGACAGCAGATAAGGACTGCTTGGCTCACCTAGTCTGCCCATTTCCCTACCTGATGGATAAGCTGCAGATTCTAGTTAATCAACAGCTTACTTCCTCCTACCCCCCACTAGAATTGCCTTATGCCTGTCCCATGCATTCTTGAATTCTCTCACTGTTCCCGACTCCACAACCTCATCAGTAAGGCTGTTCCATGCATCCACAACCCTCTCTGTGCAAAAAATACTTTCTAACTTTACCTCTGAGCCGTCCCCCTCTATCTTCAAATTGTGCAGCCTTGTGCTTGCATATCTCTTCTTCTGAAAGATGCTACCCTCTTGTACTTTGTTAATTCCCTTGAGATACTTGAACGTTTCTATCATGTCCCCCCTCTCCCTCCTTTCCTCAAGGGTATACATATTAAGCTGCTTTAGTTTCTCCTCGTATGCCTTCTGGTGCAGATCTTGCACCATTTTGGTTGCCCTCCTCTGAACAGCCTCCACTCTGTCTATGTCTTTATGGAGATGGGGTCTCCAGAATTGCACGCAGTACTCCAGATGGGCTCTCACTAACTGTCTGTACAGAGGGATAACAGCTTCCTGTTTTCTACTGTTGATGCCTCTCCCTATGCATCCCAGCATCCCCCAGCCCTCCTTACTGCCTTCTCACATTGCTTGCCCACCTTTAGGTCATCTGATATAATTACTCCTAGGTCTCTTTCAATTTTTGTTGTTGTTATTAACTCCCCCCCCATTGTGTACTCTTCCCCTGGGTTTTTGTTTCCCAGATGCATTACCTTGCACTTCTTTGCATTGAATCTGAGCTGCCACATATTTGACCATTCCTCTAACCTTTCCAAGTCTCTTTTCATCCTTTCCACCCCACCTTGTGTATCAGCCCTGTTGCAGATATTTGTGTCATCTGTAAAGAGACATCCCTTTCCTTCAAGGTGCTTTCCAATGTCACTTATAAAGATATTAAAGAGGACCGGTCCCAGTACTGAACCCTGCGGTACCCCGCTAGTTACCCTCCTTTCTTCACTGTGGACTCTGTTTACTAGTACCCTTTGCGTCCTGTAATCCAGCTAGTTTTTTATCCAGGCTACCATCTTGGGACCCACTCCAAGGCTGACTAACTTGTATATTAATCTTTTATGTGAGACTGTGTCAAATGCCTTGCTAAAATCTAGGTAGGCCATATCCACAGCCCCTTCCTTGTCTACTACTTTGGTCACCCAGTCAAAGAAATCTATTAGGTTTGTCTGACATGACCTTCCTGCTATAAAACCATGCTGCCTTGGGTCATATGCCCCACTGGCCTCTAGGTACTCAACAATTCTTTCCTTCAGAAGTGATTTTATCATTTTCCCTACCACTAACTGGTCTGTAGTTTTCTGCCTCTGCCCTGCTCCCACTTTTGTGAAGTGGAATCACATTTACCCTACTCCAGTCCTCAGGTACCACCCCATCTTCCCATGATTTGTTAAAGAGAGTAGTCAGTGGTGTTACTAGTTCTACCCTTAGTTCTTTTAGAATTCTTGGGTGAATCCCATCAGGCCCATTTGCTTTGTCCACCCTCAGTTTCAAGAGTTCTTTCAAAACCCTTTCTTCTGTGAATGGACTGGTATCGACCCACCTATTCAGAGTTTCTCTCTTGTTTGTTTTAGGTACCTCCCCCTCCTCTTCCATTGTGAATACTGAGCAGAAATATTCTTTCAGTATCCCTGCTTTTTCACTGTCACCCTCTGCCCACATTCCCTCCCCTTTATTAAGTCTGTGTATCCCTCTCTTGGTTTTTCTTTGCTCCCTAATGTGACTATAAAAGGTTGCATCTCCCTTCTTAACAGAGTTGGCTATCTTTTTCTTAGTTTGTGCCTTTGCTATTCTGACTGCCTTCCCTGCCTCCTTCTGCTTTAACTGATAAAGTTCTCTGTCCTGCTCCTTCTGTGTTTCCTTATATTTCCTGAATGCTATCCTTTTCCCCTTGACCGTCTCTGCCACCTCTTTTGAGAACCATAGTGGTTTTTTCCTTCATTTTGTTTTATTGATTTGCGTCACATAAAGGCTTGTTGCCTCTGCGATGGCTGTTTTGATTATTCCCCATTGTTCCTCCATCCCTCCTTCTTGCTAGTGCTTTTCTGAGGCACCTCTCATTTTCCCAAAGTCAGCCTTCCTAAAGTCCAATACTCTTGTTTTTGTATGACTTGACTCTATGGTTGTGTTTATTGTGAATCACACTGTTTGGTGGTCACTTGTTCCCAGATGGCTACCCACTTCTAAATCTGAGATCCTTTCTCCTTCCCCATTTGAGAGCACCAGGTCTAAGACTGCTCCCTCCCGAGTGGGTTCCAGCACTAGCTGTCTGAGGCATGCCCCTGTAGGGCATCAAGAATGACTCTGCTCTTGGATGTGCCTGCAGCAATGGTACTCCAGTTAACATATGGCATATTCAAGTTCCCCATCAACAATATCTCCCCTTTTTCCGCCATTTTAAGGATGCCTTCTATTATTTCCTTGTCCATTTCCTCCCCCTGAGATGGGGGTCTGTACACAGCCCCCATGTGGATTGTGGTGCCATTTCCTGTCTCCAGGGTGACCCATAGTGACTCATCAACCTCCTGTTTACTCTTTAGTTCTGTTGCTTTAATCCCTTCCCCCCTTATATAGAGAGCTCTTCCTCCTCCTCCTCCTCTTTTACCCACCTTGTCCCTCCTGTAGACTGTGTATCCTGGTATGTTGACATCCCAGTCATGGTTTTCTGTGTACCATGTTTCAGTGACTGCCACAATATCCAGGCATCCCTCTTCCATCAAGGCCATTAGTTCAGGGAGCTTGTTGCACAGACTGTGGGCATTGGTACTCATCACCTTCCATTTATTTTTTATGGCCTTACCCATTTTAGCCCCATCCCTGTCCTTAGTGCCTTTTTCTGCATTTACCCCTGTCCTGCTCCCTACTGACTTCTCTACCTTGGTGTTTACCTCTCTAACTTACTGTGTTTTGTGGGGAGAGGCTGGTGTTTCCCTTCTTCTTTTCAGTGCCTCCCTCCTTGGCTAGTTTAAATGCTTGCCAATGAAGCATTTAAACCTGTCACCTAGGATCCTGGTTCCCCCCCCGGACAGATACAGACCATTGCACCAGTATAAGCCTGCATCCCTCCAGGTTGCTCCCCAATCCCCAATGAAGCCAAAACCCTGAGCTCCACACCAGTTTTTCAACCATTCATTGAATCCCATGGTGCAGAATACCCTAGCATCATCCTTGCCATAGACAGACAGCACCTCCGAGAAGGTTACCATACATGATACTTGTCTAAGGCCCCTCCCCAACTCCACAAACTTCTCTTGCACTGCTCTGATCCCATTCACAGCCAGGTCATTTGTCCCTAGGTGGACAATGACATCCAGCTCCCTCCCTCATGCAGCTGCTCTCATGATCCTGAGGATTCACTTTCTGTCCCTCCAAGCCGTGCTGCCAGGCAGGCACCTTACCTCCCTATCCCCTTCCTCCCCCACTTCTACCCCCCTAATGATCAAGTCCCCCACCAGGAGTTGTTTCCTTCCCCTGTGGGATCTCATGCCACCCTCCTGTGGGTCTCCTTTGTGGAGGTTCCCAGCATCCTCCTTGGTCTCTACTGCAGGTGCCTCCATAGAGGAACCACTCTTTGCCAGAACAGCATATGAATTGTGGAGAGGTATAGCTGGAGGGATGCACCTCTGTTCCACCATCCTGTCCCTCCCTGAGCCCACCTTGGTCCAACTTCTCCTCTTTCTTGGCAACCTCTGAGGTAACAGTGGTGGCCCTAGTGGTCCCTGGGTGGGGGAAGAGGTTTCACGAATCCTAGCCATGTCAGCCTAGAGATGGGCAACCTCCTCCCTCAGACCAGAGAGGTGCCTGCAAACAGGGCAGCATCGCAGCCTCCAGACTGTCTCCCAGAACACTGCTGTCCCACAGCCATTGCACTGCACCACTCCCATCTTGGCTTATTTTGTGACCCTTCTCCTGTTGCTTTGTATGCTTACTGTCTCCTCCCTCTATGTATTTTTACACTTACTTTCCTACTGCCTATGTGCCCTTACAACTCTCACCCTTTCTGTTCTGGGACAGGAACTTCCTGTAGTCTTCAGTAGTCTCCTTCTTCCGTGCTTGATTCAGACCTTCAGCAGCGGGGAGAAAGAGTTATTTTTTTAGGTTCCTTTAAGGTTGATGAAACTAATGTGATCAGTGATCCTTCCCTTCCTGCTGACAAACAAGAAGTTCCTGTTCTCAGTCAAATCCAGTGGCTATAAAAGTAGAACTGGCTTAGGGTGGGAAGGAGGGAAATTAGTAAAAAATCTGTAGTTCTAGACTGCTGTTGTTTCTTGCTCTGAAACCAAAGTTCTCCTCTGTCAAAAACAGCAGGAAGCTGTAACTGGAAACTCCTGCTTTTGTACTCCTAAGCTCCTAAGCCACACACCCAATTAGATTTGCCCTCTGCTCCTGACTCAGTAAATTAAGCTGATACAGCCCCCTTCCTCACAGAAACACACAGTGACTTTCTTCTTTTTTTTTACTTAAATGAGACCCCCTTCTTCTAATAAAGTATCTGTTTGCTTAATCCAAACAGGTACTGACTCCTGCTAAGATAGAAGTGATTTATCAGTAAAAAATCTGTAGTTCTAGGCTGCTATTTCTTGCTCTGAAACCAAAGTTCTCCTCTGTCAAAAACAGATGAACCAGCAAGCACTAGCTTGGTTCCCCTCCCACCCCACCGCAACTCTTTGCCAGCAACCAGGCTTGATCACCAATACTTCCTTCTTGCTTGGATTGAGCATCAGTCAGTTGGAGGACATTCAGTCTTGTATCTCGGCCAGGCAGGAATTCAGGACAGAGACTGCACCATGTGTCCTTGGTGCAAATGACATATACAGTTGGGTATCATCTGCATAGCAGTGAAAACCCAACTTGTAACGTCTAATGATATCACCCAGGGGTAGCAGGTACACTGCAAATAACACTGGTGAGAGGATCAAAACCCGGGGAACTCCACAGGATAGGGACATTGGGTGGGAGCAATAAGTTCCCATCACCCCTCTTTGCATCCTTCCTGTGAGAAAGGACTCAAACCTGTTGATGACAGTACTGGCGAGTCCGCAGAGCTCCCGCAGGTGATCCAACAACATCCCATGATCCATGGTGTCAAACACTGAGGAAAGATCAAGGATGACAAGAATTGACCATTCGCCTTGAGCCCTCACCCTGAGGAGATCATTCTGCACCTTGACTTGTGCCATCTCCATACTGTGCCTTGACTGGAAGCCAGACTGGAGTGGCTGGTAGATGTCAAAGGCACTGAAATGTGCATTGAGCTGAGTGGTCTCTACTTTCTTGAGAGCCTTCCCTATAAAGGGAAGGTTAGAGATGGGTCCATAATTCACGAGGCAGTCCAACTCCAAAGATGTTTTCTGCAAAAGGGGTTTCACCGGTGCTTCTTTAAGAGCAATGGGGAACACCCAGCCCCTCCCCTTTGAGAGAGAGCACTGGGTTATCTCCACAAACACTGGGGCCAGAGACCCCACACATCCCATTAGGAGGAGTGTTGGGCCCTGGTCCAATTCATAGCATGTAGGCCAAAGCTTCGAGATTATCTCACTAACCTCTTCCACCCCACACTGAGCTAAAATCACTCCAGATATGAGAATTGCTTCTATTTGCTCCAGATCCGACCCAGCATGCCAGATGGAACTCCAGTGGGGAGATATCTGCCCTGATGGAAGACACTTTGTCAGCAGTGTATAGAACAAACTCGTTGCATTAGGTGCTTTGCACAGAGTAACAGTTGTCTCCCTCTCAGCACCAGAAAGCATATTGTTAAACATGTGACTTGTCCTACTCTGGGTTATGTTGATGTGGTTTTCTCTGCTGTCTCTCGGTCTTGCATCTCTAAACTCACTATCTTATTTAATTATTATTTTATTTATTTATTTTAAAAAAGTTTCAGCAGGAAAAACATACTGAGCTGACGAACAGCTCATTTTCAGATGCATCCTGGGGGTAGGGGATGAGGAAAAATCATATACAGCAAGTACAATATAGCATGTAGAATAATCAGAAATTAAGGACAAATTGCAATAACACATGTACAAGTTATGAAGGAGACCTAGTGCCATGGCAAAACTAGCATGTGTGTGTGTGGGGTTGGGGTGGGGATTGAAGAACAGTTGCAGGAGGAAAAAGAGAAGTCATGAAGTGGAGACTTTAAGAAGAAAGCTGAAGAAGCACAGCGAATTGACTGGGCAATGGAGGGCCAAAGTTTAGGAAAGCGATTAGAGAAAGCAGACTGACCAGCAGTACATTTTCTATAAGGAATAGTGAGGGAATGTCCTTTGTAGGTTTGCCCTGGCCTCCCCCACTCGCACCCATTCTTCTGCTATGTGCAACAGTTTGGGGTTGTTTCCTCTGGAGTTGAGGCATGCCCTCTCCTGGGAGTTAAATTCTGGGTCGGGGACCTCCCAGGGTACTTAAATGGGATCTTGACCCCCACTCTAATACCTCCTATTCCCTCAAATCAGAACAGGGAAATAGGTTCAAACCTCTTTCTGCAAACACAATGCCAGCCAAGTCTCCATTTGTTATGGACTTTATCACTTGTGGAATGGTCTGTACCTTAATCTGTCCACTTCACTGAGCTTTTGGTCTGCTATGACCTGGCTCAAGGAGTATCACAGGGCTGCCCCATCCTGCCACAACTGTCGTCTCTCACCTGCCACTTGACTATGCTGTTCACTACTTAGGCTGATCCCTGACTGCTCTGGTTGCCTAAGCTGGGTCATCATGTTGAATTGCTGCTTTTGACAATGGAGGCTACTACTGTAACTTGTAAATTCAATCACTCTGATTCTTGATTGATGTTATTTGTACTTGCATCGCAACTGCAAACAAGCCTTCCAGTGCTCTGCTTGCTAACCGGAAACCTCCTTTCCTAGTCAGCAAAAACTAAATGAATAAATAAATAAATAATTAAAACCAAACCTCATTTGCAGTTACTGTATTTTCTTTACTATTACTGGTAAATGTTGAACTGTTTGTGAAGGAGAAAGCATTCATTTAAACACAGTCGACTTTCTTATAATACCGTGCACACTGAATTCCCATTCTAACTCCAGGAGTCACTCACTCAATGTTTACACTTTATGCTGTCATCTTGGCTGAGACTGATGCCCCGGAACCTACACAAATTTTAGAATTTGGAATGTAGGTTCAAGCTCTGCATCTGTGCTCCACTCTGGCCATGCCTTAGATCTGATTCTTTGCCTGAAGAGAGCAGTTGCCCCATAGTGAATGCCGGCAATGGCTGGATCTACAGTTGATTTTGTATACTTGTAATTTATTTAAAAAGTGTGCTTTTAGTGAGTTTTCAGTTACTCTGCATTAGCTAGGGTTTTTTTTTCATTAATTGTGATCTCCCTGGTTTGTGATCTCTCTGGTTCCTGTTTGATTCCCAGGAACTGGCGACCATCCTAACTGGCTACGTTTTTTTGTTTTTGGCCTATTTAAATCACTTTCACTTAAATTAGTAGTGGTTTAGTATTTCTGTAAGTATACAAGTTACAGAAAACAGTGCTTTCACTTTCCATTTCTGTATGTGCCCTTTTATCATCAGTTCCTGTTACAGCAGTAAATAATGTTAAAGAGGACCCCAAAAAAAGTTAAAGATGCACAGCCGTCAGATAGGCTAGGTAAAGATGGTTCAGACACTGGGATGTCTGAAAGGGGGAATCCTGACTCCAGTGAAGGGGAAAAATATAAATATAAATTAAAGAGCAGACACTGGAAACAGTGTCTGCCAAGAAGAAATTTTGTTTTTTGCATATTCTTTTCATACCTCCTCACCGCACCTAGCTGACCACTTTTTCAGGTGGCCAGCCTTCGCCTGCCACTGCCTGTCCTGTTCTGTCCTGCTGCTCCCCACTACCCTGTTGACCCGGATGCATCCCTTTGCCAGTGTGGCCCCCCTGCCCATCTGGGGCCATCGGGAGGTGAGACCGGAGTGCACATAGGCACTCACTTGCTTATTTACCAGGTGAGGGTATGCAGCATTGGGAGCTTTGTGGCATGGGGAGGCAGAGCTGGTGTCAGCCAGCTGGCATGGGTGCTATTTTCACGCTTTGCTTCCCGTCTACAGCGCCACTCTTGTAGTGGTCTTGATCTCCACCAGGGGCCACTGCAGAGCGAGGAAACCCCTACAGTCCACCCCAGAAGTGGAGAGCAGTCCTCTGGATGCTTGATTCTCTCCTTCTCCTACCAATCCCCAATGTCCCAAGTTCATTCCCGAACCCGGGTCACCAGCATGATGCAGGTATGGCATCCAGTGCCTCAACGGTCAGTGCCACCAGGCCAGAAAAAGAAATTTAAAGAAAAGAATGTCACCGCCACTCCTCCTGAATGGAAAAAGGAGCGGGCAGATGGCACAGATATAATGCCCTCATCAGATGACATATCAAAATGTGGCAATTATTTCTGGGCAATCCAGGTCATGGGAAATTTGAATAAGACACCTGTCACCCCACCCCCCAGGCTCAGGCTCCAGTCTATCTGCCTACAGAGGAGGAGAAATAAAAATATTATGTACAAATGGAGGAAGGTGACCCCGTGGAATTTAAAGGTGCACCTGAGCAAGATTTCGAACCTCCTCCAAGGCATAATAAGGGCTACTCATCCGTTTCCTCATTTGATAGGCAGATGGTCAATACCCTCAACATCCCCTCACTAGAGACTAAGGAGAATGAAGATGATGCTGATTTTATGGACATGTTGGGAGTGGCTGTACCAAGAAGAATGCTCCTTCCAATGCATAAGCCACTTAAAAAGGCCATATCAAACATTATGTTTGCACCCATCTCAGCTGCAGCCATAGATAAAACAGTTGAAAGATAATATCAAGTGGACAATCAGGGGTGGAACACCTGTATGCCCATCCTGATCACTGAGTAGTCTAGGCTGCTGCTTGTGAGACAGCAAAAATTACTCTGTCCGCACAGTTCCTGAAAAGGACTAAAACAACCTTGATACTGTGGCCAGAAAGGTTTATGCTACAGCTTCCTTGCTTTATCAGTCAGGCAGCTTACTTGACACATATAGCACAATATCAGAAAGCACTCTGGAACACAGTTCTGGCACTGGCAGAAAGAGTGAATGGTGAATTAGCACAGGACCTGATTGCCACAGCAAGATCAGCCCTGGACGCCACAAAATATTTCCACTTTGTAGAGGACACTAATGACACTGCTGCAAGTTTTGGCTCATGCAGTGTCCTTAAGGCCCTGTGCTCACTGATGAACTGTTCTAAAAATTGTTTTTAAACTCACCATGCTAACCTGTCCACTCCAACTGCTTATTTTTATAAACCATGTTTAAACACAGTTGCACTGCATTCACACTGTAGTCCTTGTAGTTTTTCAGGCGTCTTGGTATCACAGTCTCCAACATGGCTTCATGCAGCGAAGACCCCAGAATTCCATAATCATGTGTGAGAAACAAGGTTCATCACCTGTCCACATTATATGGTAAGCTGTGTTAGGTTTGAAATCATGTTTAAAATCAGTTTTAAGACTGAGCCCCTTGCAAGGTTAAAACATGGTTTTAAACACAGTTTCAACCCGTGTTCATGGTGTACGGGAACAGTGTTTGGGCTTGTTAAAACCTTTTTTTTTGTCATTTCTGTTTATGCTGCCTTTGCTCTGCCGGGACTTCTTCAGGACCCCCAAGGTCACCCAGCTGTCCCCCATACCTGACAGTGCCAAGGGGCTTGTCCCCCATTGAGCTATGGTTTACCCTCAGGTGAGGAGACAAGCCATCAAGTTT
This sequence comes from Neoceratodus forsteri, assembly GCA_016271365.2. NCBI lineage: Eukaryota > Metazoa > Chordata > Ceratodontiformes > Ceratodontidae > Neoceratodus > Neoceratodus forsteri. The sequence goes on from JADMNL010000028.1 coordinate 150,784,323, forward strand.
CCAAGTGTCATTGGGACCTGAGCTCAGATATCAGGCAGGGGAGCAAGCTGGTGCCAGGGGTTTGTCATCTCCTAGTTGGGGCCAAAACTTTTTGTGATAAGGTTTCTCCATCCCTCTCAGAGTTGCTTGTGCAATGGCTGCAAGTGTGTATGTCACCAGGTGATGTCACACACTGCCAGCATGACTTCACGCACCCCTAGTCATTCCCTGTATCCAGGGGGCAGTGTATCACCAACTGATTTGTCCCTCCCTCCCCGTGGAAGGAGAGCATTCTTTGGGATGCTCAATCCTTCCCGGTCTGTCTCCAACGACTTGGGCTCGCTACCAAACCCTGGTCGACAGTGTCACTAGTGGCAGCACTACCGTTGCACAGAGAGGCCGGCATTGTTAAAAAATTTTAAGGGACGTAAAACATTTTAACAAGCCCAGTATGTACAGGGCCTTGGAAGGTTTTTCTGGCTTTGGACCACTCAGGATACTCAAAGCAAAGCCATGGATTTCTGCTTTGAGGGAAGTACATTATTTGGTGACCAAACAGAGGCCTACATGAAAAAAAAGAGGACGAATACAAAACCACTTTCAAAATTAACAATGACACAGCCTACTTTCTTATAGTTTGGCACACACAGAATTCCCAATCCTGTTTAGAACGCTTTGATGTTTGCTGAAACAGTACGAGCAGTTTGAAGGGGGATAGCAAGTATCAACAATAATCCCATCCTGCCAAGATATGAAGGATACAGGGCCAGTGATTTTCCCCGATAGTGGAATCACAGGCAGAATCATGGAAAACACCCACTACTTATGAAATGCACGTAATTAACGATTTGCTTGACTAACATAGCAAGGGTTAAATCGGGCGAGGAGGGAGTAAAAGGAGAAAAGGGGTCGATGTAAACAGCCTGTTTCTCTGAAAGCCAAAGTCCATGTAGGCAGTACAGAAGAACGATTCAGATTTCAGTGCAGCGGTTGGAGTAATGAACCCTCAGACAGACCAATGCATTGCTTTTAATGCCTGTTTGATGATTCTGGAGTGGAGCACAGCATAGGAAGACTGCATTAATTGACTAAACAGCGAGAATGCTTTTGAAAACATTGTTTAGAGACGTACCAACTGTGTTATGAGGCTAAAGATGAGCAAGTAAACTTGTAATTTCAGGCAAAAGGGGGTAAAGAGAGAGAGAGAGAGAGACAGAGTCTCCAAGAGATTAAATAAAGAGTTGAAGGACAAAGTCAGCTGCTGCAACAGTGGGGGCAAAGACAAGGGGATGTCAAGAGTCAGTGTATTTTCACATTCTAACCAGATTATCCCGTCAAAAGTATCTGAGATTCAGCATGTGGGACAAACCATATCAATAGAGTATTGCTACTTGTACTCTTCTCCCAGGGTTCTCAACAAAATGGCTGTTGTTGAGTTACTCACCTTTGCAGGTGGAGTGTCAGGGTATTTAACATAGTAACATACTAGCATACTAAATGCCAGCAGAATAGGCCTGGTGGTCTGTCGAGTCTGCTCAGTAACCAGTCTTCTAGTGGGTGCTCGCTTTTCCACCCCCCCCCCAGCTATACATGGATAACTGGTTACTCAAAACAAACTCACCCGAAGGAGTTGTGAGGGCATTGTGCCTCGCAGTTGATACCTTTGAGAAATGGGGGGGGGCTGCCTACATCTAGAGGTGACTTACTTTAACTAAAGCATCATGCTCATTGAGGCAGAACTAGATTTAGTTTAAACCAAGATACTTCTACCTCCAGATCAAATGTTGGACCAGATTGCATTCACCAGGTCCTCTAGGTTTGAGCAGATGCACACAGCCAGAGGGTTCTCTTGACTACTGGGTTTGATGGCTTTGACCACATTTATGATTTCTTCAGCTCAGATTCACTCGAGGCCAGTTATTGGAGATGTCACAGAATGGTGGTCTCAGAAGTATTCCTTGGAGAATGAAGTAGCAGTAGCCATACAGTTGGTGGATGCATTAACTTGGTGGCAGGTGGAACATGTTCTCAGAGCAGGAGTAACTTTTTGACCACCTTGTCCAGGCCTCCAGCTGACCACACATTACTCACTGACAAGATGGGAAGCCCATCCTGTGGCAGTAGTGCATGGGAATTGGTCCAGATAGGAATGCTCCCTGCACATTAGTGTTCTTTAGCTAAGAACAATCCATTCATCTGTCCAAGTATTTGATCCTCTAATGGCAGATCAGACGAAGACAGACAACACCACTGTAATGTTTTACCTGTACAGTCGGGGGAGGGGGCATTCAAATTTTGGCATAAAGCCCTGTGGCTGTGGAACCTAGACTTTTCCACTTGTATCTACCTCCTTTCAGTACAGCTTCTGGGTGAGATGTACTGTCTTGCATACTGTCTCAACTGTCTGGAGACCATCATTCATGAGTGGGCTTTGAACCATGAGGTTCTGGACAGCATCTTCGTCAAGTGGGGAAGTTCCCCTAGTGGGAAAAGAAAAAGCTTCCCCATTTCTGTGCAAGGCCACCATGAAGAGTAACTATATAATAATTGGTTTGTGTCGCTATGGTTGTGAGAAAAAAGATAGCTGTCCTTGGTCAAATAGAAATGAGTTAATGTCTCAGATGGTATAATAACATTCCCTCCTCAAGGGTCACGTGAAGCAAGTAGAGAGACACTTGAGATTTTATAAATTGGATTTGCTGTTATGTATTGAAGAAACTATTTAATGAACAATATTTTTAAACTTAAGAAGGAGAGTTTCTTGAAATCTACCCCGTTTACCCATGCAGGTACTTGTATGTTTCCATCATGTCATCCCTTTCCTTCCTCTTCTCAAGGGTGTACATGTCCAGATCGTGCAGCCTCTCCTCGTATGATTTGCCCCTAGTCCCTGGATCATCTTGGTTGCCTAACACTGTACTGCTTCCACTCGATCACAGTATTTCCTTAGGTGTGGACTCCAGTACCAGGACCTGGGACTATTCGATGAGGTCCTAGCTTGAGTGGCAGACTTCAGGAAAGCAGATACAAGACATACGATTTTCAAAAGATTTGTGCTATAGGCACAGAATGAGAGAAATTATTTCTCAAAAAAGGACCCCAGGAGAGTCTATGTGTTCAAATGGAAAATATTTTCCATTTGGTGCATCAGGCTTGCCTTAGCCCTTGTCTCTTGCCCAGTTCCTCGGGGTTTAGAGTACCTGCTGTGTGCAGTGTCCTCCTGACTAAAAACAGCCTCTTTGAAGGTACACCCGGCAGCAAAATCTGCATACAGGTCAAGAAAAGGGGCTTCTGCTCCCTATCTTCAAAGAGGAGTAGTAGTAGTAGTAAAATTTTTATTTATACAGAAAATTATGCCATTAGGGGTTCAAAGAATCCTTATTTACAAGGCATACCAGTTTGGTACAAAATAAATAAATACAAAAGACAAATACACAACTTACAAATACAAAATTCATACATTTACATACATACTATCATTTAATTTGTTTTAAACAACCAAACATCATATATAATACCATTCAAACTTCACCTATTACACAAACATTTAAAATGCAACTCATGTTTCACTGCAGTCTTATATTCTAAAATAGACAGGTTTGGGTCCCTAAGGGGGGGGGGGGGAGCCTATTCCAACTTGTTGAAGCTTTATACTGAAAAGTCATTGTACTATATCTATTTTTAATTTTTGGAATAAGAAAATCTCTTGCTTCTGATTTTCGTAAGTTTAATCCATGTTCTGTTTTTTTTAAGATTACTTATTAGATGATTTTGTAAGTTGTTTTTATGTAATCCTTTTATCTGTGTTAACCAAAAAGCCTCTACACTCTGTTCTAATGAGTTCCATCCCAGTTCTGTATACATCTCACAGCGATGGGTACCAATATCGCATTTTAACACAAATCTAGCTAATTTATTATATAAAACATCTAGGCTATGTACCTGTTTTTTTGAGGTGTGCCTATAAATATGGCTACCATAATCAATCACAGGAAGGATTAATTGATTTACTATGTTCAGGCGCATTTCCTTTGTTAAACACTTTGATATGCGCCTCATTACCCCTAAATTTGAATTAGTTTTTTTTTATAAGTTCAGCCACATGTTGTTCAAAATTCAATTCTTGATCAATTATGACCCCCAGATATTTATAGGACTGGGTTTTCTCTAATATTTTCCCATCCTGTGTCTTGATTCCTGAAGGGTTAACTTATAGGAGCTATTCTCTTCATAGAACTTTAACTTAGTTTTGCCTAAGGTGTTGAGTTTGCCATTGAGCATTTGGACTCTTGAGATTTATTTTTTCTGACTTTGAAGATGACTTTTTACGTTCACTTGCGCGCATGTGCAAGGAACGTTTTGGGAGAGTAGCACACTTTGGAGGTGTGCCTCTCCCATCCAATGTACTGCTCCCTTGAGCAGGCGTGGTGGTGCAGGAGCTCTGTATGACAGCGGTGTTCCTCTGCTTCAAAGCAAAGCACCGCTGCCATACTGAGCACCGTGTCACACAGTCCCCTCCTCGTGTCACGCGCTCCCCCCCTGCGTGCGTCACACCACCCCCCCAAAGCTTTGGTGCCATGCTGGGAGCCCACCCCAGCGTGGCAAACGTTGTTTGCCAACGGGGGGTGCCCAATCCCCTGTTGGCTCCATGGCCCCCCAAGCCATCCTGCTGCCACGCAGAGCCCACCCAGCGTGGCAAACGCTCAAGGCTAGCGACGGGGTGCCCAGTCCCCCGCTGGGCTCCTCGGCCCCCGCTGTAGTTTACAGATGGGGTGCCCAATCCCCTGTTGGCCCTCGTCCCCCAGCATCTTCTCACATGCTGGGAGCCCATCCCAGCATGGCAAACATCTCATGTCATCTTTTTTTTTTTAAACCTGTAAAATAAAACGGTCCCACTGCTGCGCTCCCAGACCCCCTCCCACAACCCGCACCACCCACTGCACACCAGCCTCCCACACCCCCACCCCATACTTACCTCGGACTCCAGCGCGACAATCTTGTTGGACCAGGAACACGTCTGCACTCTCTTCAGGCGCATCATGAACTGAGGAAATGCCGGTAAGCTGTATAATGGGCTAGGTAGGGGGGTTTCAACTTTATTGCATATCTCAGGCATTTTTTTGGAATTTTTGCACCAAATTTTCAACATGGAGTTTTTGGGACACCTTCTCATGAATGATGTCACAGTCATGGCGTTATTCAGGCCCAAAGGGTGATTTCGCAGTCACAGCGCAGTCACTGTATGAAATCACCCTTCAGACCTGAATAGCACCATGACAGTGACATCATTAATGAGAAGGGATCCCAAAAACCCCATGTTGAAAATTTGGTGCAAAAATTCCAAAAAATGACTGTTTTACAAGCGTGCATTGCGCAGTTCCTACGCACGCTTGTAGGTTTGCGAATTTTCAATATTTCTACTCCAGATTTTCAACACTGCCATTTTATCACACCTTCTTATGAGTAGTACAGCTGTCATTTTTGACATCTCACCCAAAATGTGTTTCCGCCCATGTAGCGCACAATGGCGCAGTCGGCGTGCAAAATCAATGTATGGGACACATTAAGAAAATCACAGTGTCACTGTTCCTGAGCAGAGATCTTAAAATGGCTATGTTGAAAATTTGGTGAAAAAATTCCTACAAATAACTGTTTTACGAGTGTGCATTGTGCAGTTCCTACACACGCTCGTAAGTTTGCGAATTTCCAATATTTTCACTCCAGATTTTCAACATTGCCATTTTACCACACCTCCTTATGAGCAGTACAGCTGTCATTGTTCACATCCTGCCCAAAACATGTTTCCACCCATGTAGCACACAATGGTGCAGTCAGTGTGCGAAATCAATGTATGGGACATTAAGAAAATCACAGTGACACTGTTCATGAGCAGAGGTCTCAAATGGCTGTGTTGAAAATTTGGTGAAAAATTCCTAAAAATGACTGTTTTATTTAGTGTGCGTTGTGCAGTTCTTACGCACGCTCGTAAGTTTGCGAATTTTCAATATTTTCACTCCACATTTTCAACATTGCTATTTTACCACACCTCCTCATGAGCACTGCAGCTGTCATTTTTCACATCTTGCCCAAAATGTGTTTCTGCCCATGTAGTGCACAATGGCACAGTCGCTGTGTGAACTCAGTGTATGGGACACATTAAGAAAATCACAGTGTCACTGCTCATGAGCAGAGATCTTAAAATGGCTATGTTGAAAATTTGATGAACAAATTCCTAAAAATAACTGTTTTACGAGCGTATGCTAGCAGTTCCACGCACGCCAGAAGTTTCATGAATTTTCAATATTTTCACTCCAGATTTTCAACATTGCCATTTTACCACACCTCCTTGTGAGCAGTACAGCTGTCATTTTTCACATCCTGCCCAAAACGTGTTTCCGCCTATGTAGCGCACAATGGGGGTAGCAAAAAGGTCATGCTGACAATTTATTGTGCAAATACCAGCAATCGCACAGGGCATTAGGGTAAAGCACCATACATGCCAAACACCACTGCAAATACCTGCAAGAGAACGTTCGGCATTGGTCTTTCGCAAGGGCAGTGGGAACTCATAAAACATCCAAGGTTTTTACCTAAGGTTTCCTCTGAGTCTCATGTCAACCAGTGCAATTGTATTGTTTTCAAATTGAGGTCACTGTTCCAGTAACAACAGCCTGGATACTTGAATGCTGGCGTCAATATAAAAAAAAAAAAAAAGTACTATAAAATAATTTGTAATGCTCCAAACTGCTGGGGGCTTTTTCAGTTTGAGCATAATTGATACTCTTTACACAAAACAGGCAGGCATGAGAACAAAACTACTGTAAAGGGGGGAGGATGTTTTAGAGCTCTCCCATGTTCCATATCGATGGTCCGGTTAAACGGTTCATACAGGACCATCAAATCACTTTGCTGGGTCCTGCAACTGGTTATTTATGGAATTTCAAGTTGTTTCTGCCTACTTTTTGAAGAGGGCCCTGCTACCTTGTCAGGTAAAGATTGAAGGTTTATAGCTCTGTTCTGTTTATAGCTCAAGGCTTTTGTTAGTCAAGCAGTGGCCTTCATTAATCTCAAACTCGCCATCATAATGTACAAAATTGTAAGGAAAATTCAGTCCCATTCATTTCAATGGGGCACACCTTGTTCTCTCCTTTGCTGCACATCATAACATGCCTGAGCACAGTGGGCATGGAAAGCAACAGAGAAGTGGAAGGGATCGGCACTGGTCACCTTGTCTGGGCCAAACTATGATCTCTTACCACTAAATAATGACTCACAATAAAACTTTAAAATTTACACAAAACGACTATCGTTGACCTAAGGTACCATATTCCAAAAGCGGTACCTTAGGTCCGTAAAGCTCTCTTTTTGCCTTTAATAGTAAGCTTTGAAACCACTAGCAAGGTACACATCCCACTGAGTGCTAGTGTTTAAGAAAGAAAGGGACTTTACCTTGCTGTGTAATTAAGTAAAACATGTTTGCATACTACCCAGAGTGCTTTGCAGTGGGTATTTCCACTGCTACCCACAATGATTTTACACTGGGGGCATCCTTTGTTGAAAACTGCTTCCTGTGTGCTGTGAATGCACTAGGTCTTTCTGTGTATTTGAGCTGACTTGCTGTCTACCTGAAACAGCAACTATACTGCACTCAGGGCCCTCAAGGAGTAAAATACATGTAATTGCAGTAATTGCTTTCAGCTGTGGTAGATGACTGTTCAAGGCAGCCTTGAATCTTTCTGAGACCATGTGAGCCCCCTACTCCATAGTATTCGCATGTATTTACCATAGCGCTTTGCACTGAAGATTTCTTACATTAAAAAAATATTTTATATATGCTATCTGTATACCTCTCAACCTCTTGCCTCATAAATCAGGAACAAAGACCCCAGATGAGGGATCCATCTTAAAAATTGGTAATATTCACTCAGAAAGTTGATATAATGGGGGATTCGAGTTAAGATACATTTTCTGAAGAACAAATCTGCAACTTTAGCATTTGACATTATTTTGTGCTTACATTCCCCACTGTTCAGTCACAAAAACACACATTTTGAGAGGGAAAGAGTACAATTTTGAGTCAATATCAGGGACATCCCTGAAAATCAGGGACAGTTGAGAGGTATGGCTTGCTATATGTTATTGAATTTTATTTGAAGATTCATACACTAGAAATGTTAAATTTAGGAGCAACACCTATTTTTTTCAAGCATGTCCTGCGGTACTGAAATAGAAGGAGAGTAGTTACATTTCAATTACAGCAGAACAATAGTTACATTTCAGTTACAACACAGCAAAGAAACAAACAATAGTTAGTTATACTGTGTGGTCAAAGTAGAGAATCTTAGGGTATAATATTATCAAGGTGATCAGTAAGGGCCATCACACCAGCACTTCAAGAGATCACCTTTTCAGTTAAAATGCACAAAAGATCTGGCAGTAATTTAGACCCCTACTTGGAGTAAAAGATTAGCATAGCTTTCTTTGGCTCCCAAAATCATTTGTGCAGCCATTCTTGTTTGTTCAGTAAGGGAGAGTAGGGTTTGGGAGAGTAATGAGCAGAATGTCCCATCAGATGGTTAATAGTCTTGTGAAACTACTGTACATCGGTTGTTATGTTTGCTTGCATGCATGTGCAAGAAACATAGTGCCATCATCCGAGTTCCTGAAGGTGTGGCACCCTGTCTTCCAATTCAGTCAGTGTGTTTGCAGGCACGGCCACAGTTCACCAATGAATGCTGCAGCTGTCTATGACAGCAATTGAAAATACAGTGGCATACAGTTGAAAGGGACAGCCCGCTTCAGTGAGCAGCGATAAGATAGTGTTGATTAGTATATTGCCAGCAAAGTGTTGATTAGCATATTGCCGGCAGTCCTGCTTGTATACGTATCTGCTTTCTCTTCCTGGAACATAAATTCAGTTTGAAGTGAACTACGGCTGATGAGGGTGCTGAATCCACCCCCAACACACTTCCAGATGCCACACTGGGAGCCCACCCAGTGTGGCAAACGTCCGTCTGCTGCCCCCCAAATGCACTTCCAGGTGCCACGCTGGGAGCCCACCCCAGCATGGCAAACCTCTGTATGGCCAACAGGAGTGCCCAATCCCCTGTCAGCTCCACTGCCCCCCAAAAAAAACAAAAGTTCCAGCTGCCACGTTGGGAGCCCACCCCAGCATGGCAAAAGTCCCACGTCATCAATAGTAAGCTGCTGGGGTGTGCTGTCCTTCAGATGAGACATTAAACCAATGTCCCTTCTGCCCACCCTGATGTTGTCCTGGTGGGTGTCCAGGTGGAAGTAAAAGAACCCAGGGCACTCTTCACAAAAAGCAGGTAACATTCCCGGTGTCCTGGCCAACATTCTCCTTCCCATAAACCGGTTCATGCAATTACCCAGGCTGTGTGTGGGTGATGATGTGTGATATGGCCGCCACCACACATTCAGTCATTTCACTACCAGTCTAGCATTGCTTAAAAAGTGCTTTGGGATACCGTTATGAAAAGCGCTATATAAATGCTAAATTCTTCTTCTTCTTCTTCATGAATTTGTAATATTTTCAGTCCAGATTTTCACCAGTGGCATTTTTCTACACTTCCTTATGAACAGTGCCGCTGTCATTTTTCACACAATGGCTGAAATGCGTTTTCACACTTCCAGCACAGAAATGCGTAGTCACTGTGGGAAATCACTGTTCGGGATAGATTCAGAAAATCACAGCAACACTGTTCATGAGTGGAGGCCCCAAAATGCCTGTGTTGACAATCTGTTGTAAAAAATCCCCAACTAATTATGTTATGGGTGTGCGTTGCACAGTTTCTAGCACACTCATGACTTTACCAGTTTTTTAAATAATTTTTACTGCAGATTTTCAACATTACCACTTTTTACATCTCCCCATGAACAGTACAGCTGTCATTTTTCACATCCTGTTCGAAGTGTGTTTTCACACCTGTGGTGCCAAATGGCGTAGACGCTGTGCAAAATCAGCTTTCGGCTAACAAACTGATATTGCCACTGTTCATGAGGTGGGGAGTCACAAAAAAGCCATGTTGAAAATTTGGAGTCAAAATACCAACGAACGCCTCAGGTGTTAGGGTTTCTGATCATAATGCTCCACCCTGTAGAGACTGACAGGCATCAGGGGGTTGTGACTTGGGATTGTCGCCCATAATGCTCATACCATTTCACCCTCACCCACACCCTGCAGCCAGTGACAGGCATCGAGGTGTGCCTTGGACTCTTTAGCCCCAAAGTTCACCCCATTCTCCTATACAGCACCCATCTCACCATATTTCCTGATGGAATGGGGTGAACATAAGGGCCAAAGACCCCAAGGTACACCGTGACACTTGTCGGTGTCTGCAGGGTAGAGTGTGGTGAAATGGCATGGCCATTATGCCTGACGACCCAAAGACATACCCCAATGCCTGTCAGTATCTGCAAAGGTGGTGGTGGGGTTGGCCTCAGTTCAATACTTCACTGCCATTCCTATTATGCAGCTCTGTAACTCCTACACTACCAATGCCAATGCCAACAAGCAAACATTCGGCATTGACAAATGATTGTTCATATGGTGGCAATAGGGCCAGTTAGGGAATGGTCTGAGGTAAGGTAGTGATATAGGAAAGTGAAGTCAGACTACAGATAAGAATGGGGTGTGACAGCTTCCAGGACTACTGTGAGTTATTTTCCTCATGTGAGGGCACTCAGAGGGACTGGAAAGTTATTGATGCAGTTTCTTTTTGGAGGTAAGTGTACTACCAATTTTTTTTTTTTTTTTTTGAGGTTGTCCGTTCCAGGTGGTAGGTGCAGTTGTATTGAAAGCTTATATGCCTAATTATTTGTTTAGTCTTTGGAGTGCAGAAGAGGTTCCAGACATTGGATGTCAGGCAATAGGTCTGTCAAGGTCTTTTTAAGACAGTGCACAGTGGCTAGCCCCTTGGCGATGAGTGGTGGTGGTGCATCCACTCAGCACACTGATGACCTAAGTTCACTTAAGCTCTTTCATTTAATACTAATGCAAATGATTTAAGAGCAGCTGGGTAACTGGGCCCTTGCATTTGACATCCTCTCTATTTGACTATAGACAACATATTGGCATAGTGCTGCTTTTTTGCAATACTTCGAGAAGAGAGAAGAAAGAATGTAGCCAATACACAGTATTGTGATGATGGAAGGAATTTGGAGTTTATTTTGTTCACTATAGTGATCTCTCCCATCAATGCCACCTAGCCCACTGGAATATCGCAGGCAGTTTGACACACCTTGGCGCTGCTGCCTTACTGTGGATGTGGGCTCAAACACACCGAAAATAAATGGCTATAATAATCAGTAACAGAAAAAACCTTACAAACAACTGCATCAAAATACTCTGTGGTAGACTAGAGAAACAGGGCTCCACTCACAGGATGTCTCTCATGTGGGTCACATTAGTGAGTAACTAAGAATAAAAGCATACATGTTTTTTAAAGTGGAGTCACAGGCCATTTGAAATGTGCCTGTTTAGAGAGCCAACAAGGTTTCTAATACTGCAGAGATACAGATTTAGTCTTTGCCATATTGGTCCTTGTAAGAACAGATCCAGAAGCAAATGATTTAGTAACTTTTATTGGACCAACATAGATGTAACACAAGCATTTGTCAATGCCGATTGTTGTTGCGCTGGCATTGGCATTGGTAGTGCAGGAGGTAGAGATGCATAATAGGAATGGCAGTGAAGTATTGAACTGATGCCAGCCTCACCCCCACCTTGCAGAGACACATTTTCAACATAGGCATTTTGGGACCCCCTCTCATGAACAGTGGCACTGTGATTTTGTTAATCTGTCCCAAAAGTTAATTTCCCACAGCGACCACGCCACTGTGTGCCACAGGTGCGATAACACATTTTGGGCAGGATGTGAAAACTGACATCTGCACTGTTCATAAGGAGGTGTGAAAAAATGCCAGTGTGGAAAATCTGGCATGAAAATATTGCAAATTTGTGAAGCTACAAAGGTGCATGGAAACTGCACAATGCACGCTTGTAACACAGTCATGTCATGGACTTTCATCACCAAATTTTCAGCATAGGCATTTTAGGACATCTGCTCATGAACAGCGATCACTGTCATTTTCTGAATCTGTCCCAATCAATGATTTCCCACAGCAACTGCGCTATTCTGCACTGGAAATGTGAAAACACATTTCAGCGAGGATGTGTAAAATGACAGCTACTGTATACTATTCATAAGGAGGTGTGGGAAATGCCAATGTTGAAAATCTGGAGTGAAAATATTACAAATTCGCGAAGTTACGAGCATGTGTGGAAACTGCACAACGCACGCTCGTGAAACAGTCGTTTTTTGGATTTTTGTCACCGAATTTGCAACATAGGCTTTTTGAGAGCCCACCTCATGAACAGTGGCACTGTCGTTTTGTTAATTGGTCCCAAAAGGTGATTCTGCACAGTGACCGCGAAATCACCTTTTAGGACTGAATAGAGACATAACAGTGACTGAATTCATGAGGAGAGTTCCCAATAACACCATGTTGAAAATTTGATGCCAAAATTCCCAAAAACATTTGAGATATGCACCAAAGTTGAAAAAACCCTATTTATGCCATTATACAGCTTACCGGCATTTCTTCAGTTTGCGGTCGGCTTTGAAGAGTGCAGACATGTTCCCAGTCCACCAAAGATCATTGTGCCATGCTCCGGAGGTAAGTATGGGGTGAGGGGATGTGTGGGGAGGCAGGGTGCGCAAAGGGTGGGCGCAGGTTGGGGGAGGGCCACTAGACTCGATGAGGGACTGTTTTTTGGTTTGCAAGTTTAAAAAAAAAAAGGAAAACATTGCTGGATTTTTTTTTTTATTTTACTGGGGAATTTGGCATGCTGTTGTGGGCTTCTAGTGTGCTACCTGAATTCTTTTTTGGGGGAGCTGTAGCCGACAGGGGATTGGGCACCCCCGTTGTCACATACTGAGTGGGGGGGAAGGGGCAAGAGCTGAGGGGGATTGGGTACCCCCTCGGCATACAACAAATGTGGGGGGACATTATGCCGATGGGGTGTGGGCTCCCCATTGGCAGATTGAATGGTGACCTGAAGCCAACAGGGATTGGGCCCCCATTGGCAAAGAAAGACTGTGTGGGGGCTGCATGATGCCGAGGGGGACTGGGAACCCCCTCAGCACACAACTGAAACGGGAAGGGGTCATTATGCCAACAGGGGGTGGGCTACCCCATCGGCACATGAACTGTGGGGTGCCATGTTTAGTGGAATGTTTCACCAGGAAGGGCACATCGGGAGGCGTGTTATTGTGCCGCTACGTGACGAGCTTGCCTCTCATTGCAGTGGCACTTTTGTTAGATCTGGTGGCCACTTTATGTATCACCTGCATGCTGGCTTATTGGAGAATGAGGGACGCACCTACTGATGTGTGTCCTGCATTCGCCTACATGACCGCACCTCCAAATCTGCTACTATTGCAATATGTTGGCTGGCGCGCATGCGAGAGCCAACATAAAAAGTAATGGTATACTGCTTTCAAAAATGAATATTGGGGCTGACTCAGTGGCACTGGAGGGCTGAAGCATCCATGCTTTACCTCCTGCTACACTGGTGACCCGTCTTTGCAGTACGAGCAGGTCACCGGGGGTCTGATGGGGAGGAGGAGGATTGAGCATCCCCAGGACAGCTCTCCTCCTCTGGGGAGGAGGGAACAGCAGTTGAGCAGTTGGTATTAGCCTGGCTCCTAGAGGAGGCTAGGGGCTGGCATACAGATGCTGCAAGACAAAGGGGCAGAGGTGGGGCAGATGCTTGGCATGTTCATGCGCAGCACCGCCATTGGAGCTCCAGCATGCCTCCTTCTGCGAGGAGAAACAAATGAGAGAAAACTGCCAGTGGTTGGATGATGGTAGGCACCGACGGGCTCAGACCCCAGCTAGTCGGACTAAGCAAAAAGCAGATCCTGTGTCCAGTGGGAGTGAAGGTTCCTTCCCGCTGACTCTGCCAGGTGGGGCAAGCCCTGGGGGCTGAAGCTGAGTGCCAATGGATGTCGGGGGTTAGGGCTGCGGTGTACACCTGAACATAGGGCGCTGGCGCAGAGAAAGTAAGTAACAAAAATACCAACTAATATTGGTTTTAGGCAGTACTCTAGCTCTTTAAACAAGTTTTCTTCTGACAACATGCCTATGATGCTTCATATTCACTGCTTGTGTTTTTTCAACTAAACTAGTTTGGAAGCCCTCATGCAAAAATCTAGAGTTTCAGACTCTCGGTTCACAAAATTGTTCAATCACATGCAAAAATTTAGCAATAATGCACAACAGGGTGTGTGTTGTTGTGGGATTTAGCCAGGTCTTGTGTGTTGTGTCATGAGGCGCAGCCGAGTAACTTTAACCACACAAGAAGTTGGCTAATCCCATTACTAAACACACCCTGAAGTGCATTATTGCAGTTATAAAATTATTCTATATAAAAATTTTAAAAAAAATTAGTTAGGCAGAAAGAAAGTAAACATTTGATCAGTGGGATCTTTACCAGTTATTTGTTGCAGGATGAACTCATGGTCATGTGACAAGTTTTGACCAATGAGGCTGCAGGATTTTCAAGACCCATTTTATAATGTTCATGTCTCAGAATCTCTTTGATCATTAATTAAACTTGGAAGAGTACAGTTTCTGTAGCATTTTGCACCATTTTGGTAATGAATTTCTCTCTTTTAAATGCAGGGATCTTCACAGCTCATGCCCGAGGGGTTTACCACTTCAGTTACACTTTGTTTCTATACCAAATTTCCAACGTCTATGCCTCCCTGATGAAAAATGGTGACAGAGTACTCTCTACCTGGGATGCAGATGCTGATGATATCAGTGACAGCACCTCCAACACAGCCATCTTGCAGCTGGAAGTGGGAGACAATGTCTTTGTACGTCTTCATGACAGTAAACAAATTTATGATGATGCGGCAAAGTATACATCTTTCAGTGGGTTCCTTCTGTACCTGCTGTGAACTGGAGCTACATATTAGGGGTGTGTGAGCACCTTTTCCTGAATATTCAGTATTCGGTGCCAGAATATTCAGGTGTTCAGTTATTGAACATTCATAATTTGTCTGACTTGCAGTTAATGGTGTGTAATAGTGTGACTGATAACCCCCCCAGGTAACCAGGACTTCTTCCCTGGACTACTTTCTCCACACAGCCAAAATAAAACACTTTTTCCACCATCCACCCCTTCCCCAGTCTGCAAGACAAATTAAATGAAAAACTAAACAGTTTTCTGGCTGACAGTATGCTTGGACATCGAAGCACTGTCTCCCTAACCAGAACCTCTCCATGTTCTCAGAAACATCATATATGGACGTCAGAAGCTCAGAACATATCCCAGATCCTTGCTGGGAGGGCAATCCATCTATACTAGTTAATCACCCCCTTCCAAGAAAACACCCAGACATGAGACATAATAACCAGCAAGCCAGCTACATTCTGGGAGAGGAGGAAATAAAGGTGACCAGGCAGGAGAGGGATCTGGGAGTTATAATTTCAGATAACCTCAAGGTAGGAAATCAATGCAGCAAAGCAGTGGGCAGGGTAAGTGGAATGCTGGCATGCATTGGGAGGAGTATAACAAGCAGGAAGAAGGAGGTACTAATGCCCCTATATAAGTCCATGGTGAGGCCTCACCTGGAGTATGGGGTACAGTTCTGGAGGCCCCACCTGAGGAAGTATATTGATGGGATGGAAAGGGTCCAGAGAAAGGGCAACAAAGATGGTGCAGGGCATGCATCGGATGGCCTATGAAGAGAGGCTGAAGGAGCTGGGCCTGTACTCACTGGAAAGTGGGGGGGGGGACATGATAGAAACTTTCAAGTATGTGAAAGGGATAAATAAGGTGGGAGAAGGGAGCCTATTCAAAAGGAAAAGAAGTGACAGAACAAGAGATCATGGTCTGAGGTTGGAAAGGGGAAGATTTGGGGCAGCGCATGGGCACGTTATTTTATCGAAAGGATGGTGGACCCCTGGAACAGTCTACCAGAGGAGGTGTTGGGAGTGGAAACCATAGAGGGATTCAAGAGGGCATGAGACAGATATAAAGGATTTGCCGGAGGCAGCGAGAGGTGTATCTGGATGGGAGGGTAGTGGGGGGGGTTAGTATCGGAGCAGACTCGATAGGCATTAGTGTCCTTTTCTGCTGACAGTCTTCTATGATTCCATGATTCTCTTTCCCAGCTGCAGTACCAGTGAAACATGAGAAATGCAGACACAGACTAAGTGGTATGGTAAACTTAAGTGAAATCATGTGGGCAATGGGGGGGAAGGGCAGAGGGGAAGTGTCCTTGACGATTCCAAGCAGACTGTGACCAAGCATCCTGCTGAGTGTAATCAAGGATACTTTTTGTTCTGCCCCCTCCCTTCCCATTGCACACCCAGTCTCACTAAAGTTAACCTTACCGCTCAAACTGCATCTGCATCTCTTATGTTTCAATGACACTGTAGTGAGGGAATTGGGATTGGGCACTTTTTTGGAAAGGGGGTGCAAAAGACTAGCCAACATGGAGTGCCCTCAGCAACAGTCAGGGTGGGGGGTAAGTTCTGGGCTGCCAGCTTCTATATATTAGGTTTTTGAGCACATGGGGAGGTTTGGGTTAGGGAAGGGCTGCTCCAATGTCCAAGTATGCTGTCGGCTAGAGAACAATGGGTGGCGGATGGGAACACTGTTTAACTTCAGTTGTATGGAGGAAGTGGCCCATGGACAAACCCATGTTATCTATGGATGGCTAAAGGCTGCTTCAGTCTCCCCTCCAGTCTCTTCTGAATATTGGTTTCTGAATATGAACAGTAAGCTATTTGGTATTCTGGGTCCTGAATATTTGGATAGCCTACTATTAGTGGTATCTGGGAAATACTATACAGACCTTGCATAGCCCTACAATATACCATGCTGTCTAACTCTGGGAGAAGCAACCTTTAAGGGGTGAATTTGGTAGCAAAGTCTAGATTTGAGCAGTGTTAATAATTTGTCCATGATATCCCAACTGAGGCTCACCATCTTTTCTGCAGTGAGATCCTGTGTTTTCACCAGTTTTATAGTTGTGAAGATGGCAGCACAGGGAATGTTAAAGGGGAACATTTATGAACAGTGCCAATCATAGTTTCCAAGCCCATAGAAAGCATTTTTTATTGAGGTGTTGGGCTTACAAGTAGCTGTCAGAGGTCCATAGAGAGTCTGCCTTACGTTGATATTACATTATCACTATTTTTAGAATTCTGTGATGTCACTTATAGTGAAGCAGTGCCTAACTATACTGTAGTCAAAGAGCCAGTAGCGATAAAAATAACTTGCAAAACATGTTACACATTTCTAAAAGTAGCCAGTCATTACATTTTATTTCTTAATTTTTATGTTGGCGTGCTTGCGCAGCCAACATCGTGGGGCAGTGCAGCTTTGGAGGCAGGGTCGCTGTTGGGCGAATGCAGGGCAGACACTGGTAGGTGCGTCCCTCATTCCCCAATCAGCCTGCATGCTGGCACCACACCATGCATACATAATGTGGTGAGCACATCTAAGAAAAGGTCCGCTGCAATCCGAGCACAGCTCACCATACGCAGCGGACCCTTCCTATGTGCTCACCAACACTATGAGCATGGTCAGCGAGCAGATGGCCGCCCAACTACTGCCGACTTCGGCGGTGCTCAATCCCCCTGTCGGTTAACCCCCCCTTTCTTTGTGTGCCGACGGTGAAGCCCACTCCCCATCGGCATAAACCCCCCCCAGTTGTTGAACGCCGAGGGGTGCCAATCCCCTCAGCTCACCCCCACTTTCTTTGTGTGCCAATGGGGTGCCCAATCCCATCGGCATTGTTTCCTCATCCCCCCCATGTTGTGTGCCGACGAGGGTGCCCAATCTCCTGTCAGCTATAGACTCCCCCAGACAGTTAGGTGGCACACTGGGAGCCCACCCCAGCGTGCCAAATCCCCTGCAAAACAAAAACTGTCCTGCAATGGTTTTTTTTCCCTGTAAAATGAAAACGGTCCTCGAGTCTCGATGCCCCACCCCCACCTGCATTCCACCTCTGTGCACCCTGCCTCCTCACCCCCCACCCCATACTTACTTATGGAGTCCGGCACAATGATCTTCGTGGACCGGGAACATGTCTGCACTCTTAAAAGCTGACCGCAAACTGAAGAAATGCCGGTAAACTGTATAATGGAATGAATAGGGATTTTTCAACTTTAATGCAGATCTCAGGCATTTTTGCGAATTCTGGCCCCAAATTTTCAAAATGCGGCTTTTGTACCTTCTCATGAATTCTTGCACGGTCATGGAGTTATTCGGTCTAGAAAGGTGATTTCGCAATCACTGCATGGAATCACCTTTCGGGACTGAGTAACGAAACGACAGTGCCACTATTCATGAGAGGAGCTCTCAAAAAGTCTATGTTGCAAGTTTGGTGGGAAAAATCCAAAAAAATGACTGTTTTACGAGTGTGCATAGCAACTGCGCAATGCACGCTCGTAAGTTAGCGCATTCACACGATTTTCATGCCAGATTCTCAACATTGGAATTTTACCACACCTTCTTGTGAAACGTACAGCTGTCATTTTTCACATCCTGGCCAAAATGTGTTTTCGCACTTCTGGCGCAGAATAGCGCTGTTGCTGTGTGAAATCAGTGTTTGGGACACATTATGAAAATGACAGTGACACTGTTCATGGGCAGAGGTCCAAAAATGGCTGTGTTGAAAATTTGGTGACAATACTCCATAAAATGTCCGTTTTACGACTACGCAATGCACGCTCATAAGCTAGCACATTTGCAATATTTTCATGCTACATTCTTAATATTGGTATTATACCCACCTTCTTGTGAACTGTATGGCTGCCATTTTTCACATCCTTGTCGAAATATGTTTTCGCACTTCTGGCACAGAATAGCGCAGTCGCTGCGCAAAATCACTGTTCAGGACACATTATGAAAATGACAGTGACACTGTTCATGAGCAGAGGTCCTAAAATGCTTGTGTTAAAAATTTGGTGACAATACTCCATAAAATGACTGTGTTACGAGCATGCATTGTGCAGTTTGCACGCACGCTCATAAGTTCTCAAACTTATAATATTTTCACTCCACATTTTCAACAGTGCCATTGTTCTACACCTCCTAATGAACATTACAGCTGTCATTTTTCACATCCTGACCAATATCTGTTTTCGCAGTTCCGGCGCACAATAGCGCGGTTGCTGTGGAAAGCCCGTGTTCGAGACACATTATGAAAATGGCAGTGACACTGTTCATTAGCAGATGTCCTAAAATGCCTATGGTGAAAATTTAGGGATGAAAGTCAATAAAATTAGTGTTTTACAAGTGCGTGTTGCGCAGTTTGCACGCACGCTTGTGACTTTGTGAATTTGTAATACTTTCACTCCAGCTGTTCATCATTGACATTTTTCCATACCTCTAATGAACAGTACAGCGGCTGAGAAATGTGTTTTGCGTGCGGTGCAGGAGTACACGGTCACTGTCGCGAGAAATCACTTTTCCGAGGACACTGAGAAATAGCGGTGACACTATTCATCAGCAGAGGTCCAAAATGCCTATGTTGAAAATTTGGTGATGAAAGTCCAGACAATGACTGTGTTGTAAGCGCATTCATGCAGTTTCCACGCACCCTTATAACTTCATCAATTTGCAATATTTTCATGCCACATTTTCACCACTGGCATTTGTGCACACCTCATTATCAACAGTCCAGCTGCCATTTTCCACAGCCTGCCCAGAACGTGTTTCTGCAGCTCTGCTGCACAGTGGCATACTCGTTGAGCAAAATCACCTTTTGGGACACATTAACAAACTCACAACACTATGCCTCCCCACCTCCACCACTGCCAATGCCAGTGTGACAACATTCGGCACTGACAGATGCTTGTTTTTTTTTCGTTTTTGCTCTTCGAGAAAGGAAGGCTAAACAATTCTGCCTACTTACAACTTCATCCCAGGGGGAGAAGGGGATACTGATGGAAGCCAACTGAAATTGCACCAGATTAAACTGTTGGTGGCATTTTCAGTGAATGGAGAAAAACTGGCCAGGACAGCGGGAAACTCCCTTACTCTTTTCGAGAAATGCCATGGAATCTTTAACATCCACCTGAACAACCACCAGAACAGGCAGATGAGACCTCACTTTAATTTGTTCATTATTAAGCTTTCTAACTGATAATATTAGGGGTGATGTGAGGAAAAGTGTATTACCTGAAGACTGACAGATCTAGTTCTATACCTGTTTACAACCAATCAGCACTGTGGCCTCATTTCATTGTGACATCATAAGTGAGCAATCTGGCATATGGCGAGTGGCTCTTCTTTGTCAGTTGTGATGGCGAGGGCATAGGACTAATGATGTAATGGAGGAGGAATAGAACTAACTATGTTAGCCTCCAGGTAAAATACTGCTTCACACAGCACAGCAAATATATTTAGGTAGACAGCAAGTAAAAGAACACCAGGTACTGAGGCTGCAGTGCTGTAACGAAGTAACTAAAATGAGCAGCAACAATGAAAAGCACCCACAGTGGGAACACATTAAAGCCATGTTTACACAGCAGCAGCACTGTGGCATGTACTCTGCTACCTTCCCATTGCACCATCTGTGGTCCCCTTTACACAGCCCACCCTTGCAGCACTGCAGGTCTCTCTGAGGAGGGGCTATGAATTCACCATAGAACGATTTTTAAAACAGACTTTGTAGCAGAGAAGCGCAGCAAAGCATTCAGGATTTATATATTGGTAGTTATCAGTGTCAGTGGCTCAGCAGGTAGCACACTCTATTCTGGGGCCAGAAAATCAGGAGGTTGTGGATTCTAGCCCCACACCAGGCACCTGGGGTTATAGCTACTGACACTGTAGTGCAGTATGAGGGGAGTACAGCACTGGTGAGGCACCATCCTTTGGATGAGATTTTAAACAGAGTTCCCATCTGCCCATCTCAGGTCGCCCTTCATGTGGAAATAAAGGTCCCATGGCACTAATTGGAGAAGAGTCAGGAAGTTTTCCTGTTTTTTTGGCCAACATTCCCCTGTCAATAAGACAGATTGCTACAACCCATCCTGCAGGACACACCTGGAAACAAGCTGTCACGGCATAGTATGCCTTTAAATAAATAAACTAAGGGTGCTACTGATTTATGGCACACGTGTTAAAACAGAATTAAATACACACCCTTCCCATCATGGCAAATTTTTCAAATATATTTCTAGTACAGTGAAAGTGATAAAAAGCAAGAAGCTGGCACTGAAAGGGTGGAATATACTGGACATGTGTCCCTTTAGTGAAATACGGTGGTGGCACCGGCAATGAATGTTTTGTAATGGTGTAAAATAGGCATGGGATCACTAGCAATTATACAATGGCAAGAAAAAATCCTGCCTCCTGATTGGTCTGTGGCCACCTTCAACAGTGATGTTGTCTGAGCAAAACATCACTGTGAATGATTGCATTATATTAGTCTACCTTCACTGTGTGAAGGGCTTGATGTATCACTTAAAATCGACACTGTTGTAAAATGGTTTGTTTTAATTTGTGTTATTCTGTATAAAAATGAGCCAACATATAATAGCAATAATGCACTTCAGGGTGTTTGTTGTGGGGGATAACTTCACAAGTCAGATGTTGGATGCACTCAGCCTGCAGCCTCATGCCAACCACTCAAGATATGCTGTTATCCCAGCATGACACACACCCTATTGTGTATTATTGCTCAAGTCCACCACAAATACTTGCTGAGCCAATACTGGAAATGAATTGCCAGTATGTTAAAGAGGTCCTGCAAGTATGAGTATAGCATGAATACAAACACCAGACAAATAAAACTGTTGACACTAGGAATAAGTGTACCATTGATTGGTGATGTAGAAATAAGCATTGGTGTTACTTGTAAAGATTCATGGAGGGATGCAGAGTAATCATTTTTTTAATGAATTAAAGAGAAGGGTCGTGTGAGCTCACGTTATTGCTGGTTGTGTCCTTTCAATAAATTAAAATTGTTGAACAGTTCGATGCATATGTGCTTTCTTTTACCATGCACATCAGCTCACCTAGTGATTGAAGAACATAACAACTGCTAGCAGTTGCAAGTTGGTGATGAAGACTCACGGTCACAGACAAACACAGAATGCAGCCACACAGTAATGTTAATAGACAAGAAAAGTTTATCCTGGATACATTAAAAAACAATAATCAGAGCGTGGACTGGTCAAGGGTAGGATGAGAGACCTCCAATGAACACCAGATGTTGCAGACAGTGAAGCTGGCAACTCTGCAGAAGCACTCTGCCTATGGTTAAAAGTAAGTGTACCAATGCCCCAGCATAGTGTGTGCGGGAGCTTTCCTGTTGGAGGTGGTATATTACAAACAAGAGGTCAAACTAAGGTCCCATCGCCTGTTCAGTAGACTTTTTTAGACATTCAAGATCCCATGCCACTTTTGGAAAAGAGCTGGGGAATTTCCTCAGTGTCCTGGTCAAATTGTCCCCACTTCCCTAAAAACCAGTAACAGCTTAACGTACTTCAAGGGGGAAAAAAGGTTTAATGGTTTGCAGGAGGTGCTCGGAAAAATAAAAGGTAATTATGAGATTTTTATTGCTATGGGAAGGGTTACTAAGGAAGTGAAGACAGGAGAAAATACATGAAAGAAGAGTCTGATTTTGAGTGGAACACTTGCTGACTATACCTGAATAGGCAATGGTCTGACTCAGAACATGCAGTTTATCTTCAGTTGTGCAGGGGCAGCACTTTTATAACTCACTAGTGACATAGTACTGGCACTCATACCTGAAGATAAAATGCATATTTTTTTGTACGGCCATTACATATCCTGTATATAACTCATTAAAATAGATTTTTAGTCATATTGGTGCTATTTTGCTGAAGAAGGGACATGTGGAGCCCTGAAAGCTTGGGCACTATGCCATCTTTGTTCAGTACTTTCGCTGGCCTAATAAAAGGCATCCAGCAACCCCTATTATCTCCAAACATGAACTAACCCAAGCAGATGTGTTTATACACAGACACACTGATAACTCACAAATGGAATTGAGGAAGATAACCCCTACGAAAATCATAAGATTCTGAAAAGCTATCACCCCTGTAAATAAATATCTAATAAGTCCAGTAAGAAGGCCTCATCAGTAGCAGTTTAAATACTGATCATTAGGTCCGAGTCGGTATTAAAAACTTGGCATATGAACTGAGGGAGGCAATCTTTCATGGCCAACCAGTTACATGCAGTTCTGTTGTTGCCACTAGATGTCACTGGTGCTTCATGCTTTTTCCCATCTAAACATTTTTATGTTGGCTCGAGCATACACAGCCAACATATTGCGGTAGTAGCAGATTTGGCGGTGCAGTCACTGTTGGGCGAATGCAGGGCATGCATCTGTAGGTGCGTCCCTCATTCCCCAATCAGCCAACAGCAGGGGCCTACACCCTGCTTATCTAATGTGGCCACCAGATCTGAGAAAAGGTCCACTGCAATGTGAGTGAAGCTCTCATGCAGCGGGACCACAACACACCTTCTGACATGCAGACATCATGGCGGCAGTGATTGCCACCGCCTGTCACAATGCCGATGGGGGAGTCCACTGCCCGTCAGCATAATCCCCCCCATTTCCGCTGTGTGCTGAGGGGGTGCCCAATCCTCCTAGGCATCATGCGCCCCACAAAAAAACACCTTTCTTTGCAGACGGGGGGGGGGCACAATCCCAGTCAGCTTCAGTCCTCCTCTCCCCCAGTTCAATCTGCCGATGGAGGAGCCCACTCCCTGTTGATATGATGTCCCCCACTTTGTTGTGTGTGCCGAGGGGTGCCCAATCCCCCATCGGTTACCGTATCCCCCAAAAATGCTAGTGGTACATCAGAGCCCACCTCAGTTGCCAAATACTTGCAAAAGAAAAAAAGTCCCACAATGTTTTTTTTTTTTTTGTTTTGTTTTACCTGTAAAAAGAAAATGGTCCTCGTAGTCTCCATGCCCTCCCGCAACTGTGCCTCACCTTCTATGCACCCTGCCTCCCCACACTCCCTTACCTCTGGAGTCCGGCGCAATGATCTTCGTGGACTGGGAACACGCCTGCGCCTTCAAAGCTGACTATGAACTGAAGAAATGCCGGTAAGCTGTATAATGGCAAAAATATGTTTTTTTCAACTTTGGTGCCTATCTCGGGCATTTTGGGGAATTTTGACACCAAATTTTCAACATGGTGTTTTTGGGACCCCTCCTCATGAATTCAGGCACTGTCACGGCGTTATTTGGTCCTGAAATGTGATTTTGTGGTCACTGTGCGGAATCACCTTTTTTTCTTTTTTTTTTCAAAAAATAGTTTATTAGGTGGTTCAGAACATACATGTACAAATATAACAGATGAGCAATTATGTACAATCTTAAATAATCATCACTACTACAAACCTCTATAAAACTGTGGGCAACAGTCCCCAACATCATTCACCCCGTCACAATCAATTAAATAAAATAGATATATAAAACTATTCATAGCTGTAGGCATGTATAGACAAAAGTTGATACTATCATTGTTATATGGTTGTACTTTGATAACATTAATTAAATGAATACCAATGTGTTCCTCTGAAGGACAGAGGATAACTCAAGAAACAATGAATCCCAAGAGAAGATTCAATAACCATTGTGTACTGTTGTTGCCTAAAACAAAACATAATGAAATATAGTCACTGTTGGAACATGGAGATGGCAAAACACATGAAAGAAGAGAAGGTGAGTGGCTAAGTTGGGAACATCCACTCCTCAATTGCTCTAATTAAAGGCACCCACATTTCCTGAAATTTATGCATCAAGCCTAACTCCCCCATTTGTGCTTTCTCAATTACCATGCAGGACAGTAGATTGTGAGACCATCTACTCACTGACGGGGAGGGGACATCCAAAACTGGGTAATGGTTCACCTAGCATTTAACAAGGCTATATTCCATAATCGGTTGCTTATGTTTCCATTGGGTTATTTAGGGTCATCCCCCAAGAGGAGCTCAACAGGTGACCTTAAGGGCTCATATCCAAGTGTACTTGACATTATTTTATGTATATTATGCCAAAAAGGGGCAATCTTGGCACAAGTTAAGATTATATGGAGGAAATCACCAATTACAGTATTACATTTAGGGCATACATTAGATCTGGGGTTATCCATGGAGTGCAACTTCACTGGGGTGACATATGCCTGATGCAGAAAGTTAAGCTGTGTCTGTCTCAACCTGTTGCTATAGGAGCAATGCTCATAATGGGAGCAAGCTAATTTCCACATGTGCTTATCAATATCCAGTGAGAGGTCCTCAGCCCACCTCAACCTACTCCCAAGCGGTGCATCTGCACTTTTCCCCAGTATAGTGTGGTAACAGGACAAGAGGGGCCTACCTCCAGGCTGAGCCCTGTATAGCTCCTTCTCGAAGGGAGATGGGGATGCCCAAAGTCCATCAGCAGGAAGGGTGGTGCCACTTAGCTGCCTCATTCGAAGAGAAACAAAAAATCTCCTGCTTGAAGCCCCCGACTGTGTTGAAGACTCTGAAAACTACAGATAAGTCCTCCCTCATAAAGTTGAGCAACATGCGTAAGGCCCGCCCTATTCCAGTGCTACAGTCTCTGAATGAGCAGCAATGAATGAGGTCCCTTCTTTTTCACAATCCCAATCAAGCTAATGTAAGGTGAGAAACCCCCATTCCAGTCTATGTACTGGTGAGCTCGCTTCCAGATTTCCAAAGTATTGGTCATGAAGGGGTTTGGGATCTCCCTCTCAGTTTTACAGACCAGAGGAGTGAGGCTACCACTTAACAAGTCATTTTTAAAGCTACCAGACAACAGCTCCTCTTCTAATTTCATCCAGGCTAATACATCTGTCCCACACCCCTGAGGGATGAAAGCTAATTGAGCAGCCCAATGGTAGGCCCTAAAGTCTGGCAACCCCACTCCACCCCTGCCAGGAAGCTGGAACAATAGAAACATAGAAACATAGAAGTTGACTGCAGATAAGGACCGCAAGGCCCATCCAGTCTGCCCATTTCTTTTTCTACCTTATAAATGTGCCATCGGCCTTTGCTCTGTCAGTGACCTATCTATTCATAGTCATTTGTATTGCTCCCTTATGCCTATCCCATGCCTGTTTGAAGCCCTGCACTGTATTCATAGCCACCACTTCTTGTGGTAAGCCATTCCATGCATCTACCACCCTTTCTGTGAAAAGAATTTCCTCACATTCCCCTTAATCGGCCTCCTCTAATCTCATGCTGTGTCCTCTTGTCCTGCTATTTTTCTTATATTTAAACATGTTAGACTCTTTCACCTTGTTTATGCCCTTAAGGTGTTTAAATGTCTCGATCCTTATCACTCTCTCCCTCCTTTGCTCAAGGGTATACATATTGAGCTCCGTTAATCTGTCCTCATATGTCTTCTGATGCAGTCCCTGCACCATTTTGTTGCCCTCTGGACTGCCTCAATTTGGTTAATGTCCTTGTGAAAGTGTGGCCTCCAATACTGCACGCAGTACTCAGATGGGGCTAACCAATGTCTTGTACAGAGGGATTATTACCTCCTCTGCGACTTGTGATACCCCTACTAATACACCCTAACACCCCTAGCCTTACCTACTACTTTAGAGGTCTGCTTGGATGATTTTAGGTCATCAGTGATGATGATGCCCAAGTCTCTTTCTTCCTTTGTGACTGCTAGCAACTCCCCTCCCAGCCTATAAGTGGCTTAGGGTTTCTCTTCCCTATGTGCATGATTTGCACTTCTTTGCATTAAATCCCAGTTGCCACTCTTCTGACCATTCTGCTAGTTTATCCAGATCTCTTCCTCATTCTGCCCACCCCATCTGGATCATCTACTCTGTTGCAGATCTTGGTGTCATCTGCAAACAGACAAGCCTTACCCTCTATTCCATCTGCGAGGTCACTAATGAAGATGTTGAATAGGACTGGCCCCAGGACTGATCCCTGAGGTACCCACTCTGTGACTTGCATCTCTTCTGACTGTATACCATTTACCACCACTCTGTTTTCTGCCAGTCAACCAGTTTGCCACCCAGTTGACCAACTTCTGACCCACCCGAGCCTACCTAGCTTATTTATCAATCTTCTATGTGGAACAGTGTCAAAAGCTTTGCTCTAAGTCAAGGTAGGCGACATCAACTGCTCCCCTTGGTCCACCACTCTGGTTACCCAGTCAAAGAAATCTATGAGATTAGTTTGACAGGACCTTCCTTTGTAAACCCATGCTGTCTTGGATCCCTGTGCCCTATGGATTCCAGGTGTTGCACTATCCTTTCCTGAGGGTGCCTCCATAATCTTGCCCACTACTGAGGTAAGACTGACCGGTCTGTAGTTCCCCGCCTCCTCCTGCTACCACTCTTGTGGAGTGGGATCACATGCACCTTCTCCAGTCTTCTGGGAACTCTCCTGTGCTCAGAGACTCACTAAACAATTCTGCTAATGGCTCCACTGGTTCCTCCTTTAGCTCCTTAAGTACCCTGGGATGTATGCCATCAGGTCCCATTGCCTTATCCACCCTGAGCTTAGCAAGCTCTTGTAGGACCCTTTCTTTTGTGAAGGGAGTAGTGCTCACCTCCCTCCCCTGTGTCCATGATGCTGAGCGTGGGCCCTGCCCTACCTTCTCTTCAGTAAATACTGAGCAAAAGTATCTATTTAGGATAGATGCCTTTACAGGGTCCTCTCCTCCACATGCTCCCTTTTCTCCATTAAGCTTAGCAATACCCCTCTGGACTTTCTCCTTTCACTAATGTATCTATAGAAAGTCTTGTCACCTTCTTTTTTACTGTTCATGCTAGTGTTTCCTTAGTTTGGGACTTTGCCTGCCTTACTGCCTTACCTGCTTCCCTTAGGGCAGTTTGGTATGCCTCCTATCTTCATCCTGCTGTGTTCCCTTATATTTTCTGAAAGGCCACCTTTGGCTCTGACCTTTCTGCTACTGTATTTGAGAACCAAAGTGGTTTCCTTCTTCTTTTGCACTTCCTTTTCTGTCTAACACAATGGGATGTTGCTTCAAGTATTGTATCCTTAATGCTTGCCCATTTGGCTATACCTCCTCACCTGTGTTTCTTTTTGCTAGGGCTAGCTTAACTCTGTTGGCCATCTTATCAAAGTCAGCTCCTCTGAAGTCCCATATTTTTGCTTTGAATGGGATGATTTAGATGTAGTAGCCAAATTGACCCATACCATGTGATGGTCACTGGCCCCCAGGTGACTTTCTACCTGAGATCTGTGATCCTCTTTGTTAGTCAGCTACAGATCTAGGAGCAGCCCTGTCTCTTGTGGGGTTGCTGTACCAGTTGTTTGAGGCCCTCCCTGCAGGAATCCATATGAGTCTAGTTCTGGCAGATGTTCCTACTGGTATTGACCAATCTGTATCTGGCATGTTGAAGTCTCCCATTATCAGAACCTCCCTTTAGCTGTCATGTTTTGTATACTTCTAACAGTAATGTGTCTATGTCCTCCTCTGGTCTGGGGCCTGTAGACAACCCCAGTTCTTATGGCTGTCCCATTTCTGTTTCCAGGGTGACCCACAGTTCTTCTGCTCCTTATGTGTATTCTGAATTTCTGTAGCTTTGATATTTTCATAACATACAGGGCCACCCTCCCCTTTTGCACCTCGGTCTCTTCTGAGACAATACATAGCCAGGTACTGAAGTCTCCAAGTGGGGTTACTGGTAAACCATGTCTCACTAATTGCTACTATGTCCAGTTTAGCCTCTGACATTATTGCCTCGAGGTCTGGGATCTTATTTCCCAGGCTGTGAGCATTTGTGTACATGATTTTCCATTGGCCAGATTTTGGTGTGTTAGTTGTTGGGTGAGTTTGGCATTACCCTGTGCATCGTATGGGAGACAAACCTTTTTCTTACCTGGTGATGCAAATGAACGGCAAACACGTTGAATTCCTGTTTGACCACTAGCTGAGGGGAGGTGTTCTCTTCCCATTCGACGTGGGGTGCTGCACCTCTCCCCATTTGCTAGTTTAAATATTCTGCAAAGACGCTCAAACTTCTGCCCCAATGCACTGACTCCTCTTTAGTCAGATGCAGTCCATCAAATTTAAAGAACTTTCGCTCCCAGAACTGTTGCCAGTTCCCTACAAATCTGTGTCCTTTTTCCTGGCACCAGTCCTTGAGCCACGTGTTTAGCTCCCCTATCTCCCCTTCTCTGACCTTCCGTCCATCTGCTCCCTTCTCCCAGACTGGCAGGATCTCAGAGAAGGAGATGCCAGACGAAATAGATGATGTTTGTCACCCAGCCTAGTCAGGTGTTCCTTGGTCTCCACAACTGACCGCTGGCTAGATCATTAGTCCCTGTGTACTAGGACATCAATGTTTTCTCCTGCTTTGTGAACAATTTTAGCAATGCTGTCAGTGTCTCTCCATGCTGATGTACCTTGGGAGACATCTGACCATCATCCCTGGTTGAGATGGGTATCAACTCTTTAATCATGGAGTCTCCCATGATCAGAAGTTTTTGATTTCCTTTGTGCTTGTTTAGTTTTGGTTCCTGATTTGGGTGAGTATTGTTGTCTAGCTCCTGTGCGCAGTGTCCTGCTCTGCAGTGTCTTCTGCCTCTTTATTTGATTTCAGAGATAGAGGCAGATACCTGTTTGTAGTGTTTATATGGTTTTGAGGTAATGTGTTGGAGAGCAGAGAGTGATGGGGCACCTGATTTGCTCCTCCTAACCACCTGCCAACCTCCTGGACCAACTACCCTCTCATGATCGAGGTTTTTCTGTTGGATGCTGGGGAAATGGCGGGTGGTTCTTATAATGTATTTCCTCTTCAATATGAAATTTGGAGGCGTGCAATCTCTGCCCATGCTGCCTGGAGCTGAGACCTAAGATCTCAAAGGCCCAGCATGTAGGACAGTGTCCTAAATCTTGTAAGACTGTCCTTCTGAAAATTGTTCCACAGTACCTGCAGTTAATGAAATCCATTCCAAATAAGTTGCTGGTTTGTAACCTAGTCAGAGTAATTAGAAGGAAAAAAATGCAAGTAATGGTTTAATTGTGCTTTGTTTAACTTGATATACAAGTTAAATTACTAGTGCCCTGTAAATGAGATCACTTTGTGGAGGCCCCACTGATCTGCCCTTCCTGCTCTGCCACAGGAAATGTCACAACTGTGGTACCCTATAAAAGGAGTGTAGCGTGGGTGGTTGGGGATGGGGTGGGTGGCTGGGCCCTTCCCTGCCTAAAAAGAAGAACCACGGACGAAAGAACAAGGAGGTAAGAGCAGAAACAATCAGTCAACAACAAATGCAGTAACCCTGAGAAAGCTTATCCTAATGTTAGATAAAACTGTAAAACCTGTAAGCACCACCTGTAATAATTTCAGAAGATATACCTGTAAGAAACACTTTGCTCAGAGAAAATAAAGCAGTAACAGAAGATATACCTTGCAAAAGACAATTTGAATCAGAAGATTACAGCATAATCTGTTAGCACACACCTGTAGGCACACTTGTAATAATGCAGAAGAAGGTATACCAGCAACAACAATTTGAATCAGAGAAAAAATAAAGCAATGAAATGTTAGCAACAAACAGTAGCAATCCCTGTGAGTAAAAAATAAAAACACCACCACACAGTAAATCTGCTTAGCCAAACTAAGTCTTAATCCTTCTCCCTTGCTCTGGTAAGTTTCTCTACTCTGCCTTTCAAGCAGTCTTAGAAGGAAAGAGCTCAGGTGAAGCTAGGTGCCTTGGCCAGCAAACCAAGTCTTCTGTAGCCCTACTAATCCAAGCCCCACCTCCCCTCCATAAAAATCTGTACAGTATTGCATATAGGCACCTGAAGTGTCTCTGTGGGACCCTAATGGGAAGAGATTGATATAAATACAAGCATCTAGGCAATATCATCATCTTTATGGTGCCCACCCTGCCCAGTAGAGAGAGATGGGAAGGGCGGCCCGTCGTTCACAATCCTACGATATTTTGAACAACAATGGTCTGTAGTTTAAGGCATATAGGCAACCCATTGACGCTGACAATAGTATCCCCAAGTATTTTATTTGGCTAACTAATTGTAATCCTCCCAAGTTAGCAATCAATTGCGCCCTATCACAAGTGCCTATAGGCAGTATCTCGCTCTTTGTCCAGTTCACTTTATGGCCAGATAGGGCACCATATTGCTTCATAAGTTTATGCAGTGCAGGGAGGTCCCGTGCAGGGTTTTGCAAATATAACAACTGATCATCAGCATACATTGAGATTTTGCGCATAGCCCCCCACCCCCACCCCGAGTACCCCTCAATGTCAGGTAGAGCCTGCAGGACCACTGCCATGGGTTCCAATGAAAGGATATATAGCAGGGGAGATAGAGGGCACCCCTGTTGTGTACCTCGTTCCAAAGTGAAGGGCTTAGAAAGGCAACCGTTTACTACAATTTGAGCTGAGGGGTCTTTATATAAAGTACGTACCCACTGGCAGAAGTTCCCACCCAGCCCCAACCTTCCCAATAAGTCAAACAGGTATTCCCACTCTACCCAATCAAAGGCTTTCCCTGCATCTAGCACAACTATAGCAGCACCATGTGACCTTCTCTTCCGACCCCATCTATAGACCACATTAAGGGTTCGCTGAATGTTGTGTTTGCCTTGATGCCCCTTTACAAATCCCGACTGGTCCTGATGGATCAGAGTGGGCAACACAGGTTCCAGTCAAGTGTCCATTACTTTTGCCATTATCTTGTAGTCTGCAGTGAGTAAATAGATGGGTCCATAGGAGATGCACTTGGTCAAGTCTTTCCCGGGTTTAGGGAGAACAGTTATTACAGCAGATCTTGTAGAGATGGGTAAAATACCCCTCTGCAGCCCCTCCTCTAGCATATTGAATATAGGTTCTAGCAATTGCGGGCAAAATGTTTTAAAAAAAATCTATGGGAATGCCGTCTGGGCCAGGAGCCTTTCCACCCTTCAAATCCCCTATTGCTGCTTGCACGTCTTGTCTAGACAAGGGGGTATTTAAGTTCCTCGAGTCCTCCTCTCTCAGCTTATTCAATGGGGCCCGACTATAAAAGGATGCTAATTCCCCCTCTGAGAGGTGACATTCTGATGTATACAAATCTTTGTAGAACTGTACAACTGCTTTCCCAATACTGTCAGTGTCTCGTGCTATATTCCCCCCTGTACCCACAAGCTCTCCCATCCTTCTCTCTACCTCTCTATGTTTAATTTAAAAAGCCAGAAACTTACCCCCACGATCTCCATCAAAGTAAGCACCTGCATTTGCTAACATAATTGAGTGCTCTAGTTTAGTACTATTCGGAACATTAAACTTGTATTTCAAATGCTAGATTATGTTAAGTATTTCTTTCCAAGGTTTATTCTTATGAGCAGTCTCACAGGCGGAAATTTTGGATCTGAGAAAGGACAATTCCCTGTCATCTTTTTTCCTGCGGTATGATGCATAAGAGATAGTCTGGCCTCTAATGTAGGCCTTTAAAGCTTCCCACCTGATGTCATGAGACATCTCCCCCTTAAGGTTGTGGGACAGAAATTCTTGTATGCTATCCCTCATTTGCTCAACATATTCAGGGTCTTTCAAAAGGTGGGGGTCCAGCCTCCAGGTGTGTGGGGAGACAGCGAGTCCTACAAAGTGGATGGACAAGGAATGGGGGGTGTAGTCGGATATCAGCATAGGGAGATATTTAACCTCTCCCACCCCGATAGCAAAGAGGATGAAACTAATATTCTGTCTATCCTGGCATAGGATTTGTAAGAGTGAGAGGAAAAACTGTACTCCCTATCAGTGGGGTGATAGTGGAGCCAAATGTCTGAGAGGCCTAGCTCTTCCTGAGTCCGCTCTAGTGCTCTGGTGTTTCGGGACATGGGCACTACGGTTGATTTAGAACGGTCCCTCACTGTGTCTAACACACAGTTGAAATCCCCACCAACTACCCATAGACCCTCCCATTTTGCCATATCCACTGCCAGTTTTTGAAAAAATTCTGGGTCTTCGATGTTGGGAGCATAAATAGACCCAAGTAATAAAGTATCACCCCCAGGTATTTGGAGTTTTGAGAGGGCATATCACCCCTCTGGGTCTACAAAAGAGTCAACTACCTCAGTGGGGCTGCCCCTAGGTAGTCAAATCGAGGCACCCCTTGCCTTTGATGAGAATGATGAGGAAAACCATGTAACCCCCATGAAAGCAGCCATCCTGTGAGCCTCCCCCGCACAGAAATGTGTTTCCTGTAACAATAGTATATGCCCTTTCATCCGGCGGCTCTCAGCCAAGATCTTTCTATGTTTAAGGATTGTTTTGAGACCATTTATGTTCCATGTGACTATCTTAATGTCAGAAGTCTTAATTAATGTTCAAAAATACACTGCTCATCACAACAAAACCATAAGCATTTCCTGAACCAATAATTTGAACAATAAAAGAATACTTCAAACCAAAAAGTTCCCCTCCACCCCATCCCCCACCCTCCCAAACCCTCCCCAGTTGCAGGACCACCAAAGGAATAACAAAGGCCCAGAACACACCTCTCAGAGGGCACAGCACAGAAACATACGCCCTCTGAAGTGGACTCCATTGGCCTCCATCTCTAAACACATAGGCAGTGATTAACTGACCCCCTCCAGGAACTCTGACCTCCCCTTTCCCAAGTCTTACTCAATGCACTACCCCTACACCCCACCCAGAGCCCACCCCAGTAGGCAATTCCAGCCCTAGTACCCCTCCCCAGTTTGCGAGCAGAAACAAGCCCGCAAGTATCCCCCCAAACATTAATTGGCAGATGTTGGTTTCCCATTAGCAATAGAGTATTCTGAAAGCCAATTTATATTGAAAATAAGCTGTATATACATAACGAGTATTCCAAGTTAACATTTACACACCTTTTTACAGTATGTCCCTCCAAAGTTGATAAAGTTATAGTCAACAGTAATCATAATATTCCAAATGTTTAATATGACCATTCAGATCATATTTAAATGAACAAGTCGCCAGTTCTTCCGGCAGGAGAGTAAAATAAAGGTAATGATGCGAACATCGATCCTACCCACTGGTACCCATGCCCCCAGACATGATCGGACAAACAAAGGACCATAAGCATAACTGCAATGATGGCTACCACTGTAAATAGGCGGGTTCCATCTGGAGTGCCCAGGCAGCCCCACAACAAAGTGAACTACAAAAAGAGGCTAATAGTAGATCAGCATCACTGGAACACCTAAGGAAATAAAAGCCCCAGGGGATTACAACTAAGTGCAAATCAACTTATGGTAAGTATTTTCAGGTACCTGCTGACTGAGCCCTCTCCCTCCGGGTCTCCTCCTCGGCGATCCACCTCTCAGCCTCTTTAGGGCACAGAAAAAAGTGAGGGGCCTGGCCTGGGTGATCTATCTGCAAGCAGGCTGGGTAGCGAAAGGCAAAAGACCATCCAAGATTGTGTCATTTGGATTTAATCGATCTCTTCTTGCCAGCAAATCTGACTACCAGTGTTTCTGTTAACCCATGGCCTCTGACAGTTGTTCTCACACCCGTCAAACGCTACCCTCTGTCACTCCCACCCAACTGTTCCACAACTGCCCACTTCCCTTCCCACTCCTACCACCTACCTCCCTTGACAGAGCCTCACCTTGGCTGCTAAAACATGCATTTCTACAGACTGGGAGCAATTCTGCTCTGAACTGTAACATGATTGTTAAACACTGTACTGCACTTAATTAGTGCTTCATTAATATGTTTCTCCGGAAGTGTGGTCCTGTTTCTCCTTACTTCTTGTACCCTGCTTAATGTTGTAACTGCACACTAATACCACTTGTTGGTTGATGTCTTTCTGTTCTGCAATGTTTCATCACCTGTAAATATCTTGTATTCCTTGTTGACTTGGAGCCTTTTTAAACGAGCCCCCGACTCAAAGGTATTAATCCGAATTTTAAATAAATAAATAACATTTGGGAGTAGTTCTGTTGTCTTCCTTGTAGCTCCTTGCTGAAATCTTGGTAAATACAGACCTTGGTGTCTTCAAACAGAATCAGACCTTTTTGCTTAGCCTTCTGCAGCATTTTCTCTTTATCCAGGAATCGTAGCTATTTAATTAGGTAATGCCTAGCTCTGTCCCCGGTTTAGGGGGCTGACCCACTCAGTGTGCGCATTCAGTCTCAAACTCCTGATATTCATCATGTAGGCCTAACTGCACCACCAACCAACTCTGCAGGCCCCATGCCACATCTCGACCCTCCATGCCCTCTGGAAGACCTATTATACAGAGATTTGAGTGCCTAGATCTGTTTTCCTGATCATCGATCCTGGCCATAAGCTCCTCCATCGTAGCTTTCATTGCATTCTGATCTGCTGAAACCCCGACCAGCATGTCCTCCAAACTGCTCACCCTTTGCTCAAGTTTGGCTATCTGCTTTGTATGTGCAGCTAAGGACTCAGATAACCCTGTTACAATTCTTTGCCGATGAGTGAGCTGGCCAGTGAAATTCAGGAAGCCTGCCTCCATTTCTTGCTGCATTTGTAAAAGTCTGGATGGCACACCAGCGAGCATTTTTGATAGCATGTCCAGATCTGCCTCCTTCTAAGCTGCACGATCTCTCTGTGCTCGAGGCCTATACCGCAGTAGACGCCTCAGTCAGCTTCCCCGTTCGTGGCGGTTTTGCGGTCTCAAATTGAATTTTCCCTTGCCGATTTTTATGTTTAGCAGATGCCATAGGCTTCAAATATCAAGACTGATGATGTGTATAATGAAAATAGGCAATTAAACAGCTTTTTTAGGCAATTTTAAACTCTAAACCCCGCGGAGCCAGCTAACACACGTCTGCCATTACCAGTAGCTAGCCATGCCCCCATGCAGAATCACATTTCTGGACTGATTAACAAAACAACAGTGCTACTGTTCAAGAGGGGTGCTGTCAAAAAGCCTATGTTGCAAATTTGGTGGAAAAAAATTAAAAAATGGCCGTTTTACGGGCGTGCGTTGCGCAGTTTCCACTCACGCGCCTAACTTCGTGAATTTGTAATATTTTCACTCCAGATTTTCACACTTGACATTTTACCACACCTCCTTATGAACAGTACAGCTGCCATTTTACATATTCTGGCCAAAATGTGTTTCAGTACATCCGGCGCAGAATAGCACGCTCGCTGTGTGAAATCAGTTTTTGGAACAGTTTGAGGAAATGATGGTGACACTGTTCATAAGCAAAAGTCCTAAAATGCCTATGTTGAAAATTTGGTGATGAAATTCCACAAAATGACTGTGTTACAAGTGTGCGTTACGCAGTTTCCATGCACCTTTGTAACTTCACTCATTTTCAATATTTTCATGCCAGATTTTCAACACTGGCATTTTTTCACACCTCCTTATGAACCGTACAGCTGTCATTTTTTGCATCCTGCCTTAAATGTGTTTTCACACCTGTGACGCACAATGGCGTGGTCAGTGTGCAAAATCAATGTTTCGGACAAATTAACAAAATCACATTGCCACTGTTCATGAGGGGAGGTTTCAAAATGCCTATGTTAAACATGTGGTTAAAAAAATCCCCAAAATAATTGGGTTACGGACGTGTGTTGCACAGTTTCTATGTATGCTCATGTCTTCACCAATTGTTCATATTTTCACTCCAGATTTTCAACTGTGCCATTTTTTATGCCTCCTCATGAACAATACAGTTGTCATTTTCCACATCCTGCCCAAAATGTGTTTTTGTCCCTGTGTCGCCAAATGGCATAGCCGCTGTGCAAAACCACCTTTTAGCTAACAAACTGATTGTGCCGCTTTTCATGAGGTGGGCTCACAGACAGCCAATGCTGAAAATTTGAAGTGAAAATACCAACACATGCCTATGGTGTAGCACCTCACCCTGTAGAGTCTGCCAGGCATCAGGGGTGTGACTTGGGATCATTGGCTATAATGCTCATGCCATTCCACTGCTACCCTCACCCTGAAGCCAGTGACAAGTATTGTGGTGTGCCTTGTACTGTTCAGCCACAAAGTTCACCCCATTCTCCTATATTTCACCATCCTCAGCATATTTCCTTATGGAATGGGGTAAGTATAACACCCAAAGACCCCAAAGCACACCGTGACACTTGTCAGTGTCTGCAGGATAGGGTGAGGTACAATGGCATGAGCATTATAGCTGACAACTCAAAGGCACACCTCAATGCCTGTCAGTCTCTACAGGGTGGGGGTAGGGTTGGCGTCACTTCAATACTTTACTGCCATTCCTATTATGCATCTCTAACTCCAGCACTACCAATGCCAATGCCGGAAAGAGAATATTTGGCATTCACAAATACTTGTTTTTTTTATTTTAGTTTTTGTTGACCGGGTAAGTGCACTAGACAAATTCTGCCTATTTTGAGGCACGACCTGGGGCAAGGGGATACAGATGAATGCCAACTGACTTTGAACCAGATTAAGCTGTTGGTGGTATTTTTAGTGAATGGTGGAAATTTGGCCAGTGCACCAGGGAAATTCCCCTACTCTGCAGACGGGTGGTGCTGTCCATCTGTCTGTGGAGATGGCAGAGCTCAGTTTGGAGTTGGAGACTGAGGGAGTCAGTCGTGTTTGCTAGAAGGATGCTAGTGTGGATTTGGGTGCTTTTCAACAAATCCCCCCCCCACTGCAATAGAAACTCTGGAGGCAACCGGAGCGGAAGAATTTAGACTCTCTAGTACACCTGTCATTGATGACAATGCTTTGGAAGCATCAGTATCTATGCTTCTCCAAAATTTATCAATAGCTGAAATATGGGCTTACTATCAGCAGCAACTCCCTCTTTTGGGGGCTGAACTCCATCAGGGATGTCTTAGTGCAGATTTGGAGAAAAAACGGAAATGCAGTCCTGAAGCAGCTTCCTCCCAATTGCCGAAAGTTTTTTTACAAGGACTACATCACCAGAAGAAGGACATCAGTCCGATTTGGAGTCGTGCATGGTTCCGGGTGATCCAGGGTGGCCCGCTGAATGGGCCTTGAGAGACGCTGGCTGGCATCAGTGCGGTAATGGGAATTGGAGTGCTGACCCTATCATACTTGAAGATTCAGCCTGTGCGGGCATTTCGGATTCTGTTCTCACTTCGAATATTCGTTTACCTGAGATACCAAATGTTCTACAACCTGTTTCGGGGCTAGGAGGGGGGCCTAAGTTGATGGTGCATAATACTACTAAAGCAGGTAACAATTCCATACTCCCTGATTCCCCTTGTTCGGTGGGTTCTCCTTCCTCTTTGTCGGGGGTTACTGGGAAAGAGCTTCCTGAGGGAAATACTGATATTGAATTGAACAATATGGGCAATGCTATGGACACACAAGGACTTGATCAGGTGCAAAAACCTGACACTTTCCAACTTCCTTCTTATGCTGACTTATTTTGTAAACCCATTGAACTGGCCAAGCATCATAATGTTATTAGGCTGAGATATTTAGGAGGCATGGGCCTTGCTCCAGATAGATACTTTGTGGGGAACATTTTATTGAAACAATCCCTGGGCTTCACGCCCTCTGAAGTTTATGCATTGATTCATGCCCCTGGGGAACATACATTTGATATAAGTTTCAGGACTCCTGATCTCTTGGCATGTTTTTGGATTAAACATATGTCAGTAAAAACTAACCCCTGTGGACACCTTTTCAGGTGATCCCTCTGATGAAACAGCCTTTTTGGGTTATCACAGTATTGTTTAGAAATGAGGGGGTTAATATTTCTGACATTCTTTATTGGTTGGAAAAACACTGTGAAATACAGGGCACCCCTGACCCCATATTAGATACTGAGGGGTTTTGGAATGGGGGGGTGGAAAATAAAGATTAAACTCAATCAAACAGCTGAAGGCCTAAAACATCTACCAACTTGCTTTTATATTGGCAGGGACAAGGGTTTTATTTTTTACCCAGGTCAGTCCAAAAGATGTTCTAAATGTGGCTCTCCTAGGCACCTTAGTTCCACTTGCACTATTCAACAATGTACATATTGTGGGGATACTGGGCATTCAGTGTGCATTGTGTTAATACTCCAAAATGTAATCTTTGCGATGAAGGAGGTCATAACCTTACTGAGTGCCCCTGGGCTGCACACAATACTGGGGAAGCAGATTATGGTATACAAGATTTTTATGTGCACAGAGCTACCAAATCAACCCATATTTCTACACCTCCACCCTTTTCTTCTGTCCCACAGCCCCAAAAGCAGCAACAGGGCCGTCAACTACACTTTACTATTGTTAGCCCTAGTACCTCTACCCCTGTTTTAAACTCTACTGTGGCAAATACATCCCCAGATCCTCAAGGAATGATAGTAACTGTGCCTCCACTTCAGGCATCAGATCATCTTTGTGAAACCCAGGAAGTACTTGACTGTAATATGCCTATGCCTCCTCCTCCTTCTATACCTCAGGGAATTCCTGTCCCCCCCTAGTTTCCATCACACTGAAGATACCTGCTCTCAACCCATGCTATCTTCTATTCCACCGTCAGTAATGGGGGTTCCTGTTATTGAGAATAGATTTTCTGTTTTACCTATTGATGTGGACGGAGCAGATCTGGCTTCAGATTCTGCCTCCATGGCCTCCTCTCAGAAGGGAATGGTTTCTGACCTGGAATCTTGCACCATTGCTCCTAGTAAAGTCAGAAAAAAACATAGTTCTAAACCCAAGGTAGGTACCAGAAAGAGTTTAAGATTATCAACCACTGAAACTTAACCTGTGGCTTCTGTAACTGGTCCTGTTAGTTAAGACTTGAAAGTAGCTAGCCTCAATACTAATAGTATTCGTTCTGAGATGAGGATGTTAGCTACTTTTGAATTATTTTCCACCTTTTTGTATGATATTGGGTTTTTCCAAAACACCAGATTGTATTCATTACAGGATTTTGCCACAGCTTCTGAGGCATGGATATGGGGCCCTAGTTATTGGTCTGGGGGGGAAGACCGTTGTTCAGGGCTGGGAATTTGTTTTACTACTCCTCATGTACAGGCTACTCACATGGTGGGCATTTTTCCTGGCAGAGCATTTCTTTTAGATGTTATT
The DNA here is from genome assembly GCA_016271365.2 of Neoceratodus forsteri. Lineage (NCBI taxonomy): Eukaryota > Metazoa > Chordata > Ceratodontiformes > Ceratodontidae > Neoceratodus > Neoceratodus forsteri. The sequence goes on from JADMNL010000028.1 coordinate 150,824,340, forward strand.
TTGGCCTCCACTGACTTCAGATTAATTAATATTTATGGTCCACAATCAAAATCTGGAAGAATCTCCTTATTAAAACACATTCGCCCTTTTCTTTTTACCAGTAGAAATGTTCTGTTTGGAGATGATTTCAATATTAACTGTTCTGCCCAAGACAGGCATTTTGCCTCTTCAAAATTGTATTGTGATACCCATTTTTTGAATTCTTTGCTCACCCAGTCTGGTCTAATAGATGTTTATTCCTCACATACTTCATTTCCACATACTTTTTTCAGGGGAAGAAATCATCCCAGATTGATTATTGGTTTGTGTCTTCCTCCTTACAGACCAGGGACCCCATAGTATTATTGGTAGCCACATCTGATCATGCACTTCTAGGTGTCACTCTTTCAAACTGTCACAAAACTTCTCGGGGGTCTGGATATTGAAAGTTGAATTTATCCCTGTTGGACATTCCAGAAGTTATGGAGGGCTTCCAGGCCATTATTACTGCCTGTAAATCAGTTCTTCTTTTATATGACAATAGCCAAGAGTGGTGGGAAGATTCGAAAAAGGAGTTTCAGCTTTTTTTTCAGACTATAAGTCGATTGTTAGGCAGATATAAATCACAAGAGTATTCAGCTACCAGAAGGTCTTTACTTGAGTTTCAGGAACGTATATTAAAAGGTCTTGAATGTGATACCCAGGTATTTCAAAATCTGAAAACCAAACTTAACAAACTCCAATATGACAGAATGTCTTCCTTAAGGCATGAACAAAGGTTTGGAGTCAGGGGCACTCAAGCTTGTACAAATCCTTTTGACTTTTGTCAAGCTTCAAGACAAAGCAAAGATATTTCATTTCTTAAATTACCCATAGGTGAGGTTATCCATGACAAAGATGATATTTTGGGAGAAACAGAGAGACATTTTAGGTCTCTATTTACTGTAGACCCACAGCTTACTGGTTTACACATACAGAATTGGTTGTCCTCCTGTCCCCTTAGGTTGGTTCCAGAATATCTTATTCCGACTTTGGTACAACCTATTTCAGTACAAGAAATTAGGGGAGTTATTTCCAGCTCTCCAATGGGGAAAACATCAGGTTCTGATGGGCTGCCAAATTATACAAACAAATGGCACCTTTTTTGGCAGAGGAACTAGCTTATCTTTTTTCCAATAGTTTACAGACATCAGCCTTACCTTCCAGTATGTATGCAGGGTTAGTTATACTACTTTATAAACAGGGTGCCAGAAACTCCCTCAGTAATTGGAGGCCTATCACTCTATTGAATTGTGATTATAAGTTGCTTAAGAAAATTCTCAGTAATCGGTTATCTATTTACCTAGAGGACATCATTCGACCAACACAGCTTTGTTCCGTCCTGACAGATCTATTACAGAAGGGTCTCATTTTATTAAGGGAATTGTTTTCTAGAGGCCTTTCAGGAGAACTTATGGGTTTTATTATTAGCCTAGATCAAAAACAGGCGTTTGACAGGGTTTCACATGATTATATTTGGGCTTGCCTGGAACATATGGGATTCCCATCTATTTTTATTACTTGGTTTAAAACTTGCTATAGAGATGCTCTGGCAACACCGCTGGTCAATGGCTGGTTAGGTAACTCAGTGGTAGTCTCTAGAGGTGTTAGGTAGGGGTGCCCTTTGTGTCCCCTTTTATACATTTTGTCATTAGATCCCTTCATCACCAAAAGTAACGCCACAGAGGATATTAGGGGTCTGTCCATCAATAGCTCTTGTGTAGAAAATAAAACTATTGCTTATGCTGATGATCTTTGCATTATTTTGGCAGATTTCCCATCGTGCCATGCTACCGAGGCCTTGCTGATGGCATATGCGGAGGGCTCAGGATCTAAATTGAATCTTACAAAAAGGAAGTATTTTCCTCTAAATATAGAGCCTTTAGTCAATATGGAGTCTCTGGACATACCTGTTTGCACCAGTGCCTGTAAGATTTTAGGAATTTTTGAGGTTTGGAGGATTCAGCTAGATATAGTTGGGACCTTCTTTTGTTGGATGCTCGTCTTAAAGTTCAACAATGGAATAAATGGTCTAAAAAGGAAAAAGTTTATATGATTAAAACCTTTTTATTAAGCATGTTTTTATATTTAGGGGCTGTTCTCCCCCCCCCCCGCATCTTTAGATACTGTCATTTATGGATATTTTTTTTCTGCTATATGGGGTAGCAGATTAAATCCCGTTAAGAAAGGAATACTGTATCAAGATTTTAGATTAGGCGGGATTCGAATGGTAAATCCTATAGTATTTTTCTTTTCTTTATTTGTTACAAAAAATATTTGTCCTCTTCTAAACAAGGCTGGAAAAATCTGGGTGGGTTGGGTATGGGAAGCTGTTTCCCCCTCGCTCCAGTCTTGGGAATCTACTTCTTCTATACCCAAACAAAAATCCTTAGTAGGACTTCCTGAATATTTAAAATCTTGTTTTTTTAAATTGAAAGTATGGGGAGTCCTAAGAATTCACTTAGAAACCTATCATAGGAAGACACTTTATGACAGCATTATAGAAAGTTTTTTTTGCTTCCTCCAGCTTTTGCTGATTGTTCACCTCTCCAACTGTCACAAATTAGTAATATGCTGATGTCCACATGGGTTCCTCTATATATGTGGGATGTGCTATGACTTAGTGCACACCAAAAATTAAATGTCAAGGGGAATCTTAAACATAAAGGTGTTTCTGACAGAGGGTGTCCGAGACATAATATGTGTACTGCTCCATTTGAAGCAGTTCAGCATTTATTTTTTGAATGTCCATATGTAATAGAATTTTGGATCTATGCAGGTAGCCAGTGGGTTGGTACACCACTACAAAACCTCAGTACTGATATTTTGTTTTTGGGTATTTTACCTCATTCCTGGAATCATTTTTTTTCTGCTACTATCTATGTAATTTTATCAATGTATTAAATATCACATTTGGCAATCTCGATGTGCATGGTCCTTACAACAACAATACCTGACCCTAGTACAATTGTTCTGGAAAATACAAACTACAGTTTTAAAAATTAAACAGCTTGAATGGGTTCAAGTTTCAAAAGTTCAATTTCTAAAGTATTGGAAGCATTTAAATTGGCTTGATACAGGATGATGTAGACATTGTGGTTAGGTTAATTGGTTGTAAGTCTACGATCTCTGAATTTACATTGTTTCAGGGAATATTATTTTTGATAAAGATATACTTCCTTGTTTTCATTATGTTTGCTCACATTTTTTGAGAACATTCTTATGTGTTAACATTAATATAAATTTTCATATGTAGTTTATATTTGTTATGATTCCTCTTTTCACTATGTTCAGTTTTTCTTATGGAATGGTATGATGAATGTATAAGTTTGAATGATTTTAGTTTGAATATTATTTCTTTTTCACTCTGTTACTAGGGTTGGGGGATTCAGTTTCTAGGAATCGTTCTTGTATATTATAATTTTTTTTGGGTGTTATACGAAAGATGGTATGATGTAATACTTATTTCTGTTTTAATTTTTTATGATTTCATGTTAATGTTATGGAGTCATTTCTGTAAAGTTTCTTTCAAGTTCTGAATAAAAAAAATTCTCCCTACTCTTGTCAGTTGGTGGCGCTGTGGAGCCGCGGGTGGGAGTCAGTCCATTAATAGAAGGAGACAGTGGAGGAGACTGGGCGACTGTTCGTCCACAGCAGCAGCATGGAGACGCAAAGGGGAAGAGTGCGGGTGGGATGCACCCCTGTAGTGGCCAGTATATCATACCCCACCCCTCAGTTATGCTGTGTCTGTCGGACAGTGCTGGAGTCACCCATGGTCCAACGTTCTCGAGTACCGTTTTTGTGGAATCCAACACTACCGCCATTGTTGCATTGGGCATTGATATAGAAGCCCCTGATGACCCTGTGGAGGCTGTGGAGGTTGATCTGGAGTTATTCACTCCCCTGGCTTGCCTGAAGAAAAACATAGGATTTTGGCAGTGGCTGCTGAAACTTACCATATGGCGCAGCTTGCTGCTGATGAGGAACTGAGGAACTGTAAGTGGCCTGGAGTGGATTCGCCCTCTGGTCCTACTGGTACGATTTCTAATGTTTGGAAGGGTAGTGTCCCAGGCGATTCGTTGCCTTTGCATCCCCCGCCCCAGTCTCCTATAGGCCTTGGTGTGCCAGCCTTGAGTTCTTGGTTCTCGAAGCTGGCACTTGAACGTGCAAGCTGGCTGCAGCTTGACTCTGGACAGTGGATTGCAGACCCAGTGATCCCGATCCCTGGGATGGATGACTCAGCTGTATCTCACCATGCTAGACCTGTCTCTTTGCCACAGGTGACGGGAATTGATTTACTTCCTGTTGCTGCTTCTAGTGTGGGTTCTGGAGGGGCGGGGTATGTTGCTGTTTCTGCTCCAGTTCTTGCTGGGGTGCAACTTGGGGCTGAGCAATTGTCTAACCACCTTGTGACGGACTCCCCCTTGCTTGTTACCGGGTGAGGTGAGGTGACCCTCCGTTGATGAAATTGTGGATTTAGAGGAGCCTGTAGATGCTGTACCAACTTCCCAGCATCTCTCCACCCCTGAGGTTACTTATTCTAGTCTTTTCCAGAAGCCGGTCTCTTTGGAAAACAGGTGGAATGCTGTATGGCTGCGGTTCCTGGGGCCTCTTGATGCGATGCCTGACAGGTTCTATGTGGGCAAGATTTTGATTAAGCAAATGTTGGGCTTTACCCCTAGTGAAGTCTATGCCTTGATTCATTCATCAGGGGATAATACCTATGACATTAGTTTTTGGACTCCAGATATTCTGAACAGATTCTGGATGAAGTATTCTCTTCTCAAGACTAATCGGGCCTAGTCCCATTTTCAGGCTATACCTTTGACAAAGCAATTGTTTAAAGTTATTACTGTTCTATTTCACAATGAAGGGGTTAATGTGGAAGATATTACCTACTGGTTGGAAAGGAAATGTACGCTGCAGGGTAACCCAGAGCCAATTCTTGATTCCGAAGCTTTCTGGAATGGGGGTTGGAGATATAAAGTTAACCTCCTGCAGACTGAGGCTGCGCTGCAACATCTGACGAGCTGCTTTTATCTCGGCTGGGATAAAGGTTTCATTTTTTTATCCTGGTCGACCTCGCCACTGTTATAAATGTGGCTCTGGTCGCCATCTTAGTAGGACCTGAGATATTGTAAAGTGGGTGCAATGTGGCGAATTGGGGCATGTCATGTCAGACTGTCATCACCCTGCAAAATGTTCCCTTTGTGAGGAGGCCCACTCCTATGTGGATTGTCCGTGGGCTGCTCAGAATAAATCTAATGGTGACTTCTGTATACAGGATTTTTATATCAATACTGCTGCTCATGCGACTCAATGGCAATGCCCTCCGCCCCCTCCCTTTGCCAGGCCTCACTTTAGTGTTCAGGAGCAACTGCCGGAACCTCTGGTTTCGGATGTGGCTGGCCCTACATGTACTGCTCTAGAGTCTGTACCAGGCCCACTGGTACAGCCTGAAATTCCTTCTGTGGCAGTTTCCTCTGCTGCCTCTACTTCTATGCCCCCTCCACTACCCCTTGATTAACCTTATGTTTTGGTTTCCAATTGGTGTCATAGCCTGAGATCCAGAAACTCTAGCCTGGCACTGCCTGACCGGGAACAAATCCCTTTACAGAATGCTTTTACTGTTTTACAGGAGGATTTGGGTACTGAGTCTGACTCTGCTTCGGTTTACTCCTCCCTACCTGACAGGGGGTCTGACGCTGAACAGGCTATGGAGCATAATGATGCTGTCAAGAAAAAGAGAGCCTGTTTGGGGACATGGAAAGAGCCTAGGAAAAAATGACTAGAGTTAACTTTCTAATCTTGTTTTTTTTTTATGTATAGTTTATGTGTCACCTCACTTAATATTAATAATATCCAGTTTCATAGGAAGAGGGTTTTAATTTACTCCCTCTTTGCGGGTGGCATGCAGGATGTTGTTTTCTTGCAGGATACTATATTACATACCCAGTTTGAGGTGGCTCAGGTGACTGCAGGGTGGAATGGGGGACACACTTATTGGTTGCTCGGTGGTAATCTGTGCTCTGGGGTTGGGATAGCTGTTAATAACCCTACGACCCATTTTGTTCAGTTAGTGGATATTGAGCCAGGTAGGGTTTTGCTGTTAGATATGGTCATCAATGCTTTGCATTGTAGGTTTATTAATGTGTATGCCCCTCAGCTTAAGTCTGCCAGAATTGCCCTTTTTCGTGCTATACAACCATTTTTGTTTACCTCACGCTATGTTTTTTAGGGGGGGAATTTATTTGTAGTAGGTACCGTTCTGATTGAGGGCTTAGAACCCATGCAATTTATTGTGATGCTAATTGTCTTAATGCTTTGATATCTCAGACTGGCTTGGTTGATGTTTTCGACATTTTGAGAACTCCATCTAAAACTTCTTTTAGGGTACTAGAGTGACTAGGATTGATTTTTGGTTCCTCTCTGATTCTTTAAAAATGTTACACTCTGTAATGCTGCCGGTTGCCCCTTCGGACCATGCTCTTCTTGAAGTCACAGTTGGTAGCCACGAGGTTATGCATAGGGTACTTTGGTATTGGCAATTGAATTTGGTCTTACTTATGCTTCCCTGTGTTGAATATGGTTTCTCAGCATTGCTGCATGTTAGGAAACCAGTGGTTTGCTTACATGACACTTAAGGGGCATGATGGGAAGAGATGAAGCTTGATATTAGGCATTCTTTTTTGACTATTGGTAGACTGAGTGGGAAGTTTAAAACTGCAGATTATCTCGATTTAGGGAGTCGATTTTTGCATTTACATTTTCAGGTTGCTCTTGGTGATCAGTCTGCTCTGCCTGAATTGACTAGGATACGGAATTTGATGAATGCTTCACAATACGATCAGTTAAAATCTTTGGATGTGGAGCATCAGTTTGGTTCCTGGGGGGTAAAGCCTTCCTGGATCCTTACCAATTTTGTGCCCATCAGAAACACCAAAAGTATATAGCTGAGGTACGGGACTTCTCAGGGAAGAGGTGCACCACTAAATGTGATATTTTGCTTGCTGTTGATCATTATATATGTACTCTTTTCAGTACTCCTGTTGTTACTAGTCTTCCTTATAAATTGTGGTTGGACAATATCCAACACAATATCTGACATAATGAATCTTGTCAAAAGAGGTCTGTGGTCTGTTTCACCCAGACATCAAAAGTCTCTTTGATGTAAGTCACTGTATATTCCAAGCAAATGTATATTGGACTCCTTAATTTAGTCTGGGACCTGGTATACCCAGACATCAAAGGTCTCTTTGATGAAATGAGCTGGCTTCCTGGGAGGATACCCATAACACCGGCCTGTGTTCCTTTTCTCCTGACACCCAGTGCAAATCAAAGGATTTCCCTGAGGGCATTATAAAAGGGATGTTTTGGTTCCTGGCTTCAAAGCAAACTAACAAGATAATTGCACCTCAGATAGCTACAGTTTAAGCTACATCCTGTCCTTTGAACTTATCCCTTGGGGGTTGATGTGTCAATTTCAGCAAGCCAGCATTTCCTCCTGCCAGACAGTCCATCACACATTTTTTTTATATTTACAAAAAAATTATACAGGGATCAGAACCAGCTGTCCAAGTCTGACAATTCCTTCCCACCTAAAATGAATTTGGGGGGTCTATCCCCTACATGGGATGAGCTTTCCAAATCAGTTCACTCCTCATACTCATGGGACAACCCATCTGAGTTCTGATTGGTCACTCCAGCCATATGTAGAATGGTCATATCATATCCTTGCAAAGACTCCAACTTAGTAATCAACCATTGTTTTTCCCCATCTGCATCAGCCAAACTAAGGGTTTGTGGTCAGTCTGCACCACAAAATGCTGCCCATACAAGTATGGCTCCAATTTTTTTAGGGCCCACGCTATGGCAAGACACTCCTTTTCCATAGTGGAGTATGACTGCTCCCTGGGAAGTAACTTTTTACTCAGGTAGGCTGTTGGATGGTCCATCCTGTTGCTGGATGTCTGGCTCAGTACTGCCTCAATACCCATGTCTGAGGCATCCATCTGAACTATAAAGGTTTTACTATAGTCAGGACTTGTCAAAACAGGAACACTGCACAGTGCCTCCTTTAGTTTGGAAAAGGCTTCCTCATAGGCTGGGCCCCAGCAATTTTCTTGGGCATCCATTTCTTTGTCAGGTCAGATAGGGGAGTAGCCAGGGCACTGTAACTGGGTACAAATTTTCTATAGTACCCTGCTGTCCCGAGAAAACTCCTGACCTGCTTCTGAGTTTCTGGTCTGGGCCATGCCTGTATTGCCTCTATTTTTATTTGGTTAGGACAGAGCCGTCCCTGGCCTACCACATGCCCAAGGTATGCCACTTCTCCCATGGCCACCTGGCACTTCTCGGCTTTGACAGTGAGCCCACCCCTCTGTATCCTGTCCAGCACTTCCCTAGGTGGGATAGGTGTTCCTCCCAGCTGGTACTAAAGATGGCAGTGTCATCTAGGTATTCCACAGCGTACTCCTCAGCACCATTTGACACCTGGTTCGCCAACCTTTGGAAAGTGGCCGGGGTGATCTTCATTCCGAAAGGCATTACTTTAAACTCAAATAATAAGTGCTGACTTTTCCATTAGCAGATTATATCCTTTAGCCACTAGAGGGCCCAGTTATAAGCACACTTACCCAATCCAACACAATATAGTTCCTGTCTCGTTTCACTTATTGTGTGGTCAGTCTATCACTATTCATCTGTCTTTGCCCCTCCCTCTTCTACTGATTGATACTGATTTTTTCTATTTGCAGTTTATAGTCTTTTCACCCACTAAAGGGGTTTCCCCCAACCATTCCAAAGCTGCTCTACATCTCCTTACTATCTACTGTTCCTGGCACTCTTCCTTTACTGCTCAGCTGCTATGGGTACCTGCACTCCATTACTAAGTCTGCTCTCCTTCACCCTATTGGTACAGACCTCACACAGACTGGAGCACCTTTCCTCCACACTAAGCACTTCATCCCCAGACTACCCCACAGTTACTCAGCCCTCCCCCACCCTTGACACACCCATGACCCCCCAACACCCCCACCTTGCCAACACCCCCACTCCCTCTGCCCTCCAAGGCCTGACTTGGACCCAGCTCTCCCCTGCCATTCCCACCTTTTGCACTTTATCTATCCCATGCACCCTGATTCTAAAGTCCTCAGCTGAGTGTCGACCCAAGGGTCTCCATCGCCACTGGCCACTAACCAGAATAATTACACTGTTATTATTATTATCTGATAATGTACACCCAAACCCAGGACCTATGGCTTTCAGCCCTTCTAAACCCTGTATTACAACTGGCCTCCGCTTTGCATCCTTAAACATTTGCAGTCTCCTAAAGAAATCTGCTGCCCTCCAGTGCTGGGTCGTTCAATATCAACCTGACATAATTGCACTGGTAGAGACTTGGCTCTCCAAATCCACTCCTGACTCCACTATCACTCTCCCTGGATATACCATCTACAGGGAAGACCGAGTAGGCAAACACGGTGGTGGTTGCGCACTGTAAATGTCAGGACTCCCACTTATAGGTCAGGCACTCCTAGCTCCTAAATTTGATTTTGGACCCCAAGCCCTCACCTTAAAAATCACACTTGACCCCACCCGAGGCCCTGTCTTCCTCACGGTCTCCTACGTACACCCGAGGAATCAAAACCAAGCGGTCCAGTCCCTCATTGACTATCTCACATCTCTCCCTCACAAAGTGGAGCAAGTCATTCTAGGTGATCTCAATGTTAACTGGCTTGCCTCCAGTGCCTCCCATATAAGGGACTCCTTTGCTGTCATGGATATGTCCCAGTTAGTCACCCAGCCCACCAGATTCAACCACTCTACTGGAACCAGCACTCTCCTAGATGTTGTTATATCTAATCGCCCCTACAAAATCCGGGATGTCACTGTCCTCCCCAACTCTCTTAGTGATCACTTCCCAATCCTCTGTCTCTAGTCATCTTCCACTCTGAAGCCAGTGTCCCAGGCCACTCTACGCCACTGTTTACACCCCAGTGACCTCAGAAAATTAAAACAATGCCTAGCCCAGCTAGACTGGTCCCCTATCCAGTGCGCCCCTGACATTGACTCAGCTCTTGACCACTTCACAAATGCCTTCTGTAAGGCTTGTGACCTTTTCACCCCCCCTCACCAGGATCCGCTCCAAAAAATACAATGCCCCATGGATCACCCCACCCCTCCTCCAGAGACTCAAAAACAGAGATAATCTCTGGCACATTGCTGTAGAATCTGGAAAGGCATCTGACAGACAGGTCTACAAAGCAGAATGCAATAAGTGCACTAGGGCCATTAGGCAGGCCAAGGCAGAGCACTACCAGACCACCCTCACTTCCACTTGAGGTTCAACCCGTACCTTCTGGAATAATATGAAAGAGCTAAATGGAAAGTCTCACTCCCCCCACCATCTCAGCTCTCCATCAATGGCATCCCCACCACAGATCCACTCCTCATAGCCAATTGCCTTAACAGTGCCTTCTCTGACCTAAGCTCGGTCCTCTCCAGCAGCTTCTTTGACCCAATCCCCACCTCTCTCCCTCCGGTGCTGCATCACCCACCATTCTATCTGTGCACCCTATCCCCCCAAAAAGCCAGGCCACACCTGCTAAAAGCCTTAGGGAGCAATAACCCCAGCAGTGAACCCCTCGACTCCAGGATCCTCTGTATGGTCTTAGACAAAGTCCTAGTCCTGCTGACTGACCTTCTAAACTGGTCTGTATGCCTGGGTCAGTTCCCAAGTGCTTGGAAAACTGCTGAAATCACACCCATACATAAAAGTGGGGACCGATCCACCCCCAACAATTACTGGCCGATCTCCATCCTCCCCACCACTCTCTAAAGCCCTTGAAAAAGTGGTGCTGATCCAGCTCTCTAATACCTAACCAAGTATGACATTATGTGCCCAGAGCAGCACGGTTTCTGCCCAGGGCACAGTACAACCACGGTTCTCCTGGAATTCTCCCAACACCTGCATGCTGCTCTCGACTCTGGCAGCCTTGCAAAAGCAGGGTTCATTGACCTCTCCAAGGCCTTTGACACCGTCTGTCATCCCCTTCTACTCGACTCTCTCCACCAACTTGGCTTCTCTGGTGGTCCCATTTCCTGGTTCTCTAGCTACCTCACAGCTAGATCCCAGCATGTCAAGATCAGTGACTCCCTCTCCAGCACTCTTCCTGTTCACTCTGGGGTCCATCAGGGCTCTATCCTGGGTCCAATACTTTTTAGTTTCTACCTCAACACCTTCCCCATCTCATGTACTGGTAAAATGCTCCTCTATGCCGATAATACAGTCCTCATTGCCTCACATCCCAATCCCACCTCCCTCCAATTATCCCTCCAGCAAGCTTACAACCAAGCCGAAAGGTGGTTCGGAGAACGCAGACTGGTCATTAGCCTAAAGAAAACCAAATCAATGCTCTTCTCCCATCACCAAAATAAAGCTAAAAATACCCCCCTCTTGATTATCCCCAGCACTCTGCACCCACTAGAACAAGTGACCACATACAAGTACCTAGGCATCACGTTCGATACTGCCCTCTCCTTCCACACCCACATTAATGCCCTGTCAGCCGCCATTAACTCTCGGATTGGCCTGCTATACAGCACAGGGACTGCCTGCCTCAGGATTGCCCCAGACCGCCATCACCTCCTCCATCTTGTCCCTCGTGGACTATGGCTTGCCCATCTATGCTGCAGCTGACAACACTGCCCTCTCCAAAATCCAGCTCTCCATCAATAAGGCCTGTAGGCTCCTGACCGATGCCCCCAGCCGAACTCACACCTGCCTTCTCTATACTACCACCAATCTTCTCAACTTTGAGGAGCGACTGCTCTACCAGACCTACCTTCTCACTAAGAAATCTCTGCTAGGACTCTCCTCCTGGGGGTCACCACCTCCCTACAGCAGCCGTCTTTGTCCGTCATCACCCATAACTCTGCTAAGGCCACTTTCAAGGTGCCCAGAACCATGACCTCGCTTACCCAGAGATCCTTCCTCTACCAAGCCCCTACCTGGTTCAACTCCCTCCCTAGCTGCATCTCCAACTTGCCAAAAATTGGCTCCTTCAAAACAGCCCTTCAGAACCATATCTTTAATATCCGCTGTTGTAGGTGCATCTAACCCCCTGTTGTAACCTGTGATTCCCGCCCACCTTGCCCCCTGGCTCGACAATGTCCACTGGACAGCCTCTCCCTCCCCCAGACCTACCCCTTCCCTACTAGGTCCAAACAGGGATGCAACCCACTGTCTTCTCTGAGGACCTACTATATCCATGGGTGTAACTCACAATTTTGTAACGTTATGTAACCTAAGTAACATATAAACTACTACATTATGTAACCTAAGTGTATCTATGTTAAATGTTCCTTTTACTGCACTTGTAATGTTATCCTCTGTTTTAATCTGCACTGTAATAACTGTCTTGATGTCTGCCCCCTCCGCGATGAGGTGCCTTTGTAAATGAGTCTCTGACTCAAAGGTTGTAAACCCGATTTGTAATGAATAAATGAATATTGGAGTGATGAAGGCCAACCTCTCCCTAGCTTTGTCCATCAACTCTACCTGCCAATACCATTTTGTCAGGTCAATGGTCATAAGGTAGGTCGCCCCTCCCAACTTGTCCAGGAGTTTGTCCGTTCAGAGCATCACGTGGGCGTCTGACTTCATAACTGCATTCAGTCCACGATAGTCCACACAGAAACAAGTTGAGCCATCTGGCTTGGGTACAAGGACTACGGGTGAGGCCCAGGGACTGGGGGATCTCTGGATTACCCCTTAATCCAGCATCTCCTCCACTTCCCTCCTAATGTCCTATTGGACAGCCTCTGACACCAGATATGCTGTCCGCCATATGGGTGTCTGTGTCACTGTCTCCACATTGTGTGTCGCTAAGGGGGTTAGTCCAGGCTTGGCACTAAACAAGGGGGCAAAGTCTGCTAAAACCTCCCTTACTTTCTGGATTTGGCCTGGGGTCAGCTGGGGAGACAATTTTACTGCCTCCACAGAGGACTCCCACTTATTTTCTTCCAGCAAGTCCAGAAGGGGGTCTCCTTCATCCATCCACTCCCCATGACTACACACTGCAAACACCATGTCAGCCCTATTTGTATATGGCTTCATCATGTTGACATGGTACATCCTTTCTGTCTGTCTACGGTCAGGTAAGTCCACAATGTAGTTCACATCATTTACCTTCCTAACCACTTTGTACGGTCCTGCTCACTCAGTCTGCAGCTTGTCTTTCTGGACTGAAACAAGGACCATGACTTCCTGACCCATCATGTACGAGTGAGCTCTGGCTCTGCGGTTGTACCACACTTTTTGTTTCTGTTGGGCAGCTGCCAGGTTGCTCTGGGCTGTCCCCATAAGCTCTTTCAGCCTTTCCCTTAACCTAAGGATGTAATCCACAATGGGAGTTCCCTGGGTGGCATGCTTGCCTTCCCAGTCCTCCTGGATCAAGCCTAGGGGCCCATGTACCCGGCATCCATAGTTCGAAGGGAGAAAATCCTCTTGACTCTTGGGGCACCTCCCTGTATGCAAACAACAGGTGGGGAAGGTATTTCTCTCAGTCTCTCCCATGCTGTTCAGCAAATGCCTGGAGCATTGACTTTAGGGTACCATTGAATCATTCCACAAGCCCGTTGGCTTATGGGTGATACGGTGTCGTGCAGATCTGCACCACCACACTTCTCCATAAAGCGTTTCATCAGGTCCAACATGAAGGAACCCCCTCAATCGGTGATTACCTCCTGCGGAAACCCAACACAGGAGAAAATCTCACGTAAGGCATCTGCCACTTTGTCTGGCCTCAGGGAGGACAGGGCGACTGCCTCTGGGTACCAGGTGGCATAATCCACCACAGTCAGGATGAATCTCTTCCCTGAGGAGCTGGGGGTATTTAAAGGCCCCACAATATCCATTCCCACCCTCTAGAATGGCTCCTCTACTATGGGCAATGGAATCAGGGCGACTTGGGTTTTCTTGCCTGCCTTCCCTATTTCTTGGCACCGGTGACAAGACCTGCAATACTCCTTCACCTGCTGGGTGAAGTTAGAGCAGTAGAAATTCTGGGCCAACCGCTGCGTAGTTTGTGTGATTCCCAGATGACCAGACAAGGGAATGTCATGTGCCGTTTTGAGCAACTGCTCATGATACCCCTGATGAACAACAAGCTGCCTGCCTAGCATCCCTTCCTCTGTCTGTACTGCCTGAGTATACATAAGTCCATTTTCCCAATAAACCTTATGTCTGCCATCACCTCCCTGGGCTCCGTTAGAGTCTGCCCAAGCCCTCAGCTTCTCTAAACTAGGGTCATCCCTCTGAGCAGCTGCAAACCCCTCACACAGTCCCAAATCATGGGACAGGTCCCCTTCAGTCACTAAACTAGGGTCCCTAGCACTAGCTTCAGGGCCCTCAGGATCACTGTTAATCCCAAACCTCTGACAAGGGGTCACTCCTCCCTCTTCAGAGTAACCCTCTGTAGCTGTGTGGTTACTTGCTACTGGGGAAAATTCTACCCCCTTTTCATCAGTCTCCCCATCTGGAGCTACTGGATGGGGAACCAGCCTCTCAGCGAATTTCACACTGGTTTCTGTGGGGTTCAGGGAACTACTATTTTCCCTTGCCACTTGGCTACGGGTAGCTGCATATACCACCCACTGCTGGAGATTGTTACCCAGGATCACATCCACTGCTAATGTTTTGGCTACAGCCAACTGTTGCACAGTTCCCCCTGTTTCACCCCAGTCCAGGAGAACACTGGCCAGTGGCAATGTTTTCTCTTCACCCGCAAAGTCCTGTACAGTGACGTATTTATTGGGTACAAGCTGACCAGGCTGTACCAGATCCCCTTTCACCAATGTCAGGGATGCCCCTGCATCCCTTAACCCCTGCATCTGTACACCATTCACCATGACTGGGTGCATGTGTTCCCTCATGTTCACTGGCAAGCTTCCAGGGACACACAAACAATCCACTTCTCTTCAAGTACCCTGTTGTGTATTATGGCTTGCCTTTTTGGGACACTGTCTGGCAATATGCCCAATTTCTTTACACAACCAACATTCAGTTCTTCTTTCAGAGAAATCTTTTTTCTGAAACCTTGGGCTAACTGGTTTCGGTGGAGGCAGTGAGGGTTTTAGCTGCCCTGAAGGCACGCTTTTCCCTTTCTGCACTGCCACACCCACCCCATTGGCTCTCAGAGCAGGTCTGCTCTTGGCATTGCGGTCCGAGAGTTCAGCAGCCTCTTGCACTGTTTTGGGATCTCAGTCCTCTAGCCAGGTTTTTAGTTCTGCTGGGTGTGCCCAATAAAACAGTTTTAATAAAATCACATTTTCAATTTTATCAACAGAGTTTGCCTCAATTCCTTCCCACCAACGTTTTAAAAACTGACGTTGTTTTGTGGCTAGCTCCTCGTAGCTCATATCAGGGCTTCTCTTGAGCTTACGGAATATAGCTCTGTATGATTCAGCAGTTAATTCAAACTTTTTTAACAGTGCAGCTTCTAGCTTGCTGTAATCATTGCTGTCCTCATTGTCCATTTGACCCAATGCATCCCGAGCTTTCCGGGTAAGTAGCAGGGATAGCTGGAAGCTTCAGGACTCTCTAGAAACTGTAGCCTGAATACAAACTTTTTCAAAAGAATTTAAAAAGGCATCCATGTCCTCCACCTCTTTAAACTCAGCTATTAATTTGGAGTTCAATTTGTAACCCAGTCCTGCAGTCCCAGTTAAACCCAAGCCACTTACCTGCCCTGGTGCCGGTGGTTGGAGTCGTAGCTTCTCCAGTCCATGTTGCCTCTGGCACTCCTCTCTCTTCTCCTCTGCATCTTGCTGGTGCTCATGCTCCTCATGGTCCGCCGCTCACTGTTCTCGCTCTGCCTCACGGTCTGCCTCCCTCTGTTCTCGTTCTGCCTCCAGTTCCATCCTGCGCAACTCAATTTACAGCCTGAGTACCTCTGGATTCAGGGTACTGGTGACCTTCCCCTGCTGCTGTGGCCCTTCACTGACAGTGGCCCTGCTGTCCTCCTCATCGGCTCTGGACCCTTCACTGGCTGCTAACCCTTCCACACTTAAGGTTTGGTCCCTTTCAGTTACAGTCTGTGACTTGCTGCTCTGGGTATCTGCTACCATCAGGGCCTCTATGAGGTTCTGCTTTTTGGCTGTCACCTTGAACAGGACTCCTCTGTCCTCGCACAACTGTTTTAAGTATTCTACAGTATGCCTGCTGGAGTTGGAAGCCATCTTTCCTGACTACCGCTATTATGGCTGGCACTTTAGAAAAAAAATAAAATGGGTAGGAACTTGACTGTAAGCCAAGGGATATGGTTCTGTTTCCTTTTGAAATAAAACACTGCCTTTCTTTTTTCCAAGTGAGCTGAACAGTCTCAAGCTGACACACTGAACAATAAAGCTTATGCCACCAAACTTTTTATACCACTGCTGCCAACCAATCTGTCACAAACCCACTCAGCAGGTCAGCCCTCTACCCCCAAAGTGCCAACCTCTGAGTGTAGAATTGTGAACAGTTTAACAGAACAAGGTAACCCTCTTGTCTGTTTTGTGGGTTCGAGTCACCTTAGTCTCAAGTTCTGGAGGGATTCAAACTGATAACCTCTTATTAGCATACCCAATTGTCAGGCTCAGATAATTCTGTCTTCAAGGGGCCAGCTATCTTTGCCTATGGGCACCTAACCAGGTCTTACAAAATGAACCCTTAGAACTCTATGCAAGACCTAGAGAACTCTATCTGTTTCCCAGTTTGGTATCACAATAAGCTCACACACAGTGTCAACTATAACCTTCAAAGCTTCAGTTATATAAAAAGAAATTTCAAGGCACACCAGGCAGTTTCCATTTTTAAAATATATATCTTTACTTTAAAATAGTTAAAATAGGAAAACAGAAATATTACAGAACAAAATATCCCAACACATACAGCCTTAAAACCAACAGGTTTAAAAGTGCAGATTCCTACAAATAATAACACTCAGACTAGTGTTGTCTAAGATCCTTACTTCCTAATCTTTCAGTGCTTCATGGTCTCTCTTCTCTCAGTCAGATAATGAAAATGAATGACAACTCTAAGGCCTGCTCAGTAGTTTAAAAACAGTCTTGAGCCGGCCTTCTCTCTGAGATCACCTAACTCCACCTCGGTGTATTAAAATTTATATTTTAAAACACAGGAAGTCCTAATAAGATATTTTAACACAATATCTGACATAATGAATCTTGCCAAAACCGGACTGTGGTCTGTTTCACCCAGACATCAAAAGTCTCTTTGATGTAAGTCACTGTATATTCCAAGCAAATGTATATTGGACTCCTTAATTTAATCTGGGACCTGGTATACCCAGACATCAAAGCTCTCTTTGATGAGATGAGCTGGCTTCCTGGGAGGATATCCATAACACTGGCCTGAGTCCCTTTTCTCCTGACACCCAGTGCAAATCAAAGGATTTCCCTGAGGGCATTATAAAAGGGATATTTTGGTTCCTGGCTTCAAAGCAAACTAACAAGATAATTGCACCACATTAATTTACTCCCTCTTTGTGGGTGGCAAATTTAAGTTACCTCCTGTCCTTTGAGCTTATCCCTGGGGATGGTTGATGTGTCAATTTCAGCAAGCCAGCATTTCTTCCTGCCAGACAGTCCAGCACAATTTTTGTTATATTTACAAAAAAATGATACAGGATCAGAACCAGTTGTCCAAGTGTGACAGTCTGCACACCACTCCCAGCTTCATCTTTCTGCCCTTGGAGTCCAGGAGCTGCACCCAATGCACCTCTGTCCTCTCCTCTTCTCTTCTCCCTTGTCTCTTATGATTTGATCCCTTCCCTTACATACAGAGCAACCCCCCTCCAACCCCCCAGTCCCTCCTGTATATCCTGTATCCCTGGATTGCCAAGTTACAAGCATGGTACTCTGTGGCCCAAGTCTCTGTCACTCCAGCAATGTCCACCTTCCCCTCCAAAAGGAGTGCCTGAAGCTCTACAGTTTTGTTTCCCAGGCTTCTTGTGTTGAGAGAGACCACCTTCCACCCGTACCCCTCCTTCTTCTCACTCTTCTCCTTGGCCTGTGTCCCTCCTCTACGTAGTCCGCATCCTTTGTCCTCCTTATTCTTACCGAGTATTGGTGCCTTCTGTATTATACTCAGACCACTCTGCCCACCCCCTCCCAGGGTTACTACGCCTCCATCTTTACCTATATCTAGGAAGGTGAGCTCATTAGGCTCCCCTGTCTGGACCTTTCTACCAACCTCAGTCTTTTGGTGACCTCCCCCACTAGTATAAATCCACCTTAGTAGAGATATACCCCTCTAATCCCACCTTTAATACTCCCCTCCCTGCTCAAGTGTAGCCTGTCCCCCGGGTGCAAGTCACTATTCCCCCAGACCCTACCCTAGTTAGTCACTAACCCATAATTTTTGGTGTGGTACCAATCCCTCAGCCACTCACTGAACTCCTTGATCCTACCCTTCCTCCCCATGCTTGCACATGGTACCGGGAGTACCTCTGTGAATGCCACTGACTCCCACCGCCTCACACTGCCTGCCCAACTCCTGGAACCTCCCCCTCACTACTTCCACAGTCTCTCCGCCAAGACGTTTTCACCCATATGCAACACTAAATTAGGTTTCTTCCTCCCCCTCACTGCACACTTGAGCAGTGCCTGCCCTGCCCCTCCTGCAGTCAGCCCAGGAATAGTGTCAACCCAAATACAGCTGTGCCTTCCCCCTTCCGCCCCATCTCCCACTTTCAGTATAGAATCCCCCAGGATGAGTACCCCCCTGTCCCTTACCCCCTTTCCCTTCTAGTGCCCCTTCTGCCACCCCAGTATTCATTCTTCCCTGCCCCTTACCACTGCCAGCTGCATCCTCTGTGACTTCTGTATCTGCAGCCCCTACTTCCACCTCACCCTTTTTCTCTGCCTTATAGCTCCCATCCCCTTTGAACCCCTTCCCAATCTGACTACTTCCTACTGGGCTTCACATGTCAACCTCCCCTCCACCCATGCTGATTTCCAACCCCTCTCCTGTCCCCATTGTTGTCAATTTAGGGCCCCCATTCCCTTCAACCCCTATAGTGATGCCTCTCCCCTCCCATCCTTCCCCTTCCCATAGCCTTCTCTCTTCCAGTCACTCCCTTTCCTTCCTTACTAGCCACCTTCGACCCTTTTTTCCTTGCTGTCTCTTGCCCTACCTGTTGCCATCCCTTTCATGTCCTACTTGTCCTCCCCTCTCAGTATGTTACTGCTCTCCATCTCTCTCCCATAGCAGAGGCTCGAATCTATTCCTAGTCGATACCCCTCCTACATCTCTTCCCCCTATTGGTTCCCCCCTCCTACTTGTTCTCCTCCGTGCCCCCCGGTCCCTCCCTATCTGCAGCCATCTGCTCTCTCCCCTGGTACTCCTTGTGGTCTCTTCCTCCCACATCAGGAGGCTCCCTTCTCGTCTTAGACACCCCTTCCTTCTGCTCCCTTTTCTGCTAGTGCTTCTGATACTGGGGTCGGTTTCAGTCCCTAGTTGTTTTTTCTCCATTCCCCCTTGCCGTCTTCTATTCTCCCCCCAGCCAGGATGACTACCATACTCATCTGCCTGCCACTTAGACTCCTCCCTAGCCTCCACAGTTCCTCCCTCAAACTAGCCAGTTGTATACAGACCATACACCCCCCATCCTCCAAGCCCAGTCCAGGATCATGGTGGACCCACACCCTGTACAACCCACCACCCTTCAAAAGATGCCCACCCTATTGACATGCGGCACCCGACCCAATTTGGCCCCCATCTTATGTTATGGGCTCTTACTCCTGGTTTGTGTACCCTACTACAACTGTTAGGCCCCTATTTACTCAAATTCCTGTTCCTCCCACACTAGTCCCCCTACTGCCCCCTTGCTGACCAGGTTAATTCAGTCTCAGATCTCATCCATTAGATACTATATTACTGTAGCAATCCTAAAGCCTCCTTGTCTGTTTTTCACCCCTTAGCTGCCATACTTTTTGTTCTCAGCCCTCATATAGTTTCACTTAGCCCAGTTAGAAATCCTATTGCACTCCAAGTATTACTCAGTTCAGTTAGAGAAATAAACAGAACAAATAAATACGTATTATTACAGCAATCCTAACAGTATAGCTCAGTACTTAGCTCAGTTAGAGAAATAAACAGAACAACTAAATCTGTATTATTACAGCAATCATAAAAGTATTCAATCATTGCTTTGTCTCCGCCCCAGAGACTCTGCTGTAATATAGGACCACAAAGGACCCTGGGCGGTAGGGTGGGCAACTCTAAAGTCCCGACAGAGCTCCGTTGAGCTTGCCCACTCCCCCTCTCTCACTTGCTCATTCTGTTTCTCCAGCCGCTGCAGGCTGCCGTTTTGTGCTGGGCTCCTGCCTGCATTGGTACCTCTTTGTGCCCAAAAAGAAATCCACAGCAGTCCCGACACAGCTCCTTTGAGCTTGCTCACTCCTCCTCTCTCACTCACTCATTCTGTTTCTCCCGGCGCGGAGGGCTGCCCTTTTATACTGGTCTCCTGCCTGCATTGGTGCCTTTTTCTGCCCACAAAGAAATCCACAGCAGTCCCGACAGAGCTCAGTTGAACTCACTCACTCCCCCTCTCTTACTCGCTCATTTTCAATCTGTCCCAAACATTGATTTCCCACAGCAACTGCACTATTCTGCGCTGGAACTGCTCAAACACATTTGGACAGGATGTGAAAAATGACAGCAGTACTGTTCAATAAAGAGGTGTGAAAGAATGCCAGTGTTGAACATCTGGCATGAAAATATTACAAATTTGCGAAGTTACAAGGGTACATGGAAACTGCGCAATGCACGCTTGTAACACAGTCATTTTATGGGCTTTCATCACCAAATTTTCAATATAGGCATTTTAGGACCTCTGCTCATGAACAGTGTTACTGTCATTTTCTTAATCTGTCCCGAACAATGATTTCCCACAGCGACCGCGCAATTCTGTGCCGGAAGTGCAAAAACTCATTTCAGTGAGGATGCGTAAAATGACAGATATACTGTTCATAAGGAGGTATGGGAAAATGCCAATGTTGAAAATCTGGAGTGAAAATATTACAAATTTGTGAAGTTACAGGCGTCCGTGGAAACTGCGCAACGCATACTCGTGAAACAGTCATTTCTTGGATTTTTTTCACCAAATTTGCAACATAGGATTTTTGAGAGCCCACCTCTTGAACAGTGGCACTGTCATTTTGTTAATCAGTCCCAAAAGGTGATTCCACACAGTGATCGCGAAATCACCTTTCAGGACCGAATAAAGCCATGACAGTGACTGAATTCATGAGGAGAGGTCCAAATAACCCCATGTTGAAAATGTGGTGCCAAAATTCCCCAAAATGCCTGAGATATGCATGAAAGTTGAAAAAAAAACATTTATGCCATTATACAGCTTACCGGCATTTCTTCAGTTCGCAGTTGGCTTTGAAGAGTGCAGACGTGTTCCCGGTCCACCGCAGAGCGTCGCGCTGGGCTCTGGAGGTAAGTATGGAGTGAGGGGGGGGGGAGGTATAGTACACAGAGAGTGGGTGCGGGTTGGGGGAGGGGCACCAGAACACTTCGAGGGACCGCTTTCTTGTTTTTCTGGATAAAAAAAACGGACAACGGGTCAGTTTTCTTTTGCAGGGTATTTGGTACACTGGGGTGGGCTCCCAGTGTACCACCTGCATTTGTGGGAGGGAGACTGAAGCCGACGGGACTGGGCCCCCATCGGCACAGAAAAGGGTGGGGGGCATGATGCCTAGGGAACTGGGCACCCTCTGGCACACAGCAGAAATTGGGGTGGGGATTATGCTGATGGGGAGTGGCCCCCATCTGCAAATTGAACTGGGAAGGGGGATTGCAGCTTATGGGGATTGGGCCCCCCATCGGCAAAGAAAGACTGTTGGGGAGGTGCATGATGCCGAGGGGGATTGGGCACTCCCTTGGCATATAACAGAAATTCGGGGGTGGGGACATTATGATGATGGGGAGTGGGCTCCCCATCAGCAAATGAAGTGGGCCAGGGGCATGCCAACAGGGGGATTGGGTACCTCCGTTGGCTCTGAAGTGGCTGCATAGAGCCACCATATTCCTGGTACTGTTACACCAGACAAAGTACCACCCTGCAATGATGGGTTGCTCCCTCATTGCAGTGGAATTGCTGACACTGCAATGACAAGGTGGCCCCTCATTGCAGCTGCCAAATCATTTCAGGTTGGTGGCATTTCTGCAGAACCAGTGTCATCAGGACACTGGGCCTGCATTGGGTGCACACCGCCAAGCCCACAAATGCAGTGCTGGCATTGGCTGCTACATTGCTTGACCTCCATAACCTGCTTCTCTCCTGTTAAGTTATATAATGTTTCTTGTGCATGTGCACAAGCAAACATAAAATGAGAGCTGTACATTCATGAGGTGCTGTGAAAGAAATGGCTATATTGAAAATGTGGGTCAAAATATTGAAAATTACTAAAGTTACAAGCCTGCATTCATAAATTTCAACATAGGCTCATAAATTTGTTGTTTTTTAATATTTTTACCCCACATTTTCAACATAGCCTTCTTATGACCCCCACCTCATGAACAAGGGTGGAGAAAATGTTCAGCTTCTGCCTGATAAGGTGATTTCAGGCAGTAACTGGACAATCACCTTTTGGGACATAGGTGCCTAATTTCACTGCCGTTGTTCATGAGGTGGGGTTCCAAAAAGGCATATTGAAAATTTGTGGCAAAAATATTAAAAAATGGCCAAGTTATGCCACGACATTCAAAACCTCATTGAAATACACTGAACTGCATATCTGATTTCCGCAGTTCGTGGCCTGGCTTTGAAGAGTGAAGATGTGTCTGTGGTCCAGAGAGGATTACGGAATTGGATCCCCAGTGGGTAAGTAAAGGCTTGGGGGGATGGGGGATTGCGTGCTGAGTGGGAGAATTAGGTGGGGGGACTAATGGCTCAACAGACATTAATGGATGGTTTTGTTTTTTACAGGGTTATAAAGAAAAAGGATGAGGGACTTTTTTTTATTTCAGGTGGTGACATTGAGGGATTGGGCGTCGCCAGTGCCTGTGTTATGTGTGTGTGTGTGTGTTGGGGGTGCTGATTGGCAGGGTTGGGTGGGGGACAGTTACAGGGTGTCAGCAACAGATATCAATGGATGTTTTGTTTGGTTGTGGGGATGTGTGGGATGGTGGGTGCTGACTGGGAGGGTCAGGTGGAGGGACAGTTACAGGGTGCAAGCAACAGACATTAATGGATGTTTTTCTTTTTACAGGCTATATATATATATATATATATGTATATCATTACAAAAACTTTGTTACTGCATCAGTTAGGGTTATTAGTAAAGCAGCAAAAGTAGGAAATACAGTGTTAGGGCTTCCAGCCTAACACCACACTACGCTGCAGACACGGCAGGTGCAGGGGTGTCCCTTGGGGTCATCAACACTAATGCTCACTCCATTACATAAGTAAATAAGCTGAGATGGGTACAGTATAGGAGAATGGGATAAGTGTTAGGGCTAATGACCCCAAGGCACGACGCCAATGCCTGTTGGTGTCTGCAGTGTGGGGGTGTGGCGTTAGGGTTGGAAACACTAACTCCATGTTTCCCTACTTTTACCATGTTACTAACAACCCTAACTAATGCATTAATGACATTTTTTGCGATGAATTTCCTGACTTTTTCAGATAGCTTACTTGTATCCTCATTTGCCTGTGGGACACCATCCATAAGTATCCTTGTGTCGCAGTGGTAGTGCAGATCCCATGCTTCATGATTTTCCTTATTTTACTGTGGGAGCACAGAGTCCTTTGAACCTTGTGCACCCATCCCTCTATAGATGTGTGACCAAACTGTCAGCATAGCCATCTTATTACCCCAGTGCATGTAGCTGGTACAGAACATTTTCAAATCACTGCCAAAACATAATTGTGCGCAACTGCAATGCCATTCCGCACTACATGTGCAAAAACACATTTTGGCCTGGATTTGAAAAATGACAGCTGTGACATACATGAAGTGGTGTAATAAGAAGACTATGTTGAAAATCTGGGGTCAAAATATTGAAAAATTCAAAAGTTACGAGCTTGCATAGAGAAATTCTAATGAATGGTCATAACTTTGCCATTTTTAAAGATTTTGACCCTAAATTTTCAACATAGCCCTCTTATGACCCAGCCTCATGAACAATATGACTGTCATTATGCAGATGCTGGCTGAAAGGTGAATTCCTCAAATGACCGCAAAGCCACCTTTCAGCCAGGAGTTGCAGAATGACAGTCATGTTGGTCATGAGGTGAGGTCTCCAGGAGGCCATACTGAAAATTTGGGATCAAAATCTGAAAAAAACAGCTGAGTTATGCACAGAAGTTCAAACTCCTGTTGAAATACATTGAAGTGCATTTACCTTACTTTTGCAATCACAGTTCCAGCAGCAAGACATGCCTTTGAATGCAGAGTGGCTCTCGAAGCTGGGACCTCTTCAGGTGAGTGACGTTGTGTAGGTGTATAGGGAGGGTGGTGTACAATAGGAGGTAGAGTGCAGGGTGCAGGTCAGATTGGCGATGGACTTTTTTTTTACAGGTAGGAAAGAAAAGACATTGAGGGACTGTTTCCTTATTTTCAGGTGAAATGGAACACTGGAGGGTGGGGGAATGACAGTAACCACCAATGCAGTGAATAACTGTAGTGAATAAGCATTCATTTTTATGCCTGACTGATATTGGCCTCACAGTATACTTAACAAAGAATAAAGACCTCCAGATTTTAGGAGTTTACTGTCAAATTTCTGTATGTTTAACATTGTGAGAACAATTAAAAATCTTGTATCTAGTGTTCAGTTTTGAAAATATATAAATGTTATGGGTACTTAGCTTTCTAAATGCGCATGATGCCTTGCTTAACTACAGTTTTGTATTCTGCTAAGTGTTAATTACCATGCAATTCATTTCTAGTTCATTGCCAACTACACAGTACATTTTCATATGAGTGGATGCTTTTAGCTTATGACTGCAAAATAATCAGATTTATCAGAGTTTTAGTTTTCAGTTAAAAGTTGCATTTGTTGGAATTAGAAGCAGGTACAAAGAAATCCAATATAGCTATGAGGCCTGGTCTGTGAGACAATGAATGAAGCATTTCAATGGGCACTGAGGGTAGGGGTGCCACTAGACACCATTGACAGGGAACACTGATTGGTGGGTGAAGGGTACCAGTAGACAGCAGCGAAAATGGTGGCTCACGGCTGATATCGCAGCCAGCAGCACAAGTTCCTGCTGCGGCTGCAGAAGTCAAGGAAATCCTGCTGTTCTCATACAGAGAATGTGGGGATAGCGCTCCTCTCACTAAGTTGGGCACCCAGAATTTTGGGTACCCAGAAAAGGTGTTTCTTGCCTTAATTTGAAAAACAAACAAACATCAGAATGTAGCTAAATGGTCCCGTTAACTAGGTTGTGATATTTGTTTTTTCAGTTTCATTTATTTATATGTGTTTTCTTTATCGTCGTGCTCTCACTAACTGGAAAACAAGATGACTGACACAGGAGCTCTCCACAAAAGCACCATATGACCTGTGTGCAAAACTGTTTAGCTCCTGCAGAAATAAGAATATTTTCATGCCTCATATATACATTTTTCTCATAGGAAATAATGGGAAATTTAAAAATGTAATAACTTTTGAATGTATTAATATTTTTTCATCAAACTTTAAAAGGCACATCTGTGAGGCAATGGCTTTCTACCCTGAATATTTCAGACCACAACCTAAAACTGTTTCTGAGATACAGGTGGGCAAAAAAATGGTAAATTTAGGAATTTTGGCACTCTGTATCTCTACAACTGCACAACTGATTCACATGAAATTTGCCACAATAAGGACCTTCTAGAGATTATGCATGCCAAAGTTCATGCAACTCTGTTGAGTGGTTCCAAAGTTATTAAAGTTCAAAGATTTGGCTTTAACGTAGAAGTTTGCACTCAACCCTAGCTATAGTGGTGCTACCACGTAAGCAATAATACATGACAGGGTGGGCAGTATTGGGCAATATTGGACTGCCCAGTGGCGTAATGAGGCCCGATGCCACAGGCGGAGGGCCTTATAGCCCCTGGAATATCCGGTATTTCCCATACCGCCCACCCTGGAGGGTATTATTATGCTTGTTCATCCTCATATGGAGTATAGAGGTAGTTTTTGGATGCCCAGGTTGAAAAGAGATGTTAGGAGGATGGAGGGGGTCTGGAGATGAGCAACTAGGATAATAAAAGGGTTGAGGGACCTACTATATGAGGAAAGACTGTAAGATCTCGGTCTGTTTTCACTATGATATAGGAGATATAGAGGAGACATGTGCTTGGTATACAGTGCTTCCTGGGAACTAAATCTTTGGGAATGTAGGACTCGAAAAAAGACCAGGCATTATTAAAATTATTAAATAGGGGTCATCAGTACCAACTGAAGGGCGAGAATTACAGCAAAAATCAAAGAGGAAGCTGGTTCTCACAATGAGTGGTGACACAATGGAATGTATTGCCCGAGTCCCTGGTGTCCTGTGGTACTATGAACCAATTTAAATCAGCACTGGACAAACACATTACAAAACGTTGCTACTAGATTACAGTATAGGCAGAGCAGGTCAAAACTGGCCATAAGGCTAAAGTACCTGACAGCATCTTATGAATCTTAGAAAATGGGCACTGTTAAAAGAAAATAAAGAGTTTAATAAAAAAATTGTTAATAAATAGTTTAAGATTAGTTTTGTAATAAAATAGTTCCTCCGCCAGTATGAGCTATGGAGTTACACCCTCCAACAGTCCCATAGTAGTCTGTTTATACCCCCCCAGATGAGTGTATTTAATTTATTTGTGTTTAATGCTTGTCCTCCCCCGTTGTAATAGAAGTTTGATAGTTATTTTTTGGGGGGGGTCCAGCAGCTGTTGCCATAGCGATCACAACAGGAAGAAAAGACTGTGTGCGCACGTTTGGCTGCAGAGCATAGTTAGTTACTTTATGCCTGACATTTTTTGTGTGTGTGTGTGGCCCTTTCTTTTAATACTGGGGCAGGAGCTATTGTAGTGCAGCTCGGGAAAAGAAAGCACGGTTTGCAATTATGCGCTTTTGGGAGACTGAGCATGTCTGAAGAGGCAGCTGCTTACTTTGAACTGCAGGTGAGACCTGGGAAAGTTATGGCTCTGTGTAGAAAAAAAGGAGGTGCTGTGATTAAAGCCCCCTCCCAACACTCTACAAATGTCATTTGCATAAATCTCTGAACCTTGCTCCCCTCCTCCATTATCTGGCCCACACAAACTGGGATCCAATAGCCTTGTCGAACTCTTTTGATGATGCTTACGACTATTTTCATGGTAAATTTCTGGAGATTTAGAACATATATGCCCCACTGCAGCACTCCAGGAATAATGGTAACCATCTCCCATGGATCACACCTGAACTCTTGACATGTCAAAGAGCCCGGGATCAAGCTTGGAAAACTCATAAAGCCTCTAAGCTCCCTCAAGACTATGACATCTACCACTCTCTATGTAATAGGCGTACAAAAGCCACTGGTCTAGCAAAAGTGGACTACTTCTGCTCTACCTCCAGTCCAACATTAATAAACCCTCCAAATTTTGGAAAGTTATACAGTCCCTTTTCTCCCCCCTCCCTACCCCTCTCCTTCATATAAACAACACTCAAGTTGCTGATCACCTTAGTATTGCTACTGAATTGAATTCCTGTTTCACCTACTGTGCCTCTGCTCTTCTATCTTCCTTAATGTCTCCCTGACCTGCTGACCCCCTCTCCTCTCCCAGACTACTCTCTTCATCTAACTCTTTCTCCGTCTCAAAAATGTCACCCTCTGACACCTTGGATGCAGTATATGCTCTTAACCCCTCCAAAGGCAGCTCACCTGATGGTCTGGATCCTAAACTGCTTTATCTATCAGCTTCAACGATCTCTACTCCATTATCAGTCCTTCTCAACCTTTGCTTCACTACGGCTATTATCCCATCTTTTTGGAAGCATGCCACTGCTCTTCTGCTGCCTAAGGGTGGCAATCCTTCCACTCCTGCTAACTATTGCCCCATATCTCTCCTTCCCACCCTTGCTAAGCTCCAAGAACATCTGGTTCTCACAACTCTCTTTCTATCTCTCTGATTCTAATTGTTTTTTTTTTTAAATTTAAGATGCTTTATTTAAGTTTCAAAACATATAAAATATACAGACATACAAACAACAGACCACAAAAATTAACAAAACAATACTTCTTATTCTAACCACCCGCTCCTCACCCCAATCCCCAGTCCCCAGAGGTGTGGTGTAGCAAATATGTAATCCAGTTTGTTTTTGTGTAATCAGTTTAATGGTATTAGATTTCAGGTGACCTTTTTACTGTAAATGGGTCTGAGAAGGAATAAGTACCTCATGGATAGGGAAAAATAAGGTAACATATATCGTTTCTCTGTATAACCACAAAGCCAGATTTCGGCAGGGGTTCTGTGCATTATCTGACCTGATTAAAGTTCTGACACCTTTCAGGTGGAGAAGGATGTCAAGATTAGTGTGTTTAGTTTTTCCCATTTCTTTCTATATACTGGCAGGCGATTGTGGAGACTAGCAATCATCCTCTCAATCCTCAGGTTATGCAGTAGTTCACTGAGTCATTCAGAATATGAGATTTCAGCTTGATCTTTCCAGTGTCGTAGAACCACTTTTTTAACTGATAAAGAGATCAGAGCCATCCAGTATCTCTGCTCTTTAACTGATACCCTGAAGTAGTCCCCTATCAAGCAAATTTCAGGGAGAAAGAACTCCTCCAACCACAAAAGGGGTCCATCTTTTGTTTGATTTTCCTCCAGAGAGTGGATACCCTTGGGCAGTCCCAGAAAATATGTATAAGATTACCCTCTACTTGACCGCACCTGGTACATAATGAAGAAGGGAGTTTACTCATTTTAGCCAGATGGACAGGAGTGTAGTAAATGTCATGAAAAATGAGAATTGGGTAAGGTGAAGCTTATCATTGGACAGCAGGTGGTATAGGTCCAACTAAATATGCTTCCAGTCATAGGTGGAATCAGGAAAAGAGGTGAACAAGTATCTGGAGTACCCTGTCATCTCAGGGAAGAGTTCATTAAGTAGGATAGAGATCAACTGGAAAACTGAATGGGGTTGCCGCTCCTGTGTCTGAAATGATTGGAGGTGTTCTCTCCAGGTTTTAGTCCATGGTATCAAGTCAAACCATGTAACCAATAAATAATAAATCTGGTAAATCTTAAAAATAGATCTGGCAGGCATATTGAGATGTGTCAGCAGCTCATGGCTCTGAAGAATGCAACCATTGGAAAGAAGATCAAGGACTGTCCTCCTTGCAAAAGAAGGTGTAGTTCTAGAACTAAACACAGGACCACCCACTTTAAAATCTGGATTTCTACAGATCAGTTGAGATACATCCTATATATTGGAATAACGCAGTGCCCTACAGAGTTGTGTGTGTACTCTCAGGGACATAAAAATAATTGAGTCTCAAAGTGATTTAGGTAAACATCTAGGAGATATGAATATATACTGTACACTATCAAGTGATATTCCAGTCTCTTCAATCAGATTCCTCTCAATTTGAAGCCACAGGGGAGTGTACTGGACATTACCTGGTGAGGTCACTACCTTAGGTCATTTGGCATATTTTGCTATGACTTGCTAGGTAATATATATAAGGAAATTGGGCAGTTTGAGGCCTCCCATATCTTTTGGAAACCCAAGGCGGTTGTAGGCCATACATGGGGCTTTACCCTTCCAAAAAAAGAGACAATACTGTGGATTTTCTTGAACCAGTTAAGGGGAAGCAGTATATTCAACATATTTAAGGGATAAAACAATTGGGGAAGAACATTCATTTTGATAATATTAACTTTGCCTTGCAAGGACAGGGGAAGGGAAGTCCATCTTTGCAAATCTTGGTAAAAAAACATTAACCAGTTCATCTAAATTACATTTTTTCATTAGTGCCTTTGATTGTGAGAGAGTGATGCCTAAATATTTTATTTATTTTTTGTTGACCGGGTAAGTGCACTAGACAAATCCTGCCTATTTTCAGGCACGACCCGGGGGAGGGGGATACAGATGAATGCCAACTCACCTTGAACCAGATTAAGCTGTTGGTGGTATTTTTAGTGAATGAGGGAAATTTGCCAGGACACTGGGGGAAATTCCCCTACTCTTTTCGATAAGTGCCATGGGATCTTTAGCATCCACCTGAACTACCACCAATCCAGGCAGATGGGACCTCGGTTTAACATCTCATCTGAAAGATGGCACCTCAGAAGTGCAGCACCCCTCTCATGCTGTACTACAGTGTCAGTACTCAGATATTAACCCAAGTGCTAGATGTGGGAACTGAACGCATAGCCCTCTGATCTCCTGACCTCAGAGGCGAGTGTGCTACCTACTGAGCCACTGACACTGCTTGGTTTTTGGTATTGAAGCTTGCTAGTCCATCCCAGCCTCAGGTGTGTGAAATCAGATGATACAACTAAAGGATTTAAAGGCATTATCACTGTCTTATCCACATTAAGTTAATAATTGGAGAATTTGCCAAAATCCTGAATAATATGAAGGGATGCCTTAATTGACACTACAGGGTTTGAGAGGTGCAGCAGTATGCCATTTGCATAGACAGAGTCTCTGAGGTCAAATGGGTCAGTATAAATTCCCCTTACAGACGAACAGGTTCTGAGGAGGGAAAGTAGGGGTTCCAGATAAAAATTAAATAAAAGGGGGGAAATTGGGCAGTCTTGATGGGTACCAGAATGTAACTCAGTCTTTTTGGACAGTATACCATTACAATAAATCTTCACACTGGGATGGCAATACAGTGCCTATATCCATTTAATGAAGGCCGTGGGAAACCCAACTTTTCCATAGCTGCAAACAAAAATGTCCAATTCACTCTATCGAATGCCTTTTCCGCATCCAGTGACACCAATGCCATAGGTTGACTGGAGCCCCTGGAGGCAAAAAAAATATGAGATAACTTTCTTAAATGGTTGACTGATGAATGGCCCTTCATAAAGCCAATCAGCCCTTCCCAAATCTGCATCATTCTATTAGCTAATACTTTAGCAAAAATGTTAACGTCATAGTTCATAACAGATACAGGTCAGTAATTGGTAACCTTATCTGGAGGTTTGCCATGTTTAGGTAAAACTATAATTAATGCTTCTACTAAGGAAAGATCTGAAACTCCTACCTCACAAAAAGAAAGGAACAATTTTTGGAGTATCGGGGCAAGTTCAGCAGCAAATATTTTATAAAAATTAGGAGAGAAGCCATCTGGGCCCGGGGATTTATCCAAAGGGAGACAGCTGATTGCTTCATGGATCTCTTGGAGAGATATAGAGCCAAGCAGAAGGGCTTGCTGGTCTCGATTTAGGCAAGGGAGCTGAATATGAGACAAGTATTCCCTGATTTCTGATACGGAAGGCGAATTGACAGGAATATTATACAGACATTGGTAATATAGGGCAAATTCATGAACTCTCTCTTTGGGTGAAGTTTTCAGGGAGTTATCGACCTGGGATGTGATACAGAAAACAAAGCGGGAGGCCTCCTGGTTCCGTAGTCAGAGAGCGAGGAGGTGTCTGGCTTTATCACCCTGGTCAATATAAGTTGAGCGGGTTTTATTTTTTATTTATTTATTTTTTATTTAGTTGTTTAACCAGGTATAGCACACTAAGCTGAAAGCTTTTTTACAGGAGCGACCTGGGAGCACAAGGAGGTTAAGTGACTTGCTCAGGGTCACACAGTATGCAAGTGGAGTATGCAAGTGGGTTTTAAGAATAGCATATTCAGCCCATTCCCTCAGACTGATCTCTCAAAGATACCAACTGTTCTTGGTCTCTCTCTGATGTGTATGGGGACATATTACTTTCCAGCTCTTCAATTCGGTCAAGGAGAAGATGAAGAGAAGCCTCACACTTTCTCTTCCATCTGAAAGCCTGACAGATAAATTTCCCAGGCAGAGCACATTTGAGAGAGCACCAAAGTTTACCATAGTGAGAAACAGGGCCCTCGTAGTATTCCATAATCAGGGTAATAAAGTTTTTTAGGCCAGAAACCACTAAGTCCTCTTGGAGAAGCTGGTTATTAAGCTTCCAAATGTTGTCCTGTATTACTGTGGGGGACAGATTACATTTCAACCAAGTGGGTGAGTGGTCAGATATTGTTCTGGAGGATATTCCTCCATCCAAGATATTCAGCAAGAAACTCTTACTAACTAAAAAGTAATCCAGACAAGAGAGGGATTTGTGAACTGATGAATAGAATGTATATACCCGCTCGGAGGGATGAAGAATCCTCCAAGGGTCGCAAAGACTGCCCATGTCAATCAATTTGTGAAGGGACCATTGGGCAGGGGAAAGCCCAGGTGGTTTTCAACCTATCTTGTCCAGGTCCGGGTTCAAGGGAAGGTTCCAGTCCCTGGCCAAGATGACTGGTAGGTGGGCAAACTGAGCCAGTCGGGTCAATAATTTTAAGAAACATTCTGGAGAATCCGTGTTAGTGCCATATACACAACCCAGGATAACTTCAGAATGGTCCAGTACCCCATGTACCAAAAGGTAACGGACTCAGAGATCTTCTATACTCCGTAGCAGATGGAATTTTGTTCCTCTAAAAATTAGTATTACGACTCCTGTTCGGCTCCTGGAATCTCCAGCAGCAAAGACCTGTCCAATTGCCTGCCTATGAAAGAGAAGCCCTTCCATGGAGAGAAGATGTGTTTCCTGCAGGAAGGCTACCTGACACTGCAATAGTTGGAGATGCCACAGAATCTGGTAGCGCTTCACCCTGAAGCGGGCTCCTTTAATATTCCAGGTAATAAATTTCATACCCATTGCAGACTAATAGGGTAGAATAGCAAGTCTTGAACTTCAGTGGCTTAAATATTCCAAAAGTTAAACATGGATTACAGAGCATTAAAAAACAGAAATACCTCTGAGGACGTCTATACTCTCCAGCCCCCCCCTCCACAACCTTCAACAATTGTAATAACAAAAAGGAAACTGCGCTCCTCAGCCCAAATGACTGAATCCCCCAAATTCTTTAGATTGTGATGATATATAAACCCTCCTACAGCATTTGCCCGCTTACACCCCCACCCACTGAAGAAATTCCTATAATGTGAAAAACAACGATCCAATCTATGTACTAGCATAACAGACAAACAAAGTTAAAGCTCAAGTAGCTTACAAAATCTCCAGTCCTTCAGCTGAGTCTTTAACATGTAGTTGTAAAGCCTGGTTAAAAAGGAAACAATAATAAGAAGAGGGGGAAAAAAAGGGGGTGAACATGATATGAACATCGCAGTTTAGCTCCCCAGGAACTCAGAGTCCATTTCCTATTTCACCTGTAAATATATTCAAATATAGAATGTCAAAACTGTTAGAGCCCCAAAATCTAAAAGAAATTATTACATCAGGGAGAGAGAATCTCCGCTTACTGCGCAAAAACATAATATCCGGGCATAAACTTAGGCTTTAGCAGTCTCATAGGGCTCTTTTGCTACTCCAAGAGCTATGTTAGAAATAACTCAGGAATCCCCTTGTTGCAAACAAATAATTATGAAAATATTTCTGGACATCGATCATGATCCTGGATGTAAAAAGAAAAAGATATCTTCCAATCCATAAAACGTCTGTTCATAGCATCCATCATAAGGGTACACAATGAATACACAATAGAATTTCCAGCCTGCAGATCATACCATGAGCCACTAGATAGAGCCTTCAGTTCATATAAGAAAGTCCAGACACTTAACAACCTGAAAAAGCAGCTGTACCATATGTGTCGACTCCAAAGGTCAAACACATCAACAGAACCAGCCCACACATAACACTAGGTGATCTCTCAGTCTATGTGTATACAAATATGAGCATATCCATCCATGTTTAAATGGCCCCAGCATTAAAGATACATAAAGTGATGGATCAGTTACTAGGCTCTTCTCATCTGAACAGTTCTGAGTAGAGGGATTTGAGGGCTTCAGATGCCTGATCAGCTGAGTCAAAGGTGTGCCACTTGTCCTTTTTGTATACCTGGAGAGTAGCCGGGTATCTCACTCTAAACTTAATGCCTGCCACAATCAATTTGGAGACAGTCGGATGGAGCACCGTCCTCTTCTGGTGTACAGAAAATGGAAGATCCTGCACTATACGAATCATTTTGCCTTCCCAAAGAACCTCTTTCAGCTCTCTAGTTTTCTCCAAGATGTGTTGTTTGTCTCTGAAGTTCAGTAGCCAAAAAATTAGATGTCTCATGGGGGCCCTGGGGAGGGCATCGGCCTGAGTGATCTGTGGGCCCTCTTGACTACTGTATGTAGGTGGTGGAATTTGGAGAAGGGCCCGCTATTTTAGCACATATCTTTTGCACACAGGTTACCACATCTGTTCCTTACTCCTTCTCAGGCAGGCCTAGTATCACAAGGTTGCTCCTACAGGAACGACCCTTGAGATCTTCAAGTTTTTCTTCCATGCTTTTGACTCTGCAATGGAGGGTTGCATTGTCTGGATTGGTGCGGGCTCACCAGTCATCCAATGAAGAGGTCCTGACTTCACTATCGGATGTGCACTTTGTAAGTTGCTCTATGCTCATTTTCATCTTTTGCAAGTTTTACACCAGGGTGCTGAGCATGTCTTTTAGTGGGGCCAACCCTTCCAGGAACTTGTCCTCCATCAGCACGGCCTGCGAGGTCA
The DNA here is from genome assembly GCA_016271365.2 of Neoceratodus forsteri. Taxonomy (NCBI): domain Eukaryota; kingdom Metazoa; phylum Chordata; order Ceratodontiformes; family Ceratodontidae; genus Neoceratodus; species Neoceratodus forsteri. The sequence goes on from JADMNL010000028.1 coordinate 150,859,116, forward strand.
CTTGGCTAAGAGACCCAACTGGTTGTGGTTTCACCCGCTTAAAACATTTATCCCACATTGATGTGGTCGGCAAAGTATGTCCTGGAAGAGTATTGTGCATTTCTGCCTCCATTTTCACTGAATACAAAGCCAAAGGATACTCTGTAATTTCCAACGTCCAAATATACTAAAGTAGAGCTAGATAACTCAGGTTAGTAGCCAAAAAGCAGTTATTTTAATAGGTAGGAGCACGGAAGCAATGCAGGGCACATCTGCTCAGGCAGCCATCACGTGATCACCCTTGATTCTAATTTTTTCACTCCATTCCAATCTGGGTTCCAAAAGAACCATTCCACTACTGCCTCCTTGATTAGGCTCACTGACTCTGTCCTCTCAGGGATGGACAGTCAGTGGCCAAATCACATCAGCCATCTTTGTCGACCTTGCAAAGGCTTTTGACACCATCTCCCATACCCTTCTATTAAACTTCCTCTCCTTGGCTGGCTTATCTGACTGTGCCACAAACTGGTTCAGAGCCTACCTGTTAGGTAGGACCCAGTCAGTCAGAATAGCAGACTCCACATCCACTCCTCTCCCCATCAACACTGGTGTACCTCAAGGATCTGTATTGTACCCTATCTTATTCTCCATATTTCTAAATGACCTTCCCTCAGCCTACTCATCCACCTCCATCCATATTTATGGGTAATTCCCCCCTCCCCCAGACAGCAACTTTTTGACAGCGAGGTCCCCTACAGCAACTACAGCACCACGTTGCTGTAGGGAACCCACTGGGGCCTGGCACTGTCTGTCAGTGGGTCCTGCACTTCCCCAATCAGCTCCAACTCTGGAGAGTTGATAATCCCAAGTGGGGTGGGGGGTTTGGGGCAAAGCCTCGAAGGAAAAAACTTAGTGCCACTGAAAACCAGCAGCTGACTGCAAAATGCAGTTGACCTGCTGTTGTTGTTGGGCGCTCGACAAAAATGTTGTCAACACCCATCGTGATCCATATGTACGCTGATTCCAGTCCTCTTCACTTCATGCCAGTCCCCTGTTGATGTTGAAACCAGACTTCAGCATGACTTCAGTAGAGTACAGCAGTGGTTTAGCTCCCATCAACTCTCCCTCAAAGCCAAGAAGACAGTCTCAATGACCTTTGGCACTAGGCAGAGGCTGTCTAGGCTGCCCTCCTTCCACACCCTTGATGGGAAAATCCTTGAGGGCACTACATCCTTTAGGTACTTGGGGGTTTGTCTTGACCAAAACCTCAACTTCTCTTGTCATGTGGATGCCATCCTGAAGAAACTGTGCCCCAAGCTTGGCACATTATAGAGGAACCGGCTAGACGTGAACTTGTCCAGAAGATGATCCCACCTATTTTTGACTACTGTGACATAGTCTACAGTGCTGCCCTCTTCCTTAACCAGATTGGATACCCTTTTTAACGCCTTCTGTTGCTTCGCTCTGGACCCCCCCTCTCTCACCTATCACTGTAATCTCTACCACTCCCTGGCTTTCTCCTCATTAGAAAATCACCACCACCTTCACTGTGCCAAATTCTTGTCTAGATTTTGGTTTAAAACACTTCCCCCATATTTTACTTCCTCACTATCTATCCTCCACTCTCCTGCTCATTCCCTTAGATCTTATGACTCTCGTTTAATGGTAATTCCTTGTCGGTCTACCACCGTAGGCCAGATGGCCTTCTTGCATCGCTTCCCTAAACTATGGAACACTCTTCTTCCCCCCCCAGACTCACCACCCATCTTCCTCCCACTTCATCACTTCAGCCCTACAAAACTTCCTCTCAGTAAATAGTACCTGTGGCCAATTCCCCTTCCCGTTACCTTTACTCTGTTCTGCTCACCTGCTGGCTGGCTCAATGTTATTCTATCTCCCTTTGGACAAAGTTTGTACAGTAGAAGGTTGCACTTATCTGTTCCCTCGAGTTTGTTAACAATATATTATTTCATTACTGCACTGACAATGTACATTACCTTCTGTAATCACTAACACTCTTTACACTGTCATGTATCACTGTATAATTTGTATTAATCTTTGGTTGTATGTATGTATGTATGTATGTATGAATGTATGATCTCTCTGATACCCTCTCCCCCAGGACGCACCATGAGATAAGCAACTTGTTGTTCAGTGTGCCCTTCCTGGCAAAACATTTCAATAAACAAATAAATAAATATAATACATTTTGTGCAGAAATGTCCTTAAAAATGTGTCTTTGAATGTTGAGGTGGTGATTTCTGTCCAGATCGAGGATGTGTTAAAAAAATGGGTTGGTATCATTTGTGGTCATCAGAGGAACGATACAGGAATACTGTGAGTGTGGTTGCCATGGACAGGCATGCTCTGCCCATTGCCAGTTAGGTGAAGCCGATCAGTGTGATGGCTTCCGTTTTCTTTCTTCATTCAAGTTTTTTTTTTTTTTCCCTTAATATGTGGCTACTGTTTTTGTTTTATAGTCTAGTTAGGAGGTCTTGGTCGGCGTTGATTGGTGTCTCTCCCCCCTCCCCCCAACTCTCAGCTGAGACAACATTTTTACGTGTGGGATGAAGTCAGCTGTAAATGCAAATGACAAGGTTAGGGATTGAATCATAGAAGAAAAAAGGTATGATGTAATACAAAGTGCTGTGCCGCTTCTGTTGTCTTTTTTTATGTGGTTTTGGGGGGGCTAGTAGTCAGGGACATCATGAGCCTAGCTAAGCAAGGGAAAACAATGGCGGCTGGCCAGTTTGAAATTTGGGGTGCCCAATGATACCCTACGTAATGGGACACCCCGAATTGGCACTTGTTTTTTAGCAGGCTCTATTGAAAAATACCCGCCTGCTAAAGCAAGTGTACTGGCCAATCAGGCTACTAGAATTAGCATACCCATTTTCTAAGCCACTATAATATATCCATAAAAAACTATGAGGGATGGCTTTCTTCATTTCAGGTGGTGACATTGAGGGATTGTTGTGCACCCCCAGTGTTGGTGTTATGTTTATGGGGGTGGTGGGGTTGTGGGTACTAAGTGGGAGGGTCAGGTGGGTGAACAGTTAAGATGGTACCAGCAACAGACATCGATGGACGGCTTTCTTTTTTCAGGGTAGAGAGATAATAGATAGATAAAAAGATAGGTAGACAGACAGACGGATAGTTGGATGGATGGATGGACATACAGATGGATGGACAGACAGACAGATACAATAACTATGAGGGATGATTTTCTTTTATTTCAGGAGGCGACACTGGAGGATTGGGCACCTCCAGTGTCAGTGTTATGTTTGTGAGTGGGGTGGTGGGTGCTGAGAGGCAGGGTTGAATGGGGGACATTTACGGGGGCATGAGCAACAGACATCAGTGTACAGTTTTGTTTGTTACAGGGTGTAATTCCTCAGCAGGCTGATCATGATAGATCAGCTGTGCTTGCTGGGCAGGGTAGATCAAAGGAAGGAGCTGACCTATGATTGGGTCAGCTCTTTCCTTTGAAATAGATGAAGTTTCTGTCCGGCAAGCCAGAATACTGTCATGATCAACCTGGCTGATGATTGGTGTGACACTGACAGGCCCCTTGCAGACCACTCTGCATTGGACTGACAGTGTCACACCCGTCAAAAGCCACTCTCCTAACAAAATGTTCATTGTGTGTGTGCGCATGGCGGACATAAAAAGATTACTTGCCTTGAGAGTTTGTGATCAGCAGTACAATTAAGTGAAACAGCTCAAAAGATTTACTGATGTTCCAAGGCAGCCTATGGACAATTACATATGGGGGCCTTGGGAAGGAGGGAATGATACCCATGCTTGAAAGCTAGACTAGATGAACACAACTGGACAGAAGCTAAATTCCAAATATTAGGAACCTAGACAAGTGCAATGATAAAGTTAATAAGAATAGTTGGGAAAAGTCACCAACAAGCAGTGTAAGTGCCTTACTCTCCGGAGCTATGGCTTTTGCTAATGAATCAGCAGAGTTTAACTGTGAGATATAAACGCGATATTATGAGTCATAAGTAAACAGCAAGACCCAGCAGGGTGTGGGATGTTAGGGGTTCCCACATGCCCAGGGTGGCACTGCACGAAATCACCCTTTGGGCCTGAATAGCACCATGACAGTGACATCATTCATGGGAAGTTGTCCCAAAAACCCCATGTTGGAAATTTGGTGCAAAAATTCCAAACAATGACTGTTTTACGAGTGTGCGTTGCGTAGTTCTACGCACGTCAGAGGTTTGCGAATTTTCAATATTTTTACTCCAGATTTTCAACATTGCCATTTACCACACCTTCTTATGAGTAGTACAGCTGTCATTTTCACATCTCACCCAAAACGTATTTCCGCCTCATGTATACAATGGCGCATTTGGTAAAGCAATCAATGTATGGGACACATTAAGAAAATCACAGTGACACTGTTCATGAGCAGAGGTCTTAAAATGGCTATGTTGAAAATTTGGTGAAAAAATTCCTAAAAATGACTGTTTTACGAGTGCGTTGCGCAGTTCCTACGAAGACGTCGTAAGTTTGTGAATTTTCAATATTTTCACTCCAGATTTTCAACATTGGCATTTTACCACACCTCCTCATGAGCAGTACAGCTGTCATTTTTCACATCCTGCCCAAAACGTGTTTCCGCCCATGTAGCGCACAATGGAGCAGTCGGTGTGCGAACTCAATGTATGGGACACATTAAGAAAATCACAGTGACACTGTTCATGAGCAGAGGTCTTAAAATGGCTGTGTTGAAAATTTGGTGACAAAATTCCTAAAAATGACTGTTTTACGAGTGTTCATTGCGCAGTTCCTATGCACGCTCATAAGTTTGCGAATTTTCAATATTTTCACTCCACATTTTCAACATTGCCATTTTACCACACCTCCTTATGAGCAGTGCAGCTGTCATTTTTCACATCTTGCCCAAAACGTGTTTCCGCCCATGTAGCGCACAATGGCACAGTCGCTGTGTGAACTCAGTGTATGGGACACATTAAGAAAATCACAGTGTCACTGTTCATGAGCAGAGATCTTAAAATGGCTATGTTGAAAATTTGGTGAACAAATTCCTAAAAATAACTGTTTTACGAGCATGCGTTGTGCAGTTCCTACGCACGCTAGTAAGTTTGCGAATTTTCAATATTTTCACTCCAGATTTTCAACATTGCCATTTTACCACACCTCCTTATGAGCAGTACAGCTGTCATTTTTCACATCCTGCCCAAAATGTGTTTCCGCCCATGTAGTGCACAATGGCACAGTCGGTGTGCAAAATCAATATATGGCACACAGTAAGACAATCACAGTGACACTGTTCATTAGCAGAGGTTTTAAAATGCCAATGTTGACAATTTGGTGAAAAAATTCCTAACAATGACTGTTTTACGGACGTGCATTGCACAGTTCCCACGCACACTCGTAGGTTTGCGAATTTTCAATATTTCCACTCCAGATTTTCAACATTGCCATTTTACCACACTTCCTTATCAGCAGTACAGCTGTCATTTTCACATCCTTCCCAAAACGTGTTTCTCACATATGGCGCGCAATGGGGTAACAAAAGGTCATATTGAAAATTTATTGTGCAAATACCAGCAATCGCACAGGGCATTAGGGTAAAGCACCATACGTGCCAAACACCACTGCTAGCGAATGTTCGGCATTGACAAATGCTTATTTAATTTAATGAAAATTAGACTATTTTATTCTGCTGAATAAACAAAAGTGCATCCTACCCACATACACACATTGTTATTTGGAATAACATATAAAATGCTTTTATTTCACAAGATTTTGTACAGTATATGTTTTAATTAATTTGTCTTCTTTTAAACTCTCTTGAATCCTGGTCAAATTAACAGAAAACAGCAAGCAACAAGATAAGATTAAAAACATTACTGTGATTTAAATAATAGCTACAGGAGCAGGCAACATTTCAAGCAGTTCAAGTTTTAACAAAGAACACTTCCCTGAGGAAGAACTCAGTTAGAGTTCGAAGCACCGGGTCAGCTGCTCAGGTAGTCCATTTGTTTTTTGGTGGCCACAATAAAGTCTCACTTGCATCATACTCTTGGAGTATTTATCATCTTTTGAGTGCTTTTTGCCTTCAGTATGGTGTTTATCTTTTAACACAAACTTCACTTGGTGGGTGTTTAGTCTTGCTGATATCTTCATTATGAGGAATCTGCAGTGTAAATAAGAATGAGGAATCTTAATAGACAAGGGATTCTGTTCTGTTGTACCACAGTATTGACATAGCCACTGTGGTACAGTAGCATTCTGACATCACTACTGTAGCACAGCAGCATTCTGACATCACTACTGTGGTACAACAGCATTCTGACATCACTACTGTGGTACAACAGCATTCTGACATCACTACTGTAGTACAACAGCATTCTGACATCACTACTGTGGTACAACAGCATTCTGACATCACTACTGTGGTACAACAACATTCTGATATCACTGCTGTAGTACAGCAGCACTCTGACGTCACTATTGTGGTACAGCAGCATTCTGACATCACTACTAAGGTACAGCAGCACTCTGACTTCACTAACATACTAACATACTATGAAACCAGCAGAATAGGTGCTATGATCTATCGAGTCTGCTTGATGGTCAGTGCCTATGCCGGGCACCGATTTTTAGTCTTCCCTCCCATCCACCCATACAAGGATCCCTATTTCCCAGCGGGGCTCCTGGATGTACCCTCCACCTGCACCTATCCCAGACGTTCTTTAACTCCTCCAACATAGTAGCAGCCACCAGCTCTCTGGGCAACGCATTCCAGGGCTCCACCACTCTCTCAGTGAAGTAGCGCCTCCTTGTTTCCCCCTCAACCTCCCCCATCCAGCTTCATGGGCTGTCCCCTGGTGGCCCCCCAGTTCCCTTAGCTGTAGGACCACCTCAAGACTTACCCTATTGACCCCCTTGAGATACTTGAAAACCTCCATCATATCCCCCCTGTCTCTTCTCTCCTCCAACGAGTATAGGTTGAGCTCCTCCAGTCGCTCCTCATAGGACATTTCCCCTAGCCCCAGTACCATCCTAGTCACTCTCCTCTGTACCCTCTCCAGTAACACAATGTTCTTCTTTAAGTAGGGACTCCAAAACTGCACACAGTATTCAAGGTGCGGTCTAACCAGATTATTGTATAGCAGAAGGAGTACCTCACTAGTCCTTGAGGTTATCCCCCTGTCTATGCACCCCAGCATTTTATTTGCTTGTGCCGCTGCCCATCTACACTGCTCTAAGTTGTTCATTTTGGCATTCACCACCACCCCCCCGTGGTCCCTCTCCCCCCTTGAAACCTGCAATGTCTCCCCCCACCCCAAGGTGTATGCATGAGTCGTGTTTCTGGCTCCCAGGTGAAGAACCCTGCATTTCACAGCATTAAACTTTAGTTTCCAGATTCTTGACCACCTCCCTAGAGTCTCCAGGTCCTCCTGGAGGTCCAACTTTCCCTCCTCCTCATCCACCACTGCCCACAGTTTAGAGTAATCCACAAAGAGACTCATCCTGCTCCTGATACCATTTCTAATGTCCATGACATAGGCATTAAATAGGAGTGGACTCAGCACCGACCCTGTGGTACCTCACTTGTGACTCACTTTGAGGATAAGACCTCCCCACCCTCACCCACTGTACTCACCCCACCAGCCAGTTTCCTCATCCATCTGCCCATCCTCCCCCACCCCATACTCTCCAGCTTCTCCAGTAGCCCATGATGTGGTACGGAGTCAAAAACCCTGCTGAAGTCCAGAAAGAGGACATCCACTGGCCTGCCCTGATCCAGCGTCCTTGTCAACCCTTCATAGAACTCCACCAGATTTGTCTGGCATGATCTGCCATTAACAAAGCCATGCTGGTGAATGTCTATGTGACCCGAGCCCTCAGCACCCCCTTTATCCTTTCCTTCAGGATGATCCCCATCACTTTGCCCACTACCGACGTCAGGCTAACCGGCCTATAGTTATCTGACTCCTCTTGTGGGACTCCTTTGTGAATGGGCACAATGTGGGCCATTCCCCAGTCCTGAGGTACCCACCCAGACTGCATGGAGGAGTTAAAAAGATCTGCTAGGGGGGTGGCCAGGGTATCCGACAGCTCCCTGAGCACCCTGGGGTGTATCCCAACATGGCCTGGTGCCTTGTCCCCTCTTAGGGCCTTGAGTGCATCCAACACCCTACCTCTGGGTATTTCCTCATCCTTTTCCCCCTCTTCCACCACCGTATCCCCCGGCCCCTCTCCTACCGGTGCTGTTGTTCCCTCCTTGGTGAATACAGAGGCAAAAAAGTCATTTAGTACCTCGGCCTTCTCTCCCACCTCTTCCACCCACCCACCCCCCATCCTGAGCCGACTGATCTGCCCCTTCCCCTTTCTTCTTTCCCTGATATACCCAAAGAACCCTTTTCCCCACCTTTTTATCCCCTATGCCAATCTCAGCTCCGTCCCCACCTTAGCCGATTTTACCACCCTGATGACCCTCCTGGCTGCCATATCATACTCCTCCTTGGATATAGCCCCCCCCGAGAGCCTTTATAACAGCTATAGGCAGCCTTTTTCTCCCTCACTGCATCCTAGACCTCCTTTGTCCACTAACTCAGCTTCCTAACTTTGCCCCCCTTAAGTCTTTCCCTTATGCAGGCCTTGGTAGCCTTCAGGAGCCCTTTCTTTATTACTTCCCATCATGCCTCCGTGCCCATGCTTGGCCTGATCCCATCTAGATAGCCCATCAGGATCCACTCCATCCCCCCAAAAGTCCGCCCCTCTGAAATCCACCACGGTCGTTCTAGTGTGCTCTACCTGTGGCATGGTCACTACCCACCAATGGGCCCCAACAGCCAGGTCTCTGATGAGCTCCCTGTCTGACAAGACCACATCCAGGATGCACCCCTTCCTTGTTGGCTCAGTCACCAACTGGGTAAGGAATGCATCCTGGAAGACGTCCAACAGGTGCTGCTCCTTGCTCAATGAGCACACCATGGTTCCCAAATCTGTTTCTGGCATATTCAGGTCCCCCATCATCACAGTGATGTCCTTTCTTCCACCACAGTGGTCCTTAAGGTTAGCCATCAGGCCATCCTCCTGTTCTTCCTCCTGCCCAGGGGATCTATATACCACCCCTGTTTTCACCCTTTTTCTATCCTGAGCCTGCAGAGTAACCCAAAGAGCATCTACCTGATCCCCTGCTTCCTCCACCTTGCTTATCGCTATGCTATCCCTGATGATAAAAGCCATCCACCCCTTCCCTTCCTTCCTCTCTATCCCTTCTGCAAGTGGTGTACCCAAGTATGTTTAGGTCCCAGTCATGTCTGGATGAGGCCCACGTTTCCATGACTGCCACCACATCCACCCCCCAACCCCCACCACCATCAGCACCTGCAGCTCCGACATTTTATTTCCCATGCTCCTGGTGTTTATCAGGACCACCCTCAAACCTGTCCCTTTGCCTTCTTTTCTCCACCCTGAGGCCACCTTGCCTTCTGCCTACCAGGACCAACACTTGCACTATCTGTTGCTCCTGACCTGTGACCCCCTTCCCTCTGCCTGTGGGAGAAGGCCAGGGCCTTCCCTTCTCCCTCCCCCCCCTCACAAGTTTAAACCCCACCTGGAGTGGATGAACTCTGCCAGTCTCAGCTGAAGGACCTCTTTTCCCTCATTGCTAAGGTGGAGCCTGTCCTCAGTGAACAGATCCTTGTCCTCCCAGGTTGCTCCCCAGTCCCCTACCCACCCACGTCCCCTGGTCTCGCACCATCTGCAGAGCCATGCATTTATATCCTGTATCTTCTGCTTGTTTTCTACACTGGCCCTGGGCACCGGTAGGATTTCAAAGAAGGAGAAAGAGCACCCCACATCCTGACACACTCTGGCCAGCTCCCTAAACCTAGCTTGTATCTCCAGCTCACTGTTCCCATGTATATCATTAGTATCTAGGTGTAGTAATATGTCAGGGGTACCACCACACTCCTGAGCTAGAGCATAGATGTGATGTTTTGCCTGATGCACCGTTAGGCCAGGTATACTCCTTGACTTAACACCACAGGAAGCCCCCTTCCTCCCCTCCACCAGATCCCCTAGTCATGGAGTCACCCAAGAGCAGCACCCTCACTGCCTCCTTATCCCCATTTCTGCTTGCTATCTCTGTGTCCCTCCCCTTCATTTTCCTGCTTGCCCCCTCCTCTCTCCCTCCTGCCTGAACCTTGTCTGTCCCCCCTGCTCCACCCCATATCTCTCTTTGACCTGACCTCTTTGGTTCCATTACATCCTGCTGGATCACTGTGGACAGTGGCAGTCTGTCCTCCTGGAGCAAGGGACCCCCCGTACCCAGATCTTCCTCCTCACTGACCGTCCCCTTAGTCTCTTTTCTTTCACCAGTGGTGCTCAGGTCCAACCAGTACCTCCCTGGAGCACAGACCCCCAGCCCCTGCTCCTTTCTCCTCCATCCATAACCCCCACCGCCTCTCTTCCTCCTTTAACTTGTGTCTCCTCCAGGTGTGTCCCCAAAAGGGCCTCCCCATTTTGGGGCAATTTCCCAGCTCCCAAGAAAACTTCCCCCTTGTCTCCCAGTTTCCGTGCCCCTGAGCCCTCCTCCGGGGGGAGTACCTCCTCTCCTCCTCCTTGCTCCTCCTCCTTCCTCCAATCGTTCCTCGCAGTCACTTCCTGCCCCTGTCAGTGTGATGAGAGGTGCATAACTGTTTTCCTGCTGATCCCCCATGTTTATCTTTCCCATGTTTGCTGTTCCCCCATCTGAAGTTGGGCCCACAATATCCGGTTTTCTCCTTCTTTTTCGTGAACCTACCATCTTCCACCCCTCCTGAGCCGTATTTGCCTCAATGCTTCCTGATCTCCTAGAAGTCTTCAACTCCTGTGTCACCTTTTCCTGCCTGGTTTGTACCTTCTCAGCTCTACCAGTTCTCTGTCTTAGCATTGATGATGTCTCATCATTTGCATCCTCTCCCCCCCCCTTCTACCAACAGGTGTATCGGGTTTAAATGATTTGTGAGCCTTAGCCCACCCCCCAATGCCCCCTCCTTCCCTACCACCCCTCTTGGTTCCCTCTGGACACCCCCGGTCACCTTCCTACTGCTGTGGAAATATCCTCTTTCCATAGTTTCTCCCCTCCTGTTGGATGAAACTTGTCTTCCACTGATACTTTCCTGTTGCCCCTCATCCCCCCCATTATCCATCATCACCCACGCCAATGCCCCCAGTTGCATCCTTAGCCAGTTTAACTCTCCCCTGATCTAAAAAAGCTGCCTGCAGAGTGGGCAACCTCCCACCTGACAGGCCCAATTTAGCATTATCGCCACCCCACAGCCCCACAGCCTATACTCCTTCCAGATATGCCTTCCCTGATGGCTGGATGTCCCCCAACTTGTGCTCGTCCTAAAAATTCGGACTCCCCCTTTGCCTGGTTTCCTTCCCCTGGGATAATACCCCTCACCCTTCTCCAAATAGCCATACTGGGGTGGTCTACGATCAAGACTTACAGCCCCTTACAGTTGAACAGATACAACACAGCCCTCGTAAACCAGTTTCTAATCTAGGTAAAGACTTTAGCAACTAAACAGTTCTAAGAGATTCTAACAGCTTACCACAGCATTTAGCAACTAAACAGTTCTAATAAGTTCTAACAGTTTGCACAGCAGTCATAAATTATACTTAGCACTGTTTAACCCCTCAGTTACTATAATATTATGCTGTAGAAATCAAATAGTATATCTTAGCTCTGTTTCACCCCCCAGCTGTCTGTAATATCACAGCTCCACTTGCATCTCCATGAATTTCCTTACTCGCCCCAGAATGATACAGTTTTATTAAAGTAGAAGTCCTGACTTGTACACCTCCAGAGAATCCCTTCCCTTACTGGCCCATAAAGGCCATTTAAAAGGGTGGTGGTGTGGGGTGGGTGGGGGGAGAAAATATAGGTTCAGTCCCAGAGCTCCGATGAGCTTCCTCTTGCTGCTCGATCCTCTCTCACTCTCCGGTGCTGCTGCAGGCCCCCTGTTAAATAGGACAACAAGCCTGCAGCATTTTGGCACTGAAAATAACATTTAAAAGTTCAGTCCCAGTCCCAGAGCTCCGGTGAGCTCCCTCTCGCTGCTCGATCCCTCTCTCACTCTCTGGCGCTGCTGCAGTCACCCGTTAAATAGGGCAGCAAGCCTGCAGCGTTTGAACACCAAAAATAAAATTTAAAAGTTCAGTCCCAGTCCCGGAGCTCTGATGAGCTCCCTCTCACTGCTTGATCCCTCTCTCGTTCTGATACAGCAGCATTCTGACATCACTGCTGTGGTACAGCAGCATTCTGACATCACTGCTGTGGTACAGCAGCATTATGACATCACTACTGTGGTGTAACAGCATTCAGACATCACTACTGTACTATAGAAGCATTTTGACATCACTACTGTGGTACAAGAGCATTCTGACATCACTACTGTGATACAGCAGCACTCTGACATCACTACGGTGGTACAGCAGCATTCTGACATCACTCCTGTGGTACAGCAGCATTCTGACATCACTCCTGTGGTACAACATAATTCTGAAATCACTACTGTGGTACAACATAACTCTGACATCACTACTGTGATACAACAGCCTTATGACATTACTACTGTGGTACAGCAGCATTCTGACATCACTTCTGTGGTACAACATAATTCTGACATCTCTACTGTGGTACAGCAGCATTCTAACTTCACTAGTATGGTACAGCAGCATTCTGACATTACTGATGTGGTACAACAGCGTCTGGAAGTGCATGGACTTCCATACATAAGAACACTGAACCATATATTAAATACTTATTGAACTCCGGCATGTAAGGCTCTCTTGGCAGTATACTGTAAGAGTTTCTTATGCTTGGGGATGTCTCCATGCTGATTGGTTGAATCAATGCTGATGATGTATGGTAAAACTTGAAAAGAGCCATGCTCTCAGCATTCTGTGAAAACATCAAGTTGCTTTTCTGGAGATCCCATTACAAAAAACAATTCCCTGTAGCTGCACAGTGTACACAGAAATTGGTTCAATTTCGCGTCTCTCACGGCTCTCTTTTTTTTCATGAAGAACAGAACGGTCTTGGGGGGACTGGAGAGGGCCTGGCTAATAAGGCACTCACTCACTCACTTTCCATTTCCTGCTTTGCTCTGCATTTCTGTCTATGATCTTTATGCATAAATAAGAAATTAATTTGGGATGGAAGATAAAAAAAAAAAAACCTGAGTGGTGATGGGGGGCCTCTCTTCTGAACACTTGTCAGAGTTTAGAAAATTAAAGTTTCTGTACATGCATTATTTAACGGAATGTTATCCTCCAGGTCTGCATTGGATGTGTGTGGCTGATGCCCTTCTTGATGTGAGAATCCTGAAGTTTAGCACTCAGTGCTGCCATGCCAAAGAAGAAAGGGGATGTTCCCCCTCCCAAAGCATACAGTAGAAATTGTTTAAAAACAAAAATCCCATTGAGACCTAGCCAGAATGGGCCCCTTGCCAAATCTGTATTACGCTTAACCTCAACTTAAGCAATAACAACCAAGAAGTTGGTCATTTCCAAGGGCTAACAGCCAGTTGGGGGCATAGGTGACAGGAGGCACAGCTGAGGGCAACCTCATTCCAGCAAGTGCTTAATCCATTTAATCCAAGGAAATGACCTGCTTCAAGGCAGTTATTGTGATTATAAATCTAATCACAATAACAACTTGCAATTTTACCATTTTTTTTAACTTACATTTAGGTTTCAAACTGTGTGACGCAAGCCATGAGTGGCACACACATCAGTTAGCAGCTGGACCGGTCAGTTCTAAGACAGTAATGATGGATCCGGTAGCCAATCAGGAGCCTTGCTAGGCTCATGAATATTTAACTAGATTTATAATCTCCTTTTTTTTTCATTGCACTTTTTCTCCCTTGGCAATGTCGTCAGGGATATACCCTGTTCAGGCCTGGTGCTCCTCATCACCCTGGGCCTGGCTGTCCCCTGATGGCTCCCACAGCTTCCCCTCCATGGGTAGGAGCTCCAGAGGAGAGCCATCCTCACCACTGATGCAGTTCACCAAGTGGAGAAGGATGCAGTGGTGGTGGTTCTGGGACCCAAGAAGAAGAAGAATCAGCATTTATATAGTGCTTTTCATACACAGTGTATCCCAAAGTGCTTTACAAGCAATGCTAGACTGGTAGTAAAGTGACTGAATGTGTAGCGGTGGCCATATTGCACATCAACACCCACACACAGCCTGGAAAATTGCATGAGCTGGTTTTATGGGAAGGGGAATATTGGCCAGGACTCTGGGAATGCCCCTTACTCTTTACGAAGAATGACCTGGGTTCTTTTAATTCCACTTGGGCACCCACCAGGACAGCACCAGGATGGGTAGAACGGACCTCAGTTTAACATCTCATCCAAAGGACGGCACACCCCAGCAGTACAGCACCCCCCAATACTGCACTCGGGTGCCAGCTTTTTTAGGTACAAGTCCAATCCTGGTGTGGGACAAGAACCCATGACCTTCTGGTCAATAGGTGGATGTGCTACCAACTGAGCCATGCTGACACCTACCCAAGGGAGCCAGGAACCCCAACTATCATACAGATGGTACTTGAGATTTTATCCCTGTTTTTCCTCTCTTGTCCTTCCTCCTCCCCCCCAGAATGGTTGGAGCCTATTGTGGTCCACTGCAAGAGGTGTTGTCATGCTGGGTGCCCAATGACAACCCTACTGGCTGCAGTGCACTGCCGAGTGGTAGCTGCTGTGGTTTAACCTGTCTCCCAACGTGGCATCTCAAGCTCACCCCCAATCTTGGGTCACCTGCATGGCAGTGTGATGCATTACCACTGGGCCATCAGGGCACCCTTCACTTTCTTTTTCTTTATACAGCCCCCCTTCCTCAGTCTGGCTTCCTCCTATCCTCATCTTTCTCCTATCTCTGACACTTACGTCCAATCTCTGTGCCTTACCCAAGGGGTCCACTAGGTGTATTGTCTTATGAGGGCACCTTTCCTGTGTGTTGGGCTTCCTCTGGAGTAATGTCAGCCATGGAGTCTTTTAGGCCCTTTGGATACTGGCACCGGTGGGCAGTCAAGAGCTATGAGGGCCCTTTGGATATTGGCAGTGGTGGGCAGTCAGAAGTCATTTTGGGCCCTTTCAGTATCAGCACCAATGGGCAGTCATGAGTCATGAGCCTTTGCTGTTCACTGGGGTTTTCCTCCTTGCATTTTCTCCCTTTGTAGATGCTGCTGGCTGGTATTCCTGGGTGTGCATGCACTCGTACATGCATGACCAGGCACCATTGCTAGGCTGCATCTCTTACCTCATTGTTCTCAAGATGCACCACCACAGATGGTCACCCAAGTGGTGGTGTGGTAGCAGAAAGTGCAAACCTTCATCCCAGAAGGAGAGCTTCCAATGGGATGATCAGTTCTCCTTCCTGACTGGCCCCAAATGTGCCAGGCTTGCTCCCAGGTCTGGGTCAGCACTATCGCAAGTGGTAGCACTGCCCCAATGGGCTGACTCTTTCACTCTTCTTTTTACCAAAATCCACACTGGTCTTAATAATAATAATAATAATAAGCTTTATTTCTTTTGCGCCTTTCTAAAATCAAGGTGCATTACAATGAAATGACAACATAAAAACATCATAAAACAAATGAAAATCAAGATTAAAATACACAACATTAGTCAGTATCTACATCAGTCTTGATATTGATGCTTTGGTTTTTGATCTCTAGACACATCTCCTGGAATGGAGTAGTGATGCTGGACCTTCTTGGTTCTCACCTAGTATGTTTTTAACTGCCATTTATATATTTATGTATGTATGTATTTATCTATCTTATTTATTTCAAATGTTTTACCAGGAAAGACATACTGAGCTGGTAACAGCTCATTTCCAGAAGCATCCTGGAGGAGGGGGAAGAAGAGAGGAGAGAGCAGTGCAAATACAAATCATAAAGCAGTTTAACTGCCTCCACCAATCAGAGTGCTGCTTTACTGTACCTGTCATCCAGTGTATAGTCAGCACCTCATGCTGCTCTAATCAGCTGATTTCCACCGCCCAGATGCTGTCTTCTCAGAGTGCTTTGTCAGAAACACCGCAGCTTGAACTGCCAAATGGAAATTGGCATGGCTTCACCTTAGTCACTGAAATGGTCTGTAGGTGAAAGAAAAACATGGAGCAAGAAAAGTTTACAAATGTTAAGCTGTTCCAGTTGCTCCGCATAGCTGGCTGCCATTACCAGCATCAGTATGTCCTGCGGTGTGTGGACTGGAACATAACATTCACTACTGTAAGTGGGGAGTGGGGTGCAAATTTAAAAAAAAAATTCTGAAATGTTAATAATAATCTCTGATGCTTTATTTTGGTTGGAGGCAGTTAGACTGCTTCATAATATATTAATATGCATGGTGTCCTGTGTTTCTTACAGCATAAGAACATTATCTCAAGCTGTTTTGGGATGACAGAACCATTCAGTTTCACCTTGTGATCCTCTTGCCCAAAACAGCTTGAGATAACATTTTTATCCTGTAAGAAACACAGGACACTGCACATAGTACTATATAGCACAGTGTTCAAAAATGCATCCATTTGAAAAAGGGGTATAACAAACTGAGCAATTGCCTTCCCCTATTCCCCTACTCCCTTTCCCCGGGACACAGCTGGAAATGAGCAATCCTTGCACAGTATGTCTTCCTAGTGAAATTTTTAATTAAATAAATAAATAAATAAAATAATGACAGGTAAAGCTTCTGAGCAGAAATAATGCAATACAATAAAATACAGCAAAAGAACAAGAACAATATGCAGTGAACAACAATGCAATAATAAGAGAGGTGAAGTAATGGCTGAATCCTGGGGAAGAAGGGCTGTACTAGTGATAATGTAGGGTGGAGGGCAACGGACAAAATTCCGACATCCAGTGTCAGGAGCAGCTGTGAGAGTGAGTAGTGAAATCACAGAGGAGAGATTTCAGAGTGTGAAGGGAAGGTGCAGAGTGAATAGAAGGAGGGAGACAGCACCAGAGTTTAGGTAGTTTAGGGGAAATGCAAACAGAAGGCAGCTTGATGAGCACAGAATTTCATTGGGAGAGAGCAAGAGTTGTGAAAGGAGTCAAAGGTAGTTGGGGAGAGGAAAGAAGCAAGATAGGAGAGGAGGGAGCCAATCCAAAATTTGAGATACTTTAAAGGAGGCACAGTGGATAATTAGTACTTGACTCTGTTCTCTCCCCCATGACTGATCTCCTTTACCTCTCCCTATGCCTAGGGCAGTTCCCAACCAACTGGAAGGTGGCTACCATCACCCCAATACTAAAAAGTGGGGACCCCACATTGCCCAATAATTACAGGCCCATCTCCGTACTCCCTCCCCTCTCGAAAGCCTTGGAAAAATCGTTGCCACCCAACTCACAGACTATCTGCTTCTGCATGACATCTTATGTAGGGAACAACATGGTTTTAGAGCTAGACACAGCACAACTACTGCCCTCATAGAGTTCTCCAACTTGCTGCACAATGCACTGGATAAGAAGCTGCTAGTGGGAGCTGTATTCATAGACCTGTCAAAAGTGTTCGACACAGTCTCCCACAGCCTGCTACTAAATACTCTTCTCCGCACTGGCCTGTCCCCTGGTCCCATCACTTGGTTCATAAGTTACCTCTCAGATAGGTCTCAGTGTGTGAAGATAAACAGCACCCTCTCACCCACTCTACCAGTCCGCTTGGGGGTCCCCCAGGGCTCCATCCTTGGCCCATTGCTATTCAGCATCTTCCTGAATACCCTGCCTAAATCCTGTCCATGTAACCTTCAGCTCTATGCCATTGACGCAGTAATGTATGCCTCCCACTCGGATCCCACAGTCCTTCTGTTTTCCCTACAACTTGACTTCAGCCACATTGAAAACTGGTTCACTGACCACAGTCTCGTAGTCAATGTAAAGAAGACGAAAACAATGCTCTTTGTCCACTGCCAGAGCAAGGACTACAATGCTCAGCTAACAATCTTTTCCAAAACCCTCCTCCCACTGGAACGGGTCTGCACCTATAAATATCTGGGTCTTACTTTCAATCCTAACCTATCATTCCGCCCACATATCAATAATCTAGCCTCTGCTATAAATATATGCACAGGACTGCTGTATCGGCATAAAGCCTGCCTACCTCCAGAGGCCCTAAACGTTGCTGTTATCTCCTCTGTTCTCTCCCTTGTAGACTATGGGCTAACCTTCTACTCAGCCGCTGACTGCACTGCACTAAATAAAATCCACTTAGCCATCAACAAACCCTGTAGGCTCCTTGCTGGAGTGGATAGGCATACCCACAGCTGCTCCCTGTATACGTTAACAAAAATCCTCACCCTTGATGAAAGAGTATGTATCAAACGTGTCTCCTTACTAAGAAAATCCAACTAGGCCTTACCCCCACTGGAGTCTCTGCCTCCTTCTGTTCTGCCCATACCTCAACAAACACCCGCATGGCACATAAAGTAATGTGGACTGTCCTCAGGGTCACAACCACCCTGGCACAATGGTCTTTTAACTACAGAGCACCATCCTGGTACAATGAGCTCTCATTGGCCATTACCTCTGTCTCCAGACTAGGCCCCTTCAAAACAGCCCTCAAAAACCACATAATCTCCACCTGTCACTGTCAATGCTCCTACTAAGTATAGGAAGCTGCCAACGCATGACGAGTTTTTGGGTTAAAGTTCTCTTATTCCACTGCTGTTACTATATGTTTCTGATAATGTTGGTATCCTGACTACCCGCACCACCTGCTAGCATATAGGTCTCACCATAATATTGATTGTACTGTTCGCAGACATTCACAAGCTCGCCTGGGACTGGTATAGCTACCCGACTGTCTAGGACTGATAGTACTATTCATACCCTGTTGCTATCTGTTTTCTTTTTTCCTACTCTCACTGTAATATTTAATACAACCTGCTATTTAGTATGTATTGTTCATACCCTGTTTGTCTTTCTCCCTACCATCACTGTAATATTGTATAATGACTGCTCATTGATATGTACTGTACCCTGACGTGGAGCCTTTGGAAATGAGTCCCAGACTCAAAGGTTGTAATCTGATATTCTCAATAAATAAATAAATAAGGCAGCTGGCATTGAGAGAGGGGAAGGAGAAGAAGGAATACAAAGAACAGTGCTGAGTGTGCAGGGGTCTGGTAATGGAAAAATGATAGAAGGAGTGAAAGAGGGGAGTCAGGGGCATAGGTCAGAAAGCACAGGCAGACCAAGAGAAGTTATGAAGTTCACAAGTAGTGTTTTTTTTATTATCAACAACACTAAAGTAGAAAAATTAAATTGTACATGCTAGCTCTGCATAAAAGCAGTACAAACAAAAAATCCTCCATCTGAGTCTTCTTTGGAAAAACATAACTCTCATTATGTAAGATGTTTTTGCCTAGCAGTTCAAACTCTGCATCCTGTTCTTGTAAGTTTCGTCTCCTGTCTTTCACAAAATGTATCAGAAATGTCTTTCCTGGGGGTAACCTGAAGAGTACATCTAGTCTTAACAGGTGCAACAAAATAGAACATTCTGTCCCAGCACTGGTGTCCAGTTGACAATTCTGTAAACATGCTTGTGGAGGTCAAAATGCATCTCAAGGTCAACCCCCTGTGTTCCAGATTTATTTATTTTCTAATAAACCCCAAATAGCTTTCTACAATCATTTCAGCAATATAATTATATTCAACAATATAATTGCATACCTTTGCAAACCAAGGGATTCCAGTTTCACATAGAGATGCACATATATTTTTTAACCACAGAAGAGCAAGGTGAGAAAGAAAGAATAGAAACAGCAAGTGAAAGAAGAGACATAACAGGGGAAATTTTGGGACCACCAGACTGGCCAGTTACTAGGAGCCACAAGAAAATTTCACTGTGCAATCAGACAGGAAAGAGACAGGCAATAGGCCCAAATGGATAGGGGCACACCTACAATATTTGGCTCAGTGGGCATTCCGTGGTCTATAAAAAAAATAAATAAAAAAAAATAATCCTTGCTTTGAAAGGAAAAGTACTGTGTTGTAGAGGTTTACGCCAGGTTTGTGACCCCTGAATCTTAAATTTGAACTCCAGCATTGTCTGTGGGTAGCAGCACCAGCCCTTATAGTAGGTCCAGTGTGAACTTGTGTGAGAAGCAGAATAATATAGCAGACCCGTGTCTGAAATTCAGATAAATCCAACAGCCACCAGTGCTACTTGCATACTGTCTGTGTGACCCTAAACAAGTCAGTCAGCTTTCATCCCCTCCCTGTGCTCCATGGGGCACATCTACAAGCTTTGGCTCAGTGGGCCTTTTGTTATGTAGACAACAGATTAAAAAATAAATAAATAAGCCTTGCTTTGAAAGGGAAAAGACTGTATCGTAGAGGGTTAGCCCAGATCTGTGACCCATGGGTAGCAGCACCAGTCCCTATAGTTAGTTTACAGCCTGGTCCAGTGTGAACTAGTGTTTATGTGAACCAGAATAATATAGCAGACCTGTGTCTGAAATTTAGTTAAATCTGACAGCCACCAGTGCCACTTGCATACTGTTTGTGTGACCCCGAACACGTCAGTTAGCTCTCGTCTCCTCCCTGTGCTCCGTAGGGCACACCTCTAAGCTTTGGCTCAGCAGGCCTTCTATCATGTGGACTGTAAATAAAAAAATAATAAATAAGCCTTGCTTTGGAAGGACTGTGTCATAGAGGGTTAGGCTAGGTTTGTGAGTTTTTGTGACCTGTGGGTAGCAGCACCAGCCCCTATAGTTTACAACCATGTCCAGTGTGAGCTCATGTGTGAAGCAGAGTAATATAGCAGACCCGTGTCTGAAATTCGGTTAAATCTGACAGCCACCAGTGCCAGTTGCATTCTGTCTGTGTGACGCCGAACAAGCCAGTCAGTTCTCATCTCCTTCCTGTGCTCTGTGGGGCACACATCCTTTGGCTCAGTGGGCCTTCCGTCACGTGGACTATAAATAGAAAAAATTAAGCCTTGCTTTGGAAGGAATCTGTCATAGAGCGTAGGCCAGGTCTGTGACCCATGGGTGGCAGCTCCAGCCCCTATTGTTTATAGCCAGGTCTAATGTGAACTACTGTAGTGTGTGAACCAGAATAATATGCAAACCTGTGAATTTAAATTCAGTTAAAATCTGACAGCCACTACCGCTTGCAGACTGTCTTTGTGACTGTGACCCTGAACAAGTCACTACAGACAGGCATTATGAGTACTCAAAACAATTGTAAAGCACAAACCAGAGGCAAACGAGGTAAATGTAAAAGTTTATTCGGGAGTCCAGAAAGGAGTGGCTCATTAAGTAAAGTACAAGCACCATAGTCTATTGAAGGGGCTGAACTAAATAATACTTCTACTATCAATGTGCCAATTAACTTTCAAAATGCTGAAACCTTGGCAACTGTGGTTAGACTGTCTGTGTCAGAAGGGCTCTGCAGCTTGACAGCAAACAGCGTTTCGAAAGAATCCAAGGCATCTACCAGCACGTCATCTGAGAAAATTGCAAAAACAAAGAGTATTCCTACTATACACAAAGTTAAATCACTTACAGGTACAACTCACAGTGGAGTTGCTCGTTTTGCAACACGTGCATATCGAATAACTCAGTCTCCAAGTAAAAGCGCTAGCACTACTGAATCTGATGATGATGTTGATGATGACCATGGTCATTGTGATACTGATGAGAAGGAGGAGCTTGTGAGTCTGACTTTACCTAGTTCTCATTCTGACTGTGACAATGGGGATAGAGAGTACTAATAATACAGTGTCAAAAGGGAAAAAGAAAATGTCAAGGTACAAGCCAAACACAGTGAGAGTCTGACAGTAGTGATGATGACAACAGTGCTGATGCAAAGGATTCTGATTGTCTCACCCGATGAACCTGCATCCTCCACTGATGTGTTTTCCCCAGTTAAATTGAGCCACTCTAGCTTGCTACTGGTCATAGACAATCCACCTCTACTGTTTGGAATCATTTTTACATAAACCCCTGGGATGCTTGACAAGCTACATGTGTGCACTGCAATAGCTGTGTTAGTAGGGGGAAAATAAAGTTAATCTTGGAACCACAATAATGATGCTATATCTTATGCGAATCACCCTAACATTATATATTGTTCAAACAAACAGTCTAGCATTGGTGCCTGGAAATGTAGCAGGGCTCTATTTTTCCTTCAAGATAATTCTGTAAGCTCCTCTGTTTTATCAGGCAGGGCATGTAGTACAACAACCCCAGCCAAATCTAACTTTACCCCTGATAAGAGGCAACTGAAGTTAAAAAGAGGTTTTTGAAAGAAAGTCTAAATAGTCACGAAACCATCTGATAACAGTGGCAATAAATCGTAAAATAACAGAAATGACTTTACTTGATTGCAGCCATACTCTATTGTGGAAGACTTGGGTTTCCAAAGGCTTATAGAATGCTTAGACCCACAATATTTAATGCCAAGTAGAAAATACTTTTCAGTAACTGCTGTGCCCAAGATGTATGACAGCTTAGTATTTCAAGTAAGGCATGCTGTCTGAGAGGCTGAGGACAAGGTAGTTCACTTTACTACTTGGACCAAATCACTGTCGCCCTAGGAGTGGGTGGGAGGTGCAGTTAATACATGATTTTGCACTGGCGGCAACTCTGGCAGACAAGTCCCTGTTCTCACACAGTTACTTTCTCATTCTAGGGAGATCATTTAGCTAAATGCACCTAACCGGATTGATAAATGTTGCTAACTCTGTTTTTTTACACCCTGATAGTAATGGTAAGAGCAGTGGTGAAGTTTTGACTTTTGGACTGTCTGGTGCTCTTCTCTCATGTTGCTTCATGTTGCGTTCCATACCGAGTGCCGTTGCTAAAGTGGTACCTGTGACGAAGAAATAAAACTAGCTATACGACTAACACGCTATCCCCTTCTACAACAAGCATTTGTCAATGCCGAATGTTGATTGTGTTGGTCTGCTGAGCTTGCTCAGTGGACCTCTATCACTGGCTCAGTCTGTTTGTCCCAGTGCTGCAGGCTGCTCTTTTGTACGGGGCTGCTGCCTGCATTGGCACCTTGTTCTGCTGAGGAAGAAATCCTTAGCTGTCCCGACAGAGCTCCGTTAAGGTCGCTCACTCCCCCTGTCTCATTCACTCCTTCTGGTTCTCCCAGCGCTGCAGGCTGCCCTTTTGTACTGGGCTCCTGCCTCTGTTGGCGCCTTTTTCTGCCCACAAAGAAACCTGCAGCACTCCAGACAAAGCTCTGTTGAGCTCGCTCACTCCCCTTCTCTCACTGACTCATTCCGTTTCTGCCGGCGCTGCAGGCTGCCCTTGTCTACTGGGCTCCTGCCTGTGTTGCTGCCTTCTTATGCCCACAAAGAAACTTACAGCAGTTACAATACAGGTCTGCTGAACTCACTCACTCGCTCATTCTGGTTTTCCTGCCAGTGCAGGGTGCCCTTTGACTGTGCCTCGCGCAGTATTGCTGCCTTTTTCTGCCCACAAACAAATCTGCAGCAGTCCCAACAGAGCTCTGTTGAGCTCACCAACTCCCCCTCCCTCACTCGCTCATTCTGTGTCTCCTGACGCTGCAGGCTGCCCTTTTGTACTGGGCTTCTGCCTGCATTGGCGGCTTTTTCTGGCCAGAAAGAAATCTGAAGGAGTCCCGACACAGCTCCTTGAGCTCGCTCACTCCCCCTCTGTCACTCACACATTCCGTTTCTGCCGGCGCTGCAAACTGGCCTTTGTACTGGGCTCCTGCCTGCATTGCCGCATTTTCTGCCCACAAAGAAATTCGCAGCAGTCTGTAGAGCTCCGTTGAGCTCGATCACTACCGCTCTGTCACTTGCTCGCTCTGTTTCTCTTGGCGCTGCAGACTGCGCTTTTGTATGGGGCTCCTGGCTGCATTGGCACCTTTGTCTGTCCACAAAGAAATCCACAGCTGTCCCGACAGAGCTCCGTTGAGGTTGCTCAGTCTCCCTCTCTCATGCGCTGATTCTGTTTGTCCTGGCGCTGCAAGCTGCCCTTTTGTACGGGGCTCCTGCCTGCATTGGCGCCTTTTTCTGCCCACAAAGAAATCCGCAGCAGTCCTGATAGAGCTCTGTTGAGCTCACTAAGTCCCCCTGTCTCACTCGCTTATACTGTTTCTCCCACCGCTGCAGGCTGACCTTTTGTATTTGGCCTCTGCCTGCACTGATGCCTTTTTCTGCCCACAAAGAAATCCGCAGCAGTCCTGACAGCGTTTCGGTGACTTCGCTCACTCCCCCTCCCTCAGTCGCGCTCTCGTTGTGTTTCTCCCAGTGCTGCAGGCTGCCCTTTTGTACTGGGTTCTTGTGTTGGGGCCTTTGTCTGCCCACAAACAAATCCACAGCAGTCCCGACAGAGCTCAGTTGAGCTCGGTCACTCGCCCCTCTCACTCAGTCAATCTTAATCTGTCCCAAACATTAATTTCCCAGAGTGACCGTGCTATTCTCTGGCAGGAGTGCAAAAACATATTTCAGCCAGGATGTGAAAAATGACGGCTGTAGAGTTCATAAGGAGGTGTGAAAAAATGTCACTGTTGAAAATGTGGCATGACAATATTACAAATTTGCGAAGTTACAAGGGTGCGTGGAAAGTACACAATGCACACTTGTAACACTGTCAATTGATGGGCTATCATCACCAAATTTTCAACATAGGCATTTTAGGACCTCTGCTCATGAAAAGTATCATTGTCATTTTCTTAATCTGTCCCGAACAGTGATTTCCCACAGCGACCGCTCTATTCTGCGCCAGAAGTGCGAAAACACATTTCGGCCAGGATGGTAAAAATGACAGCTATACTGTTCATAAGTAGGTCTGGGAAAATAGAAATGTTGAAAATCTGGAGTGAAAATATTATAAACTCACGAAGTTATGAGCGTGCGTGCCAACTGCGCAACACACGTTCGTAACACAGTCATTTTATGCAGTATCGTTATCAAATTTTCAACGTAGGCATTTTAGGACCTCTACTCACAAACAGTGTCACTGTCATTTTCTTAATCTGTCCTGAACACTGATTTCCCACAGCAACTGTACTATTCTGCGCTGGAAGTGCGAAAACACATTTTGACCAGGATGTGAACAATGACAGCTGTACTGCTCACAAGGAGGTGTGACAAAATGCCAATGTTGAAAATCTGGTGTGAAAATATTGCAAACTTGCAAAGTTAAGAGCATGCGTAGCAACTGCGCAACACACGCTCGTAAAACAGTTGTTTTTTTGAATTTTTCCCACCAAATTTGCAACATAGGCTTTTTGAGAGCCCACCTCATGAACACTGGCACTGTCATTTCATTATTCAGCCCTGAAGGATGATTCCGCACAGTGACCGCGAAACCACCTTTCAGGGCCGATTAACGCCATGACAGTTCAAGAATTCATGAGGAGGGGTCCCAAAAACCCCATGTTGAAAATTTGGTGAAAAATTCCCAAAAATGCCTGAGATATGCACTAAAGTTGAAAAAACCCTATTCATTACATTATACAGCTTACCGGCATTTCCTCAGTTTGCGGTCGGCTTTGAAGAGTGCAGAGCGTGTTCCAGTCCACTGAAGATCGTCGCGCCGGACTCCTGAGGTAGTATGGGTGAGGAGGTGTGGAGGCTGGGTGCGAGTGGGTGGGTGCAGGTTGTGGGAAGGGGGCAGGGAGATCACGAGGACCGCTTCCTTTTTCAGGTACAAAAAAATGTTGTGGACTGTTTTCAACTTTATGGGCATGTGGCATGCTGGGGTGGGTTCCCGCATGCCACTGGAGTCTGGCTTTGGGGGACAGCTGTAGCCAACGGGATTCGCACCCCATCAGCAAACAACAAAATGGCACATGGCACGCTGGAGTGGCCCCAGCATGCCACCAAGTCTTGTTTTTTTTGGGGCAGCTGTAGCCAACGAGGGATTTGGCACCCCATTGGCAAACAACAAAGGGGTTCCTTTCTGCCGACGGGATTGGGCACCTCCGCGGCAGACAATTAAACGGGGTATTATGCCAACGGGACTGGGCCTCTGCCGGCAAATAAACATGGTGGGGGGGTAAATATTGTTTGTGACCACGGCAGCAAGCCACCGCCATGTTCACAAACAATATCAGGGGTCCTACATCCTGCCCTGCAATGATGGGTCGCTCCCTCATTGCAGCGGATGGCTGACGCTGCAATGACGAGGCGGCCCCTGATTGCAGCGGCTGATTTTTTAGAAAGTTGTGGCATGCTGGCTGAACTAGTGTCAGCAGTAGCGTGCCATGGCATTGGGGGAAGCGGGACAAGCCTTTGCAGGCTGTGGGGGCATTGGGCACAACAGTGCCACGCCTCCACAACCTGCTTGTGGAGAAAGCTGACGCAACATGTTTCTTGCGCATGCGTGCAATCAACATAAAAATTAGACTCAGGATACTGGTTAAAAAAACTTTGAGATGGGAAGTGCAACTGGTACGTGACTCTGTACTGGTAACAATTGTGGCAGACAAGACCCTGTTTCCACAGTCGCTTCCTCATTCTAAGAAAAGAATTTAGCAGCCAGTACATGGCATTGTGTTGGTAGCAGCTGTGGCAGACAAGTCCCTGCTCTCACACAGTTGCTTTCTCATTCTAAGGAGCTCATTTAGCTAAATACACTCTAACCTGATTGAATTAAATGCTGCTAGCTGTGTTTTTTTCCCCTGATAGTAGTGGTAGCAGTGATGAAGTGGTGGCTTTTGGACTACCTGGTGCTTTTCTCTCACGTTGCTTCCTGATAGTGGTATGATGTGCTCCATACCGAGAACCACTGCGGAACAAAGTGATGCCTGTGACTGAGAAATAAAACTAGCTTTGCAAACAAACACACTATCCTTTTCTACAAAAATCAGACCCCGGAGACTTGTTATAGACTAGAGATCTGAGACTTGCTTGTCATCACAGTCACTTTCTCATTCTTTTCTAAGTAGTCCTTTGTGGTAAATGTACCTTACCATATTGATCTCGGTGCTGGTACAGTAGTTCTGTATTTCTCCTGATTGTAATAGGAAGGGGTAATAGCAGTCGTGAAGTGGTAGCTGTCTGACAGGTTGATGCTGTTTCTGATTCTCCATTATGGTGGTGTGTTCCTCCTTGTTCATTAATCTGAACTGAGAGACATTCACAGTGGTGCCTGTTGAGAAATAGAAGTCACTAATTATTAACTATTACACACAGTATTGCTTTCTTAATTGTCAGAAACAGAAGAGTGATTGGAGAGCATTATGGGAGTTGCCTGCCTTTTGACAAAATCACACAAGAGTATGCATCTGGTGGGTGGCTGTCAGAGTTTAATACACACACTGGTCTGCTAACTGCTATCATTCTGGTTCACACTGGTGCTGTAACTACTACCGTAAGCTATAAGGGCTGGTCAGAGTTCTGGGACTTGCCTGTCTTTGGACAAAATCATCATCATCATCATCATCATCATCATCATCTTGGATATGAGTGCCGGTTGTGAGGTTCAGCATGTACATATTACAGCACTGGCACGTCCAGTAGGCACATCCACAGTCTCATCATTGATGCCTTCTCATCTCATTTCACTAATCATGCTATTTATTACTCATAAACAGTGGTTTAATTGCTTTTTTCTACAGTTACCATAATACATAAAGGTTCAAAAGGTTCGGATAAGGTTTGGATAACTATCCAAACCTTTTTTTTGCTTATCAGAACCTTTTTGAACCTCAGAACCTATTGAGGTTCTCCCATCACTCATTTTTTTTGTTGGTGGTAGTAATGGGGGAGAATGGTTTTGCTTGTCCCTAACTGACACCCCCCTCCCCCCGATTCTGGTTTTCACAATGGCCTTGTAGGCACTGAATAGTAAAGCTTTATTTGAGCAGTCCAGGACAAATGAGATTTTAGAGTCAATCACTCACTGAACACTTTCTCTAATATTTATTTTCTCACTAAAAGACCAGCGGGTCCTATGCAACATTTCTCTCAATTACTGAGCAGGGACATATTTAATGCATACACTGACCCACTGTCATGGAATTATTTTCCCACAAGGTAGAGACCAAGAACTGGACAAAAGTCAACTTTCAATTTGTTAAAAAACTTGTAACTAAATATTGGGCTAAGGCATAGTGCCAATTCAGCACTGGAGATGTAACCGGAATCTTATTTCTTTTATTAAATAATGCACTTTGTCT
Organism: Neoceratodus forsteri; assembly: GCA_016271365.2. Taxonomy (NCBI): domain Eukaryota; kingdom Metazoa; phylum Chordata; order Ceratodontiformes; family Ceratodontidae; genus Neoceratodus; species Neoceratodus forsteri. Next base: position 150,887,261 of record JADMNL010000028.1, read on the forward strand.
AGTGATGTGTTATCTTATTCACTTACTGCAACTTATCATGTGTAATTTAAGCAACAATAAGGCATGACAGGATATGTGTTTAGTCAACCTTGAGGTAACATTGAGTGCTTATGCACCCGGGAATTGCCATTATCCCACAATTTCACACAGCCTGGAGTGCCTTATTGCAATTATAAAGTGGTTCATCTGATTCATATTTTAAAAACCAACTAATGAGTTTCAGAAAGCTACATTTTTCTGATCTGTGCTGTGGTGTTGAAATAACCCAGTCATGTGATCAATCTGGCCAGTCATAGGTCTTGGTTTCTCTTACCCATTTTAAACATCATATGCATAACAAGTGTTTCTGTGTAACTATATGTAACCCCCACCCAGGTATACCGTTTCCATCTTGACAGCACTACCTGGTGGCCTGGGTTTGGGGAGAAATATGTCACTCGGCACATTGGCTAGGTTTGGCTACTCTGCAACAGGGGCACCCAAGTAACTCTGGACACAGGAAGCAATAAATGTAATGTCCAATACCAGAAGTGGGATTCTAAAGTGTGGCTTTTATTCACATGCAACAGAATAACAAAGCATAGATGGACCCCCACGGGGTTACACTCCTGGAAATGCAGATTTATGGAGATCAGAACACATTCACTTTCACTTTAGCCCTCAGGCTCTGAAACACACTGGGCACACAGCCCGAACTTGTACTCTGCTCTGAGTTTCCCCGGCTTGGCTTCCTTGCCAGCCACTTGGACTACCTTCCTTCCTTCCATGGCTCAGCTATCATGACAGCTGGACACTTTCCAAATAGCATGGAAACATTTACTGGTGGCTCCCTAAACCACCTATGAGCACTTCTGGCTCCATCAGGGAATCTTCCTCATCAATCCCACGTCTGGGTACTTTCCTCAGGCACTGGCCAAATACCTGAGAGAAAGCAACAGGTGTCCCAAAGCAAACCCGTAGAGGTGAATTTGGTTACTACTGATGGGGGTGTCTCCCACCTCTCGCTCCTATAATTCATACCCGGCCATTTCTCTGGACTGTAACACCGCATCCTTGAAAACACTTTGCTGTGTAGGTTCTCTTTAAATGTATTCACATTCAATCTACTGTCTTTACATCCCATTCGTGCTGAACTTGAACATACTTAATAAGTGGCTGTGTCCATTACTCTAGACCCTCCACAGAGTTAAGCAGTCCAATCCCCACATCTTCCAAACTGTACTTGGCTGTCTTTTTCTGACCCCACAGTAACAGTCACTTTAGTTTCATCTTGATTCAGGTAAAAACACATTGGCCCTTTAGCAGAGCGAACTCACCCCTTGGTTGCAGGTGCCCCACAGGCATTTTCTCTTCAAAGAAATCTCGTCCAGAACTTCTGGTGCCTCAGCACGAACTTAACTCAGGCAGCTTCTTTTTCCCTAGCTGGACCAGGGGAGTTGCCCCTGGAAGCAGGCTGATTCCTTCCCCCCATCCCCGCAGGGATAGGGCTCTGAACCACTGAAAGTGGTCTCTACCACTTCACTTGGCTCTTCTTGTGTTCCTCTTCAGGTGAGAACACACACCTCTACAAAAAGATAGCTCTTTGACAGAGCTTAGGACTCTGAGGGCCTGCTTACAGCAGAGCACCTCCTTCCTCTACTACAGACTGCAACAGACTGACCTCAAATTCCCCAACGTTCTACTCTAACCTCCAACTGCAACATTCCAGTGTGGCTTATGCAGCTGCGAAAGTTCTAAAATGATGTCATCCCTCAGTCTCAGCTGAGACTGAGAACAGAGTGAGACAGTGTGAAATCTATTTAACTGGAGTTTCACAAGCTGCCTTCCCTGCCTACCACTAGGTCTAACTTGGATTCTTGTAACCCCCGGTAACAGGGGGGTTACATATAGAAAGCACACAAATGTAAGTGAACCCTTCAGCTCAACGGTTTGTAAAATTTTCTTTGTTATTTTAAATAAATGTACTTGTTTAAGTGCACTGCAGGGATCGACACTAGAGGCCATGGATACAAATTGTCTGGGAGTAGGTTCAAGAGCAGCGTGAGGAAGTATTTCTTTATGGAAAGGGTGGTGGACAAGTGGACTAGCTTTCTGAAAGATATAGGCAAGGCAGAGACTGTAGAGGGAGTCAAGTCAGGGTGTATGGTCTCGCATACTACAGTAATGTAGTGATCTTTTACTCCACCTTCTTCTCACCCTTTCATTTTTGTAACAGTTTTTCAGGGCCAGAATGAAAGCTTCTGAAACACCCTAAGCAAAGATTAAACACAAACACCTAATGCATCAATTGATATGCTTCCCCAGGAATCTGTCAGAAGTAAAATGCATAAATGGTTAGTTCTACCATGTGCAGCATGACAATGACCCTCTTAGAAAACAACAGAACCTAAATTATCTGACATCCATATGGTCTTACAAATCAGCTTCTTTCTTCTTGCAGAGGAAACTAATTCACTAATTTTACTCGAGAAATTGTTAACGATGGGGCCAGCTGAGACAGAGCCAAAACAGAATCCTAATTTCCTCAGTGGATAAACAGTACTACATTAGCATTTTTTGATACTGAAAATGGGACGGCAAAGTAAATTCAGCTTAGGAAACACGTTTTCTTGTACAACTTGCTGCTTGTATGAGACTCCTTTGTCCAATTTCCACATTATTCTATGATAGTTTTATTTATTTTTAACAGCTGTAACACCTTCAGGTGTGATTTGGGGAAGAGGTTAGAGAGAAGAAAGGATAAAAAGCGAAACAAAGGCAGGGAAAATTAACCAATATCACAAAAGCTTAACAATGAACAGCGCAGATGCAGATGTGAGGAATAAAAAAAATAAACAAAGGGAAAAATGTGCCGTGAAATCAATGGGTCTGGATTTTCAAAACTCATGACACAGGCACAATTCACAATTTCTGGTGCAGCCAGCATCATGTCAAATGCATCAACATTTTTCCAGGCAATTTATAAACATTTTGACACGTCTGCAACAATGTTCGCACTTTACAGCGAAAAAAAAAAAAATGTGTCATTATTTTGATACGTGCATCATGTTTTGTAGATAACTTGCCTGCTGCACTTGTGGCAAAATCTTATACCACCTTTTGTGTGGTTTAACAGTTATATTATAAGTAATGCAACTGCACTAAAAAAAGTAGCAAAATTCTTTGAAAATCCAACCCACAATGTTTGAGCAATAAGGCATGACAGAGTGTGCATTGTACTTGGATATCAGTAGGCCTCAGGTGGGTTAAAGCATGAGGGCCAAAGGCTGAGTGCTTCCACCACGTGAGAGGTATTATTTCAGAACAAAGCACACCTTGGAGAGCCTTACTGTGATTATGAAATGGGCTCATTAGGATTAATAAAAAAATAATTTAAATAAGTAAAAATTAGAAAAAAGGGAAAGTAAGGAGAAAAAGAAGAAAGAAGTGGGCCATTATAATGTTGCTGTTTGGCCAGTAGATGGTAGATGCTACATTTTTACTATACATGTGAATTGAGGTGTACTGATACAGCTGTGCCTGCTTAATGCAAACAGGTGAGTGAGGTCAGATCTTTTTCCAGTGCTGTTGTGCTGTGATATCAGCACTGGGGGCTAAGCTCCTCAGTCAATCGGGTTTCTGGATTTTTTATACCCATTTCATAATTATATATAAATCAATTTAGGCTGGTCCTGTGATGCACCTGAGAGGCTGGGATTCAAGTGAGGGTCTGGAAACCCACCCCAAAGCTGGTTGGGGTCAAGGAGTATTGCAAAGGTGAGATGCATGGTTCCCATTGAAAGAAAGTGGTGACTGCCTGACATTCATTCCTGCCACAGAGGGACAGGAAGGAGGGTAGTAATGGCCTGACATTTGCCCCTACCAGCCGACCAGAGAGGAAAAGGAAGGCAGTGGCTGCCTGGCATTTTCCTCTGCCAGTTAACCACAGACAGAAAGGAAGGGGGGGGAGCTACCTGCCATTTGCCGCTGCCAGCTGACCACAGAGGAAAAGGATGGGGGGTTGGCTGACTGGAATATGCTCCTGCCTGGCAACCATAGAGAGAAAGAAAGGGGGCATGGCAGTTTGACATTTAACCCTGACAACTGAACCCAGAGGGAAAGAATGGGAAGTGAGTGACAGACATTCACTACTGTCATCCAATCACAGAGGGAAAGGAAGGTGGTAGCAACGTGGCATTTGTCCCTACCAACAGACAACAAAGGGAGGGGAAGGGGATGACTACGTGGCATTCCCACTGCCAGCTTACCACAGAGGGATAGGAAGGGGTGGCTGCCTGACATTTGCACCTACCAGCCGACCACTGAAGGAGAGCAAGGGGGTGGCTGCCTGACATTTCACCTACCAGCTGACCACTGAAGGAGAGCAAGGGGGTGGCTGCCTGACATTTGCACCTACCAGCCGACCACTGAAGGAGAGCAAGGGGGTGGCTGCCTGACATTTGCACCTACCAGCCGACCACTGAAGGAGAGCAAGGGGGTGGCTGCCTGGCAGTTTCACCCACCAGCTGACCACAAAGGAAAGGAAGGGAGGGAGGGGTGGCTCCTTGGCTACCAGACATTTGCAACTGCCAGTCAACTACAGAGGGCAAGGAAGGAAGGGGTGGCTACCTGACATTTGCACCTGCCAGCCAGCCAACCACAGAGGAAAAGGAAGGGTGGGTCACTTCCTGGCATTTGCATGTGCCAGTGGACCACAAAGGGAAAGGAAGTAAGGGGTGGCTGTCTGACATTTGCACCTGCCAGCTGACCACAGCAGGAAAGGAAGGGGAGTAGCAGATAGACATTCACCCCTGGCGATGAACCACAGAGGGAAATGAAGGGAGTGGTAGCTTGACATTAATCCTCAGAAGTGCACCACAGTGGGAAAGGAAAGGGGTGGCAGCATGAAGTTCCCCCCAGTAGTGGACCACAAAGGGAAAGGAAGGGGGGGGTGACAGCTAAATATTCACTCCTACCAGCCAACTTCTTCAGAGAGAAAGGAATGAGGGGTGGCTGCCTGGCATTTGCCCTTGCCAACTGACAACAGATAGAAAGGAAGGGGGTGACTGCTTGGTATTTGCCCCTGCCAGACAACTACAGAAGGAGAGGAAGGGGGGATGGCAGTCTAGCATTTGCACCTGCCAGCTGATCACAGAGGGAAAGGATGGGGGGGGGGGGTGGCTTACTGAAATATGCTCCTGCCAACTGACTACAGAGAGAAAGGAAGGGGAGGATGGTAACTTGCCATTCACCCCTGGCAATGCAACCCAGAGGAAAAGGAAGGGGAGTGACTACCAGACATTCACCCCTGCCAGTCGATCACAGAGGGAATGGAAGGGGTGGCAACCTAGCATTTGTGCCTGTTGACCAACAACAGAAGGAAAGGAAGGAAGTGGCTACCTAGCATTCCCCATGCCAGTTGACCACAGAGGGAAAGAAAGGGGGGGTGACTGCCTGAGATTTGCACCTGCCAACTGACCAAAATGGGAAAGGAAAGGGCATGGCAGCTTCACATTTGCCTGTGGCAGTAGATCACAGAGGGAAGGGAAGGGCAAGGCAAGGCAAGGAAATTTTTATTTAAAAAGACACCCAATCCTGGAGGCTCTGGGCACCATACAAAATAAAATAAAGAGATGAGTGAACACAGACAGACTCAAAAATAAGTAGCATTTGTAACATTAAAATACATAAATAATAATAAAATAAGATAACTTTATCTCAAAAATAAACTAATAACTAAAAAAAGGGGAGTGGCAGCTTGGCATTTGCCCCTGGCAGTGGATCACAGAGGGAAAAGAAGGGGAGTGGTAGCTTGACATTCACTCCTGCCAGTCGACCTCAGAGGAAAAAGAAGGGGAGTGGCTGCCTGGCATTTGAACCTGCCAGCAGACTATAGAGGGCACAAGAGAGGGTAGTTGCCTGGCTTTGTCCCTGCCAGTCAACCACTTTTGGAAAGGAAGCAGGGGTGGCTGCCTGGCATTTGCCTCTTCCAACCTACCACAGAGGGAAGAAAGGAAAGGGTGCCTTCCTGACATTTGCCCCTTCCAGCCTACCACAGAGGGAAAGGAAGGGGTGGCTGGCTGGCATTTGCCCCTGCCAGTTGACTGCAGAGGAAAAGGATGGTGGTTGGCTGCCTGGAATTTACTCTGGCCACCCAACTGCAGATGGAAAGGAGATGGAGTAGCAACTTGATATTCACCCCTGGCAATGGACCACAAAGGGAAAGGAAGGGGGTGGTAACTTGACATTCACCTTGGCAATGGACCACAGAGGGAAAGAAAGGAAGGAGCTTGGCATTCACCCCTGGCAGTTGACCACAGAGGGGAAAGAAGGGGGGTGGCAGCTTCACAGTTTTCCCTACCAGCTGACTTTAGAGGGCAAGGAATGGAGGAGTGGCTGCCTGGCATTTGCCCCTGCCAGCTGACTTCAGTGGGAAAGAAAGAGGTGGCTGTCTGACAGCTGTCCCGCCAGTCGACCTCAGAGGGAAAGGATGGAAGGTGTCTGCCTAGCATTTGCCTCTACCAGCTGATCACAGAGGGAGTGACTTTCTGGCATTTGCCCCTTCCAGCCTACCACAGAGGGAAAGGAATGGGAGTGGCAGCTTGACATTTACCCCTAGTAGTGGACCACAGAAGGAAAGGAAGTGGATGATAGTTTCACATTCACCCCTGCCAGTCAACCTCAGAGGAAAAAGAAGGGGGAGTGGCTGCTTGACATTTGCATCTGCCAGCAGATTACAGAGGGCACAAGAGAGGGTAGCTGCCTGGCTTTGTCCCTGCCAGTCAAACACTTCAGGAAAGGAAGCAGGGGTGGCTGCCTGGCATTTGCCTCTTCCAGCCTACCACAGAGGGAAGAAAGGAAGGGGTGCCTTCCTGCCATTTTCCCCTTCCAGCCTACCACAGAAGGAAAGGAAGGGGATGGCTGCCTGGCATTTGCCCCTGCCAGTCGACCACAGAGGAAAAAAGATGGTGGTTGGCTGCCTAGAATTTTCTCTGGTCACCCAACCACAGAGAGAAAGGAAGGAGAGTAGCAACCTGATATTCACCCCTGGCAATGGACCACAAAGGGAAAGGAAGGGGTGGTATCTTGACATTCACCCTGGCAATGGACCACAGAGGGAAAGGAAGGAGGGTGGCAGCTTGGCATTCACCCCTGGCGGTTGACCACAGAGGGAAAAGAAGTGGGGGTGGCAACTTGACAGTTGTCCCTACCAGCTGAACTCAGAGGGCAAGGAATAGATGGGTGGCTGCCTGGCATTTGCCCCTGCCAGCTGACCTCAGTGGGAAAGAAAGAGGTGGTTGTCTGACAGTTGCCCCTGCCAGTTGACCTCAGAGGGGAAAGGATGGAAGGTGTCTGCCTGGCATTTGCCTCTACCAGCTGATCACAAAGGGAGTGACTTTCTGGCATTTGCCCCATCCAGCCCACCACAAAGGGAAAGGAAGGGGATGATAGTTTCACATTCACCCCTGCCAGTCGACCTCAGAGGAAAAAGAAGGGGAGTGGCTACCTGGCATTTGCACCTGTCAGCAGACTACAGAGGGCACAAGAGAGGGTAGCTGCCTGGCTCTGTCCCTGCCAGTCAACCACTTTTGGAAAGGAATCAGAGGTGGCTGCCTGGCATTTGCCTCTTCCAGCCTACCACAAAGGAAGGAAAGGAAGGGGTGCCTTCCTAGCATTTGCCCCTTCCAGCTTGCCACATAAGGAAAGGAAGGGGGTGGCTGCCTGGCATTTGCCCCTGTCAGTTGACCGCAGAGGAAAAGGATGGTGCTTGACTGCCTGGAATTTGCTCTGGCCACCCAACCACAGAGAGAAAGGAAGGGGAGTAGCAACTTGATATTCACTCCTGGCAATGGACCACAAAGGGAAAGGAAGGGGGTGGTAACTTGACATTCACCCTGGCAATGGACCACAGAGGGGTAGGAAGGAGGGTGGCAGCTTGGCATTCACCCCTGGCAGTTGACCACAAAGGGGAAAGAAGGAGGGTGGCAGCTTGATAGTTGCCCCTACCAATTGACCTCAGAGGGCAAGGAATGGAGGGGTGGCTGCCTGGTATTTGTCCCTGCCAGCTGACCTCAGTGGGAAAGAAAGAGGTGGCTATCTGACAGCTGCCTCTGCCAGTTGACATCAGAGTGAAAGGATAGATGGTGTCTGCCTAGCATTTGCCTCTACCAGCTGATCACAGAGGGAGTGATTTTCTGGCATTTGCCTCTTCCAGCCTACCACAGAGGGAAAGGAAGGGCATGGCTTCCTGGCATTTGCCCCTTCCAGTCTACCACAGAGAGAAAGAAAGAAGGATGGCAGTTGACATTCTACCCCTTGCAGTGGACCACAGAGGGAAAGGAAGGGCATGGTAGCTTGACATTTGCCCCTGGCAGTGGACCATAGAGGAAGGAAAGTGGGGGTTGGCGACTTGACATTCACCTCTAGAAATGGACAACAGAGAGAAAGGAAGGGTGGCAGCTTGACATTTGCCCCTGGCAATGGACCACAGAGGGAAAAGAAGTGGGGGGTAGCTTGACATTCGTCCCTGGCAGTGGACCACAAAGGGAAAAGAAGGGGGTGGCAGCTTGACATTCACCCCCTGCCAGTCAACCTCAGAGGGAAAGGAATTGGGTGGCTATCTGACATTTGCCCTGTCAACCTACCTCAGAGGGAAAAGAAGTGGGTGGCTGCCAGACATTTGCCTTTGCCAGTTGACCACGGAGGGAAAGGAAGGAGGAGGCTGCCTGACATTGATTCCTGCCAGCTGACCACAGAAGAAAAGGAAGGGGATGGCTGCCTGACATTTGCACCTGGCAGCTGACTGCAGAGGGAAAGGAAGGGGGCTCTGTCTGCTATTCTGTCCTACCAGCTAACCGCAGAGGAAAGGAAGGGGGTGGCTGCCTGGCATTCACCCTTGCATGACAACCATAGACAGAAAGGAAGTGAAGCTGGCAGCTTGACACATCCCCCTGCCTGACGATCACAGAGCAGCCTTGACACTGACTGTGAAAGCAGCCACTTGACAGTTTGCTGGCTAAAAAAACTGTGTCCCACCATGCCTCATAGTCCCTGGTATTAACAGGTGTAGCAATTTTTTGTGCATGTGCACAAAAACGGAAAATGTCACCAAGGGCCAAAACATGCTGAAAATAAGATTTTTGATGGTGCAAGGATTTCCTTGCACACCAGAGAGTTGCACACAGAGACTTAATTCCAGGGCCATTTGAAATTGGGCCTCATGTGCCTGACACATAGGACCACATTTAGTAGCATGTGAAAAAGGTTTGCCAGTTCCTGGTATAAGGCTCTACTGGTATATCACCTTGTCTCTTATGATTATATAAATTTACAAATATAGCAATGGAAGACCACCAGCTGGTCCATCGAGTTCTTTCCCTCACCATCTTAGTAGGAATACCCCACTTTCCCTTTTCCTTCAAAGCACAATACTTACAAGGTCCCTGGAATTCTGTGATTCCGTGACCATAGAACTTTCAACAGAACTCGCACCCCACTGCAGAACATATGTAGTACCACTGAATTCATTGTTCTTGGTGGTTTTTCACTAAAATGTACAGTTTCCCATAGAGCTTGACTCCATTCTTCTCCTTGATTAACCTGACGGCCCTCCTCTGTGCTAAGCACATGATGTCATTAATGACATCACCTCATAGTTTAACCAAAGGAAGAACTGCATTCTGCCACAGACACAAATCATTTGTGATGTAGGAGTAAACACATGCTGCTACAGAAGCCCAGAAGCCCTGCTGCAAAAATAAGGGCTGACATGCTGCAAAGAGTTAGCTGGCACAGGGGAGCTGCTGTTCAAGGCACAGCATCTCCAAGCATACTAGTGCCCCCATTAACAGAGCTCCCCCTTCCCTGCACTAGCTCAAAGACCTGTGTGCATGTGCAAGTGCATGGAATGTACTTGTGATTCCCTTGTGAATTGCTGAACAGTGTATTATAGTGATCCTTGTTACCACTTTGTGGCAGACAATGTTGATTGTGCATTGGGGTCCCTGTAATTTTAGCCCCAGGTTAATCATTTTGCTTTGAAGAACAGTTATGCAGACTTGGAGTTGAACAAAATTGTTGGCACATGTTGGATAAAGTTAAAGTGATTTATTACACCAGTGGAAAAAACCCAACTACAGAACCCTTTGCCCCGGAGCTTCAACCCACACAGGGTCTTCATCAGGGGATGGATCTAGAAGGTAAGAGAACAAGCACTCTTTATATAAATATCCCTTAAAGCTGTATACACCCACTTGTGAAGAAAAAATTATATTCAATGTTATAATGACTATATAAAACCAAAAAGGAAAGAAACATTGGGTGCATTTCAGTTTAAAAACATGAAACACCATTTCATCAACTATTTCTGTTACAGTTAGAAAAAAATATATTAATTTCAAGAAATTGTAATTCTATTACGTAAATATTTGTACTAGATGTTGCCTAACGAGTCAAAAACTGTCATATGGTATTTTATCAATTATAGATTAACTGAAGTGTCACATTGTTAAACGTATGCAGGATCTAAAGGCAAAAAGCTGAAAGAACAGAAAAGTGAAGTAAATTCTGAGATAAAGTAGAGGATGGAGGAGCAAGTGAAAAAAATAGATATTAAAAGCAATGAGAAAAATGTTCAGTATCTGGAGAGAAAGAAGGAAAGGCATAAAGATGACTAAACAAAATAAGTCAAGTAATCACATACATAGTAGTGGCAAAAATCAAAGCTGGGAAGGAGAGAGGAGGGGTAGTTAACATGAGAGAGTAAGGTAGTACAGTAATAAATCTGAGATGTAAATCAATTTTAGTTGAAAAAAGTGAAAAAGTGGGGTTGGGGAGTAAATGTTTTCCCCTTTGTTGTGAACTGATACTTTCTTGTGTATATATCCATATATTGTCAAAAACTATGTTAATGCATCAGTTAGAGTTAAAGCCACAAAAGTAGGGAAATGTGGCATTAGGGTTTTCAAAGCTAACACCCCACACCCATCATGTACACACCAACAGGAGTTGGGGGTATGCCTTGGGGTCATCAGCTCTAACGCTTACCCCATTCCATAAGTAAATAACCTGAAATGGGAACAGTATAGGAGAATGGGGTGAGCATTAGGGCTGACAACCCCAAGACACACCCCAATGCCTGGTGATGTGTGCATGGTGAGTGTGGGGTGTTAGCTTTGAAAACCCTAATGCCACATTTCCCTACTTTAGTGGTTTTAACCCTAACTGATGCATTAATGTAGTTTTTTGCAATTTATTTCCTTACTTTTTTAGATATTATAATCATATCCTAATTTGCTTGTGGACCCTGTGCTCCCATTCCTCCATAGAAGTGTATATTGTACATTATAAAAGACAATGATTTGTTAAAGCATTGAAGCTCTGCTGCTTTTCTCTGAGCTTGGCCTGAACAGGCATTGACACTATTGTGGTGGAAGGAATCTACAAACACACTACAGATGGTTAAGTACCTGGTCTTGGACTTTATTTTTAAGAGTGTAGAGAATGTAGAGAGTGCCGTGACTTTTTCCACTGTATGTGTATAAGTATGTAGCTGAAGAAGTGCAGGGCCCTCTGGGTTTCCATGTATAGGACAACAGTGATGAAATTGTCAGCATAGCCATGTTATTACCCAACCTGATGTACCCAGTTCAAAAGATACTAGTCCACGATTCCAAAAAATGGGAGTGTGAGTCAAAAAAAATATTAGCACGATACCATTTTTCCAACCGTGGGACAGATATTCAAAACTTTGCACCTGGCAAAAAACATTTGTGCAGGTTTAGAACGAGATTAGCGTGGGTTTTCTATATTCAAAAGGCCAAATAGCACGCGCAAACTGCATTAGTGCCGGGCAAAATCATAATGTATGCAAGGGGTAAACTGAGGGTGTATGTACGTGAATACAGATGCAATGCTATATTCAGCGACTAGTACTGCGCAAAGTGATTTTTGCGCGACTTAGCACGACACTTAGCACGGTGCACATTACCGCCAAGGAAAAGGTAGTCTTAACCCTGGGCAATCAGCTTTGCACGGTGTTTGCATGGCTTTGCGTGGCTTTTGCATGGCTTTCTGTGACCCTAACAAATAAATATGACACATAGACAAAGCCAGACATAGAGGAAACATGCTGCTCACTGATGGCATCACAATGATGCCATCATCTGCCACCAGTCCCAGCCATACCAGGCAGTAAGTAGTGGCCCTGCCACCAGTGGACAGCATGGCAGTGTGGCCATACAGCACACACCTGCAGACCACTCTTCTGAGGACACCAACAGATGCCAGCATACACATGCAGCACTGTGGGCATGGAGGACATTGAGGGGAGAGTGTACACGTGGTCAGGCTGTGCCACAGACCAGGTGTAGCCATAAGGCTGGGACACATCACGCAGTGCACATGGGCCAGTATTGGGAATACCCCAACACCAGTGTGCCTTTCTGATAATATATGCCCCCTCGGCCACATACCGCACAGCTGTACAACTGCCACAGCACACAAAGCCGGACATGTATATGTCACTGTGAGCATCCCATGCCGGAGGTGCAGCATCTGTGGGTCACAAAACAGCATAACAGTAATGTCCACTGTGAGTAAATGCTTGCATGTTGGGCCTGTCACTGTGTATAGTGCAGTCATCAGCACTGCCCTACACACCACAGGCAGTGCTGTGTCCACACACTACTGGCCCCCTTGCTACTGTAGTGTCTGCTGTGTACTGTAGCATGACCTACAGTGTGACAGTTGCATGCAGCACCACCACTATCTGTGCCTATGCTGTGTTGTCCCAGTACAGCTGCAGGCAGCAACTGATGTGAAAGTACAGTGTTCAAAACTGTATAATATTCCCGCGAACTGTTTGCACGGGTTTAGCATAGGGGTAAACTGTTAGCCCAGTGCAAACTGCATGCAAATCAGGGCATAATGAGATACTAATCTGGATGTTTGCACAGAGACTACCTAAGTAGGCTCATTTGCATGTCACTTTTGAATATGGGAAAGTTTAGCGCCGGGCAAATGTGTTTGCACCGGGCTAATGGTTTAGCCCTGCGCTAAACCCACACAAACATGTTAGTGCTGTGCAAACAGTTCGGGGAATATTATACAGTTTTGAACACTGTACTTTCACATGTGCTGCTGCCTGCAGCTGTACTGGGTCCACACATTTGCTGGCACACACATTGGCCACATAGTTCACCTCTACCTACCTTCATGTCGCTGTGCACTGTGTTGCTGTTGTGGTTTGCACTTCCTGGTTGCTATATTCAGAGCTGTCTTATTCCAGGGCTAAGTTTGCCCTGCACTACCAGCCCAGTTTGCCCAGCCTCATTTCCATACTATATTCGGAAGCTGTTTGCCCTGGACCATTCCTTTTGAATATAACTTGCTTTGTGCTCCGGGCTAAGTTTACCCACCGGGCAGTGTTAATTTAGCCCCGGGGAAAAGTTTTGAATATCTGGCCCCATGTCTCAAAATAATGTTGTAAATATAATATTGCAAAACTATTATTTAATACCGTGGAATACTAAGTAGTTTTGTAATGGCACAAAAGTTTTTATGTTACTGCGATATCAAAAATGCATTCTTAACAGCATTTCGATTTCATCATCAATTAGTACTGCGTCATTATTTATGCTACTGTGAAACCACAACTAATGTCGTGATTCCTTTTTGATATCATGATAGCAAAAACACAACACAGAAAACAGTTTTGCAAAACTACTATTTAATACCACGGAATACTAAGTAGTTTACAATGGCGTGAAAGTATTTATGTTACCGCAACATCAAAAATGCATTCATGACATCAACATTGATAACAAAAAACAAGAAACAGAAAACAATTTCGCCAAACTAAAAGAAACAAATAACTGAAAATGAAAAAAACAGTTTAAAACCATTATTATTATAATAAAAGTAACACAATGACAACCTAGCAAAGCAAACAATTTATAACAAAGCATGATTTCCATGAACACAGTGAGCATCACACTATGAATTTCAATGTTTTTACCGAACTGAGAAAACAAGATGGCGGCAAACAGGAAACGTAAAATATTTTTAGTTTTGCAGGTACATGCTAGTATGACATCAAAAATGTTTTTTTGAAACCAAATTGATTTTTAGTTTCACAGGTTCGTCCAAGCACAACATCAAAATTCTTTTGGAAAACCAATTTTTTTTAGCTTGTGCAAGCACAACATCAAAATTCTTTTGCAAAACCAATTTTTTTTACTGTTGTTGTCATATGTTATCCGAAAACATCTACTGTGTATGAGCAAGTCAGAAAATTCTAAAAAATAAATCCTTATAACTTTTGAACCCCTTCATATTTTTGAACCAGACCTGTCAAAGGCACTACCTTGGGAAATGATACATGTCCCCTGCAAGTCTGGGATAAAAATTAATTTCCATGTAGACTGTAGACGATAGCAAAAAAATAAATGTAAGTATAGGAAAAAATGTTGTTTTTATCTAGAAATGACACAGCTGTATCTCAGAAACCACACAAGCCGCCATGGAAAAAATTACCACACAGCAAGACCTTGCCTCCTAGACCACATATAGAAAATTTCAGGTCATTTGGTGAAACAGGAAGAAAGTTATTAAAGTGTATAATTTGAGGTTTAACATTAAACAGGTTACTCAGCCCTAACTATAGTGGTGCTATCGCGAGAAAAAATATATATATATAATTTTTTTTTGGTGAGGGGGGGATTTTCTAGCTTTGGGATTTGTTACAAGCTTTTGCCAGGGATGCCTACTGAGAAGCTATTCTTTCTGCCTATGTCCAAGTGGGGCCCCCTTGTGAATCCTCTGTGGCTTTTACTACTCTTACCAACAGTCCAATACTTGAACTGGACTTGGGTCCAACACTTCACTGCACTAAATTCCCTGTTCATTACTTTGTATAGATCTCTTTTTCTGTGATCACAGTTTCTTACATACACTGTTTATTTTTCCATTTATTTTTTCACTTCTCCTCTTAGATTTATATTTTTTTCTCACCCCTTAATTCTGCCTCCACAACAACAACCCTCCCTCCAGCCACTTTTCACTTATTTTTCAACCAAAATTGACTTACGCATCAAATTTATTGTAATGTGCTACCGTATTCTCTCATGTTAACAATCCATCCTCTCGACTCGCCTCTAGTTTCGATTTTTTGACGCTGTTATTTACTGTGATAACTTGAATTATTTTGTTTTTCCATCTTTACACTTTTCCGTCTATCTGTCCAAATGCTGATTTTTTTTTTTATCATTGCTGTTAAGGTCTATTTTTACAATTCCTCTCCAGTCCTTTTCTTTATCTCAGAATTTATTTCATTTCACATTTCTATTCTCTCTACCTTTTGACTTTAAATCCAGCATAGGGTTAACAATGTGACACTCATGTTTTTAAATTAGTCTATAATTGATGATGAAATGTCATATGACAGTTTTTGACTCTTGGCAATATCTAGCACAAATATTTTTGTAACAAAATTGCAGCTTCTTTCAATAAATATAGTTTTGTAACTGTTTGTAACAGAACTATTTGATAAAATGGTGTTTCATGTTTTTGAACTGAAACACACCCAGTTTTTCTTATGCTTTTTTGTTTCATATAGGTCATTGTTACACTGAATGTAATTTGTTCTTCACAAATGGTTGCATACGGCTTTAAGGGATATTTGTATAAAAGGCTGCTTGTTAGGCTGGCTCGTCAATGCAGAGGTAGAGCTACTGCTCATGGTGCCAGCAACCAAAGTGCAGTAGTAAGCTCAGGGCATCGGAGGGTTGGCTGGGGGGAGGAATCAAGCATCTGGAGGATTACTCTCCTCCTCCGGGGGGGGGAGCTTGCAGAGCCCGGTGTCTGCTTGGCCCCTAGTGGTATGCTGGGGGGAATTCACCCAGGACTGCCTAAGAGAAGGGAGGAGGGCCAGGCAGATGCTGATGTGCGGGAGCATGAGGCGCACAACATGGCATCATTGCACACCATGTCACTTAAGGGGGAAACTTTGAAACAACTACTGGTGGCAGGATGCTGCTCAGAGCCTCGCAGGCCCACACCCAACTAGCTGGACTTGCCAGTCCAACTACTGGATCTGGTCCCCAATGGGGATTGGGGAACCGCATTAACCCTGTGGAGGGAGAAACAATGGGGGTACTGGCTGGAAGATAAGTCCCAGTAGACATTGGGGTGATAGGGCTGAGGGGTCCAAGCTGAGGGCAGCTGTCTGGTGGAGAGAGGGAGCAAAAAAATAAAAAGCTGCTTGTACCTTTACCTTCTACACCTGCCCCCCTGATGAAGACCCTGTGAGGGTTCAGGTGCTGGGGAAGAGGGTTCTAGTTGAGTTTCTTCTGCTGGTGCCATAATAAAATCACTTTAACTTCATCCAACATGTGCCAACACTTTTGTTCAACTCCATGAGTGTAGATGTGTTTTTCATTGCTTTTAGGTGGCTGGTTGCCTTGCCCTGCACTGCCTCCAGTTTTCCAAGCTCATCTTTGTTCATTTGAATAATCAGTTTGCTTTGCCAATTATTAGTAAAGAGAACCCAAACACATTTTGTAAAGGAGCAAAACTGTGGCCCACCATACCTAATGATCCTAAACTAATAAGACCGATATTGTGTTTCAACGGGAACTGACATATTTGATTGCAACATTCAAGGAAGAAAGTAAAGTTTCTCCCACTCAAAAGTTGCAGACCTTGTACATGTAGGTAATTGCTTGTTATTCTGTGAGTGGCTGCTATTAAAAGTAAGCAATATTGTCTTATTAATTAGGTAAGCCATGATGAAGAAAATAAATTTAAATTGCCTTTTTAGACATGACAAATTCACACAGATGAAGACAAGCATTGCAAACATGAAATTTCCATTTTCTTAAGGAGGCGTTCATTAACCGAAGTTTTAAATCCTTTATAAATGGTAGAACTAGATGCATTGCTATCCTATGAAAGGCACAATATTAGGATCCTTGTGAGTGAGGATTCTCTTCAAAAATGTCCAAATTCTGCTCAAATTCTTTTTATCATCAGCTGGGAAAAAAATGGTGAAACATCGCAATTTAAGAAAGTTAGGAACTGAACTTGTGTATCAGAAAAAGTTATATAACAGGGCTTCCCCTGGCATAGCCGCAGTTCCTGCCACGTGCTTAGCATTCTCTAAACATTTGCCTTATCGCAACCTTTTAGACTATTTACAGTAGCTTGCTGACATTTCTTGCACAAATGCTATACAGCTACACAATTACTGGACTTTGCCACCCATGACAGTTCTAGACAATATCTAGTACAAATAATTTTGTAATGGAATTACAGCTTTTTGTAATGAATTCTTGTAATGAATATATTTTTGTAACTGTCGGTAACAGAAATATTTGATGAAATGGTGTTTCATGTTTTTAAACTGAAATGCACCCAGTTTTTCTTTCGCTTTTTGTTTTATACAGTATAGTCATTGTTACATTGAATGTGATTTGTTCTTCACAAATGGTTGCATACAGCTTTAAGAACTATTTGTATAAAGGCTGCTTGTTAGGCTGCCCTTCAATGCAACGGTACAGCTACTGGTTGCAACACCAGCAACCTAAGTTTGGTAGTGAGCTCTGAGCATCGGAGGGCTGCCTGGGGGGGATTGAACATCTGGAGGACTGCTCTCCTCCTCTGGGATGGGGAGAGCTTTCAGAGCCCAGTGTCTGCCTGACCCCTAGTGATATGCTTGGGGAAAGTCACCAGGACTGCCTAAGAGAAGGGAGGAGGGCCAGGCAGATGTTGATGTGTGACAGCATGAGGTGCACATCTTGGCATCATTGCACACCGTGCCACTAAAGGGGGAGAACCAGGAAACAACTACTGGTGGCAGGATGCTGCTCAGAGCCTCGCAGGCCCCACACCCAACTAGCTGGGCTTGCCAGTCCAACTACTGGATCCGGTTCCCAATGGGGATTGGGGAATCCAGTTAACCAAGTGGAGGGAGAAGCCATGGGGGTATTGGCTGGCAGATAAGTCCCGATGGACATCAGGGTGAAAGGAGTGAGAGGTCCAAGCTGCAGCCATCCAGTGGAATGGGGGATGAGCAAAAAAATTAACAAAAAGCTGCTTGTTCCCTTACCTTCTAGACCTGCCCCCCACCGACAAAGACCCTGTGTGGGTTGAAGTGTGGGGGCAGGGAGTTCTAGTTAGGTGTCTTCTGCTGGTGCTGTAATAAAAGCACTTTAACTTCATCCGATGTGTGCCAACACTTTTGTTCAACTCTATCAGTGCAGATGTGTTTTTCATTGCTTTTAGCAGGCTGGTTGTCTTGCCCTGTACTGCCTCCAGCTTCCCGAGCTCACCTTTGATCATTTGAATAATCATTTTGCTTTGCCATTTATTAGAAAAGAGAGCCCAAACTCATTGTATTGTAAAAGGACAAAACCATGGCTCACCATACCGAATGATCCTAAACTAGTAAGACTGATATTGTGTTTCAGCGTGGAACTGATAGACATGATTGCATCATTCAAGAAAGAAAGAGAGTAAAGTTTCTTCCATTTAAAAGTTGTAGACCTTGTACATGTAGGAAATTGCTTGTTATTCTGTGAGTGGCCGCCATTAACAGCAAGCTATATTGTCTTATTAATTAGGAAAGCCATGACAAAGAAAATAAATTTAAATGACCTTTTTAGTAATGGCTTATTCACACAGATGAAGATAAGCATTGCAAACATCAAATTTCCATTTTCTTGAGGAGGCATTCATTAACAGAAGCTTTTAATCCTTTATAAATGGTAGAACTAGATGCATTGCTGTCCCGTGAAATGCGCAACATTAAGATTCTTGTGAGTGAGGATTCTCTACAAAAATTTCCAAATTCTGCTCAAATTCTTTTTATCATCAGTTGGGAAAAAACTGGTGAAACCTCGCAATCTCAGAAAGTTAGGAACTGGACATGTACATCAGAAAAAGTTAAGTAAGAGTACTTCCCCTAGTGCAGCCACATTTTCTTCCACATGCTCAGGATTTTCTAAATATTTGCCTTATCGCAACCTTTCAGACTATTTACGATAGCTTGCTAACATTTTTTGCACAGTGCTAAACAGCTACACAATTACAGGACTTTGCCACCCATGACAGTTCTAGACAATATCTAGTACAAATATTTTTGTAATAGAATTACAGCTTTTTGTAATAAATTGTTGTAATGAATATATTTCTGTAACTGTCTGTAACAGAAATATTTGATGAAATGGACCTGGATATTCAAAGCAGTTGCACATGGGGCAACTGAGTTGTACTGGCGCAGGTACAGAACTGCGCCAAGGAGTGATATTCAGCAGGAGGCAATGTGCAGCACAAGTTCCAGTGCGCCAATGCACAACCATAATGAATGCATGCGCAAGAGCAGGGACCGTGCCCATGAATATGCAGTGGACTGCGGTATTCAACCGTTGAACCATGGCGAAATACAGAGCAAGTCCCAGATGTGCCGAGCAGACCTGAGCCTATAAATACAGGGCACAAGCACACTGACAGCAGATGCACCAGGGGCGAGGGAGAGAGAGAGATAGATAGTGGAATAGGACGGTGGAGAAAAAGGTCAGAGAAGTGCAAGGGAGACAGAGCCTGAGAGGACATGATGACCTGTACAGGCAACCACAGGGGTGTGGGAATAAGGTGGCAGTGGAGAGTGTGCCAGGGGAAGAGCGAATGAGAGGGGGAGGCAGTCAGGGTACCATGCACTGCACCAGGGAGGCAGACAGTGCACAGCAGCCGACCACCCAGGGGGTGACAGGACAGCAGGGGCCATGGCCAGTGCACCCTTTCAGATGGAGGCCATAATGAGGGGTGTGAGGAGGCAGGAGGAACAGTGATGTGGCCATGGAAGGGCCCATCAGCAGTATGCCCGGAACAGGTGGTACCGTGCACGCACCACCTTCAAGAATTACAGTGATACAGAGATTGTGGGCCAGTATGGTCTGAACTAGGCTATTCTGAGGCAGCTCTGTGAGCTGTGCAGTGAGGAGATGCAGGCACCCACTAGACGGAGCCCTGCCATGTCAGTGGAGACAAAGGTAACAACTATCATGTGCCTGCTCACCACAGGCACCTTCCAGAGACCAACAGGGGACACAACAGGCATAACCCAGTCAGCCACATCCCGGCTCCTCACACAATTCCTCAATGCCCTGCTGCCACATGCTTTGGAATATATCCATTTCCCCAGCACACAGGCACAGAGGCAGTATAGCGCAGTGGTTTAAGGCTCTGAGCTGCAAACCTGGAGACCTTGGTTGGAATCCCACAGCCCTCACTTGCATACTGTATGACCTTGAGCAAGTCACTTAACTTCCTTGTGCTCCCAGGTTGCACCTGTAAACAAGCTTTCAGCTTAGGGTGTCTTTCCTGGTAAAACAAAGGTTAAAAAAAAAAAAAAGAACGTACAACAACCATGCAGGACTTCTACAGGGTAGCACACATGCCTGGCATGCTAGGGGCCATTGTCTACACCCACATGGGCATCCGCATGCCACCTGGCCCTGAGGGTGTGGCATATGTCAACAGGAAGGGGGTCCCCAGTGTCAACTGCCAAGTGGTGTGAGATCCCAAGGGGCACATCACCAGTGTCTGTGCCACACACCCTGGGAGTGCACATGATGCATTCATCTGGCACAGCAGTGCGCTGTGCCACAGGTTTGAGCATGGGGATATCCTCACAGGCCACCTAGTGGGTGAGTATGGGATGGGCAAGGGGTGAGTATGGGATGGGCAAGGGGTCCAGGCAGAGCAAGGGATGGAGGAAGGCAGGGTGGATGTGGTGGTGAGTGGGCCAGGGATGGGCACGGGCCACAGCAACACAGTACACAGGGCTAACTGTGTCATTCTCCACACAGGTGACAGTGGATATCCACTCAGGCCCTGGCTGCTCACCCCCTACCAGCACCTGTCATCCCCAGCAGAAGAACAGTACAATGAGGCACACGCCAGCACACGGAACATCATTGAGCATGTGTTTGGGATGCTGAAGGCACGGTTCCGTTGCCTAGACAGATCTGGTGGTGTCCTGCAGTACAGCCCCTTGAAAGCCTGTGGTCTATTCCTGGCCTGCTGCATACTGCACAACATGGCCATTGACCATGGGCTAGCTGTCGAGGCTGAGGAGGGGGACAGTAGTGGGGACGACAAGGGCAATGGGCCAGAGAGAGGTGGGTAGCCCCCCCGGACAGGGAGACCACCGGCTCCAGCGGATGGCATGCCAGCAAAGAGATACCATCACATGGGAGCACTTTGGTGCAGGCAGATAGGTAGCACCACATGCATGCACTGGCCACACACACAGGGACAGCACACAGGCAGGAGCGTGCATGGCAAAGGGCATGCACACATATGTGTGTGGAGCAGGGGTGGGGTTGACAGTGCCACACAGCCACACACAGCAGCAATCAGCAGGGACCAGCAATACACACACACACACACATATGCCCATGCACTGGCAAGTGGCAGGGATCAGATGCAATGCACCGGTGCACAGGCGCAACCGGTGCTGATCTGCTCTCATCATGCCCATGCCACATGGGCCAGTGGCCGGGCAGGCACCGACACAGGCAGTGTGTGGCATGACACACAGGAGCCACACCTGTGGTATGCACACACACACACACACACACTGCCCATGCGCGCACAGGGCAGCGGCAGCAGACTGCAGGCAGGGCCCAATGCACCTCAGGTCCGCCGTGTGGTACCATGGCCACCACAACCATGGGGACAGCTACGCTGGGGCTGATCGGCACCCACAGGCTGTACATCGGCCACAGGGGGTGTCTGCAACAGCCCCCAGGGGTTGAACTGCAGGACTGCAACTGGGTATGCGCAGGTGTGTGCAGGCACCCAAACATGCCCACACCAGGCATTCCAGGGATGCCAATAGCAGAGCCTGGTGTTGACAGGGAGGGTCCATGGGGTGGACAGTGCACTACTCAGTGTGAGGTGGCCAGCCACGTCCGATGGTGGCCAGTGGTGCAAGGCCATCCCTGATTGCACTGGCAATGCGATCCTGGGATGTGGTTGTATCCTCCTGCAAGCACTGAATAGCCTCCAGAAACTGTGCAGTGCCTCTCTCACACTGCTCAGCCACCTGGCACACCACCGCATGCAGTGCATGCACCCCAGCAACCAGCAGCACCTGTTGCTCTACGGAGGCCCTCAGCAATTGGGTGTGCTCTGACAATGGGTCTGACAATGGGTCGGCGACCAGAGGAACCTGGGTGGGGTGCCAGCCCACTGGTGGTGTACGACCGAACTGCACAGCTGCTCACTCAGGTGGATGCTGCACAGTGGGGTCCACTCATGGTTGGTCCCTGTCTTGTGCCCCAGCGGTGAACACCATGTCCAGCTGTCCCCTGTCCCCTGCTGCCTGCTGCTGCTGCCCCTCCGGCCCCTGTAAGCTGCCCAGTTGCTGCTCATCCGCACCACCACCACCACATGGCACTGCTGTGGTGTGCATGGCTGCACCTGCAGTGGTGGCAGACAGCTGTCCCACCACTGACAGGCCACTGGGCGTGCTGCCCAAGGTGGTACATGGTATGGGTGTCTCCCCCATGACACCACCACTGCTGTCCAGGCTCATGGTCATGTTGTCATCAGTGATGGACCCCGCCCCAATCTGTGTCTCTGCACAGAGGACACCATGGCTGGCATCCTGCTGGAACACAGCCAGGGTCTCGTCCGACCCCATGCCCAGGACATCCGGCTGGACAGCGGTGGTGTGCTGCAGCCGATCAGAACCCCAGATGCCCATGGAGGTGGATGGCTGGTCCTCGGGGGCTGGGCCCACCTCCATGGCCCACCTCCATGGCCGCTGCTGGTGCCCCTTCCACTTCATGCTGGCGTGCTGGTGCTATAAGAGATGACAGAAGTGTCAGTGATGCATGTCCCCAGTCCCAACCCCTGCCCCCCCATTGCATGCTGTGTGTGCCCATCATACGTACTGTGCAGTGATGGGCTTCCACCAGTCTGGAACCTGCCACCTGACATGCCCTCGACCATGCTACATCACATGGTGGCTGTCACCAGCTCCTCCTGGGGCATGAGCTGTGCCACGTCTGCATGCCCCCCTCTGGTGGCTGTCTGGGCTGCACGTATAGCTGCCACCTTTTCCTTAATGTGGTGTTTATCGGTGCCCAGCTTCTTCCGGCACTACTGCACTGACCACTGGTGGCTGCCCTGCTGGTTCACACTTGCTGCCACCTCCACCCAGGCCGCAGCCCTGGCCTGTGGTGTGCCTGTGGCACCACTGAGCAGTGGCTCCCTGTCAAGGTAGATCTCAAACATGGCATCGGCCTCTGCCTTTGTAAAGTTGGGCCTGCACTTGCGAGCAGGCCCACGCTCCTCACTCTCCTCATGTTCGGACATAGTGCTACCTGTGGACATAGACATGTGTGTCAATGACTGCGGCTGCCTACCCCGTCCACCCTGCTGTTCTGGCTGGGCTCAGCAGCAAGCGCAACTTACCTCAGATGGTTGCAATACCGGCCCATGGCCTGTGCTGTTCTGAGGCACCTTTATAGTGCAATGCATGCAAATGAGCATTGGTGCAACAGTAATGACATGCTAATATCCCCAATGCACCACGCATTGGCTGATTAGCTCATTTGCATGTGATGGCTGAATATCCAGACTTGCTCCATGTGCAATGGAACTGCTCCAGAACAAGTCGCGGCGCAATGACCAGACATGCACAGTACACAGAACTGCAGTGCACATGCATCAGGTGGTGTGCCACCACCTATTGCGCACTGTGCGTTCTCTGCGCAATAGGGGCCATGGCGCACTGTGTGAAATGGCCCCTATTGCGCACAGCTACACTGTGCGCTGGGAGCCCCCTGACCCTGTTATGACCCTTTGACCTCTTGGGACAACACCACCAAGTGCCTGGTGGGCCACGCCCATTTCACACATTCATGGCAATGCACAATTGGTGGGTGCAGTGTATACCTACTCGAGGTGCGCATCCTGCGCACGTAGTGCACATGTGCACCTCTGACCAACATTTTGACTCCACTTCTTGCCTTGTTAATCATGGCGCAGCAGGGTGCAGGATGAGCACATAACAGGTCAGACCTGGAGCTGGTCAATCTGGTGGCCCATGTTCAGCCACATGCTCCAGGACTGTATGGCCAGGTGCCCCTTCAGCAGGTAAGGACAGATTTATGGCAGGCCATTGCCACCAGGCTGGTGCAGGACACTGGGGTGGCCAGGACCGGTGAGCAATGCCGCCACCTGTATTGGGACTTGGTGAGGTGGGACCCTGAGCAACTGAGGCAGCTGCAGGCACGCATCCACAGTGGGGCCATGCCATGGCCAGGTAAGTCGTCCCATGCTGCATGTGTGCCCTAGTGCTGTACTGTGGCGTTGATTTGGCTGCCTGGCATGCCCTGCAGGGGGGTACACTGTCAGCATGTGCATTGCGGAGTGACATTGCCAGCTGCTGGTTGTGCTGCAATACAGCCATGTGGGACATGTCGGGCAGGGGCATACACTGTGCACGGGGGGGGATGGGCACATGCTGTGGTTGATCTCTGATGCGTACCTGTCATTGTTCCATTCCTAGGGCCTGAAGATCGGTGATGTGCAAGGGCAGCAGGAGCTCCAGGCAGAGCATAGCAGGCTGCTGCTAGACCACGTGGTGGTGGAGGAGCAGTGGCAGGACAGGTGTGTGCGGTGCCACAGCAGGCAGGTAGGTACTGCTGTGTTCCTCTGCACATTACTGGTTGGTCAGCGGGGGAGTGGGTGTGGCCACGGCCACCTGTGCCATGTGTTGTGGCAGCTGTGTGTTGCGCACTGTGCGTAGTGCATGTCACTGGGGGGGCTGCCATTGCACACGTGTACCAGCTGTTGATGGGGTGGGTGTGCGCCCGGCTGCCATGGGTGTTGCTGTGGTGCTGCTGGTGCCCTGTGCCAACTGACTGTCACCACTCAGTTGGGTGGCCAATGGGCGGCAGTGTCCACTACTGTGTACTGTCATGGCATGCTGGGATGCTGGCAGACATTGGCCCACCCACTGTGGGTGGCCAGGGTGCCACTCCAGGGGTGTGTGTTCCCATTGCCCATTGCGCACAGTGGGTGGGCTTGGTTCCTTGGGACCTTGCACTGATCACCTGTCCATTCCTTTGTCATAGGCATCTGGAGGGGGTCACGGCTGCCCTTGTATTGCCAGCTGCTGCAGCAGATCATTTTAATTACATCTATAACCCTGGAGGTGGCCCAGCAGACCAGAAGGATGGTGTTGATGGACCAGTGGAGGAGGAGACTTCAGGTGGCGGCAGGCTGAGGCTGCCCATAGACCGTCCCCACCCTGTCCCTTATACCCCTGCCATCCCTTCCCCATCTGTTCCCTTTCCCACTGTACAGTCCCTGTTCCCTGTCCCCTTCCCTCACATTACCTACCCTTTCCCAGCACCTGACTATTGTATATAATTCCATTCAATTACATATTTTCTGACTTACCTGCCTGTGTCGGTGTCTGCTTTGCAGCTGGCGTGTGGCGCCATGCTGCAGTGGCATGGTGGGTGTCTGTGTGGTGTACATGTGTCAGTGTGCAGGCTGTACACGGTAGTGTCTTGCCCTTTGGTTGGTGACTGTGCCTTGGGATGGCCATGGGGCAGCAGTCCAGGATGTGTGGCATGTGTGTTTGGCGCCATAGTCCAGGGTGTGTCTTGCTGGGGTCTGGATGGGTGGGGGCACAGCATGCGGTGGGGGGGTTCCAGTAGCAGCCCTCCTTTGGCCATTGGTGCCACCTGTTCCCTGCTTCCTGTGCCACAGTAGTGTTCCAGTGGAGGGTGGGGGAGCTGGATGCCTGTGTGTGCCCTGCTGATGGTGGCCACCTGTGACCTGCCACTGTGCCTCCTTGGCTCTGTCTCGGATGTGTTCCTCTGCCATGCCCCATGCTTTGCCTCTGCTGCTGTGCTCCCACCATTGACTGGGGCTGGTCCATGTGTACCTTGGCGCCTGTCCCTTTGCGCCATGGCTCATCTCTGGTTGCACTTTGGCACAGTTTTGGTTGCACCTTGGTGCACCTCTGGTTGCACCATGGCGCTTCTGTGCCATATTCAGCCGTGTTGCAATGGTGCATTGTGCCACGCACAACCTTTGAATATGGCACTCATTGCAGCATGGCGTATCAGATTTGCACTGCGCTGGACTTGTGCAGGACTTGCACTGGCATTTGGCTCATTTCTGAATATCTGGCCTGTGGTGTTTCATGTTTTGAATCTGAAACACACCCCATTTTTCTTTTGCTTTTTTGTTTTATATAGTCATTGTTACATTGAATGTGATTTGTTTTTCACAAATGGTTGCATACGGCTTTTTTCCAACCTTTTTAATTCTACCTCCACAATAACACCCCTCCTTCTCCCACTTTTCACTTATTTTTCAATCAAACTTGATTTACGCATCAAATGTATTATAATGTGCTACCTTATTCTTTCGGGTGAACAACCCCTCCTCTGGGAGGGGATGGCTCAAGGCTGATCATGGCGGACGCAGCTTAACCAAGCTCCTGCAGGCACTCAGCGCTACGTGTATTAAATAGGTGTGCCCGCTGGTAAATTTGAACAACTTTTGGTGGAAGGGCTAGTTGAAGTTGATGGCATCAGGGAGAAGTAAAAATAAACAATCCAAGCTGCATTTTAATGCGTCGCAGCAAACAAGACCACAACATCGTGGCCTAGAAGCTACGAGCAGCACTGGGAGCCTAACTATGGCGCAGGAGGGCACCACAGAGTTAGAGAGCTCTTTGGCCTCGGTACCAGCAACTTTGGCCCTCATGCAGCACGACATGAAGGCTGGCTTTGACAACATCACAACGCAGATTTCGCATATACAATCCATAGTAACTGGGCTCTTGGAAACATCAACCACTCACACTAACCAGGTAGCAGAGCTAGAGAATCGGGTTGGCCTGTTAGAAGATTCACTATCTGAGGCAACTAGAGATAACAGCGCACTTAAAAAACAGATGGTGGACCTACTTGAAAAAGTAGACGACCAAGAAAATCGATCTCGTCGTTCCAACCTTCGGATAATTGGTCTCCCTGAGGGGATCGAGGGGAGCGACCCAGAGAAATTGCTGCACACATGGCTTGTGGAGCATCTGGAGCTCCAACTAGAGCTGCATAGCTATGAAATTGAGCGCGCGCACAGAGTAGGCCCTAAGACTGCAAACCCTCACCCCAGGCATTGCTTAATCAAATACCTGCGATTTGTGGAGAAGGAGGCCATAGTGCATAGAGCAAGGGAGAGAGGCCCAATTGTTCTGGGGAATACCAAGGTATTTGAATTTCAAGATTACAGCAAAGATCTACAACAAAGAAGGCAGAGATTCAGTGAAATTAAGGGGCGCTTATACAAAATGGGCTGGACATTCACATTCTTATACCCAGCTAAGCTAAAAGTGGACCGACCTGGTGGAGCTTCTCACAACTTCACATGTCTCAAGGAAGCCATGAAATGGGTGGATGGTGTTGTTAAGAATAGCACAGGAGGGAGTACACCGCAACGTAGGGAGCAAGATGACCACTTATAACACAGGACTGGTTTTGAGTATTTGTACCAGGCTCCATCTGCTGATATCAGATTGAGTGGGACGCTGCAATGGCCACGAGTTTAGTGGACAGCAGTGCTTGGGCAATCTGCTTCCTTCCTCCTTCAGTGTGGCCTTAGATCTGTTCGATAAAGTGGTAACCTGGAGGGCTCCGTGGCCAGGTGATTTGGATCGGGGACCAGGTGTTGCGTTTTATACTTATTAAGTTAAATAATGACGGGAACTGTATTGCTCTTTGGTTTAAAGGTCTAAAATTTCAAAATCCCGACCTGATCTGGGGATCAGGGTATCAGTGGGGAAGCAACACACGGTGGCAACCACAGCCCACAGTGCCAACAGGAACAATGCTGCATCGAGATGAGGAACTTTCTCTACTTTTTTTTTTTGGTGTACCTGTTTTGGACAGTGCGGCTGCCGGGGAGGGATGATTAGTATAAGCTTACTTACAATATGTAGAGGTACAGTAGTTGTTCATACGTTTATGCTGTTACTTAGGCACTCCTACGCAAATTATAAGGTTCAAATGAGTGCACTGCGGATTTGATCGCATTTCAATGTTCGCCAATTGTTTGCAAGGGAATTTGGGCTGGGCCTATAGAGGTCCTGCCGGGGGGGAAGGGGGTTTCCAATGTTTCTATGTTTGTGGAGTTTATTAGTAGAAGTTTATGGTATGTGGGGGGTCAGAAATGGAGTAGAGGCGGGAGGACAATCTATGGAACTCTGTCCATTCGGGACCTGGCCTGTTTCGCTGCGTGGACTAATCTCCTGTTTGGTCATCCATGGATTTCCTTCTAAGTGGCTTTTGCTGAAGACCCAAGGCTTCCGAGAGAGAAGGAGGTTGGGAACTTAATTTTAAAATAGGACTGGGTGATGTATGTGATACTGAAGATTTAAAACTGAACTTAAATGTTTGGGTTGGATATGCACAGTGGTGGCTGCGGGGAGCTAAGTAGCACCCTTTACAACATACCAAATGGCTGATGTGATAAAAGTAGCTACTTGGAATATCAGTGGGTTAAAAACAATGATGAAATGAAAGAAACTGCTAACAGAAGTGAAAAGAGCTAAATGGCAAGTGGTCTTATTACAGGAGACCCATATGTCTAGGATAGAGGCTACTAAAATGGAGAAGTTTATGGGAGGGAACTGGGTTTCCGCTTACTTCTCAACCAAGGCCGGGGGGGGTTGCCATATGGCTACCTCAGGGATCACACACTAAGGTGTTGGAGACCCAGGTAGATATGGCTGGAAGATTTGTCCTGGCTAAAGTTATGTTCCCGGGAGTAGGGGTTCATAATGTGGGCTCAATTTATGCACCTATCATTGACGACCCTCAGTTTTTCAAAAACTCTCTTTGGGGTTGGTGGCATGGTCGGGCCCCTGGGTGGTAGGAGGGAATTATAATTGTGTGAGGGATGTAATCCTTGATAGAGCCAATACTAAGCCTATACCAATCATGAAAAATGCGAGGGCTCTGGGGGCAATGGAGGAGGAAGTGGAATTAGTGGATGCATGGCGGCATCTCTACCCTTCTGGTAGAGACCATAGTTTCTATTCCTATGTCCATAGATCTTATGCTAGAATAGATCATATACTAATAGGCCCCACACTCCTTCCAGCAGTAAAAGAGGTGAGTTATTTCCCTATACTAGTTTCTGACCATGCATCCCTTACAGTGGGCCTATCCTTGGAAGGGGGTTACTACCGGAAATAGGCCCTGGAGATTGGGTCCCTTATCACTGAAAGACCAAACTTATGTTAAATGCATGAAAGAAAGCATTGGGGAGTATTTAAGCTTTAACAAAAAAGGAGATACTTCTCAAACCACCAGATGGGAAGCATTGAAGGCCTTCATTTGAGGCCAAACTATTTATTTTGCTACACATAAGGCCTGGGCGTCTGCCAGGGAAATTGAGGCCCTGAGACATCAGATCGAGGCTTGTGAACAAGCACATAAAAATACTCCCACTCAGGCACTATACAATACAGTGCAGCAGTTAAAATGGAAATATAATGCTATGAGTGGTGCCCGGCTCGAAAGGGATATTTTGCTGTCTCAGGCGGATCAGTACTTTGATGGTGACTGAGCCAGGAAGGTGATGGCCTGGCAACTCCGTAAAAAAGATGGGGAATGGGTGGTCTATCAAATCCATGACTCTGCTGGAGTGTTAGTGGAGGACCCTGAGGGGGTGGTCAGGCCTTTGGGGATTACTACAAACAATTGTATACCTCCAAGGTATCGCTTCATCTGAGGAAATGCACCCCTTCCTTGACAAAGCTGCCTTATGCACACTCACTGAGCAGCAGACCAATGACCTTGATGCTCCACTAACAATAGCAGAGATTAGTATGGCTATCAAAGCCTTACATGGGGGGGGGGAGGCCTCAGGACCCGATGGGATCCAATTGATTTTCTAAAATGTTTCCATGATCTACTGTTAGAGCCGTTGGGAGATATGTTGTCTGAGAGTTTGGCCTCTGGAGTGCTCCCCCCCTCCACCCAGTCTGCCACTATAACTGTCCTTCCAAAACCAGGCAAGGATCCGACCTGGTGTGCCTCGTACAGGCCTATCTCACTTCTAACAGCCGACTATAAGGTGCTGGCAAAGGCGTTAGCCACTAGACTTGACCTCTTGCTGCCTGAGATAATTCACCATGACCAGACGGGCTTTGTGAAGGGCAGACAGGGGAAATATAACATCCGGAGAACTCTAAATATAATTCATCATTGGGGGAAATCTAAACATAAACATGGCACTGCTGTACTGGCATTGGACGCGAAGAAGGCCTTTGATTGGGTGGAGTGGAGGTACCTCTTCACGGTGGTGGAGAGGATTGGGTTCGGCCCACATCTTGTCTCCTGGATAAAAACATTATATACGGAACCCTCAGCTCAGGTAATTGTGAATGGCCACTTAACCTCGAGATTTAATCTGGGACAGGGCACGAGGCAGGGGTGCCCTCTCTCCCCACTATTATACGTCTTATCCCTAGAACCACTGGCAGGGGTCATACGTAATAACACAGAAATCAGGGGATTCTGGTTAAAAGAGTGTGAACACAAACTGGCAATGTACGCGGACAACCTCCTTTTGTATCTCCAGTGCCCATCTGAAGACCTCCCCAGGATACACTCTGTTTTGCAAAAACATGGCTCTTTGTCCGGCCATAAAATTAACTGGACCAAGAGTGAGGTACTGCCAGTCGGTACATTAAATAGACAGCCCTTGATTCAACATCTTAAAGGACTCCAACTGGTATCTAAAATTAAATACCTTGGTATTTATATTTCTAGCAAAACTCATGCCCTTTATAGGTTGAACTTTAAGCCTCTGCTTGGGAAAGTATCTGAAGACTGTGAAAGGTGGATGGCCTTACCGCTATCTTTAATGGGGAGGGTGGGGGTGATTAACATGATGGTACTACCAAAATTCTTATATTTATTTCAATCCTTGCCAATTAGAGTACCAAAAAATTACTTTAAAAAAATAGATGCCATCATACATAGACTCTTATGGCAGGGTAAGTCGGCCAGGGTCTCAAAAACTATTCTCCAACTACCACAGAAATGGGGTGGCCTGGGTCTCCAGAACTTCTCATCATACTACCTTGCTGCACAATTAGCAGCTATTCCCAGTTGACTGTGAGGGGAGGATCTGGGATGGTTGGAGACTGAGGAGTTGAGCAGTGTCTGGGAGGTTAATGGGGGGTTGCTAGCTGGAACACTGTGGACGGGGGATGAACTGGTTCACCCCAACCCCTTTATGTCCTTGACTATTAATGCTTGGTACACTGTGCATCGTCTCACAGGTAGAACACCAGCCCCTACTAGGCAAACTTTGATTCTCGAGGCGGTAAAATTGAAGATCTCCCCCACTGTAGCCATAGTGCAAAGTTTGAAAGACTGGGAACGCAAAGGTCTCAAATGGGTAGGTCAGCTATATGAAGGGGAGCATCTGTTAAGTTTTAATCAATCAGTTGTTCAATGGAATATACCAAAAGGGGATTTTTTTATATTTCTTAACACAAGAAACTTATTTGGTACTACCCTGGGCATTAAGGATGGATAAGCCCCGCTCACGCCATTTGAAGAGGGTCTTTATAACCCCCAACCAGGAGTTAAGTTGCTATCCACTTTCTACCGTAACCTGAGGGAGGGGGAATGGGCAGCTATACAAAAACTCATTACAAAGTGGGGTGATGATCTTGGCTGTAAAGTTGATGAGCAGCTATGGCTTAATGCATGTAAACACATTGTAGTATGTTCTAGAAACAATAAGCTAAGGCAAGTGCAGTTTAATTTTCTTGCATCATGCCTATTTCACCCCAGTCAAGCTAAACTGATTGGATGCTACTTAGTCGGAGTTCTGCCCCAAGTGCAACATAGCCAGAGGGGATTTCATGCATTTAGCCTGCTATGTCCCAAGGTTGCCCCCTTCTGGAGCGAGGTCCACTCGATCATGTCCCGAGCGTTGGATATTCCACTTCCAAATAGCTCTGCAGAATTTCTACTGGGGGCAGACCCAGATCACCCACTTGGGAAAGGCCTGGGAGCTTTGTGGTCTCTGGGTCTGGTTAATGCCAAAAAAAATATTGCACAAGCATGGATGGCACCGTCTTCCCCTTGGTCCAGCAATGGGCCAATAACTTAAAATCCTGTATGTCAATAGAAAGAGCACGATTCGGTGCATCTGGCCATCTTCAAGTGTTCATGGAGCTGTGGGACCTACTCATAGATGCCACAGAAAATAATCTTTTTTCCCACTTGATGAATTATTTATATCTTTGAATAATCGTCATATTTATGTATCGGATTGCAGAATCCATTTGTGGTAATACCATTGAGTTCCATAGCCAATTGCGTAATCAACTGCACTTATGTGGCACCATTATGATTCTCTGCATCTACTAAGCCATGAAATTCTTACCTCTGTATGAGTGTGTGTAATCTGATCTTTGTATATTAACTGTATCGCTTTTACCCAATGTCTTAATAAAAATTATGTTGACAAAAAAAACCCTCCTCTAGACTCCCCTCTAGTTTTGATTTTTTGACACTGTTATTTACTGTGATAACTTGAATTATTTTGTTTTTCCATGTTTGCACTTTTCCTTCTTTCTCCTCAGATACTGATTTTTTTTTCTCACTGCTTTTAATGTCGGTTTTTACACTTGCTCTCCCATCCTTTACTTTATCTCAGAATTTATTTCATTTCACATTTCTGTTCTTTCTACTTTTGCCTTTAAATCCAGCATAGGTTTAACAATGTGACATTTATATTTTTAAGTTAGTCTGTAATTGATGATGAAATGTCATATGACAGTTTCTGACTCTAGGCAAAATCTAGTACAAATATTTTTGTAACAGAATTGCAGCTTCTTGCAACGAATATATTTTTGTACCTGTATGTAACAGAAATATTTGATGAAATGGTGTTTCATGTTTTTAAACTGAAACACACCCAGTTTTTCTTTCGCTTTTTTTGTTTTATATCGTCGTTGTTACATTGAATGTGATTTGTTCTTCACAAATGGTTGCATACGGCTTTAAGGGCTATTTGTATAAAAGGCTGCTTGTTAGGCTGCCCTTCAATGCAACGGTACAGCTACTGGTTGCAACACCGGCAACCTAAGTTCGGTAGTGAGCTCGGGACATCGGAGAGCTGGCTGGTGAGGGATCGAGCATCTGGAGGACTATGCTACTTCTGGGGGGGGGGGGAGCTGCAGATCCCGGTGTCTATCTGGCACCTAGGGTCTGGTGGGGGGGAGAGCTTGCAGAGCCCGGTGTCTGCCTGGCAACTAGGGTATGCTTGGGGGAATTCACCCAGGACTGCCTAAAAGAAGGGAGGAGGGCCAGGCAGCCGTTGATGTGTGGGAGCATGAGGTGCACATTATGGCGTTATTACATGCCATGTCGCTCAAGGGGGGAACCTCGAGACAATTGCTGGTGGCAGGATGCCGCTCAGAGCCTCACAGGCCTCATACCCAACTATCTGGGCTTGCCAGTCCAACTACTGGATCTGGTTCCCAATGGGGATTGGGGAACTCCATTAACCCCATGGAGGGAGAAACCATGAGGGTACTGGCTGGCAGATAAGTCTCTGTGGACATTGGGGTGATAGGGTTGAGGGGTCCAAGCCTGGGGGGCCGCCATCCGGTGGAGAGGGGGAGCAAAAAATAAACAAAAAGCTGTTTGTTCCCCTACCTTCTAGACCTGCCCCCCCCTCCCCACATACACAAAGAACCTGTGAGGATTGAAGTTTGGGGGCAGAGGGTTCTAGTAGGGTTTCTTCCGCTGGTACTGTAATAAAATCACTTTAATTTCATCCAACGTGTGTCAACACTTTTGTTCAACTCTTTGAGCGCAGATCTGTTTTTCATTGCTTTTAGCAGGCTGGTTGCTTGTCCTGCACTGCCTCCAGGCTCCCAAACACACCTTTGCTGATTTGAATAATCATTTTGCTTTGCCAATTATTAATAAAGAGAACCCAAACTTGTTGTATTGTAAAGGGAAAAGACTGTGGCCCACCATACCGAATGGTCCTAAACTATTAAGACTGATATTGTGTTTCAACAGGGAACTGACAGATATGATTGCATCATTCAAGAAAGAAAGTAAAGTTTCTTCCCCTCCAATGTTGTAGACCTTGTACATATAGGTAGTTGCTTGTTATTCTGTGAGTGGCAGCTATTAATAGCAAGCAATATTGTCTTATTAATTAGGTAAGCCATGATAAAGAACGTAAATTTAAATGACCTTTTTAGTAATGGCAAATTCACACAGATGAAGAAAAGCATTGCAAACATGAAATTTCCATTTTCTTAAGGAGGCGTTCATTAACCGAAGCTTTTAATCCTTTATAAATGGTAGAACTAGATCCACTGCTATCCTGTGAAATGCATAACATTAGGATTCTTGTAAGTGAGGATTCTCTAAAATAATTTCAAAAATTCTGCTTGAATTCTTTTTATCATCAGTTGGGGAAAAAAATGGTGAAACTTCTCAATTTCAGAAAGTCAGGAACTGAATATGTCCATCAGAAAAAGGTATGTAAGAGGGTATCCCCTGGTGCAGCCACAGTTCCTTCCACAAGCTCAGAATGTTCTAAAAGTTTACCATACTGCAACCTTTTTTTTGTCTTCTACTGTCCCTGGTTGCTCCCCCTTCTGACTGACCCCAACCCCGTCACTCCAGCTCTCCTGGGACTTACCTTCCAGCTCTGCTGTCTGCCACAGAGCTACGGTGTTGCCCGGCCACCAGATGTGGAGCCTGTGGAGGAATGGTTGACACCCGCAGTCCATGAGTGTTTTCTTCATTTTCTCCCTTCCTGTTCACAGGACCTAGGCCAACTGTGTGCATGCATGACGTGGAGGTATTGTGCATGCCAAGACATCCAGTGATGGCCCCTTCCTCCCCACTCGGCCTCACGCCACTTCTCCCATTGTTCTGGCACTTCCTCTGAGCCTCCACTCGGAGGCAGCCAAGAGCCAAGGAAAAGTTGTCCCCCCACCTGGGAGAGGAGAGCTCCTGAGTGGCTGTTCATTCAAGCTCCCTTCCTCCCTCCCCCTCAGCTGATCCTTGGTGCACCAGGCTCACTAGTGTAGCGCGAGGTGTGGCATCCAGCACCTCAACTCTCAGCACACCAGGATGGCCTTTTATCGCATCATTTTAGACTATTTACAGTAGCTTGCTGACATTTTTTGTGCAGATGCTAAACAGCAGCACAATTACAGGGCTCTGCCACCCATGTAGGTGAAAATGCTAAAAATATCATCTTTGCCTGTCTGGTGCTTTTTCCCTGCACCAGCTAGTTGCACATGGGGACTTGCTCCCTGGGCCATTTCAAATGTTTTGCAAATTGTGCCCCAGATGTCTAGGGAGGGCAGGGTGTACATGAAACCCATGTTTTGATCAGTCCAGATCAAACAGTGTGGTCCTGTTGCACCAAACTGAGAAATAGCAAGTCTGAATCCTATTACTGCCACTGGCTTGTTCTGTGACCTTGAGCAAATCACGTGATCTCGCTGTACTTGAATTAGGAGCTGAACCCCACATGTATCAATAATTATTATACAGGAGGAAGAAAACTCATGACAGGTACATGAAAATAGATGTTTAAGTATTTTTTTTAAGCACCCAAGGCATGTTTTGACACATAAACCAGGGGAGCAAAGCTCTCGTGGTTTATAGAAGCAAAGCACACTGAAGGTGTGTTAAAAAACGAGTAGTCACACAGCCCATATTTTATTTTTTAGCATATCTGTTAGTGCCTGATATCAACCATAACTAGGAGTTAGCCAGTGTGTGTGTATAAAAGAGAGGGGAAGGGGCAGAGAGAGAGAGAGAGTGTGAGCAAGTCAACAGATGCTGTTACATCTGTTTTCAGCAAGTGTGACAGCATAGCAACTTCCTACATGGGGCAGTGATCAGTTGCAACTTTCTCTTTATCCTCCTAGTGTGACATCCCATCAGATTGATATGGAAATACAGGGTCTAATTTCTGGTTAATATCAGTCCCTACCAGTTACTGTTATGCACACCTGTACGTTTCAGACCCTGATGCTGATCCCCTGCTGTTCAATTTCGTTTCCAAAGCCACATATTTGAGAGCAGGTTTAATGTTCACCTTGTTGTAGCTTACCTTTTGTGGTCAGGAGGTTGCCTTGATGGCCCCAGTGCAGAAATGTAATGTCAAGAGAATTTCTGAGGGCAAGACAATTACAAATTATTCAAAGGTGGGCACTGTATTATAATTTCACAGCCATTCACCAACCTAAAAAGCAAAAATTGAATTGGAATCTGATTCTATGGGGGTGATGGTCCTGCCCAGTGGTCCATAAGGGCCGAAAGCAATTTCTGTTGCATGCCAGTTCATCTTAGTCCTAGAGAAGGGATATTAAACATTGTGTGCTCCAGAGAAGCTGATAATGCAGATGACAATCCTATAGTAGCCCTATGGAGCACTTCTTTAATTATTCCAAGTCTAAATTAAAACATTTAAAGTAGAGCATCAAAATGGAGGAAAGGCCTTCTTACAAGAAGGAGAAACAGAGCAATCTAAAATGGAATATAAAGGTATGTGTATGACATTTTCACATGGACTGCTGATTTCAAACATGAACTGTGTAAGAAACAGTTTCTGCTGTGATTGGTGGAATCACGTCACATGACTGTGTGGCTTACAGTATACTGTAACTACATGGGTCAGTTAAAAAGGTTTTTTTCACTATTTTATAAGTTTGATAACACACTCCAGAGTGTGAGTTATGCTGGACTCACTGCACTTCCTAGGCAATTAAAGGCACTTGCCAGTGCTTCCTGTCTCAGGTTCCACCCCAGCCATGTGGTTATTTAAGCATTAAGGTATGACTTGGGGTTGGTTTACTAATAGTTAATCCGCCCCAAGGTGCTTGATGATGCCTGAGGTGTAGCCGAAGGCCTTATGCACCAGGGACTGGATTATGTACTGGTAAACCAGTTCCCAGGAGTGCCATAATGCTAGTATAAAAATGAGCAGATATGCAGAAACTTTTCTATACATTTTTGCTATACTCATAGGGCTGGATATTCAAAAGGGTTGCACCATGCGCAATAGGGTTGCGCCTGCGCAAGTCCGAAATTGGGCCATTCTGCCATATTCAGCAGGAGGCAGTTGCGCTCCCCTAAGTCATACTGAGCAACAGTGCAATGCTAATGAAGGCATGCTCAATCGGAGGGGGAGGAACCATGCATAAACTGCACAGCCCAATATTCAGCCAGGCTGTGCAGAGTTGTGCAGGCACAACCCCCAACCTGCGCCTGCACAACTCGAGCAAAAAAAAAGGAGTAAGTCGAGGGCCACCCACAGGTGAGCTGCCGCATTGCAGGGCGCAACACAGCAGCTGCCACCTGTGGGTGGCCCTCCACTCTTCCCCAGGCGCCCTGCAGCCCGATCGCGCACAATAGTAACCCCCCCCGACTGGCCCAATCATGGGCAACACTGTAGTAATCCCCGATTGGCCCGATCGCGGGCAAAACTGTAGTAATCCCCCGACTGGCCCGATCGATGAGCAAAACATTTGTAATTCCCACCCCCACTAGCCCGATCACAGGCAAAACAGTAGTAATTCCACCCCCACTAGCCCGATCGCGGGCAGAACAGAGTTCAACCCCCAAGAACAATATCCCTGGTGGTCCAGTGGACCGCGGGCCCGATCGCGGGCATTAGAGTCAACCTCCCCAGGTCCAAGTACTTGGTGATCTAGTGGCCCCCACCCCACTCACTCCACGGAGCCCCACCACCCCCCCCCGTCAGCAGGCGGGCGGCAGCACCCCACCATTCCGCCGCCGCCGCTATCACTGATTGCCAGCCAGCGTTCATTGAGCGCGAGCCACGGGCATGCAGCCTATATTGCATAAGGCAGTCCAGATATGTGAATGAATTCTTCATTCTTCATTCACATGTCTGGACTGCCTCATGCGGCTGCATGCCCATTGGCTCTTGCTCTGAACCAATGGCAGCGCAGCCCTACCGCAGCAGTCAGTCGGCGGGCGCGGGCGCAGGCGGTAGGTGGTGCCGCCCGCCAGCTGACGGGGGAGCGGGTGGGGCCTGTGGGTGGGTGGGTGGGGGCCACTAGATCACCAGGGTACTTGGACCTGGGGGTTGACTCTAATGCCCGCGATCGGCTTCATGGTCCACTGACCACCTGGGATATTGTTCTTGGTGGGGTTGAACTCGTTCTGCCCGCTATCGGGCTAGTGGGGTGGGAATTACTACAGTTTTGCCCGCGATCGGGCCAGTCGGGGTGGGGATTACTACAGTTTTGCCCACGATCGGTTGTAGGCAGTTGGTCTCGACGACTGCTGCCTGGCAGGGTGCCAGCGCAAGTCGCCGGGATCGATGCACCTGCTTGCTAATGGCATGCAAATGGAGCCATAAGTAGATGCAATGGCCCCCTGCGCCTTGCATGAATTATGGCCCCATTTGCATGTCACCTTTGAATATCGAAAGTTGGGCAGATGGCACAATGGTACTTGGCGCCACCGCATCTTGAATGCTCCACTCTGACCACTTGCGATGGCGCAAGTTCCACTGCGCCATGCACAGTGGCTGTGGCCGGGGGATGATATTCAAAGGAGTTGCTCAATAGCGCAACTCCATTGAATATCGCCCCAGCCACACCCCAGCGCAACTTTTTTGAGCAGCGCAAGGGCTTGCACCACTGAATGGCGCAGTTTGAATATCCAGTCTATACATTTTAAAGAGATGATTATATTTACCAACTTTGTTTTGCAGGTTTATAAGAAAAAATAG
This sequence comes from Neoceratodus forsteri, assembly GCA_016271365.2. NCBI lineage: Eukaryota > Metazoa > Chordata > Ceratodontiformes > Ceratodontidae > Neoceratodus > Neoceratodus forsteri. Next base: position 150,926,111 of record JADMNL010000028.1, read on the forward strand.
TCCCTTTTTGTTACTTTTTGTCTTAGTTTACAGTCAAACGCTTTGTTTTACATTAATTATAAAACACAGGGCTGTCAAATAAGCACATTAGTAAACAAACAAACAAAAAAACATAGACACATAACAGAAACACAGCGCTTGATGACAGATAAGGGCCATTTGGCCCATCCAGTCTGCCCATTTCTCCCTATGTACACTATTACCACAGACTGTGCCCAATCTACAGCTTTTTCTCTATCCCCCTTCCTTTCCCCTATGACTCCCTTGGGCTTACCCATGCATTCTTCAAACCCACCGCTGTTTTCACTCCCACCACCTCTGCTAGTAGGCTGTCCCAGGAATCAACCACTCTTTCTGTGAAGAAGTACTTCCTAACACCTTTTCTGAACTACCCCTTCCACCTTCATTGCATGTCCCTTTGTTCTTGGCACCTTCTGAAAAATACTCCCCTCCTGTACCTTATTTACCCCCATGAGGTAGTTAAAGGTCTCTATCAAATCCCCACACTCCCTTCTCTGTTCTATGGTGTACATATTGAGGTCCTTTAGTCTCTCCTTGTAGGAAAAAATAATAAACAAGCATTTGTCAATGCTGAATGTTTGCTTGCTGGTATTAGCATTGGAAATGCAGGAGTTAGACAGATGTAGAGTAGGAATGGCAGTGAAGTATTGAACTTCATGCCAACCCAACCTCCAACCTGCAGAGACAGACAGGCATAGGGGTATGAGTTTGGGTTGTCACCCATAATATTCATGCCATTTCACCTCACCCTATCTTGCAGACGCCGACAAGTGTTGAGGTGTGCCTTGGGATGTTCGGCTTTACAGTCACCCCCACTTCATAAGGACATACGCTGAAATGGGTGGAATATAGAATGGGGTGAACTCTGGGGCCTAAGAGTCCAAGGCACACCTCGATGCCTGTCACTGGCTGCAGGGTGGGGGGGGGTGGAATGGAATGAACATTACAGTTGGCAATCCAAAGGCACACCCCTGATGCCTGTCAGTCTGTACAGGGTGGGACGTTATGGTTAGAAACCCTAACACCCTGGGTGTTTGTTGGTATTTGCACTAAAAATTTTCAACATGGCCTTTTTGTGACTCCCACTTCATGACAGCATTTGGGACCTCTTCTCATGAACAGTGACACTGTGAGTTTGTCAATGTGTCTCGAACTTTGAGTTCTCACTGCGACCGTGCCATTGTGCGCCAGATGTATGAAAACACAGATCGGGCAGGATGTGAAGAATGACAGCTGCACCATTCATAGGGAGGTGTGAAGAGATGGCAATGTTGAAAATTGGTAGTGAAAATATTAAAAATGCTAGAACTTCCAAGCGTACATGGAAACTGCATAACGCATGCACGTAACATAGTCATTTAGTGGAATTATTTTACCAAATTTTCAACATAGGCATTTTATGACTGCTGTTCATGAACATTGTCGGTATGATTTTCTTAATCTGTCCTGAACATTGATTTCCCATAGCAACTGCACTATTCTGCGCCAGATATGTAAACGCATATTTCAGGCAGGATGTACAAAATGACAGCTTTACTGTTCATAAGGAGGTCTGAAAAAATGCCAGTGTTGGAAATCTGCAGCGAAAGCACTACAGATTTGTGAAGTTATGATGGTGTGTGGAAACTGCACAATGCACACTTGTAACACGGTTATTTTATGGATGCTTGTCACAAAACTTTTAACATAGGCATTTTAGGACCTCTGCTCATGAACAGTCACTGTGATTTTACATATGAACGCACATATGAACATACGAAGCTGCCAGCAGAACAGACCAATTGGTCTATCTAAATCTGCCCGAGTGTGCAACTAGCACCCTAGATTGCAGCTGCCCCAGCCTCCTCCCCCTCAGCTCCTCCCCGCTTGTCCCAGCCCCTGCCCCCCCACTCTTCCCCTTTCATTATCCCAGTCCTTCTTAAAGCTATTGACTATCCTACATGTTACCACCCCCTCTGGTAGTGCATTCCAGCTAGACACAACCCTCTTAGTGAAGTAGTGCCTCCTCATTTCCCTCTTGAAACATCCCCCTTCCAACCTTAATCCATGCCCCCTCATCTCTCTTCCACTCCTCAGTTTAAACACCCCCCTCGGTGCTAGGTTTATTTACCCCCCTCAAGTATTTAAACACTTGAATCATATCCCCCCATCCCACCTCTCCTCCAGTGTGTACATGTTCAGCTCATTCAGCCTAACTTCATATTCCTTTCCTTCCATCCCTTTTAACATTTTTGTTGCCCTCCTTTGCTTCGCCTCCAGTAACTTTATATCTCTCCTCAGGTATGGCCTCCAGTACTGCACACAGTACTCCAGAAGTAGTCTGGCTAATGATCTGTAGAGAAATAGGATCACATCCCTGTGTCTGGATGAGAACCCCCTTGTGATGCACCCCAGCATCCTGTTTGCCTTTGCTGCTGCCCTCCTACACTGGGCTGAGTTGTTCATGCTCCCAGTTACCAACACCCCTATGTCCTTCTCCTCCTCTGTGATCCCCAGGCTCACCCCCCCCCAACCAATAGTCCCTCTTCTGGTACTTAGGTCCCAAGTGCATCACCTTACACTTGTTTGCATTGAATCCTAGCTGCCACTCCACCGACCATGTCTCTAATTTGGTTACGTCCCCCTGCAGTTTTTCCCAACCGTCCTCTTTGTCCACCACCGTCCCCAATTTGGTATCATCTGTGAACAGACTAACCCTGCTCCCCACTCCATGTGCTATATCGGAGATAAAGAGCCCAAATAGCACCGGGCCCAGCACTGACCCCTGCAGCATCCCTGTAACCAGGTCTCCATCCATTTAGTCAGTTTTTTTCCCACCCCCACTGCCGTCACCTTCCCCCCAGTCTTTCATGAGGCACTGTATCAAAGGCCTTACTGAAGTCCAAGTACAGGACATGTACCACATGGCTCCTGTCCAGCTCCCTTGTCACCCAGTTATAATACTCTATTAGGCCGGTTTGACAAGACCCCCCCGAGATGAACCCGTGTTGCCGCCCATCTTGGAGGTCATTGCTCTCTAGGAATGCCACCAGCCTCTGTTTCAGTATCAGCTCCATAAGCCTACCCACTATGGACGTGAGACTGACCATCCAATAGTTTTCTGGCTCTTTCCTAGGCCCACTGTTGTGTATGGGCACCACATGGGCCACCCTCCAGTCCTGGGGCACACACCCCGGTTCCAGGGAGGTGTTGAACAGATCTGCCAGTGGCTCAGCAAGCAGCAGCCTGGGGTGGATGCCATTGGGACCTGGTGCCTTGTCCACTGTTACTGCCCTCAGCCCCTCTAGCACCCTCGTCCCTATAATCATTTTGTCCATCACCTCCTCCCCCTCCCCCCCCAGCCCATGCTGGTAGTGGACAATCCCTCTCCTTAGTGAAAACGGAGCAGAAGTACTCATTTAGAATTTCCACTTGCTGCTCCCCCTTTTCCACCCAATCCACTCCCTGCTTTATCCTCACAATATGTACCTTGCACTTCCTCTTTTCCCTGACATACCTTAAAAAGTCCTTTTCCCCTCCTGTTATGCCCTGTGCAGAACTTAATTGCCTGGCGGCCTTAGCTTTTTTCACCCTTCTGGCCACCTCCCTTGACCAACTCCCATAAGCCTCCTTATCCTCTCCCTTCCCTGTTCTCCTGTACTTCCAGTATGCAGTCCTCTATACCCTCACTGCTTGCAGCACTTCTTTGTTCAGCCAGCATGGTTTCTTGGCTCTGCTCTTCTTGCTCCTGGCCCTGCTGCAGGCTACTGTGGCCTGTGTTAGCCCAGTCTTTATGACTCCCCACTTTTGTTGTGCATCCATCCCTGGCCTTATATCCTGGAGTCTCCCTCACAGTATTGCTCCCAACCTCTCAAAGTCCACCCTACTAAAGTCCACCACCTTAGTGCCTGTGCCTCCTGTCTCCCTGCCCAGTGCGAGAATGAGCCACACTGTTTGGCGTCATGTAACCCCCCTGCAAATGGGGGTTCCTAAAAGTCTTCCAGGAGCTTGCTTGAATGCTCCAAGCCTGAATGGTGTTTGGCGACTAAGCCGCTTATCAGTGAGTGCTTTTAGAGCCTCTGGTACTGTCTCTTTAAGAGCTGTCTGCCTGCAGACATAATGAATTTGGATGGGGGTCTGTGTGTTTCCCTGTTTGAGTCCCGCTCGAGCTACTGCCAAATCGCTCCGTTTCTGCCGTCGCTAAGTGGTCAGAATGAGCACTTTTCAAAGATGTAATTGTTTGCTTGTAACCTGTTAGAGTAATAATGAAAATGCAGTTTGTTTTAACCTGCTTTCTTGTAGCAAGGACAGTGCAGAGTAGCTCCCTCATGTTGGTTCTGAACTGCTGAATTGGACCAATCATTGTGGGAATCCTTAAAATGGAGCCTGCTCTGGGTGAATCAGAACTTGGACTCTCCTCTGGAGCCTGCTGTAAGGGGATTATAAGGGCAGTGACTCTGGGAAATGTAGTTTTGACCTTGGCGCCTTTTTCCACCAACAGGGGGAGTTTATTGTGAGTGACAGCCGGACCAGCCAACAGAATAGTATGGAGCTAAAGGAAATGCACTGCCCTGGGACTGGAGAGATGAGATCAGTTTTGGCAGTGAAGAGACAAGGAGCTCTGTGCTTCTGAGGTGTATAGTTTTCGCGTGGGGAGCACATGTGAGGCCCTGAGTTTTGGTTTGCAGCTTGTGCAAGCACCCATTCGGACTGAATCCAACCTGTGAGGAGAATCGAGGAGATCTGAAGAGTAGAAACCAGGCTCACCCTGTAGAAGACTGGAGAAATTGCTGAATCGCGCTTAGTCTGTCAGGAACTGAAGCTGCTGAGTGTTCTCCCGGGTTTCGTGCAGTAATTGCGGTCGGGATCGAGAACCATCCTGCCTGGCATAGTACTTTCCTTTTACATATAAATGTGTGTAGTGCTTGTGTGGAATCGTGTTTCAAATCCCCTGTACAGTGAATTGAGTGCATGACGCTGGAAGTAAACCCCAGCTTGATTCAGACTACCTCTGATTGCTGTAAACTGTGTGGGGTCCAGTCACAAGGACCTTTTCCACATGTTCTGCTCCTCCTAGCAATCTAGGGCAGCCTGCCTTCCATCCAGTTCCCAGCATTGAGTTTGCGAGTACAAAGCAGGGTAGCTCCCTGCCATCTGTGTACCGAATTGCAAGTGTTTTTCCATCACAGGGCCCCAACCAGCTGCACCGATCCTGGCTAGCACCCCCCCATCCTGGGTACCCAGTGAAAGTGACAATTTGGGACTCTGAATATGTGCACAGTACTGTGATTATTAATGTGTCTAACCTAATTAACCTGATTTCCCCCTTCCTTGTTACAGCTCCTTAAATAAATCAGATTTGTTTGTTACAGCAAAGTTACACTGACTGAGGTATTTGTTTATGTTAAAGCATTGCACTTTGGTTTTTGTACTGTATCATCTTGTTTTACAGGGGGTCCCCAGAGTCCAGTCGACAGAGCCAGTCCTGGGGGTAAGTGTAACCAGTGAAGATACTCATGGTGTATTATGTGGGTCACTAGTAGGAATAAAAGGGGTCTCAGTGTCCCAGAGGGCTGTGACCAAGGTAGTTTAATTACTGCAAACCTTGACCTCTGGGTGGAGGCACCTGCCATTGGCCCTAGGCCCCTCAACCTATTAGTAGCCAAGCAGGCAGGGGTAGTAGCCCTTGGGATAGCGCCACCTAGGGGTTACAGTCGCTATCCGCTAGTGGGTTCTCCACCCTTACCTCCCTCACCACCTCCCCATTTGCCAGTAGTAGATCCAGAGTGCTACCAAGGCTTATAGGCCCACTTACCAATTGCATCAGAAGGGTGTCCTGGAATACATCAATGAGCACCTGCTCTCTGGTACTGCTAGTGGCTGGGGTGCTTCAGTCAACCCCTGGTAGGTTAAACCCCCCCCCCCACTATCACCACACTCCCCCTTCTAAACACCCTCCTTATCTGCTCTGCCAACTCTCCATCCAGTTCCCCAGATTGGGCTGGTGGTCTGCACACCACTCCCAGCCTCAGCTTTCTGCCCTTGGAGTCCAGGAGTTGCACCCAAAGCACCTCTGTCCTCTTCTCCCTCGTCCGTTATGCATTTCATCCCCTCCCTCATACAGAGTGCAACCCCCCTTCCAACCCCTAGTCCCTGCTGTAAATCCTGTATCCCGGGATTGCCGAGTCCTAATCATGGTACTCTGTGGCCCAAGTCTCTGTCACTGCAGCAGTGTCCACCTTTGCCTCTAAAAGGAGCGCCTGAAGCTCTGCAATTTTGTTCCCCAGGTTTCTTGCATTGGGAGAGACCACCTTCCACCCATACTTCTTCTTCTCCTCCTCACTCTTCTCCTTGGCCTGTGTCCCTCCTCCCAGTAGTCCACACCCTTTCTGCTCGTTATTCTTATTGGGTGGTGGTGCCTTCTGTATTACACCCAGACCACTCTGCCTGCCCCCTCCCAGGGTTACTACACTTCTGCCTTTACCTATATCTAGGGGGTTGAGCTCATTAGGCTCCCCTGTCCGGAACTTTCTACCAGCCTCAGTCTTTTGGCCACCCCCCCTCCACTAGTCTAAATCCACCTTAGTAGAGATACACCCCTCTAATCCCACCTTTAATACTCCCGTCCCCTCCCTGCTCAAGTTTAGTCTGTCCACCATGTACAAGTCACTATTCACCCAGACCCTACCCCAGGTAGTCAATAACCCATAATTTTTGGTGTGGCACCAATCCCTCAGCCACTCATTGAAGTCCTCAATCCTACCCTTCCTCCCCATGTTTGCAGATGGTATCGGGAGTACCTTCGAGAATGCCACCGACTCCCCCACACTCTCACACTGCCTGCCCAACTCCTAGAACCTCCCTCTCACTACTTCCACAGTCTCCCCCTTCAAGTCATTTGTACCCACATGCAACAGTAAATGAGGTTTTGTCCTCCCCCCTCACTGCACATTTGAGTAGTGCCTGCCCCTCCTGCAGTCAACCCAGAGATAGCTTCAACCCAAATATGGCTGTGCCTTCCCCCCTTCTGCCCCATCTCACCCCTTTCAGTACAGAACTCCCAGGACAAGTACCCCCATCCCTTACCCCTTTTCCTTTTAATGCCCTTCCACCACCCCAGTATTCATTCTTCCTGCCCCTTACCCCCGCCATTTGCACCCCCTGTGACTTCTGTATCTGTGCCCCCTACTTCTGCCTCACCCCTTTTCTCTGCCTTATTCCTCCCATCCCCCTTCCCAGCCTGACTACTTCCTACTGGGCTTCCCATGTTGACCTCCCCTCCTCCCCTGCTAATTTGCTAATTTCAACCCCTCTCCTTCCACCGTTGTTGTCAATTTAGAGCCCCCATTCCCTTTGACCACAATAGTGATGCTCCTCCCATCCTTCCCCTTCCCATAGCCTTCTCTCCTCCAGTCAACTCTCCTCTTTCCTTACTTGCTCCCCTTCTACCCTTTCGTCCTCACTATCACTTCCCCTACCTGTTGCCACTTCCCTCATGCCCCACTTGTCCTCCCCCCTTCATTATGTTCCTGCTCCCTCCCTCCCTCTCTCCCATAGCAGAGGCTCGAATCTATTCCTAGTCGATATCCCTCCTACATCTCTTCCCCTAACAGTTCCCCCCCTCCTACTTCTTCCCTCCGCACTCCTAGTCTCACCCTGGTCCCACCTCCACCACAGCCATCTGCTCTCTGCCCTGGTACCCTTGTGGTCTCTTCCTCCCCATCAGGAGGCCCCCCTGCCTCAGGCACCCCTCCCTTGTCCTCTCTTTCTGCTAGTGCCTCTGATACTGGGGTCAGTTTCAGTCCCTAGTTGTTCTTCCCCTTCCCCTTGCCATCCCCTATCCCCCAGGCAGGATGCCTACCATACTCATCTGCCCTGCCACTTAGACTCCTCCCTAACCTCCACCGTTCCTCCCTCAAACTAGCCAGTTGTCTACAGACCATACACCCCCCCATCCTCCAAGCCCAGTCCAGGATCATGGTGGACTCACACCCTGTACACCCCACCACCCTTCCAAAGATGCCCGCCCTATTGACATGCAGCACCTGCCCCATTTTGGCCCCCATCTTATGTTACGGGCTCTTACTCCCAGTTTCTGTACCCTACTACAACTGTTAGGCCCCTATTTACTCAAATTCCTGTTCCCCCCCCACACTAGTCCCCCTACTGCCCCTTGCCGACTGGGTTAATTCAGTCTCAACTCTCATCCATTGGATACTGTATTACTGTAACAATCCTAAAGCCTCCTTGTCCATTTTTCACCCCTCAGCTACCATACTTTTTGTTCTCGGCTCTCATATAGTTTCACTTAGCCTAGTTAGAAATTGTACTGCACTCCAAGTATTACTCAGCTCAGTTACAGAAATAAACAGAACAAATAAATATGTATTATTACAGCAATCCTAACAGTATAGCTCAGTACTTAGCTCAGTTAGAGAAATAAACAGAACAACTAAATCTGTATTATTATAGCAATTGTAAAAGCATCCACTTATTACTTTGTCTCCACCCCAGAGACCCTGCTGTAATATAGGACCACACTGGACCCCGGGCAGGTGGGTGGGCAACTCTAATGTCCCGACAGAGCTCCGCTGAGCTCGCTCACTCAGACTCCCCTCTCTCACTCACTCACTCATTCTGTTTCTCCTGGTGCTGCAGGCTGCCCTTTTGTACTGGGCTCCTGCCTGTGTTGGCACCTTTTTCTGCCCACAAAGAAATCTGCAGCAGTCCTGACAGAGCTCCATTGAACTCGCTCACTCCCCCTCTCTCAGTCGCTCATTCTGTTTCTGTCAGTGCTGCAGGCTGCCCTTTTGTACTGGGCTCCTGCCTGCGTTGGTGCCTTTTTCTGCCCACAAAGAAATCCGTAGCAGTCCCAACAAAGCTCCATTGAGCTCACTCACTCCACATCTCTTTTACCCGCTCGTTCTGTTTTTCCCGGGGCTGCAGGCTGCCCTTTTGTACTGGGCTCCTGCCTGCATTGGGACCTTTTTCTGCCCACAAAGAAATCCGCAGCAGTCCCGACAGAGCTCCGTTGAGCTTACTCACTCCCCCTCTCTCACTCACTTCTTTGTTAATCTGTCCCAAACACTGATTTCCCACTGCAACAGTGCTATTCTGTGCCAGAAGTGTGAAAACATATTTCGGCCACGATGTGAAAAATGGCAGCTGTACTGTTCATAAGATTTGCGAAGTTACAAGGGTGTGTGGAAACTGTGCAATGCATGCTTGTAACACAGTAATTTTATGGACTTTCATTACTAAATTTTCGACATAGGCATTTTAGGACCTCCGCTCATGAACAGTGTCACTGTCGTTTTCTTAATCTGTCCCTCAAACTGATTTCCCACAGCGACCATGCTATTCTGTGCTGGAAGTGTGAAAACACATTTTGGCCAGGATATGTAAAATGACAGCCATACTGTTCATAAGGAGGTGTGAAAAATGCCAATGTTGAAAATCTGGAGTGAAAATATTACAAATTCATGAAGTTAAGCGCATGCGTGGAAACTGCTCAATGCACGCTCGAAAAACAGTAATTTTTTTGATTTCTTTCACAGATTTGCAACATAGGCTTTTTGAGAACCCACCTCATGAACAGTGGCACTGTCGGTTTGTTAATTGGTCCCAAAATGTGATTCCGTGCAGTGACTGTGAAATCACCTTTCAGGACCGAATAACGCCATGACAGTGACTGAATTCATGAGGAGGGGTCCCAATAACCCCATGTTGAAAATTTGGTGCTAAAATTCCCCAAACTTCCTGAGATATGTACCAAAGTTGAAAAAAACCCTATTTATGCCATTATACAGCTTATCGGCATTTCTTCAGTTTGGCTTTGAAGAGTGCGCTCCACCAAAGATTGTCGCACCGGGCTCCGGAGGTAAGTATGGGTGAGGGGGGGAGGCATGGTATGCAGAGTGTGGGCGTGGATTGGGGGAGGGACAGGAGAGACCGTGAGGGACCGTTTTCTTGTTTTACAGGTAAAAAAAAAAAAAAGACTACGTGGGGTGGTTTTCTTCTTCTGGGTGTTGTTTGGACACTGGGGTGGGCTCCCAGTGTACCACCTGCATTCATGGGGCCAAAGCCACGGGGACTGGGCCCCCTCGGCAAAGAAATGGGTTAGTCATGATGCCGAGGGGGATTGGGCACCCCCTCGGCATACAGTAGAAATTGGGGTGGGGTGGGGACATTATGCCAATGGGGAGTGGGCTCCCCTGTTGGCAAATTGAACTGGAAAGGAGGGACTGAAGCCAACAGGACTGGGCCCCCTGTCGGCAAAGAAAGTCTGTTGGGGGGGCTCATGATGCCAAAGGGGATTGGGCACCCTCTCAGCACACAACAGAAACTTAGGGGTGAAGACATTATGCTGATGGGGATTGGGCTCCCCGTCAGCAAATGCAGGGGGTCAGGGGCATGCTGACAGGGGGATTGGGCACCCCTTGTCAGCTCTGAGGTGGCCGCATAGAGCTGCCATGTTCCTGGTACTGTTATACCAGGCGAGGTACCACCCTGCAATGACGGGTTGCTCCCTCATTGCAGCAGAATTGCTGACGCTGCAATGATGAGGTAGCCCCCCATTGCAGCGGCCAAATCATTTCAAGTTGGTGGCACTTCTGCAGAACCAGTGCCATCAGGACACTGGGCCTGCATTGGGTGCACACCGCCAAGCCCACAAATGCAGTGCTAATACTCGCTGCCACACTGCCGCACCTCCACAACCTGCTTCTCTCCTAAGCTGCCGATAATGTTTCTTGCACATGCATGCTAGCAAACATAAAAATAATAACAAAGAATAATTTTAAAAATGTTTATGCTGACTTGTTGACACCCAAAGTTACTGTCATGTTAACCCCCATCTGGGAACTGTTTGAGTTTGCTGTGATAGTAACATGACTAGATCATCCATGCTACCTTCACAGTACTGAAAAAAGGTAACATACAGCCGTAAGCTTTATTTGCATGGAACATACTAACCACCCCAATGACCCAGCGGCTGTGCACTGTACTACTGTGCAGGTGACCCTGGTTTAGGAGGGAGCTCAGGAGGCCACGTTTTCCTGTCAGAATCACAAAGGTGGCTGCAGTGATGGTGAGGTGATAGGGCTACATAAGAATCACAGGAGAGAACTGAACAATTTCCAGTGGGGGGGGGGGGGCTTGGCACATGATGATTACCTTGTGGATTACTGATGCTCCTAAAATGCATTTACTTGTTTTACTGTGCCTATGTGTCAGTCCTGTGTTTAAATAACAAATACAAAAAAAAAGCCAAAACCAAAAAGAAAAAAAAAGGAGTTTAAAGATAATCTTTAAAACAAAAAAGCTTGATTGTAGATGGGACAGTATGCATTCATTGCCTACAGCAGATAACTCATCTGTAATTTGAATGCCTATTTGTTTATTTTATTTATTTATTTGTGTGTTTTTTGGCCGGGTGGGTACACTGGTACAGAGGACCATTTTCAAGTCCTCTGGACCAGTGTATCTACCTGATCAACAAACTAATAGTTTTCTTTAGAATGCTTGAAATTTTAGACAAATCTTGGTTTTCCCATTCTAGTGTATGGATCTGTTGTGCCTTCCTGTGATGAGGCTCTATCCTCTGGTGTACCAGCAGTTAATCTAGGGACTTGGAATGTTTGTAAGCCAATCAGATTGGGATTCTGTTTGCTCTGTTTAGAAAACAGCATAACCACAAGTTCCATCTCATGTTACCACTTACTTAATCTAACTGTAAGGCACAAGGTATTCAGCATCACCTCATGTCTGCTAACTCCAAGGGTTGCATAATTTGTCAGTAGACCTGTGTGTAATTTTCAAAATTCTGCTCCCACCAGAGTTCTTGGGAGCTTCACAAAATTCCACCTAATTACATGCAACTTCATCAGAAGTGGAATTTCAAAATCCCAACAGCGGAACATTAACAATAGAAGTGTATTTTGCAGTTTATACAATGTGAGGAATTATTTCTTCACTGAAAGGGTGGTAGATGCCTGGAATAGACTGCCCACAGGAGTGGTGGAAGCCAGTACAGTGGGGGTGGGTGGGGGTCTTCAAGCATACATGTGGTAAACATGGAGTATATTAGAAAAGAGGCAGGGAGGCGGGAAGGTCACTGGAGACCAGTTGGGGAACGTCTGGGCAGACTGAGTCAGCCAAGCAATCCGTTTATGCTGACAAATTCTATGTTTCTATGTAAACTGTGGATTAATTTTGCACAAACTGCAGAATATTATTCTGGAGATTGCGTGATCTGGGGAATATCATTCCTCTGTTTATATGGAGACACTTTTCATAATTCTGCAGAATTAAAGCAGCTATATTTGTTCATTGGCAAAAATGTCATCATATATTTTTGTTTACCAAAAATGTTATTCTTTATATCCTTAAATTCATCTGTGATTATATTTTTAGATGTCTCAGATATTTGTAAAACAACTTTTTTAGCTTATTTTGGAATTAATGACTCATGTCATTAAAGATGGCTGCCAGTTGCAGTTTTTAAAAATCTCTCCTGCTAAGGTTACCTGTTGATTTTACATGCTAGATTCATGCTGTGGCTGTATAAGGATGGTGCTGCCACATGTTTCTGATGGTAGACAGCACAGCACTGTGCCAAGATATTCGTTTTTTTCATGGTGAGCATAGCATGGAGAACGGGGAGTTTAAAAAGCTTCAAAATCCCATATCTTAGTTCAGAAGTGAAAGGAAACAAAAAGGAAAATGGGCATATTGATATTTGTTCCAGAAAAAAATACATTATTATTTAGGGAAAAAATTATCAGGAGACTAGCAGATAATGCTGCTGTAAAAAAGAAATTCCAAAAAGCATTTTGCATGCAGAATTGTCATTCCGCTTGAATTATGCGCCCAGAATTCCACATCCTGCACAGCTCTAACTGCCAGGAAACCAACCCCTGGTCATGTCATTATGCTTAAATTAACATAGCACTCTTAGATGCCTATGCACTAAGGGGTAACAGTGTCAAATGATTTTCCAATCTGTTTCTGTACCTGCAGGCTGTTGCTATACTAAAACTGACCTTTGAGGTGGTACTTGTTTTTGCTCTTGAGTTTACAGTAGCTAGGAAAACAAAGTTTGTATATTATTTTGTACACCATGACTCCTACCCTGTTTATTGCCCCAGTCATATTCATAGCCCACTTTGTTGCCCCCCAGTCACATACTCCACAGTTCCATACCCCAGTGCTATGTTAAGCATGGGAGAAACCTAATTATACAATGGTGTGTGAAAATCCTGTAACCTCATTGGACAAAACATGTCACATGACCATGGGTAAATACTGCATAATCGACAGTTGTGGAATGGCTTTCATAAAAAACATAATTAAATAAATTTTAAATTTATTTTACACATGGGTCCATTGGAGATCACAATAGCACTCCAGGGAGTGAGTTATTGGGTTACCCACCATACAAGGCGTGAGTAAATCCCCAATAACCCACACCTTGTTGTGCCTTATTGCTAAAATCAGCCCTCACTTGCACAAACTTGACATAATGTCTTGCTTACATATGCAGTAGCACAAAAATCATACTATGATGTCTGAAGGCAGTACTATGATGTCTGAAGGCGATACTATGATGTCTGAAGGCGGGGCAATTTGGTGCACTGGTGGTAGAGCAAAATGTTGCCTCAGATAAAGAAATGTGTTTACCATGGCTTATAGGGTGCATGTGTAAATATATCTTTAAGTGCCCTTGAGGATCCTCAGGTTCCAGTTGTCCTGGTAGCACAGCCGGTTAGTGCAGTTGTATGGTATTCTGAGAAGACCTGGCTTCAAGTCCCAGGTGGGACAATCTTGTGTTTCAAAAGCATTGGTAAATACACTCTTGGTGTTGCAGACAACTCTAAAGATTTTTACATCTCAGAAAAATCATCCTTTAAAGAATTGAGATGGCAAGTGGTTGAGGGTCATGAACCCATACCTAACCAAATAAAATGTTAGGAAAAAAGTGACCCCCCCCACACACACACAGTTCAGCTCCAGTTTACCTTTTTAATGATACTTTATTAGTAATATAAACAACAAACACACATAAATGCAGAATGAAAACAGCATTTTGGAATTAATATTATACAGTACACCCATCCAGCAATGAGTTCTGGCAAAACATGCCTTGGATCAAGGCATTTGTTGTTCCTTCTCTTTGGGCCCCCAAAGTGAGTGCTCAGCAGTAGTCCGCAGCGCTGCAATTTTTGCCAACCCCAAGGGTTGCTGATTCTAAAATCATAAAAAAGCAGCATTTGCTGTGCGCACAGAATGGAGTGCCTTGCTTAAAATAGCCATTACTGCAACACAAAGACAGCTCCATGCCCAATTTTATTTGTGCAATGGTTAAACACTAGACATTAAAACAAGCAACTGCAGCTGTGACCAGGCATCGATTTAAACAGCAGATTGCCATTAGTAGAACCAGGCTGCTGCTCACAGCAGTCCACAGCAAGTGTTGCTTTTGTCATCTGTCCTGCTGGGAGTCAGCCTTCTCTGACGCTGGAGCGCTACTCGCATTCTTTGTGGCGTGGTCCTGGAACTGTGTATGTGTTTATAAAATCATGACACCAGTCTTAGCCAGCCAGGACTGTTTATTTCTAAATAATACCAATGCTCTCATAACCATGGGGTATCTCATGCAAACAGTTCTAAAATTCTGAAGTTCTAGGTTCAGTTGGTAGAGTTCCTTTCTCACACAAGGGGGTTCTCTTATTTTCTATGAAGGAAAACATACTTTGAATTTAAATTCAAGTTCTGTTTTTAAAAGCAGCAGATTTATCATGCTTATACGTACTGTTCTGGCATTTTATATAGTTATAAGAGCCTTCAAGTCCTTTGTGTGCCAGCACTGCTCTGCTTAGAGTTGCAGTTGTTCTCTTGCTTACCCAAAGAACTCCAGAAGGTACACTTAGGTCATCCCTTCAAAAAACAGTTTGCTACTTTACCAATTACTTCATAGACAAAGAATGCACCCAGTCAGGGAATCGGAAACAAACTGAAAGCATCACATTTTCTCTATTGAGAGCAGGGTTACCACCTTTTAAGAAGCTCAAAGTGGGACATACCTTACTGAAACATGATTTTTCAGAGGGCACTATTTAACCTTGTAACATGGCATTAATACTACTACAGGTATACTGAGAAGTAATTGGATGAAAGACACCATATGACCGAAATGTAGCCGTGCATTAGTTTCTTAGAAATGCACGGCAACGCACTGCAGACTCAGAAGGAAGCCTTAATTCGGATTGGGAGCGCGCCATGGAACAGAGACAGAGAATGAAAAGGAGCAGACAGGCACATTGTAAAGTGAAGCAGTCTGACCTATAGGCGGCAGTACGGCAACAATGGTCACGGAGGTGCTACAGCGAGAATCGGGTTAGGGTGCAATGCCGGGTGAGGATTCCGACCAATAGGTGACGCGACAGTGAGAATGTCCATGAAGCTACTACAGGTAGCATGCCTGACGTTGTAAAGTTGATCGACTGTACAATGCGACATTATCTAGTGCAGTGGACATAATCGAAAAGAAAATGTTATTCTTCCCCACCCACCCGCTGGACACAGTAGTACTCACTGGAATTGTGAGGCTGGAAAGTTGCCCTACCTGTTAATGTGACATTAATCTTCACAGTGGACATAATTAACAACAAAATGTTCTTCCCCCACCGTACCAACCCACCCGGTGGACAGTGTAGTAGTCGGTGTAAGTGCCCTGTTGGTTCCCTCTCCATAAGGCATTGAAGGGAGCAGTCCTGTAAACTGTTTTGTGTGCAACAGACCCTTTCCGTTTGATATAATGTGTTTGTCACGCCACCTATAGGTCAGAATACTGTGCATGTATTGTGAATGTATAACCATTGTATGGATGTCCCCCCACAATGCAGTAGTGACAGGCATGAATATCAGCTGCAAACGGAGGGGAATACAGTAGAACTGCTGATAAGAAGTGTAAATCTTGAATGACTTATCACTATGTAATGTGTATTGAAAAAGAAAAGACAAAGCAGAACAGTGTAAGAAATAGGTAGCCATCACATAAATGGATCTGCGGTCCACAACATGCACGCACAGTTGGGACACAGATACAGCTTCCACGTAAAGCATGGTTTCTCAAGTAAAATAATAGTTTATGCACATATTTCTGAAATAATAACTGAAACAACAGTGAAACAAATCTCACCTTGCACTTGCCATGTTACAAGTGCATTAATTCCCTTGACAGGAGGCATTAACCAGGAATTAGAAAATGGGAGAGATAATCCTAGCACGCTGATTGGTCAAAAAGCCGACCTACATGGGCGGGTATTTTTCAATAGAGCCCATACTAAAAGAAGAGCCAATTTGGGGTGCCCTACCACCATATGAATTGTTGGACACCCCGAATGTTAACACTCGTCAGACGCCATTTCTATTCTCTTCCCAGACACCCGACAAAATAGCGGATGGGCCGCTCTCTTACTTCCACCCAAGGCAACCATATAAAAAAATTGTGGGAAATGAAAATGGCACCAAATGTTATAGAAACCATTCCAGTTTCCAAAAGAAACCCTGCGATCAGTTACAAAGAGAGGCATCTCCGACTCCGCTACCAAGCAGCAGAGCAGCGGTACTTCCTTGGTTTTCTTTACCACCCATAGCTGTCCATCTTCAGTAAAGAAAATGAAGAAAATACTGTTCCTCTCATACACTGCAGCGGGAGATACCGCTCGCTCTCCGCAAAGCAACAAAGCTTTTCTGGACCATAAAGAATACAGTTCTCAACTGTTTGCATTCAAAATGAGAAAAAATAAATCTTCACAGACTGAAATGCCCATTTGTTCATTTTAATTGAAAGAAATACTGTACCCCATAACACTCGATCTCCCACACTGTGACTTGCTTCCTGAACCGCTACATCTCTTGTCTCCAATATTTAGAGCTGTTCTATAAGGACCATGCAGGGGTGGGAGTGGTCAGGCTGAAGATACAGAAAATGCTCTGGGGATCCAACAGCATTCAACCAGCATTTTCGTTCCATTTTCTGAACTACAGCATCTCAGTTAGACCAAAAGTCTTCTATTCCAATACAGGTAGAGGAACTATTTAATTACAAAACTTAATGTTAATTACTTTTTTTATAAAAAAAAAAAATTGCAATCATTTCTTTTTACTGTGCCCATTTTCTAAGCGCTATAATACCCTCCAGGGTGGGCTTTATTGGGAAATACTGGACCTTCCAGGAGGTATAAGGCCCTCCGCCTGTGGCATCAGGCCTCATTATGCCCCTGGGTGGTCCAGTATTTCCCAATAAAGCCCACCTTGTCAGGTATTATTGCTTACTTAATGCATGGTTGGGTGGTGGAAAGCACTCAGCCTGAGGCCTCATGCACCCCAAACATGCATTCATTCCTGGTTAATGCCTCCTGTCTTGGTGATTAGTGCTTACTCAAGCAGTGCAACAGATAGATGTTTCTATTGTTTCTTATCATTTAAAGTATTTTAGTTAAGGTATTATAGTTTTCTCCTGCAACAGTCAGAGGAAAGTTAGAAACTATTTTTTTCTACCCTAAGGTCAGGACATGTAGTATTTTTTCATGTTATTTTTTTTTTTTGCAGGACACAGCTGCCCAAATCAGGACTGTCCTGTGAAAATCAGGACAGGTGGTAACCCTACTGAGAGAGTGTAACACTGGCAACTTTTTCTGATATTGTGGTCACCCACTGGCTATAAACTGCAGTATTCTATGCATCAAATGAGTCATTATGCCCCGTCAGAAATGTCATCCTAGCATGGACAGAAAACACCTGTGCCAGTCTATAGCACAGCACTGAATAAGGCTTGATTTCAATACTTACAATACTTTTTGAGAATACTGCACTGTAGTACCCACCTAAGGCCACTAGAGAGCATGCATAGCATTTGTTAATATTCTCAGTGGTGGTTTAACATTCTATAGTTCAGAATTAAAAACCTAGATTAATTTAAGTGGGACAGTCTATTTTTCTTAAGACTGGAAAACTTTCTTTTACAGCTGCTCTCATGTAGAGTTCAGCTAATGTACAATTAAAGGTATCCACTAAAATACAAATGTCTTTCTTTCTTTCTTTCTTTCTTTCTTTCTTTCTTTCTTTCTTTCTTTCTTTCTTTCTTTCTTCTTTCTTTCTTTCTTTCTTCCATTCCTTCCTCCCTCCCTTCCTTCTTTTAACTGGAATGGCTTACTGAGCTATAATTAGAGCTGTGCAGAATTTCCAAATTCTGCCTCTGCTAGAATGCCATGGAATTTCAAAAATGTTGACTTATTCCTCAAAATTTTGTCAGAAGCAGAATTTTGGGATTTTGAATGTGGAATGTTAACTGTGGAATTGTATTCCACAGTTTATGCAGCCCACGGATTATTTTTCCACAAACCATGGAATAATACAGTATTCCACAGATTACGTATTCCATGGTATTCATAGAAAGGCTTTTCAAAATTTCATGAAATTTAAAAAGAAATTCTGAAAAGCATTTCAGCAGCAGAATTGCTATTCTGCACGAAGTCCACTGGTGGAATTTTGCATTCTGCCCAGCTCTAGATATGACAGCTCATTTCCAGAGGCACATGGGAGAAGGGTACATACAGAAGCACAAAGATACAGAGACGATTAGCAGCAAATCAAAAGTTCAAAATTCAGTGTGCAGCCGGAGATTACACTACTGATCACTTGTACTGTATTACCTAGTTGACAAAGTACCCAGATGTGCTGCCTGTTTCTACTGTTTCTGTACTTTTGACTTCCTGCATAGGTGTTTGACAATGCCTCATGGTTTCTACTGCTCTCCTTCTGTTGACTTCCTGCTTTATGTTCTGCTTAACAGTGCTTTATAAGGCTGCCACTTTATTGTTCAATATTGGTTGTAAACACCACTGTGCATGACTTTGCATCATTGTTTCGTTATCTGTTACTGACGAGGAACCTTCGTAAATGAGCATGCTTACTCAAAGGTGTTCGTCCGATTACTAAAATAAACAAATAAATAATTTATGCAATATGCATAGACATAAATTTAATGTCGTAAAAAATGTTATCTCCAGATATGCATGATAAATTTTAGAACCTGGACTTTATCATGCATGTGCTGAATAAGCACTACCTGTCAATCATTCCCCCTTCAAAAAAAAAAAAACAAACCACCAGCTTATTGCATAAACAGGAACTGCAATGAAGACCATGTGTGATACGTTATTTATCTGCACTTGAGCAGTTTGACCTTGGGCATATCACTCATGGCTTATACCACTCACTAGGTTACTCGAGGCCAAATTGCTGTTGTGTAGACAAAATAATGTATTGCACATGTCCCCACTGCATATCTCCTATATAGTGCTATAGGAATGTACAAATAGTGCAATAAGTACTTATTGGCAAACATAAGCAGAGATGGATTAAGAGCATGATGTGGGGATGCATGGAAGTAAGAATGGAGATAAGGGGCGGAGAAGAAATGGGTAATGTTGGCCAGGAGTAGTGCCTTCAAGGAGTATGGGGAAGGTGCAGACTGGATAGGAGAAAGAAAGTAAGAAATAAGAAAACATAAAACACTGCCAGCAGAAGAAGGCCTGAAGGTCTATCCAATCCTCCTGCTAAGAGGTACCTGCCCCTAGTGTCCATGACCATACTCCCACTCCCCCCACCTGACCTCCGCAGCTCCCTTATCCAGCCCTTTATGTCTTCCCCACCTTCTCTTGAATCTGTACACCATTTGTTGCACTGAGCAAATTCTTGAGCTGTCCATTCCATCAGTCACTTTCTCTGTGAAAACGTTCTTCCTAATGTCACTTTTACACCTACCCCAAGCTTCTATTATTCCCCTGTATTAAAGCAGCAGTGCAATGCAAAATGTTTTTCCAAAGAATCTAGTCTCAGATACAATTAAGAAAAATACTAGCACACCTGTCAAATGTACTTGTCTAGGTATCTCCTATGCTGTGCATCATGAGTCTTTATTTTCTCAATCCAAACCCTTGCCAGATCTATATTGCTATTTCTATGCAACATGTGGCAGCCATTTCTTTTTCTTGAGAAAGAAAACAAAATTAAACCATTCATTAAATATTCAGATTCTGGTGACATTAGAAAATGGTGCCACCAAATAAAATTGGAAGATGCCTGGAATCTTTTATAGTGAAAAAGGAAAAGGTAGGGTCAAATGTTTGCCCAATTTTGTTGCACTGCTGCTTTAATGTTACCACTCTCTATGGACAGCTTCCTTGTGCTCACTCTGTTTATAACCTGCAAGTATTTAAATGCTTAGATCATGCCACCCCTTTCTCTCTTCTGGTCTCTAATGAGTACATGTTGAGACTCACTGGTCTCTGCTCACATGTCATCCCTTGCCAGCCCTGTATCATCCTGGTCACCCTCCCCTGCACTGTCTGCCTCTGATTTGCTCCCTAGTATTGATTATGGTATGGTATTTTACTACTCAGCCAGGGAGGGTCTGCTGTTCAGGGTCAGGATCCTTTACAAGCAGTTAACCAAGTTTGCTACCCAACTACCTCTTCACACTCATCATTGCATTCTGCACGGCACTCTTCACTGGCCTTCATTAGACCACAGATATAAGGTACAAATTGGAACTCTGGCCAGAAAAATTAACTTGGGTATAGTACCAGAAATATTTTACAGCATCTTTCAAAGTCAGACTTTTTCTGCTTTCACATGGTCAGCTTTTTATAATTTGTTTCGTATTCCTATAATGAGAACAAGTCTAGGTCAGATTTAGAAGATAATGTATAGCCTACTATCTATAACAAGCATGCATATTCATTGAGAGGTTGCCATGGTGACCATTTTAACCTCAAGAGTGCAGCTCGGGAGGTTCAATCACCATGGCAATCACGAGATGAATACACCCATTTGGCATAGATAGTAGACCATACATTGTCTTTTATAGTGTATGGTCCACTATCTGCGATTCAGCATTAAAATGTAAGACACTGACTCAATGATTTGAGTAGATGTAAAGTTACTGGTGATACTGGATGATTAAGGACCACCCCTTGCTTGAAAAAATTATTTTACATCAATATGATACTGACAGGGCTAGCAACGTCACACACATGCCTACACATACTGAAATGGCATACAAAGACACACCCAACAACTACAGTTTAGCAAAAGGCCATTTATTGCCGTGTAGTCACACAACTCCAAAAAGTACGAAATTCAGTTTTGCACAGAGTTCGATTGCACAAGCTCAAAAAGAGCAAGACATTCAGTGATTCAGCACTGTAATAGTCTCTGTAAAATGTTTATCCCAGGGTGCTGACAGAAGCTGCAGCCAGGAATGAATTGTGTCTCTAAACTTTTCTTGTTTCCGTAGTCCCATCTGATAGACCTCAAAACAGTTGTTCATCAGCGAGAACAGTGCATAAGTTTGCTACATTGTCAGACATAACAGTTATAAAATAACAGCCAATAACAGTTTCTGTGGGGGAGCTCCACCCCCACGCTCCCTGGGTGCACCGATGAAGCTGTAGGGTTTATACTACACTGAAATATTTGTGCCGTTAAACATTATTGTAATAGTTTTTTTTTGTATATGGGGGGCTCTGCCCGCCCCACCCCTCCTGTTATTTATTTTGCATTCTAAAGTGGAGGAATCATCCAAATCCAAATCCAGTGTTCTGATTGTATAAAACACATCACATAACCGTGCGTATATCAGAGTGCGACCGCACACCTGCACTTTTACCCCCCTCCAAAACAATTTTACCATTTTATAAGATAGATTACCCACTCTTAGGTGTGCTGTCAGGCTCTGATATAGGCATGCCCTGGGTGGTCGACTCACTCGGCCTGCGGCCTCATGCGTAACAATGTACACCAAGGCATGTGTATATCAGAGTGTGACCACACACCTAAGAGTGGGTTATCTATTACTTATACTGCACTGCAATATTTGTGACCCAGTAGTTTTGTGATTTAACTACATCGCTCAAGGTAGGTGTGTACTGCCGATCTCTGATGCGGTAGTGGGTGGAGCAGTGCAATGTGGATGGCATCAGAAAGTGCCATAATTGTCTGTGAGCACAAGAGGGATCCTTAATCCTCCAGTATCGTCAAGTTACTTACAACGTTTGTGATGTTTGCCATTTCTCTTACACAAACCAAGCTAGAAAAAAGCTTCATCAATTTGTTCATTTCAACAAACAATATGATATTAATTATCGAAGAACAATAAAAGTTAATCTTTATGCTGTCCCTTAAAAAAATGTGCTCGGGAGGTCTCACAATGTTCTTGGCATGATCTGAGAACCAAAAATTAAAAAAACATTAAATCAAGGGTTACGGCAAGTGTGTAGCAACATTAGGAGCATTTCATTTTCAGCTTCCCTCACTCTGAATCTGAATCTTTCACGAACTTTCTTTTCCGACTATTTAGGAGGCAATTATAGATTATCACTGTAATAGCCTGCTGAAAGATGCAACTGTCAGCAATTTGCTAAACTGTCCAAAAATGGCTTTATCAGCTCTCCCTTGTGCGCTGCTTCGCAAACTATCAGTGCACGAGACAGAGTTCTAAGTTGTGCTGCAGTAGCTATGTAGCTAGTGTAGCACAGCAAGAAAATGACGTAGCTACTGCAGCAGAACAACGTTATTCTAGGGATGGATTTTCATCCCTAACAACGTTCAACCATACACATTTTTACAATTCTCTACCACATAAGATAATCAATATCTAGACTAGCATTTCCAGTTTCAAGTTTAAACTCAGTAAGTTTTTGATGGATGATGACAGATGTCACTGTACTTGAGTTATTTAACATTATAAAATGAGCATACAATTTCCTGAGTCCTGATTGGCTGAAAGCCTTTTCCAGCCGTGTCCTTATCAGGACATAACCTTGCAACTGGCACTATTTGTGCCAACCTGAGCCTCACAACAGCAAGATATTAGTGTGCCCAGTGTCTTGACTATAAAACTACAGTAGCTGGACCTCCATGGTGAGCTGGATAAGACAGACTCCCCCCGCTGGCACCCCCCAACACAGACACATACAGAGAACCGCACACCATCAGGTGATGAAAATCAGCTCAGCATACAACATTGCGAGAATAAACATGTAATCTGTGCTGCTACAGTAAAGGGTAAACAGTCCTGGCCAGAATGAAGCCAGAAGATCCTACTGCCACCCAGATACATCTTACAAATTAAACCACATACCTACAACCTCCACTGCCTGTTTCATACCCCAGTAAAGAAAGAAAAAAACAGAAACATGTATTAAAAACTGAGGTTTTCCACAGCAGAAAAGAGCGAGCTGCCCGATATTTCAAAGTGGAATTCTACATGCAGTTAGTCCGGCAGCTGGCAAGAGATATCCAGATATCCTCGCTCTTACTGAAAGCATGAAACCATACACCCGCTCCTCCTGTTTCATACTTCAGTTAAAAAAACAAAGAAACGTACTTAAAACTTACTAGTTTTCCACAGCAGAACAGAGCAAGCTGCCCGATATTTCAAAGTGGGATTCTGCAAGCCGTTAGTACAGCAGTTGACAAGGGACACAGTCACTCTTACTAAAAGCAGCCATTCATACTAAAAATGGCCAGTCTGCGCTTAGTCCATAGCAGAGACAATGGGTGTGTCCCAGAGGGGAGTTAATACAGTGTGTGGGGAAGGATGACAGCCTCACCATTATCAGGGGTAGGGGGCAACAATCTCAGCATTGTCGGGGGGGGGGGCACTGTGTACCATCACAGTTCAGAAACTACCTACATAGAGAGACTACTTTTATTGCTTCAAATATTAAAACCTCAATCTTTTAAACATTTTGGCTTTTTTTTCTCTCTCTTTTTTAAATATTCACTTAGATGCCCCATTTTATAATTACAATAAGGCACTCTGAGGTGCAGGTTATGGCCTAATAAGAGCTCTTCCCAGGTGCTAAAGGCACTTGGCTCAAGCGACACATACCTCATAACACACCTGGGGTGTGCTCTTATCAGGCCACAGCCCACACCTCATCGTGTCTTATTGCTGGCCTATGTTAATTTGTTAATTTTCTTTCACTTGTGTGTTTTGCATTGTATATTTTTTGTTGTTTGTTATGTACTGTATCTGGTTGCCCATGAAAAGAGGCTTCTTGCTCATGGATTTACCAGATTTTAAATAAACAAACCCAATTAAAATTCTCCAGTCAAGGCCTGGTGGTCCAGAGGGCTGAAGCATCCATGCCTTACCTGCTGCCATGCCAACGACCCGTGTATGGTGATGGACTTAGGTTGCTGGGGCTGGCCGGGGAAGGGAGGAAGAAGCATTTGGAGGGTGGCTCTCCTCCTCTGTGAGGGAGGGCTGTGAGTTCCCAGCACTGATCTGATCCCTGATGGAGGCTAGGGGCAATCAGTGCAACTTTGGGGTCAGAGGGATGGTGGCTGTTGACGCCCTAAACATGGTAGTGTGTGTCTCAGATGGTACTGCATGTCCATCTCTGCTCACAAGAAAAAAGAAAAATGGGCAGTTGCAGCGTGAATGATGCCATCCCTTGCAGGCTCTACGCTGGATACAGGAGCTCTCTCCCATACTGCGTCTGTGTCATCAGCACATGACCCCTGCCATCGAACCCTGCCATGGGTGGGCAAGCTGTGGGGGAGGTACTCTGAATCCATTTTGTCGGTGGTGGAGAGCTCCCCCGTCGAACCCCTGCCATGGTGGGTAAGCTGTGGAGGAAGCTTGGGAGCTGAGGTAAGTCCCTGGATGCGGACAATGGGGCTGGGGGTTGGTGGAGAGCTAGACTGCACCGTGGTGGGGCGCATTTATAAAAATTAATAAAAAAAAAATATTCTCCAGTCTATGCCCTTTCTTAGGTGTGGGTTCCAAAATGCACACAGTACTCCAGCTTGGACCAAAGTAGGAGATGTCTACAATATGATAGAATGCAGACTGGGCAGCAGAGGTTTTGGCTAACAGCATGAAAAAGAAGCGAGAGTCCGAAGAGCAGAGGTTTACAACTATTATGTTTTTAGCAACTACAATACACGTCAGTGATTTCTAGATTTCCAGTTTGGGCCCATTATAAGCACTGAAAATATTTCACATTGGCATGTACCTATTTCATTGTTCGTTTCAGAAACATCCTTATCTGACCTCACAATTGCAGTGCTTATGGCATCAGAGTCTGTTGTCATGGCGAGTACTGTGATGTCATAAAAAGTGTACAGTGAAGTCGGAAAATCCAGATGGAAGCTCTTAATACAGACGTCATGAGTATTTTGTCAAAATGTACTGCAAAACCTCAGGAAGACAAGAGACATTTGAAAAGCTCATTCTCTAGTAAATTATTATAGCTGAAAACGGCATGAGCACATCATTATATGTCATTATAGATATATTATATATTATGATATATGTGGTTCCTTTATCTCCGGGTACTGGTTTGGCTCTCTCCTCTTGTGTGTTCCTTCTCTCCTCTCTTTCTCCCCTTCTCCCTGCACAGCTCGAGCCCTTGCTGTCCTGCTGTCCCTCAAATAAAATCTACTGCCGGCCAACAGCCTTCTTGTTCCACTTCCATAAACTATGGTGTTCTCTTCCCTCTTCTATTTTCTCCGCTTCTTCCTTTTCTACTCTGAAATCTGTTCTCTGTGAATTCTGTATCCACTCCTGCTGTTGATTCTGATATTAGGGTCTACTCCTATTCACCTGTAACACACCCAACTCTGAGATCAGTACTTCCCCGATCCCCTAATATCAGTAATTTCTCCCTGTTTCTTATTGAGTTATGTTGCTTACTGTTTAATGTTGTTATTTCCATTCCACAATTTACTGTATGGAAATTTACTGTTTGACAATTTATTCTTTAATGTTCTTGAACTGTATATTTTTTATATGCTTATATAAATATTTTGTATTATTTATATTATTGCATTATTTTATACATTATGCTGTGTATCTGTTCTCTTTCCCTCTGTTCCAGCTCCCTCGGGATGCATCTAGAAATGGGCTGATAGCAGCTCAGTATGACTTTACTGGTAAAACTTTTGAAGTCAGTTAGTCAATCAATCAAACAATCAATAAATCAATTCTGTATGTATGTATGTATGGGGATACTTGTTTGTTAAACAAAAGGTATTCCAGCTGTGGCCAATCTGAAATAAGGATGGCATAATGAGGAGCCTAACCATTTATAAAGATAAGTGACCTTCTTAAAACCCAGCCTGTTCCAGAATTTAGAATTGCTAAGATGCCCCAAAAAAACAGTTTGTGTGGACTGCAATGTAATTTTATAATTAACAGGTAATTTGCACGTAATTAATATGCAGATGTCTGCAGATCAACAGGTTTAAAAGGGTTGAAACAAATCTTTTGGAACCTACTGGAGTTCGAATTAGAAGCTGAAATGATTTGCTTGTCCATATTCCAACTTCAGGGTGTTTGCACCAAGCACTTCATTCTAATTTTGCCCTGCCCACACTGAGAATTCTGCCCTTACCTGTACAACTTATGAACATACGAGTTTTGGGGATGAATAAAGTGCCTTGTGACCCAGCAAGTTCCTACCTTTGCTAGTTTAGCAGGGGTACCCCAGAGATTTGGTATTTGGTCATGAACTTGACCAGGTCAGTCTCAAACAGCAACTGTGTATTTAAAGAGCTGATGACACAGCAAAGAAAACTTTGAAAAACATAATATTTAGGTACAATTCAGCTTGCATTCTATGTATATTCGACAGATTTCTCCTCCCCATTATCTAATACTGAGGAAATTTACATAAATATATAACATTTTCCCTTACAGTTCATCTGCCTCTGTAGCTTACTCCCTTCTTCAAGTCATAATCATCTGTTGTGACATCACACTCTGTTGCCATGGGAGTAACTGTGATGTCACAAGCAGTGCATTATGACCTCAGGTAGGGAGAAAACAACAGAAATAGAGTAACTCTTCAGGAGCAAAGATCCTGTTTTCATGTGGAACCCCTAGGTGGCACTATCCCAAGGACTGCTACCTCTGCCTGCTTGGCTAGTAGCAGGTTAAGCGGCCTGGGTACTGAAATGAGTGCCTCCACCCGGAGAACAGCTTTGTTAGTAGCAAGACTAACCTGGGTACAGCAGTCCGGCACACTGTAACCCCCCCCCCTTTCCCCTCTAGTGGCCTGGACAATATGTAACAAATACTTTAACAGTAGCCCTTATTCAGCATACAAATCCCCACACTGTCTGCACTTACCACCAGGGCTGGTTCCACCAGTTCAACCCTGGAGACCCCCTGTAAAACAAGGTTAGGCACAACAAATAACAAAAGTACAGTGCTTTTGGTACAAACTGGAACCGCAGTCAAATTAGATGCAAAAAGAGTTAGATCTGATTTATTTAGATGACTTGAACAAGGGAGGGGTGTAATCAGGTTGATTGATTCTATAACTGATCTAGTCAGGCAATTATGCATGCACTTTTAAGTCCCTCAACACAGTCACATGCTCTGGGTACCCAGTTGCAAGTAAGATGGGCTAGCCTGGAACGTTGCCCAGGGTAGGCCGGCGTCAAAGCTAGTTGGGGCCCTGTGATGAAAAAAAAAGGCATGCACAACCACACGCAATTTGTAATCTGGAGCCAGGAGGCTCAGTTTGTGACGAATGAACAAAACAATTAAATCAGATGACACACTTTGATTGAGCTGTTGTCGGAGGGAGCTACCCTGGTGTTTACTCATGCTACCCAGTACAGGACACAGGATGGATGAAATGGAGACTGCAGGTTGATGACTGGTTTGCCAGGAGAAGCAGGGCCCACACGAATCACCGAGGTATCGTTCCTGTTCGAGGTGTTGAGCAGGGGCTGATCCCCGGGCGAGTCTCTCGTCGATGATGGTTTCTGTGCCCAAAGTAGCTGGCTGGGCCAGTGTGGCAAGGCCCAGGCTGGATTGAACAGTTCAGTTTCAAGTCCGGTAGTGCTGGATGCAGCTTCCAGCAAGCGTGGCACATTTACACAGTGGGGAACCAAATCGCAACCCACTAACAGCACACAGCACATTTATAGTAAAACATTCACCATTCCACAATGCAGGTAGCAGTCCGGCTGCAATATCAGTGTCTCTGAGCAAAACCGGAAATTCTGTGGTAAATGGATGTCCTGACAGGCCGATCGCGTTCAACAAATCTTCGGTCTTCTTCAGGTTTAAATCTGATCACTCTTCAGTGGCTTTAAGACACTCAGATTTGGATGCAGTCTGATAAATTCACCCTCACTCTCGAGGGACAGCAGGCAGACAGGCCTAAACTCAGCCTTTCCACTAATCTCCCACGCAAACTATGCAGGAGTAGCTGCTCAAATCACTTGAGCTGTTTACTCTTCAAATTCTAACTCTAGATGGACACACACTGCAGCAGGCCATATGGGAATTTTCCTTCAGTCCAAAAGGTTCTGGTTGGTTGATCCATCAGTCTGTCAAAGCAAGAACACCCCCTCCAGGTCCATTTAGACACCAAAGAGCAAGAACTACAATTCCTACAGAAATTTGCTCCCACAAGACCCCTGGGGACAGACACCATTTTAGAGTCCTCAAAGGTACTGATTGGTCCCAATACGCAGTCCAGAACCAAGATGGTGGCGCAATACTGAAATGCCCATGCTGCAAAGGAAGGCAGGTTAGACAAACTACAACATTATTATTATTAAAACAGATAAACAGTAAACAGTCACAGTTCCTAGCAGGGCTCCCTCTGCGCAAATAGCGATGGCAGAATGGAGCGACAACACTGCAGCCCGGGCAGGACTCGAGCCTGAAACTACTCGGTCCCTACCCAGATTAATTTTACACCATAAGATAGGCAGCTCTTAAAGAGGCAGGCATGGAGGCTAACAGGGCACTCACATGCAAACACTTTTAAATCACTAGAACACAGAACACCAGTCTGGCAGTGGGTATTTAGGCTAGTCCAAGGAAGACTTTCAGGAACCCCCATTTGTAGGGGGTATTACACATGCAAATGACCTCAGTGATAAATAATGAGGAGGAGAAATATAGAAATAACTTAAAATACAAGCTGGACTATGTTTAAATATTATGTTTTGTTAAAGTTCTCCTGAAGGCATCAGCTGCTTTTTAATCATGTATATTAATTTCATAAATGTAACGTCTCTGCTAGGTGTGGGAGGACAGGCTCTGTGTCAGATCGGAACCACCCCCTTGAATGGCCCACCTCAACCCGACTGTGGAATTTAGAGTCATTTGTGACTTGACTCAGATTTGACCCAGTTCAGTCTATTGACCGTGTTCATATTTTCAAGTGACCTGGTTCTGGCCCGGTCCTAATATTATAAATAATGTTTGTAGTTCATTCCTATTAACAATGAGAAATAAGATGAAAAAAAAAAACATAAAATAACTGTAGTAAATGGTTAGGGCTTATTGTGCACGGAATTCAACCACCTCAAAAATCTGTTGTACATGTTCTAAAGTTGTCGTGTATATACTGTCGTTGTGGCACCTATGCCCCACTCATGCTGACTGCTGTCCACCCCCCTGCTTTAATTTTCTTTTCAGCACTTCACAATCTGCTGACAACCTGATTTCCCTACCGTCCAGTCTCCAGTACACTAATACCACAAATCTGATCATCTAAAAAAAAAAAAAATAAAGACTTTTTTTGAGTACTTTTTGATGTTGCTCTTGTCCAACCCCACTCAACGTAATGTGTGCTGTTTTGTCCGGTAACCATGACTGCATGTAACAGGATTGAAAAAGACCCTGGAGGAGGGATTCACAAAACAATCTGAAGGTGCAAAACCTTCCCTAAGTCCTAAAAGTTCCATTGCCGTTGTAAAAAAGGGGAAATTGCTCTGAGTGCTATTCACAAAACATCTGCAGTTGAGGAAAAATACACAATGGACTGTGGAAAAAAGTGCAGCTGTGGATGTTCCTTAGGGAAAAAATCATTCATAAGTAAGGCTCATCCCCTTAAAGGCTATTCTCAGCCAGTCTTTTTCCGCGATTGCGGAAAAAATGTACAAGCTTGAGTGAAGCGTATTGCGCTCCCTGAGCAACTGCAGTGCCCCAACATTGAAATACAATTATATGGAGGTCAGGTACAAGTAATGGGAAACCCGTGGGTGTATATCAGTGGCAGTGTTGCTGTAACAACTGCCACTGATACCTCACTAACACATCTTGGTAACCTCTTGGTAATCAAGTATAAAAATATGTGACTGACTCCAACTTGCCTCATAGTACCTCTGTTAATGACATCATAGTGCTTACCATGTTAATAGACTGTCGTGTCACAAATACAAAAATTATGACAACAGTTGGGGACAGTGACAAGCTTTTTGAAAGCAGCATATTCACAGCTTACATTAATGTGCATATAAGGGGATGCATGTTTGCACTAGTTAGCACACAAAGGGATGCATGCCTGCACTAGTTAGCGCACAAAGGGATGCATGCTGGCACTAGTTAGCACACAAAGGGATGAATGCTTGCACTAGTTAGCACACAAAGGGATGCATGCTTGCACTACTTAGCACACAAAGGGATGCCTGCTGGCACTAGTTAGCACACAAAGGGATGCATGCTTGCACTAGTTAGCACACAAAGGGATGCCTGTTGGCACTAGTTAGCGCACAAAGGGATGCATGCTTGCACTAGTTAGCACACAAAGGGATGCCTGTCGGCACTAGTTAGCGCACAAAAGGATGCATGCTTGCACTAGTTAGCACACAAAGGGATGCTGCTTGCACTAGTTAGCACACAAAGGGATGCATGCCTGCACTAGTTAGCACACAAAGGGATGCATGCCTGCACTAGTTAGCACACAAAGAGATGCATGCTTGCATTAGTTAGCACAAAAAGGGTGGCATGATTGTATGAATGTGCACACAAACAGCTGCATGCTCACTAATTAGCACACAAAGGGCTGCATCTTCATGCTAATATACACACAAAGGACTGCATCCTCATGCTAATATACACACAAAGGGCTGCATGCTCACACTAATGTGCACACAAAGGGCTGCATGTTCATGCTAATATACACACAAACTGCTGCATGCTTGTATGAATGTGCACACAAATGACTGCATGCTCATGCTTATATGCACACAAAGGGCTGCATGCTCTCACTAATTAGTGCACAAAGGGCTGCATCCTCATGCTAATATACACACAAAGGGTTGTATGCTCACATTAATATACACACAAAGGGCTGCATGCTCACACTTATGTGCACACAATGTGCTGTGTGCCCATGCTAATGTTCACACAAAGGGCTACATGCTCATGCTAATGTGCACACAATGGGTTGCATGAGTGTGCTAATGTGCACAAAAAGGGCTGCATGTGCACACTAATGTGCACACAAAGGGTGGTATAATCACACCAATGTGCACCCAAAGGGCTCCATGCACACACTAAGGGCTGCATGCCTACATTAATGTTCACACAAAGGGCTGCATGCACATGCTAATATGCACACAAAGAGCTGCATGCTTGCATTAATGTGCACAAGTGTTGCATGCTTGTGCTAATGTGCAGAGAAAGCACTGCATGCTCACACTAATGTGCACACAAAGACTGGCATGTGTGCACTCAAATTGCTGCATACTTGTGCTGATGTCCACACAAAGGGCTGCATGCTTGTGCCAATGTGCACACAAATGGTGGCATAATCGCATTAATGTGCACATAAAAGATTGCATGCTTATGCTATAGTGCACACAAAGGGTGGCATGCTCACACTAATGTGCACACAAAGGACTGTGTGCTCATGCTAATGTGCACACAAAGGCTTGCATGGTCACGCTAATGTGCACAACAAGGGCTGCATGCTTATGCTTATGTGCACAGAAAGCATGGCATGCTAACGCTAATATTCCCCCAAAGGACTGCATGGCCACGCTAATACACACACAAAGGGTGGCATGCTTACATGAATGTGCACATGAAAGGCTGTATGCTCATGCTAATGTGCACACTAGGGCTGTGTGCCCATGCTAATGTGCACAAAAAGGGTGGCATCCTCACACTAATTAGCACATACAGGGCTGCACGCATGCATTAATGTTCACACAAAGGGCTGCATGCTCAAGCTGATTTATACACAAAGAGCTGCATGTTTGTGCTAATGTGCACACAAAGGGCTGCATGCTCACACTAATGTGCACAGAAAGAGCTGCATGTTTGCACTAATGTGCACACAAAGGGCTGCATGATTACACTAATGTGCACACAAAGGGCTGCATGCTCACACTAAAATGAACACAAAGGGCTACATGCTCACACTAATGTGCACACAAATGGCTGCCTGCTCACTCTAATGTGCGCCTGCAGGGCTGCATCCTCATGCTAATATGCAAGCAAAGGACTGCATGCTTACGCTAATGTGCACACAAAGGTTTGCATCCTCATGCTAATGTGCACGCAAAAGGCTGCATGCTCACACTAATCTGCACACAAATGGCTGCATCCTCATGCTAATGTGCACTCAAGGGGCTGCATGCTCATGCTAATATAAGAACAAAGGGCTACATGCTCATGCTAATGTACACACAAAGAGCTGCACGCTCATGCTAATATGCACACAAAGGGCTACATGCTCATGCAAATGTCCACACAAAGGTCTGTATGTACACATTAATTTGCACATAAAGGGCTGCGTGTGCTCATGCTAATGTGGACATAAAGGGCTGCATGCTAGTGCTAATTTGCACACAAAGGGCAGCATGCTTGCTCTAATGTGCACACAAAGGGCTGCATGCTGACACTAATGTGCACACATAAAGGGCTGTGTGCCCATGCTAATGTGAACACAAAGGGCTGCATGCTCACTCTAATTTGTAAATGAAGGGCTGCATCATCATGCTAATATGCAAAGGGCTGTATACTCATGGTAATGTGCACACAAAGGAATGCATACTCATGCTAATATGCACACAAAGGGCTGTATGCTCATGCTAGTGTGGACACAGAGGGTGGCATGTTCACACTGATGTGCGCGCAAAGGACTGCATGTGCACACTAATGTGCACATGAAGAACTGCATGCTGACACTAATGTGAACATGAAAGGCTGTATGCTCATGCTAATGTGAACATAAGGGCTGTGTGCACATGCTAATGTGACACAAAAGGTGGCATCCTCAGACTAATTAGCACACAAAGGAGTGCATGCTTGCACTAATGTGCACACAACGGGTGACAGGCTCACACCAATGTGCACACAAAAGACTGCATGCTCACATTAATTATCCCACAAAGGACTGCATGCTTGCACCAATATACACACAAAGGGCTGCATTATTGTGCTAATGTGCACACAAAGGGCTTCACGCACACGCTAATGTGCATACAAAGGGCTGCATGCTTGCACTAATGTGTACACAAAAGGCTGCATCCTCATGCTAATGTACACACAAAGGGCTGCCTGCTCATGCTAATATGCACAAAATGGGTTTCATGCTCATGCAAATGTGCACACAAAGGGTGGCATGCTCACACTAATGTACACACAAAGGGCTGCATGCTTATGCTAATGTGCACAGAAAGGACTGAATGCTCATACTAATGTGCACACAAAGGACTGTGTGCTCACACTAATGTGCACACAAAGGGATGCATGCGTATGCCAAAGTGCACAGAAAGGGTGGCATACTCACACTAATGTGCACACGAAGGGCTGCATGTTCATGTTAAAGTGCACACAAAGGGCTGCATGCCTATGCTAATGTATACACAGAGGGTGCCATCGTCATACTAATTAACACACAAAGGGCTGCATTCACATGCTAATGTGCACACAAAGGGCTACATTTTTTCACTAATGTGCATACAAAGGCCTGTATGCTCATGTTAATGTGCACACAAAGGGCTGCATGCTTGTGCTAATGTACACTCAAAGGGCTGTATGCTAATGAGTACACAAAGGGCTGTGTGGTTGTGCTAATACAGACACAAAGGGCTGCATTCTCACACTAAAGTGCACAGTTCGGGCTGCATGCTCACGCTAATGTTCAGTTCAGTTTATTTGAAGGGATAACAACCATTGAGCAAGCTCATTCACGGGGCGGTTCCTTATACATAAACAACAGTAACAGTACAGTACAGTACATGGCAGGTTGACAATGTATAGAAAATTAAAAAGCAATTATAAAACGTATAATAGGAAAAATAAGGAAATGAGAAACATTCAGATAAAAATAGCAAACGGTAATGCTGGTTGCAGCCAGAAACATTGAGCACAGATGAGACAAAAATAAGTGCATAATACAGCGTATGCCAGAGCTAATTAGAAGCTTAAGATAAGGGCTAGGTGGGACGATAATTTAGTAGTAGTAACACTGACAGATTTCTGGAGTCATTTTTTCCATGAGAGGTTTGAATGTGCTTAGGGGTATTAGGTTTTTTAATTTAAGCTTACTTTGGAACGTACTTCAGGCTGTAGGGAGGACATAACTCATGACTGACTTACCAGCTTGGGTACAGGTTTTGGGCATGTCCTATGTAATATATGCGCACTTCCTTAATGCATAGAAACTTTGCAAATGATGCAGGGTAGTAGATATATATGGGGCAACTTGTTCAGGAGTGCTTTATATACTGAGTTGTATATATGTAAAAGTCTCCTGTATGATAGTGAGGTCCAGTTCAGCTCCTTGTATAGAGTGCAATGGTGGGCCCAATTCACAAAGCCCTAAGTGTGGTGCAAGGTGCCTGTGCCAAACAGCCATGGTGCAACTGGCATCTTGCACCACAAACTGCCCATAAGCTATTCACAAAGGCAGCCTGCGACAACCGCAGACTGCTTGCCCCAAACAGGGCTTGTGCCACCCTTGTGCCCAAAACTGAGTTGCGACTTGGTGCAAGGGGGCATGAGGCAGATGCAAGCTGCCACCTCCCTGAATCTAGTATTCATAGAAACCCCCCAGAGAATTTCTAAGTACCCTTAGACCAGCCAGGGCTGGTCCAAGGGTCCTTAGAAAATGTCCCTTTGGGATGGTCTGCAATAAGCAGCAAGTAAGTCACCTGTCGGGCCCCCGAGGTCACTGGTGATTACATACAACCCCTTCCCGTATAATATTGTGTCCCCCACCGATGTTGCCCCATCAGTTACAGGTATCCCTGTCATTTGTAGAATTGCAACCCCTTCCTGATTGCCAATGCCGACCTTACTAAAGTATGCCCTCTCCCCCCCGATTCTCGATGCTGTCCATGCAAATGTAATGAAATGCATCCTCCCCATTTCTCGATGCCACCATTGCAGTAATACCCCATAGGACCCCCTTTCTCTGGTGATCTAATGGCACCCCCACCCGAGTAGGGAGTGTCCACCACTCGCTCCCCCCACCCATCCCATAGGAATGCCGGCACCGGCTCAGCCCTCTTCACACCTCCTCTGCCGACACCAGCTGAACTGTCATTTGCGTGCTGTACTGTACACTGTACGCAAGTATAGCATGCAAATAACAGTTCAGTTGGACCAGCAGAGGAGGTAAGAGGAGGGCTGAGCCAGTGCCGGCTCACCTACGGGATGGGTGGGGGGAGCGGGTGGTGGACACATCCTACTGGGGTGGGCTGGGGCAGGAGGCCACTAGATCACCAGGGGAAAGGGCGGCACCAAAAAATGGGGTGGGGCACAGTTCTTTACATTTGCAAGGGCGGTATCAGGAAATGGAGTGGGAGGCATCATATTACATTTGCAAGGGCAGCATTGGGAATCGGGGCATTTAATTACATTAGCAGGGATGACATCGGGAATCAGGGACAGGGCAGGTGCACTTTTAATTATACAGGCAAAGTCGGGGACCATGAGGGGGGGCCACTATGCCACTATCAGCAATGTGTCGGGTGGTGCCGTGGCACATTGGGGGGGTACTAGCCCAACAGGAACTAGAGTGGCACACAGCCATCCCGTGGCTTGCGACACACACTGCCCGTGCACTATCTGTTTGGTGCACAGCCCCATTTGCCGCAAGCTGTGGGTTATAGCCGCCGTGACCCTGCCCATTGATGAATAGGGTGCAGGGTCCCTGCCGCAGGAGCATTAGTGCAAGTTGATTTATTGGCACAGCTTGCGCTACTCCAAGCCTCTTTTGTGAATCGGGCCCACAGTGTGTTCTAGCTGGAGCATTAGTAACAAAACATAAAGCCCAGTGATAAACAGTGTCCAGAATGTGAAGCTAGCAATTGTGCCGTTTATTT
This sequence comes from Neoceratodus forsteri, assembly GCA_016271365.2. Taxonomy (NCBI): domain Eukaryota; kingdom Metazoa; phylum Chordata; order Ceratodontiformes; family Ceratodontidae; genus Neoceratodus; species Neoceratodus forsteri. Next base: position 150,962,288 of record JADMNL010000028.1, read on the forward strand.
ATTTATTTATTTATTTATTTACAGTAAGAGTTGCACAAGGAAGGGCACACTGAACAACAAGTTGCTCATCTCATGCTGCATCCTGGGGGAAAGGGGAGTTGGAACATACACACAGTTAGCATACAGCAACAATGATAACCTTTCATGTAGGAGAGTAATAATCAGCAACTAGTACATAGTATTTCACACAAACAATTAGGAGAGTAGCAATCAGTAACAGTGCAATAGCACTACAACTATTAAAATTTGGTTGAGGAATACAGCTCTACGATGCTGGTTCAACAACTATGTTGTCGACCGACATCACAGCGAACTTGCGGTCGACATAAATCCAGCAGGATACTCTGGTTGCTTTTCCATCAGAGGGCTTCTCCCCCCCCCCCCCGGACCCTGCGTCTCCAAACTTAAGGATTATCAACTCCGAGTCAGAGTTGATTCAAGGAGGGGGTGCAGGACCAGGGGACAGAGTGCCGGGGTCTTGGGCAGACCATTACAGCGAACTGATGTTGTCAGCATTGACATGTTTGCTGTAATGGTGCTGCCGTACAGGGGGCATACTGAGGAATACATGGTGGACAGGGACCATGAGTTTAGTAGATAGGGTATCAATTGAGTACTAGTGATGCAGCAAGGAGAGGTCAGTTACAGTTGCAGTTTACAGAGAGAAAATTCTGCAATGCAGAGGAAATGGATGAAGGGGAGGAGGAGGAGTGGCAAATTTGGGGGGAGGGGGGTGAGTTCGGCCTGACCTTGCCTAGTAGGGGCAAAAAGGTGGCCTGAACAAGTCTAGTTCTTGAATCTGGAGAGAATAGGGATTTGTTTCAAAAAAAGAACACCAGTCTGCTTCAGTTTTTTTGACATTAATTCAATGTGGGGGGGGTGAATGACAAGTGGGAGTTCAGTATAAAACCTAAGAATTTAAAGTTATTCACAACCTTGAGTTTTTCTCCTAGAAGGGTGGTAATAGGGATAGCGTTACTATAGTCAAGGCTTGCTGCAGTTAACTCTGGCAGATGAAAAAAATTACCTTGTTTTGTTTCGCATTTAACAGTAATTTTGCTGAGATTAGGTTACGCTGGAGTTGAATGCACACAAAGGGCTGCATGCTTGTGCTAATTAGCACACACAGGGCTACATGCTCGCACTAATGTGCACACAATGGCTGTCTGCTCACATTAATTTGCATGAGGCAGAAAAGGAGATATACTGGAAAACCTCGCACAAACAGCCTGGACTCCACAAATTGATTTCCAGTGTATCTCCTGACCGTGAGCTCTACAGCAAAACCCTAACCCTGTCCTGGATGCCAAATTGAGTATATGAGTGACAACTCTGAAGCACCCTACACAAGGTAGTTTGCGTGGCACAAACATTAATTTGATTTGATTTTTGATAACAGGATAAAAAGCAACTGGGCCACATGGCCCTTTAACAGGCTTGACCTGGTGAGAGTCAAAGACACTCAAAAACGTATTACAGCAAGAATACAATAAAATACATATACACGTACAACATTTGCATAGAAAATACACAGCAAGGGCAATGATGAATCACAATTATGACATACAAAACAATACAACCATATAAGTTCTGAAGCACTAATCTGCAATATTGGTACCTAAAGTGCTCATGAACCTACTTATGAAGCACACCAAGGCACTTACCATCATCTGATCTTGAATCCTAATTAAAGTTGTACTTTGCCATGCACACATCATCCATCAGCTGAACCAGTTGCTCTGTGTGTGCTCATCTTGTCTGCATGGAGTAACCCTGCCATCTGCCTCCTCTGACAGCATCACCCTGGCATCCAGTGATACCCTTTCCAACTCCCAGTGCCTATTTAAACCATCTCCCTAGTGTTCAGTGGCACCCAATCCCAGTGCCAATAAACAACTTTCCTTGTGTCCTGAGCCCCCCCCCACTCCGGATCCCGGTGGCCATAGGCAACTTTTTCTTATGTATAGCTCCTCCTTCCCCTCCTGATGTTGGTGCCAAGACATTATGGTCCTTGATGTACATTTAATGCCCCCTCCTGATACCTATATCCACAGTGTCCAGTGGCACCCTCCTATGGAGCCCTCCAACCCCCACCCCAGTGCCTAGATGACAGCCAGCCCATACCCTCTGCTCACCCCCATGACCGCCCACCATCTGCCACATGCAAGTGCTGTATCACTATATAAGCAGGTCTTTCACTACAATACTTGTGGGATGTCTTTTGAAAATCATTTGACGCAGCACAAAGCCAGTTGGCATGGTGCTAACTGTTCCAGTATCAGGCCATTAAGTACAGTTTCACCTGAAATATTTAGTAGACCAATAATGGGGGTCCACCATTCAGGGAGTGCTGAACTCCTGCAAAGCCATACCAGCTGTACATGGCACTGGGGCCGGTAGGCCAGTTGAAGTATCACTGGAAAGAAAGTGTGGTGAAAAATGGCTATCATAAGCACGATGGAGCTTGCCCTTTTATTATGCACTTTGTGCTGCTGGGAGAAGAGGGGGTCTCTTCTTGCTGGTGTCAACATGAGGGGAAGAACTCTAGGGGAACACAGAGGAGGTATAGAGGTGTGGGAATTGTTGGGTAGCAAGCAAAGTCCAACTCCAATCGAGTGATGTTTGGCCTGGAGGATTCAAAGCTTGGTGAAAAAAAATCATGGTACAATCTGCATCTCTTTTAGAAAATGTTTTTTTTTTTTTCTTTTCTTTTTTTTTTTTTAACTAAATCAAGGATTCTTACAGCTTCCTGAGTTAATAGTACGCTTTTGGATGTGCTGTCCCAGGTTTTGGGTCATTTGTCGCTGATCTGCACACCAGAGTGTTGAGAGGTATACTGCTGTGAGATGTAAAATTAGCTGCATAGCTTGATTCCTTTTATTAATGGAGTACTTAACCCCAGCTGTTCCAGTAAAGCAAAAGCTGCTTCTGAAGAATCTGAACTGATGACGTATGAATGCTGTAGAACCAGCAGTGTATACAAGATACTGACATACCAGGCCCTTTATACTGCAGGTCATTACCTTTGGACTGCATGTACTATTCAGTGCCACACACCAGGATAAAGCACTCTGCAATTAGATGTCCCAGTTTCCTGTGTGACAAATTGTAGTAGTGGTACCTGCAGTATCCTGCAAGATATCACTGGCTGAAGCAGTGACACTATGCTTTATTTATTTGTTTGTTTGTTTATTTATTTACTTCAGTCATTTTCCAGGAAAGGCATACTGAGCTGGTAACAGCTTATTTCTAGATGCGTCCTAGGGGGAGGGGGAAGTGGTGAGCACAACAAATACAAAGTACGTAAAAAACAAAAACTATGCAAAACCTGTAAGTATGCACCAACAAAATGAACAACTGTGCAGGCAATGCTTGTGTGTAGTAAATATACAATACAATACCGTGTGGAAGAAAAGCAACATGCAGTGTGCAACAATGCAATACTGAGTACAGGGTGAGGGGAATGGTTCCAAATATAGGAGTGGGTGAAGGGGAGCTGCACTAGAGCAACTGCAGGGTGAAGGGTGAAGCTTTACCCTTGGGGTGCACTGTAGAAACATAGACACATAGATGATAATGGCAGAAAAAGACTGATGGTCCATCCAGTCTGGCCATATTACCCTATCATACCCCAATATCTGTTGTCTTTATTCCCCACTAGTCCCCCTTTTATCTGTGTTTCCACCCCCCCACTTTCTGCTGAGTAACTAATATCCACTTGAGTCTATCCCAGACACCCATCCAGATATGTTTGATGCCATTTATGGTTTTGACACCCATCACCTCTGCCAGTAGACCATTCCAAGGCTCAACCACTTTTTCTGTAAAATAATACTTCTTCACATCTTTCTTAAACCTTCCCAACATTAACCTCCCATCTGTGACCCCTTGTCATCTTTGCTCTGTTCCTAGTAATTAAATAGCTCCTCACAAGCCACCTTGTTAATTCCCTTCAGGACCTCGAAATCTCTATCATATCCTGTCTTTCTCTTCTGGTTTAGAGTGAATGCATATTCAATGCCTTTGGCCAGTCCTCATAGGATCTGCTCTCCTGGTCCTGAATTAGTACGTCATCCTGCATTGTACCTTCTGTAGCCTGTCCCTGTCCTTTTTTAGGTGAGAATTCCAGAACTTGGCATAGTACTCCAGGTATGGCATCACCAGCGACCTATACAGTGATAACAGTACCTCCTGCCTTCTACTGTCAAACCCTCTACTGATGCGCCCCAGCATCGTGTTAGCCTTACTGAAGGTCTTGTTACATTGGCTAGTTTGTGTCACTCATGATGACTCCTAGATCTCTTTCCTCTGATGTTGTGTCCAGCTTACCACTTTCCCCATCCAATATTCCGTTCTGTGGTTTTAGTTCCCTAAGTGCATAACTTGGCATTTTTTTGGCATTACATTTCAGTTGCCAGACTTTTGACCAATTTTCCAGCCTTTGCAGCTGTCTCTGAAACTTCTTTATCCCCTCCACTTTCTCAACTCTACCACAGAGTTTAGTGCCATCTGCAACTATACACAACCTGCCCTGGATTGTCTTTCCCATTTTGGTGATGAACATATTGAAGAGGAGACGGCCCAGAAGAGATCCTTGTGGTACTCCACTAGCGATCTCTTTTCTCTGTTATGACCCCATTCACCACAACTCTCTGCTGCCTCCCCTCTAATGAACTGCCTGCCTACCTTACTATTTCCTTACAGTAGCTGTTCACAGATCCCCCCTCTTCTTCAACAGTCTTCAATGTGGCACTGAGTTAAATGCCTTGCTGGAGTCGAGGTAGAGTAGATCTACAGCATGGCCCATTTCAACTGCATTGGTTAGCCAGTCAGAGAATACTATCAGACTGGTCTGACAAGACCCCCTGTCATTAATCTGTGCTGTTTACTGCTCTGAAGTCTGCTTTTCTCTAACTGTTTCATTATTTTATTTTATTTTCAAAAGTTTCACCAGGAAAGACATAAAGAGCTGAATACAGCTCATCTTCTGAGGCGTCCTGTGGGGGGGAAGGGGAAGAGGAGGCAAAATTAGTGTACAAAACCAACTGACAAGTAATACATGTACAAAACTGAGCATAGTCTTAACAGGCAGCATAGATTGGCCTAACATTGATTAGCCAAACTAAGCAAGGAAGTGTAGGGTGTACGAGAAACATGAGCATAAAAAGCAGTTGTGCGATTTGCCCTTAGCAGGGAAGTGGAGCCATAATTAGGAGTGGGGAGAAATAAGAAGAGGAGGAGAAGGATGTAAGCAAATAAAGATAGGGTGGGTTTATTTAAGAGGTGATAGTGAGGTTGAGAGGTGGAGGATACTGGAGGGAGACAGGGAAGGGAGTGAATGGGTAGGGGGAAACAGAGGGGATAAAGAGGGGATCAGTTGCAGTTACTGGAGGGAGATGTGAAGTTAAGTAGAAGAGAGGCTAGAAAGTGAAGGGAGAAGGAAGAATGGAGGGGTAGGGGGAGGGAGTTCCAGAGTTTAGGGAAGTGGAAGGAGAAGGCAGCCTGGCCAGCTGAGGTAGGACTTGGGGGGTAGATCTTCAACTAGTGTCTCCACCAGTTTCCCAACCAAAGAGGTAGGCTGATGGGTCTGTAGTTTCCTGGCTGCTCTCTGTCCTCTCCCTTGTGCAGCAGAGCCACAGCCACCATATTCCAGTCCCTGGAACCACCCCTTGCTGCACAGAGATATGGAATAGCCTCTCCAGGGGTTCGGCTAACACTGATGCCAGTTCCCCATCATCCTTGGATGTATCCCATCAGGCCCCAGGGCCCTGTTTATCGTCAGGGTTGCCAGCCCTTTTTTGACTCTTTTGCCAGTAAATGCCTTCCATTTTGTTTTCGTGAGCCCTTTATCAGCTGCCTTCATGCCAATCTCCAGTAAGGGCCTGATAGTCTCCCAATGAATACTGAGCTGAAGCAGTTGTTTAGCACAGTCACTTTCTGCCTGTCCTCCTTTATTACCCTGCCCCCCTACATTAGCCTGACAGTTCCCCCACCAATCTTACTTTTTCTGTTATCTAAAGAACTGTTTTTCCCCCTCCTTGACCACCTCTGCAATGTGTAGCCCTGTGTCTACCATTATAATCCTGACTACCCTCTTGGCCTCTCTAGTTTTCTCCGGGTACTCGTCCCATTCTGCATCCCTCTGCTTTTCTTTGTACCTTATAACAGCCTTTTTTAGCCCTCACTGCCTCATTGACCCTTTGAGAGAACCCAGTTGGTCTCCTATACTTGTTTTTCTTGATAACTGTTCTTGCACATGTTTTTGTTGCCTTGAGAATGGCCTCTTTTATAACCCTCCATCTTTCCTCCACTCCTCTAATGCTGTCTAACCTGTGCAGCACAATTTCACTCACATGGTTGAAATCTGACCTTCCTGAAGTCTAGCACGTCAGCCTTAGATGAGGGCTTACAGGTGCCCAGGGCCACCTCTAGTCATATAGTATTGTGGATGCTGGACCCCAGTGGTTCCTTGACCTGTACTCCACCTGCTCTTTCCAAGTTGGTGAGTACCACTTCTAGGATGGATGACTGTCTAATGGGATCAATGACCAGTTGTACCAACATGCATTCCTGCAAGACATCAGACAGGGTTTTGCTTCTGGCACTCTTGGCTACTGGGATGACCCAGCTGATGTTTGGCAGGTTGAGATCTCCCACTGTTACAACTTCTCCTTTTGCCACCCTCTCTACTTCAGCTCCCAGTTTCTTATTTCTCTCTTCTCCCTGCCCCAGTGCCCTGTAAGCCACCCTTATGCGAGTCTTCCTGCCTCACAACTTTGTGAGCTGAAGCTACAGTGATTCTACCTCCCCTTTCCTCCAATGGTAGCATCCTCTACTGCCTTGGTCCCTTCTCTAATGTAGGTGGCTACCCCTCCACCTCCAACCGTCCCTGTATCACGCCTGTATGAGAGGTAGCCTCTGATCGTTATGTCTCAGTCATTGTTCACATGGGCCCAGGTTTTTGTAATGGCCACTAGATCCAACCCAGAGCCTACAGCCACAACCTGGGGCTCCTAATCTTATTACCCAGACTCCTGGTATTGAGGCATATCACCCTCCAACATGCGCCCACACCTCTCTTAGTTCTCACATGTCCTCCCCATCACCATTCTCTAATGACCTTAGTGTCTTGTATTTGCCCCTCCTGTTATGTCAGTTGTGTCTACCCTGCCCTGTCCCCTGGACTCATTCCTCCCATCTTGAACACTTTATCCCCATCCTTGGGGGAGCCCTGTCTAGGTCCCCCATTGTTTCATCCTCCACACTGGAATCCACAACCCCAGCCTTCCCCATAGCTAGTATAACTATCTGCCAATGTAGACATCAAACCTCTGCCCTAACGAACAAGTCCCCTCTCTTTTCATGTGAAGGCCATCACCTTTGAAGAGCCTTCTATCCCAGAAGCCCCCCAGTCTCCAATAAAGTGGTGCCTCTTTTCCTGATACCTCCCCTTCAACCACTCATTGAACTCCTCAATATCTATCCCTCTCATACTCTCTCCTTCCCATTCTTCCCACCCCAGACAGAAAGGACCCTGAAAAGGCTAAGGAAGCCGAGTGTTTCTTCAATCTGTCCCCCCCCTCAGGGAATCCCTCTTAACAATCTCCACAGGTTGATTCACCATATCGTTAGTACTGTAACCGGCCCCACCTGGAAATCGAAAACCAATTAGCCATGGAGTAGGGCAAGGGCCTCGTTGGGTTGTTCGGCAAAACAGCCAGGTGACTGATCCGAATTTCAACACAGCCCAATCAGCACCGGCAACTGGAAAGTTTAGAGAGAGATGGAGTAAAGGAGAGGCTCTGTTCCCCTTCATGGGTACCACTGAGTGATCAGCAGAAAAGAGACAGACAAAAGTCAGTTTCAACAATAGTTTACTGAATTCTCGTAAGAACAATAACAAACATAAGGGGGTAGGGAGGGAACCTATACTAATACGGGAAGGGAAGGTAAGACAAAAATACTGGTTCTAAGAAAAAGAATGGATCAACAAGGTCCATAAGAGTCTCAGAGTTGACGGCCAGAAGAAACAGCATGCCACCATCACTGGGTTTGCCAAATTCTTAACGCAGAAGCCATGAATGTAAGTGGTGGGGCAGCTGCTACAGCACGGGCTCTCTTCTGGCCACCCACAATGGCCTCAACTTGTCCCCGATGTGACCCGCTGTCTGCGTTGAAAACTGCAATGACGCTGGCCCTCTTCCGACCACCCTTGATGGCCTCAACTTGTCCCCGACATGACCCACTGTCTGCATTGGGGCAAACTGCTACAGCACGGCCCTCTTCTGACCACCCTCTATGGTCTCAACTTGTCCCCGACATAACTCACTGTCTGTGTTGGGGCAAATTGCTACGGCATCAGCCCTCTTCTGACCACCCTCGATGGTCTCAACTTGTCCCTGATGTAACTCACTGTCTGCATTGGGGCAAACTACTATGGCACCAGCCCTCTTCTGACCACCCTCAATGGTCTCAACTTGTCCCCCATGTAACTCACTGTCTGTGTTAGGGCAAACTGCTACGGCGCCTGCCCTCTTCTGACCACCCTTGATGGTCTCAACTTGTCCACGATATGATCTGCTGTTTGCTTTGGGGTGAACTGCTACTGGTTCAAGCAGTATTGTAGGTGAAAGTGACTCCAGGAACTAGATGAAGACTGATTTGCATCCCTTGTCCACAAAATGCTGACCACAAAGCAGTACGTCCAGCACAGTAAATGTTTGTAGCAAAATTAGCAATGTCCATCAAGTCTTAGTTCTTCTTTCAGTGGTCGATAGATCAGTCTCAATGTCCCGACCACAGCAAATGTCCTGATCCCCCGCTCGCTCAACATCAACAATGCCACGATTACTGACCCATGGCACATCGCGGATTCTCTTAACACAGTGTTTACTGACCTGACTGGAGTACTACCCCCTGAATACCTGCACCCTGCTGGGGAACAAAACAACTGCATGCCTCGAGGGGGCTCAACCCCTGTCTTCTACTTCAAAAAAGTGTCAGTGAAGGAGTGAAGGAGGCTTACAAACACATAAAAAAGATACTAGGCAAGACCAGAATGGGGAGTGATGGAGTCAATATGAAACTCCTATCCCTAACAATGGATGTCATCATCGTGCCAGTTACAAAACTATTAAAAAAATCGCTGGCTCTTGCATAATTCCCCGGGATCTGGAAACAGGCTCTCGTGACAACGGTGCACAAGAACGGTGATATAGCATGCACCACCAATTATAGGCCAATATCCATCCTCTCTTCCTTATCTAAAGCCCTGGAAAAGATTGTGGCCGCCCAACTCACAGATTACCTCAACAAATACAACCTATTATGTCCCAACCAACATGGCTTCAGGCAGAATTATAGTACCTCCACTGCCTTGCTGGACTACACTGACTATTTGCACAAGGCACTAGACGAAGGAAAACTGGTGGGATCAGTCTTCATGGACCTCACCAAAGCCTTCAACACTGTCAATCACTCTCTCCTCCTGACTCATCTACAGAATCTGGGGGTTGCAACCACTGCTGTCTGCTGGTTCAAGGACTACCTAACACACAGAAGCCAACGTGTAAAAATAAGGCACACAGGCCCAGATATTCAAAAGGGTTGTGCTAGCGCAAGTCCAAAAATTCGCCATTCTGCGCTATTCAGCGGGAGGCAGTTGCGCCCCCAAATCATGCTGAGCAATAGCACAATGATAATGAATGTATGTGCAACTGAACGGGGAGGAACCATGCATAAATGGCGCAGAGCGATATTCAACAACATGCGCCATGCACAATAGGGGAGCAAGCGGAAGTTGCGCCATAGCGGAAATGAGCCAAAATAAAAAGGAACAAGGGAGAGGTGCAAGAACGCTACAGGGAAGGCATATGTTGCTGAACTATAGCCAGCCACACAGGCAACACACACACACACACGGGGCAGGACAGAGAAAGGGCACCTGGAACCCACAGGCTCAGGGAAGGTGTGGGGAGCCACAGCCACAGTGCAGAAGGGGAAGTGCCACACAGCACTGGGCCAGCACAGTTAGGTGTTCCAGTGCAGGGAAGTAGCAGCCAGGACAGCAGGGGAACACAGAAACAGCTGCTGGGGGGTGAACACAAGCCAGGGACATGGCCAGTGCCACCATCCAGATGGAGGCAGTAATGAGGGGGGTGAGAAGGTGGGCAGCAGGGTGGCACGGCCGTGGAAGGGCCCATCAGCGGTATGCCCCCAACAGGCAGTACCGAGCCTGCACCAGCTTTGAGCTGTACAGTGATACTGAGATCATGGGCCGGTACCGCCTGAATCAGGCAATTCTGGGTGGCTCTGTGAGCTGTGTAGTGATGTGTTGCAGACACCCACATGAAGAAGCCATGCTCTGTCAGTGGAGACTAAAGTGACAGCTTGCATGTGCTTGCTCACCACGGGTACCTTCCAGAGACCAACAGGGGACACCACAGGCATAACCCAGTCGGCCGCATCACGCCACCTCACCCAATTCCTCAGCGCACTGCTGCCACATGCTGCCGAGTACATCCATTTCCCCAGCACACTGGTGGAGCACACAGCAAACATACAGGAGTTCCACAGGGTAGCACATATGCCTGGCATTCTAGGGGCAATAGACTGCACCCATGTGGCCATCCGCACACCACCTGGCCCCGAGGGGGCCGCATACATTAATCACAAGGGCTATGCTAGCATCAACTGCCAGGTGGTGTGCGATGCCAGGGGGCACATAATCAATGTCTGTGCCATGCACCCTGAGGGAGTACATGATGCCTTTATCTGGCACCAGTCGGCACTGTGCCACAGATTTGAGAGTGGGGACGTCCCCACCGGCCACTTAGTGGGTGAGTATGCAAATCACAGGGACAAACTTAGGGCTTGGGAGGGGCATGGTCAGAGGTGACATGGGTAGTGGCCTACATGGCCCGGGGCAGGGTGATGCTGATCACCAAACTAACCTCCACCCTCTACACACAGGTGACAGTGGATACCCACTCCGTCCCTGGCTGCTCACACCATACGGCGTCCAGCGACCTCATCGCAGCAATACTACAATGAGGCACATGCCACCACATGTAATGTCATCGAGCGGGTGTTCGGGATGCTGAAGGCACGTTTCCGTTGCCTGGACACCTCCGGTGGTGTCCTACAGTACAGCCCCTCAAAGGCCTGCAGGCTATTCCTGGCCTGTTGCATCCTGCACAACATGGCCAACGAATGTGGGATAGCTGTACAGGTCAAAGAGGAGGACAGCGATGGGGACGATGAGGACATCGGTGACAATGGTGATGGGACCCCCGACTGCTCCAGCTGGCACAGCTGCACCGGGACACCATCACAGAGGAACACTTCAGCCAACCCAGGTAAGTCATGGGGCCATGTGCAACCACCAGTGGCAAAGGTGCAACCCACAAACACGCATGGACACACACCAGGTGTGCATGCCGTCAAGGGAAGTGGCCGGGCATGGAACCACACACACCACCAGGGATGGGTGAGGTCTAACATGGCACACAGACACACACACACACACACACACACACACACACACCTCACCAGACATGCACAAAGGGTAGGAGGCACACCGACCCAGAACGCCACCCCTAGCCACACACATGTCCACAGACCACTACGCCCACTGCCTGTCGTGTGTGTGTCAGACGCTGGGCATCATTGCACATTGGCGTACAGTGCAATGCAGGCATCATCATGCACACGCAACTGTGGACAGCAGCCGGGAGGGTGTGCAGATGGACTGTGTGTGTGCGTGCAGGGCCGGGTACCCACCCGTGCATTGCCTGCTGAATGACACAATGTACACAGGGCAGCATCAGACAGTAGCCATGCTGAGAGACAGGTCAGTCACACGCCACAGTACTCCGGCCACCATGGATGCGTGGGCGGTCCCGCCGAGACCCGCCAGTAGTGACAGGCTGACCACTGGCCTCATGGGGTGGCACCGATGGTCCTCTGGGGTTCCACTGCGTGAACGCAACCGTACTCACGCAGGGGTCTGCAGCACAACGAACATGCCTGCGCCAGGCGTGCTTGGGATGCCCACAGCTGAACCCGGTATCGACAAGGATGGTGTTGCACGACGCCAGGAATGGGGGGTGGACATTGCACTGCGCAGTGTCTGTGACGCATAGGCAAATAACTGTGTGCCCCCTGTGGCCATGGCAGCTGTGATTGTATGTGTCAGCCTGTCAATGGCAGCGGTCACATCCTCCCGCATCCGGTCCATCTCTGCCAGGAGCAGAGTGGTTTCTCTGCTGTGACGCTCCTCTGCCCGCTGCAGAGCCACACTCAGTGCATCCACCGCCAACACAAGCCGCATCTGCTGATTGACTGATGCTTGCAGTATGCGGGTGTGCTCATCCAAGAGGTCATCTGCCTGATCGGCATGCTGTCCCTCAGAGTGTGCACAGCCCTGATGCTCATCACCCCTTGAGGGTGGGCGCTGCATACCAGGGCCAGGCCTGGGCATGTCCACAGGTGGTGCACTGATGCCGCCTGACACTGTACCCCAAACCCATTGGCCGACTGCTGATGCTGCTCCTCCGGCTGCCACTCCCCAGGGCTCAATGGTGCCGCTGCAGTGGCCGCAACAGTCCCACTGTCCTGTACACACATCAGTGCTGCCGCACCGGTGCTGACAGGCACAGGATGGGACTGTGATGACACGCAGGCCTCCAAGGCGGCACCAACCACAGCCATGGCCGTGATGTTACCTGCTGTGTGGCCATCCCGTGGCACACACGTGTCACTGCCCATGACGTTAGCGACATCATCATCGGTGATGGACCTGGCACCAGCCCGAGTCCCAGCATGCTGGCATCCATGGACGCTGGCACACTGGGACACGAGCAGGGCCTCCTTCGCACCTGCTCCAACAACATCAGTCTGGGCGTCCAGGTGGGCCCACTGTCGCACTGAGCCGCGTATTCCTGTGGAGGTAGATGGGCCCTCCTCCATCTCCATCTGACCGGCCTCAGTGGAGAAGCCCACCACTGCTGACCCATACAGATGCTCAGGAGCTGTAAGGGAAAACAAAGTCACGTTACTGCATGTGACCTACCCTGTCCCACCCCCAAAAGACAGACCATGACCTACCATGCAGTGACGGGCTACCACCCATCTGGAATCCACCACCCGGAACACCCTCAATGGCACAATGCTGCATGCTGCCAGCAACCCTCTCCACCTGTGGGGTCAGGCATAGCACCTCCAGCTGTCTCCCACCTGTCGCAGACCGTGCTGCCCTGATGGCAACCACCTTCTCCTTAATCCTCCTCCTGTCTGTGCCCATCTTCTTCTTGCACTCCTGCACGGAGCGCTGGTGGCTGCCATGCAGGTTTACAGCACGTGCCACCTCCTCCCATGCAGCAGCATGGGCCTGTGGTGTTCCTGGCATCCGCTGAGAAGCGGCTCCTGGTCTAGGGTGGCTTGAACAGGGCACCCGCCTGCCTTCGTGAAATTTGGCTCTACCTCCTCCCACAACTCTGTTTACTCTTCCTCCACAACTCGCCGGTCATGATTCAGCCTGTGAGAATGACAGGTGTTACCTGTGACTGTGTCCCATGCATGTCCCAAAATCCACAGTCCACACTCCTAAACAGCATGCAACTCACCAATAGACTGCAGTAACCGACTAGGCCAGTGCAGCCCGTTATCCACACTTTATAGCGCAACCCATGCAAATGAGGTGAGGCGCATCTTTAAGTGGATGCAAATGCAGTGACTGCGACATTGAATGGCTGATTAGCTGATTTGCATACGACAGCTGAATATCGTGCTTTTGCGCTTTGCGCAATTGTGCTAAACGTGCTGAGCCAAGGGCGCAGTTCTGTGACATGCGCAGTACACACCTAACTGTGCATACCCGGGTTGATGACGCAGGTGCCTGCCGCGCTGCTGACATGCTGTGCGCGGGAGGCAATGCAGGGCATGGCCACCATTGTGCCAGTGGTGCTACAGCGCTGTTCACCTATATGACACTGTGGCACTGGGGCATCATAGGCGCACTGAGGCAACAGCGCAGTAGGCTGCTACAGGAGGTGGCATACAGGCACCCAATCACGCTAGATGCATTGGGTTCCAATCACGCTGTGGCTGTCCGTGCGCCAGAGACCGTTGACCCTGTGCCTGACCTTTGGCCCCTAGGCACTATGCATCAGGCATGGGTGCACCACTATCATGCTGTTCAGTGACAGCACAATAGGGAATGGCAGCGCTGTACTGCGCAGCATCTGCACGTGGCGGAACTGCACTGCAGAGTGCCATTTTGACTTAACCGAGCAGTAGAGATGGCACGGAGGAGAGCAGTACAGTGGAGCCAGGTGGAGATGGCAAACTTGGTTGCCATTGTGGAGCCACTTGTTGGCCCACTATTTGGTGAGGCACCCCTGGACAGGGCCAGGAGTCAGGTGTGGCAGGAGGTGGCCGACGCCCTGGAGGAGGCCACCGGTATGGGGCAGATGGCGGAGCAGTGCCACCACAGATATGGGGACCTGAGGAGGAGGAACCCAGACCTGCTTGCCTGCCTGTGGGCACATGCCAGGAGGGGCACAGACACTGCCAGGTAGTGCAACATCCACACTTTTATCTTCCATATGGGTATCACGGTTGCATGTGTCCGCACATGGGAGGGGCCATCCGATGTTGGCCATGGTGGTGTTATCAGGTGTGGGTGGTGGGTCTGGCTGTGTGATTGCACACATGGGGGCGGGGGAACTTTGTTACAGGATTGTACTGATGTTCCTCTCTCCATGTTTGCACCTTAGGCCCAGATGAGTGCCGGCTGGTGAGGGAGAGGAGGCGCCAGCAAGAGGACCATCAGTCCGGGAGGGGCAAAGATCCGCAGAGGCGCAGGGACCAGCCTGATGATGGTGAGTTCCTTACATCCATGATTACTATTGCATGCTGTGTAACAGGGCGGGCAGCAGGGCATGGCCACCATCCTTTGACACCACTGCCATGCACGCAACTTGTTACAGCCAGCACTGTCCAGTGGCACTGCATGTCTGGGAGTGCATCAATGGTGATTCATGCATGCACCAGGTACATGGCTGTGCCACTGCCTTCGCAACACATAGCCACATCACTGAACAGCCACGGTGGTGCTGTGCAGGACTTGGCCGGTGGGTGTGTGCAGCAGTCTGCATGGCTGTGTACGCCTGGGTGGGCAGGTCTTGTGGATGCGATCACTGTGGGTGGTCACACACCATCACAGAGGCATGTCCCATGGCCGTATGCCATGCATAGTGGGTTGGCTGCATGGGGCTGTGCATTCACACCTATTGACTCTGCTCCCTTGTCCTAGGTGGACGGCAGCTGCAGGAAATCAGAGCAACACTGCAGGAGATCCTACATGTTGCCAGGGCCTCCCTGGAGATCCTTGAAAGGATAGACCGGCTGGGAGTACGACGGCGGCATGGCGGATGGAGCAGCCAGAGCAGGAAGCGGTGCTCCCGCTGAGCATACTAATGCCCCTGATTTTCCCTACCCCCCTGGACCCACCCTCACACCCCTCCTTCCCTCTACCATTTGTTCACCCCTGCCCCTTACCCACCCCCACCTTGTTTGTGGCCCTCCCCAACCTTTGTAAATATATGTATATAGTTTTGTGTGATTTTTCACAATACATTTGCTTTGATATACCTAATGTGGTGGTCTCTGTTTTGCAGTGGGCTATAGGTGTTCAGCTGCAGTGGTGTGCATGGCATCAGGGGTGGTGCAGTCATGTGCATATGTGTGTGTGTCCATGGGGAAGTGACTATGATGTGGGAGTAGCTATCAGTCACTGTCTGTAGTGTGTGTGTTGTTCCCTGTGCACTGGATGACTGTGTGCAGTGGTCCATGGTGCATGCTCTGTGTCCATGGTGCACCTGTCAGCCCGTCCATGGCCTGTGCAGCTGACACCCTTGCATGTCTGTGACCTGCACAGTCCGCTGGCATGTCAGTGGTGGCTGTCCATGCAGGACAGCCACTGTACCCAGCACAATGCAGGGTTGCCTCCTGTCACTGGTGTGGTGCATGTCTGCCTCGGGTGACACTGTGGCCACTGCTGTTGTTGTCCCACCTCCATGCTGTGGCTTGTGTGTGCAGGGGATGTTCACCACTGTCTGTCACTTGTGCTCCAGGCAAATGCTGGTGGCGTACAGCTCCACAGTGCCTGCGCAGGGTGGCTGGCACTCCTGTACACGGTTTCCATGGCCACACGCTGGGGGCTTGGTTGCCCCGCTACTGTGTCCCTGTGTTGGTGTGCCCTTGGGTATGGTGGTGTTTGTCCATGCACTGTGTTGCATCCTGTGTGGTGCATGCTTCCTGCACCACTGTAGGTGCCCGCGCTGGCTGTTGTGGTGTGTGCTGGGTCAGGTGTGTCTCGGGGAGGGTGTGAGGGTGCTGTACCACTGGTGGTGGGGTCTGGGCATGCCCTGTCATGTGGGGTACCTCGGGTGCTGATGCATGGTCGGTCTCTCAGCTGTACCTTCGGGGAGATGTGCGTGGTGGCACTGTGTATGCAGTCGTTGCATCGCTGTGTGCTGCCACCCGCTGATGGGTTCTCGTGATGGGGCTGCCTTGCATGGTTCTGTGGTGAACAGGGTTGCATTGTCACAGTGGGGTGGTGGCATGGGGGTATCCTGCACTGGTGGACGCTGCTCCTGGGCAGGGGTGTCTGGGGTCATGGTGCAGGTGTGCTCTGCATTGGTGGGATGGTGTTGCGGGGTGGTCGGCCCTCTTGTGTGCTGGTCACAGCTTGCCAGGGGGTGTGATGGGGCACCATGGCCCAGCTGTGGGTTGGTTGCTGGTCTCCATGGGCCAGTGGTTATTCCAGCCCTCCCCCAGTTGTGCAGTGCATGGGGTGTGGGGGGACGATGTCTGTTCTGCTGTGTGTTCCTCTGCCCATCTGTGGCATGGGTGGTGGGCCCCTGCATCCCTGGTTGTGCTGTTGCATTGCTGCCCTGCTGCTGGGGGGCATCCCTGGTTGCGCTATGGCGCATCTGGACTGCTCAGCTGAACATCCCTGGTTGTGCTATGGCGCATCAGATATGCTCAGCTTCACCTCCCTAGTTGCACTATGGCGCAGGTGGTGCGATATTCAGTCGTCGGCTGTAGGCGCATCTTGGCCTGCGCAGTTTTTTAATATTACGCTTCTTGCGCAAGGGCGCAATGGACTTGTGCTTGCTCCTGCTGTTGCGCACTTTTTGGGCGCAGTTTGAATATCTGGGCCACAGTATCTAGCTCCAACGAGGTATCTTTAGGGATACCACAGGGGTCAATACTGGGGCCCTTACTATTCAGCCTCTTCCTAAATAATCTTCCTGAAGCCTGTGACACTAAACTGATACTTTATGCAGACAATGCTGTACTTCTCACCAGCAGTTCATTAATAGTCGCTCTCCACTCCAGGCTGCAGGCATCCTTCTACAAGCTGGAAGACTGATTCTGTAGCCATAAACTTCTATTAAACTACAAAAAGACCAAGGTGATGCTCACAGCCAGCCCACAGCACAAAAACAAGCTCCCTTCCCTCATCATCTCCAGTAGAGTCAGTGAGCTGCTAGAACAAGTTCACTCCTTCAAGTACCTGGGGGTCACCATTGATGACTCCCTCACCTTCACCCAACACATCCACACAGTGGTAAAGGCAGTGAACACCAAGCTGGGTGTACTCTATAGACATAAAAAGTATCTCACTCCAGAGGCCCTCCATCTCTCAGTTTCCAGCGCCATCCTTTCTACCATCGACTATGGATTGGTGGTCTACAGAGCAGCAACAGACACTGAATTAAAAAGGATTCACATTGCCCTCAATAAGGCATGGAGGCTCACAGTGGCTACAGATCGAAATACCCGCACCTGCTCCTTATACGAGCAGATCAATTGGCTGCCACTAAAGAACAGGATTATATTCCAAACAAGTCTCCTTGGAAAAAAGACGCTAATGGGTAACCCCCCCAATGCATTTCTAGCATCCTAACACCAAGTGCTACCAGCTATACCACCAGAGGCAGGATGAGGGGGAACCTATCAACACCTTTCCGTGAAACTGTGCAGGGACAGCGTGCTTTCAGCTATAGGGCCCCCCAATGGCTCAATGAAATCCCAGTGCACATTCTAAACTCCCAATGCATCTCGCAATTCAAAAATGGCCTAAGGCAACACCTTCTTACTAGGACAGTTTGTGACTGCCACTAGGACTGTAACACCCATAATGCCCACTCACCCACACTCTCCTTCCCGTTCCTTTAACCCCCACTCTTCCCCCTTGCCCTATCCCTCTGTCTTCCTCTCCCCCCTGTGCCGTTTTCCCCACTGGATCAACCTTATAACCAACCTACTACCACTACCTCCCAACCTCCTAGACAAAGCCACTTCTTTTGGCCGCCCACCCTCCCCCCCCCTCCAGTCTCCCCTTCCCCTCACCTTGACTCCTCCTCGGACTCTCACACTAGGTGTAACACCTCTTTATCTCCTTCGCAGCATACAAACACTGTCCTTTACTCAAGTTGAATGCTCTTGATGCTGTACTATCACCACTGGTACTATGAATGACATTGTAACCTTATTGTATACTAGCTACCCACTATTCGAGTATTGTATATAAACTATTTGTTATTGTTGTCATTGTCACTGTTTGACGTGGAACCTTTGTAAAAGAGCTCTGAGCTCAAAGGTATGATCCGAATCCCTAAATAAATAAATAAATAAAAATATACAGGCAAATCACTTTCCTTAGTGAACTCTAGCACTGGTGGACCTAAACTTACAGGGGTTCCCCTGGCTAAATCAGGTTCTTCCTGTTACTGCGGTTCTGTAAAGCTAGTTAGCCTCCTTAACTGTCTGGGGTCACTAACACTGCTAGGCCCCTCTAACACCCGGGGAATCCAAATGACTAGCAGTTGGCCTAACTTACCCCTCTTATTAGCAGTGGGCCTAAACTTTCCCCTTTAAGAAGTGATGGGCCTAACTTTCCCCTTTAATGAGCAGTGGGCCTAACTTGCCCTGAGGCTCCTGGGCTTCCCTTGCCCCTTTAAATCAACAACTGGGCCTGCATTGCCCCTTTAAGAACTGGGCTTGGATTGTCTGGGCCCCTCTCTGATCGCTAGAGCTTTATCTAGTGTACCCCCTTTAAGATCACTGAGCCACCCTGAAACTCTGGCCCCTTTAAGAACTGGTGGGCCTACTTATAACCCTGGCCCCTTTAAGTACTGGGCCTCTCTTTAACTCTGCCCCTACAAATACACTGGGCCTTTCCCTTTTAAATAATCTGGGCCTCCTCCAACTGGTCACCTACAAACACAAAGGTCCCTTTACTGCTGGACCACTTGCCCCTTTTAATTACACCAGACCCCTCTAGCACCTTGTATAAGCCCCTATGAAGCTCTGGGCCTTTCTGGACTAGGCCCATTTAAGAACTGGGCCACCCTGAAGCTCTTCTGCACTAAGCGCACATTTTAAAATAAAAAGATTTTCTACAGTTCTAAGGTGGACAGCATGTAGCAGTGTGCTGCCGCCGACTCACCACACCACCGCAGGCTGCGGAGATGTTGGATTGGGAGTTGGGAGGATTCTCTGCAAAGGGAGGGTTTTCAGGCAGCATGGAGGGCAGCAGGGGGCCTTTCAGGCTTCCCAACGCTGGAAGGCTTCTTCTTTCTTGAAGTGGCTCTTCTTATGCCGCCGACAAGGGACCGGAACTACAGGACAGCAGAAACAGAAAACAATAAATGGGGCTAAGCAGAGCCCACACTGAGTGCAGGGGACAGGACTTGAACAGGGACAGCCAGACTTGACCGCAAATGAGACAGGAACAGGCACACAAAGACCCCTACACTAGTGGAGAGGGAGCGAGGTGCCACACAACCAAAAGGGAAGGCTTCCAAACCCAGGTAAGCCTTACTCTCTCCCTCGCAGGTTTCTTGCGTCCTCCTCCTCTCAACACCAGCCCGACAACCCAACCCAAAACCGTTTCTCCCTTTCAAAACTGCCCATGGTTCCAATTCATGAAACCTGAGCCTTTTTCTCCCCACCACAATTTTTTTTTTTTAACAAACGCACCATGTGCTGGGTATTACAGCAGTCCCTGCACATGGGTGTCAGCTCAAGTTGAATGCTCGCGGGGGGGGGGAAGGAATTTTCCTGCTACACTACCCCTTCCCTAAAAGAACACGTCCTCGTGTCCAACATGCCTTAATTAGACCAATAACATAGTCTTGGTGCCATCTAGGCAGTTGCCTCTCTCTGTGAGATCTACTGGAATCTACTGGGTTAACCATTTCTGTCGGCTCAATAATTTCAGGATCATTAACATTTGACATACTGTCTTCCTTGTTCAGGACAGAAAGGGTATTTTCAAATTGCAAATCCCCTAAAGAATTTTCACCATCCTCTGTCTCTAAAATAGGGGTAAAAGCTTAAAGTTATGGAGGTATCCACACTGGTGGAATACAGATCTCTCTAGGACTGTTCGCAGTGGTATTTAACTGGCCACCCTCTACTGAATTTGGTGCAGAGACCTCTAGTTCCTCAGTATTTTCAAGATCAGAGAGGGGAGTTTCTTCTATAAAACCTGCTTCTTCAACTGGTGGCCCCACATAAGGTTTCATCCTATTAAAATGCACTGTGGACTCAACCCCAGCGAACACAAGTTTCACTTTGTACAGAACATCTGTAAACCTTTGCAACATTTTGTAAGGACCAGAAAACCTTTTTTGAAGTTTTGGACAGCGTTCTTTGTGACGTTTAGTGTCCCTGACCCAGACCAACTCTCCTACCACATATGATTGAGGGATTACTTTCATATCGTAAAACTCTTTCTGTCTGTTTGAAGCTTTTCCTTGTTGTTTGTTTATGGCTTCTCTAGCTGTCCGCAAGTAACCCTCTGTCTGTCTAACAAATTCTGAAACAGACTCATAACCATCCCCCTGTGATCTGTTAAAGACCGCGTCCACAGGAAGAGTGCTCTCCCTCCCAAACATGACTTCAAAGGGGCTTAATCCAGTGGAGGCTTGCACACTGCTATGGTAGGCCATCATTATATAAGGAGGAAGGGCATCCCAGTTGTTCTGGTTTGCATTAACGAACATGGACAACATATCTAATAATGTTCGATTTAGCCTCTCCACTAAGCCGTCCGATAGGGGGTGATAGGGAGTGGTCTGGGTCTTATTTATCTCTAATAAGGAGCATAATTCCCTGAACAGGGTGGATTCGAAGTTCCTCCCCTGATCGGTATGGATGGAGCGTGGGGGTCCCCAAAGTGGTAGATTATTTCAGAGACTAAGGTTTCTGCCACAGTCCGGGCCTCTTGGTTGGGTAAGGGAAATGCTTCAGCCTATTTAGAGAAATAGTCTGCCACCACCATTATATAGCAATTCATACATCTGGAAACAGGTAAAGGTCCTAGAATGTCTATTGCTAACCTGTCCATAGGTCATTCCACTTTAAAGGTCACAAGGGGCGCTCTAGGATTGGGTCCATAAGTCTTACGGGCCACACAGTCCACACAATTCCGACCCCACTCTTTTACTGAACTCTGCCAGTTTGGCCAAAAGAACCTTGCATGGACTTTCTCCATCACCTTATCTCTCCCCAAATGTCCAGGGCACCTATCATTGTGTAGGGCTGTTAGAATAAGGGGGACGAAGGCAGGAGGGACCACCACCTGTTTGATTTCTCTTCCTGAAGAGGTATGCACAAACTGTCTGAACAGGACCCCATCTCTGACCATTAAGGAATCCCAAATGCCTCTGAATTTTCTCAGCTCAGGCTCACTCCATTGTTCAGATGTGGGTTTTTGTTCAGAACTTATTTTCCATTCCTTGATTTTCCTAAGGACAGGGTCTTCATCTTGTTTGCTCTTCAAGTCGAAACCCAAATCCCCTGTTGGAACGCAGGCCACTAGAGGTGCAATTGTTACACTAGATCCTTCCCCAGGGTCAAGTTCTGTAGATGTGACAATAGATTTTTCCAATTCTGAACTCCCGACTGGTCTCCTGTATAATGCATCAACGTTATTATGCATACGCCGCCTTCGTGGACAATCTTGTATTCGCATTGAGCTAGTTGATCCAACCATCTGGCAAGCTGGCCTTCAGGGTGTCTGAAATTGTGTAGCCATCTCAAGGATCCATGACCCATCTGCAGGATATATTTTCTTCCAAGAAGATTGTGACAGAAATACTTAGTGAATACCACCATAGCCAACAGCTCCTTCCATGAGGTGGCATATTTTCGTTCCGCTGTGGATAAAGCCTTACTGACATAGGCAACCACCCTTTCTTGGTCCCCCTCCCACTGTGAGAGTACTGCCTCAATACCTTGATCACTGCCGTCAGTGTCCAAAATAAATGCATTTTCAGGATCAGGGTATGTCAAGATGGGGGCGGCAATGAGACTGGCTTTAAGAGAATTAAAGGCTTGCTGACAGAGTTCTGTCCATTCAAACTTGGCTCCCTTATCGACCAGACGGTGCATCGGTTCAGCAATTTTGGAGAAGTTACAGATGAACCTTTGATAATATGATGCAAGACCCAAAAAGCTGCATACCTCAGTGACATTTTTAGGGATAGGCCAAGTTCTCACTGTCTCCACTTTATCTGGGTCAGTGGCAATACCTTCTGTGCTGATTACATGTCCCAGGTACTGAACTTTGGTTCTAAGAAGGTCACACTTGAATGGCTTGACTTTTAAGTTAGAGGCCTTAAGTCTATCTAAGACCTCACCCAACCAAGCCACATGTTCTTGGATAGTTCTACCAAAAACAATGATGTCATCTAGGTAAACTAGACAGGTAGCCCACTGTAAGTCTGCCAGAATAAGGTCCATTAACCATTGGAACATCCCCGGTGCATTACATAAACCAAAAGGCATAATGTTACATTTAAAAAGTGCTGACCGGATGACAAACGGAGTCTTCTGTCTGTCCTCTGGCTTGACTTCTACCTGCCAGTAACCACTGGCCAGGCCCAAGGCTGAGAACCATTTAGCCTTCACCAGCATATCCAAGGTGTAATCGACCCTAGGGACAGGGTAAGCATTTTTAACGGTTACTTCATTGAGTTTACGGAAGTCCACTTAAAATCAAAGTCCACCAACCTTCTTTCGAACCAGGACCACTGAGGCAGCCCAGGGGCTGGAAGATGGATGGATTACACCTTCCCTTTGCATGTCACTCAAATGCTCATTGAACTCCTCTTGCAAATGCATTGGAACTCTCCGTAATCCTACTTTGATGGGTCTTGCTCCCTCCATGTCAATCATGTGGAATGTTCTATTAGTTTGACCAATGTCCATGTCCCCAGTGCTGAAGGTGGTCAAATGTTTCTGTAAAAGTTTGTGGACTGCTCTCTCTTCTTCAGGCTTTAGACCCCTATCTCAAAGTCCAAGTTTCTCCATTAGGTTCTCCACCGTCCAGGTTCCTTGTAAAGATTTATGACTGTTCTCCATGCCAACTCATCTTGGTGCTAGTTACCAAGCCCTCATTACAAGGTTCGAACTTTTCCAATGCAAATTTTTTTTCTAATATCTTTGGTTCTGGTTCCAGGTTCAACATTTGTATCGGTATTTGTCCTTGTCTACTGCACACCAAGGCCCACCCTACAAGGATCCCCCTTGATCCGGGCATCTTTTCTTCCAGTTATACTATCCCTTCTTCCATCCCTAGGTTAACCCCATCCACGTAACCAGATATAACCATTTCAAACCTACCGTAGGCAGGATGACCAGCGGTGTACATGTCATTGCCCTTTTGATAATATCAGTTTCTGATTTTAAGACTAGTGGAACCTGACATCCTGCAACATTACACATTTGACTTTTTAGATCAATTATGACACCGAACTCAGTAAGAAAATCAGTTCCCAACAGTGCAGTGGCATTGGCATCCTTACTTACCAGGAACTCTCACCTGGTCTTGATGTCTCCAACTCAAAAGTCTGCCTTCCAAACACCCATCACATTCAGAGATTGCCCATTTGCGACATTTGCAGTGCCTTTGTATATCTTTAGGGGTTCCTCCCTCCCTTTGGTGGCTTCTTCCCATAGACTTTTATGGATTAATGAAACTTGCGCACCAAAGTCTACAGGTATTCTCACAAGGGATATTTTGAATCTTCCCTCTCAAGTACACTCCACTTCCTACTGCATTATAGTTGGATGGACGGTTTGTGCGGACCTCTTCTTTCATAGCAGGCGTACGGCCCATTACCCCTGCTGATTCTAGTTTCCTGAGTTCTGATGACACTCCCAGGCAAAGTGTCCATCTGTCCCACACTTTCAACATGTGTAGGAGCATTCTCTGCCCTTCCCTTCTGTATTCGGTGTGCCTCTTCTGGGAGATTGTCTTCCTCCATCCCTCGCTCGACTTCTCCAATTGTCACGATCCTGGTCACTAAGTTGTTCAGACTACTTGGATCCCTGCAAATCCATTCCTAACTTCTGCACCTCTAGCATGAGGTCTGCCACAACACCAGCCAACTGTTCTACCCGGTCTCCCAAGCATTCTTTCTTTGGTGCCTCTTCTATGACGCCATGCAAGCAGATTTGTGGTATCATTTTCTTGGGTTATTCCAATTCCCTGATGGCTTCAAATTCAGATGCCAGATTGATGGCATCCTCAAGAGTTTTGGGTTTGGCACTTCTTAATTGTACTCAGATTTCAGAGTTTCCCACATGACTGACAAAATGGTCTTTAGTCAGCATATCTTGAGTAGCCAAATCAGCTCCAGGGTATGCCCGGTTCACCAGCTTCCGCAGAGAATTTCTAAACTCCCGCAAGGTTTCTTTCACTTGTCTTCGCTGATCCAGGAAGTTCACCCGATATCAGTCTTCTAACATTGGGGGTTCCAGATATTTCTTTAGAGCTGCTTTCAAGAGTACGTAGTTCGTGCGGTCAGTATGAGCAAGTCCCTTGTAAACCTCTCTGGCTCACTCTTTCAAAAGCAGAGTCATGAATTGGAATTTGGCTCCATCATCCCAGCCATTGACTGTGTCATCATCTCATATTGCTCTTCCCAATCTGACCATTCTCATTCTCCTCCCCCGGTACATGGTTTGGGTAAGAAGATGGGTCGGGCCACGTGACCCTTGTCTGCCTGAGCAGATGTCCCTTCCCCGCTACCATCCATACCACACTACTGACTCTAAGCCTCTTATTGCTGAGCCTAATGGTATCCCACTGCTCCCACCAAATTTGTAACTGGCCCCACCCAGAAATTGAAAGCCAATTACCTAGGGAGTAGGGTGAGGGCCTCGTTTGGTTGTTCGGCCCAACAGCCAGGTGACTGACCCAAATTTCAACACAAGCCAATCAGCACCAGCAACTGGAAAGTTTAGAGAGAGCTGTAATAAAGGGGAGGCTCTGTTCCCCTTCATGGGTACCACTGGGTGATCAGCAGAAAAGAGAAGGACAAAAGAGAATCAGTTTCAACAATAGTTTACTGAATTCTTGTTAGAACAATAACAAACATAAGGGGGTAGGGAGGGAACCTATACTAAGATGGGAAGGGAAGGGAAGATAAAAATACTGGTTCTAAGAAAAAGAGTGGTTCAACAAGGTCCACAAGAGTCTCAGAGTTGACGGCCAGAAAAGAAAAGCATGCCACCATCACTAGGTTTGCCAAATTCTTAACCCAGAAGCCATGAATGTAAGTGGTGGGGCAACTGCTACGGTGTTGGCCCTCTTTTGGCCACCCATGATGGCCTCAACGTGTCCCTCACGTGACCCGCTGTCTGCGCTGGGGCAAACTGCTATGGCGCAAGCCCTCTTCTAACCACCCATGATGTCCTCAACTTCTCCCCGATGTGACCCGCTGTCTGTGTTGGGGCAAACTGCTACGGTGCCGGCCCTCTTCTGACCACCATAGATGGTATCAATTTGTGCTCAACGTGATCTGCTATCTGCACTGGGGTGAACTGCTACTGGTTCAAGCAGTGTTGTAGGTGAAAATGACTCCAGGAACTGGATGAAGACTGATTCGCATCCCGTGTCCACAAAATGCTGACCACAAAGCAGTACTTCTAGCACAGTAAATGTTTGTAGCAAAATTAGCAATGTCCATCAAGTCTTAGTTCTTATTTCAGTGGTTGATAGATCAGTCTCAATGTCCTGACCTCAGCAAATATACAGGCAAATCACTTTCTTTGGTGAACCCTAGCACTGCTGGACCTAAACTAACAGGGGTCCCCCTGGCTAAATCAGGTTCTTCCTGTTACTGCGGTTCTGTAAAGCTAGTTAGACTCCTTAACTGTCTGGGGTCAGCAATACTGCTAGGCCCCTCTAACACCCATGGAATCCAAATGACTAGCAGTTGGTCTAACTTACCCCTCTTATTAGCAGTGGGCCTAAACTTGCCCCTTTAAGAAGTGATGGGCCTAACTTGCCCCTTTAATGAGCAATGGGTCTAACTTGGCCTGAGGTTCCTGGGCTTCCCTTGCCCCCTTAAATCAACAACTGGGCCTGCATTGCCCCTTTAAGAACTGGGCTTGGATTATCTGGGCCCCTCTCTGATCGCTGGAGCTTTGTCTGGTGTACCCCCTTTAAGATCACTAAGCCACCCTGAAACCCTGGCCCCTTTAAGAACTGGTGGGCCTGCTTGTAACCCTGGCCCCTTTAAGCACTGGGCCTCTCTTTAACTCTACTCCTACAAATACACTGGGCCGGATCACGTGATGAGCTAACGTGGAGTAGACGTCTCCGAGAGAGCTCCCGAGTCCCGGTGTACAAAACATAAAAGTTTAACATCTTGCGACCCAGCAAATTGGATCGTAACAGCAGATTGGAGTGTCAGGAGGATCCAGGGCTGTAGCGGGCAATTGCAAACTGAATACCGCAGGAGAAAAATTCAATTTGAAACGTCAGTGGGATCTAAGCGCGAAATGGCCGAGATGGAGGAAGGAAGCCCCGAGCCTATGGCAGCCAGAATGCCGGCACTTAAACGCTCTAAGCCCCACTCTCCAACTCCAGAAGAGCCTGAGGAGCGGAGAATAGAAGGACAAGGGGGGCATGCTACGTCGGAGGATATTAGTGAAATCAAACATCTTCTGCAAGGAATGGTGGCTGACTTTACCATACTAAAACCTGCTCTGCATGCTCTTACACAACGAGTGGGGGATGTAGAGGCCAGAGTGGCTTCTCAGGAAAGAAAAGTGGGCACCATAGACCAGGAGGTGATCAGCTTGAAAAGGCAGGTTAAAAAATTAGAAGACCATATAGATGACCAAGAATCACGCAGCAGGAGGAATAATTTAATTATGGCAGGTCTGCCTGAGAAAACGGAAGGCTCAGATAGTGTAGCATTTATCCAGGATCTTCTACTGAAACTATTTGGCCTGACGCCATTTGGTGATTCCTACAACATTGAGAGGGCCCACCGCTCGTTGAGAGAGACCCCCCCACCCGGAGCTTGCACCCGAGTCGTTATCATGAGGTTTTTGAACTACAAGGAGAAAACCCATGTGTTGAACAAGGCTAAAGCTAATAGGAACTTGCAGTGGAATGGGGCTTCTCTTTGGCTCTTCCGAGATTTAGTACCGTCGGTGAGAGAGAAACAGAAAGAATACATAGATATCAAGAAGAAGCTGTATATGGCGGGCTTGAAATTTCGATTACAATATCCAGCTACACTGACTGTGAAATTGCCTAAAGGGGACAGAAGATATCTTACAGCAACAGATGCCCTGGAAAGTCTTAGAGTGGAACTACCTGACTTGTTCAAGTAGGGGACTTACAGGAAAATGGGACTGGCAGAAGGTGCAAGCAATTCAAGGTCTACCGGATTGTTAGCTTGGGAACCTTGCGACGGATGACAAAATTGTTTGTGGCCCATCCTGACTTTAGTTTGGACTTGGGAAACGAAACCAATTGTGGGGAAGGGCCCCCCCTTTTTTTTTTCCTTTGTCTGTCTCCTCTCTACTTTAAGTGGTGATATAATGGTAAGGGGCTGTTTGTGGGGGTGAATTGAAGCCCCTCAGAGGAGGTATCTGTTGGGTTGGATGGCTACTCGATGCTCTGTCGGTGTGTCATAGTTTACAAATATAAATAAGAAGGTTCGATATACAATGAACAGGGCAACTCAAAGGGGCTTATGATCCATTGGGGATCACAAGGTAGGGAAGTAAGGGGGCCCAGCGGTATAAAGACTAAAGGATACAGGAATTAGATAGATTGGTGTGGTCTCATAAGGGGAAAGGGAAGTTCCTATGGAAAGTAAGAAGGGGACTAAGGCGCAATTCTATGGGGGACTCCTCGGTCTCCTAAATTATGCATAGAGGAAATTGATTGGCGGAGGAATACCAATAAGATATTAATAGGCTATTCTAGTATTTTCTTCTATGTACATAAATGAAAATTAAGGAAGGAGATAGGAAGGTTTGTAGCGTAGTGGGGGGACAAACTAGGTGGACTCTTAATGGGTTACACTGGGACTCGAGGGGGAAACAGAGACTTCTTGGGGTTGACTCATACACTCTCGAAGTGTAAGGAGGGCGATCGAGGATCGGGGCGTAAGAAAAGGAACTTGGGGGAGGAATGAGAGAGAATCCATGATTTATGACATAAGAAAAGCAGAGTGTACGACAGTGAATGGTAGGGGTGGCACTACAAGGCATGGTATCAATTAAAATTCTTTCATGGAATGTTAAAGGTCTCAGGGGGAAGAAGAAAAGATTGGTCATGCTAAGATATATAAACCAGCTGGGGGTACATATTGATGCACTTCAGGAAACTCACTTGTTGTTTGAGGAACTACATCTTCTTAGGAAGGGCTGGGTGGGTAAAGTAATTGGAGCTGGGAATGCAAAAGCGTCGGTGGGGTGGCGGTACTAGTTAGGAGGGACTGACCATATGTAATAGACCGAACCCAGGCAAGAGAAGATGGTAGGGGGATATATGCGATGGGCTCAATTGTGGGACATCCATTATTATGTGCTTCAATTTATGGTCCAACGCCGGCTAAATCAGAATTTTTTGCCTCTCTGGAGGCCAACATTGCTAAGTTCCCCCAAGTTTCACTTATTATGGCAGGCGATTGGAATTTCTGTTTCGATAATAGGCTGGATAGGACCCCTGTTTCCAATAGATTACCCAGTCCCCCACAGCTAGCTTTTACATAGATTTCTGAAGTTACAGCACTAGTAGATCCATATAGGATGTATAAAAAGGGGACACAGAGATGACCTTCTATTCAGGGGTTCATAGGACACATTCGAGGATCGATTTTTTTTTGGTTAATAGAGAAGTTTTAAGGGGTATTACAGGATTGCACACTTTTAACAGAATGCTGTCTGACCATTCTCCAATCCAACTCCTATGGGAGATGGATAATATTCCCCCAAAACCATTCCGATGGCGATTGGATGAAGGGATTTTCGCGTCGGATAACATGGTGACTAAACTTGACGACACAATTAAAGAAATTATTCAAACTCAAATTCCGACTATAATGGACAAAAATCTAGCTTGGCCTGTCTGCAAAGTAATATATGCAGGAAAGGCACTGGAATATACCACTTGAAAGAATAAACTGATTAGAGCATGGGAAGAATTCATAATGGGAGCCATTAAGTCATTATCACCTCTGGAGGGCTCCTCAATAGAGATTGATAATGAAATAAGGGAGTTAAAAGAAGAATATAGGGGAATATTGAACTGCAGGGCTGATCTGTGGCTGGAAAGACTGAATGCTACATATTTGCTCCAGGGGGATGTGCCGGGCCGGTTACTGGCCCATAGAATTAAGGAACGGGAGGCGGAAAGAACGATTTTGGCTGTAAATTTTGGAGGTGAGTTAATTTCGGAGCCCCAAAGATTGGCAGATGCTTTTGCGGATTACTATGCTACGATATACCAAGGGGGGGCCTCTAGTTTAGAATCAGAAATTAATGGATTTCTTGAGGATATACCGTTGCCCAAACTAGATTTAGAACAGGCCCAAGCATTGGCTGCCCCTATACTGGACTCTGAGATCATGGAGGTAATCAAGGATTTGCCAGATGGGAGGGTGCCAGGGCCGGATGGCCTGTCGGCTAAATTCTATAAAGTACACGCAGTGACAATATTGCCCTTGTTGAAAGAATTGTTTTCAAATATTATGAATGGTTGGGTTCCCCATCCTCCTCTATACTAAGCTTACATTACGCTGATTCCAAAGCCGGATAAGCCTAGAGATATACCAGGTAATTATAGGCCCATCGCTTTAATAAATCAAGATATCAAGTTACTCACTAAGATTCTGACAAATATGATTTTGAAAATTGCTCTGATACTCATTAGTCAGGATCAAGTTGGGTTCATGCCAGGGAGCGGAGCACATGACGCATTAAGGAAATTGCACCATATTTTATATAGGGCTTCTAATGCAAAATATGCTATGGCTTTAATAGCACTTGATGCCGAAAAAGCTTTTGATCAGGTTTCCCATAAATTCTTATTCCTTACAATGGAGAGAATGGGGTTCCCAAGGGGCTTTCTCAGGGACCTTAAAAATCTTTATGAGGCTCCCACAGCTAGAGTCCTGTGTAACGGATATCTTTCTAAAGAAATCCCCCTAAACGGAACTAGGCAGGGCTGCCCCTTGTCCCCAATTCTATTTAACATCTACCTGGAGCCCTTGTTAAGATCAATTACTATGGAACCCAGGGTCCAGGGGATTGAGGTTCAAGGGCTGGAACTTAAATTTTCGGTATTTGCCGATGATATATTGCTGCATCTAAGCAATCCGGCTGACAGTTTTCAAAATGCTTTGGAGATCATTGCAAATTCTCAAGGTGTCTAATTATAAATTAAACTTAAGTAAACCCAAGTTCTACTGCTCACTGTTTATACTCACAGAGCAGACTTCAATAGCCTACAGATTAACTGGGCCCCGGAAAAATTAAATATTTGGGAATTTGGATTTTAGCTAGATCAGAAACTGGGGTGGAGGAGAATTTGGTAGACTAATGGTCGTAATTAAAAATTACATCTTAAGGTGGAAGGGACTTCCCCTAAATTTTACCGCCAGATTGGGACTGATTAAAATGAACCTTTTACCTAGATTATTATACCTGATTTATCTTTCACCCTACAGCATCCCAAAGGGAACGTTTACTAGCATTCAGAGGATAATTTCAGATTTCCTGTGGGACTCCAAACCTCCAAGAAAGAAACAGATCACTCTACGCCTCTCTCACCCTAGGGGAGGCATTAAGCTTCCGGATCTGCTATTGTACTATGTTGCAGGACAATTGGGTTTGATGGGGCGTTGGGTAAGGAACGGGGAAGAGGGGGGTTATACCCCAACATGGCTTCAAATTGAACAGCGTATTTTAAAAGATGTTAAACTTTCCCCTAAGGCACTATTGTTTACAGATCCGGATGCCTTGCCAGACATAGGAAAATACTCTCCAATATATAAATCAATTAAGAGGTGGTGGGAGTTATTAAACCCAGCACAGAGGAGAACACAAAGGGGGGCTAGAGTTCAGCCTATAATAGGAAACCCTAATTTTCATGTGGGGAATTGAATAATTACCCATCAATGGGCACCACAACTGTCTGAATTGAACTTGACAGATTTCATTACTGGCAGATAGGGTGAACTTACCAATGCAGGCTAAGGAATGGGATTTTTTTCAAAAGGATACAAATTACAAAACTGATGCAAAAATTTATACAGGATAATAAAGATGGGGGACAAACCTCATTTACTTGGGACCATTTGAAGGAGATTGATCTGTTATGGCATCCCTCTCAAAAGTGTACAGGGTGCTGCTGGATTTTGTGAGCTTAGAAATTGAATCTCAGGTAACATATTGGGATAAAACTCTATCCCCCAGAGGCCTGACTGGAAAGAAATTTGGAAAATATCAAAGTTTTGCCTATTCCGAAGTATAGGACTATGCAATTTTTTATTTGCTCAAATATTTACTACACCCCAGTCAAGCTATGCTCTAGAAAACTCAGACAGACAGATCGATGTTTTAGATGTGGAATGGAATCAGGGGACTTACTTCATGTCTTGTGGCCCTGTTCCAGAATCCACCCATTATGGGTTCAAATTAGAAAAGAAATGGATCCATTATTAAATTACGCTGAGTACATTGAACCAGAGATATGTCTACTAGGAGATATGCAGGCTGTAGTCAAAGACTCAGCTAAATATCATGTGTCTTTGATGTCGGCCTTGGTTAAAACATTTGTCCTGAGACATTGGAAGAAGGACAATACTTATTCTTATAATCAGTGGGTCAGTGACCTTCTATAGGTTCTGGATAGACTTAAAAGGCATATTATTAGAAGGGAAAAAGAAATTGTATGATAGACGGTGGGGGGTTTTGGAGACGGTGTACTTATTGCAGCGGAAGGGTCCTCGGACACAGATCTGTCTGTCTGAAGGAGATTAGCTGATAATGTTCTTTTGCAAAAATGTAAGAAGGGCCTAGGCCTGAATAGAAACATATGTTTTTTCATAAGATATGTCCTTTATGAGCATAGACATAAAACTCTCAAGAAGTTGTTTATTGGGATTAGATGGTATGTCTCTCTCTGGTTGGTTAGGATGGATTCTCTCTCTCTCCTAGGGACACAGTTATGAAGGTTTAGTCCGGAGAAAGTATAAGTATCACTAAGTTGGGAAATCTATACAAAGTAATCCGGGCTATGTAAAGGAATAGTCATTTACCAGAATGGAAAGAATAGACTTGAAGGTCACTATAATACAAATGGACTAAGTGTTAGGTTGTGATAATATATAACTGTGATTGTAAATAGTTTTGGGGGATGTATATAGTATTCATATCAAATTTGGGGATATGGGCCTGGGCATGTAACCTGGGGTGTTTGTATGTATGTCTCAATGTTGGAAATAATAAAACTTTAATAAAGAAGTTTTAAAAAAAACAAATACACTGGGCCTTTCCCTTTTAAATAATCTGGGCCTCCTCCAACTGGTCACCTACAAACACATAGGTCCCTTTACTGCTGGACCACTTGCCCCTTTTAATTACACAGGACCCCTCTAGCACCTTGTATAAAGCCCTATAAAGCTATGGGCCTTTCTGGACTAGTCCCATGTAAGAACTGGGCCACCCCGAAGCTCTTCTGCACTAAGTACACATTTTAAAATAAAAAGATTTTCTACAGTTCTAAGGCAGACAGCACGTAGTAGTGTGCTGCCGCCGACTCACCACACCACCGCAGGTTGCGAAGATGTTAGATCTGTAGTTGGGAGGATTCTCTGCAGAGGGTGGGTTTTCAGGCAGCACAGAGGCCAGCAGGGGGCCTTTCAGGACTTCCTGATGCTGGAAGGCTTCTTCTTTCTTGAAGCGGCTCTTCTTACGCCGCCAATGAGAGACCGGAACTATGGGACAGCAGAAACAGAAAACAATAAATGGGGCTAAACAGAGCCCACACCGAGTGCAGGGGACAGGACTTAAACAGGGACAGCCAGACTCGACCGCAAACAAGACAGGAACAAGAACACAGAGACCCCTACGCTAGTGGAGGGGGAGCAAGGCACCAGACAACCAAAAGGGAAGGCTTTCAAACTACAGGTAAGACTTACTCTCTCCTTTGCAGGTTTCTCCCTTTCAAAATTGCCTGGGGTTTCAATTCGCGAACCCTGATCCTTTCTCTCACCACCGTAATTGTATTTTTTTTTTTAAACAAATGCACCACGCGCTGGGTATTACAGCAGTTCTAGCACGTGGGTGCCAGCTCAAGTTGAATGCTTGGGGGGGGATTTTCCTGCTACAGTACCAAGGTTTACCAGCACTCCCTGCTCCCCCTTCCTCTGCTGTCCTCCCTAGCTTATTTATTTATTAATGTATTTATTTGTTCATTTGTTAACTGGGTTTGTGCACTGATGCAAAGATCTTTTTTCAGGCATGGCCTGGGCCAGAAACTAGCACAAAACAAGGGGAGATACTGTGAGGGCAAACAACAGTGCACAGACATGAACAGTAACTAGACCAAATGCAAGTCAGGTTAACATACAGTGGTGTGGTAATCACATACAGGTAACAGTGCAGATACATCAGTTAAGGTATATATATATAGTGTTTAAGTAGCAACAACTTCCACTCTCTAGGTGAGAAATACATCGGCAGAGTAAGGAGCATCAAAAAAATACACAGAACACAATATCCCAATCTCAAATGTCCGATGCTCCAGACAGGCATCTGACCTCCCCCTCCCCATATCCCCATTATCTACCACCCTCTTCACCCCTCTAACCATATATTCTTCTTCCACTAGAATCCTCCTTGTTAACCTCCACCCCCTCCTTGCTCCCGGGTGTCACTATGTCTCCCTTCCCATCAGCACCATTTGACACATGGTCACCCCTGCCCAAGTCAGGTGCCTATGCCTCTTCCAGGGTCACAAAGCAGTTTTCCACTGGTACCTCTTGGGAAGAGCTGACTGTTGTGTGACTCTCCCTGCCACCTGATCTCCTCCCTCTCCCACCACCCTCCATCTCCCTGGGTCAGTGGGCATCTGAGGAAGTGCAGGTGCTGAGCTGGGCATAAGCTTAGTTGGGGGTCACAGCTGGAATATTTCTTCCCTAGCTGCTGCCAACTGAGCAGGGAGCTCCATGAAGGTCCTGCAAATAGGGCAGTGTCCCTTTTTCCAAAACATAACCTTGCAGGTGTGTGCCCAACATTCCCTTCAGCTAACTACCTCCCTACTAGCCCAATTCTCTGTTCTAGTCTGTTAAATTCCTTTGCTATATGCCTAAAGTTAAGTTACTATTAGTAATTTGTGATACTAGGCTAAGAGGTCTTAACGCGCTGCAGCCTTTTGCATTAATTCCTATGAGAAAGAATTAAGAAATGCATTACAGTAATTACACAAATACAATCTCCAAAAAGACAAACTAGAAGGAAAGTTTAGAACTTATCAGAAGATTCTGAATTTTGTCTGACGTCTCTTGTTTTATTGCGAACAACTGGTTGCTATGACTTGATGTCGTAAGATTCCAAATAAGATGTTTAGGATATTTCTTTGCAACACAGAACAAGTTTTTGTTTTTTGAATTTGAACAGATACACAGCAGAAATCAGTCAAAAACTGATTTTCAGGTAGGATCTCCAATCAGATGACTGCTGTGGAAAGGAATGTAAGCTTCAGCAAGTACCAGATGATGAGCAGCAAAACAAAATTCAAAAATACCAACAAAAAACTCAGTAAAAAATGCAGATGGAGAGGTCCAATAACCAAGTCCTCAAAAGAGCAAAGTTAACCCTGCAGGAACACCAGGGGTATACAAAGCTACTGCAGGCCCCCAGGCACACTCCACACGGGAAAACCAGGAAGCAGGTGGTTCCAAACAGCCCACGAGATTTCAGCCTTCAGCTGGTCAGAAGCCAGTGAAAACAGAGAACAGCAAGCAGGTTTCAGTAACAGAATTATTATAAAATGTCAATATATGATAATAAAAATAACCAATTCAAAAGTTTTTAGAGAAAAAAATAAAAATATTTCTTTTTTTTGCAATTTAAAGTTTATTAACAGTTTTTACCATACAGAGTACAAATCCACATAATCAATACAGCATAATGACATTACACAAGGAAATGAAAGCCCTACTCTCCCCCCTCCTCCCATCCCCTCTGCCCCTACCTCTCCAACTCTTGCACAGTATAAGCCAATAGATGACCATAG
Organism: Neoceratodus forsteri; assembly: GCA_016271365.2. Taxonomy (NCBI): domain Eukaryota; kingdom Metazoa; phylum Chordata; order Ceratodontiformes; family Ceratodontidae; genus Neoceratodus; species Neoceratodus forsteri. The sequence goes on from JADMNL010000028.1 coordinate 150,997,926, forward strand.
AAAATTTATATGAGGCAGTACTTTTAGGCAGGTTGTAGAGAATACAAAGTTTGCAAGGGGCCCCAAAGCTTTTTGAACCTAGCAGTACTGTTACGGAGACTTGCAATTGTTCTTTCAGTTCTGAGGTTGGCGAGTAATTCCCTCAACCACTCAGTATAGGAAATATCTTCAGTATTTTTCCATTGTCTCAAGACTAACTTCTTGACCAACATTGAAGTTAAAGCCATATGAAACTTACGGGCCAAGACCGGAATCTCAGAAAAATTCCCCAGTACACAGATTTTTGGAGAGAATAAATCATTAAGACCTAAAAGGGGATCTACTTTTTGTTTGATAAAAGTCCATAAAGGGATCATCTTGAGGCAGGATCAGAAAACATAAAGCAGGTTACCTTCATCTTGCAAGCATCTTGAGCAGGTGGATGAAGGGGCAATACCATATTTGGCCAATTTGTGTGGCGTGTAATATAAATTGTGCAATATATGAAACAGTGTGAGTCAAAGTCTATCTTGAGTAATGAATTTATGGCAGCATTGCCATAAAACGGACCAGTTAATGATTGCCCTGGGGAAAAGAGAGGACCAGTAACTGGATGGGCCAAAATATATTGGATAATGCCAGTCATATAAGGAGCTGAACATCTTGGACACAACATGTGGGAGGCTGGCCGGAGGAACCATTACAGCTTAAAATTGTGGGCCTATCAGGTGCAAGGGGATTTCCCTCAAAGTTTTCTCTAGCAGGTGACGCAATTAGAATATTTTAAAAATGTTATATTTCAGGATACCGGCCTTAGCAATAATCTCAGGGGCAGATAGCCAAGCACTATCTGTTACACTTATAAAATAGGAGAGGGGGCAGTCTCTGAAGCATGGGAGCCAAGAGGGATAAAGCACTTTACCATCTATCTTGAGATTAGGATTGCCCATTAAAGGTTGTGTCAAATCTCGAAAATGCCCATATTTCAAAAAGGCACACAACTGAGAATGTACTTTAACAGAGGTAACGATCAGAGTGTTGTGCATTTGTATGGGGAGACACTGTGCCCTTGCATACAAAAGGGTGGAAGGGGAGAGGCGATGGTATTTAATTTGGGCCATTTCTATCTTAAGCCAAATTGGAGTATAAGGATACATATTTTGAGAATCTTCTGAGATTAACCATCTAAGATATTTGCTAGCATGACTGTCCCAATAATAAAGACCTATATATGGGAGACGGAGGCTTCCCCTAGCTTTAGGAGCTGCTAGTTTATGAACAGCCAGACACGGTCTCTTGATGGCCCAAATACAATCAATAATGAGGCTGTGCACCTTCTTAAACCATGACATTGGCAGCCATAAATTTAACAAATTAAGTGGGTTAAAAAGACAGGGTAAAAACATTAATTTTAATCAGATTAATCTTACCCCATAGGGAGAGAGAGAGACAGAGAAGGGACCATCTTTTTAGATCTTGGGTGAGAGTGAGCAATAAAGAATCTAAATTTCTTTTTTGTGAAAGAGTCAGATTTGCTGAGAGATCAATCCCCAGATATCTGAAAGACTCTTTTTCCTAAGACAGACCCAGGGTCATGATTTCCTGTCTCAAAGTTATGTGGCTGAGAGGAAATACAACTGTCTTATCAAAATTCAATTTATAATTGGAAAGGGCACTGTACTCATTAATGAGCTCCAACATGGGTGGGATAGGTAAAGCAGGGTGGGTGGGACAGCTGAAGTAACAGGTCGTCTTCATGGGCCGATACTTTTACCTCATAATTTTGTAAAGTGATACCTTGAATCCTGGGACAATTAACCAGCCAGTGTATAAGAGGTTCCAGGTATAAATTAAAAAGAAGAAGGGATAGGGGCAACCCTGCCTCATACTGGAGTTTAAAGGGAAAAGGGAGGAAGTGACTCTGTTACTCAGGACACGGGCTGATGAAAATTTGTGGAGTGCCCGGACCCTATTCTGGAATTCTAAAGGGAAACCAAATGCATGTAGGGTTCAGAATAGGAAATTCCAGTTGACCCTATCAAATGCCTTCTCAGCATCCAGGGAGACGAGGGCAGCTAGAACCTTCATATCCCTGGACACCGAAAAGACATGGGCCAGAGTGCGCAAATAATCAATGGAAGATCTACCTTTCATAAATCCCACTTGTTCCTGTCCTATGAGATTGGGAAGGACTAGGTTTATACGACCAGCAAGCAATTTGGTTAAAATTTTAATATCCTGAGTGAGAAGAGAAATGGGTCTGTAGCTGGTTACCAGATCTAGGGGTTTACCGGGTTTGGGGAGGAGAACAATCAAAGCCTCAAATAAGGACCTATCCACTTCAGAGCCAGAAAGAATATGCTGATATAGTGGACAGTAGAGGGACCAGTTGCTTTGCAAAAACTTTATAAAAGTTGGGAGAAAAGCCATCTGGCCCCAGGGTCTTCTCAGTGGGGAGCTCTTTTATTATTCTAAAAAGCTCAGTTTGGGAAATAGAAGCACATAATAGGAACCACTGGGAGTCTGAGAGAGAAGGCAGTTGACAGCCAGCAAGGTAATTATCCAGCATATCTAGGGAGGGAGGATTTGAAATAGAACTGTATAGCTGTGTATAATAAGTTTGAAACTTAGCCGTAATATCAGCCAGGGCAACTTTCAGGGAGCCGTCCGCAGATGACCTGATAGCCGCAATGAGCCTGGAAGTCTCTTGTTGTTTGAGTCTTAAGGTAAGAAGATGACTTGCTTTCTCTCCTTGATCGGTATACGTAGCACTGGTTTTCAGAACTGTGAACTCTGCCTTCTCCCTCAGAAGATCTAAATAAGAATCATTCAGCATGATGAGTTCTTGCCTGATATGGTCAGGCATTACCTGGGATAGTGTGGCCTCTATTTTTCTAATTCGAGAAAGAAGGTTTAGCAGTTGGGCTTCTCTCTTCTTTTTCTGGTTAGAGGCCACACCGATCAGTAACCCCCTTCAATAAACCTTTAATGCACACCATTCGATATCGGGTATACCTCTAGAATTGTGATTAACCGATATAAACTGTGTAATTTGATCAGAAATGTATTGGACTATACCCGGGTCCTTTAAGAGCTGGTTATTAAGATTCCAATGCCCCCCACTTTTAGGGTGTAACGTATACTTAATGTTACTAACAACTTAATGTAATTACTCAACGAGACCAATGGAGAATCAAAAATAATTTATTTAGCAGTGTTATTACAGTGCCACTTGCACTTAGCCTTAGATGTTACATGATTCCACTTGATGTTACACACGCACAGCTTATACACACAATTTGAAAGTTACACCCCAAACAGGACTAACGCTATGATTTGCTCCTAGCAATCCTATTACGTAATCTGGTCATTTACTGTGTGTTGGTGATACACTGCCTGGAACTGGCTACATGACCTTAGTCATGGACATGTTTGAAGAGCCCAGTTTGATACACTGCCTGGAATTCACATTTACCTGCATAACCAGTTGCACCATACTACAATGCCTTTATTTACAGCACAAATACCCTTTATTTACAGCACAAATACCTTTGACAGGGCACCGCCTGTCACGTTCTGCTTTACCTGCCTTACTTGTTTACTGCCTAGTACATTTTATTACAGACCCTGCCTATGCTCATTATGTGACTTGTATTTTGTATGTTTTTGTTTAACTCAGTTTGAGCATTGAGCCACACATTTCAGTCACAATTGTGGCCATTTAGCTTTTGCCCTTACAGTTCCCCTTTGGGACTGAAATTGGGTGTGGTTTTCCCAGACAGAACATGAGTGGGTAAGGCTGGAGACCTCTGATAGGGACCCCGCTCCTGGGTTCTCTGGATGACTTGCTGCCCTATCCACCTTGCCCGCACTATTAATAGGAGCCACCACTAACCAAGGGCACATTGTTACAACATTTGACGTGTGGCTGCTGACATTTTGAGCATAAACATATCATGATGCAGGTTGCATATTAGGCAGCGCAAATAACATGTACTGACTAACAAAATAAACACTAATACCAACTGTAGCATCAACAACACTTTGAATGACAATACCCCCCAAGATCCTCCCAGGCTGGCATATATTAAGTGTTCCTTATCTACATCGTCTAACAGCACATTAATGTCTTGTTTTATTTTACAGGCAGAGTTTTGAATTTGAATAAGATGTGTGTCTTTGCGGTCTAATAACCTTTGCACATCTAATGTTAGGGGAGGTATAGGCACTCTGAAAGCAGGTGCATATTCATTAATTTTAGTTGCTTGACCGGGTACCAAAGTGTTAATTCGTGACATCCTTGGGGTATACTGTATAATAGGATGGAAGATGTGCCCTCCAATTTGCACATCTCCTTTAGGGATAAAGCAAAAGTTTGGCTGGGTTATCGCACACTTTTTCCCTTGCTGAGTCATTTCTTTGTTCATTGGTAACTATGCAGTACTGTGTGGTGGAATTGTACACAAACACTACTTTAGGCACTGTCCACCTTTGCAGTTGAACCGGACGCCAAAGCGAGATGTTAAGGGCTTCTTGTATAGGTTCCTCCCCCACAAACAAGCTGGTCCTGGGCCACAACATCACACTGGCATACTTACTGTGCACTTATCTGCTCACAGCAGTGTAGATTGAGGGCCACCCAGGACCCGTTTTTGTTAGCTACTAAAATGTTAGGTGGGCTTATTCTACATGCATAATAGACACCTATTAATTTTCCCACCGAATGTACCTTAACAATGTGTGTGTACTCTTCTTTCTCCTAATTTACCTGAGGTAATTTAACTGTAAATGACACCATCATTGTTTGACCTAGGGTGCTGTTTTTATTAAAACAGCATGGTGGTATGTATACCTCTGCTACCTTTCTTACCCATGCTATTGGAGGTGCCCTTTGTCACATGCATGGGTTTAAGCACTTCCTATCAGTAGTACCATTACACATTGGGCAGTACCATAGTTTGATTTGTGCATCTGGTACCATATCGGGTAGCCTTTGTTCGTCTAATTGATTTAGCAGTTTACTTACAGTGGTTAAAACATAGGACCCATAGGCTGCACATATTATGGACCGCCTGATAATGTGATTTGTGACTTGAACATTATGATCTGTGATAATTTCATTGATTTTGCATTGAACTTGTTTTAACAATTTGGCGACATCATGCATATTGTATACTGTGAAACATTCCTCTTGTGCCAAACCCGCTTGATTTACAGCAAGGGGCAGTAACACTCTTCCTTCTATTTCTTGATTTACAATATTTTGGTGCTCTTCCATAGCATCTAAATCTGCTCTATTCCATATACTCATCCCGAATCCAAACAGGCCAGTTATGTCCCCTAATAGGTCTCTCTAGTGTCGCCTATTAGAGGTATTGTTATGGTTACTACCATTTGTGGGGAATGGGGTGCATCCCCCTTGCTTGGTCTGGAATATACTAACCATATCTAATAACATAGATGCATAAAATTTAGAAACATTGGTATCGGCTCATTGACCAGTGCTATTTAGATCCCAACTTGAAAAGTTGAAAATGACTGGTAATCTTATATGCTGTACATTATTTACAAGAGTCTGGTCCATTGGTGTGGAAGTTAGTCCACTAGGTGGCTCTTGTGTTACATTACGGTACTGTGGTGGTCTTACTGTTAAAGTTATATTTCAACTGGTGTGATTGACGTAACAGTTATTATCGTTACATGTCCCATTTCCAGCGGTGCCCATTTCATGAGTGCATCCTTCAATAACATTATTCAGATTTTTAATACAGTAGAAAACAATCACTTGATATGTACTGGAGTCCTTTGGTGTGGGGTTCTCCAATATTAGTGATCCATCTTTGGGGTACACATACCCTCTGTGTGATGAGTTGTACTGGGATGAGCAAAACTGTGGACTGGCCTTCCAATCAGCCATATAGCACCACCATGTGGTAGTTACAATTATATCATTATTTATCCATACTATTTGCCACAGACGTACAGTAGCATCTGCTTCTCCCTCATCCCAACTTCGTGTGATTGGTAGGACCACGGGTTGTTTATAATCCCTGGTGACATGCGGGGTGCTGGTGTTTAGATGTAGAGCCCCTGTACAACTCACTAAGTTCCCCAACAGGGCCATGTACAGTGAATACTTCCACATCCTTTACCTGTAAGAACAAGGGTAGTTAGCAATCAGTCGCATCGTCAATACTCTGATACATTTTACATGGCAGTTTTTTCCCCCAATTTTTTTTTTTAATGTTTGTTTATGACCCGATCTTTTTGTATTATGCACTATGGCTATATTTGTCACTGCCATGTGTTCTAGCGTTACCCTTTGCTCAACACATCAGGGTTACTTGATACGGGGTGAGACCAATGCTGGCTTGAACAGTCCCCTGTACTGCCCTTAATATTCCTGATAGGAACATCAAGCACAACCATCAAGCACAACCCTCCCAGGCTTATGCAATTTAAACATTTTTCTTAAACAATTTACACTGATCTATGTGTACCCATGCTAGTGGTCTGTTCCCCTTTCCTAGCCTAGTAATGTGTACAGTGGTTGTACTGAGGCATTGATCCACCACGTAGGGTTCCATCCAATTTGCATCCCATGAACTCTTTTTATCAAAGTTTTTTATCATTACCTGGTCACCAATTGTGTACACCGGTTATTCCAGTGTATCTTTATCTCGATACATTTTATTTTTTCCAATGTGCTTGTGCCATATTGCTGGCAGCAAATTTTAAATATTTTTCCAATTGATTCTGTACTTGCTGTAGGAATACCTCTGCATTGGCGCTATCTCTTACACTTGTACTCACTTTGGGGTCTGTGGGATAGCTCAAGCGCATGTCCCGTCCAGTCATAAGCTGATGAGGAGTAATCCCTGTACTGGTGTATACGGTACCTCTTATTGCCATGAAGATTCCAGGTAGATGGTTCACCCATCCCTTTCCAGTATCCAACACTGCCTTTTTTAAAGCTAATTTTAGGGTCCAGTTCAGCCTTTCTACCATTCCAGAAGACTGAGGGTGATATGGTAAATGGAATTTCTGCTGTATTCCTAACAACGCACACATGTCCTACATGATTTGCTCGATAAAGTGTGTTCCTCTGTCTAATTCCAATATCCTGGGGAATCCCCATCGAGAAAACACTTGTTCCCACAAGACTTTGGCTGTTGCTTTGGCAGTGTTAGTGGTGAGAGGGAAGCCTCCACCCATTTAGAGAAAACATCTATTACTATTAACAAATATCTAAAACCCCCCTTGGCAGTGGGCAAGGGACCTACATAATCAATCTGCAAAGTCTGTCACGGCCCTTCATCCACCGGCACGCATTGCAATGGTGCTTGTTTTGCCTGGGGACTAGGCTGGTTTATCTGTGCACAGATTAGACATGACTCCAGACATGTCTTTACATACTTGTCGACCTTTGGCCACCAATATTTAGATGTGACAATTGACAAGTTTAGACAGAAAAGGAAGTGCAAAAGAAGAAGGAAACCACTTTGGTTCTCAAATACAGTAGCAGAAAAGGTCAGAGCCAAAAGGCTGGCCTTCAGGAAATATAAGGGAACACAGCGGGATGAAGATAGGGAGGCATACCAAACTGCCCTAAGGGAAGCAGGTAAGGCAGTAAGGCAGGCAAAGTCCCAAACTGAGGAAACACTAGCACGAATAGTAAAAGAAGGTGACAAGACTTTCTATAGATACATTAGTGAAAGGAGAAAGTCCAGAGGGGGTATTGCTAAGCTTAATGGAGAAAAGGGAGCATGTGAGGAGGAGGACCCTGTAAAGGCATCTATCCTAAATAGATACTTTTGCTCAGTATTTACCGAAGAGAAGGTAGGGCAGGGCCCACAGCTCAGCATCATGGACACAGGGGGGAGGGAGGTGAGCACTACTCCCTTCACAAAAGAAAGGGTCCTACAAGAGCTTGCTAAGCTCACGGTGGATAAGGCAATGGGACCTGATGGCATACATCCCAGGGTACTTAAGGAGCTAAAGGAGGAACTAGCAGAGCCATTAGCAGAATTGTTTAGTGAGTCTCTGAGCACAGGAGAGGTCCCAGAAGACTGGAGAAGGGCTTTATGTGATCCCGCTCCACAAGAGTGGTAGCAGGGAGGAGGCGGGAACTACAGACCAGTCAGTCTTACCTCAGTAGTGGGCAAGATTATGGAGGCACTCCTTAAGGAAAGGATAGTGCAACACCTGGAATCCATAGGGCACAGGATCCAAGACAGCATGGGTTTACAAAGGAAGGTCCTGTCAAACTAATCTCATAGATTTCTTTGACTGGGTAACCAGAGTGGTGGACCAAGGGAGCAGTTGATGTCGCCTACCTTGACTTCAGCAAAGCTTTTGACACTGTTCCACATAGAAGATTGATAAATAAGCTAGGTAGGCTTGGGGTGGGTCAGAAGTTGGTCAACTGGGTGGCAAACTGGTTGACTGGCAGAAAACAGAGAGTGGTGGTAAATGGTATACAGTCAGAAGAGATGCAAGTCACAAGTGGGGTACCTCAGGGATCAGTCCGGGGCCAGTCCTATTCAACATCTTCATTAGTGACCTCGCAGATGGACTAGAGGGCAAGGCTTGTCTGTTTGCAGATGACACCAAGATCTGCAACAGAGTAGATGATCCAGATGGGGTGGGCAGAATGAGAAGAGATCTGGATAAACTAGCAAAATGGTCAGAAGAGTGGCAACTGGGATTTAATGCAAAGAAGTGCAAAATCATGCACATAGGGAAGAGAAACCCGAAGCCACTTATAGGCTGGGAAGGAGTTGCTAGCAGTACAAAGGAAGAAAGAGACTTGGGCATCATCATCACTGATGACCTAAAATCATCCAAGCAGACCTCTAAAGCAGTAGGTAAGGCTAGGGGGTGTTAGGTGTATTAGTAGGGTATCACAAGTCGTAAGAGGGCGGTAATAATCCCTCTGTACAAGACATTGGTTAGGCCCTATCTGGAGTACTGCGTGCAGTATTGGAGGCCACACCTTCACAAGGACATTAACCAAATTAAGGCAGTCCAGAGAAGGGCAACCAAAATGGTGCAGGGACTGCATCAGAAGACATATGAGGACAGATTAACGGAGCTCAATATGTATACCCTTGAGCAAAGGAGGGAGAGAGGTGATATGATCGAGACATTTAAACACCTTAAGGGCATAAACAAGGGGAAAGAGTCTAACATGTTTAAATATAAGAAAAATAGCAGGACAAGAGGACACAGCATGAGATTAGAGGGAGGCCGATTAAGGGGGAATGTGAGGAAATAGTTTTCACAGAAAGGGTGGTAGATGCATGGAATAGCTTACCACAAGAAGTAGTGGCTATGAATACAGTGCAGGGCTTCAAACAGGCATGGGATAGGCATAAGGGAGCAAAACGAATGACTATGAATAGATAGGTCACTGACAGAGCAAAGGCCGATGGCACATTTATAAGGTAGAAAAAGAAATGGGCAGACTGGATGGGCCTTGTGGTCCTTATCTGCCGACAACTTCTATGTTTCTATGTTTCTATGTTTCTATGAGAACACAGTGTCCTCCAATCCTGTGGTTCTCCATGATGATTTGCTTCCTGAGATCAGATGGCGGGACTCACTTTAACTGGCTATGGCATTCCCAAAAAAGCATGTCTTCCTGTACTGTTAGGTTTTTGTAGCTACATTGCCCCAATTCTCTCCATTTTTGTTTTTGTTGTGATAGCCAGGGATCCATCATCTGAAGTTGTACCAAATTAATTAATGGATTTTTAACTTGGACGGCTGTCATGGAGGAGACCCCGAGAGGATCTCTTCATGGTTCTCCATCTCTGGCTGTATCTTTGGCTAGTTGGTCTGCCACCTGATTTTCTCTTTCATGAGCCGTGGGGCTTTTGGTGTGGGCACGGACCTTACAAATAGCAATTCTGCCTGGGGTGACATTTGCCAAGGCTAGCAAGTGTTGTAACAACTCTCTGTGCTGGACATGTTTCCCAAATGCATTAATCATCCCCCTCAATTCCCACAAATGAACCCATTCAGTGAGGGACATAACAGCAAACTGGGAGTCTGAGAAGATGGTAGTTTTTCCCTCAGGATATCTAAGGACTGCCTCTTGGATGGCTTCTAACTCAGCTCTTTGGGCAGAGAAGTTCGCTGGCAGTTTTATTTTGATGCTTCACTGTTGTGAGGGGATCCATACTGAGGCCCCTGTGTGGAACTGGCCATTATTCCAGGCATCTGGGTGGCCTTCCACAAAAGGAGACAACACAACCGTCCTGTGGTCTATGGTCCCACAGTCGTGTGGCTCCCCTTCTCGCCCCAGCTGGGATGCTATACCTCCATCTCTTACCTTTTTAACTTCAATGTAATTTCCTTGTAAACCTAGCATCCACCTCACTAGTCATTGATCAGAAACCCCTATAGGTGACCCTTGTAAAAGATATTTTATCGGGGTATGCGGGGTTTCCAATATAATTCAATTAAAACCCACAATGTGCTCAGTGGCTTGTACTGCCCAATAGACTGCCAATAAGTGCACAAGCCCCATATCCATTCTCCACAGGAGTCAATCGTCATTAGAAATATCCCACCAGTCTCAGTTTTCCCTGTTTTTTGTCCAGCAACACCGCCACCAGAGCATTTGGGCCGGCAGCGGTCTGCAGTACAAAGTCCTTTTTTATGTTTGGGGCTATCAACATGGGGTGGTTAATAAGGCTTGTTTTAAAGTCCCAAACACTGCCTGAGTGGTGGGGGCCCACTCTAGTTGATCATTTTGACCTGGATTACCCTTTAGCAGGTTGTACAAAGGGTGTGCTTCATCAGCAAAATTGGGGATAAATTCTCTACAAAAAACAATCATGCCCAGAAACTGCCATAGAGCCATCACCAATTTGGGCCTGGACGACTGCTGTATCAGTCTGTCTTTGTCTGGGTCTACCCTGTGGCCCTTATCAGAGATCTCTATTCCTAAATAGGTTACCTTTCGTTTTCCCACCTGTGTTTTATCTGGGTTTAACTTCAGCCCCATTTTCCCAAGTGTCTTTAATACATGCTCCAGAAGTTGTTGGTGTTCAGACACATTATTAGACTGGAGCAGCAGATCATCCACGTATTGTACCACCTTTTCCACCAGCCCAGCTTCCTTTAATATGCTGGCCAGACACTGGTGGAACAATGTGGGTGAGGAATGGAACCCTTAGTGCTGTTTCCTCATCCTGCTGTTGCATTTTTATTTTCAAGTGAGTTACCTCCTTTTGGAGCTGTTCTATTTGCTGTCCCTTTATTTTTAGTTCAAAGTAATGCTTTTCCTTCCCTTTACTCATTTCTAAAGTTAGGGTACTGCACTTCCCTGCTTTCTCACTATACTTCCATTCCTGTTCTTTTTGTTTTCCCTGGAGATCCTCCTCAAGTCTACCAATCTTATCCTGTAGCTCCTGACTGGTTTTTTGGTGTCTCAGAACCAGGGAGTTATTAATACCCAATACAGCCGCTACATTGTTAGTTACTTTTTCCTTTTCATTCTTACATGTCTTATTTCTCTCACAGCGCTGAGTTTCATAGTGACAGCGGATGTCTTGCCCGTCCACTGAGACTTCATAAAAGCCTTTTCTTAGATGTTTTTCTAATCATTTCCTAATAATTGTCTCCATACTTACATTATTCTTTTGACTCAATCATCCACTTCTGGTTTTTTTGCCCTCTCCCCACAACAGGTGATCAGTCTCCTGGTGAGTGAGACCTCTTTCCCACTGCTCTCTTGTCATTGGCCTGTGGTGACCTCAGCTAGATTTTGCACACTCGAATCGGTAGGTATACTCTACATGCTGAGTATCCGAGTCACGGCACCAAAAATGTAACGTATACTTAATGTTACTAACAACTTAATGTAATTACTCCATGAGACCAACGGAGAATCAAAAATAATTTATTCAGTAGTTTTATTATAGTGCCACTTGCACTTAGCCTTAGATGTTACATGATTCCACTTGATGTTACACATGCACAGCTTATACACACAATTTGAAAGTTATACCCCAAACAGGACTAACGCTATGATTTGCTCCTAGCAATCCTATTATGTAATCTGGTCATTTACTGTGTGTTGGTGATACACTGCCTGGAACTGGCTACATGACCTTAGTCATGGACATGTTTGAAGGGCCCAGTTTGATACACTGCCTGGAACTAGCTACCTGACCTTACTCACAGATATGTTTGAAGAGCCCAGTTTGATACACTGCCTGGAACTCACATTTACCTGCATAACCAGTTGCACCATACTACAATGCCTTTATTTACAGCACAAATACCTTTTATTTACAGCACAAATACCTTTGACAGGGCACCGCCTGTCACATTCTGCTTTACCTGCTTTACTTGTTTACTGCCTAGTACATTTTATTACAGACCCTGCCTAGGCTCATTATGTGACTTGTATTTTGTATGTTTTTTTGTTTAACTCAGTTTGAGCATTGAGCCACACATTTCAGTCACAATTGTGGCCATTTAGTGTTTGCCCTTACATAGGGAGAGGGGAGAGAGGAGAGGAGAATGAGAGATGACATGTGACTATGGAGTGATCGGAAGTGGGACCTGGATGAATGGACGAATCCATTACCCCTGGGAAAAGACTATGCGAGACCTTGACATAATCAATTCTAGAAGAGGTCCCGTGGACAGGGGAGGCAAATGTGTACCTTTTATCAGACGAGTGGAGGATTCACCAGACATCATATAGACCCACCTGATCCACCATATCCCTTAATGCTCTTTGCACCGGCTAAACACCCTTGAACTTGTTTCCTGTACGATCCAAGTTTGGATCGAAAGTTAAATGTAGATCATCGCCCAGGATCATTGGGATGGAAAGAAAGGGAGCTAATGCGTTGACCAGCTGCATAAAGAACCCGAGAGAGTCATTATTCAGGCCATATATGCTTCCCAACAGGAGATGAGTGGTATGCAGTTTCCCATGAACAAACAGAAATCTACCATGTGGGTCGGCAATAACATTTAGCGGGGAGAAGGAGATTGATCTGGCTATCAGTATCATTACCCCACAACTCTGAGAAATACCTTCAGCAGTGAAAATGTGGCCTATTTGCTGCTGTCTCAGTTTCGTTGCTTCTGGGATCATCAGATGTGATTCCTGAATCAAGGAGACATCTACCTTAAGTAATTGCAAATGTTTAAGTATTTTATATTGCTTCAGTTTATGCCTCGCCCCTTTAACATTCCATGAGGCAAAAGTTAGGTCTCTAGCCATTGAGCCACAGCTGTTAGAATTACGTACCCCTGAATGAAGGGAAAAAACGTACCTGCCCAAATTAGTATTAAACCAGCGTAAATAAAAAATATTTCTACTGAAAGTAAAATTAGTAGAATAGTACAAGTTGATAGCAAATGAATGCAGCAGCCTTCTTCACAATCAACATTCTAGAATCTGTACTTCCTTCCCAGATAATTTGGCAACCAAGGGGTTAATAAAATAGCACCATTTAATCTGTATGCACTGCATCCTGTAGTTGACTGCATGTGCAGATTTTCACATTGTTCACAGAAAAGGCAGGCTGGCAGATTCTCAGTTCATTAGTTTCTTCCAACATGTAAAAAAGAGAAGACAGCCTTTTTAAGTCACATAATGCCTCATGCTGCTCCTTGCTTCAAGCATCACAAAGCTTTATCCTGCTTCCAAGGATCCTATATGATGATATGAAAAATATATTTTGACTGCAAAATAAGAGACTCTGGCCTATTTAGTGTCAATCACCTCTGGGGACAGAAGATTGTGAGTTATTGTCCCACACCTGAAATGTGAGCTGATACCCAATATTGAAATTTTAGAAAATGGATTATTAAGACTCCTGTGACCTGATTGGCTTCCAGCAGTCACCAGGGATGCGGGTACCACTCAGCACCACCCTGGGGAAAAATGAGCCGATATGAGGCTTGAATTTCTACAGTGCAGCTTATGCTGACACTGAATGCATTCAGTGTTGACTCTACCCTGCATGGTGCTACTCACAGTGCTTTAAAACCCTTTCCTATTGTGGTTAGAAAATTGGTTGTGTTGGGCCAACACAGACAGTTTTCAAAACATGATAAGACCCTGCGGCATTGGGCCTCTGTATGTCCTGGGCATCTGATATCTGCCAACAGCACACACCCTGTTGAGTCTTATCACTTACATAGTGCAGTGGTTGGGGGGTGGGTGGGTGTTGCTTCACTGTTCAGGGGGGCTGCACTGTTGAGGTGACAGCCTTTAGTTGAGATGTTTAACCCTTGCAGTGCTGTGGACTGATATATCGGTCAAGAATCCCTATATGTTCTAATTCTGTCAGCAGTCTAAGGGTTAAACAAGGTAATTTCTGTCCATCTCTTGTGGGTGCCCAGATGGGGTTGTCCAGATGGAAGTTACAGGTCCCATGACACTTATTTAAAAGTAGATGATTTTGAGGCCAGCCTGGTAGCGCAGAGGGCTGAGGCACTGGCACCTTACTGGATTTTTACTGGATAAAGTAGGACAAAAGAAGGCTCAAGGCCCATCTAGATTGTCCTCCCTCAATAGTGGGACATTTGGTTAAATATTATTATTATTATTAGGCCAATAACCAGAGATCAAGCCTAGTTTTGGAAATCTCAAAGTTAGCTGAATCTACAACTGTGGGTGGTAAAGAATTCCAAGATTTTGCTGCCCTTATATTGAAAAAGTTATCATATGTTTTGTTATTGGCCCATTCTATGCCGGTGACCCGGGTTCAGGAATGACCTTGGGTCACCAGGGTGCTGGCTCGGGGGGAGGACTAAAGTGGGATTGAGCCAAGGCTCTCCCCTCCAATGGGGTGGATGCCCGCCCGGCTGTAGTCCTGCTCCCACCAGATGGAGGTCTGATGGGTGCGTGGGTGGTAATGGGTGGTGACAAAAGTCAGGGGAAGGGCAGAAGGGGCCACCGGATCCAGGTGTGTACGTGCACCTCCACGTGCATACAAGCATGTGTATGCCATGGCCTGGGGGGGAGTAGGGAGTAAAGAATAAAACTGAAAAATTGCATATGAAAAAACAAGTGGAGGATTTTCCCCAGTGTCCCACCCAGTAATCCACCTGTTAATAAAACAGGTACCCCAGATGCACCTGGAGGGTGGTGCTGCACTGTTGAGGTGTCATCCTTCAGATGAGATGTTAAACTGCAGATCTGGAGACCTGGGTTTGAATCCCACAGCCACCTAGGTGCATACTGTATGATCATGAGCAAGTCACTTAACTTACTTGTGCTCCCAGGTTGCATCTGGAAACAAGCTTTGGCTTAGAGCGCTACTCCTGGTTAAACAATGTTCCCTAAACTGAGGTTGCTTCTGTCTGTCTCTGCTCACCGTCCAGGTGGAAGTGAAAGACTACATGGTGACACTTAACGTAAGAGCAGGGGAATTTTTTCAGTGTCCCAGCCAAATTTTCTTCTGGCATAAAACAGGTCCATGTAACAATCCCAACCCCCATGCACCTGGAAGTGAGCTGTGGCAACTCAGTGTGTGCTTTCCTGAGCAAAATGACAAATGAATACACATGATGTAGAGAACTGTTTGTAGTTTTCATTGGTCCTTGTACAAAAAGATGAACAAAGTGGGTCATTTACAATAAAATGCATCAAATCACCCACTTTGTTCAAATAAATGCGCATAAACAAATTCACCAAATTTGCTTTCAGTTCCTCTGTTGTCTTCATGGCAGAATCATTAAAAGTTTCCTAGAAGCTTAGGGAGTAGGAGTGGAAGAGCTAGTGCATTAGTGGTCTGCAAGCCCATAGCTTCAATACCAGCTTGCATCTATATATTATCAGTGGCACAAAATTCTAATATATATTATATAGTTTTCCATCATTTGTTTATCTCTTGAGTTTGCCCTGGCTGCCCCCTTCCTACTGGCCTCCTCAGCTCTGTCACCTGGATACTATGGTACTTGCCTTCCCTCCAGCATCCTCTGCCACAGGTCTGTGGGGGGTGCCCAGTCACTGGGGCTGGGCCTGCGAGGGGTCATCATTATCTTACAGCCGAGGTGTTTTTCCATCGACTTTCTCCTTGGACCCACAGGATGTACAGTGGGCACAATGAGTAAGCTCTGCCTCCATGAAGATGCCCCCAATCTCCTGAACATGGGCTCCCTTCCCTTCTGCTGATGCTACGTGTGCTGCCTCCCAGCTATTGCTGGGGGGTAGTCATACACCGAGGTTTAATAACCACCCTTCCCGAGGGAGTAGAGCAGTCCTATAGATGCTCAGTCTTTCCTCACCTGGCCAGTCCTCGAGTGACCTACATCCATTTCCGAGCCTGAGTCATGGCAGGAGGTGAGGCACACGGCACCTCAGCCCATCCATGCCACTAGGCCATCTAATTCTGTCTAATATTGCCCTCAGGCCTCTAGGTAGAGGGGTTTCTGAGTCATTGCTGCCTTGCAGCAGGCAAGCAAGGGTCATCAACAAAAACGCAGTGACAAACAAGAAATGGCACAGAAGGGATATCATAGCAGAAAGTGGTAGCTGACTAGCCAAGCCTTGGGAAGTTGTGAGATTGAGTACTTTGGTATATCAAGCATGTTTTAAAGACAAAGACCCTCAGTGAAAAAAAGCACAGAAACAAGGGCTACCCTGGAAGGGCATTGACAATAAAACCAAGTTTAATAGAAAAACAAAATTACACATATCTCACTACTGCAAAGCATCATGGGATGCACATTACCATGAAGGAAAGAAGGATTGCTTACTTAAAGCAGGAATTACAGATGTTAAAAGGCTTCTCAAGCAATCTGCAAATGTTAAGAACAGGAGACACAGACATGTGTTCCATCCTTGTTTGAACCCATCAGTGTGCCACATATATTTCTCAACTCATGGGGAGGGGGAACAAGCCATATTTGATAGCTCAGGTTAAGGTGACAGTGACCCCAAAACAGGAAAGCAATTTAAAAGAGAAAGAACCTCAGTTCATGAGCACTAAAGCAAAGGTGACCCTGGAAGGTCACTGGCAACAAAGCCAAGTTTTACAGTAATGCAATTTTTTTTTTAAATAATCAATAGTTTATTGAGGTTTTCCAGAATAACAACATACACACTTAATAGTAAACATGCAAGCTCAGTACCTGACTGGAGCAAATCAGCTCCTTGGATTACAGACTAAACATAATCACACTGACCTAGAACTGCACAAAGAGAATCAGATGATGCTCATTTGACTGCCATGTAAACTAAGTAGCACGCTACCACCTTTAAAATCTACAATTAGGCAATTCAATGAACAGAGTACAATGTTAACTGCCTTCTGTGAATGAAAACCTTGTCACAAGCTGGAACAATATTACTGAACATCTAAGCAAAGGATAATAGAGGAAAATTAACAACAGCTAATAAAACAACTAAAACCAAAACTAAAGGTCGCTGCTTGGGAGTGGTGGGGGGTAGGGAGGAGCTTATCACAAGCAGGCCATGAACTTCTAAGAGAGGATGAAGGCATGCTAATATTGCCTATCCTCCTATATTTGCAAGAGTGTCCGGGGGACTCCTAGCCTGATCTGGAGCCACCAAGGCTTGGTGTCCTGCAAGAAAGTAATACAAAATTACACATACCACAGTAATGAAAAGCATCATGGGAAGTATATGCAAATCACCATGATGGAAAGAAGGCGAGCCCACTTAAAGCAGGACTAAGTGCCAAAAGGCCACTCAACAATGTTTTGCATTAGTGGGATAGTTTGCTGTGTCCAAGTACAGTCCTTAATTAAGCTGTGGTGCACAGTTACTGTTTGAAAGCAGGAAGACTAAATATAGCTTATAATCAACATTTTGACACTTCTTCTCACCTTATGACTGCCTGTAGCAATTAGGCACTGTAATCTGCTTATTTCTCTTCTGTTCCTTTGCAGTCATTTGCATATTAAAAGTCCAGAGAAAATGAAGAATTAGCATTTACTGTATATAGTATTTTTCATGCACATTATATCCTAAAGCACTTGACAAGCAATAAGAGACTGGTAGTGAAGAGACTGTAAATGTGTAGTGACAGCCATTTTACATATCAACACCCAGACTCAGCCTTGGACAACTGCCTGAGCCAATTTTATTGGAAAGGGATGGTTGGCCAGTTCAATGGGTAAAACCCCCTATTCTTGCAGAAAGTGGCTTCAGTTCTTTTACTTCTACCCGGACAGCACCAGAGATGGGCAGCAGGGACATTGTCTGAAGGATGGCACACACAGACAGCACAGCACATACCCCCTTCCCAGTGTCAGTGCTTATGTATGAGCCAATCTGGGTGTGGTATTACAACACATCACCTTCAGAGGCAGATGTGCTACCAACTAACCCACACTAACATCACAGAGGAAGTTGACTTAGATAGTTGAGGGCTTTGAAAACATGAATGATGAAAATCAAATTACGGAACTAGAACTTTTTTCTGGAAAAGAGAGGATTCTGGGGAGACCTGATTATGGCATTCAAATATCAGAAAGGGATAGCAACATCAGAACAAAGGCAACTCTTCTTCGAAGGATGGGGGAATAAGGAGACACACAACGCCATCCAATGGAGAATTCAAGAGAACTTTCTGGAAGAACTTTTTTATGAAACATGCGGTGGATTTGTTTTATATGTTCATCGAGTTTGTGTGGGGTGTCACTAGTCAAATAAGAATGTTATCTCACAGGAGTTGGTTGAGAGGACCAACACGCAAAGCTGAGCAGTTCTGGTGCCCAAAAATAGCAATAGATAATGGGCTTCCATATTCAAAAGTCCCAGGCTGCATTGTGCAAGTGCCTGCACCGTGCAATTGAGATGTGCCAGCACAAAATAACGGTATATTCACAAGATGCACCATGAGATGCTATTGTCCATGTCTGTCTGAATATCCTGAACATGCAAGATTGCACAGTGGGAGATATGTGGTGTGGCAGGTGACCTGAGCCCTATGCGGAGCACAGGGAAATGCGCGATATGCAGCCACATGCACGGTGCGCAAAATTGCAATATTCAGCCTGGATATGCAAATGGTATCATTGCACATTTCCAGCCCATTCCCCCATGTGCAAAGCTCATTACTGGAATGTATTCAGGCCATTTGCATACCCCAGGTATGCTCAATTCCAGCTTTGCAGGACTGCCCCACCACCCCACAAAGGTGAACAGGAGGTACTGCAGCCTAGCAGGCAGGTGTGATGGAATGTTTGTGTGTGGGTGGGTGGACTGCATTGGCCTGGGTACAGTGCTATTACCAATAGCCATGTACAGGGTCAGACTGGGGTACAGGGGGCCTACCTGGACAAACAACAGGGGAGGGCAGAGGGTTACACAGTCTGATCAATATACCACATGCATGTGATATACCAGCTCCTTATGCAGCATATACAGTCACCTGCAGTGCCCCACACACCTCTGTATGGGGGAACATGGTGATAACTGCAAGGAATGGCAGTGTGCAGAGGGTGACCAGGTACCCGGATGGGTGGGTCCCACCTGTGTGCACCAATGGTGTCCCACTGTGGGTGGGTAAAACAGGTCAGTCCCTGGCCCATGCCATGCTGCCACTTGTATCACCAGGCTACCTGGGCACCTCTGCTCCAGACGTCACCCTGGGTACATGCCACCACCGGGTGATGCCCTGCAGGCCACATGGGTGCAGGCCATGTCCCCTGGTACATCTGCTGCAGTGTGGTCATCTACTCCACTGGTGTGCTAGGGTGGCACACAACAGCACTGACATGTGGCAGCTGGGTGTCTACTTCCCAGGTGTGGTGTGGGGGATGGCTGTCTGTGTGGTGGCCATGGTGTGCTGGCACCTGTGGCTTTGGGTACTTCCATCCTGGCATGGATGCTGTGTATGGGTGCCTGGAGCACATCCTGGTGCACCTCCAAGGGTTGTCTCAGGATGGTCTGTCTGCAGTTCTGCATCCTTCCTGTGGGTGGCTGGCTGATTTAGGCCATCCTTTTGTCTGACTAACTATGTGTGGCACATTTCTGGGATGCACGGCAGATGCACCACACATTTTGCCTGAATATACGGATGTTGGCATATTCATGTACCGGCTCCTTTTTTAGCACTGCATACATTATTTCTGCACGATTGTGCCATCAGAAATGCACAATGCATCTCACCCTTTCGAATATCGCACTTCTGCACATTTTCTGAGATGCGCCGTGCATCTCCATTTTGGGCTGTGCATCTCCTTTGAATATGTAGGCCAGTGTTCTTATTTCATAAGAGATGCTCCACAGCCGACACTAGCCCTATAAACATAGTGGTCTGGATTCACAAAGGGCTGCGAATGCCCCAAGCCCGGGGTATGCAAAACATATGGCACGTGGGGCTTGGGGCATTCTCTCAGCTGCCGATCAGGATTCTTGATGCCATGTGCCAACTGCCGCCAGTTAGACCATCTTTTTCTGGCCTTACTTGCAACAATCCTGTGTACCCTTTTTAGTAGGCTTGCACCAAATATTTTCCGAAAGCTGCCGTAAATCAGGAAAAGTGTTGTAAATGTGCCTGATCTACTTGAATTGGACACACTGTGCAGCAAAGTTGTTGGCACAGCTTTGCCAACAAACAGGTTTGACACGGGACTTGATTCAATCCCTGCATCACCCTTTGTGAATCAAGCTCCATAAGTCTGCCCTATATTGATACTACATTGCCACCATTTTAAGAACCTTGTGATGTCATTGACGATCAAGCGGTGCTTAACTACAAAGTGCTCAGCCACAGTTTGATTGTTTGTGACATCACAAGGTTTTAAAAATGGTGGCACTATAGTATCAATATGGGGCATCCTTAACCATTGCTATCTCTGGACTTCTGCCAGTTACAGTTAAGCACAATGCTTCATTTAAAGGAACTTTTTATGGGTTTTCAAATGCTCATGGGCATAGTTCATGAATGCTCCCCTTTAAGGACTGCAGACCAAGGGACATCAGTTCAAATTACAGCATAGCTGCAGGCTGACAGTGCAACCTAGAGCAGGCCACTTGACCTCCATGTGGTTATGCAGTACTGGATCAATATAGCATTGTCAAAACAGTGCATGGATTACGATGCTGAAGAAAGTGCTAAAAGCACTGCAGCAACAGCGGTTTTACAGCGATCGGGAATAACTGCTACCCCTGCCGCTGTATGGTGAAATGTGGAAGTGTCAGGTAGGTTGCCGGTGTGGTGCCTGGTTGAGTCACTCCCATGGTGGAGTGGCTAGAGCACCAGCACCCTGCACCTCAAGAGACCTGGGGTTGTGGTTTGATTCTCCCCAGGTCCCATACTGTTGCAGCTTTACGTTTTTTTTAAAAAAGGAATTTTGTTGCCTGCAGTGTTTTGCCCCATGGCTGAAATCCACCCCCCCCCCCCGGAGTCAGCTATATTAATTCCAGGGGGTATAGGTAGGTGTGGAGGGTGAAGTCCACCTCAAAAAACCAAAAGTCCCATTGTTCTCAATGGGGTGTGTGCAGTCCTGGTATTGTCGGTGTTTTCACCGACACTGTTTTACCTTGAGCAGTTTTGTGTTTGCTCTTATTTGTCCATGTGATTTCCACTGCTGCATTATGACCTCATGATTGGTTACACCCTCCCAGCTGTAAGACTCAGTCCATTTTCAAGGTGGCCTATGGTTTTTTGACAGTAGTCCTGATTGGCAGCAGCTTGCATCAAAAAAATGACACATTTTTTGATTCAATTTTGCGCAACTGCGTACAAACGCAGATGGGTTAGCAGCATCCATCCTATGGATGCAATTGCGTTAAATACCATCTCCAGTCATTTGGAAAATCCCAGCCTGTATCTGTTATCTGATGTGACATGTAACTAGGGAACGTTAGCATCACTGAAATGTATTATTCTTCCCAAGGTTGGCAATGTGTGTTGTCATTTTCATCTTATAAACCTCACTCACCATCCTCCACCAATCCTCTCTGCTTGGACAGAATTTTTGTAATGTCTTTCTACTGACACATTTGTTTGCCACACAACCACAACAGAAACTGACAGACTGGGGTTTTAAATTAAAAGGGGAATGGATTTTAATAATTGTGTTTATACAGAAAGACAACCTTGTCAATACTGCTAACATCATTAGTCTGTACTCATGGGACATCTCTTGGCAAGGGAATCCCATAAAGAAAGGTTTACTGCAAGGCTTTGGGCAGACACACAGTACACTTATGAGCTGTTTTACAATGCTGGGATCAGTTATTAAAACTGGATAACTGAGCTCTGCAAGCACATCGTTATCACTTGTGTACAACCCAACATAGTTTATTTATTTTATGTATTTATTTTGATTAGGATTAATACCTTTGAGTCAGAGACTCATTCTCAAAGGTTCCAAGTCAAGGACAAAACAGTACAGTACAACACAATTCTATACAATACAATTCAGATAGCAGAGATTACAGGGTAGGCATCATGAAATCAGTATAGTGTCACATGAGGTTCAAGACTTGTTAGTTTCAGGTACAACTTAACAATAGATAAAGTGCGTTACATCATTTGTTGCAGGGTAGGGCTATCCTGGTAGGAAATAACGTGTCAGTAATATGACAGTGTTATGGTAGGGGGATGATAGGAGAGCGGGGTAAGCAACCAGAGTGCTGTTGTCAAAATGGAGGCAGTGTGGGTAGGGAGGGTGGTAAGTCGATTTATGGGAGGATTGGGGGGAAGGGTAGTATAGAAAGGCAAGAAAAATCAAGAGGATAGGTAGATCATTTGTTTGTGCAGTTACAGGTAGATACTCTCTTTAGATGGGACCGTAGCCCTCTTTTGGACTGGCTCAGCTTTGTGCCTCCTGTCAGCGTGTTGGGTAGCTCATCAAACCATTTGGGGCCCTTAAAGATAATGGACTTGTGGGCCAAAGATGTGCGATTGAAAGGGACTTGGAGTCCTCCTTTAGACGCGCTTCTGATTTGCTTTGTTTGCACTGCCTTCTTGAACAGACTACTTAGGGATTCTGGCATGAGGCCTAGTTGTGCTTTTTTTATGATCAGGCAGGTTTGGTATTGGGATCTTAAGTACAGAGGGAGCCAGCCAGACTCGGAGTAGAGGACACAGGTATGAGTCCAGCCATCTGCCCCAAGTGCCAGACAACAAGCCCTGCTAATGAGTGTTTTTATCCTGTTTAGGGCAGTGTCTGACCCTGGTATGTATATTGGTAACCCATTGTCAATGGATGACAATACAGTGCTGCCTATGGCTAATTTGAGGGCCGCAGGTGTCATCGAATGTTTGTTTCTACGGAGGATGCCCAGTTTCATGTTGGCAGTTTTGACAACTTGGTCAATGTGGTGGGAGAAATTGAGAGTGTTGTCAAGGTAAACACCCAGATATTTAAATGAGTAGACTTGTTCTAGTGTGTCACCTTTAAGGTTCTGAATTCGAAGTGGGCAGAAATTCCTTTTGTTCTGAGGGACCGTGAACAGCACTTTTTTTTGTGTGTGGTTTAGTAGCAGTTTGTGTTGGCAGAACCAAGTTTCGAGTTTGTGGAAGCTATCGAGTAAGTCTTCCTTGATGGCCGAGTGGTCCCTGCCTGGGACTGATATAACGGCATCATCTGCATATAATACAATGCTTGCCATGCAGGCTTCAGGGAGGTGGTTAATGAACAGGCTGAAAAGGAGTGGTCCAAATATGGACCCTTGAGGTACTCCAAGGGCCACAACTTTTGGGTCTGAGAGTGAATTGCCGATGCTAACTCATTGAGTTCTTTGTGACAGATAGCTGCGAAAGCAGTTTCATAGATCCCTTCCTCATATAGCTATTGGGTTCTAAGTGTTGGCACGCAGGGGCTCTGTAACATTGTGGGCTGGCAGGGGTTGGGGGCTAGATGTGAGGAGGAGCATGGGATGCTTGGGGCCCGTGGCTTTTTTGTTCTATTCACACAGTGGGAGACTTCACGTCCCTCTCCGTCCACTATTCTCACTCTGTCCATAAACAGTGTCCTGCCTCTCTTCCACTGGGTATACTTTTCATGGAACAGTCTATTCTTTACATGCTGGTTGGCCCCAGGATGCACATTTTTCATTGCTTCATCCCAGATCCAGGATTTCCTGCAGTCCTCAATCTCCTCCCAGACTCTCCGGGAAGGTAGGAAAGGTCATACCATAGATCTCATTTGCCTTTCTACGAACCAGTCTCTCCTCTTTACTTGCTTTGGTCAATCTGAGACCGCTGGCCTGGCTTGGGGGTGGCCAGTCCTGGTTCTGCCAGCTTCGCATCCTCAAAGAAATTAAAAACAGATCCCTGACTTCTTCCTCTTGTAAAGCCAGGGCAGTGGCATCACCACCTTCTTCAACACATTCCTCTGAGGCAAGATCTTGAGGCTGTGTACCCGTTCCTTTCTCATAAGGCCACATAGGTTCCCCCTCATCTTCCTCTTCACTGAGGATCTGAGCCCAGGAGTGAGCAGTTGTTCTCACCCCCGAAACTATCCATTCATCACTAGGCGCAGAGGTCGACACCTCCCATTCAAAGGCCTCCCGCATCTCATCTTCACCTGAGAGACTTGGGCTAGGCCCCGCCACTCAGGAGTCTATTGATGTTTTATCCGAACTTTCTCTCTGAGATCCAGCATCCAAAACTTCAACTTCAGGTTCAGTCTCTAACTCTGCACCCTCTAGCTTTGTGCCACACTCCCCCGAAGGACCTTCTTTCACAGGCTCCGCCTGATGCTGTGTGCTGCCAGCTGCAGATTCCTGAATTTTTGTCCATGTGGGAGCCAAACGAATTGGAGGCGCTTTATACAAGCCATATTTTTGAAGGCATCCAGCACAGTGAGGAATCATGAAGACATCCCTTCCAGCACTCAAGCACATTTGGCATACATGCACTGGATAATTAGGAATTGCCACATCAGGAGGCAGTTGCCCTCCATAGCACCACTTTTCAATATCTCTCAGTCTATTTACTGCTGCTGTTACTGCAACCCGGGCATGATCCGGGTAAGAGCTGGTCCTGAAGCCATAACTGCAGAAAAATAAACAAAAGTTCACTGTAACTGAAAGTCCCACTTTAATGAACACACTCTGTAGCTTTAAAATGGCTCCTCTGCTGCTGTGTTTACTTTACTACCCACCCTGTAATGGCGGCGGCAGCACTCCTGTGCATCAACATTTAGAATCTGGGTCAAGCCACTGCGCACCCGATTTACACCAGCTACTGATAACTTTTACTCAAACTGCACAACTTGCTCTGTTCTGGCTTTAAACACACATTTACAGGATTTTCCTTGGACTTTTCACAAGCTGGTAACATTCATTTAATTTACAGTCCCTTAAAACTTCAGGTTTCAGCTCAGGATTGCCTGCTTCTACTAGTGTTGCATTTTGCTACAACCCACAGTCTCTCTCTGGCTGCAAACTTTAAACTGAGGCTACTTTCATTGCTATGCACACATTCAATGGCTTTACAGACTTGCACTTGCTGGCAGGACTTCACACAGTCGTTACTTGCAAAGCGACTACACTGCTGCACACACATTTTATATGGCATTACTGGAAATCAGTGATTGAGCAGTTTTTGGACATTTACTTACTGTTATTGTAGCAACTTGCTGCGATGGGGTAAAACGGCCTACAGCCAGATTTTGAAGGCCTTGGAACACAAACAGGCGGGCAGTCTTAGCAATCGTCATTTTCAACACCAAATTCACTATTTCCACGATCGATTTGCGGGTTGAGCCCGATTTTAAACTCAAAAGTAACTTTTTTACTGTTTACAGCACTTTGAATACTTCGCTACGCTCCTCCACTGCCAGTACCTTTTCTCTCTGTCTCCCTTTCGAATGCTGAGGCAGTCTCAGAAGAGCTGGCTGAGGCGGGACTAATGGCAATCTGACCAACCACCGACGCCATGCAAATGAGCCTCTTCTTCCTCGCGAGGGCTCCTCTCCTCACAGCGATCATCGAACAGAGCAAATTTAAACTGTAAAATGCACACTTTTTTCAACTGACTCACGATAGGAGCCCATTTTAACCATGTAACATTGCCATTAACTCTGCAGTCTCTCCATTTACACAGAAAGCATTTCCAACGTCCAGGGCATAATTTCTCTGTTGCTACCCCTAGTCTTCCACACTTTTCTTCACAGAATTCACTTTAAAAGCTGACAAAAACGCTGTAAACAATTTTTGATGCAGGACAAGGGCACACTCTTTGGCTTTACAGCTCCTTAGTAAACAGTTGGCACTTTTTAAACAGCAGCACAAGATTCACAGCACACAGCAACACACTAGGGAAATTGCTTCAGCTTTTTGGGCTACCCACTGCCAGATAGCCAAAACGCTAGCCCACTTGTCCAAGCACCTTCCTTCCCGAACAAATCCAAAGCAGTGCCTCCATTTTTGTAACCCCTCACCCGTGCCTTTTTATTAAAATGACACGT
Source organism: Neoceratodus forsteri (assembly GCA_016271365.2). Taxonomy (NCBI): domain Eukaryota; kingdom Metazoa; phylum Chordata; order Ceratodontiformes; family Ceratodontidae; genus Neoceratodus; species Neoceratodus forsteri. The sequence continues at coordinate 151,024,287 of JADMNL010000028.1, forward strand.
GGCATGCTGTTGGCATTGGCAGCAATACCTGGTGGGGACCTGGGTTCAGGGAGGATGAGATTACCTGGCACAAGGGGACCTAGGTTTGGCTACTCTGCACAGGGGCACCCAAGTAAATCCGACTACAGGAAGCAATAACTGTAATGTCCAGAACCAGGATTGGGATTTTTCAGTGTGGCTTTTATTCATAACTAGCTGAACATAACAAAGCATAGATGGACCCCCAAGGGGCTACGTTGACTGATAATGCAGATTAGAGACTACAAGGCGGTCCACTTAAAGAATGAACCCATTTCTACTGTTTTCTGGCTCTGGACCCACCAGGCACACAGCCCGGACTTGCATGCGCTTTGGATACACAGCCCGACTGGCCCAGCTCCCCTGCCGGCCACTTGACTGACGTTCCATTTAAAGAATGAACCCAATTTACTTGTTGTGGCTCCCCACATCACTTAGAGTCTGCGACTCCTGAGAGATTTTCCAATTTGCGACCCACGTCTGGGTACCTACCTCATCACTGGCCAGGCGCATGAGGCAAGTAGCAATCACAGCAGAAATCCGTAGAGGTGGACCTGGTTACTAAAGATGGGGGGATGTTCCCACCTCCAGCTCCCACAGCCCATACCTGGCCATTTCTATGGACAAACAAAAACTAAAACTTCGAAATGTAGATTAAACGGTGGATGACCTGTAGCACCCCTCTACAACATTACTTGAATCCATAAAGACTTTACATTTTTACACTACTCCATTTGTTTGTCCTAGTACAATAGGCCTCCCAAATAGTAGTTCACATCCCAGCTTTCTTCACATTTTCCAAACTGAAGAAACATATTGTTTGCCCTCTCAAATAGAGCAAAACACTCACCCTTTCGTTGCAGGTGCCCCACAGGCGAAGTACAACTTCTTCCACTTGTCAGACCGAACAGAAACTGTAAAAAGGCAGCTTTCTTCCAGTAGCAGACATTAGGGGATTGCTCCTGGAATCCACAGAGGGATACTTTACTCCCCCCCCAGAGGGAGGGGGGCACTGAGACCTGGACAGCGGTCTCCACCACTTGAAACTGGACACTGATCTTCTCACACAGAAGGTAAACAAAAGACACTTCCTTCTCCCAAGGAGGTAAACAGAAAACTCCCTTCCTGCTTAACAATAAACAGGAGACTGACTTTGAAAACTCCCAACGTTCTATCTCACTCCCTCTGCTGCAGATTCCAATGTGGTTTATGCAGCTGTGACAGTTCTATGGTGATGTCATCTTTCAGTCTCAGCTGTGACTGAGAACAGAGTGAGACAGTGTGAAACCCATATAACTGGAGTTTCACAAGCTGCCTTCCCTCCCTACCACTAGGTCTTACTGGGATTCTAGTAACCCTGGGTAACAAGGGGTTACACTAAAAATGGGCTCACTGCTGTGATCCCTTCTTTTCGATTATGGCAAGGCTTGATGATAGAAATTTACAGAATGGAGAACATTACAGCTCAGCTGAACTATAAATATAACTTTGACAGTTTTTAGAGGAGCTGGATTCTGTATACAGTACCTCAGCGATCTGACTTTGTAACAGCTGAAAGGATGGAGCAGAATATTTCTTTTCAATGCTGAACTATCATTACAGGTGGGATGATGCCATCTAATCTGGACTTGACCTGTTAGATACCGCTCTTTTTGGTCTGGAAACATTATATTTGTCGCATGTATATCAGATAGCTCCCTGTGATGTCATGCTTCTTTGTACTGACTGCCCCTGTATGTTAATGTACTATATGTCATTTAGTAGGCAGCTATGTTTGTCTGTTGTTACTGTCTGTAACCTATTATGAAGCTTCTTTAATAAGTATAAAATACAACAAAAAAAAAAAGAACATTTTGGAAAAGTATCAGAGCCAGAGACAGAATAAGAACCAGAACCAGGCCACAGCTGACCCACACTTTCTAAAAGGGAATGTGTACCATTCTGGATTACTTTATCAGTATCTAACCCTTACTACCCAATCAAGCCCTAGATGGGAAAAGGCTGCGGTCTGGCAGCTATACATCCATGCTGTCACCAGGTGGTGAGAGCATGGACATCAGCAAAGGTGTCAGTATTGTGGCATGTACGACTGCACTAAGCCAAGATGGCACAGTGTTTTAGGGTACAAGAGGTGGGTTGTAAAAGTTTTAAAAAAATATTTAGAGGCACTAGTAGCACCAGCCTTTTCTCATCTAGGGCTAGCTCATGTAGTAATGGTCAGATATTTATAAAGGGATCCAGAGTGGTACACATGCCCTTTAAGGCCAACCCATTAGTCTGAGTTTCCCAGGGCCACTTTCTTTTTCAAGCCGAGAAGCCTGCACCCAGGAAGATTTTATTCAAATTTTTTATGTATTTTTTCTCTCTAGCACAGCATCAACCAACATGCAAAAAAAAAAAAATATTCAAAGCTGGTTTGTGGCCAGTAAATTCAATTTTTAGTGGTCAAGTTTCATGCAATGGTGGTCATTTCATGTAATTGGACAGAGCAATCAGTGAGCACCCAACCCTACTGTCCATCTGGCAAGGTGTGCATATTGTTTAGTGGCTGGTAACTGGTGATTTCTAAGTAGTCGTTGCCTACATGGCCACTGGAGATTTTGCAGCATAGTTTTAACGTTGCCTAATATACAGAATGGTCCCCGCTGTGTACTGGCACTAAAAGTAGATGCATTCTGCAAGTACATGAACATGAACAGAACAGAACGTTTATCACAAATAAGGGAACACATAAAACAAATTATTGCAGCAACAATTATTGTTGAATTGAATGTAAGTGATAATAATTTGAAGTTTGCTTAAAACTATTTTGAAATATACTTGGTAAGGTAATTTACAGAGACCCCCCCTCCACATACATACACACACACACACACACACACACACACACACACATCTCACACTCACACACTCACTCACAAGCTTTAAAATGGCATCTTCTTTTGGGGGTGTACCTATGAACCCAAACTTCCATGGCAGTACAAAGTGAAGAGCATGCAATCCACAACAAGACAGGTTACATGTACAGTTGAACTCTATGGGTGTTTATATAACAGATGCACTGTAAGTGGTATAGCTACTAAAGATAACCATTTCCGATGGTGATAAATATAGGGCAATTAAATCTGCAGCATTTTGAGAGACAGTTGAGAGCCCTGGTTCGTGCTGAGGCCATAGTAATGCTTGGCTAGAATTTGAATAAGTTGATCAATATCTAATTTGGCAGGGATAACCTGTACTTATGCTCATCAGAACCTCAACAAAACCTCAAGCTTATCAACAGCTGAAAACTTCTCATTGAGAAGATTATGTTTTTGTTGTCTGGGGAAAAAGATCAGAGCGCGTTAATCCTCCCAGTTCAGCAAAAATTTCGTCATCCCCAAGAGAACTGAACAGGGCAATAAATAATACCTGGAGACCCAATAACAAATTCCTAACAACTGCAAAGAGTTTTAAAGCCTCCGCTGCAGTACTTTGAAGTAACATCCTCCAGCTACAACTGAACTGTAGAGTCACCTTTTACCATGGCAGTGAATTCTTTGGGAACCAGGTGTCAGAGTACAGCCACATTTAGAACTCCTCTGTTGAAATCTACTTTGGGGCAAAGATTTATTCTATTCAAAGCTGCAACTTTTTACAATTCAATTCCAGCTGCCATCACCTATTGCCTAAGACTGTACACTTTTAACATGAGATTGAAAAAAATGCTTGTACTCAAGAAAGAACTGCACATTAATGAACATTTTGTATTGTTGTATTTTGTAGTTAATGTTTGTGTAATTTTACATATTTATTACACATGAAAATGGACAGCTTCTGCTCATCTGTTAACGAGTATAAAAAATAAATGAATGGCATGGGGGCTGGCTGTCTTTCTTCGAAAGCAAATCAAACAGACTAAGGAGGCTGAGGACAACTGTCACAAGGGAGGCCCACAAGAAGGAGGAGGCAGAGGACACCACAGGGAAAGGAAGCAGCTCCTGGTGGGGGAATTCAATTATTAGGGGGACAGAACTGGGGGGAGCAGGGAAAACTGAAGTAAGGTGCCTGCCTGGTGCCATGGCTTGGAGGGACAGGAAGTGCATCCTCAGGATCACGACAACAGCTGCATGGGAGTCTGAGCTGGACATCATTGTCCATCTAGGGACAAATGACTTGGCTCATCATGAGATTAGAGCAGTGCAGGAGGACTTTGTAGAGTTGGGGAGGGGCCTAAGACAAGTAGCACACACAGTATCCTTCTCAGAGGTGCTGCCTGTGAATGGCATGGGCGAGGCGAGGGTACTTTGCACCATGCAGTTTAGTGAATGGTTGAAAAAATGGTGTGGAGCACAGGGGGTTGACTTCATTGGGGACTGGGGTTCCACCTGGAGGGACACCAGCCTATACTGGCAGGATGGTCTGCATCTGTCCAGGAAGGGAACAAGTCTTTTGAGCAATCGGTTTAAATGCTTCATTGGCAAGCTTTTAAACTAGTCAAGGGGGGAGGCACTGATAAGCAGCAGGAAAATCCCAGCCTCTCCCTACAAAACAGGGTACTAAATGAGAAAAAGACCGAGGTAGAAAGGTCAGTGGGGGATGCTGCAACAGAAGGTAAAGCCATCAAAAAATGGAGAGCAATGAGTACCAATGCCCGTAGTCTGGGTAACAAGCTTCCTGAATTAGTGGCCTTGATGGAGGAGGAACATCTGGATATCGTGGCAGTCACAGAAACATGGTACACACAAAACCAAGACTGGGACATAAACATACCAGGATACACTATCTACAGAAGGGACAGGGAGGTAAAGGAGGAGGAGTAGCTCTTTACATAAGGGAAGGAATAAAAGCAACAGAACAAAAGGGTAAACAGGGAGGAGAAAAGCACTGTGGTAGAATTTGGAGACAGGCAATGGCACCACAATCCGCACAGGGTTGTATGAACCCCCTTCTCAGGGGAGAAATGGACAAGGAAATGATAGAAAGTATACTTAGAATGGCAGAAAAAGGAGATATTGCTGATGGGTGATCTGAATATGCCAGATGTTAACTGGAGTGCAGTTGCAGCAGCCACTTTGAAGAGTGGGGTTATTCTAGATGCCCTACAGGGGCATGCCTTAGACAACTAGTATTGGAGCCCACCTGAGAGGGAGCAATCTTAGACCTAGTTCTCTCAAATGGAGATGGAGACAGGATCACAGATGTAGAAGTGGGTAGCCATCTGGGAACTAGCGACCATCGAACAGTATGGTTCACAATAAACACAGCAATAGAGTCAAGCCATACAAAGGCAAAAGTACTGGACTTTAGGAGGGCTGACTTTACCAAAATGGGTGAGTGCCTAAGGAATGCACTAACAAATGGGCAGGAAGGAAGGGTGGAAGAACAATGGGGAATAATAAAAACTGCCATCACAGAGGTAACAAGCCTTTGTGTGAAGCAAATAAACAAAACAAAGCGATGTAAGAAACCACTATGGTTCTCAAAGGAAGTGGCAGTGAAGGTTCAAGAGAAAAAGCATTCAGGAAGTACAAGGAATCACAGAAGGAGCAGGACAGAGAACTGTATCAGTTAAAGCAAAAGGAAGCTGGGAAGGCAGTCAGAACAGCAAAGGCCCAAACTGAGAAAAGATAGTCAACTCAATTAAGAAGGGGGATAAAACCTTTTATAGGTACATCAGGGAGTGAAGGAAGACCAAGGGAGGGATAGTGAGGCTTAATAAAGGGGAGAGAGGGTGGGCAGAGGGTGACTGTGAAAAGGCAGAGATACTAAACAAATATTTTTGCTCAGTATTTACAAATGAAGAGGGGGAGGTACCTAAAACAAACAGTAGAAACACTCTGGATACAGAAGTTGATACCAACCCATTTACAGAAAAAAGGGTCCTGAAATAACTCTTAAAACTGAAGGTGGACAAAGCAATGGGGCCTGATGGGATTCATCCCAGAATTCTAAAAGAACTAAGGGTAGAACTAGTGACACCACTGACTACCCTCTTTAACAAATCATAGGAGGATGGGGTGGTACCAGAGGACTGGAGGAGGGCAGATGTGATTCCCCTTCACAAAAGTGGGAGCAAGGCAGAAGCAGGAAACTACAGACCTGTTAGTTTAACCTCAGTGGTAGGGAAAATGATGGAATCACTTCTGAAGGAAAGAATTGTCAAGTATCTAGAGGCCAGAGGGGCACAGGACCCAAGGCAGCATGGATTCACAGCAGGACGGTCATGCCAGATGAATCTGATAGATTTCTTTGACTGGGTGACCAAAGTAGTAGATCAGGGAGGGGCTGTGGACATGGCCTACCTAGACTTAGCAAGGCATTTGACACAGTCCCACACAAGATTAATATACAAGTTAGCCAGCCTGGGTGGGTCCCAAGATGACAGCCTGGGTAAAATTGGCTGGAGAATAGGACACAGAGGTAATAGTAAATGGAGTCCACTCTGAAGAAAGGGGGGTTACTAGTGGGGTAGCGGAGGGTTCAGTATTAGGACCGGTCCTCTTCAATGTCTTTATAAGTGACATTGCAGAGGGACTGGAAGGAAAAGTATGTCTCTTTGCAACAGAGTTGATACACAAGGTGGGGTGGAAAGGATAAGAAGGGACTTGGCAAGGTTAGAGGAGCGGTCAAATGTATGGCAGCTTAGATTCAATGCTAAGAAGTGCAAGGTAATGCACCTGGGAAACAAAAACCCAGGGGAAGAGTACACAATGGGGGTGAGATACTAACGACAACAAAAATGGAAAGGGACCTGGGAGTAGTCATATCAGATGACCTAAAGGTGGGCAAGCAATGTGAGAGGGCAGCAAGGAGGGCTGGGGATACTGGGATGCATGGAGAGGCATCACCAGTAGAAAACAGAAGTTATTATCCCTCTGTACAGACAGCTGGTGAGACCCCATCTGGAGTACTGCATGCAGTTCTGGAGACCCAATCTCCATAAAGTCATAGACAAGATGGAAGCTGTCCAGGGAGGGCAACTAAAATGGTGCAGGGTCTGCCGGAGACATATGAAGAGACTTAAGGAGCTTAATATGTATAGCCTCGAGGAAAGGAGGAGAGGGGACATGATAGAAACTTCCAAGTACCTCAAGGGAATCAACAAAGTCAGAGGTAGCATCTTTCAAAAAGAGGTGTGCAAGAACAAGGGGCACAATTTGAAGATAGGGGGGGCGGCTCAGAGGTAATTTAAGGAAGTATTTTTTCACAGAGAGGGTTGTGGATGCATGGAACAGCCTTCTGGAGGAGGTTGTGGAGTCAAAAACAGTGGTGGAATTCAAGCATACATGGGACAGTCATAAGGCAATTCTGGGAGGTGGGGGTAGGAAGAAGTAGGCTGCTGGTTAACTAGGATCTGCAGCTTATCCATTAGGTAGGGAAATGGGCAGATTGGGTGGGCCAAGCGGTCCTTATCTGCGGTCAAATTCTATGTTTCTATGTTTCTATGTAAAGGTTAAATGACATTTCACTATAGGAGAAGGAAGTTCCTCAAGGATGGCGTTAAGGGGCCTCATCCATAATCTTATTAGGCAATGTGTCGTACTGGTTAGAGTGAAAACTAAGGATGTGCAGAATGTGAAATTCCACCAGCTGAACTCATGTGGCATGGCAGTTCCACTTGCAAAATGCTTTTTGGAATTTCATTTTTAATTCTACGGGATTACAAAAAATATTTCCATGTAATATGTAATCTATGGAATATTATTCCACAGATTGCTGACAATGAATCTGTGGTTTATGTACATGTACATAAACCACAGGTTACTAGTCCACAGTTTAAAAAAAAAAAAACACTTTTGTAACTGTGAAATTCCACTTCTGACAGAATTCCGAAGAATTTGGAATTTCTGAAATTTGGGGTAATTCCAGCAGAAGTGGAATTTGAAAATTCTGTATAGCTCTAGCAAAGGTTAGTGACCCTGGGGACCCAGGTTTGGAAAAAGTCCCCCTGAGAAGCCTCACACCTTTCGCCTTTGAAAAGCACCATTGTTTTGATTTTCGATACAGACTGAAATGTGTTACTTTTGGATGCACTAACCTCAGATTGCAAGCTTTCTGTATCTTCTTGCAGTGCCATTTTTTTTTTTTTTTTGCGTTTGCACCTGCTGGCCAGCTTGAGCGTGTACAGTTCCTGTGTTTCTTGAAAAACGCCAGCTCTTAACTTGATGTATCTGTGTCTACACCCTTGTTACTTGCCGCATGATTGTGAACAAGTCACATAACCTCGCAATGCTTACAATAACTTCCTCTCTCTCTCTGTGTAACTTTCCTGAGCTTTCCTTAAGCTCTCTGTGTCTCTCTTACCCTCCCTTTCTCTTGAAGTGGGTGAAGAAAGCGTTCATATGTTCATAGGTTGAAAAGAGTTTTGGGAGTCAGAGTGCATGCAATATGCTTTCCTAGAACTAAATTCCTTTCCTATTTAGAAATTAAATCAAATCTTTTTATAGGTTACTGCTTCAAACTACCTTTTACAGGAACAGATGACTCCTAGATATTTTATCAGTAGGCAGTGATTAATAAGCTAAAGACAGAGCCAGAAACAAATGATTTGATACCTTTTATTGGACCAACATGGATGTTACAGAAAAGAACAAAGTGCTTTAGCTTTCGAACCAACCAGGTCCTTCTTCAGAAGCTTTGTGGCAGTTTTTTCAAATATCCCATACTATTAACACCAGTAGTTTAATATACCAGGACAATTGGAATGTAAGCTGTAAGCTCATCTTACATGTATTAGAGAGAATGCCACTCCAAGGTTTTTTTTTTTTTATCACTAGTATGCTTTCTTGGCATACTGAGACATTTTAAAATTTATGTGACAAGAACTCTTTGGCTGTAGAGAATTCTTGATAACCTTTGCCCTTCTGAGGCTCCTCGGATAAAGGCATACTGGTGTTAATTAGCTTCTCTGACGTAATCTTCTATTATGTTTTAAATGTATATGTTAAACCAATGAGAATTATTTCTGCTTTTTCTATATAACCTGGTGTTAATAGTATGGGATATTTGAAAAAACTGCCACAAAGCTTCTGAAGAAGGACCTGGTTGGTTCAAAAGCTAAAGCACTTTGTTCTTTTCTGTAACATCCATGTTGGTCCAATAAAAGGTATCAAATCATTTGTTTCTGGCTCTGTTTTTCAAAGGACCAATACGGCACCTACAACATTTTTTTGCATCATGTAAGCTAAAGACAGGCATTCAGGAACAAAACTGTGCATTTGGTAAATGTAAGAATTATTCCAGAATTACAACACTCCTGAAATTGGAATGTCATAACCACCATACCAGCTAGAATGCAACAAGAATTCAGAACTGGAAGCATCTGGAACCTGGAAAGGAATGTCGGAACCACCATAAATATAAAAAAAAATCTATAGTGGTCCAGTTTATCTTCAGACTTGCTCCAGTTTTGTATTCTTGATGTATTCCTTGTGGTTCTGGCTTGTGTTCCTGATGTTTCAGGTGTTTTGGGTCGTGTTCTAGGTGGTTTGCATTTTGGGTAGGGTTCTAGTAGTTTGTGACTTTTTTGGATTTTCTCTCCCTGTTGCATTCTTATTGGTTCTGGCATTCTGGTCATCATTCATATGTGAACAGTGGAATTTTTTTTCTCTGTGGGTGGGTTGTAATTTTAGAGTTAGGTTTATTTACCTCTGGAAAAAGCTAATATACCACGGACTATCGTAAATTCGGCGTAAGGTAGTATTTAAGGAAATTCCATAAAAATCATGGTATTTTCACAAGAATTCCATGAAAATGGAATCTGTGAATTTCACTGAGCCCTATTAACTTCCTAAGACATCAGAGTTAAACTTTTTACAATACATTAGAGGGTATCCTGTGAAGACGGCAATAGGAAAAAGGGTGATGACAAAAAGGGGGACAGAAAACAGCACGTGCTTATAGGGTGAGTGGGGAAAAACAGCAATCCCTGAAATGGTGACCTGTTCCCCCCCCCCCGAGTTGTGTCACCCCAGAGTTGATTATATTTAGTAAGGGGGCTCACTCTGGTACTGTTGTTGCTGTTTCAGCAATCACTGTGTTTGCCACTCGCTCTATGTGGCCAGCACTGTTTGTCCTTCGCTCTTTTTGTCCTCATCCATTTTCCATCACCCTAATCACATAGAACCCATTAGAGCACATTATAGAAAGTTATACAACAGTTACAAAAAATATAGTGATCTGACTGGCCAATAGCTGTCCAGATCTGTGTGGTAAATTTAACAACAGCTACATGGGTCTGGAAAATCCTTTGCAAGCCTTGGAACTTGTTTCTAGGCTGACCTAACTACACAGAAATATTACCTCACTGCTTCAGAATTCTCAGTAACTGTGACAGCTGGGGGGAAAAGGTTCAACTAACAATCTGATTAACTTACCTGTTGGCCAGTTTGACCTCTCTGATGGGGCAAACCCATCTGTTTGGTGTGAGAACCAATTTACCATTGGTGAAGATTTATTTATTTTTAATTTAAACATTTATTTAGTCTTGTGTTTTCTATTAATTTGGTGGAATTTTATAAATGCAGTAACACTTCAGAGCTTGCAGTTACTTGGTGATTACTGCACTCTCCCCCCACCCTGTGATTAATGCCTTGTGCCTCCAACACACAGAATGTGTGCGTGTGTGTGTGTGTGTGTGTGGTAGTTACCAACTAACTGCACAGCCTGTCATGTGGTATTGCTTACGCATTATAAGGCAGCCACATATTACTTTTATTATACCAAATTAACAAAAGATACAAGACCGATGGCACATTACAGCAGCCGTTTAGACCTAAGGAAGTGCCCTCAGTCTGTTTGAAGGCATGAAAATACTCATCCTTTTTTATACACTCAACTACACTATAGGTGGGGTCTCAGTCATTCAGTGAAAATGATATCCTTTATATTCTAAACCTCTGTTGATTGTAGGGGTACTGTAGGACTCCTCTGAAAACGAAATGCTGTTTCATAGCTGAGCTATTCTTAAAAACTAACTTTTTTGTACAATTTTTTGTTCTTTTTTTTTTTGTACAATTTTTTGCTGGGAAATGCAAACTAAGCTGAGGCTTGTTTCCAGGTATGTTCTGGGAGCACAGGGAAGTTAAGTGACTTGCTCACGGTCACAGAGCATGTAAGTGGTGGCTGTTGGATTTAAACCCAGATCTCCAGGTTTGCAACTCAGTGCTTTAATCTGCTACACGATACTGCCTCCGTAACTATACCGTAAGTTGTGAAAAAAATGTCAAAAATTTTCTCACCGTGCCCCCAGGATGACATGGCATATACCTCTCAACTGTCCCACATTATGAAGGTCACTGCCCATTTTACCTTTTAGAAGACCCATGCCCAGTGGGAAGGAGCCAGAGGTGTTGTCCCTCATTGTGCACTGAGATATTACAGCACAGGTTCATATACTGGAAATCCCTGTTGCTTGTTTAGGAGAGAGTTTTAACAGACCTAAAATCTCTTATCCCCACAGTGTTCTGAGTTTCCACTTCCATTGTGCGACATCGCTTCCCTCATTTCGACTCATTTTCCACATGGTGTCCCATAGTTGCATGCTGACAGGCTGAGTGGTATGCACATACAGCTCCTCAGCTTGGGGATACCTGTATCCATCCCATTACATCTTTCAGAGACAGTGGCTTCTGTGAGCCAGTGCCTGCCAGGCTGCGACTGACACTCACCCAAAGCTGCAAAAGGAGGGCAGCTCATCTGCCTTTGTAAGACAGTGAGAGATAAAGACAGAGTGATAATAGCCTGCTAAAACTGGAGTACCATTCAGGAGGGATGTGGGTATGAAATGCTGGGGGGCTTGAAGCTGACAAAAAGGTCAGTAGATTGATGTGACACAGTATAAACAAGGAAACAGGCTGATAAATTAGACATGTAACTTCCCCCCACTAGCACCACTTCCACTGATGCATTTGAAATACTGCTGAAGGAAGAGCCGCAGGCAAGGGCAGGAAAGGAACTGAAAAAACATTAACTCAGCACACAGTGTGCAAGCTTAGCAAAATGTATTTTGCTTGCTCCTTTTATTTAAGCCTAACAAGCAAAGAATGAGACTTAGAGCCCAATTCACAGTACTATATGCACTGCAGTGCTTTACAAGTCCCCCCCCCATTATGTGCAGAGGGCCTGAGGAGCTAACTGTAAAACCCATAAAAGAAGCCACTGATTTACCCAATGGGTTGTGTCTCAGTGGAATGCTTTACTGAGAGAAATAGTTGAGAGTAATAATATGGATCTATTTAAAAGACAACTAGATGATTATATGGGCAGCAGGAAAATATCCCACCTATAATATAACTCCAACCCACCATACCGGTGGTGAGCTCTATAAGGGCATTTTGCCTCCTGAGCCCGTTACATCCTATGAACCCTATGAAAAATTCCCAAAGGCATGCATTGTTCATGCTGCACTGGATTCATAAAGGCATGGGTTAGCTGTATGCTGGACTATGAAGGAGGGGTAGAAAGTAGGCTGGACCAACAGTACACCGGATACTAAATGCTGACTAGTCACCAAGGTCCAAGGTTGTGTGGCCTCCACAACCCACAGGGCTGCAGAAGCAGCTACACACTCCCCACTCCCAACAAACACAATGTCTTGAGGGTGATCACCTCCCCCTCTCTCTCACCACAAGGCTAGTTCGGCGGCACCAGGTACAGCAGTCCCCCCAAACCCCTTCCCTGTCCTTCCCCTTCCAGTCACTATCCCCCCTTCCTGTCACCCTGCAGTACACTCGCAGTAGTGTAGTATCACTATCCTTCCAGGGTAGCCCAGGAGGAAAGCGCTGAATATGAGTCGCCATTTTGATGGTCGCTCACATTCAGTTGCCATCCTCACTGGATACCATACTGAAGATTGCCACAAGTTAGACCAGAAAAAGCTGGTTTTACTTGTGGCAACTGGTGCAGGGGATCAAGAATCCTGATCACCAGCCAGGGGATGGGGCAAGGCCCCGACGCCATATATTCGGTGGACCTGGGGCTTGCGGCATTCCCGAAACTTTTGTGAATTGGCCCCATGTGTCTGTAAACTGACACATGTAGAAGTGCATTCTCAAGCCCTGTAGAGAGAACAGTGTAGTGAATCTGAGCAGTTCTGGCTCACAAAAGGACTTGAGATGAAATTCTTATAACCATATGAGATGTTGGAACTACACAGTATGTATCAACACATTATAAATCATATTAAAGAAGTGCACTAAAGAAATGCTACATTTGTTGGTCAGTGGAGTGGCATTGACAGCCACCAGGCAGGAAAGAGACCTGGTGGTAATTGTACTGGATGACCTAAAGGTAGCCAGGCAGTGCGACAAGGCACGTGGAGAGCTAGTAGGATGCTGGGGGTGTATAGGGAGGGGTATCACCAGCAGAAAGAGGGAAGTGGTGTTACCAGTGTATAGATTACAGGTAAGATCCCACCTAGAGTGTTGTGTGCTGGTCTGGAGACCACCTCTCTGGAAGGACATAGACAGAGTGGAGGCTGTCCAGAGGAGGGCGACTAAATGGTGCAGTCTGCATCAAAACCCTATGAGGAAAGACTAAAGGACCTCAGTATGTACACCCTGGAGGAGAGGAAGGAGGGGGATATGATAGACCTTTAAATACCTCACATGGGTAAGTAAGGTAGAGGAGGGAAGTATTTTTTAGAAGAAAAGGTGCTCAAGAACAAGGGGACATGCTATGAAGCTGGGAGGGGGTAGATGTAGGAGAGATGTTAGGAAGTACTTCTTCACAGAAAGAGTGATAGATTATTGGAACAATCTTCCAGCAGAGGTGGTGGAGGTGAAGACAGTTGCGGGGTTCAAGAAAGCATAGGATAGGCACAAGGGGATCATAGTGGAGAGGAGGGGGAGGGTGAAAGAGCGGTAGATCAAGGGCGGTCTGCGGTAACATTGTAGGTAGGGAAAAAAGGGCAGACTGGGTGGACCAAGTGGTCCTTACCTGCTGTCATATTATATGTTTCTATGCACTTAATTTATAGGTGACTTTTCCCAGTAAGAGGCAGTTTTTTTAAATACTGGTTCAAATGCTGTTTTTGCACTAGCTGTCCAGGATTTTTAGTTATTCCATTGGGTGTTTCTGATATACATGCTGTTGGTAAGAACCATTTTAGAACTGTATGATGTAGTTTATGTCCCCGTTGTACTCTTCTGTTGTTGGCACAATGCATCCATGTTCTACTACAGAACTCTATGGTTAAGGAAATAAAATACCTCATACAGTTCTAAAACAGCACATACCACCCAACTGTAAAGCAGAAACACTCACTAAGGATAATAAAAGGCCTGTATAGATGGAATAGTAATGGAATTTGAACCAGTACTTAACATACAAACAGAATTTGATGGCAGATAAGGACCGCTTGGCCCACCCAGTGCCATAGACCCTACTTGATCTCCAGCTTAGCCCTCCCTTCCCTAATGACTAAGATTCCCTTTTGCCTATCCCATGTGTTCTTGAATCCCACCACAGCTTCTACTGGGAGAAAATGACTTACAGGTTCAGGGCAGTTCTCCTTTAAAAATGTACAATGTATGGTCGAATGCCACTATGCATGGAATTCCATGCCTGGAATATGCTTAAAATGTATTGGAGAGTGCAATTATGTATGGAATTCAGTGAATTCCTAGACTTGTTCTACTATCCTAGTGATGCCAAACTGCTGTTGTACTATCTTGAATACGTCACTACGATGGTACAACAACTTAGAATTTTCTCACATTCATGTAACCATGACAGCTGCGCTGATATCTCTTTTTTTTCTGTTTCTTCTGACAATTGTAAGGAGAACAAGCATTTGTCAATGCTGAATGTTGTCTCACTGGCATTGGCATTGGTGCCGGAGTTAGAGACGCATAATAGGAATGGCAGTGAAGTATTAAAGTGACACCAACCCCACCCCCACCCTATAGAGACCAACAGGCATTGGGGTGTGCCTTTGGGTTGTCAGCTATAAAGCTCATGCCATTGTACCTCACCCTACCCTGTAGACACTGACAAATGTTGTGGTGTGCTTCGGGGTCTTTGGGCATTATACATACCCCATTCCATAAGGAAATATGCTGAGGTGGGTGCAGCATAGGAGAATGGGGTAAACTTTGTGGCCATCACTGCAAGGCACACCACGATGCCTGTCACTGGTTGCAGGGTGCGGGTGGGATGGCATGAGCATGACAGCCTATGATCTCAAGTCACACCCCTGATGCCTGTCAGTCTCTACAGGGTGGGGTGCTACAGTTGGAAACCCTAACACCATATGCGTGTGTTGGTATTTTCACTCCAAATTTTCAACATGGGCTGTTTGTGAGTCCACGTCACGAAAAGCGGCACTATCAGTTTGTTAGCTGAAAGGTGGTTTTGCACAGTGGCTATACTATTTGGTGACACAGGGACAAAAACACATTTTGGGCAGGATGTGGAAAATGACAACTGTATTGTTCATGAGGAGGCATAAAAAAATGGCAACGTTGAAAATCTGGAAAATTGGTGAAGTCATGAGCATGCATAGAAACTGCGCAACACATGTCTGTAACCCAATTACATTTGGGAGTTTGTTAGCCACATTTGTAACATAGGCATTTTGGGACCTCCCCTCATGAACAGTGGTGCTGTGATTTTGTAAATCTGTCCCAAAAGTTGATTTCCCACAGCGACCATGCAATTGTGCGCCACAGGTGCAGAAACACATTTTGGGCAGGATGTGAAAAATGACAGCTGTACTGTTCATAAGGAGGTGTGAAAAAATGCCAGTGTTGAAAATCTGGCATGAAAATATTGCAAATTTGTGAAGTTACAAGGTTGCGTGGAAACTGTACAACGTACACTTGTAACACAGTCATTTTATGGAATTTCGTCACCAAATTTTTAACATAGGCATTTTAGGATTTCTGCTCATGAACAGTGTCACTGTCATTTCTTCAACCTGTTCCGAAAACTGATTTCACACAGTGACTGTGCTATTCTGCGCCAGACATGTGAGAACACATTTCGGCCAGGATATGTAAAATGACAGCTGCACTGTTCATGAGGAGGTGTGGAGAAATGCCAGTGTTGAAAATCTGGAGTGAAAATATTACAAATTCATGAAGTTACGAGCTTGCGTGGACACTGAGCAACACACACTTGTAAAACAGCAATTTTTTGGATTTTTCCCACCAAATTTGCAACATAGGCTTTTGAAAGGCCCCCTCATGAACAGTGGTACTGTCGTTTTATTAATCAGTCTTGAAAGGTGATTCCACGCAGTGACCACAAAATCACTTTTCGGGGCTGATTGACGCCATGATTGTGCCAGAATTCATGAGGAAGGATCCCAAAAACCCCATGTTGAAAATTTGGTGCCAAAATTCCAAAAAAATGCCTGAGATATGCATCAAAGTTGAAAACACCCTATTTATTCAATTATACAGCTTACCGTCATTTCCTTAGTTCGTGGTCAACTTTGAAGAGTTCAGACGTGTTCCCGGTCCAACGAAGATCACCGCACTGGACTCCGGAGGCAAGTATGGGGTGGGTGTGTGAGAAGGCAGGGTGCGTGGTGGGTGGAGCGCAGGTTGTGGGAGGTCAGGAGACTGCGAGGACAATTTTCTTTTAAGGTTTAAAAAAAACATAGAGGACAGGGTTTTTGCAGGGGATTTGTGCGCTGGGTGGGCTCCCAGTGTGCCACCTAGAGTATTTTTTGGGGGATGCTGTAGCAGATGGGGATTGGGCACCCCCATTGGCACATACTGAAGGGGGTGGGGCACAAGCCAAGGGGTTGGAGCCCCCTCAACACACAACAAAGTGGGGGAACATGCATTATGCCCGGCGAGGTGGGATCCCTGTCGGCCAAAATAACGAGGATGGGGAATAAATGCTGATGAAGTTGGGCCCCCCATCGGCAAAGAAAAAAAACTTTGGGCGCATGATGCCAAGGGGGATTGGGCACCCCCTCGACTGCTCATTTTAAATGGGGGTCATATGCAGGCGGGAGTGGGCCCCTGTCGGCATTGTCACAGGAGACGCAGCAGTCACTGCAGCCATGTTGCGTGGATGTCTGAGGCGTGTTGTGGTCCTGCTGCATGAGTGCTTCGCTCTCATTGCAGTGGACCTTTTCTTTGAAGTGATCACCACATTAAGTATGCATGGTGTGGCACCGGCAGCTGACCGCGCCTCCAAATCTGCTACTACTGCAATATGTTGGCTGCGTATGCGCGAGCCAACATAAAAATGAGCGATCGGCGATGGCTTCAGCAATTTTTGCTAAACCTACTTGTACAGATTGGCACCAGTTCAGAAATAAGCATAAAACCACCAGACATTTAACATTTCTATTAATGGCAATGGAATAATGATAAATGTCAGGCATTTCCTGTAATTGGGGCTATTAAGATTTGAGCAAGTATTCCATGTATTTTTTTGAGTCAAAACCTCAACAAACTATATATTTTTGAATTCATAACTTATTATTCTTTTAATTTAGCCATATGTTGATAGTATGAAAACAATGTAATTGTCACATGATCAAATCCAAGATGACTGCCATGATACCCTCTAACACTACTAGTTCACTGACCATAACCCCCAGCGAATACTCGGGTGTAACATCTAAATTTCAAAATACAGGTTTAGTGGCAAAATAGGTGTTTTATAAAAAAAAATGCAAGTATGACAATAAATTATGCCTTTTCATTGATTGTTGCTTTTTATTCAAATATGTGTGTTGGCCCCAATTCAGGCATGTGGAGAACTGCCTATAATCACTGTGTTCTGTATGTCACTAAATCCATGAAGTAATGATAAGAAATAGACAGAAATACTTGTCAGGGTGCTTGAGGAGTAAAACAAGACACAGAATGGGCCAATGACTTGATGCCTAGGGTCACCTGACCCAAAACAAGATAGCAGCCACATTCTTGTCATTTATAGTAACAAAACACGCCGTTTGCATATTCACATGGATAAATACATGTGAAATATTGAATAGGTGTGATGCTCAGCTATTTGTAAAGATACAGGGGCCCGGATATACTTTCTGATCTGGAATGTTACATTGCATCCTAGTTTATCTCAAACAGGGTACTATACCTCACTACCAGGGCTGTGATCAGGTCAGGCCTGGGGTGTGCCACCTATGGCACTATGTGCTATATGCCACTAAATCAATGAAGTAATGGCAAGAAATAGGCAGAAATACTAGTCAGGGTAGTCGAGGAGTAAAATAAGCCACAGAATGGGCCAATGACTTGATGTCTTGGGTCACATGACCCAAAACAAGATGGCAGACACCTTTTGGTCACTTATAGTAACAAAACACACCTTTTGCTTATTTACATGGATAAATACATGTGAAATATTGAATAGGTGTGATGTTCAGCTATTTGTTATAGATACAAGTGCCTGGATACAATTACTGACCTGGAATATTACACTGCACCCCAATTTTATCTCAACTAGGGTACCATACCTCACTACCAGGGCAGTGACCAATTCAGGCCTTTGGTGTACCACCTATGGCACTATGTGCTATATGTCAATAAATCAGTGAAATAATGGCAGGAAATAGGCAGAACTACTTGTCAGGGCAGTTGAAGAGTAAAATAAGCCACAGAATGGGCAAATGACTTGATGCCTCAGGTCACGTGACCCAGAACAAGATGGTGGCCACTTTATAGTCATTTACAGTAGCAAAACACACCGTTTGATTTTTTACATGGAGAAATACAAGTGAAATGTTGAATAGGTGTGATGTTTAGCTGGTTGTTATAGATACAGGTGCCTGGATATAATATCTGATCTGGAATATTACACACTGCAATCCCACTTTGTCTCAACTAGGATACCATACCTCACTACCAGGGCTGTGACCAGTTCAGGCCTGGGGTGTACCACCTATGGCACTGTGTGCTATATGTCACTAAATCAATGAAGTAATGGCAGAAAATAGGCATAAATACTTGTCAGGGTGCTTGAGAAGTAAAACAAGACATAGAATGGGCCAATGACTTGATGCCCATGGTCACATGACCCAAAACAAGATGGCAGCCACATTCTTGTCATTTACAGCAACAAAACACACCGTTTGCTTATTTACATGGATACATACAAGTGAAATGTTGAATAGGTGTGACGTTTAGCTGGTTATTATAGATACAGGTGCCTGGATATAATTTCTGATCTGGAATATTACACTGCAACCCCACTTTGTCTCAACAAGGGTACCATACCTCACTACCAGGGCTGTAATTAGTTCAGGCCTGAGGTTTACCACCTATGACACTATGTGCCATATGTCACTAAATCAATGACGTAATGGCAGAAAATAGGCAGAAATACTTATCAGAGTAGTTGAGGAGTAGAACAAGACATAGAATGGGCCAATGACTTGATGCCTAGGGTCACATGATCCAAAACAAGATGACTGCCACATTCTTGTCATTTACAGTAACAAAACACACCTTTTGCCTTTTTACATGGATAAATTCAAGTGAAATATTGAATAGGTGTGATGTTCAGCTATTTGTTATAGATACAGGTGCCTGGATATAATTACTGACCTGTAATATTACACTGCAACCCCATTTTATCTAAACTAGGGTACCATACCTCACTACCAGGGCTGTGATCAATTCAGGCCTGGGGTGTACCACCTATGGCACCATGTGTTATATGTCACTAAATCAATGAAGTAATGTCAGTAAATAGGCAGAAATACTTGTCAGGGTAGTTGAGGAGTAAAATAAGCCACAGAATGGTCAAACGACTTGATGCCTTGGGTCACATGACCCAAAACAAGATGGCGGCCACTTTTTAGTCACTTACGGTAACAAAACACACCTTTTGTTTATTTATATGCATAAATTCATGTGAAATATTGAATAGGTGTGCTGTTCAGCTATTTGTTATAGATACAGGTGCCTGGATATAATTTCTGATCTGGGATATTACACTGCACACCCACTTTGTCTCATCTAGGGTTCCATACCTCACCACCAGGGCTGTGACCAGTTCAGGCCTGGGGTGCACCACCTATGGCACTATGTGCTATATGTCACAAAATCAATGAAATAATGGCAATAAATAGGCAGAAATATTTGTCATGGTTCTTGAGGAGTAAAATAAGCCATAGAATGTGCAAATGACCTGATGCCTTGGGTCACATGACCCAAAACAAGATGGCTGCCACTTTATAGTCATTTACAGTAACAAAACACACCTTTTGCTTTTTTACATGGATAAATTCATGTGAAATGTTGAATAGGTGTGATGTTTAGCTGTTTGTTATAGATACAGGTGCCTGGATATAATTACTTATTTGGAATGTTACACTGCACCCTCAGTCTACCTCAAATAGCACACCATACCTCACTACCAGAGCTGTGACTAATTCAGCCCTGTGGTGTACCACCCATGGCACTATATGCTATATGTCACTAAATCAATGAAGTAAAGGCAGAAAATAGGCAGAAGTATTTGTCAGGGTAGTTGAGGAGTAGAACAAGACATAGAATGGGTTAATGACTTGATGCCTAGGGTCACATGACCCAAAACAAGACGGTGGCCACATTCTTGTCATTTACAGTAACAAAACAAACCTTTTGCTTATTTACATGGATGAATACATATGAAATATTGAATAGGTGTGATATTCAGCTATTTGTTATAGAGACAGGTGCCTGGATATAATTACTGATCTGGAATAGTACACTGCACCCCCATTTTATCTGAAATAGGGTACCATACCTCACTACCAGGGTTGTGACCAATTCAGGCCTTTGGTGTACCACCTATGGGACTATGTGATATATGTCACTAAATCAATGAAGTAATAGCGGTAAATAGGCTGAAATACTTGTCAGGGTTGTCACGGAGTAAAATAAGTGATAGAATGGGCAAATGACCTGATGCCTTGGGTCACATGACCCAAAACAAGATGGTGGCCACTTTTTAGTCACTTACAGTAACAAAACACACCTTCTGCTTATTTACATGGATAAATACATGTGAAATGGTGAAAAGGTGTGATGTTTCAATGTTTGTAATAGATATAGGTGCCTGGATGTGATTTCTGATCTGGAACATTACACTGCACCCCCAGTTTATGTCAAATAGGCTACCATTCTTCACTACCCCGGCTGTGACCAATTCATGCCTGGGCTGTACCACCTATGGCAGTATGTGCTATATCTCACTAAATCCATGAAGTAATGGCAGGAAATAGGCAGAAATACTTGTCAGGGTTGTTAAAGTGTACGACAAGCCATAGAATAGGCAAATGACATGATGCCTTGGGTCACATGACCTAAAACAAGATGGTGGCCACTTTCTAGTAATTTACAGTAAAAAAACACACCTTTTGCTTATTTACATGGATAAATACAAGTGAAATTTTGATAGGTGTGATGTTTAGCTGTTTGTTATAGATACAGATGCCAGGAAGAGCAGCATCTGGGTAGAGTGCATGCCTGGCATGACAGCAGGTAGGGTGCAGCACCACATCGGTAGGTTTGGACAGAAGGTGGGGGAAACCACACATCATTTTGTTCCTGAGAACAAATAATCTGGAAGAAAAGCAGATAGAGGAGGTTCAGGACAGTTTCAGAGAAGTGTGGAAGCTATACAGAGAGGAGGGAAGCACAGTGGCATTCTCAGAAGTTCTGCCAGTGCCAAGGGCAAGTACGGGCAGAAAAGCAGAATCATGGACTTCAACAAGTGGCTGAGAGAATGGTGTGAGTCCATGGGGTATGACTGGGTGGAAGAGTGGGGCAACACATGGGAAAACCCAGATCTATATGCAGCGGACAGGGTACAGCTAAGTAAGGAGGGTTCAGGGGTGTTAAAGCAGAGAATGAGGGAATTTATCTCCAAAAAGTATCATTTAAACTTGCTGTGGGAGGGGCTGCGGAGGTGGAGTGAATCAGGAGAGGAGGTCCAGAGGACCTCCCCCAATAGCAATAATAGGGTCTACATTGTCTAGGATGGGGAGAGGGGAGAGTAAGGGGGCAGCTGGGAGAGTCAGGGTGGAGGGTGGTATCAGTAAATGCCAGAAGCCTGGGGAATAAGATGGCAGAGCTGCAGGCACTGCCAGCAGAAGGAGCCATTACTGAGATGTGGGCAACCCAAAACCATGACTGGGACTTGCCCATCCCAGGATTTAAATTATTCAGGAGGTACAGAGAAAAAGGTAAGGGGGAGGAGGGAGTAGCCATTTACATAAGGCAATGGACTGGATGCATCAGGGATGAGGGGGAGGAAGGTAGGTCAGAAGTCATTTGGATACAACTGCATGCCTCAAAGGGGGCTACGGTCCGATTGGGGGTTGTTTATAGGCCCCCAACCCAGAGGTTCGCAAGATGTCCATCTTCTGTTCCAATAGGTGGGCCTTTAGGGCCTTCAGGCATCTGATGTGAGTCCTGCTGGTGAAGCCTCTGCAGATGCTGCAGGCAGCACTGTCGTGGTCAGGCCCCAGACAGAAGATGCACTTCTGGTGGCCGTCCTTGGATGGAATTTGGCAGCCACAGGCACACTTCATCTTCTTGGGATCGGAGGAGGAGGAGACCGATGACAGTGAAGACATAACGCCGGAAGGGAGATCAGAAGAAAGGAGAAAAGGCGTAAAACAGTTCAAAAGAGAAGAAAAAAATGGAAAAAAAATCCGACAAAATTTGCTGGAACTGCAGTAGCACACACAAAGGCTTTCCCAACAAGAGCGGATCTGTGGCGGGAAAAGAACTGAGGTGGAGTCGGGGTCCGCCCCTTTTATAGTGTAACCGTCAGGGCGGAGCTGACATCAGGGGGCGGTCCCCACTGGGTACTGCTAGCTAAGTTTTTTTCAGTGGGTCCTAAGGCCTTCAGCATTAGTCTTAATGGTTAAAGCCTTCTACAAGAGCTCCCCCTTGAAGTAAGATCTGCAGTCACAGAAGTGTCAGCTAAACAAGCTAGCTCACCACGATCACTATTGGAACCCGGTCTATAGACTCTGGAAACAATGATGTCTGTGACAGGGCAAGCTGCTTCAGCGGTAGGCCCTCTTCTGACCACACTAGATGGTCCACTCTTGAACCCAGCACCAAGGATATCTGAGATGGGGCAAACTGCGCTCCCTCTCACACTTACTGCTGCCTCTTCTGCTCCTGCTGTACCGGCCAAACACTGAACAGCTCTTGCCATTCAAAAAGGGCTGAGGATTCCATCTCAGAATCCTCATGAGCCCATCCATGCCTGCACTCCCTCACGATCGGGCCCACGAGAGCAGGTGCCCGGAGCGAGGTAACGGGCAGAGGGCTGCAGGCAGGAAAACGAGCAGGGAAAAAATTCTTTATTTTTAATATGGAGCCCTGCTGGGGCTTCATGTTTGAGGGGTGGGGATACCTGGCTAAGGGCCCTCCCTACACTCTGGGGCACTTTCCTGTCACCCCAGCCCCAAAGCACCTGGCTGCCCCTATCTGGAGGGCACCAGGACTCTGGGGCACTACACAGTCATCAGCTCTACGTCCCTGGCCTGGGTACAGCACTCACCTGACTTCTCTCCCCAGCTACAGCAGTCACCTGCCCTCCACCCCAGACCAGGTTCAACAGTCATCAGCCCCCCCCCCCAGCCAGAGTACAACCATCATCAGCCTCCCCTTCCTTGCCCAGGTACAACAGTTAACATTACTCCCTTTCTGTTAATTTGTTGAATTTTTACTTTTGTGTGGGTGCCACATTTGCATAACCTGATTGGAGTGTTTATCAGTGAAGGTAACAACTGTCTTATTGGACTTTAGGAGGTGGTCCAGTCCATTGTAGGAAGGTGGGTAGATATTGCATCCAAAGGGGTGTTACCGCACACAATATCTGGTCCACTTATTTTCTTTGGCAGGAGCCACTTCACCATTTCTTATTTGATCTGGGCTAACCCCCCTACCACAGAGAAAGAATGAAACCTACACCCTTATCCAAGTGGTGCTGTTTGGCAGACAGTTGGAATCTTACAAAAAGATTTGATTATGTCAGTGTTTTCTTTCATGTTTCATTTGTATGCATAATCAAACTTGGATCACATACCTGTAACTAACTGCATAAAAAATGCTGCTCCACTCATGATGATTATTCACTACTTAGGAGTTAGTTGTATATGCATCTTTTGATAAATTGAAATCAGTAAGTCTGTTAGCTTTATCTGAGAACACAAAAGTATAACACTGATTTAAAAAGTTCCTAGCAGAAATTTGTTCGGCTCAACAGTACACATGCAGAGTAACACCTCAAATCAGATGATGGGAAAGAGGTTAAAAAAAGTTCACACTGGCAGTTAGAAGCATACGCCAGCTAGCTTCATATTGGATACAATGTTTAGCATAACATTCTTAACCTGGAATTTTGGAGAACAGGGTTACCATAACAATTAAAGAAAATGTTACAAAACATATGCAAAAAAGGAATACTGAGCCCATACAAACAACATGTCTAAGTTCAAGCTTGTTTGTAAAACAAAAATCTTTTTCTGGCCTGAAAAGACACACTAAGCTGAGGCTTGGTTTCCAATATTTGGTTAGTAACTAAATGTGAGTGGCCAAAAGCTCACATGAGTTGAAATGCTACTCATACAATAAATGCTACTGCACTTGCATACCAATAGGGCCGCCGCTTCAGAAACCATCCACCGCATGCCACTCCCTGAGTGCTGTGACTACAGCTCACTCATTTCAAGCAGCCAAGCACGTAGCCACCAGCGGTCTTTGACCCAGAAGTTGACCTAGCATCAATGACTGCACCTCACTCACCCCAAGCAGCGAAGGACACAAGCATCAGCGGTCGCCGACTGGAAGCTGCTCCAGCGCCCGAGCGCTTGATGTTTGCTAAGCCATACCCGAAGTCATCTCCTTCTGCGAGCATTCCAGTCTTCTCAAATAACTAATACTTATGGATAGTCTGACACACAATAAGCCTTCAACCCTTACATCTCTCAGATATAATGAAATAAAGAGTAGTCGGCTCAGTGCTACAACTAGAACTTTTGTTCTGCCATGCCCTCCCCACTTTAGCACCCTACACCTCTAGACCCCATCTGTTCTCCCTTCCCTCACCCAACCCACCACCCTGTTTTGTATATAACTAGTTATTCAACCTGAGCCTTTTGGATCACAGGGATGCATTTCCTACTTATTTGTGTGCTTGTTCTGGTTCTCTTTTTTTTTTACCCATATGTATTTCCTCATTGCATGCAACTATGTGTGACTACATGTACTATGTATTCATTCTCTGCCCATTACACTGTTATTTTTTCTCATGTATTACCATGTATTGTCGCATTGTCTATATTGACGTATGACTATGTGTTTTGTTTACGACTTGTGAGATGCAGGTCCACCTTGCAAATGAGCTTGCTCAACGGTGTCCGCCTGGATAAATAAAGATTTTGATTGATTGATTGATTGTGTGGCTGCTCCTGCTGTCTTGATGGCCCTCTTCTGGATGGGCCCTCCCCAGCTTAGTCACCTATCATCTCTGGAATTAACCTCTAGACACCACCAGGGTTGGAGGGACTAGAAAGTTTCCCAAAGTAGGATCAAGCCTGGCCTTCTTAGACAGTGGTGCCAAGCCTGTGAAGGGCCATGCATTATCCTACCTAGCAAGTTGTTTTCTTTACAGTTTTCTCTCCTGGGGCATCTGAGTAAAATGGTGCATTTGCTGGTGTCACATTATTGTGTCAGTTCTCAGCTGGGAGACAGGCATACTGCAAATGATCCACATAGAAACATATAATTTGTTGGCAGAAAAAGAATCCTGAATCTGCCCTTCTTTTCTATGCTTATTTGGTCTCCTTATTATCTACCTGGTCTCAGCCCCCCCCACACACCTTGATGCCAGTTCTCCTTTATACCTATCTCATGCATGCTTTTAGCCAACCACTATTTTTATTCCGATCACACCTGCTGGAAGATTGTTCCATACATCCACCACCCTCTCAGTGAAGAAAATGCTTCCTCATGTAACCCCTAGGGGGCACTATTCCAAGGGCTACTACCCCTGCCTGCTTGGCTAGTTGCAGGTTAAGGGGACTGAGTACTGAAACAGGTGCCTCCACTCGGAGGACAGGGTTGTTAGTAGCAAGGATAACCTGGGTACAGCCCTCTGGGACATGTAACTCCCCCTCTTTCCCCTCTAGTGGCCAAGACAATATGCAACAAACACTTTCACAATAGCCCCTATTCAGCATACAAATCTCCACACTGTTTGCACTTACCACCGGGGCTGGTTCCACCAGTTCGACCCTGGAGACCCCTTGTAAAACAAGGTTAGGCACAGCAAATAAGAACAGTACAGTGCTTTTGGTACAAATTGGAATCACAGTCAGATTAAAAGCAAAAAGAGTTATATCTGATTTATTCAAGGGAATTGAACAATGGAGGGGCATAATCAGGTGGATTGATTCTAAAACTGATCTAGTCAGGCAATTATGCATGCACTTTTAGTCCCTGCACAGTCACATGCTCTGGATACCCAGTTGGAAGTAAGATGGGCTAGCCTGGAACGTTGCCCGGGGTAGGGTGGTGTTGCAGCTGGTCGGGACCCTGTGATGAAAACAAAAGGCATGCACAACCACACACAATTTGTAATCCGGAGCCAGGAGGCTCAGTTCATGAAAGGGAAAGAAAAAACCAGCAATGCAAATCAGATGACGGCACTTGTGATTTAGCTGATGCTGCAGGGAGCTACCCTGATTGTTACTCACGCTACCCACACAAGACACAGTAGGGAAGAAATGGAGACTGCAGGTTGACAACTGGTATGCTAGAAGAAGCAGGGCCCACACGATTCACCAAGGAGTTGCTCTTGTTCGAGATGTTGAGCAGGGGTCTGATCCCCGGACGATTCTCTAGTCAATGGTATTCTCTGTGCCTGAAGTAGCTGGCTGGGCCAGTGTGGCAAGGCCCAGGCCAGGTAGAACAGTTTGGATATCAGTCCTTGAAGACTGGATGCAGCTTCCAGCAAGCGTGGCACAATTAAATTATGGGGAACCAAACTGCAACCCACAAACAGCATACAGCACATTTATAGTAAACAAGTAAAGCAATCACCATACCACAAAGTGGATAGCAGTCCGGCAGCAATATCAGTGTCTCTCTGAGCAAAACTGGGAGTTCTGTGGTGAATGAATGCCCTAACAGTCCGATCGCATACAGCAAATCTTCGGTCTTCTTCAGGTTCAAGTCTGGTCACAATTCAATGGCTTTGTCACACTCCGTTTCGGATATAATCCAGTTTCTTCAAATGCTCCCTCTTGAGAACAGCAGGCAAACAGGCCATACTCAGCCTTTTCACCAATCTCCCGTGTGAACTACACAGGAGCCCTGCTCGAATCACTCGAGCTGTTCACTCTCCAGATTGACTTCTGCTGACCCCTGGTGACAGACATCATTTTAGGTCCCCAAAGGTACTGATTGGTCCCAATAGGCAGTCCAGAACCAAGATGGTGGTTCAATACTGAAATGTCCAGGATGCAAAGGAAGGCAGGTTAGACAAACTACAATATTACTATTATCAAAACAGATAAACTGTAAACAGTCACAGTTCCTACCAGGGCTCCCTCTGCGCAAATAGCGATGGCAGAATGGAGCGATAACACTGCAGCCCAGGTGGGACTCGAGCCTGACACTACTCGGCCCCTACCCAATTTAATTTTAAATAGGCAACTCTTAAAGAGACAGGCATGGAGGTTAACAGGGCACTCACATGCAAACACTTTTAAATCGCTAGGACACTGAACACCAGCCTGGCAGTGGGCATTTAGGCAAGCCCAAGAAAGACTTTTTGGAACCCCATTTGTAAGGGTTTACACCCATATCCCTCCTAAACATTACCCTCCAGTGTCATTACATGCCATGAAGTACCTGTACTCCTTCTTTTCTTAAAAATGCTCCTTTCATGTACCTTATACACCCCATGAGGTATTTAAAGTTCTCCATAATAACACCCCTCCCTCCTCTCTTCCAGGGAGTATGTGCACACAATTCTTTAAAATTGGGGCCCCGGAGGCAAACTGCCAGCTTTTCCACACTGAAAATGCTCTCTTCCTGTACCTTGTTTATACCTGTATGGTATTTGAATCTTTCAATCATATCCCCATCTTTTTTCTCTTTCCTTCTAGGAAGTACATATTTGGCTACCTAAGGCTTTCTTCGTAGGGTTTCTGGTGCAGGCCCTTCACCGTTTTGGTTGCACTCCTCTGCATCATTTCCACCCTGTCAATGTCTTTTTGGAGTCGGGATCTCCAGAACTGTACACAGAACTCGAGGTGGGGTCTCACCACTAATGATGTAAATATGGGTATTGTCACCTCCCTCTTTCCACTGGTATTTCCCATACCTATGCATCCAAGCATCCCGCTGGACTTTCCCACTGCCTTGTCACACTGTTTAGCTGTCTTTAGGTCATCAGTAATGATTATCACCAGGTCAGTTTCTTATTTTATGACTGCTACTACTTTGCCTCCCCATTTGGAATGTTGCATCAGGTTTCTGAGCCCCAACTGCACCATTTTGCACTTTTTTGCTTTGAAACTCAGCTGCCAAGCTCATGACCATTCTTTCAGCATTTTTACATGATCCACTGTTCTTTACACCCCCCCGCCATGTGTTAACCCTGTTGTAGATTTTTGTGTTATCTGCAGACAGGCATTCCTTCTGCAATATAGGTAATTAGGGCACTGAAGAGGACTGAGCCTAGTACTGACCCTTCTGGCACCTCACTTGTCACTTTACTTTCTCCAGAGTGGACGCCATTTACCATCACCCTTTGATTCCTATTGCCTGGCAAGATCCCTACCAATCTTATCACTTTAAGGCCTACTGCTAGGATTCTCAGCTTGCTCACCAGCCTTCAGAGTGGAATGGCATTGAAGGTCTTTCTGAAATCCAGATGGGCCACATCAAGTGCTCCCCCTTATCCACTTACTTGGTTACATAATCAAAGAATTTGGGTCATGTTTGTCTGACAAGACCCCCAGTGAAACCACATTTCCTAGGATCATTGCCTTGGTAAGCCCATGTCAGCTTTCTTGTTGGGCCCACATATTTGGTTTGACGGCAGCAGCACCACTCCTAACACCTATCATGGGTAAGGGCAGCAGTATCACATTCCCCCCTCGGGTGTGATGGCAGCAGCACTACAGCATCTGCCCTCTGGTGTATTAGCAGCAGCACTGTAATCCCCACATATTGGGTTTGATGGCAGCAGCACCACTTTCCCCACCTCTCAGGTTGAAGGTAGGAGAGTTACAGTTACAGCCCCCCAACCCGGGTGTGATGGCAGCAACACTATAGCACCTTCCCGTCTGATGTATTGGCACATGCATTGCAATCCCTAGCTCCTCTCATGGGTGAAGGTAGCATCATCACTGCTCCCCACCCACCCCCATTGGATGTGATGGCAGCAGCACTACAGTATCTGCCCTCTGGTGTATTGGCAGCAGCACTACAATCCCCATATGTTGGGTTTGATGGCAGCAGCACCACTCCCAGCATTTACCATGGGTGAATGCAGCAGCATCACATTCCCCTCAGGTGTGATGGCAGCAGCACTACAACATTTACCCCGTTGGTGTATTAGCAGCAACACTGCAATCCACACATATTGGGTTTGATGGCAGCTGCACCACTCTCCCCACCTCTCAGGGGTGAGGTAGCAGCTTCACAGCCCCCGTGTCTGATGACAGCAGCACTACAGCATCTGCCCTCTGGTGTATTAGCAGCAGCCCTGTAACCCCCACATATAGGGTTTGATGGCAGCAGCACCACTTCCCACACCTCTCAGGCTGAAGGTAGGAGAGTTAGAGTTACAACCCCCCCCCCCAGGTGTGATGGCAGCAACACTACAGTATCTGCCCTCTGGTGTATTGGCAGTGGTACTTCAATCCCCATTTATCGGGTTATATTTGAGCAGCACCACTTCCAACACATCTCAGGGGTGAACCATACCCCATGCATGCTGTCACAACACCTGACCCCATATGGCATGCATGCTATCACACCACTGCATATCATACCATCATGCACTCTGACACGCAAACTAACACCATACTCCCATGTACTCTGTCACATCACTCGACACAATACGTGCTGCCACACCACCCAACACCATACCACCATGCATTCTGACACACAAACCAAAATCATACCCCCATGCACTATGACATTCACAGTGACACTACACAGTAATGTACGTTGATGCACCTAATTACCCCATACCCCATGCACGCTGGTATGCCACTCAACAACATACTCCTATGCACTCTGACACACCTCACAGCCCCACAGCCCATGCAGTGTGACCAAGTATCCAAACCTATACCACCATGCATGCTGTCACACAAACCAACATCATACTGCCATGCAAGCTGACGCACCTCTTCACCCCATTCCACTATGCACTGTGTCACAACACTTGACACCATACCCTATGACTGCTGGCACACAACCCACCACTATACCCCACTCACGCTATCACACCAGCTGACACCATACACCCATGCACTCTGACACACAGAAAAACACCATACTGCATGCACGCTGTTGCACCAACCAACACCATACACACACATCCTCTGATGCACATCATGACCCCATAACTACATGCAATCTGACACACACCCAACACCATACACCATTCACCATGCACGCTGTCAGAGCAATGCGCATCATTCCATCATGCATGCTGATACTCCTCATGACCCCATACCCCTATGCACGCTGGCATACCAACTAACAAAATACTGCATGCGCATTATCACACCACTCAATATAATACCCCTTTGCACTCTAACACATAATCCGACACCACACCCCTATGCACTCTGTCACATTACTCTACACCATACACGCTGTCACACCACCTGACACCATACCACCATACCACCATGAACACTGTAACACAAACCAACATTATACCTCCTTGCATGCTGATACACCTCACAACCCCATACCCATATTCACGCTGCCACTCCACTCAACTCCATACCCCATGCATGCTGTCACACCACCCAACACCATACCTCATGCATGCTGTCACAACATCCCACACCATATCGCCGTGCATTTTGACACATCTCACAACCTCACACCACTATGCAGTCTGACACAGCACCTGACATCACACTCCATGCACATTGCCACACAAACAAACATGATACTAGTCAAGCATGCTGACACACCTAAAGACCCAATACCCCCATGGACTTTGTCACATCAACCGACACCATACTCATGCATTCTGACAATGCATGCTGTCACCCCACCAAGGTTCATACCACCATGCACTCTTACACACAAACCGACATAATACCTTCATGCAATGTGGCACACACTGCAACACCATACCACTGTGTACACTGAGAGACAACACAAACCCACAGCCCCATATACACTGTCACTCCACTTGACACTATGCACCATAGATGCTGTCACACCACATTGCACCACACTACTGTGCAGTTTGATACACTAGCCAACATCATACCCCAGTGCACTATGACATACACAGCATTACCAAACTCCCAAGCACATTGACACACCTCACAACCCCATACCCCCATGCATGCTGTCACTCCACCCAAAACCATACTCCATGCACGCTGCCACACAGCCCTGCACTATACCTCTATGTATGCTGACACACAGTGACACTATACCACATGCACACCGTCAAGCCAACTGACACCATACCCACATGCTCTCTGATACAGACGCAGTGAAATTTTATTTCACAGGTGAAATTATGGTGAAATCGCTAATTTCGCCTAGCGAAACATTTTGTGAAATTATGGCCTTTTGGCAAAATTTCACCACCGAAATTTCACCGCCAATTTCACCTGTACATCTGAGGCAAGATTAGGCGAAATTGGGCATTTCGCTTTGCTGGTGGTCACATGGTTGAGTCTAAACAGGCAGTAAGTGAGTGGTTCATTTCCTGTACTATGTATCTTGAGGAAGCAGGCAGCATTTATACTCCCTGTGACTGCCGAGTGCACTTTTACACCTAAATTGCTTATTTTGTGCAATTTTTTTGTTTGTCTTTGTCACAGTTGTTATTTCAGTACCTGGTGATTGTGTTTATGTGTTTGTGATTCTGTGTGTGTGAGATCCCCCCCCCGGGTGTCTCTGAGTCTCTGTTTCTTTTTTCTGTTTGTTTGTTTGAATTGGAGGTGTTTGTGGACTGTGGACATGATGGAGACGGGTGAAGACAGTGGGGCATCTGTACGAGCATTTCAGCTAACCATCACAAATGAAATGCCACAGCAGGGGCCTTTTGCTCCAGCGCCAGCACCCAGCAGCAAACTGTACCCCCTCACCAGCAGCAGTTGGAGACAGTGCCCCCTTCCCAGCACCAGGAGGATACTGTTCCTCCACCCAGGCAGCAGGAGGCCATGTCCCCTCCCAAGCAGCCAGAGGAGTCAGTGCCTGACACATTATTTGCGGCCCCCCCATGGCTCAGTCATCCCCAAAGTTTTCCTGTCTGGGATTTTTTCTACTTAATATCGGTTGGTGACCCAGTGGTCACCTGCAATCTATGCAGGCAGGAAGTGCATCGAGGAAAGTGTGGATCCCACTTTGGGACAACTGACCAGCAGAGCCACCTGGTCCACCACCACCTGCCGCAATGGTACCTCAAATTGCGGGAGGTGGTGGCATCATCAAGTGCAGCTGTGGGGAGCAGTGTGGGTGTAAGCACTGAAGGGGAAGAGCTTGAGGGAGGCATGGCTGGACCAGTTAAACGTCCTCGCTCTCCTTGCCATACCAGAAAACAGCAGCAGTCAATAACGTCAAGACCTTTCCAGGGCCCTCCCTGTCCAAAGCCAGCAGCATAGGCAGCCCCCGCCTTGCCAGCAGTGCCAGTGACACATGAGGACTTATCCGCTGTCCTGTCTGAAGTCCGGCATGTCTGACAAGAGTTAAACAATTTCAGATAGGAATTTAGTGATGCCTGGGGGGAGATTGCCAAACTATAGTGTGATGTTGACAAAATCATGTGCATCCTGTCAGAATTCCGTGGTGACCCCACTGGCACTTAATGTGGCAGCACAGATTAATTTGTCTTTTTTGGTTTTGTTTTTCTGTCTTCCATTATGTTGTTTTTATATCCCCAACCCATGAAAAATTAAAAAACAAAAAAAACACTGTTCTGTCCTGTTTAATCTACATCCATTCCTCAAGTCCTCTTGTTTCTTTATTTTGTATGTAAAATAATTTTATTGACCATTGATGCTGTTGTTTGTTACTGTCTTATGCTCCCTATAGAATTCAGTACCTTTTCTTGTTCTCTCTCTCTTAGTTCTTCCCGCTCATTGCTGTATTACCCTTGTCCTCCTGATCCTGCCTGTCATTTGTTATACTTATTCTGTACCGTGTCCGTGTACCCCTCCCCTAATAAACACCTTATTCCCTTATTATTTGTGGTGTGTGTTACTTCTTAGAGCTGGTTACACCTGCAAGATTCCTTTTAACAACATAATGATGTGTAGTGCAGTTGCATCCCCTATATAATGAGTTTGCAAATGAAATGCCGGCTCCTGCCGAAGGCTGTTGGCCATCTGGGCCTTGTGCATAGACTAGTGTGTAGTTTTTTTGGAATTCAAATACCTTGTGTGAGTGGCTTCAACTCAAAGTTATATGTGAAAGCAAAACTGGGTGAAAAATTTCTCATTACAGGAAAGCGAAATCAGAGGCGAAATTACGTTTCGCCTAGGCGAAAGATTTTGCCTAATGCAGGAATTAAATTACGCAAAATATTTCTCTAGGTGAAATTTTACAATTTTGCACATCTCTACTCTTTGACGCACCTCATAACGCCATACTCCCATGCAGTCTGACACAGCACCCAACACCATAACCAACGCATGCTGTCACACCAAGCAACATCATACCACCATGCACGCTGACAAGCCTCACAACCGCAAACCTCCATGCACTGCCACACAACCTGACACCATACCAAAATGCACACTGAGATACATCATAAACCCATACCCCCATGCAGTCTCACACCACTCGACACCTTACATGCTATCACACCACCCATCAACATACCACCATGAACTCTGACACATAGACATTACTCACCCATGTACTGTGACACACACAGCAACACCTCATACACCCATACACATTGTCACACCACTCTATACCAGCATGCATGCTGACATATCTCATTACCCCATATTCCCATGCAATTTGTCACACCACTCCACACCATACATACTGTCACACCACCAGACACAATAACACCATGACATAATGTCGTATCCAACAGACTCATATTTTGTGCCACATTTCTAGGAATCTTCTTGGCATGACATTCCTGATCACATTCTTGTTTGCACCTGTCCATAACCAATGTATTTATATTTCTTCGAAATTCTTTATTTGTGTAAGCCCCCTATAAATGAGGATTCCCGAAAGTCTTCCGTGGGTATGCCAAATGCCCACTGCCAGGCTGGTATCCTGTGTCTTTGCATTCTAAAAGTGATTGTGTGAGAGCGCCTTAATGCCTCTGTGCTGTCCCTTTAACAGCTGCCAATAACGTGGTGCCTATTTACTCTGGGAGAGGGCTGAGTGTTTCTATGCTCGAGTCCCACCCGGGCTGCCAGATAATCTCTCTGTTCTGCCATCACTATTTGCGCAGAGGGAGCTCTGTCAGAGGCTGTACTTATTTGCTGATTGTCTATTAGAACAGTGATGGTATTGTAGTTTGTCTAACCTGCCTTCTTTGCAGCATGAACAGTTCTGTTTATCACCACCATCTTGGTCCAGGACTGCCAGAATGGGCCAATCAGAACCTTTTGGACCAAAGGGAAATTCCCAACTACTGCTGTCAGTCAGTCTAAGTGGGGAAGTGAAAGGGTGAACAGCTCGAGATAGTCGAGCAGCAGTTTCCATGTAGTTCGCGTGACAGAGAACTGTGGAAGGATTGATTTTGGCCCGCCTGCCTGCTGTCCCTGAGAAGAAACTTGTGGTTATTTTGGACTGAATCCAGGGAGGGAGGAGAGAGAGAGAGAGAGAGAGAGAGAGAGAGAGACAGAGACAGAGACAGAGAGAGAGAGAGAGAGAGAGAGAGAGAGAGAGAGAGAGAGAGAGAGAGGTTTAAACCGCTGAACTGTGACCAGGCTTGAAACCAGTAGAAGACCGAAGATTTGCTGAACACGATCAGCCTGTCAGGATCTCAGTTACTGCTGGAATCCTGGGTTGGCACAGAGACTCTGAAATTGCGACCCGACTGCCACCCGCCTGGTACAGTGGTATTTTCTAACTATAAATGTGCTGTGTGTTGCTAGTGGGTCGCGATTTGGTTCCTCACTGTGTGCTGAACTGTATTCTGCTTGCTGGAGGCTGCATCTAACCCCAACGGATTGAAACCACATTCATCTCCACTTGGCCTGGGCCTTGCCACACTTGTCCAGCTAGATTACCCACTGCACTGAGAAAGCCATCGACAAGAGACCTGCCTGGGGATCAGCCCCCTGCTCAATACCTTGAACAGGAATGACTCCTCGGTGATTTGTGTGGGCCCTGCTTCTTCTGGCACTCCAGCTCATCCACCTGCAGTCTCAATTTTGTCCTGCCTGTGTCTTGTATTGGGTATCATGAGGACTCATTAGGGTAGCTCCCTGCAACAACAGCTAAATGTAAAGTGTTGTCAAGTGATTGCCTTGTTGTCTTTTCCTTCTCGACCTGAGCCCTCCAGCTCTGGATTACAAATAGTGTGTGTTGTGCATGTTTCTTTCTTTCATCACAGGGCCCCAACCAGCTACTACGCCGGCCTACCTCAGGCAATGTTCCTGGCTAGCCCACCTTACTCCCACCTGGGTACCCAAAATGTGTAACTGTGTAGGGACTCTGAAGTGCATGCATGACTGTCTGATCAATCTAGCCCTTAAGCCAATCAACCTGATTACGCCCCTTCCTTGTTCAAGCCCCCTTAATAAATCAGATCTAATTTTGTTTGCATTTAACCTGACTGTGGTTCCAGTTTGCACCAAAAGCACTGTACTGTTGTTGTTTGCTGTTCCTAACCTTGTTTTACAAGGGGTCTCCAGGGTTGAACTGGTGGAACCAGCCCTGGTGGTAAGTGCAAACACTGTGGGTAATTGCATGGTGAATAAGGGTCATTGCAAAACTGATTACTGTATATTGCTCAGGCCACTAGAAAGGAAAGGGGAAGGGTTACAGTGTCCTGGAGGGCTGTACCCAGGTTAGCTTGACCACTAACAACCCTGACCTCTGGGTGGAGGCACCCATTTCAGTGCCCGGGCCCCTTAACCTGCAACTAGCCAAGCAGGCAGGGGTAGTAGCCCTTGGGGTAGCGCCACCTAGGGGCTACATTTGCATGATTTTAATGTACATGTTTACGCTCCTACTGCTGTCACCTTCTTATTACTGTTTCACTCCCTGTTGTACCCCTTGAAGGCTTCAGTGCCCCTCCAACATGGATGCACCTGTAAACCGGCCTTGACTCACTGTGCCTATCATAGAATCATAGAAGCACAGAAGCTTGATGGCAGAAAAGGACCTTGCCAGTTCATCAAGTCTTCCCATCCCTCCCCTTTCATATATCCCCCTTCCCACCTTCCCCTGCCCTCCACCACAATACTCAGCCCCACATGCCTGTCCCATACCCTCTTAAATTCCACCACTGTTTTAGCTCCCACCACTCCATCTGGCAGTCTGTTCCAAGGCACCACCACCCTCTCTGTGAAGAAGCGCCCCTTCACATTGCCCATGAATCTATTTCCTTGCAATCTGAGGCTGTGCCTTCTAGTTCTGGCTCCCTCCTTCCTCTTTAGCAGATCCCTTTCTCCTACTTTATTTAGCCATTTTACATATCTAAAGGTATTACTCATGTCATCCCTTTCCCTCCTTGTTTCCAGCGTGTACAGATTCAGCTCCTTATACCTCTGCTCGAATGTCTTCCCCTGCATACCCTGCACCATTTTTGTTGCCCTTCTCTGAACCCTCTCCAATGCATCTACATCTTTGTGAGATGTGGTATCTAGAACTGAGCCCTGTACTCTAGTTGCGGCCTCACCATAGCTTTGTAGAGGTGCATTATTACCTCCCTCCTTCTGCTAGTAATGTCCCTGCCTATGCATGCCAACATTTCATTTGACCTTCCCTCTGCCCTGCTACATTGGAACCCTACCTTAAGGTTTCAGGGGACTATGACCCCCAGATCCCTTTCCTGTTCTGATTTTTTTGATTTCCTCCATACCCACCGTGTACCCTGCATGCACGTGTTTACTCCTTAGGTACCTCATAGCGCATTTCTTGGCATTAAATTTCAACTGACACTTCCCACTCCTCGAGCATCTAAAGGTCCTTCCTCATGTCCTCCACCCTATTAAAGATTTTTGTATCATCGGCAAATAGACACACCCTCCCTCTTAAACCTTCTGCAATATAACTGATGTAGATGTTGAAGAGAAGCGGACCCAAAACTGAGCCTTGTGGCACCCCACTCCTTGCCCTTGCCATCTTGGAGTTCACCCCATTTAGTAACACTCTCTGAGTTCTCCCTGCTAGCCATGCCTCCACTCAGGTTGCTATTTTCCCTCCCAACACCATGCTTTCCATCTTGCTCACCAACCTCCTTTGGGGGATGGTGTCAAAGACCTTCCTGAAGTCCAAATAGGCCATGTCCACTGCCCCCTTCCAGTCGATTACCTGAGTCACCCAATCAAAGAACTCAGTTAGGTTGGTCTTGCATGATTTCCCCTTGGTGAAGCCATCCTGTCTACTGTCCTGCACACCACAGTCCTCCCAGGTAATCCACTACCCTCTCCTGATTAATGCCTCCATTAGTTTCCCCACCACAGACATGAGACTGACTGGGCAGTAGTTCTCCTTCAGCTCCCTGCTACCTCCCTTGTGCAAGGGCACCACGTCCACCTTCCTCCAGTCCTCCAGCACACTGCCTGTATCCAGGGACAGGTTGAAGAGCCTTGTGACGGGTGTGCGGTGAGCTTGTTCCTCAATTCCCTGATCACTCTGGGGTGCAACCTGTCAGGCCCCATCACCTTGTCCACCCTTACTCTATCTAGCTCCTCCCTGACCCTATCCACAGTGAACGGGCTCTGAACCACTCATTTGTCCTCCCTCCCTCCCTCCCTTAGACTTTAGCTTCGGGCCCCTGCCTTCCTCGTCCTCCATGAATACCAAGATAAAGTATGTATTTACTGCATCTGCTTTTACGTAGTCCTGCTCCAAGCTTATCCCTCCCCCCACCTTGGTCTAGCAATACCCTGCCCAGCCCTTCTCCTCTCCCTCATGTATCTGAAAAATGTTTTATCCCCCTCTTAGTGTTTTTAGCTATTTTCTCCTCAGTGGCTGCTTTTGACCTTCTGATCTCTCTCCCTGCCAAACTCCTCTTCTTCCTGTACTCCTCCCTATCTTCCTCCCAGAGTGTCCTCTTAAATTTTCTGAAAGCCCTCTCCCTTTCCTTGACTGCCCCCGCCACCTCCCTAGTGAACCAGAGTGGTCTCCTCCCCCTCTTGCTCTTCCTGACCTTTTTATGCACATTTCCACTGCTTCCGGAACCCCTCCCCGATAGCTTTCCATGATTTCTCCACTATTTCTATATTCACCTTACCTTCCATTTTTTCTCTATCTTACTTATCTTATTGAAGTTCGTGTGTCTGAAGTTCATGACTGATGTACAGGTTTTAATTGTCTCCCTCCTTTCCCTGACCCTGAACCATACCGTGCTGTGGTCGCTGGTGCCCAAGACTTCTCCCACCTGCACCCCCTCAACACTCTCCCCGTTAGTCAGGACTACATCTAACAAGTTGCTTCCCATCATTGGCTCCATGACCAGCTGTTGAAGGAATACCCCCTGCAGCTCGTCTAATACATCTCTGCTGCTTGCCAGAGCTGCATCTGGGATTTCCCAGTTAACATCTGGGAGGTTCAGGTCACCCACCAGTAGCAGTTCTCCTTTCTGGGCCAGCCTCATGATTGCCTGAGTTAGCCATTTATTATCCTCCTCCCCTTGTGCAGGAGGCCTTTATACCACCCCCAGCCACAGGGATTCATCCCTCTTCCTAACTAGTATTACCACAGCAGCTCAGTCTCCCCTTCCTCTTCCTGTCCTTCGCTTACACTAATGACTTCCCGGATGTATAAGGCAAATCCCACCCCCCTTGCCCTTCCTGTCCCTTCTGAGCAGTCTGTATTCTGGAATGGTTGTTTCCCAGGTGTGATGCTCTGTTCACCAAGTCTTACTAATTGCAACTAGATCTAGTCCCTCATCCCTCATGATGGCCTCCAGGTTCACACTCTTATTTCCCAAACTTCTGGTGTTTGCTGCTAATCTCTTCCTCCAGCCTCCCCCATTGTTCCCCCTTCACCCGTCTCCTTCTTGCCCAACAATGCAGTGCTATCCTGGGGGGCTTATAGCACTCCAAACTTTCTTCCTTGTGAAGCAGATTCCCCCCAACCTAGTTTAAATTGTAGGTATCTGCTATCAATTCTTCTAGTTTGCTTTTTAGTACTGCCACCCCCTCCATATTCAGGTGCAGTCTGTCTGGTGCAAACAAGATCTTGTCCCCCCACATAGACCCCCAGTCCCCTACTAACCCTTAGCCCATGTTCTCACCCCACCCCACCAGCCACTCATTGAACTCCCTTATCCTCATCTGCCTATCAGTGCTTGCCCTTGGTAATGGTAGTACCTTTGAAAAAAGTCACTAATTTGATCCCCTACAGTATCTAGCAAGAGCTCTGAATCTTGCCTATACCTCCATCAGGCAATTTCTCACCAGGTCATTTATTCCCAGGTAGAACAGCAGGTGCATTTTCTCATCCTGTTGCTTCTCCCTTGAGGAGATATAGTGAATGACCTTAGCTGCCATCATGCCAAGCAGACAATCCACCCACAATGTGCTTTTGTCCCCCCTTCCCCCCACCCAAATAATTTTATTATAGAGTTTCCCAACCAGTAGAACCCTGCTCTCCATCTCCTTCTGGTTACATCTCCCTTCCATCCTACCCCCAACCCCCTGTA
This sequence comes from Neoceratodus forsteri, assembly GCA_016271365.2. Taxonomy (NCBI): domain Eukaryota; kingdom Metazoa; phylum Chordata; order Ceratodontiformes; family Ceratodontidae; genus Neoceratodus; species Neoceratodus forsteri. The sequence continues at coordinate 151,064,295 of JADMNL010000028.1, forward strand.
TACTATTTACTACCCTATTTTCAATACCCCCTTTGCCCATGTCACCTCCCAAAGTACTGTCTTCACTCTGTGCCCACCCCCAGCTTTGTGATCCCCACAGGAGCTTTCTGCCAAGCTTCTTGCCTCCACCTCTATCTGTGAACTTTTCTCCTCAGTGTCTTTCTGCCCCTGCCTGTGCCCTGACTGATTTTTCCTGGTGGCCCTCATCCTTTCCTGCCCCATCTAGCTTTTCCACCTCTGGACCCGAGCACACTGCCCCATCTCCTTTTGGGCTTGCCCATTGTTTTTACCTGATTGGGCATCCCCCTTTTCCATTTTTTCTGAGCCTTCATTTGTGCCTGTCTCTCCTCTTTCCCCCATGTGCTCTTTCAACTTCATTTTCCTGCTCTTCTCTCGCATTTTGTGCCCCTAGTGGGGCAAATCTATTTTTTGTTCTAGGCCCACTGCCTGTATCTCTCTGGCGGATGGTCCTCCCATTGCTCTCTTCTCCCTTGTCCTCTGCGCAGGCTTTGGACTCTTATACTTTATCACCTGCCATCCCCCTGGATACTCTTGTTCCCTTTTCTGCCACTATCTGGGAATCCTGTATCCCTTCTGGAGCCTTCTCCTACATTACCTCCTTACTTTCGTGCTCCTCTATTTTCCTCCTTACCCCATTCCATCTTTTTCTTCCTGTGCTCATGTTTGCTCCTTGTCCCCCTGCAGCCCACCTTTTAACTGCACCTAGCCCCCCTAGCTGCAATAGCTCCTTCTGCGGGACCCCTTCTGTCCTCTCTGCTACTGCTCTCCCTTTCCCATCTTAGTGTCCACCTCAGCAATCCTACCTCTTCCCTTAGTTGTGCAATTTGCCTACATACCATGCATCCCCCCATTTTCCAGACTACTGTATATACAGTACCATGGATGACCCACAACCTGTCCACCCTACCAGCCTCCCAAAGATGACCCCAGCCCTTGTAGCCTGGGGGAGACCCTACTCTGGATCCACCCTCATCCTGCTCAATTGGCCCCTCTAATGTGGTTGCCCCCCAATTTCCCCTCTAGCCTATGGTAAGCTTTTGCATTTAGGCCCACGGGTAATGTGTGCCACATTTCTAGAAATGTTCTTGGCATGACATTCCTGGTCACATGCTTATTTACACCATAACCATTGTTTTTGTACTTCTTCGAAATTCCTTCCTTGTATGATTTTACAGTACACGTTTACATTACCACTTCTATCGCTTTGTTACTACTGTTTCACTCCCTGTTGTACCCCTTGAAGGATTCCCTGACACACCACACCCACCCATGGATGCACCTGTAAACCAGTCCAGGTTTACTGTGACTATACTGGTGACCACATTTTTAATAAATAAAATTAATGTACAGTTTGCAATTAAACCCCTTCAAACCATTTTTGTAGTGGAGGTGCTTTTTAGTACTAAATCTTAAAACTTTCCAAGTTCTAGGGACTTCTGTTTTCAGCCCAGTTCTGTTGGTCCCAGAGTTCTGGGCAATAAATCCTAGGAAAAACAGGCTTGCACTTTAAAATCAGTAAAAGCCCTGGGGCAGGAGTCACAAAAGAAGCACAAACTGCAGCACAAAGGTTTGTGCTGAGCCTTCCAATTGTGCACGGTCCAAAAGCTGCAATCAGGCAACAGTCAAGCACAAATGGGGGAAAAAAAGATTTATGTATACTGTGCCACCATAATCAAATGCAGGTTCTATGCAAATAGCCATGAAGGCACTTACTGTAACTGCCTGGACATGACATCCTCAGTTGTTTTTTCAGCCTTTCAAAACAGTACCCCTAAAGAATACCATTATAATGAAGAAAAAATACAGCTTAAGTTCCTCAATAAAACATTCATATTTACATGAAATGAAGCAAGATTGGTAGCGTAGTCTTCACTCCTTCCTTCACCTCTCATTTACTCACAATACAGTCAGCATCAAGGAATGCAAACAGGAAGTGGGGGGGTAGCAAATGCAACCACTTTGCTAAATGACAGAAAAAAAAAAATAGGTAACGTAAACAAAATATAACTCAGTCCCCTCTTCTTACCATTCAGAACAAAAAACAAAATCAGATCAATTTCTTGCTAGAAGATGCTGATCATTAGAAAAACAAGTGACAAACCATGCCTAGACACTGAATTTCAGCCCCTTCATAAAGAATGAATAACCAAATCAGCAAATAAATTAATAAATAAATAAATAATGGGGAAATGAAATATGATATCTCAATCATGACAAGAACCTTGCTTTGAAGTCCTAATACAGTCACACACAAAAACACCACATTAGTTTTAGTGAACTTGCTTTCAAAAAGTTCCTCATTGCCAAGTAAATCCTTTGGTCCACTTATCAACAGCACAGTAAAAAAGCGTGTGCTACCACACAGGTGCTGGGCTGATCTAAAGTTGTTATTCTGTATCAAAATTCAACTGTGAAAGATGCTGAGCGGATTTGAAATTGTAATTTTGTATCAAAACTCAAGTGAGAAACTGGCAGAGTTTTAGGTCCCGCAAGCTAGAAAGAACTGCAGTGTTTCGCAGAGAGAAAGCTGAGGAATGAAATGATACATCAATTGGAAAGCAAAATGGTGTGTTTTGTTTTATATCAAATTAAAATAAACAGTACACAAGCAATTTTTATTCCTATACCACACTGTACACAGAAAAGGTAAAGTAAAATGTTTCTCCTTATTAGAGAGAGAGAAAGCATGTCTCTTAGCTCAGAGTGGATTTCTGTGTTCTGAGCTGAGAATCATTCCAAGCGTCACAAAGGTGCTGTTTCAGGTGCTCTGAGTGAGCATTCTGCAGAGAAAAAAAAAAAAAATTGCTCATTTTTAAATTGTTAGTACTTTATCATGCATTGAGCTACAGAGTTAAAATTTTAACAACAGACAGGGGAAGGGGTCTAGTTACAAATAAACCATTATTTGTTTATCAAGATTAATGGGATTTAAAATAATCAGTTAAAATGTAACTGTATATCAAGCTTAGAGCGCCCGCCATTTAAGAACATACATGGGCAGCTAAAGCGCCCATGGCCTGGGAGGGTTAAAACAAATCATGCTCTCCCATACATTATTAAATTAATAAAAATCTTTTTGATTTGAACGTGAATCATCTGAATCACTCTGCAACAGGTAAGGTTGTGACAGAGTTTAAACCGATCACAGAGCTCTCTCTCTCCACCAGAAGCAAAAATGAATGCTTTTTTTGTACAATGTCATCAAGAAATGCTTCGTTGTTGCACTGTTGCCCATACACTATAAAAGACAATGGATGGGCAACAGTGAACAACAACGCAGCATTCACTTCTCGAGGTTGTCATGCCAACCATAGACCTCTCGAGCTTTGCTCTTCAGGTCTACTTGGTTGTTATGACGACCTCTTAAAGTAAATACAGCATTGTTGTTCACTGTTGCCCATCCCTTATCCTCTATGTTGTGTTGCAGTAGTGATGTCATAATGTTGTTGTGCTGCAGTATGGATGTCACTACTGAAGCAGAACAACACAGAACTATATCATGCACCTTCCTTCCTACAACTTGGTGCTGACAAACCAAGACTCATTTTTTTTTAAATTCAGTTGAATATATAACCACATGAGCCCTGCAACCCCAGCCCTGGGTTGGAGATGCCAGCTGTCAGGCAGGACTGAAACACAAAGGTTGGACTCTTTCTCAAGGTCATGCAGTGCGATGGTCTGTGATGGTGGCCACACTCTGACTGTCTCTCTGGCTCCTCGGGTAAGTGCTTTAATTGCAAGAGAGAGATCACTTTGCCACTTATGAGTCATGGTCTTACCCCCTCATACTTGGAAATAAATTGCATATTATGAGTAAGGCCATTGTGTATACCCTATGCATGGGACGCCATGCTCAGACAAGTGTATATTGTCATCTTGAGGTTGCCATGGCAATCAAAACTTTTCAAGGTGCACTTTCAAGGTTTAAGTGGTTGCCATGGCTACCTCTCAATGCCAACACAAACTGGTAGTGTATGGCTGCCCATACATTATCCTCTTTGTTTTAGCAAAAGGAACCAGAATTTAAACTCCTAGTATTTTAAATGGAGCAAATTAAGGAGACCCTTTGTTGGAACAGGAATATGCCAACTGAAATTAGAACTTCAGAATCCTACAACTATTAGCATGAGACAGTAGGGAGAGCCAGTGTTATGCTAGGGTGCATAGGGAGGGCTATCACCAGCAGAAAGAGGGAGGTGGTGATACCTCTGTATCAGTCTCTAGTGAAACTCCACCTAGAGTACTGTGTCCAGTTCTGGAGTCCTCATCTCCAAAAGGACATAGGCAGAGCTGAGGCAGTCCAGAGGAGGGCAACTAAAATGCTGTGGGATCTGCATCAAAGGCCCTATGAAAAGAGACTATAGGACCTCAATATGTACAGACTGGAAAAAAAGAAGGAGAATGGGGATATGATAGAGACTTTCAAATACCTCAAGGGTATGAATAAAGTTTAAGAGGGAAGCCTTTTTCAGAGCAATGAATGCACAAGAACTAGGGGTCATGTGATGAAGCTGGATGGGGTAGGTTCAGGGGAAATGTAAGGAAACATTTCTTCACAGAAAGGGTGGTGAATGCCTGTAACAGGCTCCCTGAGGAGGTGGTGGGAGCAAAACCTGTAATGGGATGTAAGAAGGCACGGGATAGCTATAAGGGAACCTTAGAAGCAAGGAAAGGGGGATGGGAAAGCTGGAGATTAAGTAGGGTCTACAGTGTGATAGTAGGTAGGGAACATGGGCAGACTAGGGAGGTCAAGTGGTCCTTATCTGCCTTCAAATTATATGTTTCTATGAGACATTCTCTTATGGTTATAACTTATGTGTGTCTTGTATGTTTAGAAATAAACAATCCTGATTGGCTAAGAATCATGTCATGATTTAGAATCATGCAAATTCCTTCATTAATAAATAATGGGGAAAAGAAATATAGAACTGATATGAAATACAAGCTGTAATGCACCTAAATATTACATTTTGCAAAGTTCTGCAGAAGGTGTTGTCTGCTCTTTAGCAATTGTTTTCCACTGACAGAGACTGAGATTCTTTAGGTGTACCAGGGAAAAGCTTGACTGAACGTGGACTCCCGCTTACAGCTGGCACCTGCCCAACAAGTAGGTAGCAGGTTATAGAATATATCTCTATACTAAATATTCATCAAATCACAAACTAACTTTCATGACTAATGGCAGAAATGAGCCCAAACACCATTATACTGTAACAGTCTTTCAACCTTAATTTAAATAGCATGGAAGAGATTGAGGAAGTTAATTTCAAATGCTGTTGCAAGTTATTCCAAGATTCAGCTGCGGTGAATTGAAGGACAAGCATAGAAGCACATCTGGATATATTCAAAGTAATAAAACTGTCAGATCCCAGTTTGCAATGAGATGAGGAGGACACTGTCAAGGTCGTTGTGTAATACTGAGGTTGCATTTCTGTCCAAGTGTTACATCGCTAAAGAACTTCTTATTATCTGTGACATCCCTTACCGTGGCATTCTGACATTTCTTTTTTTGCTAGCCTTGGTCCTATTTTGCATTTTTAAGTGCCCTATTCTCCAGAGTCTCTCTCTCTCTCTCTCTCTCTCTCTCTCTCTCTATTTTTGCCTTAAATGCTTATTTTTTTTCCTTCACTAGTTCTGTGATGATACCGTTGATTCAGACAGGGCACTTCTTGGCTTCTGCCTTCTTACTTTTCATGGGTGCATAAAGATCTTTTCTTGTTATCCCCTTGCTGGAGTACTATGTCCTCTCTACCCCATGTTCCATATTCATTTTATGTATGTTTTCTTCAGCCTAAAAAGTCCACCCTCTTAAAGATTAGAATTTTATTTGTGTGAATGTTTATCCTAGTCCTTTGTATTCCAAATATTGCCAGATAATGATCACTGGACCTCTGTGTCTTACTCACCCTCTAAAAAGAATCCTGACTGCCTCCATTTCTCAGAAGTCTCCAGCCTAGTCTGGATGCCCTTTTGCCACAGTATAATCCCAGTAATATTGTACCTCTTGCTACCCAAGTTAAAGGGGAACAGTTAGCACTAAGGGCCCCACACCCAAATGTGGGGCTGATCCCAGTTTGGACTTTGTGTGCAAAAACATTGTTTACTACAGGATAGTAGATTGTAGCTGGCTGATTCTTCTGAATTCAAAGCTAACATTTTCTGTAACAACAAACTGTAGAATCTCTTGCAGATGACATCAGAGCAGGGCTGCAGCAGTGGGAGATTCAATAACCTGCAGTGCATGTTTGAGTTTTTATAAGCTCTGATCTTTTGTTTGCTAGTCCTGCCATCCTCCCTGGGCCCCAAGTACAGTCATGGAGGACTGTACTTAGTGCTGGGAGAACAGTGGGACCAGAAACGTCTGATTTGAGCTTATAAAAGTTCTAACATGCACTGCAGGCTATTGAATCTCCCACTACTGCAGCCAAGCTCTGACATCAGCTGCATGGGATTCTGGGATTTGTAGTTACAGAAATTGTCAGCTTGCAAGTTAGCAGCATCAATCTGATACAATTTACTATATGGCAATAAACATTAAGTAAAGAAAATGCGTTTGCACACAAAGTTCAAATTGGGACCAGGACACATGTTCACAGCCCTGGCTTCAGTTTTCTAATGGTTGTTTGATGCAGTTCCAGTCCTTATTTTTACATAGGACTTACTGCTACACACTAGACAAAGTGTACTCTTTCTAGCAATATAGTCAGTAAAATATGTTCACTATTTTACATAGATGCCTGTAATACAGTGCCAAATGAAAGCGTGAGACCAGGTACCTTGTTATTTCACTTGTACGCTCTTCCCCTGCAAGCAGATGGGTACATGCTCATGAAAGTCAGTCGTGGAAGAAGCAGCCAGGAGCAGAGGTAGGAGCAACCTGCTCAGAATGATATTTTTGCCAAAATGTGTTAAAAAATAATAAAAGCAATATAGATATTGACAGTACTGAATACTGCCAAAGTTGCCAGAGGGGCCTTTATATTTCATTTTAAAATTTTAAGGAAGAAGCCAACAGTGTCCCATTAATCGTCTGGAGGAAAGGCTTGACTCCCTGATTATCACAACAGGTTTGCATGTTGGCTTCTTTATTATAGATAATTGGAAAAGCATTGTCAAAGCAGTTGATTACAGTCACTTCCAGGGAATCACATTGCTTTGTTCCTATATTGAACCTTTTGGTTACTGGTGCTCTTCAGAACAGTGGGTGCTTCTCAGATTGTGGATACTCCAAGAGACAGCTGTTGCCATTTCCATCATTCTGCCAAAGCATCCAGAGAGCCAGTGGTTAAATTGGAAATGTTTAGGAGGTGGAACTGTAATCTCTAAATTTGTAGGAAGTGGAACTGTCATCCTTAGGAGGTGGAACTCTTCAATAGTATTCAATGGAGAGAGGTGTCAGAGGAGGTGGAACTGACTTCCAGACAGTTCCTGCCCAATTTAACCTCTGCAGAGAGCTATAATCTGTTCAGGACCAGCTTGGTTTACCAAACCTTCAGCTAATCCAGGATGTCGATACATGATGAAACAGCAGATTGTTTATGCAACAACATGTAGTGGAACAAATGCATGTTCTGCATGAAGTATCTGTTGAGCAGAACATTGCTGGAATACTGCAGCACCAGGATTGGAGTATCAAGGGTATGGTTCAGGTTCTGTTTCCCTCTGATAAATGCACCCATGACCTAAGCTCTAATAGAGCCAGGTCATTCCAGATGTCCATCTTCTCACGTCTGCCATGGAGAGGTTCCAGCAGCACAGCATCATGGACTTGTTTCCTCAAACCATCCAGGAGCTCATTGAAGGACTTACTAGGGATATGATATCACAGCTTGCAACTGTACATAACAACACTGCTACATGCTCGCAACCATGCTAGATCCCAGATTCAAATGTGAGGCACTGTGCTGGGCCATGAAAAGCCACATGGTGGGTAAGTGAGTGAGTGTGTGCATGAGTGAGAACTAGCAGCAGGTGTGTACTGAACTAAAGGCCACCATAAAGGAGATGGACCATTTAAGGTTACAGGAAGCTGGGGAATCAGACAGTTCTGGAACAAGGGATGTGGATGTCACTGACAGCCCAAGTGACAGTGGTGTTAGTGATGGCAGGGGTGGTCTGCTGCTGCTGATGGGGTTGCCTAATGTAGGAAAACAGTGTGAGTCCTCAAGGCAGGGGCATAACGCTATGCCTCGGTATCCAGTGAATATGGCATCTGCAATTGAGCACCTTCAAAAACAGTGATTCAGTTACGGTGCCTGTACTCAGGGCTACCTGGCAGGGTAGCGCCCGGATTCTGGGGTGGGCAAGGTAGGGCGAGAGGAAGCTATGTGTGTGCACACACATGGGAGGAGAGGAAGGGGAGGGAATATATGTGGGAGGGGGTGTGGCGGGCAGCTGCAGAGCTTGTCTGCTACCATGGTGGGGAGGGTGGTCAGTTGGGAGGTGCAGGGTTCGGGTCCGGCGTGGCACATTTTTATTTTTTGCTGGCAGCTGACTTTTTCATTTTACAAGTATTTCACCTCCGACATGCACCTCCCTGGAGCTGAGAATCCTTTAGAAGGGGGTGCAGGGGGCACAGCCCCCTGCATTAAGAAATACAGCCGTGGATCTCGGGTACCCTCTTGCCAGTCGCCGCGAGTGTGCATCGCCAAAATTCATTTTCGGTGATGCACACTCTCCGTAATGGCAATTGCTATTCTGCGATTGCCGTTATCACATAGAACCCTATGCCTCAGTTTCACAAAACACAGCAGTGTGATTGGTTGCTGCTGGAGAAGTAGAGGCAAAGAATGTGCTGCCGCATCCCACTAGGCTGATGCTTGGCAATTATTGGCATGAGTCAATTGTGGATTTTGATGTTGACCCTCTTATCTACTGGAGCTCCAAAAAGCAATCCTGCCCTGTGTTGTCCCAGCTGGCATGTAAATATCTTGGAATGGCTTGTCAACACTGCAGGAAATATTGTTCAGCAACATCACTCCAGTTTTCAGCCTGAGCATGTGCGGCAGTTTCTGTTTATTACACTGGCCATACATTTGCTTGATCCTCCTGAGTGATTGTGGGGCATGGCAATGTGTTGCTACTCTTTGTCAGTATTTTAAAATACTGATAGTACTTATGACCGTCTGACCACTGCTGCTGATTTAGATATAAAACAGTCTGGAATACAAATGTCGGATGTGGTTGCTTGATGTAATATATTTTGACTAACCTTTTGGCTTTATGAACACTGCTGTTAAAATGACAACAATCTTGAAAATTACTGGAAAGTTGCTTCTTTTCTATCTGCAATGTAATGTCTACCATCCTATTAGCCAGATCACAAAACTGTCTTCTTCTGTATTTTTATGTTAAGCCACTTAAGTCACTTTCAGGGCAGAAGCAATCAAAAAATAGTCTGAATATTTACTCCACTCCGCAACTCTGCCTTGCTTTACTGTTTCCACAACAGACATTAAGCAGGATTCACAAAAGAAATTGGGACTAAGACCCATACCACAATGGCAGCTGTGGTCCGAAATCCCTGCAGCTGCAGAGAGTGAAATACATAGCTGCAGCACTTGGTGGAAGGTACAGCTGGTCCGATGAGCCAGCTGTGGAGATCTCCCAGACAACACCGCCCGCTGACCGCTGTAAATCATGGAGCCGGTCATAATCCAGCTCCACCTTTCTGCATACCTGCAGCTGCGGGCAACCTGCAAAGCCACAAATGGCAACCCACTTGAGCCTATTTTTTCTCACAGTTGTTCGTGAATCTAGCCCACTGCATTTTTGTTTTTAAAATGAATTTCTAACCTTTCTCAAATCAGATTTGCACTAGATACTCTGGTGCCTTATACTGGTGAAACATCATCTGTTTATATTTTATAAAATGTTCTGCTTTTATTTTAGAAGTGCAAGGGAGCATATCTTGGCCCCTCCGAGGTAGTCAGCCAATCTCCCTTCCACTTCCCGGTCTCTCAATCCACCATGATCTGCCCCCATGCTCAGGCCCATTAATCAAAGGTACCGGTGGACTAATAAGTGCCTTGTTAGTCGACCAGTACCCTTGCGTAATCTCCAAATGGCCATTATTAGATATATAAAAACATTGTTACAACTGCCCCCCATAGACTTTAACGGAGTGCGGCCCCATGCTCTCCCTTGGTAAACGTCATTATATGCCTAAGTATGGGGCCAGATAATGAGAAGATCAACAGACCAGAAAGTGGAAGGGATTGGCTGGCTACCTCAGGGGCTCCAAGATACAATCCCTTCCACTTCTAAAATAACAGCAGAAAATGTTATGAAATATAAGGAGGTGGCCATTTGGAGATTAATCAAGGACACCAGTTGAGTAATAAGGGCTTTGTTAGTGAACTAGTGCCCTTGATTAATCTCCAAATGGCCATTATTATATATAAAAACATTGTTAAAACTGTCCCCATATACTTAAATGGAGCACATCCCTGTGCTGTCCCTGGGTACGTGTCATTAAGTGCCTGAGCACAGGGCCAGATAATGGGTGGATCGAGAGACCGAGAAGTGGAAGGGATTGACCAGTTACCTCTGGGGAGTCAAGATACAATCCCTTCCACTTCTGAAATAATAGCAGAAAATGTTATGAAATATAAAGAGATGGTGTTTTGCTGCTATAAGGCACCAGGAAATGTAACACACACCTGAATCCTGGTAAAGATGTCTATTTAGACTGAGCATTGAACAAAAAGCAGAAATGAATGTTTCCATCCACTGCTGTGCAGTTTTGCTCTGCTGTCCTGTTTCCAAACTGGACACTGGGCTGGATTCTTAAAAGACTTTGAAGGTAGAAAAATGCACAAGTCTCCAAAAAATGGCGTGGGTATGAAAAAAAGGCCAGCTGCGCTGTGGGATATTCTCAAACCGTCCACAGCTGTGGAAAAATACCCTGTCTTTTGCGGGAAAAATGCAGCTGTGGAATTACTTGTGGAGAAAAAAGCCATTAAAAAGTATGTGTCAGCCAAAGCTGCAACTTAGTTGCGGAAAAAATGTTGTGCACATGCTGTACCAAAGAGAGTTAGGCGTAACTCACATCCTAAGCAGAAGACAGTGTACTATCAATTAAGAACCAGTAATAATGGGAGTTGACACACCATGCAACACCAACCAGGGGCCTTGTAATGTCAGATGTCAGACCAGTAACAGCACGCAATACTACTGGAATGCAACAGACCACACTCACATGACCCACTGCATCCCATATAAAAGCTCCACAGGCAGTACAGGCAGAGGCAGAAAGACAGAATTGGGGGCAACAGAAACAGGCAAATGGAAAACATCAGACAGAGACACAACCCACATCTACAAAATGCCACTGTGTGCATGCACCTACTATATGTGGAATGCAAGGTGTAGCCATCACAGTGTGACTGGGGTACACTGGTGGCAGGTGTGTCTGTACCTACCTGTACTGTTGCCGTCACATGTGTGCTGGTCTTACCTGGTTGTAGTTGCCCACCATAGCATATTGTTGCACCTGCTGCAGTTGTGCAAAGTCAGGCAGGGCATGCTGCTGCTGCGGTACAAGCTCCTGCTCATACAGGTGGTGTTGCTGCGGCCCCAGAGGTGGGACTGGCTGCTGGCCTCTCTGAGCATCCTGGTTCTGCTGCATGTTTTGTAGAACTTTCACAGTGGCTTCTGCTCCGGTTAACTCAACTCATTTGTTGCCCTTTCTGCTGAGCCTTTATATTATTTCTGCAGCTGTGGACCCGCACTTGTGCAAAATCCGCACGTGTGGCATTGCTTAACTCACTTTTTTTGTGATTTTCCACACGTATGGAGTTTTCAACTCAAAATATTGTGCCGATGCACCTTCACAGTCTATGGGCCTTTTTTCTACATGTGCACAATTTTCTCCTTTCTTTGAGAATCCATCCCATTGCCTTTTAGTTTTAATTCCATCCTCCACTATGCCACTCTCTACTTCAATGCTTCCCTCGTGGATTCCAAAACCAATTGCCTTTTAATTTTTTTGCTAGGCCTATCAGATCAAACAATGAGAAAAAAACATGCTTAATAGTCCACTAATACTTACCTCGCTGTGCAACTCTGCTTCAATAGGCCCTGGCAAATACACGCGGTCAAAAAATGCACGGTTATAACAGCGCCGCTTAGTTTCAGAGTTAGTATATCTAATCTAGCATGGTTTGGGACTGTGCAGTTTTACACTGACCACGCGGTGCAGTTATTGACCATGTTGTTTTTCATCACGTGGTCTTGACATAGCACCACCCTGCTTTCAGACTCTGGTAATATTCTGTGTACATGCTTTTTTCCCAATTAAAATGTTATTGTTTTAACAAAGAACAATACAGTACAGATTCTTATGCCAAACAATTAAAAAAACAAAACATTAAGGCATTAAAACATTAAGGCAACTAAAGACATTTCAAAACAGAGAGGTTAATACATTCAAAGTAGATCTGACAGATAGCTCTAGATTAAACATAAATAAATCTGAACACAAATACACTCATTAGTATAAACAACATCGCCACTCCTGTTGTAGAGTTCATAGATAAAAACAGAATAACTCTTTACAGTCTGAGTCCTAAAAGGGGACCATATGTTTTAGTCTGGTCTAAAATCAATTATGAACTAGGTGCCGAGAATCAAAGAAGCTGATTGGCTAAGAGATCTTTGAAGCCGTGATAATATTGGGCTACATCATCACGGCTTCAAAATACCTCCGATCACCAGCCTTCTCACTTACCATGCAGTGTTCCTCATGTCCCACAGTCCGAGTCAGACCTCCAGTTCGCCGCTATTTAAAAAAAAAAAATGAAGTCTTCACAACTGTGCCCATGACAGAACGCAGCACAACACAAGCTGCTGGGAGCCGGGAGGAACAATGGCCAAGCTACCCACAACATCCTCTGCATCCTACTGTTCCATTCCCCACACAAACGTAACGTTAGGCAGCAGACGGCAGTCGGAGAGCACAACGTATCTGTCTACATGGCAGAATGGTGCGAGTCATACCTTGAGTGAGTATTTTTTTTTTAAAGAGTAAAGGATCCAAAACCGCCCCACGACTTGTTTTCTAAACCGTACTAACAGTTGGCCAAGTGACAGTTTTACATTTCTGAGTGACTTACTGGAAGATGTCCATTCTTCCCATTTACATTGTTGCTTCCTACTTGCCCCAGATAATGTTTTGAGAGAGACCTACAGTACACCCCTCCTCCATGAACTCGACTTACAACAATGCCATCTGCTATTCAGAGCTGTCCAGGAACTATTTTATTAAAAGATACTCCTCCAACACCTCACAAAAGACATTTTCGGAAGGATTTAAAATATTTTTTTTTATTTTGTTTACTGCTAAAACATGTATTCCAGTTCATAATAGCAATAATGCACTCCAGGGTGTGGTATATCATGGAATATCGTCACTTCTCGGGTGGTTGGACGCACTCGGCCTGTGGCCTCGTGCCTAACCACCCGAGGCATGACGATATCTAATGATATACCACACCCTGTCGTGCATTATTGCTTAAATAACACATTCTTTCATTATTAGCTAACAAGGTCATGATGTTATACCACTCAATAAGGGATGGAGAGTGCATTTCTTCCCACTTGGAGAGAAATAATCTTTTAAGAACAAGTGAGACAGCTAGTGCCCAGTTAGTCTGTAATTCATTCAAATGTTTCAAATGACAGGATGACCCCACAATAAAAGCCAGGGGAAAGAATATCTTGCTGTTAGTTACCTTTTCACATATCTCATTACCTTTATTACATATACTACTTATTTGAGGACAACTCTGCAGCATATGCAGTAGGTTGACATGGGGTTCGCTGCACCTCCAACACGTTCCCCCTGCAAGATAATTAATTTGCTCTAATCTCTTGGGGGGTAGTACAGTGGTTCCTTTCTATTCTGAACACCTTTTGAGCGAGCTGAGCTGTTCACTATAGCTAGGTGTTTACTATATTGAGGTGTTAATATGCCCGCTTAGTGAACAATGGGAGCCATCAAAGGTGTTCACAATAAGGGGGAGGTTGTTATAGAGGGCTTCTTTATAGTGAGGGAGCATTGTAATAGTACTGGTGCAACATCTTAAACTGTATAGTTCTTCCCTGAACGTCTCTACACGCATAATAAGCATTTGGCCAGGCAGCTAACCAATCATCTAATGGAATGACACCTCATGTCTGATTCTCATTTCACTTTGGAGGTGTCTACAGTTGCACTAAAATCTGTATTGTTGATTAAAACTTTATAGGTTCATGCGATCCTCTTCTTTCAATATGCTGTCCTGAAAATTTGCTGCCATTCCGGATCAGTAGGTGGAAGTTTAAAATTAATGTCTATAGTAGAATCAAATAGAGCTTTCCTGGTCTGAAGGTAGATAACAAAATAAAGTCCATGTGAACTGTATTTGAGTTTGAGGTTCTCAAATGATAAAAGCACTCCAGAGGCCAGATATTCAAAGCATTGCACCTGGGGCAAATCCGTAGTGCTGGAATAATGCCGAATTTGCACCGGACTGCAATATTTAAAAGCCCTTTTAGCACCGGTGCTGTGTGATAGTGCCAATGCTAAAAGTTAATGTATACAGGAGAGGGAGGGAGGTAGGGGAGTGGCCATGAATGCCAGCACACCGGCATATTCAAAATAGTAGCGCCACACTACAGGTTGTTGCGCCACCAGTAACACAGCACTAAATACCGCCTGCAAAAAGCATGTGGAAAGTGGCGGTGGAACCCGAAGTAATTTGAACTTGACACTTCGAATTACTACCATAGTATTTCAAAGTGTAACTTCTAATTACCACCAGGTCCAGTCCTACTAGTCTAGTGTCCCCCTCGCCAGCCAATTTTCATTGCTGATGGGGGTGCCCAGTCCCCCTGTCGGCAGCATGTATCCCCCCAACTCATGTGGCACACTGGGAGCCCACCCCAGTGTGCCCACATTTATCTATTTATTGTTCTTGTAAATAAAGTAAACTGCCCCCTGACATGTGATATGTTTTTGTAACCTGGAAAAAAGAAAACAGTCCCTCATCGACTTCCCTGTCCTCCCTTCCCCATCTCCACCCTCCCACTGAGCACTCACCTCCCCTTAACCCCCTTACCCCATACTTACTTCTGGAGGTCAGCGCTGTCATCTTCTGAGGACCGGGACATGTCTGCACTCTTCAAAGCTGAACTACAAAATGAAGAATCAAAGGTAAGCGCCATATAATGGCTATCAATGGGGGTTTCAACTTATGATGATATCTCAGCCATTTTTAAAAATTTTTACCTCAAATTTTCAACATGGGGTTCTTGGGACCCTACCTCATGAACACTGTCACTGTCATTTTGCTACTCAGTCCCGAAAGGTGATTTTGTGGTCGCTGCACAGAATCATCTTTTGGGACTGATTAATGAAACAACAGAGCCACTGTTCATGAGGTGGGGTCCCAAAAAGTCCATGTTGCAAATTTGGAGAAATAATTCCCAAAAAATGACTGCGTTACAAGCGTGCATTGTGCAGTTTCTACGCACGTTTGTAACTTCACCAATTTCTAATATTTTCACCCCAGAGTTTCAACATTGCCATTTTGTCACATCTCCTCATGAACAGTACAGCTGTCATTTTTCATATCCTGCTCAAAATGTGTTTTCCACCTGTGGCGCAGAATGGTGAGGTCGCTGTGCAAAATCAACCTTCAGGATGGATTAACAAAATCACAGTGCAACTGTTCATGACGAGAGGTCCTAAAAAACCTATGCTGACCATTTGGTGAAAAAATTCAAAAAAATGACAGTTACGCATGTGCATTGCACAGTTTCTATGCACGCTCATCACTTCACCAATTTATTACGTTTTCACTACAGATTTTCAACATTACTATTTTTCACACAACCTCAAGAGTAGTAGAGCTATAATTTTTCAAATCCTGCCAAAAATGTTTTTCTGCACCTGTGGTGCAAAATGGCATTACAGTTGCGCAGAATTATATTTCCATAGGGCTTTGAAGGTTTTCTGTACTGGGTACATGCGGTGAGGTGATAAGAAGGTTATGTTGAACATTTGGGGTGAAAATGATTTAAGATGGCACAGTTATGACTATCTGTTGTAATTTTGCTACACCTGTTTGTAACTTTGTATGTATAAGCGCAGGGGCCAGAGACCCCTGTGTTTCCACAGCTAGATACATATGTGCATCTGTGGAGGGATCCGATCCTGTGTTCCCACCGTGACATATGGATACTGTTGTGCTATCTGGATGGAGGGATTCAGACCCTGTGCTCTCACAGCAAAATGAGGATACAATTATACTATCTGAAAAAAGAAGGAAAATTAGTTGCAAAAAACTCCATTAATGCATCAGTTAGCGTGAATACTATAGCAACAAAAGCAGGGAAATGAGGCATTAGAGGTTTCTACCCTAATGCCCCACCCCCAGGGTTCCCACCCCTACCACTCCACCCCCACACCTCCACCCTCCACACACCAACAGGTGTCTGGGTGTGCATTGGGGTCATTGGCCTAACTTTCACCCCATTCTCCTGTAGTGCACCATCTCTACTTGTTTACACATGGAATAGGGTGAGATTTATGTCGTCAACCCTAGTGCACACCCAGACGCCTGTTGGTGTGTGGAGGGTGGAGGGGGGCGGAGTGGTAGGAGTGGGGACCCTGGGGGTGGGACATTATGGTTGGAAACCCTAACGCCTCATTTCCTGCTTTTGTCACTATATTATTCACCCTAACTGATGCATTAATAGATTTGTTTGCAATTAATATATATATATAT
This sequence comes from Neoceratodus forsteri, assembly GCA_016271365.2. Classification (NCBI taxonomy): domain Eukaryota; kingdom Metazoa; phylum Chordata; order Ceratodontiformes; family Ceratodontidae; genus Neoceratodus; species Neoceratodus forsteri. Next base: position 151,081,088 of record JADMNL010000028.1, read on the forward strand.
ATATATATATTCATATAGTGGGTCTAAAAATCAAAAACTTTAATTGGTTTAAACCAGTCAGGTCACCATTCAATATTAATGCATAATGCATTGTCATCCTGGTCCTAAACCACATCACATAATGAGCAAATCAGTCCTCCTACAACCAGAATTATTTTTCAGTTCCCGTACAACACAAACATGGCTGCTACCTTTTCAGAGTAAAAAACATTCAACTAGGCCTTAAAAATAAAACTACCTTAAATAAAAAATAAAACAAATTAATTAAATGTTGTTTCCATGATTATCACACACTACTTACACACATAACAAATTATAAACATTAAGTATTATTCATAGTTTTCATTACAACAGTTTCTTTGCTGTCAATGAAACATCCTCCCTCTGTCTTTAACTGCTCATTAGGGAAATCTCGTCTTCTGTCCTTGACAGTGAGATAATTGAGTCTGTGGCTCTAGAATAGACCTTTGTTGTGTGTGTGTGTACAGTATGTTAGGAGAGGGACATAGAAACATAGAATTAGATGGCAGATAAGGACTGCTTGGCCCACCTAGTCTGCTCATTTCCCTATCTATTGGATAAGCTGCAGATCCTAATTAACCAACAGCCTACTTCTTCCTATCTCCCCCACCAGAATTGCCTTATGTCAGTCCCATGAATTCTTGAATTCCCTCACTGTTTTTGACCCCACAACCTCCTCAGGAAGTCTGTTCCATGCATCCACCACCCTCTCTGTGAAAAATACTTCTTCACATTGCCCCTGAGCCTTACCCCCTTCATCTTCAAATTTTGTCCACTTGTTCTTGCACATCTCTTTTTCTGAAAGATGCTTCCCTCTTGCACTTTGTTGATTCCCCTGAGGTACTTGAAAGTTTCTATCACGTGCCCCCCTCCTTTCTTTTCTCAAGGGTATACATATTAAGCTCCTTTAGTCTCTTTTCATATGGCTTCTGGTGAAAACCCTGCACCATTTTAGTTGCCCTCCTCTGAACTGCCTCCATCCTGTCTATGTCCTTGCAGAGATGGGGTCTCCAGAACTGGACACAGTACTCCAGATGGGGTCTCACCAACTGTCTGTACAGAGGAATAACAACTTCCTGTTTTCTACTGGCAATGCCTCTCCCTATACAACCCAGTATCCCCCCAGCCATCCTTACTATCTTCACACATTGCTTACTTACCTTTAGGTCATCTGATATGACTGCCCCCAGGTCCCTTTCCATTTTTGTTGTTGTTAATACCTCCCCCCTCCAACTGTGTACGCTTCCCCTAGGTTTTTGTTTCCCATGTGCATTACTTTGCACTTCTTTGCACTGAATCTAAGCTGCCATAATTTTGAACATTCCTCCAACCTTGCCAAGTCCCATTTCATCTTTTCCACCCACCCTTGTGTATCAGTGGAACTGATCAGAATTTTGAGTCCCTGTTTTCCATGGCAAACATCCCACGGTAAACATTCCATGTCTTGAATGTGGAGAAAGACAGGAAAAAAACAGGATGAAGAAAGTAGGCAATAATAGTTCATAAACAAAGAGCAAAAGTGGGAAACACAGTTACATAGGCAGAAGCAGATCCAAGTTGCTGAAATGCATTGCTGAAATTTTTTAAAGCATATACTGTACATTTGAATCATACCTGGGTATTTTTAGGTGACATCTATCACTCCATATCAAAAAAGGCAGCCTGGCAGGTTTAAAGTTTTGAACACATTTCCATTAAGAAACTGTACTTGTATTGATTTAAAATGCAAGGTAACATCCTTTTTTTATAAACATGAGTGCCACACACACAGTTTTCATTATGTTTTAACTAACCCTACAGTTACTAGAATGGGGACTATTTTTGCATTATTATTAAGTATTAAGCATATTTCAATAAAAGGTCCAATTGTTATATTTTTAAAATACTTTTTCTTATTTCCATTCATTTTAAGTGATATATTTAAATGCCATTTTATAAGAGCAATAAGACACTCCAGGGGTGTGCCATTATGGTGAAATGATTGTACTTCTCAGGTGCATTTAACGGCACTCGACTGTGTTTCATGCCTAACAACACACCTGAGGTGTGCGATTATTCCACCATAATGCACACCCTGTTGTGTCTTATTGCATACATATATATATATATATATACACATACACACAGTTATGCAGTCCTCTACAGTATCCTTCAGTACAGGGGACATCCCTCTGTGTTCCTCTCACTATAGCTCTGACCTGCACTCATCCCTTCTGGGAACAGTGGTGGACACATAGAGACTGTACTGTATATCTAGACTTCCAAGCAGGGAGCTATATTATTCTATGGTGCTACGTAACTCTTACCCTGTGTACATACGAAGGTAATGGTTTCCATTGTGTCCTGAGTTTGTGTCTCCATGTTTGTCGATGTGCCTCTCATTATGGGTATAACCCCAAGGTGGCCCTATTTTAAGGGCTACTACCCCTGCCTGTATGGCAATACACAGGTTGAGGGGCTTGAGTTCTGTGAAGGGGTGCCTCCACCCAGAGGAATGGTATTGGGGTAGCTTAACTGCTCTGGTATAGCCCTCCGGGATGCTATAACCACCCACCAATCCTTCTAGTGTCCTAAACAGTAACACAATGGTGCATTCACATTCACTAGATAGTAGTAATAATATGCTCACACCCCTTTCACTTACTACCAGGGCTGGATCTGCTGCAACTGCCCTGGAGGCCCCCTGAAAAATAAGATCAGCAATGCAACAATACAATCTTACCACTGTAACCGAACTAATAATATGCACACTAGCCAGGTTAAACATGAAAAAAGACAATCAGATTTATTTAGGGGCAGTGAACAAGGGAGGGGAGTGAATCTAGCAGAATGATTAGCACTCTGATTTAATTCAGGTTGGTTCAGCATGCATTGTAAGTCCCTTTTAAACAGTTCAACAACCCTGGGTACCCAGTATGTCATGCATGCTAACCTGAAGCTTTGCCCAGGGTGGCCGGCGTTGCAGCTGTTGTTGGGGCCTTTAGGAAAGAAAACAGTTAAACATGCACACAACCCAATTATTTGTAATCCAAGTCAGATGGCTCAGTCCACTGAATTAATCAAGAAAAGAAACAATTAGATGGTAACACAATGATTGTTGCTTTTGTTGCAGGGAGCTACCCTGAATTGTACTCATGCAACCCAGACCAGGATGCAGGACAGATGAGATGTTGACCTTGTGGTGATGATCTGGAAGGCCAGGGGAAGCAGGACTGACACGACTCACCTCCTGGTGTTGCTACCTGCTCAATGGTGTTGGGCAGGGGGCCGAATCCCCAAGCGGGTCTTTCACCAAGATGGCCTCTGAAGTGGGAGTAGCAGCCTAGGCCGAGGTGGCAGAGCCAAGCAGGATGAACAGTTCTGCAAAAGTTTGTGGTGTTCTGCTGGTGAAGCCTCCAGCTGACGTAAAAGATTCTGCCATGGGCAACCAAATCGTGACCCACGAAACACATTCAGCACATTTAAATCACTTATTTCTCTATGCCACAGTTTGGATACAATCCGGTTGCAAATTACAGCTTCACTGCACAAACTTTTCAATCCAAGGCTAATTCTATCATCAGACAGGCCGATCGCTTCTGGAGCAAGTCTTCGGTCTAAATCACAAGTCGCAATAACAAACTTCTTTCTTCTGCTGCAGATTCCAAACATGGAAATGAAAACCAGATCTGACTTCTGCAAAAGGCAGTTCACTGGCAGGAGAACGTGGCAGGCAGACCAGAAACGCCTTTTCCCGACGATTTCCCAACACTCCTTCTGGGAGCAGCTGCTCGAAAGCTCAAGCTGTTCACTCTTCAACCTCCAGCTGTAACTGATCCACTGCTTCAGGAAGTTCTGACTATTTCCTTTGTAATCCAAAAGGTTCTATTGGCTGAGGGAACTGTCAGTCACAGTAAGGGCTCCCCTTCCAGGCCAATTTAGGAGCCAACAGTTAAAACCACAGAAACTACAGAATTCCTTTACAGAAGACCCCTTGGAACAGTCTCCATTTTAGGTCCCCAGTGCTTCGATCAGTCCTAACATGGTGGCTCCCATCCCATTGTTCGAGCTGCAAATCAAAGCAGGTTAAACAAACTTCTCTATCATTACAATAACAGCATATAAACAGTAAATAATCACAGTTCCTAATAGGGCTCCCTCTGTGCAAGTGGCGACTGCAGAATGGAGCAATAACACACTGTCTGGTCGGTTGCAAGCCTTAATTACTTGGACCCAGCCCAGACTAATTACTAAACACAGCTTTGCTAAGGTCTTAAAGAGACAGGTGCTGAGGCTTGCTAGGGCACTGTCACGCAGACAAATAGAACTACTGCAGATGGGACACCAGCCTGACAGTGGGCATTAGGGAGCCCAGGAAGACATTATAGTAAACCCCCATTTGTAGGGGGGTTACATGGGGATCAGTGTCCCTCTTTGCTCCACATTCAGAGTGTCTGTGTCCCTCATTCCAGTGCTGACTGGGTGGGAGGTATGCACTGCGTATGCCTGTTGACACCCATGGCATGCAGCTAACAAACTGTTTCTCAAGGTTGGCATACAGGTGGAGTTGTGTGCACACCCTGGCCTGCAGTTTTTAGCCTGTATGTCGAGTCTGGCCTACAGATGGAGCTGTGGGCACCATCCAGCCTGAAGTTTTTGACCTGTAGTTCCAGGCTGACCTACAGATGGGGCTGTGTGCACCATGGAATGGCACCAGACAATCTTCATGCTAATGTATGCTAAGCAGGCCTTAATGAGATGCTAATGTGGCTGTTTGCACATGTATTGCCTAACTAGGCTCATTTTCTTAGGAGCTTTGAATATAGCAAACATTTGCCCCGGGTTAATGTGTTTTCACCGGGCTAATGTGTTAGCACTGTGCTATCACGATAGCCCCGGACAATGCTCCCAAAAGCATAGCACAGTTCTGCAGTGTGTGGCCTGCATTATTGTTTGCAGTTGCTGTACAACTCTTCATTGCTGTCACACATTGTCTATCAACTTCAGTTCTACCTTATTCCACCTCTGTGTCCACTGAGTTGCTGTTGCATTTTGCACTTACTTGTTGCTATATTCAGAGCTATCTTATTTCCTGGGCTATTTTAGCACTGCACACCCAGCCCTGTTTGCACTGCTTCCTTTGCCTGCTATATTCAGCAGGTTTAGCCCAGGGCTATTCATTTGAATATAGCTTGCTACTGTTCCAACAGCTTAATCTGGTTCAATTTCAGTTGCTTACCATCGGTAACCCCCCTCCCCCCGGTCGCCCCTGAAAAAGGGACTTCTAGGCCCAGTGGACTTACGGGTCAACAAAATTCAATAAATAAATAATAAATAATTTAGCATGCTGTGCAGTGCAAATATAGCCCTGGGGCTAAGTTTTGAATATCTGGCCCCAGACGTAGAGTCAAAAAAATCACCAACGTTAGTGGTGCTGTATTCACTCCAGCCAGGACCTCCCAGGGGAGTGTTATCAGTTAAAATATTAAGGTTATCCCAAAGAGCTTCAAGATGAGCTGGGAGCTTCTGAGATTTAAGAAGAGACTGAACTAATTTAATATTTGCAAGCGAATTCAGAACACAGGGGTTGTCATTGGATTTAGATAATTTTTAAAACAGAAAGCCTGAGAGCTTGTTAGGGGTTAATAATTGTTGCTCCACTTCAGGCCATAACGGTAAACAGTCTGCAGAAGGTGGGGTAAGATACAGAAGTGAGTGTTTAAAAAGAAAAGATATCTGATAGCTTTCCCGCCATGGGAGTCCAAATCACCACTCTGTCCAAGGAGCTCTAAGTTTGAAAAGGGACAACCTAGGAGGTTTGGACCCCCCTAAGAAGTTTTTAACTGCAGCTGTAATTTTGGTAAATTTAGCTTTGAGAAATGAGAAGGGAATATTTTGGAAAAGATAAAATAGTTTGAGGGCTGACATTAATTTTAATAGAGTTAATTCTATGCCAGATTGACATAGAGAAGCTTTTCCAACTTTCTACATCAGACTGGAAATCTTTTGGCAAATAATTTATATCTAGGGGAGCTTTATGGCCTAAATAGTTGATTCCCTGTTATTTCCAGCAGTTATTTTCTATAAGATTTCCCACAAAGTTTAGCGTTCCTGCATATAACCATGCATGGCTTATGTTTTGATCCAACTGACCACTAGGCGTGAAACTGCAGCCCCCCCCCCCACTTACTGTCATAATTGAGCCTCTCGGCTGAAATAAAGTCAGTGAAAGGTCACCAGCAAAGACAAACATTTTCTTAGTAATCTTGCTATTTTGAATCTCTTAATTTCTGGAGATAGTTGGATTTTTCTAACAAGGAGTTCTAGGGCCAAAATAAACAAATACAGGGATTAAGGGCAGCCTTGTTGAGTTCCTTGTGACAATCTAAAGGGGGAAGAAATGAATCAATTTGCAATGATCTCTACAGTGGGGTTGCGCTATAAGATTTGGATTCCCATCCGTGAAAAAAATTTCCACATTATACTTTCTAAGGACCTCAAGTAAGTAATTTCATTCAAGAGTGTCAAATGCTTTGATAAAATCAATAGAGAGAACGGTTGCTATTTTTTTTTTCTTCACAGCAGTCACCTAATACTTTGCATCCCAGTTCTGCCTGAGGTAACACTTACCTGCTCCATACCAATTAGCTTTGTGACAACACTTTTTATTCTATTAAAGGGTACCTTTGCCAATATTGTATAATCTCTGTTTAATAAAGATGAGGGCCTATCACCTTCACACAATCGAGGTTCTTTTTCTTTCTTTAATATCAAAGTACCATAAGCTTTATTAAGAGAGCCAGGTCAAGTCTTCTCAAAGTATTCTTCTTCATACACTTTATGGAGATACCTAGGGATATGAGGCCCTAATGCTTTATACAGCTCCCCTGGAATGCCGTCAGGGTCAGGAGTCTTATTATTGGGAAGGTCATTAATAAGCTGACTAAGTTCTTCTGCAGAAATAGGCCTACACAAGTAATTGATCTCCTGATTGTCTACAGCTGGCATATCAGAAGATTTTAAGAAATGCTGAATACAAGTTTGCATACCAGAAATTTTGCTAGAGTATAATTCCCTGTAGAATTCAGCAAAGACACTGTTCATGTCTTTGTTTGAAACTTTGACTGTGTTATTTTTATCCTTCAACCATGCAATTAAGCTTTAGTAATTTGCCTGATTTTAATCCTGCATCCCCAAATTTTTGTTTGGTCATGGCTAGTGTGAATTCTGCTTTTGCAGATTATAGCCTATTAATGTCAGTTTTGAATAACATTATTTCTTGTAGCTTAGCGGGGGTCCTGTTCTTCCTTTGGTTATATTCCAGCTCAATTTTTTAAAATTGTGTTTCTTTCTAAGCTAATTCTTTAAGGGACGCTCTTTTTCTTATTGGTCACAAAATGGCTTATTTCCCTTTAAGAAATACCTTAGAAGCATCCCAAAGAGTTGCATAAGATGTTTGTCCATCGCCACTGATTTCAAAATACTATGAAACAATATTACCTATATAGTTTTGAAAATCCTTATCGTTAAATAGTGAGGAATTAAACTTCTAGCATAAGCCTCTGCTGGTTTCTTTGTCGAATGTCAATATATAAACAGATGGAGACTACTCCATGGTCTGATTTTAAAATGCTCTTAATGTCTGCAGATGTTATGGCCGGTATGCCCCCCCCCCCCGACAGTGACACCAACACAGTGACCTACATACCTGTCGACAAAATCGACAGTTTGACAACAGTCGCTGTGTTGGTGACCTGACGGGTACACTGTCTCGGTCCTGCCCCTCCTGAATCAACTCAAACTGGAGTTGAGAATCTATAGTATGGGGGTGCAGGGGGCAGAGACCCTCACATGGGGGGATGTGATGCTGGTCGACAAAAGTGTTGTCGAACTGGTATCGTAGAGCCGTTATGGCTGAACTCAGTCCATTAGATAGAGAATAATGGTTATGCAACTGTGTATTATGGAATTTTTTTACACACCCGAGGGGTATAATGACCCATAAACCTGAAGAACGAAGTTCGAAAGGTTTATGTGGTTATCACACCCCGAGGGTGTGTGAATAAATTCCAATAACACCACAGTTGCATAAACTTTATTTTTTATAATTGCTGGTGCCGACTTTTGGTCTCTCCATTACATAGACATGCTGACTCACACACAGAGACACTCACTCGCTCACACAGGGACACACACACACACTTTTTTCCCCATTCTCCCATTACTCAGTGACTGACCTCTTATGTGAGCTGCGATCTGTTTAGGTACAGAGTCTGTGTTTGCTGATTTGGAGACACAGCAGGAAGCAGGATCAACCAGATACTTATAAAAATAGTGAGGGTAGTAAAGAAAAATGGCTTGTCGGCGAGCGAGAATCCGAGCTGACATTTTTTTGACAATGCTTAGGCCGCCCACATGCAGAGAGCGAGCCAGTGAAGAGGCCCAGTAGAAACTGTGCATGAGGAGACTGGTGCTGACTGCCAAAAATGCTGTAATAACTGGTTGTTATGGCATTTCCTGGTTATTACAGCATTTGAAAATCACAGTTCAGCCGTACACTAAAGGGGGTCACCGGTAATTATATATTAATAGTAATCTAACCTACTGTAAGAGTCATGTCTGCTGGAATAAAATGTGTAATCTTTTCCATCTAGGTGTAACAGGCACCACGCATCTGCTAGACCTAGATCTGTCTGTAAGTTATAAACTCTCTCCTTGGGTTGTTAACAGTATGGTGACTCAGCTGGTTGCTTTTATATAAATAGGGATCTGAAACTTTATTAACCCCCCCCCAAATAATTTCAGAATCTTCATAAGAGATTAGCTGGGTAGCTATCTCACTAAAAAACACAGTTTGGTCTTTGTTCAGGGCATATATATATTACAAATGACCACCTTTCTTCCATTAATGAATTTCTCTAAAAACTGATAACGTCCTTCAGGATCAGCAGTATGATTAATTTAAACAAGCATTTGTCAATGCCGAATGTTGTCTCGCTGGCATTGGCATTGGTAGTGCAGGAGTTAGAGATGCATAACAGGAATGGCAGTGAAGTATTGAACTGATGCCAACCCCACCCCCACCCTGCAGAGACTGAGAGGTGCTGGGGTGTGTCTTTGGGTCATCAGTTATAACGCTCATGCCATTTTACCTCACCCTACCCTGTAGACACTGACAAGCGTTGTGGTGTGCTTTGGGGTCTTTGGGCCTTATACTTACCCCATTCCATAAGGAAATACGCTTAGGTGGGTCCAGTATAGGAGGATGCCCTTATTGACCACAACCCCATTTTCATTGTATGTAAGGTTCATCGCCCCAAACCTCACCATAAAATCATACAGCTATGGTCCTTGAAATCCTTAGACCTTACTCCAATCAGCTTTGCGCTCCCTTCCAGTGACTGGGCCCCCCTCTCCACTGCCATTTCTGTCGACCAAGCACTTGACTATTTTAAGGATAACTTGATTACCTCCTGGAATGCCTTTGCTCCTTTCAGATGGACCAGAGACTGTGGGCTTCACCTCTGCTGGATCACTCCTGAACTACTGGTCTGCTTCAGGGAGCGTGATCAGGCCTGGAGAAAACACAAATCTACTAAATATCCAAACGAGTACACCAAGTACAGAATGCTACGCAATTCATGAACTAAAGCTACTAGACTGGCCAAGTGTGATTATTTCAGCTCCTCATTCCTGACTAACACTAAGTCTCCATCTAAATTCTGGCGGGTAGTTCATGCCCTATTCTCGCCCCTCTAGTTCTCAAAATAAATAACTCTCTAGTTTCTGACCCTGGCTCCGTGGCCAATGAATTACTGCCTACTACACCTCATGCGCCATGTCTCTTCTAAATTCCCTCTCCCCATTGCCACCTACTAGCTTCAGGCCTTTGCCTCAGCCAGTGCCTACACATCCCCCATTTCCCTTTTTTACTATCTCCGCTGATGAAGCTCTTAATGCTCTCCTATCCCTCAACCCCTCTAAAGGCACCTCACCAGATGAGCTTGATCCTAAACTTCTTTACCTTTCTGCTCCTGCAAATGCTTATCCTATCTCCCTAATCCTTAACCTGTCTTTTATTTCTGCCCATGTACTCTCATCCTGGAAACACGCTGTAGTCCTTCCTCTCCCCAAGGGTGGTAACACATCCACTCCTGGCAACTATCACCCCATTTCCCTCTTTCCTACCCATGCCAAACTTCAAGAACATTTAGTTCTCTCTCAACTGTCACCCTTCCTTTCTGACTCCTCCTTCTTCACCCCCTTCCAATCTGGTTTTCAGAAGAAGCACTCAACAACCACCTCCCCCCTCAGGCTTACTGACTCCATCCTTTCAGGGATGTATGATGGCCTGATCACCTCGTCCATCTTTGTTGACCTAGCCAAAGCTTTCAACACTGTTCCCCATGCCCTGCTTCTTGATTCACTCTTCTCAGCTGGCCTTGCTCCATCAGCCACCAACTGGTTTAAATCCTACTTCACTGGCAGGACCCAGTCAGTGAGAATCCTTGATTCCATCTCCCCTCCATTCCCCATCAACACTGGTGTCCCTCGGGGCTCAGTGCTTGGTCCCCTACTCTTCTCCATTTTCCATTTATGATCTTCTCACAGCCTGCTCATCCTCGTCTATACACATGTACGCTGACATTACTGTTTTATGCAGTTCCGGCAAAAACTCTGCTATTGTGCAAACCAGCCTACAGCATGACTTCAACCAAGTTCAGCTCTGGTTTTCTTCTCACCAGCTTTTTCTAAATGCCAAGAAGACAGTCTCAATGACCTTTGGCACCAGGCAGAGACTGTCTAGGCTCCCGGCCCTACCCACCTTCCACACCCTTGATGGGACCATCTTAGAGGATACCTTCTCATTTAGATATCTGGGAGTCTGGCTGGACCAGCACCTCAACTTCTCTGTGCATATCGATGATATCCTGAAGAAACTGTGCCCCAAGCTTGGTGCTCTGTAGAGGAATTGCAATTGCATCCCACTGACTGCGAGGCGTGAAACTGTCCAGAAGATGATACTCCTCATCTTTGACTACTGTGATGTAGTCTATGGTGCTGCTCCCAAATCTTCCCTGACCAAGTTGGATACTGTCTTTAACTCCTTCTGCCACTTTGTTATTGACTCCCCTTCCCACTCCCACCATTGTAAACTCTATCGCTCTCTAACTTTCCTTCCACTAGCTCACAGATGCATATCTCACTGTGCCAGTCTAACCTAAAAATTCTGGTTCGGGAGGGGGCTCCCCTCCTATCTCTCATCCTCTCTCTCCACTCCACCTCCCCCCCACCCACTCTCTCAGATCAAATGACGCCCACACCTTGATGGTCCCTTGCCTCGCCACCCTCATCGGTCAGACTGGATTCACCCACCATTTCCCTAAAATCTGGAATTCCCTCTGCCCTGAAATATAACACTCGTCCTTCAACTACTCCCTTACCTCTGCCCTACACAATTACCTTTCCCTCAGTTGTTCCTGCTTTAACGCACCTTAATACCTATTCCCAGTTTCTGCCTTCCTACCATGACCCCCCCAACCGGGCAGGGTTCTCAACATCCTGAAGGGGGAAATCAGGAAATGGCTACTCCTTCTCCTCATATTCAGTTCTTGCCTCTCTCCCCCCCCCCACCTGCTTTTCTGGGTCACCAGTGTGCACAACATAAGCCATCCTTTTTACTCCAACAACACTTGCATACTACCTCGAGCCTGCTCCTGGTACACTCATGCACTATAAATGGTTCTATCGCAATATTTACTGTTTCGTACATCCATATGTTCTTTTGTATGATTTTGGACATGTATTGTAATTTACCCATGTTCCACTACTGTTTATTGTACAATACCTTGTGTTCCAACTGTTGCTCAATCTTATAATGTTGCATTGTTTGTACTACCCACATACTATTGTAACTGATCATCCTTTACAACCCTATGTAACCCCTCCCCCGAGGTTGCACCATGAGATGAGCAACTTGTTGTTCAGTGTGCCCTCCTGGTGAAACATTTCAATAAATAAAATAAATAAATAAGAATGGGGTGAACTTTGGGGCTGAACACTCCAAGGCACACCTCAATGCCTGCCACTGGCTGCAGGGTGGTGTTGAGGGCAGAATGGTGGGAGCATTACAGCTGATGATCCCAAGTAACACCCCTGACACCTGTCAGTCTCTACAGGGTGGGGTCGTACAGCTGGGAAACCCTAATGCTATGTTGGTATTTTAACTCCAAATTCTCAACATGGGCTTTTTGTGACCCCACCTCATGAAGAGCGGCACTATCAGTTTGTTAGCCGAAAGGTGCTTTTGTACAGTAACTGTGCCATTTGGCACCATAGGTACGGAAACACATTTTGGGCAGGATGTGAAAAATGACAACTGTATTGTTCATGAGGAGGTGTAAAAAAATGGCAATGCTGAAAATCTGGAGTGAAAATATGAAAAATTGGTGGTCATGAGCATGCATAGAAACGCAACACAGGTCCATAATCCAATTATTTTGGGGATTTTTTTAACCACATTTTCAACATAGACATTTTGGGACCTCCCCTCATGAACAGTGGCACTGTGATTTTGTTAATCTGAACGAAAAGCTGATTTCCGACAGCGACCATGCCATTGTACGCCACAGGTGCAAAAACACATTTCGGGCAGGATGTGAAAAATTACAGCTGTAGTGTTCATAAGGAGGTGTGAAAAAATGCCCGTGTTGAAAATCTGGCATGAAAATATTGCAAATTTGAGAAGTTACAGGGGTGCGTGGAAATTGCACAACACACACTTGTAACACAGGCATTTTATGGACTGTTGTCACCAAATTTTCAACATAGGCATTTTAGGACCTCTGCTCATGAACAGTGTCACCGTCATTTTCTCAAACTGTCCCGAAAATAAATTTCGTACAGCGACCGCGCTGTTCTGCGTCAGACTTGTGAAAACACATTTTGGCCAGGATATGTAAAATGACAGCTATACTGTTCAAAAGGAGGTGTGGTAAAATGCAAATTTTGAAAATCTGGAATAAAAACATTACAAATTCACAAAGTTACGAGTGTGCATGGAAACTGCACAACGCACACTCGTAAAACAGCCATTTTTTGGATTTTTTCACCAAATTTGCAACATAGGCTTTTTGAGAGCCCCCCACCATGAGCAGTGGCACTGTCATTTCATTAATCGGTCCCAAAAGGTGATTCCACACAGTGACCGCAAAATCACCTTTCGGGACCAAATAACACCATGACAGTGACTGAATTCATGAGGAGGGGTCCCAATAATCCCATGTTGAAAATTTGGTGCCAAAATTCCCCCAAAATGCCCGAGATATGCACCAAAGTTGAAAAAACCCTATTTATGCCATTGTACAGCTTACTGGCATTTCTTCAGTTCATGGTCAGCTTTGAAGAGTGCAGACGTGTTCCCGGTCCACCGAAGATCGTCGACCGGACTCCGGAGGTAAGTATAGGGTGAGGGGGGTGTGGGGAGGCAGGGTGCATAGAGGGTGGGCGCTGGTTGGGAGAGGGCCACCGGACTCGACAAAGGACTGTTTTCTGGTTTGCAGGTTTTAGAAAAATAAATAAAACATTGCGGGATTTTTTTTTTTACAGGTGTATTTGGCATGCTGGGGCAGGCTCCCAGCATGCCACCTAACTGCTTTGGGGGGCTGTAGCCAACAGAAGATTAGGCACCCCAGGCACATATAGGTACAGGGGGTGGGGCAAGAGTCGAGGACTGGGCACCTCGCAAACTCAAATGGGGACATTATGCCAACGGGGAGTGGGCTCCCCCATTGGCAGATTGAAGCAGGAACTGGGAGACTGAAGCCGATGGGGATTGGGTCCCTCCCTCGTCAGCAAATAAAGACTGTTGGGGTGGTGGTGCATGATGCCGAGGGGGTTTGGGCACCCCCTTGGCACAGAATTGCAATAGGCAGGGTGCCATTATGCCCACAGGGAGTGGGCTCCCCCATCAGAACATGAACAGGGTTGGGGCATGCCAACAGGGGCATTGGGCACCCCCGAAGTCAGCACTGTGGTAGGTGGCAGCGGCAGTCACGGCTGCCATGTTTACTGGATTGCTTCACCAGCAAGGGCACGTCGAGAGGCGTGTTCTGGTGTCGCTGCATGATGAGCTTGGCTCTCATTGCAGTGGACCTTTTCTCAGATGTGCTCACCTCATGACATGTTGCTGGTGTGGTGTCTGCATGCTGCCTTATTGGGGAATGAGGTACGTGCCTACTGATGCGTGCCCTGCATTCGCCCACAGTGACTGCACCTCCAAATCTGCTACTACTGCAATATGTTGGCTGGTGCACATGCCGACATAAAAGGGAATTCTCAGCCATCAAAGATGGAAGCTATGTAACTGATTTGCTGCAGTACCAGCTTCACCCATCTCGACACATCCGAAGACCCAGCACCCACTATCCAGGATTTACTCGACAGACTTAAATACAATGGGCTAAGCTGATCATTTTGATATATATATTGTGCTGATCGGACCTTAGATTAGTCATTTAATCCTAACAGTAATACTTGGCCTTACTGCATCTGGCTGGCCTGCACGACAATCCTAAACCACCAGGGTCTAGTTGGCATCCTCCTCACAGTGACTGGCAATGGGGGATTCAAAGGACTTACAACCTGCGACTCCCCCAGTCTATGGAAAGCACCTGGGAACTATAACTTCACTGCTGAACAAAGACCGCCTGGACATGGCTGCTTTTATTGAAACTACAACAAGTACCAAAGCTGATGTGAAATTGACTAGCCATGTCATTGATACCAAAGTACATGTCAAAAGACAGGGAGAGATACTGCGTGACCACCACTGCCAATCAAGAGACAATCAAACTCAAATTCAATACTTGCTGGCAAAAGTTGATGACCTGAAGAACCAGGGGAGAAGAAAGAACAGAAGGATTGTGGGTTTACCAGAGGGGGCTGAAGGCAATGACATGCTAGTCTTTCTACAGCGCAGCCTCCCGGTAATGCTGAAACTGAATAACCACCCTCCTTCAGAACTGGAGGGAGCCCATAGATCACTAGTGCCAAGACTGCTAGCCAGGATCAGCCACATCCGATCCTGTGTAAATTCTCCCATTACCCTGTCAAAGAAACTTTCCTGAGAGTGGCCAGGGACTTGAAAAGACTACAATGGGAAGGTGCACAGGTCCAACTCTATCAAGATTATTCCTATGATCTCTCTCTCTCTCTCTCTCTCTCTCACAGGAGACGAGCATATGGACCTGTGAAGCAAACCCTCTATAAGCACAATATACTGGCTTTCCTAAGGTACCCAGCACAGCTGAGAGTAATGTTCAGGGGTGAACAGATCACCTTCAACATACTGGCTGAAGTAGAGATGTTTTTAGCAGACATCACATGCGAGAGAACCCCTTCCCGACCGTAACCACTCATGCCTCGTAGGTGAGGCCCAGCAACTAATGGACACGTCGGAAGGGCCCATAAACCTAGGCTTTGCCAACCAGAATCCTGCATCAACACCCAAGGTTGCACCAGAATGGCAAACTCCCCAGCAAAGACATCAAAAGAAGAAGGCCACTTCCAAAAACAGCAAAACACCTCCGATGTTGGTAGCTATGGCGTAGCGAACAAGGTCCCGCAACAAGCAGAGGAAGGTGCACATGTCTGAAGGTAGCGGCTCCTCAAATTACTTGAAACCAGTAAAAACTTTCAACCACTTTGAGCCACTCGGCGAACTTTCTTCCGGTGGCCCTCGACCTTACACAAAAGAGCCTGTTCACCGATGAGATCACCCCCCCTTCACCAGAAGAAATGATTGGAGACTGGGCCCTGATCTGCTGAGACTTGGAAATGGATCTGGGGAGCCAAGATCGGTCCATGATGCTGGTGCTTAGGTAGAGAAGTTCACTGCTGGATGAGGATTTTTGCTTAACTCTCGAAGATTCAAGGTAAGGGGTTGCGGCTCCCACCCGATAGGTTCCCTCAGTTTCTGAAAGGCATTTTTTAATGGGGGGCATGATAATCTAGATTAGAGGGGCCTGGGAATGTTAGCAAGCTGTATAGCCTAACCCCCCTCATCTGCAGATAGCTGCAATGCCAGCTCCAGGACTACGGCACACTGTGGCTTCAATGGTGCAGCTGCTGAACATTAATGAATTTTCTGTTCTCTGAAGTTATAGTTTGCAACCCGTTGTTGTTTCACAGTGGCATTTACAATGTGATAATGTATTCTGATAGCTTGAAAGTTAACCTTGAGGTTAAGGTGCCCCAGCAGTTATGCTGTCAGTCGTCTTCACGGTAGTTTACCTCTGCGCACCCGTGAAGACTACTGACCCCTAGCCCACCTTGGTAAGGGTGGAATAGCCCCTCACTTCTACCCAACTAATCTGAAAGCTCCTTCCCAGACCCTAGGGAGTAAAAGAACATGCCCGGGAGATGGTGAATCACAACCCCCTCTCCCGAGTCCAAACAGCCTGCTGCCTTGTACAGCCAAGGGGCTCATTAATGCTAAGATTGCTCCCATCTTCACCCGCACATCGAAGAGTATGTACAGACAAGGGGTGTTTCCATAATAGGGATGTGGGAGTTAATCCCACCATGTAAAATCCTATTGGATGACAAGGAAAAGGACAGGGAACAACACTAATTTCATTTGTTCCACGAGTGGGACCTTTGTCTGGAATTGATATTAACTCTTCTTTTCCTAGGGGAAGCAGATGCCTATGTCCCTGGCCCTAGGGGGTGGTCCATCCACTTGGCCAACAGACCCTTGGCTACTGAAAGACACCAGAGCTGCATGGGACCACGGTCCTTAACAGCCTGTGCAGATCCTAGCGTACAGAATCCCTGGTAAAAGACATATATATATATATATATATACAGACTGTCAGTCACAATGTTTCACAGCGTGCTCCGTGAGGTTACAGCAAAGGATTACTACTGCGGTTCATTTTTCAGATGGGGCCCCATGGCTGACAGGTCACTTCCGACACAACTCACACCCACCCTAGACCATAGGCTGAAGGCAGCATGGTGGAATCACCTTAGATAGGACAGTGGGACAAGGAGACCCGAAGTCATATGGGTGGCTGGTCCCCCTGCGGCTTAGATCTGCTTCTTTGAAGTAGCACTAGTTTGGTTGCCAAAGAAGGCACCTCTCCCACCCCCCTCGAGGTGTAGTGCTTGACCGTTGTGAGGCAAGCTGACCCTTTCCCTCCTGGGTCAGTGATGGTACTATTTATTTATTTATTTAGCTTTTGTTTACCAGGTAAACACACTAGACAGTCACGTGCCTATTTTCAGGTGCGACCTGGGAGAGTTACAGAGACACAAGCAATAACAGTACAGAGGCTAGCATCAAGTTACACAAAGGTACACTCAGAATACAAGCAAGAAGGACCAGCTGAAACAAAGTACAAAGGCTTGGGTCCAACTGTCAGGCAAGGTACAGACAGGTATAAGCAATCATCTACAATCAGGTAACAGGCAGAGAGCAATTTTAGTGCAGTTCAGTATGAGGCGGAACAACCCAAGGAGGGCAGGCAGGAAAAATTAGAGCCAGTGTCAGCAGCAACAATATTTGTGAATATTGCTTATTTGTTATTTGTTTTTGGCACTTCATGGAGGGAGGGACTACAGGGGACAGAGTCAGCTTGAGGCTTGTTTTAAGTAATCCCAAAGGGAGGACCTGAAACAACTGTGGGTGGGGGCAGTTCTTACAAGAGGAGGTAGGAAGTTCCAGGTTTTTGGGGCAAGAGCTGCAAATGCTCGATCTCCCGCAAGGGAGTGAGTCTTCGGAACCATCAGTGCCTGGGATTCAGTGGACCTCAACTGATAGCCAGAGGGGACAGGCTGGAGGAGGTCAGCAAGTGTTGGAGGAGTAGATGATCGGATGATGTTATCCGTAAAGTTGCCCATAATGAATGAGCGATGGTTGCTTGGGGAAAGCCAACCCAGTCTAGAGTAAAGTAGACACTGATGGGTGAGATGAGGGGCTGATAGGGCGAAGCAACATATGTTGTTATACGAGGTGTCCCATTTGGACAGCCAGACTTTGGGGGCATTTGTGAAGGAGGTAAGCCCATAACAAAGTGAGGGGAGGAAGACCCCTTTTGCCAGGGCAAGTCTGGCAGCTGGGGTGAGGCAACTTTTTGCTCTGTACGCAAGTCCTAGTTTACAGTTGGTTGCCTTACAGGAGCTAAGTGTGTGCAGGGTGAGATCCATTTGTGGGTCAAGAGTCACCCCCAAGTACTTGAATGATTCCACCACCTTCAAAGGGGTGCCGTCAGTGCCATCGACTCTGAGCACGGCCGGGCATGCTCTCACCTTGGGAAGGGAGCCAAATAACATTGCCTGCATCTTCTGAAGGTTGATGACCAGCTTACTTGCCTTGAGCCAGGATTGGATGCGACCGAAATCCAAGTTGAGTCCATAGTTAATGTCATCAATACTTTGTGAACTGGCAAGGAGCACCATATCATTGGCATATAGAGTAACTTGTCCGAAGGTTGGGATTGAGGGCAACTGGTTTATAAAGAGGGAAAACAGGAGGGGACCAAGGACCGACCCCTGAGGTACCCCACAGACTACTGGTGATAGGATGGATATGGCATTTTGGAACCTCGTGTACTGTTTCCTACCCGAGAGATAGTTAGAGAACCAGGCTAGGACAGGAGGGGAGAGACCAAAAGACTGGAGAGCAGAGCCCAGGAGGGTGTGATCGAATAAGTCGAAGGCCTTTGACAGGTCTATGAAGACAGCCCCCATGAGTTTGCTTTGATCAGTCGCTGTTCTAATGTTGGAGATGACTTGTGCTAGGACAGTGGAGGTGCTATGTCCTTTTTGGAACCCATGCTGCTCAGGGGAGAGAAGGCCATAGGTTTGGAGTAAGAGGGCAATCTGGGAGGCCACTACTTTCTTGAGCAGTTTGTTGACTGCGGATAGAATCGCTATGGGTCGATAGTTCTTAAGTAATTTGGGATTGCCATGCTTGAGGACAGGGGTCACACGGGCCACCTTCCAAATGGGAGGGACAGACCCCATCGTGAGTGAGGAGTTTAGAATATGGGAGATCGGGCGAGCCAAGAAGGGGGCCCCAAGGTTTATCAGTTTGGGCACAAGGTTGTTGTGCCCAGCACTGGAGTAAGGGAGAGACCTACTAGAAGCTTCTGGGTTTCTTTGAAGGAGACAGACTTAAAGTAAAAGGGAGGGAAGGGAGGATTGGGTGGAGCACCAGGAGCAGGACCCATATCCTTAGAAATTGAAGGCATAGAGGTATAATCAGATAGGTCCAAGAACAGGTAATTGAATGCGTTAGCTATCGTTTGGGGATTATTGTAACTGACTCCATTTATTTGCAGGTCAGGGACCTGCTGGCAGGCCGGACCATTTGCCGTGTGCTTTATAGTGCACCAGAAACTCCTCGGGTTCTTGGTGGACACTTCGAGGGATGCTTTGCAGAAATCACTCTTTGCTGATTGGATTGCCCATTTGCATGAATTTCTAAGCTCCCTGTAGACCTCGAAGTCTGATCTGCTCCCAGAGGCTTTTTATGTTAGCCAACTTTTGTCCCTGAGCTTCATCAGGGCAAACAGTTCCCCTTGTAACCATTTAGTGACTGTGCCCCTCACTCTTCTTTTAATGAGTGGAGCATGTCTGTCTTGTAGCAAGGTGAATATGGTCAGGAAGCTGTCTAGAGCAACCGAGGGGTCCGGCTCTGCATATACCGGGGACCAGTCTGTCAGGCTGAGGTCGGTATGGAAGTTGTTTAGGTCAAAGTTTGAGTAATCTCTCATCTGTAAGACTTTTGGTGGAACCCTGGAATTTTGAACCTTCCAGATGCAGTGTGTAGGGCAATGGTCCAAGATCGAATCGGGCAGGAGGCCTGAGGTGGCAATTCAGTCAGGCCTGTTACACAGCATCCAGTCAAGCAGAGAGCCAATTTCCCTGGAGGAGGAGGGTCTGGTGGGTTTGGTGATAAGTTGGCTGAGGGCAAGGCCAGGTAGAAGGGGTTCATAGATTTTTGCATTCCCATTCAGCCAGTTAAGGTTGAAGTCCCCAGATATTAGGAGTTCACTAGTCCTCACCTTGGGGCTAAGGCAGTCAAGTAGGTAGGACAGCCCACGAACACCACCTTTTGGGGGGGTTGTATCCACAGGTGAGGTGAAGCTTCTTAGTGTTACCTAATAGGAGGAGGGCATGTATAAACTCACAGGAGGGGGAGGGGGGGTGAGGTATGTCAGTCACTTTTAGATGAGATTTGTAATAGAGCACCATCCCACCACCATGCTTTTTGCCTGCCCTGTCCTGTCTAATTGCAAGATAGCCAGGGAGAGCACAGAGAGAGTCGGGGTGCGCAGGTTTGAGCCAGGTTTCGGAGACCCCAAGGATGTTAGGTTTGTAGTAGGTGACCCATGCCGTTAGATCTGAGTGATCGGCAAGGATGCTCCATATATTGAGGTGCTATGCTTTCTACTGATGGATATTTATGCAAGGAAGCTTACACTTGGTCTCTTCTCTAGTCAATGTACTACCCTCACTCTGGATATAGAGACAACGTAGAACCCATCCCCAGGAAAGCACTTCTTTAATTATCTGATGCCCAGTACATGGGGCAGGAGCTGGGATGTGACCTGCCCAGCCTCCCTGGGGCTTCCCATGAGGCTAACACGTATAAAAAGAACTACGGGCCAATCTGCCTGGATTGGTGATAGTTCAGGTGGATGTTAAAGATCCCATGGCACTTATCGAAAAGAGTAGGGGGATGTTATTGAAAAATTGGGCTTCAATACAGAGCAAACAAAAGAAAATACAAAACAAAACATTTCACACAATGAAAAAATAACAGTTAGTAAGTATATAATAAGTCCAACAATATGAATTAAACAGAAGAAAACCAAGTATCACAATGGATCCATAAGCGATGAGTTTTTTCAAGGGAAAACTGCTGGAGGTCCAAAAATCTTATACGCTGTGTAGAAAACTGAATATCAGAAAACAATTCATCATACTGAATAGACCTCTGTTGAAGAATTAACATACATTGAGCATGCCATAAAAAATAACGAATAACAACCAGTAATAAATAAACTGTATCAGCATGGTGGTGTGGAAATACATTCTGGAGTGGTCCATACAACAAATCCGAATATGTCAGAGTAGAAAGTTGAGGGACAGACCAACGGGCATCAAGGTACTGCCAGAAGGCCCGTGCATATGGACAGTCAAGGAACAAGTGCAACTGGATCTCTAAAAGCTGTGGACAAGTATCCCGGGGACAATATCTCTCAGAAAGCTGTTTATGTTTTCTATTTGCTTCCACCCCCAGACATCCATAATTACTCAGCCAAGTACAATCCCAAACAAAAGGGGAAGATCTGGGTTACTCAATTGTTGAATTATTAAAGGAACCCTTTCCCTGGGGCAGTCTGGAAACCTCAGAAAACCTTGTTGTTCTGAAGCCAAGATGGATTTATAAAGTTGTTTTCTAGTCATTGTAACTATCTGAGATGGGGAAATGCCCCATTTAATGATATTCCTATAAAAATCTCTACCATATGAAGGTACTGGCAAGGAATGAGACAATGCCCTAATGGACCGTTGCATCCAAGGGGCCAAACAATGGGATAGCCAGGCATGTACAAAAGATTTCCAAATCTTGTCACCTGGTTTCAAGGTCATGCAAATATTATAAGAAATGAATATACTAAAATAAAAAGCTACTGGATTAACCACATTAACCCCTCCTCAGTAATTGGACGATAGGTCAATTCCCTCTTAAGTGGGTTTAATCAGGAGCCCCAAAAGGATTGAAAAAAAAGACTAAACAATCTAATGACTACAGCTTGTGGGGGAGGGTATACATAACATAAATAAAGAAAACTCGGAAGGAGCAAAGTCTTAATAAGAACCACCCTCTTCTTTTTAGAGTGTGGCTGCCCTTTCCATGTATTCACTAATCTAGAGGCCTTTTCCAATCTATCCTCCCAATTCAGGAATGCCAACTCCAAAGGACCAGATTTCACCCCCAAAATAGAAATGGGCTCTGTAGATACAAGAATGCCTGCCAAATGGTTAGCAGCAGGTAACGGGGTACTCCCAAGCACTACCCCTTTACATTTATCCAAATTAATTTTAGATCCAGATACTTGAGAAAATAACTCCAAGATGGATACTAAAGGCTCCACTGAAGAGGTAGGAGCCAATGTTAAAACCAAATCATCTGTGTATGCTAGTATTTATTTATTTATTTATTTCACAAGTTGGATTTACAAATCTTTGAGTCAGAGACTCATTTACAAAGGTACCTCGTCACGGGGAGGGGGACAACATATTTGTGAGGCAAGACATTGGAGAACAATACAGGTGAGATACAAAGAAGTATACAAAGCAAGGCATTTCAGTGACCAAAAAGGTGAGAAACAGTAGTGCAAAATAAAACTAAGCAGTTTAGTGTCCCAGTGGAGCACACAGGTTACAGTGCGCGGTGTACAGACTACAACAAGCAATTGTAAGTAAACTAGTAGATATGTAACTTAAAGAGACAGGTTAGTTCAGAGTGTTTGTAATGTAATGAATGTAAAGAGTATCTTTATAGGGTGCTGAATCGGGGAACTCTGAATACCAACTAGGTGTTCATTTGTGGTCAGAAGCCTCAGTAAGATGTCTATGCCAAACACATAAAGAAGTGGACTTAAGGGGCATCCTTGCTTCATCCCCATCTTATTTTAACTTTCCTACTGAACCACCCATTGTCATTGGGGCAGAGGAAGGAACACCCATATATAGTCTGTAACTAAGACACAAAAACAGGAGGGACACCAAAGGCCAACAATGTAGAAAACAAAACGTGATGAGAAAGCGTATCAAAGGCCTTTTCCTGATCTAAACTCAAAACATAACCCGAAACCATATTATGCTCCCCCTGAAAAAAATAGTTCCCTCAAAAGAACCAAGTTATCATGCTGCGTACGACCTACAACAGCACAAGTTTGGAATGGACTAATCAAATAAGGGGCAACCACAGCCAGTCTATTCAATAGGATTTTACTTAAGATTTTAAAATCCGAATTTAAAAGACTGATAGGTTTCCAGTTACAAATACTCTGACTGTCACCTTTTTTGTAGAGCAAAACCAAAATTGCCTCCAGCATAGATTCAGAATATTTATTAAAACTCAGTATTTGGTTAAACAGGATTACTAGGACCAGGCCCAACTCTGATTCAAAGGTTTTATAAAATCCTGTGCTGATACCATCAGACCCAGGAGCAGTATCACTCGAGAGCTGAGAAATTGCAGACTCCACTTCTGCTAGAGAGACTTCTGCAACCAGGAGAGACGCATCTGCATCCATGACCTGGGGTAGATGTAAAGACCGAAAAATGTCATATACATCTGGTTCAGGAGTGGGGGTGCCAGAAAGGTCCATAACATGGGAATCCACAACTCTTAATAGGTCTTGGGGAGAAGTAACAAGTTGCCCAGATGGAGTAGTCAGAGCCGTGACAACTTTATACTGCGTCCTTCTCTTACATTCCATAAATGGGTCTAAAGAACCTTTCTGGGTGTTAGTCCCAAAATGAAGCTCTTGCTGCAATGACTGAGCCCTATCATATTGTAAGGCTGTCATCTGTTTTTTTATAACTGTAATCTGCTCTCCATAATTAAAATGAGTGCTATTAGATAGAGAGATAATGCGCTGTAATTGGTGTCTAAGCCATAGATAACGTAAAAAAGCAGCAGAGACATGGAGGTGTGCTCTATGCTGAAAAAAAGTGCGCCAGGACTGTTTAGTGTCCTCTCACCAGTTTATCACATCTGAGTAACACTCAACTACTGAGAGCCTAGCCAGAAACTCTCTCCTCCATGCCGATGATACTGAGGCAGTGGAAAGCATAGACTCATTCAGCCTCCATTGGTTTTTATTGCATCAAGGGGCAGAGGCCCAGGTACATGTCATCTTAAGAACCAAATGGTCCAAGAATTCACAGGGCAGTAAACTCACAGCAGAAAATTCCAAAGCTGAGGATGCAAAAAATAAAGTGTATGCGTGTCCGGAGAGGACCTTTAATAAAGGTGTACCCACCAGAAGGATGGGTGGCCCTATAAACATCCACCAGTCCAGAGGCACGTATAGTGGTATTCAAAAAATTGGAGTCACAAAACAGTTTATCAGTTTGTAGACCCCTATCAGTCCTGGGGAGGCCACAATTGAAATCACTGGCCCAGAAGAGAAGACGAGAGGTGTACAAGAAAGGTCGTATTTCTTTAAACAAAGCAACTCTCAATGCTTTAGTTTGTGGGGCATAAATCTTAATGAGACGGAGGCAGACAGAAAAATACCAGATGTCTAATAAAAGAGCCCTACCCAGGTGAATATCTACCAGTCTGGAGACCTTAAGAGCTGAATTGGCAAACAGAACTCCCACCCCATCACAGGTATCCATATCGGTGGACCAAAAGGAGGGACCCAGGGCCCATTCCCTGGAGGCCTGATGTAGGTCCAAAAAGGTTTTAAGACGAGTGTCTTGAAGACATATGATGTCACTGCATAAAGTACGCAAAAAAAGCATAGCACCAGCTCTCTTTCGCATAGCCTTAATGCTATTGAGATTGACAGTGCTCAAAGTGAGAGTGTGCATAAGGGTTTATAGGAAAGAAAAAAAACCAAAGGGAACTAAAGAAAACAGCTTAAGGTGGTTTACACTGTTGCCTAGTCCTTTTGAAGATGGAACCTGCATTACCCTGTTCATTGTTAGTATTCGAGGTCACAGAAGAGGCATCCGTCCCATCATCCTCAGATTCCCTCTCTGTCTCCTCTAATGGAAGAGCCGCAAACCTATTGCCTTTTTTCCAAGAGGAAGGTTCAACCTGCTGAGCAACCCCTGTCTGTTTAAGCTTCTGAGAAACCTTTTGTCCTTGCCTGGGTCGCTTTTTTGTAGAGACCAATTGGAAGGGAACAGCCTCTGACCCAGGGGGTTGGGGGAGGCATAGCGTTTCCAACCCCAGAAGAGGAAGCAACAGCCAGAGCAGGGGCCAGTGTTATAGTGTCTGTTCCTGATAATGCAGAGGCCTCATCCATAGTCCTGCAGGGGTCTGGAACTAGAGGGATAGAGGTGTCTCGCCCAGGCTGATCAGGGGTGTCTGGCATGTTTTCAGGTGCCAACACTTGCATTGCTTGTTGGTGCTGGGCCAAATTGATAAGACCTTCATGGTTGGGACAATCTACCCTGTTATGTGCAGCCCAAGGACAGCGACCATAAGCATGCCCCGTCTGTTCACACAGATTGCATTTAAACAGATTAATGCAAGCAAAGGAAACATGAGCAAAATCCAAGCAATGGCTACATTGCATGGTATCACAAGCAGAGCTAAGGTGTAGCCGGGAACCACACTTAAAGCAGGACCTGGGCTGCCCACTGTAAAAGATGGAACCCCTGTCTTTCCCTAGGAAAAAAGTACTAGGTAAATGTACTGGGCCCATATTGGTGGAGTGCAACTTCACTTTCACCTTCCAACCACCATCCCAGATTTGTTCACTATCCAATGTCGGAAAAGGTTTACCCAAAATTTCATAACGTTGTCTCAACCAAAACAAGATGTCTTCGAGTTGCACACCTTCATTTTTAAACATAACCGTAATCACTATAATCAAGGGTTTAGTGAGGGAAACTGCATGAAAAGGGACCCAAACTGGTGTATTCTTTAGAGTTTGATATTGAGCCCAGAACCTATCTAAATTGGAAACATGCTTGAAACTAATATCGAAATTCCCATTTCCTAAACCTATGAGGGCATAAATTTCAGAAGAAAAATAATGCATTGATTTCTTCAATAGATCCTTAGCAATATATAACCTATTAGGAGGATCCTCCAAGCCTCCTTTGTAAAGAAGACGGACCGCGTTGCGTCTAGGGGCCGGCTCACCCCGAGTCAAAAAGAGTTCAGACAACTTAAACAAAGGATCAAGCACTGGTTTACTAGGCAAATTTTTCACAGGGTCAATGACCGCAGGGACCGCTGTTGGAGTGGCCGGCTGCGGGAGTACAACAGACATAGATTGTGGAAACAGTGCATTAGTAGTAGGAGGAAAAAGAGAGTCTTTACCCCAGGATGAGTTGGAGCTCAGGCTTTTCTTAGTGTCTTTTGCTACAGGAGAGGAGAAAATCTCAGTCAGGTCTTGAAAGGACCGATCCTGAGCATCAGGGGTCCAGGATCTGGAAGGTGCCTGTACCAATCCTGCATCCTGCAACGCCTTCTCTGGGGTCCACTCGATAGAGCCCACCTCGGAATCCATAAGTTCACCCCAATTCAAGGGACACTGTGGCAGTGTGGTTGGAGCCATACAAACAGGCTCTATCGAAGTCTTCGTAGAAGGCATAGTGGGTTTTCCAAGTCTGAGAAGTCGCCCTACAGGCGGCGGGTGCAACAGCGTAGTGCTAGAGTCCTGAGGCTGTAGGCACATGGGAACAAACCCATCTTTACTGCCAGCCTCCCGCAAGACATTCGCCAGGTGTGTACTCAAACCAGGCGCTTCCTGGCTACGGTCCACCAAAGGAGAGAGTCGAGTAGAAACATCCATACCCCACGGATCCGGGGCCACAGCAGCATCAACCATAGGAGTAGCAAACAAACTGAGAGCTGTATCAAGCTCCTGTAACTTTTGTAGTTGTTTCGCTTTCTCCAAGTGAAGAAAAGCAAGGCGGGACGGTACTTTTTCCCTAGCGACTGTATCAGGTGGGTGTAGAAAAGGCTGAGGCTATACCATGATCAGAGAAGAATCAGGAGCTGGATAGGAAGCAGCATCCACCAAATCGTCCAAAACTACACCTTCCATAGGCTCTGGAGGTAAAACATCAGAGTTAGGTAGTAAAGAAACATCTGAGGAAGAGGCCTTCTCTCCCTCCAAAGACACAATCTTCTCCTCCACAGGCTCCGATAGACTGGCCATCATGCAGAATGGCCAGAGGGTCCCCCCACTGGAAAGTAGGGGTAACTTTATTAAAATATTCACATAGAAATCAACCACAAGAACAAAGAACAGCAAACCAATAAACTTTCATATTTCTGTACATAAACTAAAATAAAAGCTAAAACAAACTTAAACTCACATATTCCAAATCTTCACAAGTAAATAAAACAATCTCTAAACAATTCTATGCATAACCTTTAGTAACTTTTACCCCTTGATATTGTTTTTACTTATATTTAATGAAATGAAGAAATTCCCTCCACCAAAATTTAACTTTACCCAGACTATAAATTTGACATTCTTCCATATAAATTTTATTCAAAACATTAGTTACATAAATTCTAAAACCCTCAATGATGGCGTTTCTGGTATAGTACCCATTGAACTCTAGTTTGCCATAAGCAAAACCTCAGACAGGCCAAAACACCTTAACGATTTTTCTCAAAACCATTCAAAACTGTGGAAAATTCCCAATAACCAGGAGATCATAATCCATGTGTGCTAACCAAGGGAGATCCCAAATCCAAGCTAAATAAACCCATAATTTAGTGGGAAAAGAACAATGCAAAAAAAAATGCTCCATCGTCTCTTCTTGATTAACACATTCTGGGTAAGGACAACTTCTTTCTTCAACAGCTTTATGTTTGGCAGTACCCCTTACATTTAGTTTCCCATACATAATTAGCCATAAATTTTCCCACATATAAGGAGGAAGTCTATTATTATTTAACTGTTCCAACACATTACTTTTATTATGACTTGAACAATTTTAAAGTTTGGTTCTATATGCAAAATTGAACCATGATTTCTTTATACAAACATTTTGTTGTACATCTTAAAATCATGTCTTTTGAGATTTTCCATTTAAATAATTTCTGTGCGCTGGCTTAAAATACCCTGGGGCCCTAAATCTCGTAGACCAGGTAGGAGCCAGAGGTCTCCACATACTCAGATATTTTTCCAACAGATTCTGAAAGACTAAACTGTCAAACTCTGTAGAACCCCCAAACTTTTTTTAAAGAAAAGAGATGAAAAGAGAGAAACAAAACACCACCGGGTCCACCATCCCTAACCCACCTTGTTTTCTGTCAAGATACGTACATCCCCTTTTTACTGGATTCAATCTGCTTCCCCATAACATCTGGAAACAGATGCTATATAATTTTGTTTCTAGCTGCACTGGCAAAGGAAAAATAACCGCTATATACTGCAGTCTAGGTAAAATAAATTGCCTAATTATCTGAATCCTTTTAATTTTAGAAAACTTAAACCTTTTCCAAAGCGTTACTTTTTGTAAAACAGAGTCCAAAACACCTGACCAAACCTCAAAGGACTATTCTGATTTGTAAATTCTACTCCTAAAATTTTCAAGGGATTTAGTGAAAATTCAACTGATTTGAATAAAAACAATTCTCTTTGCCAGGCACCCAACAACAAACCTTTAGACTTATGTGTATTTAATTGAGCATTAGCTACACCTGCATAGGCCTGAAATACTGTAAAAAAACCAGAAAAATCCATATGATTAGGAAAAAAAAGACAAATATTGTCAGCAAATGTTTGTATAAGACAGGGGTTCGAAGCCCCTGGAACCTTAATTCCTGACCACAAGGGTGGAACACAGACTGCCCTTATTAAAGGTTCTAAAGAAGTTATACAATAAGCGGGCTTAATGGGCACCCCTGCCGCACTCCACATTTTACAATAAAACCTTCTCCCAAAGTACCTTTCAAAACTGGATATACTTCGCATTAGTATATAACCCTTTATGAGCTGTATGATAGACTGAGGAGTACCAAACCAATCTAGGGATGCAAATAAAAATCATGATCTACCCTATCAAATGCTTTCTCCAGATCCACAGATACAATTACCCCTGACTGACCCTCCTTCCAGACTTGCTCAATTATGTCTCTAATTAAACATAATATTGAATGAATTCTTCTATTTGGAATACCACTGTGTTGAATAGGAAGAAACAACCACTCCACAACCCTTTTAAGTCTATTATTAATCAACGTAGTCAAGATTTTGTAATCAGTATTCAACAGAGTTAACGGCCTCCAGTTTCTAAAATAACCTCTATCTCCAGATTTAAAGATATATGTCTGACGCCCTTCTGTAAAAGAATTTAACACCACCCCTTTTGAGAGAAAAAAATTAAACACCAAACAAAGACATTCCACTAATTCAGATGAAAAGGCTTTATAAAAACCATTTGATAGCCCATCTATACCTGGAGATACATTCTGTTTTAATGACTTAATGACTTCCAAAATTTCAATTTTTGAAAAGGGCTGTCCTAATTCCTTCAGGCCTTCATTATTCCTGCTTACCATTAATTTAGGACCTAAAAACTGGCTAATCTGAAGAGACGATGGAGCAACCTTTGGTTCCAGATCCCTAAAGTGCTCTTGAATAATTTCGCTTAATGCTGTAATAGAAACACCTTAGTATTTCCTTGGTATAAAAATTTAATTCTCTTTCTCCTTAAGTGATTTACAGAGTTCAAAGGATCTCCAAAAACAGATTTTTAAATGATTCTGTATTAATGCTTGAAGTGATTTTGCTTTATCATACTGTCTCTTCTTCATGAGACCTTTAATTTCACTATCTGCTCTGAAAAATTACCTCTAGAAGAATTTGCACATGACAATATATATTGGAGCTGTTGTCTGAGTTTAAGATATTCAAAAAAATCTTGTTTCATCTTCCCAACCCCATATTTTTTAAACCACCAAATGCAATCATTTTTAGTTTCTTGCCACCAGACCCCAAGATCTTGGTATAAAAAAGCCACTGACAACCTGGCATCCAGAATACAGCGAATGGAATTAGAAACTATCGTCTCATGAAGAATTGAAGTATTCAATTTCCACACTGTTTTATGTCTAAAAAACGTTTGCTGTGCCCCCACCTTGATAAGTATCAGAGCATGGTCTGAGAATTCCATAGGAACAATCTGGGGACTATGAAACAAGATCCTTTTAGATATGAACAAATAATCAATCATAAAACTTTTTCCTTTAGTAAAAAAGGTACCTAACAAACCACCTGCCTTACTATCTATACAATTCACCAGATCTGCAGTTTTCACTATATTAGTAAGACAAACCGAATCACAATAAATCTTCTTTTTCCCTTGCTCCAACTTATCCTTACCTCTATGACCTATTATATTACAATTAAAGTCTCCCCCCCAAAAAACTGGAATATGTGTTATTAAAAAGGGCCGTATATCCGAAAAACACGCAACCCTCCCAGCTTTAGATTGTGGTCCATAAATATTTATTAATCTAATCCTTTGTTCAAACCAACACCCTTCTATAACCAAAACCCTCCCAGGACAAACCTCTATCAACTTATGTAATTTAAAGTTAAAGGAATTAAAAAGAATTCCTATCCCATCGGCTCCATCCTCACCAAAAGACCAAAATGAAGGTCCCCATGGCCAATCCTGAGTAAAAGCACTAACTTGACTACTGAAACATCCACGTCTCCTGCAAGAAACAAATGGATACATGCAAATCTGCTATTATTTGAAATACTGCACGCCTTTTCAGGGTTTTAACAGACTATGGGTATTGAAAGAAGCCCATGTAATATCCATCTGCCTAGTTCACAAAGAGTAAATACCAGACTAAACTATTCTCATTTTCTCCTCTTTCTTTTTTCCTTTGTAATCGTCCTTCTTATCCCCTCCCTCTTGCACTGAAATTTGGGAATCAGTATCCCCCATATCCATCTCAGAATCTCCCCAAGATAATTCCGCAAACGGGTTTTTGGACTCAATACTTTCTAATTCTACAGGCACTAGATTTTTAGCAGTCCTACTAGACCGCCTTAAGCATGGTGGAGCTACTGACGGTAGAGGCTCACCTACACCAATCACACTTTTCCCTTCCAGAGCATCAGAATAACAAACCAGCTGAAGAAGATTTAGTACCCCTTCACCAGCTTCCTGCTGCCGAACCACTTTTTCAGCTACCTTCACTGCTTCTGTCTGTTTAACCATGCTCAGAGGAACTATTACCTCTTTAACCCCTGTGGACACCTCATGCTGAAATACCCCTGCATTTTGAGCTTGTTGTATTAGGAGGTCCGAACTCCACAAGTTTGCTTATTCTGGGCTGCCCAGGACAATCTTTAAAAGCATGATTTATTTCGTCACATAAGTCACATTTTAAAGTGTTTGAACAAAATAATGTGATATGACCCACTTCTCCACAATTATCACATTTAGGTTGGTCACAAACATTCGATAAATGCGTTTTGGATCCACATTTATAGCAGGCCCTGGGCTGCCCACTGTAAAAACAGACCCCTCTATCTCTTCCTAACATAAAGGAATTAGGAATATGTTCCACCCCTGACCTTGTTTGTCTCAATTTCACTTTAAACTTCCACCCTCCTGTCCAAAATAATTCAGAGTCTAAGATGGGATCTGGTTCACTTAAAACTTCACACTTTTATGATAGCCAAAATTTAATGTCTTCTACCTGAACCCCCTCATTTCTGAACATTACCGTCACAAACTTTATCAACGGTTTGGACAGAGGAATAACTAAAAAAGGTGTCCATAACGGGGAAAACTTTACCTGATTGTACCTTTCCCAGAACAGATCAAGTAAAGCAGGTGAACGAGCTAATATCATAATTGTCCTCACCTGAAATATTGATAAAAGCAAATACATCCCTAGGGAAAACTTCAAAGAATCCTTAATTAGCATTCTACCAACATAATATCGGTTAGGCTTTTCCTTCAAACCCCCTTTATAACGAATCCTTACCGCATTCCTCCTTGGTGCCGCCTCCCTCTTACTCTGTGAAAATAAACTTGATAAAAGGGGCTTTACTGGCTGCACTCCACTAACTTCAGACTGCTCAATTTTAGTTACACTAACCCTCCTATCCTGAACTGCAGTCACAGAATTTGTCTTCTTCTCTACCACAGAAAACTGTTCCTCCTTTTTATTTCTTTGAACAATAGTACTATCAGAGGCAGGAAGACTGTCTCCCCTCCCCCTTCCTGGTTTCCATTCAGGCAAGGCAGACTTTAAACCCCAAACATCCTCCCAAGAAGAATCAGGTATCCATACTCCTTGTTCTTTCTGTTGCCAGCCTGCAGCTGATAAAGCAGCTTGTGGAGTCCAGGAGCTATCATGTTCCCCCGCTGCCACCATACTGTCAGTTACACCTTGTTGTCTAACTCCCACATCCCATTTTTGTAAAGCATTAAAGTCTTTATTGTCAGATTGAAACAAAATTCAGTAACTCCTTCTTGTGCCCATGTCCCGTTTGAAAAATCACAGGAAACTCTAGCATCCGCCATCACCTTAGGGTTTAACACAAAACCGGAGTCTTTTGAGATGGGGATAGTTGAAAAGTTATTCAGATTAGATTTAGTACTTACAGGCTCGCGAGGTTTAGTAGGCGAGCCATTACCTCTCGCTCCTGTCTCTGTCCCTTCGTTTGCTGCCGACCATAAGATTCCCCTTCGATTCAATTCTTTGTCCTCCGACCTCCAATTCCACTCCCTTTCTGCTCTGTCTGCAGGATTCTCCTGGCTAAGTCTGCTAGCGTTGGAATTCTCCTTCGTCTCGTTCTCCATTACTTCCGTGTTGCCGTTTTCCCTAGCGGTTTTAAAGGGCGCGTCTTCTTCTTGGTCATCCACCTGAATGGGGTCCTCAACAGCTGCCTTAAAGGAACCCCTCTCTTTACCAAACACCTCTGCCTCCGTCATCTCTCTCCTCTTTGAGCGACTTTTTCTCCTTTGAACTGATGCTTTTCTTGGCTTGAAGCCCGCCACATTCCCAGATTAACTGCTCAGAGCTCACTAGCGCTCTCTCCACCTCCTTCTCCATCGACTGAGCCATGGTCATCTCAGTCACAGCATACTAACGCCCTTACTCCCCCCTCTGGCCACTGGAACAGCAGCAGAGTAGGGGAATTTCCCCGGTGTCCTGGCCAAATTTCCCTCATTCCCTAAAACAAATACCACCAACAGCTTAATCTGGTTCAAGGTCAGTTGGCATTCATCTTTATCCCCTTCCCGAATCGTACCTGAAAATAGGCAGGATTTGTCTAGTGCACTTACCCGGTCAACAAAAACTAAAATAAATAAATAAAATAAAAAAATTCCATGGGTCACCTGTGGCCCAGCAATGCAACCGTCTGACACTCTCACTGGTGTAATGGTTTGCAGGTTCGGAAAAATTGTTTATTCTACTAATGGTATCAAATCTAACATAGCACTCAAGATGGTAGATTTTATAGTACTCATCTGTTGGCTGTAAAATTGAGACACTTAGATTATGGTTAATACTGAGGACATAACTACCACCTCTTGGAATGTGAGAGGCCTCAACTCCCCAATGAAAAGAAAAACGGTTCTTTCCTGGCTCAAGAAGCTGGGCACCTAGGTCGCTTTTCTCCAAGAGACTAAATTAAGTCCTAAGGAAGCTGCTACGTTGGTAAGAGACTGGGTGAGTACAGAGTCACATAATGTAGTAGGTTCAGTCAAAAGGGGTGTCTCCATTCTACTGCACAAAAAATTACAGTGGCAACATGTGGAAACTCACACGGGAGATGAAGGCAGGTGGATTATTATGAAGACTTCCACCCCTACTGGACTCTTAGTTCTGGTTAATATATATGACCCGAGCAAAGACTCTCCTGACTTTTTTCATGCCATTTCCCAAAAAATCATGGACCTTTCCTTTGATAACCCAGACATCCTGATGGGCGGGGATTTCAACCTGGTAATGAATCACCTATTAGAGAGATCCAATGCCAGGACTGAACCTCACCAGAGATCTCTACAGACCCTTAAAAACCTGATCTCTTTATATCAACTGTCAGAAATCTGGTGGGTCTTGCACCCTTCAGATAAAGACTACATCTTTTTCTCTGCCCCTAGAACGACGGCCAGTAGGATGGATTTTTGGCTCACCTCACCTAAACCGACCGCAGCCACAACGGGGGTTAACATGTCCCCAATATATATATCGGATCATGCGCCAGTGTCCCTTACATCCTCCCTTCATTACAAACCCCAAAGTCTCTTATGTGAAGACTGGAGCCATTGCTTCTGCATAACACAGAATTTGCCCCATGGCTGCAGAAAGAAATGGAAGGTTTCTTTAAAGACAACCCTATTGGCTCAACTTAGGCTGCCAACATATGGGAAGCCTATAAGACCACCATAAGAGGCAAAAACATTAGCTTTGCTTTCCACAGATGCAAACAGAGAGAACAAGAACATAAAATGCTAGAAGCTGAACTGAGCACATTAGAATCTGAATACAAGAAGCGACCCTCCTCTCTGCAGTCACCCGTGGCGATAGTGGAGCTAACTGCCCTTAGTCTAAAACTTAATAATCTGATGACCAGGAAAGCCAAACTCTATATACACAGGGTGCATCATTGGTACTGAGCTGAAGGGGTAAGAGTCAATAAGTTATTGGCCTGTAGATTGAAAGAGAGGCAAGCAGAGAAAGCTATACACAAATTATAGGATGGATCCAGAAACCTAACCACAAACCCCAAAGCCATTAACGACATAGAAACATAGACTTTGACGGCAGATAAGGACCACTTGGCCCACCCAGTATGCCCATTTCCCTACCTATTGGATAAGCTGCAGATTCTAGTTAACCAACAGCCTACTTCCTGCAACCCCCCACTATAATTGCCTTATGTCTGTCCCATGCATGTTTGAATTCCCCCACTGTTTTAGACCCCACAACTTCTCCAGGAGGGCGGTTCCATGTGTCCACCACTCTCTCCATGAAAAAGAATTTCTCACATTACCCTGAGCTGTCCCCTCTAACTTTAAATTGTGCCCCTTGTTCTTACATCTCTTTTCTGAAAGATGCTACTCTCCTGGACTTTGTTGATTCCCTTGAGGTACTTAAAAGTTTCTATCATGTCCCCCCGTCCCTCCTTTCATCAAGGGTAGACATATTAAGCTCTCTCAGTCTCTCTTCATATGGTTTCTGATGTAGACCCTGCACCATTTTAGTTGCCCTCCTCTGGATTGCTTCCATCCCATCTATGTCCTTGCGTAGATGAGGTCTCCAAAACACAGTACTCCAGATGGGGTCTCACCAACTGTCTGTATAGAGGGATAACCACTTCCCTTTTTCTACTTGTGATGCCCCTTCCTATGCATCCCAGTATTCCCCTGGCTCTCCTTACTGACTTCTCACATTGCTTACCCACCTTTAGATCATCTGATATGACTACACCCAGATCCCTTTCCATTATTGTTGTCGTTAGTACCTCCCCTGCTATTGTGTACTCTTCTCCTGGATTTTTATTTCCCAGGTGTATTACTTTGCACTTCTTTGCATCGAATCTAAGTTGCCATGTGTCTCACCATTCCTCCAACTTTGCCAAGTCCCTTCTCATCCTTTCTACCCCCCCTTGTGTATCAACTCTGTTACAGATCTTTGTGTCATCCGCAAAGAGGCATACCTTTCCTTCCAGACCCTCCGCAATGTCACCTATAAAGACGTTAAAGAGGACTGGACCTAGTACTGAGCCCTGAGGTACTCCACTAGTAACCCCCCCTTTCTTCAGAATGTGTTCCATTCACTATTACCTTCTGTGTCCTGTTGTGCAGCCAGTTTGCTACCTAGGCTCCACCCTGGGACTCACTCCCAGGCTGGCTAACTTGATTATTAATCTTTTGTGCGGACTGTGTCAAATGCCTTGCTAAAGTCTAGGTAGACCATATCCACAGCCCTCCCTGGTCTATTACTTTGGTTACCCAGTCAAAGAAATCGATTAGATTCGTCTGACATAACCTTCCTGCTGTGAATCCATGCTGCTTTGGGTCCTGTGCCCCGCTGGCCTCTAGGTACTCAACAATTCTTTCTTTCACAAGTGATTCCATCATTTTGCCCACCACTGAGGTCAAACTAACAGGTCTGTAGTTTCCTGCTTCTGCCTTGCTCCCACTTTTGTGAAGGGGAATCACATCTGCCCTCCTCCAGTCCTCAGGTACCACCCCACCTTCCCATGATTTGTTAAAAAGTGTGGTTAGTGGTGTCACTAGGTCCTCCCTTAGCTCTTTTAGGATTCTAGAGTGAATCCTGTCAGGCCACATTGCTTTGTCCACCTTGAGTTTTAGGAGTTCTTTCAGTACTCTTTCTTCTGTAAATGGACTGGTGTCAACCCCACTATCCAGAGTGCTTCTACTGTTTGGTTTAGGTAACTCCTCCTCTTCTTCTTTTGTGAATACTGAGCAAAAGTATTCATTCAGTATCTCTGCCTTTTCACTGTCTCCCTCTGCCCACCTCCCCTCTCCTTTATTAATCTTCACTATCCCTCCCTTAACCTTTCTATGCTCCCTAATGTACCTATAAAAGGTTTTATCCCCCTTCTTAACTGAGTTGGCTATATTTTCCTTGGTTTGGGCCTTTGCTTTTCTGACTGCCTTCCCCACTTCTTTCTGCTTTAATTGATACAGTTCCCTGTCATGCTCCGTCTGTGATTCCTTATACTTTTTGAATGCAGCCTTTTCTCCTTAACCTCCCTGACACCTCTTTTGAAAGCCATAGTGTTTTTATTCCGTTTTGTTTTCTTTATTTGTTTCATAGAGGCTTGTTGCCTCCATGATGGCAGTTTTGATTTTCTCCATTGTTCTTCCACCCCTTCTTTCTGGACATTTGCTAATGCATTCCTCAGGTATTCACCCATTATGCCAAAGTCAGCCCTTCTAAAGTCCAGTATCCTTGTCTTTGTATGGCTTGTCTCCATGGTTGTGTTTATTGTGAAGCACACTGTGCAGTGGTCGCTTGTTCCCAGATGTCTACTGACTTCTAAGTTTGTGATCCTCTCTCCATTTGAGAGTACCAGGTCTAATATTGCTCCCTCCTGAGTGGGTTCCACCTCTAGCTGTCTAAGGCATGCTCCCTGTAGGGCATCGAGAATGACCCTGCTCTTGGATGTGGCTGCAGTCCATGTCGCCCAGTTAACATCTGGCAGATTCAGGTCCCCCATCAACAGTATCTCCCCTTTTTCAGCCATTTTGAGAATGCCCTCTATCATTTTCTTGTCCATTTCCTCCCCTTGAGACGGGGGTCTGTATACAACCCCAGTGTGGATGGTGATGCCCTTCCCTGTCTCCAAGGTGACCCAGAGTTCCTCTTGTCCTCCCCCTTTACTTTTTAGTTCTGTAGCTTTGATCCCTTCCCTTATGTAAAGAGCTACTCCACCTCCTCTTTTACCCTCCCTGTCCCTTCTGTAGATTGTGTACCCTGGTATGTTGACATCCCAGTCATGGTTCTCCGTGTACCATGTTTCTGTGACTGCCACAATATCCAAGTGTTCCTCTTCCATCAGGGCTACTAGCTTTGGAAGCTTGTTTCCAAGACTACGGGCATTGGTACTCATTGCCCTCCATTTAATGTTGGCTTTATCCTTTTTTACCCCATCCCTGCTCTTATTGCCCTTGTCCATTTTTCCATTTACCCCTGTCCTGCCATCTGTCAAGCTCTGTACCTCAGTGTTTACCCTACTACCTGCCATGTTTTGTGGGGGGAGGCTTGAACTTTCCTATTTCCTATCAGCACCTCCCCCCTTGGCTAGTTTAAAAGCTTGCCAAGGAAGCCTTTAAACCTGTCACCTAGGAGCATGTTTTCCTTCATGGACAGATGCAGACCAGCATGCCAGTATAGACCTTCATCTCTCCAGGTGGACCCCCAGTCCCCAATGCAGCCAAAGCCCTGTGCTCTGCACCAGTTTTGCAACCATTCATTAAACTGCATGGTGTGCAGTACCCTAGCCTCACCCCTGCCATAGACTGGCAGCACCTCTGAGAAGGTTACCATGCTTGCTACCTGTCTGAGGCTCCTTGCCAACTCCACAAATTCATCCTGCACTGCACTGATCTCATGCCTAGCTAGGTCATTTGTCCCAAGGTGGACAATGATATCTAGTTTCCTCTCCTGTGATGCTGCTTCTGCAATCCTGAGGATTTGCTTCCTGTCCCTCCAAGCCATGGCACCATGGCACTTCCCTCTCCTCTCCCTTCCCCAGGTCTACACCCCTAACAATTGAGTCCCCTATCAGAAGCTGTTTCTTTCCCCTGTGGTGTCCCTTGCCACTCTTTTGTGGGTCTCCCTTGTGGATGTCCCCAGCAATTTTCTTGGTCTCCAATGAGGGTGTCATCATAGAGGAACCTTGATTTGCCAGGCTGACATATGATTTGTGTAGAGGTGCAACTCAGGGGCTACGTCTCTGTTCCACTGCCCTCACCCTCCCCGAACCTACTGTGGTCCATCTGCTCTTCACACATGGCAACCTCTGAGGCAGTGGTTGTGGAACTGGTGCTCTTTGGGTGGGGGAGGCCTCCTTAGTCCTTTCCAGTTCAGCCTGGAGGTGGGCAACCTCCTCCCTCAGAGCTGACAGTTGCCTCCAAATAGGGCAGCAACACAGGTTCCAGAATGTCTCCCGGAAAATTGCTGCCCCACAGCCAGTGCATTGCACCGCTCCCCACATGTCCCTCTTCCTTATAATATACAATGAGTAACATATAATTTTTATTTTTTTGTGCATACCTACCCTGTATGCACTGTGCTGGGTAATTAAGAATATGACAGTTCTGCTCTAAGACCTGTTGAGGAAGTGATGTCAGAACCTTGGTTATAAAGGAAATGCCACGCTTGGTGTGGGCGGGGTGAGGGGAAGGGTAGGTGGGTAGGC
The DNA here is from genome assembly GCA_016271365.2 of Neoceratodus forsteri. Classification (NCBI taxonomy): domain Eukaryota; kingdom Metazoa; phylum Chordata; order Ceratodontiformes; family Ceratodontidae; genus Neoceratodus; species Neoceratodus forsteri. The sequence goes on from JADMNL010000028.1 coordinate 151,119,757, forward strand.
CACAACCACTGGTGACTGTTAGAAACAATCAAATACACCACTGCTCCACCACCCTGGTGAGTACTGCCCTTTATAGTAAGTCAACCAACACCACAATGTACTAGACCACTGCTCCTACACAAACCACTCTACTGAGTCCAGGGATAACAATGAACTCACTGTTCAGCCAGCAGGACACTTCTAAAATATTGCACAAATATCCTTCCAAATCCTATGTGTCTAGCACAGAAATCAAGCAACTTGAGTTGTATTTTAACCCCTCTGGTTATAAAATTACTACACTTTAATGGAATCCTGCAATTCTTAATGCCAATAAGAAAATAATGAAACTTTCTGTAGAAAGTGTAGCTTACCTTCCTAGTCCCCTACAATATTATGTTTTACCAAGTTCCCAGTTCCTCAAATGCATTCTAGTTTGTTGTCTGCAGTATAGCAAGTTGCTCAGCTTCCAACAGGAGCAGGCAAGGCTTTTCTGACTGGCTTTTCTCTGTGTAGTTTGCTTAAGACAGCAGTGATAAAAGCCCCACCCAGAATCAATTGATTGACTAGTGACACCTGTGATGTAAGCAGGCCTTTCAGTGAAGACAATTTGCTATGTCTGCTTCTAATACACACACAAACCCTTTATCTGAAACCAGGGATAAACTCACTGCTTAGCCAGTAGGACACTTCTAAAATATTGCACAAATATCCTTCCAAATCCTATGTGTCTAGCACAGAAATCAAGCAACTTGAGTTGTATTTTAACCCCTCTGGTTATAAAATTACTACACTTTAATGGAATCCTGCAATTCTTAACGCCAATAAGAAAATAATGAAACTTTCCGTAGAAAGTGTAGCTTACCTTCCTTGTCCCCTACAATATTATGTTTTACCACGTTCCCAGTTCCTCAAATGCATTCTAGTTTGTTCTCTGCAGTATAAGTTTCTCAGCTTCCAACAAGAGCAGGCAAGTCTTTTCTGACTTATGTTCAATTTTTAACAAACTCTGCACTCAACACAAGTGAAGTGGGATAAAGGTAACTATAGTAAATTCATGGAAACTTTGTCCCTCCTCAGACTGACAGACCATCAGAAAGCAGCCCTTGATCAGAATATCACCCAGGAAGAGATTACCTCAGCCATAACTAGTATGGCCCCACACAAGGCCCCAGCAGGGGACAGCTTTCCAGTAGATTTTTACAAACTGGTTCAGCCCTTGATTACTTTTCCATTGGCCATGATGCTGCAGGAGGTTCAAGCACTAAAACATCTCCCACCCTCTCTGTCAGAGGCTATTATAATGATACTGCCCAAGGAGGGCAAAGACCATGCCCTCTCTGCTAGCTACAGGCCCATTTCTCTAATCAATGCAGATGCTAAAATCCTGGCCAAAGTCCTGTCCTACCAATTAGAGAAATGCTTGCCAGACTTAGTACACCCCTCCCAAGATGGTTTTGTTAAAGGTAGAATCAGCTCTGACCACATTCAGGCCCTAATTCCCTTAATGCAGAAGGTGGCAACCCTCCCTACCCCAGCTGCTGCAATCACAAAAGACTTTGAGAAAGCCTTTGACTCGGTTGAATGGGGTTACCTGCACGAGGTGTTAGAAGGATTTAACATAGGCCCCTATTTTACAATGTGGGTTAAGACATTATATGCAGGCCCAATGGCAAGGGTGCATACAAATGGGAACCTGTCAGACACTTTCCTTCTGCATAGAGAGAAAGGCATGGGTGTCTGTTGTCCCCTCTGTTGTTCATCTTGGCCATAGAACCCCTGGCAGCAGCCCTGAGAGCCCACCCTGGTATACGAGGACTTCAAATTGGGAATAAACAATACATCACCAAGCTATATGTTGATGATTGCCTGATTCTGACCCAGGACCTAACCCCGCAGTCTCCTACACATCCTGTCCATACTAAAATCATATGGAGATCTATCGGGCATAAAGATCAATGTGTCAAAATCCGAGATCCTTCCCCTAAACGCTCTTGCCTCCCCAGCCCACCTGGGGGACATGGGAATGGCTTGGGCACATACCAGTATTAAATACCTGGGGATCAGAATCTCCCAGAACATAGACTTCCTAGTGGATATCAACTTTAAATCACTGCTAGAAAACCTCTGGAAGGAAATGGCTAGGTGGGAACACCTTCATCTATCCTTGGTGGGGAAAATAACTGTGATTAAGATGATGTTGGCCCCCAAGGTTTATCACTTTTTATCCCACATTCCTGTGGTATTGCTGGACAAGTGGACAAAAAGTCTAACGGCCTAATCAGTAGATTCCTGTGGGGTGCCTCAAGGCTGAGGTATAGCAAAGCCAAGCTGCGAGCCAGAAACTGAGAGGGGGGCTGGAACTTGCCTGACTTTACCCAATATTCCATAGCTTTTATAGTGGCAAAAATCCTTGAAAGGGATAGGTCACTCCTCTTCCCTCCTCTTCCCAGCCTGGATAACAATTGAAAAGGATTTGCTGAATGGCCCCCTTCCTCTGCTTTACTGATTCATCCCCTACCCAAACAGTTGGAACATTGGCTTACCATCTTTAACTCACATCTAGCATGACATAAACTAGGGCTCTGGACAAGAAACTGCCTCAGCCTGGGTTAATAAACCCCTTGGCTCAGTCAAGACCTCTGCTTTGATAATAAACCCATTAAGTGGCCAGACTCACAGTCCGAAAAGATAGAATGAAGTCCACTCCCAAACCTGTGTGCTCTGCTGCTATAAGGCCGGGTGCAGAGAGGGGGTAGCGAGCCCCCACCACAACAATATAACCACCAGATACTCTGCACTCTGTGCAAACACCACCATCCACAAGGAGTTTCAATTTTCCATCAAGGTTTTTTAATGTTGCTATCAGCAGACTATCTTAGACAATCTAAGACAACTCCTTCTGCCTCCATTTACAGTTCACAGAATGAGCTTCCCAGTGCTTCGGTCAGGATGTGGGCTTCCTCAGGGGGTGGAATTCGCTCATAGTAGCCTTCCTTAAATAGCCAATTTCATATAGAACACATGGTCCCCCTAGTGATCCTCATAATATATAACAAGTCATTTTCACAGTGGCTCTGTAGGGCTTTAAACCTGTGCCCATACAAATTTAAATTACAACATTTAAATCTTTTCTCATTAATTTTTTTAGTATTTTTTATACAACAAAATGAACAACTTATCATAAAAAGCATAAGGAAAACAATGGCTGATTCTATTTATCCCATAATTTCAGGGACAGTAGGAGCTGTAATTACCCATCAGAGTGGGTGCAGAAGAACCTGGAGTGGTGAGCAGCGTCAGAGCAGGAGATCCCGACAGCTCAGACAGAGGCAGGCCAGGGCTTGGGGCATAGGAGTGCATGGGAAACAGGAGGAGCCAGAGCTGCATCGGCAGCAAGAGGGGGCAGAGGAGCAGGTTTTCCCAGTGACTGTAGTCGTCTGCAGGCCAGGTTTACAGGGGAGAAGCAGCGGGCCAATCAGGAGCCAGGGTGCGAAGATTTGACTCACGGCTGGGCTATAAAGGACAGGCCCAGCTGCATTCCTTTACAGAAGCACAGGAGGAGCTGTAATTATCCGTCGGAGTGGGTGCAGAAGAAATGGAGCGGCGAGCGGTGTTGGAGCAGACGATCCCGGCAGCTCAGACAGAGGCAGGCCAGGGCTTGGGGCAGAGAAGCGCATCAGAGGTGGGAGGAGCCAGAGCTGCATCAGAAGCAAGAGGGGCAGAAGAGCGGGCTTTCCCAGAGGCTGCAGTCGGCAGCAGGCCAGGGTTACAGGGGAGAAGCAGTGGGCCAATCAGGAGCCAGGGCTCGAAGATTTGACTCGCGGATGGGCTCTCAACGACAGGCCCAGCCACATTCCTTTATAGAAGCACAGGAGGAGCTGTAATTTCTTCCCACACCGGCTCCAATCTTTATTAAATGGACGGTGGGGGTGGAACCAAGGGGGAGAAGTGGCCTGACTTTAGAGTACTTTAAAATAATATTGCTCTGATCAGGCAAGTGTACTGTACATGGGCAGCTCTGACCAGGTGTGGGCTCTGTGGCTGCTGTGGTGCAGATCATTGGTGTGGGCACTGTAATTAAGTGTACAGGCAAACTAGGGTAGCCCTGAACAGGGTGAGGGCACTGAAGCGCTGATCATTCGGGAACCTTGTTGTTGAAAGCTGGGAGAAGGTGTAAGTTACGTAGTGTATGTGTGAAATTGCTAGCTAAGATGTATTGAAAGTTAAGTGGGGGGCTTGACCAAAGGTGCATGATAGGATGGGGAAGGGACCTCAAGTCACTAGAGCAGGCATCTTTGGGAGGGTGGTTGGGTGCACAGGGTGTGGGGCGGCCATGGTACTAGACTGGGCTTGGAATTTGGAGATCTCCCAGTGTGCCACTAGCTGGTAAAGCTCACGGAGGAGGTGGAAGGAATTTGGAGACAGCTAGGGGAGTGAAAAAGTAGGAGGCACGGGGTTGCCTACAAAAATACACCATGTGCTGAAACCTCAGACACAAGGAGAGGAAATGGAGGTACTCTGGGGGAATGGGGCATCCTGGCAGGGGGAGCCCAGAATGTGGGAGTGCCCATAAAACCAGGCAGGGGGTGTGGGGTTGTCAAGGGAGACCCGAGGGGGAGGGAGGGATAGTACTGGAAGGGGTCCAAATGTAGCAGGGGGGAGCCGGGGCCCCAGATCAGGACTCCGCAAGAAGGCACAGATTGGGGCTGCAAGAGTGTGACCTGGGACAACTGTGTAGGAACAGCAAACACAGGGAAATGAGGAAACTGTGAGGGAACAAGCCAGGCAGGAAGCAGGGACATTGGGGGCAGGGGCTTTGGCAGGAAGGGAAAGGGAAATGGGGCATGGCCCAAAAATGAAGCCCGGAGTACAAGGAACAGAGGGGAAAGCTTTGGGGGGGTGATCAAATGGAGCAAGGCACAAGGGTGGGTAGCACCATAGAAGTTTTTTGGGCAGAGAGATGAGCAAGATGGGGAGAGGAAGTATCAAAAAGATTCAGAGGGGGAAAAGAGCTGCAAAAGGAACCAGAAAACCAGAAAGGGCCCTGGGAAATGAGCAGGTGGGGGAGGAGGGCTCCAGAAGTTTCGGGGGAGAGATAGCAAGGATAAGGATGGGAAAACTTGGAAAAGAGGAGGAGAACAGCAGTGGTGAGGGGCACCCAGGAGAAAAAGGGGATAGGGTCCCAATAGTGGGGGACCCTATCATAAAAGGAGTTACATGGGGGAGAAGGGGAGAGAGAGGGGGGATAAAATAGGGGTGGAGTACCTGACAGGTATGACAGCAACCAAAGTCATGCATTGGATCCCCTCGAGGGGGAGGGAAATAGATGAGAAAACTCATCTGATCTTCCACCTAGGCACAAACGACCTTGCAAGGAGTAGTGTGATGGAGGTGCAGGCAAGGTTTATGGCACTGGATAGGTTCTGCAGCAGCTTGGACTTTAAATCCCTGTCTTTCTCTGAGGTGCTGCCAGTACTAAGGGCCAGCTCGGAGGTGAGGCAAAATATAGTGGAGTTCAATAGTTAGCTTGCAGGTTGGTGTGCTCAGAGGGGGTATGGTGTGATAGGAGATTGGGGTTCAACATGGAAAGACAATAGCCTCTATGCCCCGGATAGGCTGCACCTAAATGGGGAAGGGAAAGCAGTGCTAAAATGCAAACTGAACGATTATGTTGACAGATGCTGCCATTTAAACTAAGCCTGGGGGGGAAGGCAGGGGGAATCCCTGTTGATGAGGCAAGAGGCAAGGGGAGAAGCCCTACCCACACAGCCAGAGGGTAAGGGGGTAAAATATATAGGACAGGAGGAAAGAGGCAGGTGGAGGGTCATGTGTGCAAATGCCAGAAGTCCGGGTAGGAAGATCCCAGATCTAACAGAAAAAATGGTTGAGGAGGGCCTTGACATTGTGAGGGTAACAGAAACGTGGTGCCACCAGGAACAGGGATGGGAAATGGAGATACCAGGGTACAAATTGCTCAGGAGGGACAGGGTGGAAAGGAGGGTTGCACTCTATGTAAAGGAGAGTATCAGGACATCAGAATTACAGGGTAAGTGGGGAGAGGCTGAAGGACTCTGGGTCTCGTTGGTGGGGGGGAAGGAGGAAGCAGTGCATTTGGGGATGGTTTACAGGCCCCCTGCACAGCAGGAATTGGTGGATAGAAGCATGGCTGATCATTTCATGAGAATGGCTGCAAGGGGGAAGAAGTGGTGCTGATGGGGGACCTGAACCTACTGGAGGTAGACTGGGGCACCCTTTTGGCTGCTTCAACCAGCAGCAGGGAAATATTGGACTCCCTGTAATTGGCCCTCCTAAATCAACTGGTCAGGGAGCCAACCAGGGTAGGAGCTACTCTTGATCTAGTCCTGACAAATGGGGATAGGGTAGGAGATGTATCATTGAGGGAACATCTTGGTATGAGTTACCACAACATGGTCAGGTTTAGAATAAGGAACACTGCAGAGGTTTACCGGACTAGGTTGAAGGTGTTGGATTTCAAGAGGGCAAACTTCGGGAAAATGGGGGAAATAGTGGAGAGGGCTTTGGAAGGGGTGGAGGAGTTGACAGAGGTGGAGGAAATGTGGGGGAGGATAAAAGAAGCTATTGTAGAGGCCACTGACATCTGTGCCAAGAGCGCAAGTAAAAATAAGAGGAGGAGGAAACCTCTGTGGTACACTAGGAAGGTAGTGAAAAAGGTAAAGGCAAAAAGAAAGGCTTTCAGGAAGTTCAAGGAAACACAAGCAGAAGTGGACTGGGGAAAATACGAGGTGAGCCAAAGAGAAGCCAGGGTAGAGGTAAGGAAGGCAAAGTCACAGACAGAGGAGCGCATCGCTAGAGGGGTCAAAAACTGGGATAAGACTTTCTTTCACTGCATAAGTGAAAAGAGGAAAACTAGACAGGGAATACTCCTGTAAAAACAAACGAGGGGGAGATGCTACAAGGGGACAGAGAGAAAGTGGAACTGTTAAACAACTATTTTTGCTCAGTGTCCACTAGGGAGGAAGAAGATGAAGGCAGCAGAGCAGGAAAAGAAATGGCAGGGGAGGGGGGAGTGGATATGAGGCCTTTCCTCATGCAGGAAGTTTTGGGAGAACTAGGCTGCATGAAAGTGGACAAGGCAATGGGGCTTGATGGGGTGAACTAAGGGTGTTACGGGAACTAATGATGATATTGGCAGTGCCATTGACTGCACTCTTCAATCAGCCCCTGGAGACTGGGGTGGTGCTAGAAGACTGGAGGCAAGCAAATGTGGTCCCGCTGAACAAGGGGGGAGGGAGGGAGGAAGTGGGAAATTACAAGCCCGTGAGCTTGACATCGGTAGTAGGCAAGCTCATGGAGAAACCAATAAAAGGCAGGATCACCCACTACCTGGAGGAAAGCGGCCTGATAAATCCAAGGCAACATGGTTTTACTAGGGGCAGATCCTGTCAAACAAATGTGATACTTGATGTGGTCACCAAGGAAATGGATCAGGGGAGGGTGGTAGATGTGGTGTATCTGGATTTCAAGAAGGTGTTTGGCTCAGTGCCCCACAGGTGACTGCTGTATAAAATGTCAGGCCTGGGGCTGGGGCAGAGGGTGGTTAAATGGGTGTGAAACTGGCTGGGGATAGGAGGCAGAGGGTCATAATAAATGGGGTGGCATCCGGAGAGGGCAAGTCACAAGCGGGGTCCCTCAGGGATCAGTGTTGGGGCCCCTACTATTCAATATATTTGTAGGGGACATTGTGGCGGGCCTTGAAGGGGGTGTGGGTCTGTTTGTGGATGATATAAAAATCTGCAATAGGGCAGACACTCAGAAAGCGGTAGAAAGAATATAAGGAGATTTGGGGAGGCTTGAGGTATGGTCAAAGAGGCGGCAGCTTTCATTCAATACAGAAAAGTGTAAAATCATGTATCTTGACTACAGAAAATGGAGGTCGGGGTACTGTATGGGGGCAGAGATCTGGAGGTAACGGAACAAGTAAGGGACCAACGCATCACTACATCGGGGGACCTGAAGATGGAAAGGCAGTGTGGGAGGGCAGTGGCTAGGGGTAGTGGAATGCTGGGATGCATCAGAAGGGGGATCACCAGTAGCAATAGGGAGGTCATAGTACCCTTGTACACCCATCTGGTGAGACCACATTTGGAGTACGGAGTCCAGTTCTGGAGGCCATACCTCAAAAAGGATGTGGGGAGGCTGGAGTGCGTTCAGAGGAGAGTGACAAAAATGGTAAAAGGGTTGAGCCACCTATCCTATGAAGCGAGGTTGAGAGATCTGAACATGTGCTCCCTGGAACAGAGGAGGGAGAGGGGGGACATGATCAAGACTTTAAAGTACCTTAAGGGTATAAACAGGGTGCCAGTGGAAAGCATCTTCCAGATGAAGGGTAATCAGAGGATGAGAGGGCATGGTCTGCAGGTGGAGGGGGGGGCAGTTCAGGGGTAACATTAGGAAATACTGTTTCACAGAGAGAGTGGTGGACAAGTTGAACAGACTCCCGGAGGCAGTCGTTGGAGAAGAAACAGTGAAGGGATTCAAAAGGGCATGGGACAACCACAGGGAGTGTTAGGATGGGGCAAGAGGTCCAAGCAGATAGCTGGACAAATGAGCAGACTCGGTAGGCCTTGTCAGTCCTTTTCTGCCGTCGTAGTTCTATGAATCTATGAATATCATTCAACATTCTTTTTCCTTTCTTTCAATAATCTTGTTTTCATTTAAGGTCCTTTTATTTATAAAGAGTAAATAAATTAATTTTTAAAATATGTTCATAATGTACTTTCTTTTGTTATGGGGTATCATAGGACCTTGCAATAACAATTATATTTTAAATGTATTATTGCATACTTTTCTTCATTCTTTAAACCCCATTCTTTAATTCAGTACAAACTAGAAACTAATAATAATCACTTTCATCTTTTTTCCTTTTCTGAAATCAAGACTTTTACTGTTAACTGTATTTCTGTTTTTCTTTTTTTCTTGTTATAGTTCAGAGCATTGTTCAAGCCTGTGGCAGTGATCACTCCCAATTTCTTTCAAGGCATGATTTCCAGTAAGGTGGGGGATCCACTCGTCGGCAGCGAAATCACATTTAATTGTAAAGAAAAGAGATTAGTTACAGTTAATTTTTTTTCATAACCTTTGTTTCTTTCACCACATATGTATTGTTACAATTGAAAAAAAATTTGATCTTGATAGTGTACAAACAGCCATCCACCTTTAAAATCTTTCTTCGGTTACAGCATTCACAGATGCTGCAGTTCCCACATTTGAACATCCCAGTTGGGGGTGAGGGTAGCCACATCCTATGTACTTCCTTATCTGAGTGGTATCTGCTGTGGACTAATTTGTCCTTAATGGTTTCTGCTCTGGAGAAAGTAATTCTCGGATACCCACCCAGCTCTTCTGATAGTATGGGGTTGTTCAAAAGAATTGACCAGTATTTCCTGACTATGGCCCCTATATTTCCTGCCTTATTTCCAGATTGTGTCACAGAGGTGACTGGTTGTTTTTCAGTTGTATTAATTTGTTCCTCATTACCCTTTCTCTTCTTAGGCACCAGAAGTGTATCTCTATCCTCGCTCATAGCCCTTTCCAAGGCTGAGTCAAGGAGTTCTTTTTGATAACCCCATGCCAGGAATCTTGTGTGCATCTCTGTTGCCTGTCTATGAAATTCTTCTATGTGTGATCAATTCTTGCATAACCTTAGGGATTGTCCACATGGTATGGATCCTACTAATGCACGGGGTGGGGTGAGTTATCTGCCCTTAACACACTATTAGTGGCCATAGTTTTCCTGAAATTCTTTGTTTGTACAATATTATTGTCATCCAGTAATAATGTTAGATTCAGAAAATCTATTTCTGTTGGATTTTCTGTGTGTGTGTGAACTTCAGGTTTATTTTATTACTGTTGTTAAGCCACTCCATGAATTTTTCCAGCTCTTCCTTGGATCCCGACCAAACACAAAGGATGTCATCTGTATATCGATGCCACCCTTTAATGTGTTTCAAAATTAGATTTCTTTCTGCAGAGAAAATCTCTGCATGTTCCCAGAATCCAAGGAAGAGGTTGGCATAACTTGGAGTCGTGGCTGCCCCCATAGCTGTGCCCTGCAATTGTAAGTAAAATTCACCATCAAATTTGAAGAAATTGTGGGTTAAGACAAACTCAATGGCTTCCAAAATAAAGTCAGTGGGGAATTCAGAGCTTTCTTGGTTTTTATTCCAAAAATCCGAACATGCCAACGAACTGTCACTGTGTTGGATGCTCGTATAAAGAGACTCCACATCAATACACAGCCAGCAGTATTGCTCATTCCATGTGAAATCCTTGAACTTTTCCAGGACGTCTTTTGTGTCCCTCAGGTATGATTTAACATCAGAAAAACAAGTTTTTAGAAAAATATCAATGAATTGATTCAGTTTGTATGTAAGTGAATCTATACCTGACACAAATGGATGTCCTGGTGGGTTCTGCATATTTTTATGTATTTTTGGCAGGGTGTAGAGTGTGGGTGTGACAGGTGTGTTGTTCCAGATATATTTCAGTTCCTCCTCAGTGATAAGCCCCTAGTGTCTACCATTTTCCAATAAATGCAATAACTCTTTTTTAAAAACCTCTGTCGGGTCTTTTGATAATTTTCTATATTTGTCAGAATCTTCTAAGAGTTCCTTTACACTTTTTACATGTCTTCTGGGTCTATAATCACTGTATTCCTTCCTTTGTCTGCCTGCTTCACTATCACCAGTAGTTTTTATTTATTTATTTATTTTTGGTGACCAGGTAGGCCCACTGGGCCCCGGAGGTCCCCTTTTCAGGTGCGACCTGGGATAACAATACATTTCTAATACAGGGAAATCATGTTGCAGTGTTATACAGTCATTGTTTTGCAGTTTGATTACATGGTTATCATCATGATACAGTCTTGTTTTCAATGCAGCTAGACCTAGTATTAAGCATGGCAAGCTGTTGAGAGTTCCTGGCAGGAGAGAGATACCATGCAAGGGATGGAGGATGGGGATTCAGGGGACTTGGGCCCCTTCTTGTTGGGAGAGGTTTCTCCATTTAGTTAACTTATTTTTTTCAGTGCCTTACTTTCCAACCAGTTTAGGTTGCTCCGCCTACATTCTTCTTCTTTTAACATTTCATCTACCTCTCTGAGTACCACAGTTTCAAAACTCCATACTAAAATGTTGTCAGTGTTTGGACAAAAAAGGGATTGAGACTTAAACTGTTGCTTTCTTTCCTTTCTAAATTCTAAGGCTACTGAAATATCTTCCTGTACAGGCTCCTCATCTCTATCTTCCATTTCCCCCTCCCTTTCTTTAAATAAACTTTCTAGAATTTGTAAATCCATATTCATTTTAGCACATAATTCTTCATCAACTTCCACATGTTCATCACACATTTCATCACTTAATTCAGTGGGCAAATTAACCATTTCAATGTCAGCATGTTCACCCCCTCCCCACTGTGGTCACATTCAATGCACCACTCCATTTCTTCAAATTATTTTTTCTTATGATATTCTCTAAGTCTGATTTTTCTGAACAACTTAAAAAGGTCCACTTGTGTTTTAAACCTGTCAGGGTTCCTTGTTGGAGTAAAGTTTAAACCTTTTTGCAATACTCTAACTTGGTAGTCTGTTAAAGTAACTTTTGATAAGTTTATTACTTTTAATTCTTTTTGCTGCTGCTCCTGAGTTCCCAGTCATTTCCTGCCTCTCCTTGTTTTCCATTTTTTGAAATTTTTTTCTTTCCGTTCTTTCCCTGTTTTTGTTGCTCTCCTAAAAGGTCCTTGTTGCTTCCAGGTGTGGGGCTGTAGTCCTTTGTATATTCCTGTTGAAAATTAACCCTATTTTCTGATCTTGATCTTCCTCTACTAAATTATCTTTGTCTACTTGGCCAAGAGAAAATGTTTCCAAGTTTGTAATCATTAAAGTCTCTATCTAGTTTGGATTGTTTTTTTCTTAATTAAGTCCTGTTCATATTTTTCCTATTTCTATTTGAGATGGTCTGACAATGCTTTAAACTCAGACAGGCTCTTAAATTTGTTTAGTTCTTGCTGTGTTGTGAATAGTTCTTTCCTTACCTCCTCCTATTTCTCACCATCTTCAGCAATAATCAATTCAATAAAAGTCTGAGAACATAGAGCAGCAGCTTTCTCCCACTCTGACCTCCATTTAAAATTCTCCAACCCACAAAATGGTAAAATGTTTAAACGTAAACCATCCGGTGCTTGTTTTCTTTCTAAATTCGTTTCCAGTGTGGTTATATTGTATGTTATGTTCAGTTCATTTATGCAGTTTCTCATACTTGCTAAACACAGCTTTAATATTTTCAGTTTGCTCATCAGAACCTTCAGACAAGGGTTGTTTAGTTCCCGAAGCTCCAAGTTTCCCCTTAGGATACCACTTCCTTGTAGCCAGGTCTTCCAAAACCTCGAATTCAACAACTTCCAGTTCGGACCCTGTTTCACTCTGAACATTTGTTGCAGCATTCAACATCATTTGCGTTTATACTTCCAATAGGATTTAGTATTCTCAACCAAAATTAGTTAAATTCTTGGTGCTGGTTTGCAAATGGTGGTAAATTTCTTCAATGTGGTACACTACAGCTTAACCCGCTAAGTCGCGGTTGGCAGCTACACAGTATACCTTTGCTGAAATGCTGAAGTCAACTCCCAAACCTGTGTGCTCAGCCTCTATAAGGCCAGGTGCAGAGAGGGGGTAGCGAGCCCCCACCACAACAATAGTATAACCACCAGATACTCTGCACTTCATGCAATCACCACCATTCACAAGGAGTTTCAATGTTCCATCAAGGTTTTTTAATGTTGCCCTCAGCAGACAATCTTAGACAACTTCTTCTACCTGCATTTACAGTTCACAGAATGAACTCCCTGTCACTTCGACCAGGGTGTGGTCTTCCTCAGGGGGGTGGAGTTCGCTCATAGTAGCCCTCCTTAAATAGCCAATTTCATATAGAATACATACAAACATACAAAACTGCCAGCAGATACAGGCCATTCGGTCTATCTAGTCTGCCCGAGTGTGCAGCACTTCAGTCCATTAGACTGCAGCTGCCCCCTCCCTCATATGCCCTTCCCATCTCACACCCCCTCCCAGTTTGTACCCTCCCCTTGAATTTGTCCCACACCCTCTTGAATGCCTGAACACTCTGCAGTGATACAACTTCCTCTGGCAGAGCATTCCACCTGCACCACCCTTTCTGTGAAATAGTGCCTCCTCCATTCCCTCTTGAACCTGCCCCCTTCCAACTTCATAGAGTTTCCCCTGGTTTCCCTTCCACCCTTCAGACTGAACATACACATGGTGTCTACTCTGTTCAAACCCTTCAGGTACTTGAAGGTCTCAATCATATCCCCTCTGTCTCCCTTCTTTCCTCCAGAGCATACCTATTGAGCTCTCCCAGTCTCTCCTCATATGGTCTGTCCCCAACCCCAGGATCATTTTTGTTGCCCTGTGCTGTACCCCCTTTGATGTCCCTTTTCTAGTAGGGGTGCCAGAATTGCATGCAGTACTCTCAGTGTGGTCTCACCAGGGACCTGTACAGGGGCAAGATGACCTCCCCACTACTGGAAGTAATCTCCCTTGCTATGCAACCTAGCATTCTGTTTGCCTTCACTACAGGCTTCCTGCACTCAGCACAGTGGTTCATCTTCCCGGTTACCAGCACTCCCAGATCCTTCTCCATCTTGGATTTCGTTAATGGGACACCCTCCAGCCAGTAATTGTGTCCTGGGTTCTTACCTCCTAAATGAATCACTTTGCACTTCTTGGCATTGAAACTAAGCTGCCAAGTGTGGGGCCATTCCTCCAGTTTTGCCAAGTCCTCCTGAAGTACTTTTGCTCCCTCCCCCATCTACCTCAGCACAGATCTCTGTGTCATCTGCGAAGAGACTAATCTTGCTCTTAATCCCTACTGTAGTGTCAGGTATGAAAATGTTAAACAGAACCAGTCCCATCACCGAGCCCTGTGGTACACTACTTGTTACTGCCCTGGGTTCCGATGCCTCCCCCCCTCACTACTACCTTCTGCTGTCTACCCTGCAGCCAGTTCTTGACCCATCTGACCAGTTTCTTCCCTGCTCCCAGACTCTTCTACATGCAGGTCAGCCTACCATGTGGCACCGAGTCAAAGGCCTCGCTGAAATCCAGGTAGAGAACATCCCCTGCATGTCCCCTGTCCAGTGCCCTCGTAACCCAGTTGTAGAGATCAACCAAGTTCATCAGGATCTGCCTGAGACAAACACATGCTGCCTGCTGTCCTGGAGGTTGTTATCCTCAAGAAATTGTACCAGCCTTTCTTTGAGTATTGTCTCCATCAGTTTTCCCACAATTGCAGTAAGGCTCACTGGTCTGTAGTTCCTCAGTTTGTCCTTGGGCCCACTCTTATGGAGAGGTACCACATGTGCTTTGCTCCAGTTCCTGGGCATGCACCCCAAGTTCAAAGAGGTATTGAACAAGTCCACCAGTGGTGCTGCCAGTACCTCTGCCAACTCTTTCAGCATACTGGGGTGGACTCCGTCTGGGCCCGGTTCCTTGTTCACCTTCAGGGATTTAAGGCCCTACTTCACCCTTTCCACCATGATTTCCCCATCTGTGGTTGCTTTTCCCCCACCCTCTCCCACCTCGCCCTTCCTCTTAGGCATGGGCCCATCCTTCTCCTTGGTGAAGACTGAACAGAAGTATTCATTAAGTACTTTTGCTTGCTCAGCCCCCTTTTCTACCCATCCACTTCCCCTCTTGATCCTAACGATTTGATCCTTGCTCTTCCTCTTCTCTCTGATATATCTGAAGAAATCCTTTCCCCCTCATTTGATTCCCTGCACTAACCTCCGTTCCCTAGCCGCCTTTGCTGCCCTTACCACTGTGCTTACTTCTCTGGATTTCTTCACATATTCTTCTTTGTCTTCTGCCCTGTTGGATTGCTTGTAGGTCCAAAATGCATTCCTCTTTTTCCTCACTTTCTCCACTACCTCTCTACTCATCCAGCTGGGTTTCTTGGTCCTGGCTTTCTTGCTCTGGCTCTTGACACATGTTTTAATGGCTTCAGCCAGTCCTGTCTTGATGACTGCCCTTTTTTGTTCCGTGTCCATTTCTGGGTGGATGCTTGCCATATGACTTTCCAGTATGTTTTCCATCCTGCCAAAGTCTGTCCTTTTGAAGTCCAGGACCCTAGTTTTAGTAGTGGCTACTTCTCTACCCAAGTTAATTGAAAACCACACTGTGCAGTGGTCACTGCTTGCCAGAGGTTCCTCCAATCTTAGATCCCTGATCTGTTCCCCATCTCCCAGTACCAGGTCTAGTATATTCCCCTCCCTCATTGGCTCTATTACCCTCTGAGAAAGGAAGTCATCCTGGAATGCTTCCAGGAGGATCTGCTCCCTGGCACAATTGGTTGCTGGGATGCTCCAGTCCATCCCCAGTAGATTAAAGTCTCCACCAACACTGTGCTCCCTTTGCTACTATGCCAGCGTATCTCCTCCCCCAGTTCCCTGTCAATGTCCTCCTTCTGGGCCAGAGTTCTACAAACAACCCCCAGACAGATCTTGGTACCTTTCTGGCTGTGTAGTGGCAACCAGATTACTTTCAACCTGCCCTCATCCCCTTCCTCCTCATTACATCTAATCCCTACCCTTACATAAATTGCAATCCCCTCTGCCTTCCCTTTATCTCTGTCCCTCTGGAAAAGTTTGTACCCTGGGATGATTAGGTCCCAGTGATGATGCTTGGTTGCCCACATCTCAGTAATGGCAGCTATGTCCACCTCTCCCCTTGCCATCAATGCCTGCAACTCTGCCAACTTGTTCCCCAGGCTCCTAGCATTTAGTGAAGACATTCTCCACGCTGCACGTATCCTTCCTGCTTCCTTACCCTTCACTCCAACCCCTATTTTGCCTAAGGTCAAATCTATCCCAGTGGTGGGAGGAGGTCCATGGAAGCCCCTCTCCTGGTGATTTCCAGCTCCAGTGTCTCCCCCCCCACCTAGTTTAAATTATACCTCTCATTGATGAAATCCCCTTGCTTCTGCTTCAACACCTGGAACCTGCCCTGCTGAGGTGTAACCTATCCCCTGCATAAAGATATGTGTTATCCCATGTGCTACCCCAGTCCCCCACCAATCCACACCCCTTGGTCCCACACCATTCCCAGAGCCACTTGTTGAAGTCACTGATTCTTCTCTTCCTGTCTGTACTGGCCCGTGACACTGGCAGAACTTCTCAGAAGGCTACCGTTGTTCCCTCTTTGTTGCATAGTTTTTCCACTTCCCTGAAGCTGTCTTGCAGCTCCTCTGTCCTTCTCCCTTCCAGATCATTCAATCCCAGGTGCACCACAATGTGTGCCCCCCCACCTTCCTCACATATCTGCCCATATGCTGCCCCACTCTACTCACTGTCATGCCTGGCATGCACCCTACCCAGATCTTACTTTTTCTGGCACCCCTTCCCCCCTACCTTATGCCCTTAAGAATAGAATCCCCTAGAATTATGACTCTCTGATGCTTTTCCTTCTTACCCTCTCATTGACTGCACTTCCTCATCACCCCCAACTTGTGAGGCCCTCTTATCCCCCATGTCACAGACCCCTTTTGCCTCCTCTAACCTTTGCTCTGACCTCTCTCGCCTCGCAACTATGACTGGGCTACTGACCTCCTCCTCCTCTGAACTATTTTCCATCTGTGGAACCGACCCTTTGTACTGACTTATTGCTCTGTCCATCACGCTACCACCTTCTGTACTATTACGCCCCCAAGTCTTCCCTGAAATGTGGCCCTCCCTCACTTGGACTCCCCTCCTTTCAATATCCTTAGCCTTCCCCAGGCTGCCTGCCACTTCCCCCTTGCTTCTGTCTCCTTGCTCCTTCTTTCCCTCTGGATAGACTGCATCACCATCATGTTGCTGGCCCCCCTTGCCAATGAGTCTTCTTGGTGTATTGCCTACTGCATCACCATCGCCTCGCTGCCCCCCCTTGCCAATGTGTCTTTTTGGTGTACTGCCTACTGCCTCCCCACGGTATACCTTTTCCCCTGTAGTGTCCTCTCCCTGCTCCTTCACTGTGGCTCCCCTCCTCCCTGCTAGCTGGTCTTCTGGACTAGTCAACAATAAGAATCTGTTTGCAGTACTAATCTCCTTTCGTTGAATGAGCCCAGTCCCCCTTCTCACAAGCTGATATCTTTGCTCTGACCTAGTCTTAGTCATGCTCCTGCACCTGACCCTCCTCCAGTCATCACTTCCTTCCCTTGGCTGCACCCGCTTGTCTGGCCTTCTTACTGTCCCACCAAGTTCCCCCTTATTTTTGTCTGTTTTGAGCTCTTTTGGATACCTCATTAGTTTCCCCTTCTGACCGTGTTCCCCCCAATTCTGTCTCCACCATGCCTCCAGTTCCCTCCTCAACCACCCTATTTCGTGCCTAAGCTGGCCCTCCTGCCAACACACCCTACAGCCCCCTGCCCTCCAAGCCACTCCCAGGAATATTTATTTATTTATTTGCTTTTGGTAACCGGGTGGGTGCACTAGGCATAGAAATGCCTATTTTCAGGCATGACTTGGGAGGATACAAGTCAAATACATGAGCAAAACAACAATGTGACGCAGCACATAGAATAGATTAGATAATGCACAGGTAGGCAGAAAATACAGACAGATCAGCAGACAGTGAGAGTACAGAGTTATACAAAGTCAACAAGCAAGCAATAATACCCGACAGGTTGGGCGGTATTGGGCAATACCGGACTGCCCAGGGGCGTAATGAGGCCCGATGCCTCAGGCAGAGGGCCTTATAGCCTCTGTAAGGTCCGGTATTGCCCATACCGCCCACTCTGGAGGGTATTATTGTGCTTAGAAAATGGGCTGTTTGGCATTTTTTATATGGGAATAAAAAAAAATTAAGGAAAACATTTAATAAATAGGAATGCAGTTTAGCTCTGGGTTGCAAAGTAGTCCCGTTTTGTGCTGTTCTGTATCCTGTCCCCCCTCCCCAAATACAGCCATTCTGTTTTATTTATGCCCCCACAACTGTAGGCTATCACGGAATGACAGTCACTGACCGGGAACTGGGTGGCAGGGCGGCAGTCAGTGGTGATTCACAAACACTTACCAGAGCACTGGCAGTCCTCGGACTGTAACAATTCAGATTTCCCACATGCTGACTGCACTCCATGAGGCCACCGGTCCCGAGCTCGGGCTGGGAATGGAATTCCTGTTTTCAAAACACAGCACATCTCACTAGCCTACTTCACTATTCTGCTCTCTCTGTAGAGTCAGTGCTCCCCTTCTGTCACCGCTAAGCTTTGGGGGACGAATACTGGTGCTGTTCATTAATCACGCACTGCGGTGAGGAGGGCTGGTGGCAGCTGGGCACACTTTCACAAAATAATGTTCACAATCGGTGATGGGACAGGGTCGGGGGGGAGACTATGATGGCCGGGTTAAGCATTGTGGAGAAGGCGGAGTGAGAGCAGTGCCGTTGGAGACGAGCACGGGAGATGTCAATTTGTCTGACTGCTTGACAACAGAATGAAAAATGTGTATTGTGTGTTAATGGTTACTTTAAAAACATCTAGCGCTTCACATTTGGGGGGATTCAGTTGTTAGAGGACTGTTTTGGTAGTTGTACATTACAGCGAGCGGCATCAGAAGCAGTACGGGTTCTCAGTGTATTGTACTGCACCACAATTGAGTTGTTTTTTCACTGAAACTGTGTTTTTTTTATCTTTGACAAACTGTCAGGTTGGAGGTAAGGCTGAGCTTACACTGTGTGTGTGTGTGTGTGTGTGTGTGTGTTTGTGTGGTCTATGTCTCGCTAAGCGAGGGAAAAAAATGGCGTGGATTTCAAATTTACTGGGGGTGCTTTTGGCCAATGAGGGGGCAGGGTGGGCACAAGGATTTTAGAGAGGGTTAAGGGGTACTGGGGCTGGTACTTTTTATTTCCTGGGCATCTACTGAAAGTTAATGTACCCCCCTGGCAAGAGTACTAGCCAATCAGATGCCAGGAAATAAAAAGCCCATTTTCTAATATAAACAAAATACTGTTAGGAGATATTCAAAAATATAAACAATAGCAGGACTAGCACATAAATTGGCCTGCTCAGGTGTTATGTACAATATACAGCAAGTGCTGTCAACAAGGCCGATAAACATAGTGAGCAAGCGAGAGGAGAGGAGGGCAAGTAAATGAAAGAAAGCAGAGGATGAGAGGACAGTAAGTAGGATAAAGCAAAGAGAGAGAAATAAGAGAAAAATGGAAGAGTTTAAGGTGGGTGGAAGCCTGTGCAAGGATTAGGTGCAAGTAGATGTTCATGGTGAAGTTTCTTAAAACCAGAATGTGTAGGGGCTAGGCAAATGGTTTTAGGGATAGAATTCCAATACTTAGGAGCAGCGTAAGAGAAAGGTCATTCACCTATGGAGGTTTTGCGTCTAGGAATGTAGAGAGGGGTTTGGTCATTAGACCGGAGACCATACGAGGGGGGGTTGGGAGTATAGCAAAGAGGCAAGGGATTGATGGAGGCCTGATCTTGTAATACAATCCAGTAGGGAGCTGTATGACAGTAGATGGTGAACAGCGGGGCTGGGCCAACTTAGGTCAGCACAGAGCTGACAGTGGTGTTTATACCGAGGAGAAGAGGAGGCAAAGCGGCAAATGTTATTATAGATAGTGTCCCATTTATGAAGGGAGGTCTTGGAGGCACCTCCTAGGTAGTGACTGAGCCATATGCCAATGCCGGGAGCAGAAGGCCTTGAGCCACAGCAAGCCTAGCCGATGGAGTAAGGGCATAACTGGTACGGTAGACTCCTCCTATTTTAGCATTAACGTAGT
Organism: Neoceratodus forsteri; assembly: GCA_016271365.2. NCBI lineage: Eukaryota > Metazoa > Chordata > Ceratodontiformes > Ceratodontidae > Neoceratodus > Neoceratodus forsteri. The sequence goes on from JADMNL010000028.1 coordinate 151,139,561, forward strand.
TGCAAGTAGCAGTGATGTGGAGATCGAACTCCAGGAATTCATCATGAAGAATTCCCAGGTATTTGAAGGAACTAGTGCTAACTACTGGGAAACCATCAGCACAAGATATATTGAGAGAGTTACGATTCGCTTTGAGTCTAGCAGGAGAGCCCAGGAGCATGGAATGGATTTTTCTAATATTAAGGACAAGGTTATTTTCAGTTAGCCAGGTTTGTGTATTTCAGCAATCCAGTGCAAGGGAGTTGCTTATATCCAAGATATTTCTGGCACTATGGTAGATGATGAGATCATCCGCATAGAGCTGGGAAGAACAGTTAGGTGCCATCAGTGGGAGGTCATTTATAAAAATAGTGAAGAGCAGGGGACCAAGGATGGATCCCTGAGGGACACCAATATGTATGGATGAATAATCAGACATGGCTGCATTAAAAGCTACAGCCTGCTTCTGATTGGATAGATAGCTGTTGAACCAGTTCACTGTGTCAGCTGAAAAACCCAAGGAACAAAGCCTATTAAGGAGAAGAGTATGATTAACCAGGTCAACGCATTAGTTAAATCAATGAAGATTGCACCTGTCAAGAGACCAGATTCCATAGCAGCATAGATGTCGTTGGTAAGTTTTAGAAGGGCAGTAAAGATGCTGTGGCCTTTGTGGAAGCCATGCTGGGAACTGTAGAGGAGGTTGTATTTCTGAAGATACACTATGGCTTGGGTTGTCACCAACTTTTCCAGGATTTGACTGAGCACAGAAAGGATAGCAATAGGTCAATAGTTACACAAGTCTTTGGGATCACCTTTTTTTAGGATAGGAGTTATTTTAGCTATCTTCCAAATATTGGAAACCGCACCATGGCATAGTGATAGGTTAAAAATTTTAGAGAAGGGGGAGGCTATGAGAGGGGCAGCAGATTTCAGGAGCCTAGGTTGCAAACCATCAGCACCGGAGCTAGAGGTGTCTGTTCTTGTAATGGTCTGGAACTGGAACAATGGAGAGACAGCAGTAGTTCAGTATCCACAGGAAGGAGAGTGAGGTGACCAGAGGGGAAAATGGCCAAGTACCTAGATAAGTCCAAGAAGTGGCAGTTGAAAGAGTTTGCAATGGTCAATGGATTATTATAATGCACACCATTTAATAACATGTCATTTGAGTTGGGCGATTTATTGGCACCAAGAAGAGTTTTGATAGTGGACCAGAATTTCTTTGAGTCCCCTGCAGCTTTTATTAACAAGTCTTTACAGAAAGAGCTTTTCGCAAGGTAAGTATTCTGTTTGCAGGAGTTTCCGAGGGCCCTATAGTGATTGTAGTCTGCCTGAAGCCCTGGTGCCTTGAAACGGCACCAGCTTTTGTCCCTGGTCCTAAGTTGAGTAAGAAGATCCTTAGAGAGTCATTTAATTTGAGTACCTTGTATATGGCGAGTGACACGGGGGCAAATTTTGTAAGGAAGTAGTCTATAGTTGACTGAGCACTAGAGGAGGCAAAGATAGGTGACCTGTCAATCCTAGAGAGATCCTGCATAAATTGTACCTGATTAAAGTTGGTCAGATTTCAGAAGGTGATATGTATTGGAGGCAGAGAAGGTTGTCTGGCAGCACGCCAGATGCAGAAGATTGGGGAGTGGTCACTAATAGCATCTGCGAGGGTACCGGATGAGACAATACCATTGAGTTGGTTTGTAAGGACCCTGTCAATTAGAGAACTAGATCGAGGGGGGGGCATGACACTAGTTGGGTCAACAATTAGTTGGTGGAGGTCATGGCTTTGTACCAACGTGGGGAGGAACTGACTGGATTTACCAGACCAATTTAGGTTTAGGTCACCCAAAATGAGGACCTCTTTATGTCCAACGGCTGACTCCACCTATGAGGGAAGTTCCTCAAGCCCAGTAATGCCACCCAAGGGAGGGTTATAGGCACATACTATGTGTAACCTCTTAGATCCCATTGAAGGGTAGCATGAATTGATTGACAGTATGAGAGGGTGAAAGAGACATTATGGTGTAGTAAAAGGTGAGATTTATAGAATATTGCAACACCCCAACCCCCACACTTTGAAGAGGACCTGTCTTGCCTAATTAATTTGCAGTTAGGTATCTGGCACAGGTGATCAGGTGTTGATGGTTTTAGCCAGGTCTCAGACAAGCATAAAATGTCAGGGTTATATTGAGTGGCCCATGCCTCAAGATCAGTTAAATTAAGGGGGAGGCTCCTGATGTTCAGATGAGCAATGCGCAGACCCTTAACATCACTCCACGTAGTGTCAGTGTGGGAGATGTTAACTCCAGGTCCTGGGTTGAGGTCAGTATCACCAGCTAGTATTAGTGCAAGAAGTAGCAAGTACCACAGTTTATGATGGATGAAGGTGGTCAATAGGGTGGGGATGCAAAGAGGGGAGTTTAAAACTATATAGGCAACAAGGTAAAATATCCTTTTAGGGACAAAAAGTGTTGAGGTGACTATAGGCAGATTAGATCAAATAAGCATGTTGGAAAATGTGAAGTCATTTGAGTGTATGTAATGGCCATTCCTGGAGGGAGGGCAACTGACCACTGGGATCCATAAGACCGGAACAAGAATAGAAACTATTAGGAGGAGTGTATGGGGATAAGGGGCCAAGCAATTAGACAGAGAGATGGCCATAGTTGAAAGGGCACATGGCACAGTGGTAGTTAATTAGAACTAGGAATTAGGGCAAAAGAGGATTATATGCATTGAAAATCAAAAATCAAAAACAACTTGAAATAAACAGTCCAGAAATGAGGGAATAGCAAATTAAGATTAGATGCAGGCACCCTCTAGTGGCAATGTAATATAGGCTGCAAGTGGTAAAGTGAGTAGATAGTTAAAACAACACTCTCTAGGCTTGACTAGCCACACACTATATAACAAATGCCTGCCAGGGTGGGGGTGGGTGGGAGCAGCCACCCAGTGGCTCTTGAGGAAGAAGCGACAAGCTGAGTGACTGCTACAGGAGCTCTGACCCAGCTAAGAAGCCTTGCAGGGGGGTGGGGTCCTGGGTCTGCTGCTTACCTACAGAGCTAGAATTTGCCTGCTAAATTAGCTAGCCAAGGTAAGCTATATTAAATATTCAAGGTACGCACTGTTAGCCGGATTGATTTGCTCCCAGTGCAGAGCTCCTAATCGCCGAGTGCTACTTGGGGAAACAGATTTGGGAAATGGCACCTAAAAGTTTTAACAGCAGCAGCACAACCTTAAAAGCATGAGCAAATTAGAAATTGGAGTTGAGCTAGCAGCCCTACCACATCCTTGGCAACATACAATCCTTCCCATCATGGTCCCCCTAGTGGTCATCATAATATATAAAAAGTCATTTTCACAGTGGCTCTGGAGGGCTTTAAACCCATGCCCTTACAAATTTGAATAACAATATTTAAATCTTTTTTTATTAATTTTTTAGTATTTTTATACAACAAAATAATCAATTTAGTGTAAAAAGCATAAGGACAACAATGGCTGATTCTATTTATCCCATAATTTCAAGGATATCATTCAACAATCTTTTTTCTTTCTTTCGATAATCTTTTTTTCATTTAAGGTTCTTTTACTTATAAAGGGTAAATAAATTCATTTTCAAAATGAATTCATAATGTACTTTCTTTTGTTATGGGGAATCATTGGACCTTGCATTAACAATTATATTTTAAATGTATTACTTTGCTTACTTTTCTTTATTCTTCAAAGGTTCAGGTGAGCAAACTGAAACTGAAATATTAAAGCTGTGTTTAACAAGTATGAGAAACCTTGCATAAATGAACTGAACATAACATACAATATAACCACACTGGAAATGTATTTAGAAAGGAAACAAGCACCGTGTGATCTACATTTAAACATTTTACCATCTTGTGGGTTGGAGAATTGTAAACGGTGGTCAGAGTGGGAGAAAGCTGCTGCTCTATGTTCTCAGACTTTTATTGAATTGATTATTGCTGAAGATAGTGAGAAATATGAGGAGGTAAGGAAAGAACTATCCATAACACAGCAAGAACTAAACAAATTTAAGGGCCACACTGAGTTTAAAGCATTGTCAGACCATCTCAAATAGAAATTGGGAAAATATGAACAGGACTTAATTAAGGAAAAACAATCCAAACTAGATAGAGACTAATAATCACAAACTTGGAAACATGTTCTCTTGGCCACGTAGACAAAGATCATTTAGTAGAGGAAGATCAAGGTCACAAAGGAGGGTTAATTTTCAACAGGAATATACAAAGGACTACAGCCCCACACCTGGAAGCAGCAAGGACCCTTTAGGATGCCAATAAAAGTGGAGGAAGAACGGAAAGAAAAACTTTCAAAAAACGGAAAACAAGGAGGGGCAGGAAAAGACTGGGAACTCAGGAGCAGCAGCAAAAATAATTAAAAGTAATAAACTTACTGAAAGTTATTTTAATAGACTACCAAGTTAGAGTATTGCAAAAAAGCAAAAAAGCTGAAACTTTGCTCCAATGAGGAACTCTGATGTTTAAAAAAACAGGTGGACCTTTTTAAAGTGTTCAGAAAAATCAGACTTAGAGAATATCATAAGAAAAAATAATTTGAAGAAATGGAGTGGAACACTGAATGTGACCTAAGTGGAGGGGGGGGGGGTGAACATGCTGACATTGAAATGGCTAATTTGTCCACTGAATTAAGTGATGAAATGTGTGATGAACATGTGGAACCTGATGAAGAATTATGTGCTGAAATGAATATGGATTTTCAAATTCTAGAAAGTTTATTTAAAGAAAGGGAGGAGTAAATGGGAAATAGAGATGAGGAGACTGTACAGGGAGATATTTCAGTAGCCTTACAATTTAGAAAGAAAAGAAAGCAACAGTTTAAGCCTCAATCCCTTTTTTGTCCAAACACTGACAACAATTTAATGCGGAGTTTGAAACTGTGATACTCAAAGAGGTAGATGAAATGTTAAAAGAAGAAGAATGTAGGCGGAGCAACCTAAACTGATTGGAAAGTAAGGCACTGAAAGAATTAAGTGAACTACCAGTGATAGTGAAGCAGTCAGACTAGGGTTGCCACCTTTGGATGAGGCAAAAAATGGATTCTAAGCTCCACCCCTAGCCCCACCCCTTTTCATCACTCGTCATGTATTGTTCCTCCTAGAAAGCCATTTGTTATATCAATAAAAAACACTCAAAGCAGTAGTTCAACAAAAATGTTACCTGTTAAATTTACTTTCCTAGTTTCTTCCTAGTCATTCATTTACTAATGTATTTATTTATTGACATTGGTTTACCAGACAAACATACAGAGATAAAAGAAATCTCATTTACAGATATGATCTGGGGGGAGACAAGGGACATACTGTAAATAGCATACACCAATATACATGGTATATAATAACACATAATAAAGAAACTGTTTTCTGTAATGTATACGTTTATCTTTTCCTGGATTCATTCCCTGTTCATATCCAAAGTACTATTTCAAAGCCAAAGAAGTGACCATACATTTTTCTTGAGGAAAAAAAATAAGTTTAAGCATTAAGTTTAGGTAAAAATGCATAAATTCTTTTAGAGGTGAAAATGTTTACCAGCAAATGAAAGTGGAAGACAACTGGCTCTGTTATTGTTACAAAAGGTGGGGGCAGCTGTGCTGCTATGCCACTTTAAGATGCAATAGAAAAGATTAGGTTAAGTAAGTGCTAATGGTGTTAAAGGCCATATTTTCACCTCCTAGGCTGACTGCTTTCACAAACAAAGGGCTATATTGACAACATTACTTGTTTGTAACCTGGACACATAGCTGAAAGAATGAATGGTATGACATTTGTTTCAAAAGCATGTGAGTACTCAAAATGGCTCAAAAACCTGACCAGCACAGAGCAAAACTGGATTACCTGACAGGGACCCTGAAATCCTGATCACCAGGTAAAAAACCTGACAGGTGGCAACCCTAAGTCAGACAAAGGAGGGAATACAGTGATTATGGACCCAGAAGACTATGTAAAAAGTGTAAAGGAACTCTTAGAAGATTCTGACAAATATAGAAAATCATCAAAAGACCCAACAGGGGTGTTTAAAAAAGAGTTGCTGCACTTATTGGAAAATGGTAGACACCAGGGCTTATCACTGAGGAGGAACTGAAATATATCTGGCACAACACACTTGTCACACCAACACTCTACACCCTGCCAAAAATACATAAAAATATGCAGCACCACCAAGAAATCCAACTGTGTCAGGTATAGATTCACACATACAAACTGAATCAATTTATTGTTTATTTTCTAAAAACGTGTCTTTCTGATGTTAAATCATACCTGAGGGACACAAAGGATGTCCTGGAAAAGTTCAAGGATTTTACATGGAATGAAAAATACTGCTGGCTGTGTATTGATGTGGAGTCTCTTTACACCAGCATCAAACACAGTGATGGTTTGTTGGCATGTCCAGATTTTTTGAATAAAAACAAAGAAATCTATGAATTCCCCGCTGACTTTATTTTGGAAGCCCTTGAGTTTGTCCTAACCCACAATTTCTTCGAACTGATGGTGAATTTTACTTACAATTGCAGGGGACAGCTATGGGGGCAGGCATGATCCCAAGTTATGCCAACCTCTTCCTAGGATTCTGGGAACATGCAGAGATTTTCTCTGCAGAAAGAAATCCATTTTTGAAGCACATTAAAGGATGGTATCAATATATAAATGACATCCTTTGTGTTTGGTCGGGATCCAAGAAATCATATCGTAGTCATAGAATCATAGATGCTTGATGGCAGAAAAGGACCATACCAGCCCATCTAGTCTGCCCTTACCCCCCACACCTCCATAAACCTAAATTATTTATATTTAATATTTAATAACAAAATTTTATAAATTAAAAATATTTTTAATTATTATTATTTAGAAATATTTTATAGAAAGGAAGAGTTGAAAAAATTCACCACCATAAACTTATTTTTATTTATTAAATTATTTATATTGTTTGGCTGGCAGTATAGCCTAAAGGTTAGAGTAACGAGCTGTGAATAAGCTTGGTACATCCAGCAGACCAGACCTGGATGTGATTCTCACAACCTCCACTTATACTATGTGACTCTGAACAAGTCACTTAACCGCCCAGTGCTTCCAGGTCACCCCTGAAAACAGGCACTTGTGCCTGGTGGGCCTTACCAAGTTATCAAAGACTATATATATATATATATATATATATATATATATTATTATATTTATAATTAAAATATTTTTAATAACTATTATTTATAAATAGTTTTTAAAAAGGAAGACTTATAAAAATTCATGGAGTGGCTTAACAACAGTATTAAAATAAACCTGAAATTCACACACACAGAAAATCCAATAGAAATAGATTTTCTGGATCTAACATTATTAGTGGAGGACAATAATATTGTACAAACAAAGAATTTCAGGAAAACTATGACCACTAATAGTGTATTAAGGGCAGATAGCTCACACCCCCATGAATTAGTAAGATCTATACAATATGGACAATCCCTAAGGTTACACAGGAATTGCTCACAAATAAATGAATTTCATAGACAGGCAACAGAGATGCACACAAGATTCCTAGCAAGGGATTATCAAAAAGAACTCCTTGACTCAGCCTTGGAAAGGGCTATGAGCAAGGATAGAGATGCACTTCTGGTGCCTAAGAACAGAAAGGGTAATGAGGGACAAACTAATACAGCTGAAAAACAACCTGTCACCTCTGTGACACAGTCTGAAAATAAAGCAGGAAATACAGGGGTCACAGTCAGGAAATACTGGTCAATTCTTTTGAATGCCCCATACTATCAGATGAGCTGGATGGGTATCCGAGAAATTACTTTCTCAAGAGCAGAAACTATTAAGGACAAATTAGTCCACAGCAGATACCATTCAGATAAGGAAGTACATAGGATGTGGCTACCCTCACCCCCAACTGGGATGTTCAGATGTGGGAGATTGTGAATACTGTAACCAAGGAAATATTTTAAAGGTGGATGGCTGTTTGTACACTGTCAAGATCAAAACTTTTTTCAATTGTAACAGTACATATGTGGTGTACACTATTTGATGTCTTTGTAATCTGTTATATGTAGGGAGAACAATAAGGTCTGTCAAGTAAAGAGTGCAGGAAGACATTAGGAACATAAAAATAGGCCTTGTTAATAAACCCCTTGTGAAACATTTTCTAGAGAAACATAATGGTAGGATTGAAGGCACCAGGTTTATGACAATAGAAAGAATGGAAAGGAATTCCAGGAGAGGGGGCAGACTAAATACCCTTCTCCAACAGGAATGTTTTTGGATATTTACATTTGATACAATACAGCTGAAAGGTCTCAGTTTAGAATGGGACCTTAAACCCTTTTTAAAGAAACAAAGGTTATGAAAAATAATTAACTGTAACTAATCTCTTTTCTTTACAGTTTAATGTGATTCTCACTGTGGATGAGTGAATCTCCCATCTTATTGGAAATTATGCCTTGAAAGAAATTGGGAGTGATCACTGCCACAGGCTTGAACAACGCTCTGAACTATAACAAGAAAAAGAGAAAAACAGAAATACAGCTAACAGAAAAAATCTTAATTTCAGAAAAGGAAAAAAAGATGAAAGTCATTATTATTAGTTTCTAGTTTGCACTGAATTAAAGAATGGGATTTAAAGAATAAAGAAAAGTAAGCAATAATACATTTAAAATATAATTGTTATTGCAAGGTCCTATGGTTCCCCATAACAAAAGAAAGTACATTATGAACATATTTTGAAAATAAATTGATTTACCCTTTATAAGTAAAAGGACCTTAAATGAAAAAAGATTATTGAAGAAAGAAAAACGATTGTTGAATGATATTCTCAAAATTATGGGATCAATAGAATCAACCATTGTTTTCCTTATGCTTTTTACACTAAATTGTTCATTTTGTTGTATAAAAATACTAAAAAATTAATGAAAAAATATTTAAATGTCATTTAAATTTGTAAGGGCACAGTTTTAAAGCCCTCCAGAGCCACTGTGAAAATGACTTATTATATATTATGATGACAACTAGGGGGACCATGTGTTCTATATGAAATTAGCTATTTAAGGAGGGCTACTATGCATGAACTCCACCCTCTGAGAAAGAGCACACCCTGTTTGAAGCAATGGGAAGTTCATTCTGTGAACTGTAAATGGAGGTAGAAGGAGTCGTCTAAGATTGTCTGCTGACAGCAATATTAAAAAACCTTGATGGAACACTGAAACTCCTTGTGGATGGTTGTGATTGCACAGCGTATAGAGTATCTGGTGGTTACAGGAAGAAGAAAATGTCTGGGGGACCTTGAAACCTCTGGCGATAAATCCATGGACTCATTCTGAGGGCTAAAAACAAGATATGATCTGCCCCAAAAAGACTTTTGGAGGCACCTTCAGATCAGAAACCTCTTCACCTGTAGGGCTAAACAAAAGTGTTCTTGCACTGTATGTATCAGATATAAGAAAGGTATAAGGACTGTGTTGCCAATTGAGGCTTGGGTTGAGCATCCAGTGGGCTATGCAGGTAACATGCAAAGGTTTATGAGGAACAGTGCCCAAGCCCCTCCCTGCCAGCCAAGGCCAAATGGAAAAGAAAGATGGGTACATCAATAATGGAACAACAGTGGCAGCAGGGTTGGCTAAGGGTACACCATGCCTGCTGCGATCAGAGAAGTCTGCTCATCTAAAACAAAGTAATGCACCTGTGGTACCGAACCCCTACACAACTGAAAACAATGGGATTGCCCCTCCCCGCTGACACATGTTGGAGGTGTGGCACCTCGGGTGCAGATCTACTTCACATCCTCTGGTAGTATCCTCACCTGATCCCACTGTGGTCCTCAGTGATTAGTTAATGCTCTAAAGTATTTGGGTTAGCCCTACCTACTAATCCCAAACTGTGGATCTTGGGTCTGTCAGCAAGAAACCACGCACTACCCAAACCCATGATGCTTTGGCTCATACAGGCCCCAGTTGAGGTGAAAAGGCTAATCTTAAAATGTTTGAGAATGTCTGATGTCCCACTAAAAAAGGAGTGTCATAATGCTATGGAGGGTCTGGCAAACCTTACCAGAATGTCCTGCTATAAATCGGGAAACACATCTAAATATGATGTAGTCTGGGCTCCATACCTTTCTTTCATTAATTTGCTGTCTGCTGGTAGATGTTCCAGGTACACAAAGGATAAGCTGAGACCCCCCCTGAACTTCCAAGTATATATGGTGGAATAAGTTGTTTATGATTGTTTATGATCTCTCCTGTTAGGTATCTTGAGTGCTAAACTGTGGACAGTCACTTGATACCCTCCCCCCTCATCATCTATTTTTTTTTTTTTTTAGTTGTTTAACCACAAGTAGTACACTAAGCTGAAGCTTTTTTACAGGTGCGACCTGGGAGCACAGGGAAGTTAAGTGACTTGCTCAGGGTCACAAAGTATGCAAGTGGAAGCTGTGGGATTCAAACCCAGGTCTGGTCTGCTGGATGTCACCAGATTTGCAGCTCAGAGCCTTAAACCACTGCACTATACTGCCTCCCTAAACTACACTTTAGGTGAAGAAGTTTAACCTCCTCTCCATTTCTGCTAACCTTCTTTGGTCAGGCAACTCAAGGCTCTAAAGCATACAAGCCCATGAAGGATGGGTAAGTCATTCTCATGTATTTTTTACCTGAATAGCCTTCACTTTGTATTTTCTGTATTGCAGATGGTTATGTTCTATACGATCTATTTGTAGTTTTATGTGATCACAGACATACTGTTGTAACACTTTGTAAAAGTTGTGGTGATGTTGTGAACCAATCCTCTCAACCTATTTTTTTTTTTATTAAGATCCAATATCTGTAATAGGGAACATTGTTTAACCAGGAGTAACACAATAAGCCGAAGCTTGTTTCCAGATGCAACCTGGGAGCACAAGGAAGTTAAGTGAATTGCTTAGGATCACACCTAGGCAGCTATGGGATTCAAACCCAGGTCTCCAGATCTGCAGCTCACAACCTTAACCCACTGCGCTATACTGCCTCACTCAATAAAAGGATTAACTATAAAAAAAGGGAATTCCCTTCCTTATTAAAATTGAAGTTCCCCCTTCTTTGCATTGAAACAGTAACATTTGACTTGCCCCACCCATGTTCTTTTTAGCTTTGGTGCATTGTCAGGAATAATGTGGGATCCTTGTAGTAAAGCTATGTCAACTTTTGCTTTCTGAAGATAGCTCAGAAGTTTCTTTTTCTTGATTGGGGATTCCAGTCCTTTAACATTACAAGATGCTATACAAAAATCACTTGATGTCATTTGAAATAGCTTGTTTCAAGCGGTCAGAGCAGCAAGTTACTCAGGTGCCTATGCTATAAACCAATACTTTACTAATATGGTCATTCAATTATGATATTTAAAACTATAATAATATCTTTGAGAGAAGGCCCTGTCAAGGGGCAACGTAGAACATAGTTGCCAGTGAAGAAAAACATGCAATAGAACAGAATAGCTATTCTTTAGGCTTGTGATTACTTAGCCCAAAGGCTATTAAGCAAAGAAATATATATAACCGCCTAAAAATGTTTGAACTATATTAGATTAACTTCAGTACAGCTATTAAAATAATACAACAATAACATACTGAAAATTGAAACAATGTCCCTGTGGACAAAGACATAAAAGTAGTCAAAAGATGAAATCGCTATTGCACCGGTGTAGTCCAAGGTGCCAGCAACAGAGCTCACCAAAGCAAAAGAAGGGGTGCATAGACTGTTAGCACCAAATAGTTAAAGTTTCCTGCAAGCTAAGCATTTCATTTGTCTGTTTGGGGGTGCTGTTTATAAGTCTGCAGCATTTTCATAAATGTATTGTACTATGGTCAAATACCCGGATACTCATTTTGCAGAATACAGTCAAATACCCAAGTACCTTGGCTGTATTTAACAAATACATGATTTATGTATTTGAACCCCCTTGGTGAATACATTCAGTAACAGCATTTGAATTGCTTCTCTCACTGAGCTATTACATTTTTTGCCTGGCTGGAGTTGTAGAAAACAGAATTCAGTTAATTCAGAAATACCACAGTAGCCTCTTAGGACCTGCAAAGATAAAAGTCAGTCAGGTGAGGTATGTAGCATTGGGAATTGGGGATTTCATATGCTATTAAATCAACATTTACTCATCTGTTCTGTGCTGAGAGTATTCTTCAAAGTTTTTCTGCTGTGGTTGGGTTATGAGTTGTTCTCTGTATGCTAGAAAGACACTCCTTCCATGTGCTTCTAAATACAGAACAAAAACAGGGCACATAACCAGACAAAGAGGCAGCAAGTCAGTCGTGATATGTAGAGTTGTTGTCTTTTGTCAGTTTGTCAACCTCTGATGACAGTTCTGTGGCGAAACAGAGGATTAAAAGTCACTGGTATGCTCAATGAGGTAACAAATTCACTGCAAAAATGTTAAATATAGATCAAAATTGCCATTTTAAAAGTATCACACACACAATACAAAAAAGGAAAATGTGAATTAAATTAGTTATCTGGGCATTGCATAAGCCCCTCCCCCATTTTGCCCAGTTGTCCCCTCATGCCTGAAAATAGGCAGGATTTGTCTAGTGCACTTACCCGGTCAACAAAAGCTAAATAAAAATAAAATCCTTCCCCTGGCAGTTGGGGCCATTATTCCTAGACCCTACTTCCAGGTGTGTTAAAACGGCTGCCATTGAAAACTTGATAATGTAGAAAAGACTGCCATTGAAACCGAGGAACACTCAGTCTCAAATTGAAAAGAGATTTAAGCACTAAACAACAGGGGCAGCAACTGAGTCAGAAGCTGGAAACAGCAATAGCTCCTTAACCTGAGCTAATGCGCAGCTCAGTAACAATCAACTATAAAGTAGAAAACCCTGAGCACAACCAGCGCTTGTGTAATTTAAAGCCACAGTATTTTTTTAGTCACTATATAGTTTTTTGCAACAATAATGTTTTTCTTGCAAAAACATCAATATACCCACTTTTATTGCGTTTGCTTGCGCAAAGTGATCATTCTGCTACGATAGTGGGTTTAAGAGGTGTGTCACTGTCAGTCCAATGCAGGGCAGTCTGTAGGTGACTTGACAGTGTCAGGCCAATGATCAGTCAGGCTGATCATGACGCTCTTCTGTGCTTGCTGGGCAGAAACTTTATGAAGTTCAAAGAAAAAAGCCGCCCATATCACAGGGCAGCTGTTTGCTTTGATATTCATGACACCGTTCAGCAAGTAGCTGGTTGGCATCATAATCTGCCTGCACCTCATCCCCCCCCCACCACAATGCCACTGACTGCACATAACTCTTGCTCAATCTTCGTTTGCCTAACTGAGCTTCCACCTTTCCAACTCACTGCACATTTCACATCCCCCCTCAACTTGACATGGAGCATTAACCTGTCCCAACCCCAGTTTTGTAACCCGTGTTTGAAGTTTCTTTCTTAACAGCTAAGAGGTGTTATACACTTAAAGGACACTGTCAACCTTTTTTGCATCATATTATTTCTAGTTAGAAACCCACATTTTATGATTGCAGTACCTCCTCTAAAATTAATTGATGTTACTGGTAGTTTTATCTGCCTCCTTGCTTAGCAGAACTGAAATACATGGTAATGTATATTTATACCCAGTCTTGTTTTGTTTCAAATCCTTGATCTACTCTCACTGCATATTACCCGAACATTAAAAACATCCCGAAGCAATGCAGCCTTTCATGATGCTATAATTTGCTCCATTCTCATTGCATCATGAGTGGCTACACGGTGTTAGGAGTTTTCCCAAATCCAGGACAGATGCAGGGGCAGTTGATCAACAAATGTAAACAAACATGCTTTTGAGTGGTAATAGCAGTATGTGGACTGTCTGGTTTTTACTTTTTAAAAGAAAAAAAGAATCAGAATCAAACTACCCACTACATCAGCAGTCTCTACAGAATGTGAACAATCATAAAATGTGTTTTTTAAACTAGGGACAGTTTGAGGCCTAAGGGGGTTGACAGTGTCCCTTTAACAAACTTATACTACACTAATCAAGTTCCTAAGATCTTTTACAGAACACATGCCATATGCAATATAAATTTTCTTCTAAGAACTCTTGCACCACCCTTAAACCTTCTGGTTACTATTTGAAGGCATCCGATCTGTTACAAAAATCAAAGTTTAACATTCTGATGACACTTTCATGCGAAAATTTGTGTGTTTGTGTTTTTCTTATATTTAATCTTGATTAAAACCTTGCAGAATGATCCCACCCTCTGTAAGTATGGCTTGCATGTCCCCATCACTTCCGAGACCCCTTAAATATGAATCTGACGTTGGGGTGCTCAATACCCAGTGTCAGTACTTAAAATAAAGAAAACCATCCCGCGGAATAATTTTCAATTTTTTTCATACCCTGTAAAAAATAAAACAGTCCATCAACGTCCATTTTTGCCACCGCCAACAATCGCCTTTACCTTCACCCCTTTGCACCCATCACCCCACTCCCCTACCCCTTATTTACCTATCTGGGGTCCACTACCATTATCCTCTCTGGAGCAAAGACATGTTTTCACTCTTCAATGTCGGAGCAGGAACTGAGGAACTCAAGTAACCACAATCAAGGTATTTCAATGCATTTTTAATCTGTATTCATAACTTGGCCAATTTTTAGAATCCCCCAGGGGAGTCATGTGAAGCTCAGCTCTGGTAAGCAACTCCAGGACCAAGCTCCCACTTCACCTGCTATTTTCCTTATAAAAAACAGCTACTATTTCTATTTTTTCTTCCCAGAGCAGTTGGATTAATTGCACTAACCTTCTACACTCGGGATCGCTTCATTTGGGGAAGAAAGGAAGACTAAGGAATCATTAAGCATGGATTCAGACATGCGGCTGGTGCCTCCACACCACACACCTCCACAGACACCAGAGAAGAGCTCTAAGTGTACCAAAGGCCAGACAATCTCGATAAACAACATGTGCTTAACAAGATCCGAGACCCCAAGGATATTCTGAGGGAGAACAACAAGCTTCTCCTGGTGCAAGATCTACTGGCTCCTAAGAGGATAAAACATGCCGCCTACCACTCATTAGTGACCAAACTTATTGCTGCCAGCATCTGTTTTACAGTCTCCTACCCGGCCAAGCTTTTGGTCCTTCATCATGGATCCTGGGTCAGCTATGAATCTGCAAAACAGGCTGCACCAGCACTTAAGTCTATGCTCCTGGAGCTATTTCAAGAGCACTGAATCCGGCCACTAGAGGGAGCCTAGCACTGCATTTATACTGCTGCGGCTCAGCAAGGATGTGAGAATGACCTGCTCGATTATGCAAATTTCCTGCTCGGATGTGTGGATTTTATGCGCAACAAGAGGGATACTGTGACTGCTTGGTAAAGATTCCGGGGATCATCCTAAATCACTGCTTTACCCAGAAATCTGTATAGTCGTTAAACATAGTGTTGGATATTTAAAGCTGACTCTTGAAGAACTTGCTCAAATGGACACATGAGGTGGCAGCGTGGTAAAGCTTCCTTTGTTGATTTTTCTTCCTCCTTTCTGCAGTTCTTCTTCCTTTTTTTTTCTGTACCTTTTAATGCACATGGCCCGAAACAAATATCGGGACCTATCACAAGACATGGGCTGCACGCTTTAAAGTCCAATTTTTTCTGTTAAGGACTTGAGCTTTGTATAATTTCTGATGGGGTTGAGTAGCTGGTTTTGGCTGTATCTTCTTATACATATGCGGGGTGGGGTGGGGCAGGAGGGGGTAGTGGAGGAGACTGCTCCAAAGATTGATTGTTGTGAGCCAAACTGAAGGGGGGTTCTCTCCTGTAGATCTTAAGAATCTTGGATGCCAAGTATTGGAATTTTTTTTTGTGTTGCTTAATTTTATATTCCATGTATAACAGGAGCGGGGGTGAAGAAAGGGTGCAATGGAAATAATAACAATAATAATAATAACAATAAATAAATAATAAAACTTTATTTTTATGGCGCCTTTCAAAACCAAGGTGCCTAACAGAATTATAGCCACATAATCATAAACGTTTTTTTTAACCACATCATAATCAACAAACATCTTAAAAAACACATAGTCATAACATCTTAAACTTTCCAGCAATTAAATACTATTTCCGTCAGTTAATACTATGTGCTTGACTCCATAGCCAGGTTTTTAGTGCTTGTTTAAAACCCTCCACGGAGGGGGAGGCACGTGATGGCTGCCTGAACAGTCGCTTTCTCTCTGGCTCCCGCTCCATGCTCGGACAAAACAAGTTTTAAGCCTAATTTAAAGACTCTCATGACTAAAACTGGCCTATCCTATCTTTAAAAAACCACAAGAAATTTTGCGGTACCGTAATATCTTTAAAATCGATACTGATATGTGAGAAACCTACCTCGCCATACGCCGCCACCAACCCCGACTCGGGACAAGACAGCGAAGAGCTCGAAGGTATCTCAGGCAGGGGCAGCAGCTGATGCTAACCTCCAGGCCGCACTCACTGAAGAAAAATTCCTGTAAGGTATCTCCCCTCTGAAGGAATCCCTTGAGACCTTAACTACATCCATCCAGAGTACTACTTCTTCGCTGGCAATACTAACTCAGCGCACCTCAGACAACAAGGCGCGGATATCCTCTCTTGATGACTGGAGGGGTAGAGTAGACCCAGAACTGTCCCAATTGTGACACCGAGTAAAGGCCATGGAGCTTAAAATGGAAGACCTAGAAGGTAGATCCAGAAGGAATAACTTGCTAATTCTAGGTCTTCCCGAAGGGGAGGAGAGCTCGTCGCCTGTGCTGTTTATTCAAAAGTTGTGTAGCAAATTGGCAGGCCCTTCCCCTAATGGCCCAGAGTATGTAACTGAGCGAGCTCATCGATCCTTAAGGCCTATCCCTCCACTAGGGGCTCCCCCGCGTCCTATAATTTTCAGGTTACTGAATTTTAGGGACAACCAGCACATTCTTAGCAAAACTTGGGACATCAGCGAGCTGCTCTGGGAAGGAAAGAAAAGCTGGATGATTCAGGACCTGCCAAAGACTGTGAGGCAAAGAAGAATGGAGCTTCATCTGATAGTTACAAAGCTCATTGTGGTTGGAATTAGTTTTAAAATGAAATATCCCGCTACACTGCAGGTACTTCACAGGGAGGAATGGCATAACTTTGAATCGCATGTCCAAGCCGTTGAAAATCTGAAGAAGTTATATCCTGACTTGTTTAAGTGAGAGTACAGGCAAGTACTCTTGAGCACTGAGTTGGTTACTGGACTGAGTTGTGGTAACTGCAGCTTGTAATGTCCTGATTTAATAATATACCGCAAGTTTGCAGCATGGTACATGTTCAGCCGTGAATGGGTCAGTAAGATGGGTGGCCTAACTCACAATTTGCTGCTTTATGTTAAGCTGTTACTTCGTTTGGAGAGCAAGCATGCTTAGTTCAGTTTCAGTCAGACCAACGGTGATCAGCTGGTTTAAAGGGCGGAAGGACTGTACACAGTGGAGCGCTGCTTATTTTGTTTACTTAATGAAAAATTTTGTCCCTAAAGACGCTATCTAAGCCCTGATGGAGCCAAGATCAAAAGGGGAATTATAATGTGTGAACTTTCGGACTGTTTGATTGAGTCAAGTGATTTCAGTATTAGCTGCATTGTCCAATAATGTTCTAATTAAGGATCTGATACTTTTTCTTTTCGCATTATCGATGGGAGCACTAGATATTGCATGAATGTAATGCAATAATTAATCCCTAAAGGGTTCTATGATATATATTTTGAGTATGGAGTTTAGTAGAAACCTTCCTTGTTTTGGACTATATAGTATGAATAATTGCTATTGGTGTTTCATAAGAATAGTATAAAGTCAATACATAGTTAGCATGCATTAGAATTCTGTTATGTACCGGTTGTTTTATTATCCAATCAAGAGTGCTTCATATTCATGAGGAGTGGGGGGAGGGGAGTTATCGGTTGTTTAGGAGGAGGGCACATCACAGCCCAGATCTGGGTTGTATTCTGGTGTATAAACCGGAATGAGAAGAAAACAAATTTTCATTTTCCTTTTCTTGTGGGAGACTGGGTTTATTTTTGTTGTTGTTTTGGGATTCTCTTTTTCTCTTGGGAAGTGGGATATAGGGGAGGATAAGATACCAAATCAAAGGGTAAAATGGGTTTCTTCAACTTCGAAAGTCCCGGGGACACTCTGTAAATGGCTGATACAGGATGAAATATATTTCATGGAGCGTTAAGGGGATATGTACTAGTATTAAATGGCACCAGGTGCTAAGACACTTGCAGACACTACAGTGTCATATAGCGTTTCTCCAAAAGACTCATCTCTTGACCTCAGAGAACCTTTTTCTCAGACGCCAATGGGTGCGACAAAGCCATACTGTGGGTAATTCCACTAATCAGTGGGGAGTTGCTATCCTCCTTCTGAAGGGACTAAATTTCTAATTAAACACGGCTATTGTGGACCCTGATGGGTGATACATTTTTCTCCACGGGACCCTGGATCATATAGAATTGCTTCTGAGGTGTGTTTACGGTCCAAATACCCCATCTCCTAACTTTTTTACTGGAATAATAAATGTGATTTCCCAATTTATACACCTCCCTTTAATTTTTGCAGGTGAATGGAATATTACTACTACTACCTCTAACTTAGATAAATCGAATGGTCGGGTCACTAGGCCATCTTCAACACAACAAGCTCTACAGGAATTTATAGCCATGGGAGGTCTTTGCGATCCCTGGAGAACTTTTCACCCAACTAATCGAAAATATACCTTTTATTCCCCGGTACATAAATCTTTTTCCCGGATTGATTACTTCTTAATTAGTACCGAAGCCCTGCCCTATATCCCAGATGCTGGTATAGTTCCCAGGGTATTGTCGGATCACTCGCCAGTATGGCTTTTGTATAACCCCAATCCGAATGTTAGGCGGGATAAAATTTGGAAATTAAATACACAACTTCTCAAAGACCCTTGGGTCATAGAGAAATTGCAATCTCTTATTCGGAATTTTTGGCAATCTAACTTAGGCTCTATCACCAATGTAGATAAAATATGGGGGGCGTTAAAATGTGTATTCCGGGGGGAATGTATCTGGATTGCTTCGACCCATAAAAAAAAGAGAGAGGCTTCTTTACATGTCCTTTTATGGCAAATAGAAGCGCTTGAACATAGTTCACCCTTAGAAACCTCTGAGCGAGAGCAAGTTGAATTAACCAAATTAAGACACCAATATGCATACTTATTAAGGGAAAAGTCCGAATATGCATTGCTAAAGATACGTTCTACTTATATAGATCAGGGAGATAAAGCAGGGCATTTGTTGGCTATGTGGCTTAAAGAACAAGAAGCCTCCAATTTGGTAAAAGCTATTTCCTCCCAACTCGATGGTACCCTTATAACTTCCCCAGTAGAGATTACCCAAGAGTTTGATAGTTTTTATTCACAGTTATACAGTCCTCCCCTAAATGTTCTCTCAGATAAGGATATTCAGGGTTACTTGCGGAATATTCCACTCCCGCAACTATCCCATGAACAACAAATTTTTCTAACACGGCCTATATCGCAGTCAGAAATTTTAACTGCCATCTAGGCTCTGGCATCAGATAAATCTCCAGGCCCGGATGAATTTCCAGCTAATTTATATAAAGCCCTGGCAGACGATTTAACACCCATTCTTGCTCAGATTTTTTCCTTCCTTTGTGAAAAGGGTATATCTGACCCCTCTGTTCTGCAGGCTCTTATAATAGTTTTATCTAAATCCAATAAACCCCCAGACAAAGTTGCCCTCTATCGGCCCATATCTCTTATGAACTGTGATATAAAAATCCTGGCAAAAATTTTAGCTGCTAGAGTAATGCAAGTTTGGGAAGGACTTATAGGGCCTGAGCAGGTAGGGTTCATGAGGGGGACATCCTCTCTGGACCATCTGTGGAAGCTGGAACACATTTTCTCCGTGTCCAGGGATTTTCAGGATCCAATGGTTCTGGTGTCCCTGGATGCGGAGAAAGCTTTTGCCAGGGTACATTGGGATTTTCTATTTCTAGCAATGGAAAGATTTGGTTTCCCTGCCAGATTTATAGTGTGGGTAAAGATTTTATACTCCAGACCGAATGCCAACGTATACTGCAACGGTATTCTCTAAGAAGGTTTCCATCTTCACTCAGGAACTCGTCAGGGTTGCCCTTTATCCCCATTTTTGTTTAATATTTACTTAGAGCCCCTAATTAGACTTCTGAATTCTTCCCCACAAGTGCAAGGTATTACATTAGGCCCTCTTGAGGTTAAAATCTCGGTTTATGCTGATGATCTTCTATTGCACCTGTCACATCCTGTCACCGCACTACCAGCTGCTCTTCGTATTATTTCCCAGTTTGGATTGGTTTCGAACTATAAGCTTAATTTGGATAAAACTACCCTAATGCCCTTAAATTATCATGTACGCCGCACAGATTATACACACCTAGGGCTGAAAGGGTCATCTAAACTGGTCTATCTAGGAATAATTCTCACACAAAGTACTAACTTGAGGAGAAGATTGAACCTGGAGAATTTGGAGGTAACCATTGCAAGGGATCTAAATAGATGGGGCATACTCCCAATGTCAGGGTAAGCCAGAGTCAGCGTTATTAAAATGAATATTCTTCCCCGCATTTTTTACCCTATTCATATGCTTAATCTGTTTATCCCAATTACATGGTTTAAAAAACTTCATGCACTAGTATCCCATTTTATTTGGTAAAAGAAGTGCCCACGGTGATCTTATATAGAATTGGGTGCTCCAAAGCATTTGGAGGGACTTAGGCTACCAAATCTCCCAATCTATACTATTTAGCCAGTCATATCTCAAAATATGCCCGATGGATTCTAGGTCCGGGGCCTATGAATCCTCTAATATATATACCCATCTGGTTACAGGTTGAAAGATATTTGATCAAGACAATGGGAATATCTCTAGAGTCTATGTATTTTGTATCTTTAAATAGATTACCTTCACAATTAAGATGTACAGTTGTAGGTACATCGGTCAAAGTACATACTTAACTTTGTAGAGCTATGAAATATGATAACACACGGGATGTTTCCCAACCACTATGCAGAAACCCAAACTTTAAACTCCAGGGCACAGTTATTTGCACGTCAGAGCTACGGGGGAATTATATTTCTGACCTCATACTGGAGGGAAAAATACCTGAAAGCCCAACACTACTTCATGAGCTGGGGCTTCCACGGTCACAAATTTTCAAGATATACCAGATCCACCATATGCTGATGGAATGGTTCGGTACACTAAAATGGGACATTAATCAAGGAGAGTTTCTCTCTCGCATGCAATCCCTTGCTTGGGTACCCCATTCGGTCTCATGTTTAGTGACCTTTATATTTCTCTATATATGTATCCTACAATATCTGGGGAATCTCATTACTGGAGTAAGACACTACACACGTTGCCTAAGGAATGGGATTGCATTTGGTCTGACCTTTATCAATATTCAACAAATGATAGGTTACGCCTTGCTCAATTCTATATCCTTCAATATATGCTTTTCCCCAAGGCACTTACTTAGAATGGGAAAACTTCCTACAGCAACATGTTCTAGATGTGCATCGGCAGATGGATCGTTGTTTCACATCCTATGGGAGTGTAATAAAGTAGTCTCACTATGGGAGAAAATTAAGACAGCAATTAACCCCTTATTAGGGTTGGCAGATCTTTTTTCTCCTGAGATCTGTATTATGGGAGCTCTTTCATCGATTCCTGTTAGGGAGAGAAGGTTCCACATTTCTTTAGTCTCCTCAGCGGTAAAGCGATTGGTATTACGTCACTGGCTAGATCAGGAAGAAATTTCACATTCGGAATGGCTAAATGAAATTCTCTATAGTCTAAGGATTGAAAAAACAATAGCTACTCTTAGGGACCACCCTCAAGGATATGACAAGAGATGGGGCAAATTGGAGACTTTGTTAATGGTGCAAACATCTCCTTTAAATGATGACTGAATAAATAATAACATATACTGTGGATATATTGTGATTGACATAGTAATGGTTAAAGTTGTCTTGGCAGAACTTTCAAGTTTGTTGTATATCCATGATATGAAACCGCCCTTATTTTTATTTTTAATTTTATTTTTATGCTTTGGTATCTTAGGGAGGAAAGGGTTAATAAGGGAGGGGAGGGGTATGTATTGCTTGTGCAGCTATTTCTAAATGATG
The DNA here is from genome assembly GCA_016271365.2 of Neoceratodus forsteri. NCBI lineage: Eukaryota > Metazoa > Chordata > Ceratodontiformes > Ceratodontidae > Neoceratodus > Neoceratodus forsteri. Next base: position 151,161,755 of record JADMNL010000028.1, read on the forward strand.
TTTGGTCCTTACATGCCATGTATTTTACAATTCGACTGTACAAGTTTAATAACAATAAAGCTTATTAAATTAAAAAAAAAAAAACCTCCACGGTCGTGTGCTCACGTAACCAATGGGGTAGAGAATTCCAGAGGGTAGGGGCAGCATACATAAATGTCCTAGTCCCAGAAAATTTCAAGTGTACCCTCGGGATCTCTAGCAATCCCTCATTGGCTGAGCGGAGCAATCGCCCAGGGCAGTAGGGAACCAGTAGTTCTTTCAGGTAGTCAGGGCCAAGTCCATGTAGGGCTTTAAAAGTCAAAAGACCAATCTTAAAGGTGATCCTCCACTGAACAGGCAGCCAGTGCAGTCCACGCAGCAGCGGCGAAATATGGCAGGACCACGAGGTGCCCGTCAACAGCTGTGCCACGGCTTTCTGTACTAGCTGCAAGCGGAGGATTTCTACCCCAGGTAGCCCGAAGTACAGGGAGTTGCAGTAGTCCAAGCATGAGGTCACAAAGGCATGGATCAGGGTAGGAAGGGCACCAGACGGAACAAGGTGTTTAATCCTGGCGATATTCTTCAGATGGTAAAATGAGGATTTGACAAAGGCTGATACCTGAAAATGCAGGGTCAGCTCATCGTCAAAGATTACCCCCAGGTTCCGTACCCATTCAGAGGCTGGTAGTGGCTCACCCCCATGATATATACCCGTGGGTGAACCCTCACCCAAGCTCTCTATCTGGTGACCTGGATCCACAACCAATACCTAGGTCTTATCAGAGTTCAACTTTAACCAGCTGGCATTCATCCACTCCTGGATTTCAACAAGGCACTCTTCTTGCGAAAAACTTTCCGAACTTGAAGACAGGCTGAGTTGCACAGTCTGTCCACAGTTCGGAACAGCTGAGCTGGTCGATTTTGAGCAGCCGCAATCTCCCCGGACAGGAATTCTGTCTTCTTATGGGAGATTTCAGACTGATAGACATGATAATGGTCTATCATTCTTAGGTGGTTGGCATTAAGGGTGGACTTCCGCCAACAACGCTCCAATCTTCGTCCAAGTCACCACATGTCTCTCAGATTCCCGTCAAACCATGGGGATTGAAGACGAAGGGAGAATGGACAAATACGGACAGGAGCAATGATATCCAGAGCCGAAGTGATGGCCATATTATAGGCCACCATGAGGGTTTCTGGATCACTATTTACCTCTGAGAAGGACGAGAGATCCAGGACTGCCATTAGGCCTTGAGAATTTATATTTCGCAAAGGGCGGTACTGGATCACCTCTACCGGGGTTGGCCTATGAACGGGGGTGCTAAAACTAAACCCCACAGTGTAATGATCGGACCATCGAAATGGTTCCACCCCCAAGACTGCAGACGCGGTCAGAAACCAGCTGCTGCGCCTCCACAGCGCAAGGAACACCCACCAGTCCAAAGACTCACTCATCAGGTACGGATCTCAGCTCTTAGCCGCGGCTTTTCCACATGCTCAGGACATCTGCAGCAACTCCAGGGCTTCAATTCAGGCACATTTTAGGGCTAGGCTCTAATTGTCTGTCTGTCTGCCTAGAGCCCCCTGATTGGCCAGTCATACTCTTCGGCTGTTTTGAAGGACTCAGTTGCGATTTTAAGAACTCGCTTGTTGCACCAGTCAGGATGAGCTCGTAGTCTGCAGTTCTTAGTTCTTTTTCTGCCGCCCCACCCCTCCCTAGGCCACCTTTAAATGCTCTCTGTCTCCGCCTGCTGCCCCCAGACCTCTGTTATTGGCTAACATTCAGTAAATTTCCTCCTATTGCTGCTAGTGCTCAGACTGCTTCTGCTAAATTGTATCTTCTGTTCGAGAGGCTACATCCTGTTTTTGGCTCATAATACCTCACTATATGCACCAATATATGTTGGGTGATCTTCCCACTATGAGGGCACTTTATATTCGCCTGTGCCTGTCCCTGTCCCTGTTCATCTTAGGCATCCTGGGTTTTAGCTTTGTTGGCCAAAAATCTTCTAGGACAGACTGTGGCTCCTATAATTCATTGTCTTGCCTGACTATATGCCACCTCGTTGATCAGTTTGTACGCGATATACAACCTCCATCTTTGCAGCCAGCATATCATCCATTATGGCATGAAGGAACTATTACCGAACTGTCCCTTAGGGGCATATCCCTCTCTGCCTTTACCCACCAACCTCCCTGGCTGCTCCCTTTCAAGGTACTTTTATATGCTGCCCTAGGCCAGTATGGAGTGAGCCTTAGGGCTCCACAAGTCTATTCCTATGAATCTCACCCACGCAGATGTACTAAACAGTCTAAACTCATAGCACATTTATGCAGAAAGCTTCTGTTATTACTTCTGCTGTGCTCAGGCAATGTTGAGCTTAATCCAGGCCCCCCGGCAGTTTTAGCAGCTCCTGCTGACCTACACAGCATGAAGGAGTTAAGTTTCTTGCATGTCAATGTGTGTAGTTTATTAAAAAAAGTATCTTCGGTGCAGGCCTGGGTTTGTCATACTACTCCTGATTTGCTGGTTGTCACAGAATCCTGGCTTAGACCAGTAACCAAAAACTCAGAAGTATACATTCCCTACTACTCTATATTCAGGGCTGATAGGCAGACTAGAGGTGTTGGTGTAGCCATATACATTAAGGATAAACTTACTGTTTCCATTGTAGACTCCACCTCAGTCAAAAACAAATTTAAAAGTCTGTCCTTACAAATTGACACTGGAAATGGTGCCTCAATCTGTGTAAAAGGTTGCTATAGGCCTCCGTCTGCTGGTCTGCTTCTGCTGAAACAGCTTGGGAACATCCTGAGTTTAGTTGCCTCAGAACACATTATACTAGGTGACTTCGACTTAGATTGGTTTACTAGTGCCTCTACTCCCCTTAAAATGTTCTGTGACTCCTTCGGACTGTCCCAGCTGATTAACAATGCTACTCATCCTAATAAAAATAACACTATTAAAAGCACATTGTTAGATGTTATCTTAGCAATCCTCACCTATTTTCTCATGCCGGTGTCTTCTTCATGGATATCAGTGACCACTGCTTCATTGCATGTGTAAGGTCCACCAGCAAAACTACAGTGCTTCCCAATTTTACTATTAAAAGACGTACTCTTAACTTTGATTCTTGGGGGTATATTTCAGAGCTAAGGGACTCTCTGCGATGGCAGGACTTTTATTTAGCTAAGTCATTGACTGCAGCGTATGATGTTTTCTCCGAAATTGTGTTACGGCCATAAACAAATTTGCTCCATTGGTGAAAGTCTATACCAGGAAAAGAAACTGCCGATGGTTCATGGAGGATTTGAAGGGTGCTCTGAGGAGTAGGGATATGCTTTGGAAAATTGCCAGGAAATCCAATCTCCCTAATGATTGGGTTCTATTCAGAAGGGCGAGGAATCATTGCACCAAGTTGATTAGAGATGCAAAAGCACATTTTTACCGTACACAGCTAGAGCTAGCCTGCAGTTGTTCCTCTAAATTCTGGAACACAATCAAAGTGATTGAAGGACGTTCTTCCGGAAACTGTCTTCCTGCTAATATTATAATTGGCGACTCTGTAGTCTCCGATAGGCTTTCCATCTTTGATGCATTTAATAATCACTTTGCTACTGCTGGTCTGGCCTTTGACTCTTCCCCTGCCTGCTCTCTTCATCACCAACTGGCAGAGGATACTCTAGAAACACCTATCTGCAACCCATCATTATCACTCCAGCCAAAATCCATGAAAGAAGTCGAAGTCCTCCTCCAGCTAGACTCCAAAAAAACCGCTGGGGCTGACCTTATTGACCCCTACTTCTTAAAGGTCAGTTACCGGGTCCTTGCAGTTCCAATTGCACACCTCTTCAATCTATCTCTGTCTTAGGGTGAACTCCTGCTCAGTAGGAAGACTGCGCTTGTGGTCCCGTTGTTTAAATCAGGTGACCCTCGGGATCTTAACAATTACAGGCCAATCTCATTACTTCCAATTCTGTCCAAGATGCTGGAGAAAATAATGAGTGTCCAGCTATGAAACTACCTGGAATCTAAAAATCTGCTTAATCCCTTACAGTCTGGCTTCAGGGCTCAGCATAGTACAATATCTGCCCTTGCTAAAGTGACCAATGACTGGCTAACAGAGTTGGATAATAAGAATTTTATCTGTGCAGTGTTTTTGGATTTAAGCAAAGCATTTGATACCGTGGACCATAGCCTGCTTTTTTCATCCCTTCGGAATATGGGCCTAGATGTCCTTTCTTTAAAACGGTTCTCAAACTATCTCTCTGATCGATTTCAGCAAGTAAAGGCTGAGGGAGAAGTCTCTCCTTTAAAACCCTTGCTGAGGGGTGTATCACAAGGTTCCATTCTGGGACCCTTGCTGTTTGCTATCTACATCAACAATATCGACATGACTGTAAATGAAACAAAAATACATCTATTTGCAGATGACACAGTAATTTATGTCAGCAGCCCTTCCCCTGTAACTGCACAGAAAACCCTTCAAAGCAAATTTAACTTGTTGCAACTTCAGCTACTAAACCAGAAATTACTGCTTAATGCTAAGAAAACTAAAGCATTGCTCCTATCACCCCTTTCTCATGCATCTAACCCTTCTATTGACGGAACACTTCTACCTATCACCACCATCCTTGGGGAGCAGTTGAACTGCGTATCTAAATTCAAGTACTTGGGATTCTGGATCTACAATAAACTCACTTTCACCGATCACGTTGAAGAGCTGCTAAAGAAACTTAGGCACAGACTTGGTCTTTTCATTAGGATAAATAACTTACTCACTAGAGATGCCAAGCTGAAGTTGGTTCAAACCACCTGTCTCTCTCTACTGGACTATGCTGACTTTTTATATGGCCAGGGTACTGCTGATACTCTAGCAAAGCTAGACACACTCCATTACCATGCCTTAAGATTTGTTACAGGTTTACCATATTCTACCCATCACTGCTCTCTGTACTCGGCAGTAGGATGGACATCCCTCAGCTACAGACGCAAGAGGAATGCTGCTTTTTGGACATATAAAGCGATCATAGGAATGCTGCCTCAGTACATCTCCATCTGCCTCCCGATATGTTCTCTCGGCAAGTATGCCCTGAGAAGCGCTTCCTTCATTGCTCTGTATGTATATAAGGCAAAATCGCATTTTGGCAGAGTGACTGTATGCTATGTACTACCTCAGATGTGGAATAAGTTGCAAAAGACCCTGAAACTAACTCATCCTATCTCCCTTTCTACCTTCAGATCCCTTTACCTGAGTCATAATAAGGAGCCATGCACTTGTTTTACTTGATGCTGTTAATCCCATAACTCTAGCTTAGCTTGAGTCATGTTTCTACAGTTACACTGTGTTTGATATTTATAATTTTGGGCCTCTCCTCTGCCTTCCCCTTCCCATGCCCTTGCTTTTGCCTCTTCTGTCATCTTTGGCTTGTTTCTCCTTACCCCCCGGCTCTCTCCTTCTCTGGAACCCTCTTGTCAGCTGGACTTAGCTTCCCTGCTATTGTTGCAGTCCATTATCATCTTCGTGTTTTTGTTCCTTTTTCTTCTCTCCATTCAATTCCTCTGTGTCCCTATTCCAGACCTTACCCTTTACTCTGTTGCTAGTATCTCCCTGAAATACCATCCGGAGTAGCCTATTAACCTTCATCCTTACCCTGGACCCTTACCTTTAGTATTTACTGAGCACTTATTATTCTGCTGTACTCACTGAACTGCTGTATTATTTCTATGTTGATATTTGTATATACTTTGCATGATGTGTCACCAGTTTAATTCCCTGATGCAGATTCCAACTGTCTTTTCTGTACATGCCTTTGGTTGTTAATACCAGTTCATATTTTTCTGGTGGCACATTTATTTTCTGCCTTGTATATTGTTCATTGTACCTTCTGACCTGTTTGTATCCTGTACACCCCAGGTCCACCTCGAAAATGAGCTATGCTCAACAGTGATCGCCTGGTTAAATAAAGATTTTGATTGATTGATTGATTGATTGATTGAAGTTGGAGGCTTCAATCCTCAGCAGGAAGACTAAGTCAAGGGAGTGACCCTGACTATTAGTGGCAGTGGAAACAACCTGTGTAAGGCCCAGGGATGTCATCAACTGGAGGAAGTGCTGACCAAAATGCGAGAGTTTGTCGTTGACCCAGGCTCTGGAGTCGCCCAGGACCATCAGCCTAGGCGACTCAAACACCATGTCGACGATGAAGTCTACAACTTCGTGAAGGAATCATGTCTCATCACCTGGTGGATGGTAGATGAGAACAATCCTACAGCCTACACCTGCCACTACAGTACACTCAAATGACTCAGTCTCCCCTACTGGTACATTTGTGAGGTTAAGTTCGTACTTGAAACAGACTGCTACACCCCCACCCCAGCAACCCAATCTCTGGTGATGAATCACCGAGTACTCAGCCGGAACTGCGGCCTCCTAAATGGGGCCAGAATTTTCATCCAGCCAGGTCTCAGTGATGCAAGCCAGGTCCACCAATTTAACAAGATCTGCAATCATTGCAGCCTTGTTTCTAATGGACCTAGCATTGCATAACATCGCCCGAGTTGGGTGAACTTCCCGGGCAGCACCGACCACCAGCCTACCATTATCAGTAGTGCCCTTGGGTATGGAAACCAGACAAGGCAAGCCATGTTCCTGGTTCCATTTTGTCCCAGGGCATCTCCTGGATCTCACTGCCCAGATGCGATGATCCCCCTCATTCGTCCCCCACTGTCCGTGCCCCCATACCCCTCCTCGGTTCCTCCGCATAATACCCAATGCCCTACAGCATAGGTAGGTTGTAAACTGAAGTGGGGGAGGAGAAAAAGGGTGGAGAGCACGGAGGGTGGAGGACGAATAGCACACAGCCATGGAGGTAAGACACCAACACATTTTAAAAAGAGAACCACCCTCGAGCCAGCCAACTATAAGCAAAAACACAAACCCAGAAAAAACTAACCAAAACACAATCCTACTAAATCCTACAACCTTACCCTCCCCCAAATAACAAAAATATAAACCACAAAAGTAATAAAACCTAAGATCATTTGTAAAAGACATGTCCAAATCCAGAGGTCCTCTCACCACCAAGCAGGAAGGACAGTCTTCTCGGGCTCTCTCACCTCCCAAGATAGACAGATGTAATTAAATTCATAATTTCCAGAAAATAAAAACAAAAAGAGACCCCAATTCCAGGCTCCGGGTACTCTCACTACATAGAGACTGGAAAGTACAGTAAAACAGTAAATCCAAACATATAGCAGGAGACCAAGAGTCTTGGGTCCAAAATATAAAATAAAATCCCTCTAGGAAACCTCCTCAGAATCCAGTCCTTACTGTTTGACACTCTCACTGTCAGGAAATAAGGCTGATCACTCAGAGCAGGGCAGCTCCAGGGCAAGGACAAGAGACCAGAGTTCCAAAGCTCTTCTAAAAAACCCCCTTCAGGGTCAAGCACCACTCTGGGACCAGAGCAGCCCAGCGAACTAACCCAAAGGGTGACTGATGGCTGTTGCAGCTACCACAGGATCCCTAATAGTGCCCACCAAATGACAGGCCCCTCAGGGAACCCTAGGGCTCAGCCCTTGATATCGACTCCCTGGTATTCAAGCACAGAACCCCATGCCACTACAATCACAGCACCCACCACCACCAAACTAATTGGGCAACTCTACTAGGTCCCAAATAGAGTTTTATGCTGACCCCTAAATCCAGCGAAAGGACCAAGTGACACAATAACCACAGTAACAAAGTTGTAGAAAATGCAGATATTCTAAGGGCATACTCCATATTAGCTGAGCTATTTGCTGCAAAGCCATTAATCCTGTACACACAGTATCTTTCAGCAGGTAGAAGTCAAATCCAGCAGGTACACTCCATCCTCGAGTCACCACGTCCCGGAGCACAAACAGGAAGCAGACAAACCAAATGTCGCTAAACAAAAGCAGGTAGAAACCTCCAACAGATCACACTCCATCCTCCAATCATGCAGTGCAGACCAGCACACTCTTCGTTTTCCGACTCCGAAAGACCACAGTATGTATCCAATGAACTCACAGCTGTATTTATTTATTTATTTATTTATTTATTTTATTTAAACAGCAGTTTGGAAAACCTTTGAGCCATAGGCTCATTTACAAAGGTACCTTGTCACAGTAAGACAAACGAAAATATACAGTATAACAGTACAACACATAAGTATAACAGTAACTTAAGACATAGATACAAACAAGCTGGTACAGGTAGGATTGATGCAAACAATACCAGAGTTATGTTGTCCTTAGCAGCTTAGTAATAAGCTTTGTCATAAGTATTGAGTACGGCTTTGACTAGTGGCAATTACAGCATCGGGTGTTAATAAGGTGGTTACGTAATGAAGTTTTGAAGCACGATATAGTTGGAGCTTCGGAGATGGAGGGGGGCAGTGTGTTGAACCAGGAGGGGGCCCCAAAGCTGAAGGCTCCCCGGCCATGAGCCACCCACCCTTTCATAGAAAGCTGTACTTGCTGTTAGTATTCTGAATTTCCGCATCTGTTTTTGTATTCTGTTGTGTGTTAATCTCTCACGGCCAAAGAGCCTCCAGGGTATGGAGAGAAACTTCCAAAAAACAGGAGGACGTTCAGAACTCGCAAAGGAAACGGTCGAATTTAGTGAGATCTCCAAGGTATCAATTGGAACTTATCCGCTACACCCCCTTAAAATATTATAAAAAATCTTATAAAATGGTCCAAGTATAAAACCTCTAAATCCAAACACATAAATGCCACGGAGCAACTCGCAGGTAACTCATAGCATGCCCAGCCTGGCGGTCATCTTGATACACAAAGGCTCTGATTTACAGTTTATACAGTTTTATCTTGGTGGTTCATAGGAAACTTGAGGGCACTGGCTGTGGTGGGGGAGGGATGGGGGGTGCGGAGACATTATTTCCATTATTACTGTTTGGTAAAGAACTTGGAATACTTGGTGGGTGGGAGGATGCCACAGGAGGGGGTGTCAAATGTGCTATGCTTGTTTTTTATATTCCTTGAATGGTACATCATGGAGGTATTTAACTTCTGTACATGGAATATCAAGGGTGCCCAGTCTCCCACTAAGAGATATAAAATTTTACTTCACTTGCAGAAACTATGATCTGATATTGTTTTTCTTCAGGAAACCCACCTTCCCTCCGCCCAGGTTTCCCTACTTAGGCGTTCCTGGGTTGGACAAGCTTATGGTGCTAGTTCGGACTCCCGTAAAAAGGGGGTGGCCATTCTTATTGCTAGGTGGGTTCTCTTTCGTCTCCTTCAAGAAATTATAGACCCCCAGGGACATTTTATCATACTGCACATTTTGCTAGGACACATAGAGACTGTTCTGGGTTCCATATATGGTCCTAACAGTGACGACCCTTCATTTTTCACTACTCTGATGTCACATTTAGCTCCCCTGTCCTCTTTGCCTATAATTGTTGGAGAAGACTGGAACATGGTTCTATGCAACAAATTAGATAGATCTGGCCAGTCTCAGCAAGTTATAACCCCAGGGCAAGTCGCTATCAGAGATCTCATGCACTCCCTTGGTCTAACAGATCCATAGAGGACTTTGAACCCAGAGCATAGGGAGTACTCCTTTCATTCAATCCCACACAATTCCTTTTCTAGGATTAATTACTTTCTGCCCGGGGTGAACTCCCTATCCGGTATTGGTTTTTGCTATTATTCAGCCAAAGTAATATCAGATCATCACCCTGCCCTCCTTCAACTTAATTTGTTACCAACAATAAACAGAGATACAATCTGGCATTTTAACAATCAGCTACTTAAGTTGGAAGATATCTCTCAGTGGCTGGTGACCCTTATTAATTCCCCACATGGAACTGAATTCCCCTTCCATGCCCAAACTGGATATCCTCTGGGGCAGTTTGAAATGTTTACTTCCTGGTGAGGTTATCCGGCTGACTATGAAGCACAAGAAACAAATGTCTGCTTCTCTGACAGATCTTTTATCTCATATACAAACTGCCAAGAGGAATATTTCTTTATCCTCCCCTTCATCAGACTGGGAACATCAGGAATCTCTTAGATCCCAGTATAACCAATTATTGAGGGAAAAAGCTGAGCACCTTATCATCCGCCCAAAGATCCGCTACTTTAACCAAGGAGAAAAAGCAGGTAAATTACTTGCCCTCTGGCTCCATTAAAAAGGAAATGGACAGGATTGTTCCCTCAGTTTCCTCAGACTCAGGCCTGCTTCTCACCTCACCTAGAGAGATTGTGGAAGCCTTTAAGAATTTTTACTAACAACTCTACTCATCTCCCTCTCTTCCTCTCAGTTCATCTCAATTCAAATCATTTTTCCAAAATCTCACCCTCCCACAATTATCGGAACCTCAAGCCACTAGGCTAAAAGCCCCACTAACCATTCAGGAGATCTCCCAGGCCATAGAGTCCCTGTCTCCAAATAAATCTCCTGGACCAGATGGCTTCACTACTAATTTTTATAAAGGCTTCAAGACTTAAGACTCAACTAATGCCAATTCTACTTAACACTTACAATTATATTTTTAAGGAAGGCCTGTCTGATTTATCAATGACCCTGGCTACTATTGTAGTATTGCCAAAACCAGGGGAGAGATCCTAAGATAATAGCAAATTATAGACCAACATTGCTCATTAATGTAGATTTAAAAATCTTGGCCAAGGTCTTAGCTTGTCAACTGGAGCAGGTGTGGGAAACTCTGGTGAGCCGGGAGCAGGTGGGCTTCGTTGAAGGCAGGCTCTCAGCGGACCATCTTAGGAAACTGTCCCATATCTTTTTGGTGTCCAGGGACTCCCTTACTCCAGCGGCGGTTGTGTCCCTAAATGCCAAAAAGGCTTCTGATAGAGTCTCATGGGAATTTTCTTTTTACCTTGCTTCCTAAATTCCATATTCCCTCAGAATTCTTACAGTGGATAAAGATTTTATACTCCTCCCCCTCAGCACGTGTCTTATGCAATGGCATCCTATCCACCCCATTCCCTCTTTTTCAGGGCACTAGACAGGTATGCCCTCTTTCACCATACCTCTTTAATTTATTCTTGGAACCTTTCATCCAAAAACTTAACTCGTCTCCCAGTATATCTGGAATACTTATAGGCGATAGCAAATATAAATCATCAGTTTATGCAGACAATGTTTTACTACATGTCTCTTCATCATCTGTTTCTCTTCACACAGCCCCTCAGATCATCTCCCAGTTTGGGGTGCTGTCAGATTATAAGCTGAATCTCAATAAAACCGAGATCAAGCCCCCTGAATGGAGCTACTCTGAAGTCAGACCTGCCTCATTTTGGCTTTTTATGGAGGAGGGACAAGCTGAAACACCTGGGAATTTATCTTAGTAGTTCCCCTCGAAAGATGCAAAAATATAATCTTGACTCTGCATTATCACAACTTAAAATAGACTTAAACCGTTGGTCCTTATTGCCCCTTTCTCTGTGGTGTAGGATGAGTATTATTAAAATGAATGCCCTTCCTATATTACTGTATCCCATGCAAATGCATAACGGTGCTCTTTCCCAGTCATGGTTTGCCCAGTTGCATAGGATCCTCGCCTCCTTTCTCTGGCAGGGAAAACAAGCTAGAAGGGCCTGGTCCAAATTAACCCGCCAGAGACAGGATGGGGGATTACAAGCTCCCAATTTCTTTTTGCTTAGCATTACATCTGATATGAATGTCATACTGGGTCAGGCCCGCAGAAGTAAGTTCCTTAAAGGTATATACTCCCCTCTGGGTAGAAGTAGAACACTCACTATGTCGAACCTTGGGTGTAGACATATGTTCTCTTCCTTTCACTTCTAAAAAGAAACTACCATGACACTTACAAGATACACCCTTTGGGGCCTCCCTTCAGACTCAAGCACAGCTCAACTCATTCTGTAAAATTTGCCCATCCCTAGACACTTCCCAGTCCCTTTCTGGGAATCTGAATTTTTTGATATACGGGAAAATCCTCTCCAAAACTAAATTCTGGACTAATATGGGGGTAGAAGCAGTTCAAGATCTGGTAATTCACCATAAGTTGATGTCTTCCAAGATGCCAGGACAAAATATGATTGGCCTGCTAAATCTATTTTCAGATGCTTCCATGTCTCCCATATGTTACTGAACCATTTTGTTAGTGGAGCCTGGGAAAGCCACTTCAGTACAGTTGTCCTCCCATTACTCCAGGCAGTGCCGGACTCACACCATCATTCATACTATTACAGGTCACTACAAGTACAGCTAGAGGGTCCACGAGATTATTGGTGGGACCAGGCTCTTCCTCCTTCTCTCTCTCACTCTCTCCCAGAAACTGGACAACCATCTGGAAGGACCTTTACAGTTTTCTTAAATGGGACCAATAAATATCTTTTTATGCAATTTAGAATAATCCACAATTTATATTATACTCCAGTCAAATTGCATAAAATGGGTCGGCTCCCCACAGACGTGTGCTCCAGATGTGGTAAGGAACCTGGGACCCTCCTTCACATTCTATGGTCATGTGAAAAAGCCACTCCCCTCTGGACCGCCATTCAAATCCACTTAAACCCATTACTAGGTCTATCAGATAAATTCTCTCCAGATATCTGTATTCTAGGGAAGGTCAAGGATAAGTTGATCAGCAACCAGAGATTTCACATGGCCTTGATTGCAGCATGAGCGAAGAAGGTTCTTCTTAGGCATTGGTTGGTCCAAAGTATTCCAAACTACCTAGAGTGGTACAAAGAACTCATGTTTGCACTGCAGGTAGAGCATCTTATTGCAAGTATGTCCAATAGTGTGACTAGGTATAACAGTATCTGGGAACCCCTTCAAATGTTACTAATAGTTTAACTGAATATTAAAACCTCTTATTTGCTGGGTAATGGCAATACATCATATTCATGGGGTGAATACTGCTCTTTTCTTGTTCTTAGCATAGTAAACCTCCTGTGGCATGGGTGGTGGTGGTGGTGGAGGCTGGAGGGCTTGGGGGAGGGTGGGGAATAATAAAAAAATCTATGTACATTTTACTTTGTGTACTACACCTCTCTCACATAGCTCCAATTCTAATTCAGTGTTTTCTGTTGTATGTACTGAGAGTTTTTGAGCTTAATAAAGTATATTCAACTTTAAAAAAAAGAATGTTCCCCCCAAATTGTCAGCATGGTCCTTTTGGGACCCAACTTCATGAACAAGGTAGGTGAATTTTTTCAAATCTGGCCTGAAAGGTGATTTTGCAGTCACTGCACAAAATCACCTGTGGCAGGATTTTAAAAGCTTCACCTACTGGGTTCATGAAGTGGGGGTGATTAAAAGACTATGCTGAAAGTCTGGGATCAAAATATTGAAAAACAACAAAGTTATGAAGGTTCATTGAAATTTTTCAATGCTCACTCATATCTTCAATAATTTTCAATATTTTGACCCCAAATTTTCAACATAGTTTTCAATGTAGCCATTTCTTCACACCACCTTATGAACGTGACAGCTGTCATTTTTGAATCCTGGCCAAAGTATGTTTTCACACTTGTGGCATGAAATGTCCTTTCAGTCACTATTTTATAAAGGACACCTGTTGTGGTCAGAAGGAGTGGTCATAAAAAAGACTATGTTGAAAATGGTTCAAAATGTGAAAAAATAACTACGTTATCAAGAAATGCTGAATTGTTCCAACATTTCTTTATTTTTGTAGATTTTCACCCCTAATGTTCAATATATCCCTTGTGTTACCCCACCTTATGAACATGACAGGTTTCATTTTTCAAATCCCTTTTGAAACATATTTTCAAAGCTGCACAGCAAAATCACCTTTCAGATTGGATTTCAAAAAAGTCCACATCTCCTGATCATAACATGGGGTTATAAAAAGACTATGTTGTAAATGTGGGGTCAAAATGTGGGAGGTCACTGAAAGTTAGATATTGTCTCTCAGCTAGTCTAGCCTACAGGAGGTAAATACAATCTAAAACTGTAAAAGTAGGACATAGCTGAAAATTATATATTGAATCTCACTCGATCGATCCTGGGTAAATATATAGTACAAATATGTAAAAGCAGGACCCCAGTACAGCAGATCCCCCAACAAACTGCATCAGTGCTGCTCTGTCTTGGGAAAAATATATTGTAAAAGCTGGACCCCACTGAAAATGTAACTTGTCTTTCAGCTGGGCTATTCTGGGTAAATACATTTATAACAAGCATTTGTCAATGCCAAATGTTTGCTTGCTGGTATTAGCATTGGAAATGCACAAGTTAGATAGATGCAGAGTAGGAATGGCAGTGGTGTATTGAACTTCACGCCAACCCCACCTTCACCCTGCAGAGACGGACATGCATTGGGGTATGAGTTTGGGTTGTCACCCATAACGTTCATGCTATTTCACCTCACCCTATCTTGCAGACACCAAGTGTTGAGGTGTGCCTTGAGGTGTTCAGCTTTACCCAATACTCTGTTAGGTTGGTTTGAGAAGACCTCCCTGAGATGAATCTGTGTTGCCACCCATCTTGGAGGCCATTAGCCGCCAGCCTCTCCTTCAGTATCGCCTCCATAAGCTTACCCACTATGGACGTGAGACTGACCGACCAATAATTTCATGGCTCCTCCCTAGGCCCACTCTTGTGTTTGGGCACCACATGGGCCACCCTCCAGTCCTGGGGCACACACCCATTTCCAGGGAGGTGTTCAACAGATCTGCCAGTGGCTCAGCCAACAGCTCCGCTATCTCCCTCAGCACCCTGGGATGGATGCTATTGGGACCAGGTGCCTTGTCCACCCTTACTGCCCTCAGCCCCTCTAGCACCCTACTCAATGTGATCACTTTGTCCATCATCTCCTCCCCCATCTTTCCCCACCCCCCAGCCCATGCTGGTAGTGGACCATTCCTCTCCTTAGTGAAAATGGAGCAGAAATACTCATTTAGAATTTCCACTTGCTTCTCCCCCTTTTCCACCCAATCCCCTCCCTGCTTTATCTTCACAATATGCTCCTTGCACTTCATCTTTTTCCTGACATACCTAAAAAAGTCATTTTCCCCTACCTTTATACCCTGTGCTAACCTTAATTCCCTGGAGGTCTTGGCTTTTTTCATCCTCCTGGCCACCTCCCTCGACCAACTCCCATAAGCCTCCTTATCCTCTCCCTTCCCTGTTCTCCTGTACTTCCGGTATGCAGCCCTCTTTGCCCTCACCCCTTGCAGCACTTCCTTGTTCAGTCAGCATGGTTTCTTGGCTTTACTCTTCTTACTCCTTGCCCCAGTGTAGGCTACTGTGACCTCTGTTAGCCCAGCCTTTATGACTCCCTACTTTTGTTCTGCATCCATCTCCAGTCTTATATCCTGGAGTCTCCTTTGCAGTATTGCTGCCATCCTCCCAAAGTCCACCCTACTAAAGTCCACCACCTTAGTGCCAGTGCCTCCTGTCTCCCTGCCCAGCGCGAGAACAAGCCACAATGTTTGGTGATCACTACCAGTTAGTGGGTCCTCCACCCTTTACCTCCCTCACTGCCTCCCCATTTGCCAGTACTAGGTTCAGAGTGCTATCAAGCCTTGTAGGCCCACTTACTGATTGTGTCAGAAGTCTGACCTGGAATGCATCAAGGAGCACCTGCTCCCTGGTACTGCTAGTGGCCGGGGTGCTCCAGTCAACCCCTGGTAGGTTACAATTCCCCACTATCACCACACTTCCCCTTTTACACACCCTCCTTATCTGCTCTGCCAACTCCCCATCCAGTTCTCTGGATTGGGCTGGTGGTCTGTACACCACTCCCAGCCTGAGCTTTCTGCCCTTGGAGTCCAGGAGCTGCACACAAAGTGCCTCTGTCCTCTCCTCTTTTCCCTCATCCCTTATGCATTTGATCCATTCCCTCACATAGAGTGCAACCCCCCCCAACCCCGTGGTCCCTCCTTTATAGCCTGTATCCCGGGATTGACAAGTCCCACTCATGGTACTCTGTGGTCCAAGTCTCTGTCACTGCAGCAATGTCCACTTTCCCCTCTGAAAGCAGTTCCTGAAGCTCTGCAATTTTGTTCCCCAGGCTTCTTGCATTGAAAGAGACCACCTTTCACCCATACCCCTCCTTCCCCCACTCTTCTCCTTGGCCTGTGTCCCACCTCCTGGTAGTCTGCACCCTTTCTCCTCCTTATTCTTACTGGGTGGTGGTGCTTTCTGTATTACACTCTGACCACTCTGTCCACCCCCTCCTGGGGTTACTACGCCTTTGCCTTTACCTATAGCTAGGGGGGTGAGCTCATATGACTCCTCTGTCCAGACCTTTCAACCAACCTCAGTCTTTTGGCCACCCCCCCACTAGTTTAAATCCACCTTAGTAGAGATATACCCCTCTAATCTCACCTTTAATACTCCCCTCCCCTCCCCTTCCTGCTCAAGTGTAGCCTGTCCCCCACATACAAGTCACTATTTCCACAGATCCTACCCTAGTTAGTCACTAACCCATAATTTTTGGTGTGGCACCAATCCCTCAGCAAGTTGTTGAACTCCTCGATCCTACCCTACCTCCCTGTGCTTGCACATGGTACCAGGAGTACCTCCGAGAATGTCACCGACTCCCCCAACCCCTCACACTGTCTGCCCAACTTCTTGAACCTCCCCCTCATTACTTGCACAGTCTCCCCCGCCAAGTCGTTGTACCCACGTGCAACACTAAATGAGGCTTCTTTCTCCCCCTCACTGCACACTTGAGCAGTGCCTGCTTTGGCTCTCCTGTAGTCAACCCGGGATAGTTTCAACCCAAGCACTGCTGTGTCTTCCTTCGCACCTCTCACCCTTTCAGTATAGAATCCCAGGATGAGTACCCCATCCCTACTCCCCTTCCCTTCTAATGCCCTTTTCACCACCCCAGTATTGCTCTTCCCTCCTTACCACCGCCCAGCCGCACCCTCTGTGACTTCTGTATCTGCACCCCCTACTTCCGCCTCACTCCTTTTCTCTGCCTTATTCCTCCCATCCCCCTTGAACCCCTTCCCAGCCTGATTACTTCCTACTGGGCTTCCCATGTCAACCTCCTCTCCTTCCCTGCTGACTTCCAACTCTTCTCCTATCCCCGTTGTTGTCAATTTAGAGCCCCCTTTCCCTTCAACCCCGATACTGATGTCCCTCCCATCCTTCCCCCTTCCTGTAGTCTCTCTCCTCCAGTCACCTCCCTCCTTCCTTACTAGCCCCCCTTCTACTCTTTCATCCTCGCTACCTCTTCTCCACCTGTTGCCATCCCTCTCATGCCCTGCTGGTCCTCCCCCACTTCAGTATGTTCCTGCTTCCCCTCTCTGTCCCATAGCAGACGCTCAAATCTAGTCGATACCCCTCCTACATCTCTTCCCCCTATTGGTTCCCCTCTGACTTGTTCCCTCTGTGCCCCCGGTCCCACCCTGGTCCCTCCCTACCCGCAGCCTTCTGCTTTCTCCCTGGTACTCCTTGTGGTCTCTTCCTCCCCATCAGGAGGCCCCCTCACCTTGGGCACCCCCTCCATTCTCCTCTCCTTTCTGCTAGTGCCTCTGATACCGGGGTCAGTTTCAGTCCCTAGTTGTTCTTCCCCATCCCACCTTGCTATCCCATATCCCCCCCCATCCAGGATGCCTAGCATACTCATCTGCCCTGCCACTTAGAGTCCTCCTTAACTTCCACAGTTCCTCCCTCAAACTAGCCAGTTGTCTACAGACCATTCACCCCCATAGGAGCCGACTTTTATTTTTTCTTGGGGGGGGGACTCGACAAATGGCTGGGGGACGCCAAGGCCCCCAGAAGCTCTGGGGGTATTTGGCATTCCGTGGTGCATTTTGAGGGTTTTACTGAAGAAATAGCACACTATAAAACAAGCATCACTGAAATCATAGCACGGTACCCAAATCAGACCATATTTTCTTCTCTGATTACATTATAGGGGTGTTTCTGGTAACTTTATCTGTACAACTAGCAAAAGTCCAAATTATGCATTTTTCAATCACAGCAAGATGTCTCTAGCTTGCAGTCCCCAGTCCCCCCCCCAAAGCAATACCACAGTAAAATGAAGGAAATTAAACAGATACAATGCACAGCATGAGAAATAAAATGTTAAGAATTCTAACTTTGTAATGAGTTTGTGCTAACAGTTTACTCCCCACATGGTATTCGAAGGCCAAGCTTTGATTTGCAGTTACACCCTTTTGCTTTACCAAATCAATCTGCTTGTGCTTTTCAATAACTTAAGGTCTTTCCACTAAAAATTAATACTGATAGTGTTAGCAACATTTAAGAAAACATGATTTTTATGTAGCCAGTCACCCAAAAGTTTAAATTTAGCTGACACAGAACATCAACTCAATGACTACATGAAAGGGAAAGAAGAAATTGTGTAACCAAGAAAGACACATTAAGCTAAAGCTTGTTTTCCGGGTACAACCTGGGAGCACAACAAAGTTTAAGTGACTTGCTCAGGGAAGAGTCATACGGTTTGCAAGTCAGGTGTGGGCTGTAGGATTCAATCCCACATCTCCATGTTTGCAGCCCAGAGTCCTTAACCACTACACTATACTGCCTCTTGCATGACACTAGTAATACAACACAGTATTACCTGCATTAAGCAGAGTTATACATTTGTTTCTGTTAGGTCAAACCTTTGAATAAATTAACAAAAAAAAAAAAAAAAAACAGCAACCCCTATTTTGATCCCTGTGTAACTTCAGACTTTGTCTTGGCTAGATCCGTGTGGACTAATCCCAACTTTACCTCCTGATAATGATTTGGCAGATAAGAACAATGCACTGATTTTTTTTTTTTCACTGGAGGAGATAATACAAGAGGGAAAAAGTTTGGGCCAAAGGAAGTTTGTCAGCAACGAAGGTCAATATATTTGTCATGCCAAAATATCCAGCTCATGTAAACACAGCCACTGCATTGTCTAGTCCTATAGCTGTCTTTGGAAAACAGCAGCATAGTCAAGGAAGCATTAATTGTTCAGCTGAACATGTTCTATAAATATCAGACGGTACAAATAAAAGACTTTACTGCTGAAACCATGACTCACCTAATTCATAAACCAGGAACATTTTTAAGTTAGATTATAGCTACAGCTCAGGTAAGGTACATTGAGTTTGGTGTGATTTGGGGATCACAAAGTCAGGATCTACCACCAGTACCTTCACCTCTGAACCCCAACACCTGAATTCTGAACCGATGGGCCAGTCAGACTCAGGCTCCGCAATGCATAACCTTAACTGAATCCCTGGACCCTGACCCCCAGTCTCCTCCTCCACCTCACTAAATGTGGGATGGGAGTGGGACTGCACCTTAGTGAATCATTTTCTACAGTTGCGACTTCGGAGAATGGCAGAAAAAAACAAGCATTTGTCAATACCGAATGTTTGCTTGCTGCTATTAGCATTGGAAGTGCAGTGAAGTATTGAAGTGACGTCAACCTCATCCTGCAGAGATGGACAGGCATTGGGGTGAACCTTTAGGTCATCGCCTATAACACACCACACTGGCGACCTGTGTTCGGGAATGGGCATGGGTCAGTGAGGGTTGGCAGGGCAGGAGAAGGATTGAGTGTCCGTCGGACTGCTCTCCTTCTTCGAGGAGGGGGGTCCACAACAGTCGGTGCCTGCTTGCCCCCGGCAGAGGCTGGGGAACAAGGCACTATGCTGTACTGTGGGGTGGAGTCAGGGGCAGATGCCAGGAAGGGGCAAGTGCGGAAGCATGTGTGCTCCCTTTCACTGGCATCCTTGCATGCCGTCAGCACCTGGGGGAGTAACCATTAAAAATAGAAGAGTGTGTGTTGAGGGCAGAGCAGCTTGATGGCAGTCCATGGGGGCTTGCTCTGGAGTGCGCTGAACTGGATCTGTGAGTATAGGCGGCTCCTTGCCACCCCGCTGTGGGGGGCAAGCTGCAGGGGAACAGGCATGACCTTGAAGGAGTGCAGACACCTGGTGGCTGCCAGAATAGGGGAAAAAGCAGCCCAGGCACACAGAAGGAGGCAAAAAGGTATATAGAGAAGAAAACAAAATTGGTTCAGGGACTGCAGGAGAAGCCCTACTAGGAAACACGTAGACCCTGGAAGAGATGTGAGTGAAAGGAGACATGATCAAGACTTAGGAGTACCTCACAGGGGCAAATAAGGTGCAGGAGTGGAGTGTCTTTAAAATGAGGAAGAGCACCAGGACCAAGGAGTGTGCAGTGAAGCTGAAGGGGGGGGGGGGAGTTTAAGAGAGATGTGAGGAGATATTCTTTCACTTAAATGGTGGACCATACTAGACTGCCAGTGAAAGTGGTGGGATGAAAACAGTAGGGGGCTTCAAGCATGTGCGGGATAGTCATAGCGGTATATTAGTAAACAGGCATGGAGGAGTGAGGGTCATCGGAGACTATTTAGGCAGGGAACATCAGGGCAGACTGGGTATGCCAAGCAGTCCCTGTCTGCCAGGTTATCAAAGCAGGGAAATACACAAATTGTCTCCACAGAATCTACACGCCTGTACCTTTTGCCCACTAATGAACTGCACAGCAGTGTGTTGAACTGTGTAATAGTTGTAACGTGCTGTCATGTTACTCAACCCCAGGTGGCCATTGTGAATAAGGTTACGTATAGAACATTTCGACTCACATGTGAGTTCTGTGGCCTACTTACTTCATAGCATGATAGTCCACTAGCTAAATTATTCGTAGAACTGCAAATGAGACATGTTTTACAGAATCAGTTTCAATACCTGTATGTGTAGGAATGTATTCTATACCATGCAGAAATATTGATAACAATATGTTTTAAAAATCAGATAGGTTCTTGGATTTTGAGGAGGAAGTTGTACATAAAAAGCCAGTTGAGATATACATTGAGCATTTTGCTATACCACAGTTCTCTGGTTTTTAAGCTAATTTTGAAGTTCTCCTTGATGTGCACTGTTCAAATTGTGTTTTAAGTTCTGCGTTGACATTTCTGGTTTTGTGAGAGAGAAAGCCAAAAGGCCAAAAAGAAAGCAAGTCTGAAAGATGAGAAAATAAAAAGAAGTTGTTTGGAAACATTAGCAACATAAAAGTATTCATGAAAAGGGAAAATGATGGTCACCAGACTTGCTAGATTCATCCCTCTGGTGGCAGAAATCATGATGGAGTAGACAAGGGCTAGGAAAGCTGCCAGAGAGTGACCGTAGGTTGTGTGGCCACTGTCCAGGTCCTTTAGGAAGCCTCAGCAAATCCATCTATCTCATCACTTGGCTGGCAAAGCCACCTGCATGGCATCTGGCCAACAGAGCAGATAATAGCCCATCCCCCATATCTGGATGCTGATCTGTGTGCCTGGCACCGGTCCCCATCAGGTCACACAGTGTGCTGAATTCTGACTACCTGGGATTAGGAGCTTCCTGGTGGGCAGGTATCAGACAGTGTGATTAAATTCCTGGCACTGTCAACATCGAGGAAGCACTGACAGTTAATGGATCATCACTGATGTAAAGAAATCCAAACTGCATCTTAGGAACATGAAAAATAGTAGTCATACTAAAACAAGCATTTGTCAATGCCAAATGTTGTCTCGCTGGCATTGGCATTGGTAGTGCAGGAGTTAGAGATGCATAATAGGAATGGTAGTGAAGTATTGAACTGACACCAACCCCACCCCCACTCTGCAGAGACTGATAGGCGTTGGGGTGTGCCTTTGGGTTGTCAGCTATAATGCTGGCTCATGCCATTTTACCTCACCCTACCCTGTAGACATTGACAAGTGTTGTGGTGTGCTTTGGGGGTCTTTGGGCCTTATACATACCCCATTCCATAAGGAAATACACTGAGATGGGTGCAGTATAGGAGAATGGGGTGAACTTTGGGGTTGAACACTCCAAGGCACACCTCGATGCCTGTCACTGGCTGCAGGGTGGGGGTGGGGTGTGGAATGGCGTGAGCATTACAGCCGATGATCCCAAGTCACACCTCTGATGCCTATCAGTCTCTACAAGGTGGGGTGTTACAGTTGGAAACCCAAACTCCGTAGGCGTTTGTTGGTATTTTCTCTCCAAATTTTCAACATGGGCTTTTCGTGATCCCACCTCATGAAGAGCTGCACTATCAGTTTGTTAGCCGGAAGGTGATTTTACACAGCGACTGCGCCATTTGGCGCCACAGGTACGAAAACACATTTTGGGCAGGATGTGAAAAATGACAACTGTATTGTTCATGAGGAGGTGTAGAAAATGGCAATGTTGAAAATCTGGAGTGAAAATATAAAAAACTGAAGTCATAAGCATGCATAGAAACTGTGAAACGCACAACCGTAACCTAATTATTTTGGGGAATTTTTTAACCACATTTTCAACATAGGCATTTTGGGACATTCCCTCATGAACAGTGGTACTGTGATTTTTGTTAATCTGTCCCAAAAGTTGATTTCCCACAGCGACCACCTCATTGCATGCCACAGGTGCGAAAACACATTTAGGGCAGGATGTGAAAAATGACAGCTGTACTGGTCATAAGGAGGTGTGAAAAAATGCCAATATTAAAAATCTGGAGTGAAAATATTACAGATTCGCGAAGTTATGAGCATGAGTGGAAACTGCGCAACACACACTCATAAAACAGTCATTTTTTGGATTTTTTTTACCAAATTTGCAACATAGGCTTTTTGAGAGCCCACCTCATGAACAGTGGCACTGTCGTTTGTTAATCGGTCCCCAAAGGTGATTTCCGCGGTGACCACAAAATCACCTTTGGGACTGAATAACCTAATGACAGTGACTGAATTCATGAGGAGGGGTCCCAATAACCCCATGTTGAAAATTTGTGCCAAAATTCCCAAAATGCCGAGATATGCACCAAAGTTGAAAAACCCTATTTATGCCATTATACAGCTTACGGCTATTTCTTCAGTTCACGGTCGGCTTTGAAGAGTGCAGACGTGTTCCTGGTCCACGAAGGTCATCGCGCCATGCTCCAGAGGTAAGTATGGGATGAGGGGGTGTGGGGAGGCAGGCTGTGCAGAGAGGGGCGAGGTTGGGGAGGGGCCACCAGACTCAACGAGGGACCGTTTTCTTTTACAGGTTTTAAAAAAAAGGAAAACATTGAGGGAAGGTTTTTTTTTGTTGTTGTTTTTTTTACAGGGATATTTGGCACACTGGGGTGGGCTCCCAACATGCCACCTGAGTGTTTTGGTGGGGCGCTGTAGCTGACGGGGGATTGAGCACCCCCCTCGGTGCATAGCTGGGGGGGCAAGAGCCAATGGGTATTGGGCACCACCCTCTGCACACAACAAATGGGGGGGCATTATGCTGATGGGGAGTGGGCTTCCCCTTCTGCAAATTGAACTGGGAATGGGGGGACTGAAGCCGACGGGGATTGGGCCCCTGTCAGCAAAGAAAGACTGTTGGGGGGTGCATGATGCCGAGGGGGATTGGGCACCCCCTCGGCACACAACTGAAATGGGAGGGGGGCATTATGCCGATGGGGAGTGGACTCCCCGTTGACACATGAACTGGGTCGAGGCATGCCAACAGTCGGATTAGGCACCCCTGAAGTCGGCACTGTGGCAGGCAGCAGTCACTGCCACCATGTTTATTGGAATACTTCGCCAGGAAGGGCACGTCGGGAGGCATGTTATTGTGCTACTGCATGAAGAGCTTGCTGCTCATTGCAGAGGCACTTGTCTTAGATGTGGTAAGCACTTTACATATTGCTGGTGTCAGCACCTGCATGCTGGCTTATTGGAGAATGAGGGACGCACGTACTGATGCATGCCCTGCATTCGCCCACAGTGACCGCACCTCCAAATCTGCTACTACTGCAAGATGTTGTCTGGCGTGCAAGCATGAGCCAACATAAAGAGACCATATGGAAATTTCATGGTATCCATTTCCTACTTATGCAAAATAATGGTAAAAGTAGAATACAAATTTGTATTTATATAACACTTTTCATACACATTGCATCTCAAAGTGTTTTGTATCTTAAGTGCCTCTCATTTTTCAGAAGTGCTGCAAAAATCTATTTTGTGCAGATAAATTTGTGTAAACCTTTGAAAAAGCATCAGTTCAGATGTAAAAAGGAATCAGGTTGGGGTCTCTTTGTTCCTGAACTGCACATTTTTGCTTGATTTTGCACCATATATCATTGCTTTCACAAATGTATTTCTTGGCACAGAATGAATGTTTGCTGCACCTTGAAGTAAGATGAAATGCATTTAAGAGATGCAGCTTTCAATGTTATGCATTAAAAGTGGTGTGTGCCCCAATTTTTCTGCCATAGAAATCTTAAAACCGTAAATCCCTTTACCGCATGACCTTTTTCCACAAGGAAAACATACCAGGCTGATCGAAACATTTCCCATAGCTTAACCTCTCCATATTTTAATCATTTCAGTTGCTCTTTACTGCACTCTCTTGATTGCTGCAATATTCTTTTTATACTGAATTGAGGAGAAGGGCAGCCTTAGCATAGATTCCATATGGGAACTGGTAGGGCAGGTGGGACCAGGGTGATGCAGTAGGGTCTGCTTTTATGGGCAAGCATTGTGCAGCATACAACTGGAACAAACACTCCAGGTGATGGGACAGGGAATGGAGGGAGCAGGGTGGACAGCACGCAGGGGAGGGAGCAGGAGGGTTTACTTGAACTCCGGTTGCTGGGACTAGGAACGGAGGCAGCGAGGCAGACAGCATGCAGTGGGAGGGAGCTGGAGGGTTGAACTCCAGTTGCCGGGATGGGGAATGGAGGCAGCAGGGTGGACAGCAAGCAGTGAGAGGGAGTGGGAGGGTTTACTTGCATTCCTGGTGCTGGGATGGGGGATCGGTGGGACCGGGCAGACAGCACGCAGTGGGAGGGTTTACTTGCACTCCTGGTGCTGCAATGGAGAACGGAGAAAGTAGGGTGAACAGAAATGGTTTGGCAGGCAAGACCACCACCCTGCAATGATGGAGCGATCCCTCATTGCAGCGGCCAGTGTCTTTCAGGCATGCCCTGCAATGATGAGGTGCTCCCTCATTGCAGCAGCCAATTTCTTTCAAGTTGGTAGCACGCATGCTGAACTAGTGTCATCAGCAGTGTGCCACCACATTGGATAAAGAGGGCCAAGCCTGCAAATGCAGTGGCGGCATTGGTAGCCACAGTGCCACACCTCCACAACCCGCTTCTCTCCTAAGCTGCCACATAACTGTTCCACCTCTCCCCTTTCACTTCCTCATTTCTGTCACTTTCCCCCACTTCCCACTCTCCCCTCCAGGTTATCCTATCATCCTTCTCCACCCTTCTCCCAAGCTCCTCCCTTATCTAGCTTTGATTGGTGGCTATTGCTCCTACCTCACCTTATTTCACTTGCACAGTTCTTGGCTGCATAATTCTTGACCTTACTGTGTTGTCCTGTGTAAATATTAATTACTGTATTTTTTGGTCTTAATACCTCTATCTCCTATTCTGACCTGACTGTATTTTGTCTTAAGTTAATTTAAAAGCTTATTTTGGTCATATTACCTCAAATTCTTGGTCACATTGCCACTGTTATGTAATCTGTACTCTGTATCATAACGTTCCTGCACTTTGCACTATGTATCATGACGTTCTTTTGAAGTTGTCTCTGTACTCTCTCGGGTCGTGACTGAAAATAGTCTTTCTGGCTAGTGCACCTACCCGGTTAACAAAAACTAAATAAACGAATAAAAACAATGTTTCTTGAGCACGCGCACAAGCAAACAAACTATTTTCAAACAAGATATAGAACTTACCAGTAGGTGGCAGCAGTCAAAAGATATCTGCGCCCAAGTCAGCCCTGTTTTACATTGATTCAGGACAGCATCATGGAACCTCTTGAGAGGATATAAATGTTTCAGATGGGGAAGCTGTGTGTTGCCCAGCACAACTTCTCCAATAGTAACATCAGTGTATCTAGCAAGGGTCTAAAAAGTGGCTGCTGCCTCTGTTTAATACAGGGCTGACTTTCATGTGGATTTGTTGGAAATATCACTTGAAAGTTAAAAGGGTAGTAGAACCAAAAATAATAGACATGAAAATGTGCAAATTTTCAGAGCTAGTCAGTTGTAACTTATTTTTGAAGTATTTTTCCTTTTACACATTACAATGTTTTCTATGTGATTGCATAATGCTGGATGTGTGGAATAGCACTTCACCTGGCTGTTGACTTTTCTAGTTCTATTCTCCCCACTACATCAGCAGCACTGTGACCTCAGTGACAGCAACGCCGCAGGTGACTGATCAGGCAGTTACTGAGTGGCTCTTCCTGAGCAGCTGTGATGTTGAAGTCAGTGAGGTCACAGTGCTGATGATGTAACTGGAGAAACAGAGCTAGGCATATCAACTGCCAGAGTACTGTTCCACACATCACACCTAGGGTCAGATTTTCAAAGGCCAGAGAATGATGCAGGGTACTTGCATCAAAAACAACTGACGCAAGGAGCAGGATGTGCCAGTCCTTGCACCAATTCTGATTTTCAAATGGTTCTTGCATCAAAAGCAGGTCTGCATGCACCAGAGTGGCTTTCCCCATGCTTTCACCAAAACACATGCCTGCACCATGTTGGAAGAGATGCCTGCGTCACCAAAATGATGCACCATCCCCTTATTTGGGATTTTCAAAGAATGCAAGTCCTGTCCTTGTGCCTAAGATGCATGTTGCTGTTAGACCAGACAGAGCTGTTCTAAGGGACACTAGAACATATAAAGAGACCCATAGTATGTGGTCAGACCTGACTAGGCTACTGTTAAGGGTCAGTGTTCTCCTGCAGGACTAGTTGAAAACATTTTGGGGCTTAGTCTTGGCCATTTCATCTATTTTTTGTTTTTTATACTTAGCTTGCATCATTTTTGACTCGACTTGTACCATTTTGTTACTGTTTGCACCATTTGTTTTATTCAGTTTGCGTCATTTTCATTCCTTGACTGAACTTACACTATTTTTGACTCAGCTTGCACCATTTTTATGTTTGCTTGCACGCATGTGCAAGAAACATAGTGCCATCATCCGAGATTTCGGAGGTGTGTCATCCCCTCTTCCAATTCAGTCAGTGTGTTGGCAGGCGCGGCCCCTGTAAGCCAATGCATGCTGGAGCTGTCTATGACAAGCTCCGAAATGCAGTGGCATACAGTTGAAAGGGGGAGCTACGCTTCATTGAGCAGCGATAAGATATCGCCTGCTCATACGCCTTTCCCTACACACACACACACACGCACGCATGCGTGCTGCCCCCCACACACTCTATAGCCGACAGGGTGCCCAATCCCCGTCGGCTGTGCTGCGCCCCGGTTTTCCAATGCCACGCTGGATGCCCACCCAGCATGGCAACTGATATATAGCCGGACGGGGTGCCCAATCCCCGCCGGCTTCACCTCTCCCCCCTCCAGTAGTGCACGACTGGGAGCCCACCCCAGCGGCAACAATGCCATGGTCACGGGGTGCCTAACTCGCCCAGCTCCACGCCCAGCCGTCCCTTCTGCCATGCTGGGAGCCCACCCCAGCGTGGCAAATGTCCCACATCGCCTTTTTTTTTTTTAACCTGTAAAGCAAAACAGTCCCACGCAGTCTTCCTGACCCCCCACAACCCGCACCCACCCACTGCGCACCCTGCCTCCCCACACTCCCCCACCCCATACTTAGCTCCGGAGTCTGGCGCGACGATCTTCAGTGGACCGGGAACACGTCTGCACTCTTCAAAGCCGACCGCGAACTGAGGAAATGCCAGTAAGCTGTATAATGGGCTAGATAGGGTTTTTTCAACTTTGTTGCATATCTCAGGCATTTTTTGGAATTTTTGCACCAAATTTTCAACATGGGGTCTTTGGGACCCCTTCTCACGAATGCTGTCACTGTCATGATATTATTCAGGCCCGAAGGGTGATTTTGCAGTCACTGCGCGAAATCACCTTTCAGGACCAATTAATGAAATGACACTGCCAGTGTTCATAAGGTGGGCTCTCAGAAGCTATTTTGAAAATTTGGTGAAAAATTCCAAAAACAACTGTTTTACTTAACGCTAGCAGTTCTTACGCACGCCGAAGTTCATGAATTTTCAATATTTTCACTCAGATTTTCAACATTGCCATTTTACCACACCTTCTTATGAGTAGTACAGCTGTCATTTTTCACATCTCACCCAAAATGTGTTTCCGCCATGTAGCTACAATGGCGCAGTGAAAGCGAAATCAATGTATGGGACACATTAAGAAAATCACAGTGACACTGTTCATGAGCAGAGGTCTTAAAATGGCTATGTTGAAAATTTGGTGAAAAATTTTCTAAATGACTGTTTTATGAGCGTATTGCTACAGTTCCTACGCATGCTCATAAGTTCGCAAATTTTATATTTTCACTCCAGATTTTCACATTGCCATTTTATTGCACTTCCTTATGAACAGCACAGCTGCCATTTTTATATGCGCCACAAATGTTTTCGCATAGTAGCACACAATGGTGCAGTTGAAAGGAAAGCAATGTTTGGGACAGATTAAGAAAATCACAGTTACACTGTTCATGAGCAGAGGTCTTAAATGGCTATGTTGAAAATTTGGTGACAAAAGTCCATAAAATGACTGTGTTATGAGTGAGCATTGCGCAGTTTCCACGCACCCTCATAAGTTCATGACTGTAATATTTTAAGTCCAAATTTTCACCAGTGGCATTTTTCCACACTTCCTTATTTACAGTACAGCTGTCATTTTTCACAACATGGCCAAAGTGTGTTTTCACACTTTCAGCGCAGAGATGCATGGTCGCTGTGGGAAATCATTGTTCGGGACAGATAAGGAAAACCACAGTGACACTGTTCATGATCGGAGGCACCAAAATGCCTGAGTTGACAATCTGCTGTAAAAAAAATCCCCAACCTAATTATATTACGGGTGTGCGTTGCACAGTTCTATGTACGCTTGTGACTTCACCATTTTTTTAAATATTTTTACTGCAGATTTGCAACATTGCCATTTTTTACACCTCCCCATGAACAGTACAGCTGTCATTTTTTACATCCTGTTCGAATGTTTTTGCACATGTGGTGCTAAATGCCGTAGTCGCTGTGCATAAGCAGCTTTCCGCTAACAAACTGATAATCCCCTGTTCATGAGGTGGGGGTCACAAAAACCATGTTGAACATTTGGAGTGAAAATACCAACAAATGCCTGAGGTATTAGGGTTTCCAACCATAACGCCCAACCCTGTAGAGAATGACAGGCATCAGGGGTGTGACTTGGGATTCTTGCCTGTAATGCTCATACCATTCCACACCCTGCAGCCAGTGAGAGGCATCGAGGTATGCCTTGGACTCTTGCCCCAAAGTTCACCCCATTCTCCTATACCGCACCCATCTCACCGTATTTCCTGATGGAATGGGGTGCGCATAAGGGCCAAAGACCCCAAGGAACACCATGACACTTGTCAGTGTCTGCAGGGTGGGGTGTGGTGAAATGGCATGGCCATTATGCCTGACGACCCAAAGGCACACCCCAATGCCTGTCACTCTCTGCAGGGTGGTGGTGGGGTTGGCTTCAGTTCAATACTTCACTGCCATTCCTATTACGCAGCTCTGTAACTTCTACACTACCACTGCCAATGCCAGCAAGCAAACATTCGGCATTGACAAATGCTTATTTGGCTCAGTTTGCACCATGGTTTTACTCAGTTTGTGTCATTTTGATTCCTTGAGTCATTTGTTTGACTCAACTTGCATCATTTATTTTGGTACAGCTTGCATCATTCTCTTCCCTTACGCATTTTGTTGATGCAGTGGACCTCTTGTGTCAGTTTGGAAGACTGTGACAGAAAATGCTTTTCTTGCAAAATATGGTGCACAGTATTTGGCTCACCTAGATTCGACTCAAGCTAAGCTGGTTGCTTGACACAGCTTGCGTGGATCTAAGGGACCTTTGAAAATCTGGCCCCTTGTTTTTTCCAGTAAAACTTTTATTTGATTTTGAACATGTATTCATTACACATTAATTATAAACTGTATCTGTTACATACAAGAACTCAAAAAGTGTAATTGAAAGGCACATGCCTGTGGTTAAGTGGAGGAAGAGCTCCTCCCCCACATCCTATGTAAGCCAGCAGGCAAACCACTGCTCTGCTTAGAGCGAGTCACCCTCACCGGGCTCGCTCTGTGCTGCTTGCTGGGTGGGCTTCTCCCTCTGTTCGTCCCCCCCTTCTCTGTTTCCTCTGACTGCCTTTCTGCCTTGTTCATTTTCCCTTGCCCTCCCTCCCATTTGTTTTCTTCTTTTCTCTTTTGGGCCTTCCTGCCTGCCCAGCTGCAACATCGCAGTTCATGCCACTCCCTCCTTCGCTCCCTCTGTGCTCCGCTTCTGCTCACCTCATCCCACACTCCTCCTTGCCACTGCTCCTACCCTCCTTTCCTGCCAGTACTGGCAGGACTACACATCTCGCCACATGCTTCCATCTGCTGCCTCGTCTGGCTTCTGGATACAGTTGGTAAGCCTACCTGCCCACACCTTGTTCCTGCATGTCACCTTGGAGGAGAACCTTTTCAGCCTTACATCTGTCTTTGGATCCCGAGCTCTCTGCTCCTTCGCTGTTATCTCGACTGCGTAGCTGTTGCGCCTTAGAGCCTCCGCTCATAACTCTTTTTACGGAGCTCCTCTTCAACGTTTTTAATTTTACCAACCTTCAGACCATGCAACTGACATTTAAAAAACTGCATTCAGGAACCGAATTGTATTGACTATCGCTACCTATTATGTAGCGCAACTGTGCTTGAGTCCTGTGCAGCTCTAGCATCGCTGTCCTTACACTTGGCACTTCCAGCATGCCTCGTATGCCTGTAAGTACTAAATGCCTTCCTGAGCTGATCAATTGTTTTACCAGTGTCCCTCAGTTCCTTACTTGCCAGATTAAACCTTATCCCTGATTCTGAATACAAGACTGCGCATGACTGGCCTTTCTTTATCCCCCTGTTTGTTCATTTCTATTTCAATGTTTAACTTCCCAAACGCAGCAGTATGATTACCAATGATCTCCTAACCTATGTGGTCCGGCTGCTTATCCATGACTGCTTATTGGGACTGCTCTGCACCCTGCTTTCTTTAATTGCAGCACACACAGAACGTAGCAGCCATCCCTCTGTGTAACGAACTATGTGGAATCGGACACCTCTGAGACTTGCAAGTCTTGCTCTAAATGAATGGATGCAAGTATACTCTTCCAAAGGTTAATTAAGTCAATACAATCGTCTGGTTAAATTAATTCCTTGCATGGCAGACACCAGGTATAACGTCACTGGAGGTCATTGGTGCTAATGTATACTCCACAGCATTGCTATCCTGGGTCTTACACTGCATCATCTTGTTCTGCCATCCACTACAGCCTCAGCTTCGGCCTCTGGAAGCATGCTGTGCTGGGTGGCCCTCCATGGTAGCTCCGGTCATGCTTACCTACGTGGGGTCTAGCTTGACTCGCTTATTCCTTTCCGCCTGGCCTACGAGGGGTCCGGCCATACTGCTGGTCATGTGAGGACCTTTCCTAGCATGTATCTCTACTACTCGCTGCCCTGTGCGTGGTTCATGGTTCACTAGCCTTCGTGGGGCCTAGCTGCCACTCTCTACTCCTTCCTTCCTTCGGCTTCCCTATGTGGTCCTGTTGTTCCTTCTATACCGCGCATGGGTCTAGCTGGTTCCATTGCCACTGTCCTCTTCAGGCTCTCCATCTACCAGACGCCTCACTCCAAGTCACTTACTCATCCGACTTCTCAGGATTGGATGCACCACCAATTATACTTTGTCTTCATCCACTACTCGGATCCTGGATCCCGCTGCCCTCTCCTTGCTGCTCACACGTACTTCCACATATTAAGGATACACTACTTCCTCCTACTGGACCAATTCTGGATTACATCTCGTATATTCACCTCAGTTCCCTTGGCTGCATCCTGCCATACTGATTCAACTCCTTCAAGCACTACAACTGTTTCTGTTAGACCTCCCAGCCAAGCTCAACTACATATTGCCTTCCTTATCATAAGTTCCATAGAATACATAGATCTACTGCTGTTTCAGGATGCTTATTACCTCTGGTCATGTTGCCAACTCATCCTCCCAGGTCTCTTCACTGCATAATTTCTATCCTCAATTATCAGGATACAACAATCTATAACACCCTTCTACTACTCTCATAAGTATGCCTCAGACTACATTTCTACGCTGCACTGAATTGGCTCAGGATTATGCTACCATTTACAATACCATTTACTATCTATTCCTTACTACTTCGCTACTATTTCTGCATTGCATGCAGTTCAACATTACTATTACTTTATCTACCACTGCTCTACAACCTGCCCCGCCCCAAGGGGCTGGAGGTTCACCGCATCACACTTCGAAAAGACCTGCACCCCTACAGGCCTGGAGGTCCCTTGATCTTATATTACTGCACTGTAATCACCTACTTCTATGACCTGCTTCGCCCATCGGGCCTGGGGGTTCAACTACTTCTACTGTACACCTGCCTTGCCCAGCTTTGGGGCCTGGAAGTTCACATATTTTACTATACGCTTGCCTGCCACCATGTCTGCCAGCTTTGCAGCTCCTTTCTCTATGGACTCACCTCCAGGATTTATTTAGCCATATGTCATTTATTCTTTGAATGCTTCTGCCTTGCCGTTTCAGTCTTATGACTTACTACTACACTCCTACCAGGAAACTTCATTGAGCTTATCCAGAAGACTTTCTATCTCATAGTTTATGCTCTGCAGTTTCTTGGACCCTGTGACGATGCTACTTCATTTGACTCGGCCTCTTCAGTTCTCGCCATTTATGACTCATGAGCTCAACTATTCGGGACTCGTCGAACTATTTTCACCAAGTCAATTCCAGCTACTGTACCATTCTGGCTTTCGAAACTTGGATAGCTACATTGTTGTATAACTATTTGGTTCACCAGATGAAGCTCTTCGATTCCTGTGCTATTTCCATTTCCTCATGCTCCTTCACCGTATACCATACATTATCTATGCCATACTACTCCTCTGCTACTACGTCTGCATTGTACAGATTCAGTTACTATTACTACTGACCTACATACAGGTCTACTTATTTACACTATTTGCTCCTATTCCCTGCTTCACCCTTACAGGGTCTGGAGGCTCCTCAAGACTGTCTCACCTATTCTATAACCTTCTTCGCCCCTTGGGATCTGGAGGTATATCTAACTTATGTCTACCTATTTACACTTAGATCTTTACCTTATTCACTTACCTGCTTCCCTACTCTGGATCGGAGGTTCCTACTGCTCTGCCCTCTCCAGATTACGCAGCATGCGCCAGTTCCTGTGCTTCGACACCAAGGCCTTCAATTGCAAAGCTTGCCAAGCAGAACGTGAACCACCTGTCCTCCTACTCTGGACATGGACACTTAGCCTTTTGGCTACTGGTTCTCTTCAGAGAAGAAGTCCTCACCTGCTGGAGTGCTTCACCAATGCAACTTTGATGCCTCGAATTATTCTCGACCATGGATTCCAATCTATTATCATTCTGCCCTGGACATGGATTCTCAGATTAGGAGTTTACTTGAAGGATGCTGCTATGTTGACCTGATACTTCAAAATTCAGTACTTTCTTCTGTTTTACATTTCACTGGATCAGGATCTACAACTTGGATTTCGGATTAGGTGATTATTTTAAAATTGTTACTTAGGATTACTCTCCTTTAGTATGCCCAGAAGGATGGGCAGGTCAGTAGCCATGGGTCCTCAGAGGTTCCCCCAAAAGGGGGGGGTTCCTCTCCTGCGTGCTACTGGTCACACTGTCCGGAGCTGGAGGAGGTAATCGTACTGCTAATCATTTCTTTGGGGGGGTCTTATCCTACTTGACTAAACATCCTTCCTACAGTCAGATACAGTATGAGTGTATGATATCATTATTTCTTTGGAGGGGTCTCATACTACTGGACTAAGCTTCCTTCCTACGGTGGGATACAGAGAAAGGCCACAATATCAAGTCATAACAACTTACTCACCAGTTCAAGCATCTAAGCACCTTGCATATACTATCCAGCACATGTACTATATAATCACTGACTTGCTCATGTCTATGCTGAAGTACCTAAGCACTAATCATTTCATACTACTAATACCTTGCAAGCATCGTCTTAGTTACTGGCCTAGCCTCTGTATCCAAGCACAACCTACATCATTCAGCTACAGTATGTAACATAAACCACACATAACCATTTTCTAAGTTGATAATTTGATTATGCAGAAACGAAGTAAAAAAGAGAGAGGAAAACATATTGTATTAGGTTACCCCCTCTCCCCCCCTTAGAATAAAGCCTAAGTCAGGAAAAACAACCTGTACATTATCAGAAGGAGAAAGTATAACACACCTTTTAACATCAGGTCAAAATTCTTATTAACCAAAAGGGAAAGAAAAAGTACCTCACATATAAAGGGTAATGGCCGGCTGCTTTTAAAAACTAATACTGTATTAATTTCAGGTGGTACACTAGCTCCTTAACCCAATTTGAAACGTTTGTGTATGTCAGTGAATCGGTATAGCTAGTCAGGGCTTCTTATTGTGACCCCTGTGGTTTGTAGCCAGCCCCTGTGATGTTTCTTGTAACTAAAGCTGCGCAGAACGCAGAATGCCATCAGCAGAATTCATGCAGAATGGCAATTACTCTTCCAAAATGTGTTTCAGAATTTCAGTTTTAATCTCATGGAATTCTGAAAAACATTTCTATGTAAACCATGCAATAATGTTCTGTGGATCACATATTCCACAGAATATTGTTCTGGCAGTTTGCGGAAAATGAATCCACAGTACACACAAAGTGCAGAATATGATTCTACAGTTAGAGAGCACCAGTCATGCTCATTTCAATTTACTTTGCCAACCCTCCCACTGGTAGCTTACCTGCACCAATCTGTGTTGGAATTGGCCAGCTTTTATTTTGTGAAGGTGAGGGAATCATAACTGAGGGCTGACCACCCTATCCCTTCCTCTTCTTGGTCCCTATGAAGTTCAGCTCCAACACCATGCCACCCCTGCGCTCCAATGTTTTGTGACATCAGAGTTTGTAAAGTGTGGGGCATGCTCCGTTGATAGCAATGGGGGAATCTTTTACTATATATTTTTTTATGTTTTAGAAGGTCACTGGGGGCATAGCAGTGCCACCCATCAACTAAGAAGAGCCTTCATTGTTGATCAGTGGCAATGATGTTCCCCTAGTGACCCTTCAATTGATACAAAAAAGTATGCTGTAAAAGATGCCCCTATTGCTATCAGTCTACAAACTCCAATGTTGCAAAATGTTGGAGTGGGTATCCCATGAGGAAGGCGCATGGGGAAGGGCACTGACCGTAATGGTGACTCAGTCCCCAGAAAATCCCTCACAGCGATGGGAGAGTAGGATCAGGGGGTCAGTGAGTATGGTGACAGGATGTTGCTATAAGTACACATGTGGGGGGAAGTGAGCACACACAGCGAGGGGACGTGAGGGGCTGTGCCACGGTGGTTGCTGAGCTGACTCCATGGTGAGGTGGGTGGGTTGCTGGCACTGGTCGACGAGGTACGGGGTTCAGGTCCTGGTGCAATTATATTGCACCAGGCCCGAACATTTTATTTTTTAATGTTTTCACCACCTCCTCCCCTGACATGCACCCCCTGGAGTTGAGAATCCTTTAGTAGGGGGGTGCAGGGGGTGAAGCTGTGCATCGGGGTGTCAGAGCACCAAAAATGTTTTCAGCACTCTAGACTTCTTGATAACAACGATCACCTTTAGGCTTTTGCCATTATCACATAGAACCGTTGCAGTGTGGGGGATGGCAGGGGGGTGGAGCTGGACTTCATAGGGACCAGAAAGGGACTGGGTAGCCATCTCTCATGTATGATCCTTTACCCCTTCACAAAATAAAACTGAACATTTTTTAAACAGATCTAGTTTAAGTCCTGTGCAGGCAAGCTACCATTTCGGGACTTTGGGAAAGAACCAAAACTGGAGCTGTTTAATATTCTACTTTCAGAAGTTTAGAATTCTATTTCTCTTATTTTGCCCCTACTCTGCAGGCCATCAGCCCCCCGGAACACCTACCTTGCTCTCCGATTGCCACCGTCCTCCACCACCAATACTCCCTAGCTTTCCCCCCATGATGGGGCCATGGCACCACTGTCTGCCTGTCTATGACAGGGGAAGGTACCAGTAAACCAGCATTGCCTTCCTGGCTTCCCCCCAATGTGTGGTTCATGGCTCGCAGCAGCCCATGGAGACGTAATTGAGTCAGTGTGGAGGAGTGGTGGAGAGCCATGTAGGTCAGATGCAGGGACAGAGCCATCCATCGGGCTCAGGTATTTTTTTTAGTGTGCTCTACATGAGGGCAGGAACATGCAATGACGTCCGGTGTCCGTTCCACTCCTCTGGCCACTTTCTGATGCCAGTTGCTGTGGTAGCCCTGGCCTCTGCCAGGGGTCCATTGAGCACCGGACATCAGCCCAGCCCTCCTCCTCAGAGAAGGAGAGCAGTCCCTGGGAAGCTCTATCCTTCTCCCCTTGGTCAGTCCTCCGACAACCCGGGTCCGTTCTCCAACCTGGGTCACCAACATCGCAAGCGGAAATCTAACCGCTGCACTGGTGGGACGGCACTGGAATTCCATTTCTGATGGAATTTTGCAGAACTAGGTGGAATTTCAGAAATTCCATGGGATTTGGGTGGAATCAGAATTTGACAATTCGGCACAGCCCCAACTGCAACCCCTATGAAACCCTAAAGCAAGATTTCCCTAAGGTCTCATCGTATAAAATTCAGTAGGTTGGGAAGCTTTGGCAGTGTTATGATTCTGCTGAAATGATGTGACTGGTGATATTTAGGACTTTGAAAGCCCTGCACACAACTTTGTTCTTCAGTTCTACCATCTGTGCCTCTTCCCCAGCATGGGGTCATAATGTCGCAAGACATCATGCCGCATGGCAAAATCATGCTGCCAATACAGCGCGATATTGCCATGTGGCATATGTCTTTTTTCCTCTCAGTGCTTGAGGACCTCCTAAACCTCACAAACTTCACCCTTGGGGTTTACGAGTCATCACACCTCAGGTGTGTAAAAAAAAACCTCATAGCACACACCCACCTATGCATTATTTTATGTATAGTATATGGTTATGTTGTTATATGGAAATCCATAGACTGAAAAACATTATAGTGGGCTGGCCCAGTGGCACAGAGGGCTAAGGTGCTTAGTGATTCACTTCCTGCCACACCTGCATCCCTGGTTCAGGAATGGAGATGGGTCACTTGGTGGCTGGCCTGGGGAGGGAGGATTGACCTTTCCTAGGACAGCTCTCTACTCTTATAGGGGGGACTGAGTGTGTCCTACTGCTCATCTACAGACTGGAGAAATCCAAGTGGCAGTGCAGTGGGGCCACACAGGGGGGCAGGACCCCACATGCAGGATAGTGGGAGCACCTCCACGTAGGTGGAGTGTGCACATCACCTCCATTGCATATGCAGTGGGTCCTGGGGAAGAAGTCAAGTAAAAAAACACAGGATGCAGCCTGATCCCCTGCAGGTGACCAGGCACCTCCAGGAGAGTCCTGGGGCAAGCACAAAATGAAGGAAGATGAGCCCTGGATAACTCAGGTGATGGGACTGAGGGAGGTGTGTCTGTCAGAGAGGATCAATGGGGTGAATGGGTGGGAGAAAGTACAAATTAAAAAAAGTTGCACTTTATGGTTAGTGTCTACTGTGTATGGAAGTCCAGACACTAAAAAACTCCATTGTACCGTAGTACTCATGACAGAACTGTGGTATTGTGACTTTTACAAGTTGTCGAACCATAGTTCTGATGTTACAACTGTCATACAATGGAAATTAGTGGAATAATTCTACGCATTGTACATTCCAGTGTCGAAACTCCCATTCACTCATCAACTCACAACACCTCAATAATAGCTATGCTGTATTTTCAAAAATCCCGTCAGAGAACAAGCTTCTCAAAGAACAGCAAGAAAACAAGAGAGCAGCCCAAAACATCTGCAGACATACACTTAATTACTTCATATTTTTGAAAGGTAGGTGAGCACAAAAAACTGGAGGAATAATATTTAGACTACATTTTTTGAACTGCAGGAAACCATAAGCTATATAAAATAACATATGGACAACCAAACACAACTCACCATATGTTTCCAGTCTGAGGTTGAGTTGACAGCATCAGTTTCTCAAGTTTTGCTGTCGAGGTCCACATGCTACCATCTTGATCCCTTGATGGCAACACAGGTTTGTTGTGTATGGCAGCCCATACATTATTCTATATGGTGCACTACAGGTTGATGCTCGTAAATGCTGACGCAATGGTCACAAACATTGTTGTACCACAGTCGGTATTGGAATTACACTTTATGAGCTTTTGGAGATGGGGGGTCCATAAGGGTCATATTTAAATAGCACCCCTCTTCCCATTGTAAGTCAGTGGCAGTGATGTGTGAGCTACTGGGGCTCACTTCAGAGCTGGGGGGGGGGGCGAGCCCTGGTAAGGCCCACTGTAATTCCAACACTGCCAGTATAAAATAACAAAAGTTGCTGTAAGACAGATACATTTTCCCAACCTTGTGCCATTTCAAATTCAGCATATACTGCTCTGCCCATCCCTGAAACAGAAATTTTCCTGTTTTACTTGTAACTTTTTTTTTTTAAGAAAACACCAGCACCTGGTTACCTTTTAATGATCCACCTTGTACCCCAAACCGTACTTGGTAAAACATTCATATATTTTTTGTTTTAAATATTGTCATCTTGTTAGAGCATTCCACTGCCTGGTGCCAACTCCTCATTGTAACTGCTTCTGTTCCAATTCAGCTTCGCTGGAAGCAGAAAAGTTGTAGGGGGGAAAACTGGAACAAATCAGTGTTTAAGGGCGATGCTTGTGGAAATGTTTCTCTTTGTTTTGTTCCACGGGGTGCTCCCTCATTGCAGCGGCCAATTTCTTTCAAGTTGGTGGCACCACTTGCTGAACTAGCATCATCAGCAGGATGCCACCACATTGGATAAAGAGGAACATGCCAGCAAATGCAGTGGCGGCATTGGCGGCCACAGTGCCGCACCTCCACAACCCGCTTCTCTCTGAAGCTGCCGCATCATGTTTCTTGCACATTCCTGCAAGCAAACATAAAAAACAGTCATCAGCTGTAGAAAATGAAATGCCTCAAAGCATTGAACACACACAGATGATACATCCACTCAAATATTGTGCACTCCATGGTGGGGACATGGTCTTACAATAAAACAAGTTGGATGAGTTAATATGCAAAAATCAAAAACCATAGTGCAAAAACAACTGTGGTAACCATCCATGATAAGATGCTCCTGCTTCTAGTTCAGGAGAAAAGAAGGGGATGGGTGAAATCCAGAATGCTGGAACCATAATGGTTGTAAGTGCAGCTGTGCAAGTTGTTCAACCAACTAAAAAATTGAATGTCTGGAACAGGCACAAACTGCATTCTTATTTCTGTTCCATCCAGATAAATGGCCATTCCAGATTTTCCTTCTTTCTGGTTGTTCAAGTCCCACCACTGCAGATTTTACCCTCAATTAGAAAATAGTGCATTTTGCACTTGTTCCAACTTCCATCAAACAAACATTCTGTTTTTTAATGGTTCTTCTGGCTGTCCCGGTTCTAGCATTTTGGATACCCGCCAGTCCCAATTCATTTCGAATGACCTAACATTTCATGGCATCTGTTTGATGTTTCATCAGATTCAGAGTAACTCTGAATGAAGTAGCTAGCAACTGTCGTGAAAAACACAACATTAGTTAGGTCAAAAGACAAAATATAATAATGCTGCTGCATAGCTCCTATGGGTAGGAAGTGAGCACACAGCACAGGCAGCCCCCCGTGACTACATTGTTTGTTTTCAATTATAGTCGTTTTTCTTCAAGTGAGGCACGCACCCATGCACCACTGTACCAGGCCCAGACTGCCAGTGAATCTGTGATGGTGCCTTTTTACGTTGCTTGCGCGCATGCGCAAGGAACATTTTGGGAGAGTAGCACACTTTGGAGGTGTGCCTCTCCCTTTCAATCCACTGCTCAGTTGAGCAGGCATGGCAGTCCTGCACCAATGGGTGCGGGGCTGTGTATGACAGCAGGTGGTCTTCGCTTCCAAAAGAAAACCACTGCTGTCGCCTGGCTACCGCGTCACGCCGCCCCGCATCATGCCTCCCCAAATTTTTGCTGCCGCGCTGAGGCCCATCCCAGCGTGGCAAACTTCCCGGTTGTCTGCCAGCGGGGTGCCCAATCCCCGTCGGCTCCTTTGCCCCAGCCATCCTTCTGCCGCGTTGAGCCCACCCCAACGTGGCAAACATCCCGTAGTCTTGTTTTTTCTTTTTCACCTGTAAAGCAAAACGATCCCCGGCGCTTCTCCCAGCCCCTCCCACAACCGCACCACCACTGCGCAGCCCAGCCTCCCCACACCCCCCACCCCATACTTACTCTCCGAGCTCGGCGCGACGATCTTCGTGGACCGAACATGTCTGCACTCTTCAAACCCGACCGCAGACTGAGGAAATGTCGGTGCTGTATAATGGGCTAGATAGGGTTTTCAACTTTATTGCATATTCAGGTATTTTGGATTTTTCACCACTCAACATGGGCTTGTTCCTATCGATAATGATATTATGGCGGCTATTCGTTCAAGGGTGATTTTGCATTACCGCGCGAAATCAATCTTTTTGGCCCTAATACCATGACAGTGACATCATTCATGAGAAGGCCTTAAACTCTATGTTGAAATTTGGTGAAAAAATTCCAAAATGACTATTTTATGAGTGTGCGTTGCGCAGTTCCTACACAGGCTCAAAAGTTCGCGAATTTTCAATATTTTCACTCCAGATTTTCAACATTGCCATTTTACCACACCTTGTTATGAGTAGTATAGCTGTCATTTTTCACATCTCACCTAAACGTGTTTCATTCATTTAGCTTATAATGGCGCAGTCGGTGTGCAAATCAATGTATGGGACAAATTAAGAAAATCACAGTGACGCTGTTCATGAGCAGAGGTCTTAAAATGGCTGTGTTGAAATTTGGTGAAAAATTCCTAAAAATGACTGTTTTACGAGTGTGTATTGAGCAGTTCCTACGCATGCTTGTAAGTTTGCGAATTTTCAATATTTTCACTCCAGATTTTCAACATTGCCATTTTACCACACCTTCTCATGAGCAGTATAGCTGTCATTTTTCACATCCTGCCCAAAATGTGTTTCTGCCCATGTAGCGCACAATGGCGCAGTCCGTGTGTGAACTCAATGTATGGGACACATTAAGCAAATCACAGTGACACTGTTCATGAGCAGAGGTTTTAAAATGTCTGTGTTGAAAATTTGGTGACAAAATTCCTAAAATGACTGTTTTATCAAGTGTTCATTGTGCAGTTCCTATGCACGCCTGAAGTTTGCAACTTTCAATATTTTCACTCAGATTTTCAACATTGCCATTTTACCACACCTCCTTATGAGCATTACAGCTGTCATTTTTACATCTTGCCCAAAGCGTGTTTCTGCCCCATGTAGCACACAATGGCACAGTCAGCAATGCGAACTCAGTGTATGGGACATTAAGAAAATCACAGTGTCACTGTTCATAAGCAGAGATCTAAAATGGCTATGTTGAAAATTTGTGAAAATTCCTAACAATGACTGTTTTACGAAAGCGTGCTGCACAGTTCCTACGACGCTCATAGGTTTGCGAATTTTAATATTTACTCCAGATTTTCAACATTGCCATTTTACCACACTTCCTTATGGCAGTACAGCTGTCATTTTTCACATCCTGCCCAAAATGTGTTTCGCCTATGTAGCGCATATGGGGTAACAAAAGGTCATGCTGAAAATTTATTGTGCAAATACCAGCACTCCACAGGGCATTAGGTAAAAACTACACTGCTAAACACCACTGCAAATATTCGCAAGCTAACGCTCGGCATTGACAAATGCTTGTTATTCTCTGTTACCCCCAGACTGTCAGACAGTGAAAATATTACTTACTGCCTTGTCCTTGCTGCCTGTTTCTTGATTGCGAGCTGTGCTGCTGGTTCCTTCCCAACTCCGACTTTCTCCCACAGCCACACCACCTGGCTTTCACACATTTAGTCAACCGAGAACCGACTGGTGAGGTGGGTGATAACTCTGGCTCTGCGCTCCTTGCCGCATGCCACATGGCCCCAAACCCAGCACCAGTTGTTCGAGGCAGTTGGTCAGCCCCACGTAGTCGACCACTCTTGACCCGCCCGACGACTGTCTAATCTTAAATTATTTAATGGTCGAGAATGGCTCCCGAGTCACAGTTCCCTGCTCTTGCACACAGCACAGGCCATGCCATGCTGCCTGCTACCACCTACCAAATCTTATTTCAGTTCTTCTCCACCCGGCCGCAGAGTCCTGCCACTGCCACCATCAGTCATCTGGCAAAATGAAACCACCGACGTTCGCTGCCATCTGCCAAGGAGGATCAAAATGGTGGATCCACTGGATTCAGACTGGGGCCAAACAGCACACAGTGTCAGAGGTGCCACAGTGCATGTGTACTTCACACTGTTGAACTGGCGTGACTGGAATTGGATTGCACTACCAGCCCTCCACCAATGGCACTGCACAGAAAAATCAAAAAAAGCAGGGTGTATGAATAATTAATGATACTGGCATATCATGATGATGGGATGGTGATGCTGTTCCCAGCAGTGAAGTCAGCCCACCCACTCCCCACTGAGAAGATTGCTGAGGGTGGCGGCACTGACAGTAAAGGAAGAAACAGGGATTAAAAAAAACAATTATGAGGGGATGGTGTCGGGCCTCGGGGGGGGGGCAGAGTCCCCACTTCAGCTTCCTGGGGTGGTTTCAGCCCTTCAACCCCTCCATCCTCCAAGCCCAGTCTAGGATCATGGCGGACCCACACCCTGTACACCCCACAACCCTTCCAAAGATGCCCGCCCCATTGACATGCGGCACCTGCCCCATTTTGGCCCCCATTTTATGTTACAGACTCTTACTCCTGGTTTCTGTACCCTACTACAATTGTTAGGCCCCATGTTACTCAAATTCCTGTTCCCTCCAACACTAGTCCCTCTAAGGCCCCCTGGCCGACTAGGTTAATTCAGTCTCAAAACTCATCTGTTAGATACTGTATTACTCAGCAATCCTAAAGCCTCCTTGTCCGTTTTTCACCCCTCAGCTACCATACTTTTTGTTCTCAGCCCTCATATAGTTTCACTTAGCCCAGTTAGAAATCCTATTGCACTCCAAGTATTGCTCAGTTCAGTTAGAGAAATAAACAGAACAAATAAATATGTATTATTACAGCAATCCTAACAGTATAGCTCAGTACTTAGCTCAGTTAGAGAAATAAACAGAACTAAATCTGTATTATTACAGCAATCCTAAAATTATCCAATCATTGCTTTATCTCCACCCCAGAGACCTTGCTGTAGTATAGGACCACACAGGACCCTGGGCTGCAGGGTGGGCAACTCTAAAGGCCTGACAAAGCTCTGTTGAGCTTGTTCACTCCCCTCTCTCACTCACTCATTCTGTTTCTCCCAGCGCTGCAGGATGCCCTTTTGTACTGGGCTCCTGCCTGCATTGGCGCCTTTTTCTGCCCACAAAGAAATCTGCAGTAGTCCCGATAGAGCTCCGTTGAGCTTGCTCACTCCCCTTCTCTCACTCGCTCTTTCTGTTTCTCCTGGCGCTGCAGGCTGCCCTTTTACACTAGGCTCCTGCCTGCATTGGCACCTTTTTCTGCCCACAAAGAAATCTGCAGCAGTCCTGACAGAGCTCCACTGAGCTCACTCAATCCTCCTCTCTCCCTCACTCACTCGTTCTTAATCTGTTCCAAACACTGATTTCCCACAGCAACTGCTCTATTCTGCGCCAGAAGTGCAAAAACACATTTTGGCTAGGATGTGAAAAATGACAGTTGCATTGTTCATAAGGAGGTGTGAAAAAATGCCAATGTTGAAAATCTGAGGTGAAAATATAGCAAATTTGTGAAGTTACAAGAGTGCGTGAAAACTGCACAATGCACGCTTGTAACACAGTCATTTTATGGACTTTCATCACCATTTTTCAACATAGGCACTTTAGGACCTCTGCTCATGAACAGTGTCACTGTCATTTTCTTAATCTGTCCCGAAAACTGATTTCCTACAGCGACCGCGTTATTCTATGCCGGAAGTGTGAAAACACATTTCAGCCAGGATGTGTAAAATGACAGCTGTACTGTTCATAAGGAGGTGTGGAAAAAGGCCAATGTTGAAAATCTGGAGTGAAAATATTACAAATTCAAAAAGTTACAAGCGTGCATGGAAACTGCGCAATGCACACTCATAAAACAGTCATTTTTTTGATTTGTTCACCAAATTTGCAACGTAGGCTTTTTGAGAGCCCACCTCATGAACAGTGGCACTGCATTTCATTACTCAGTCCCAAAAGGTGATTCCACGCAGTGACCACAAAATCACCTTTAAGGCTGAATAACGCCATGACAGTGGTTGAATTCATGAGGAGGGGTCCCAATAACCCCATGTTGAAAATTCAGTGCCCAAATTCCCCAAAATGCCCAAGATATGCACTGAAGTTGAAAAACCCTATTTATACCATTATACAGCT
Source organism: Neoceratodus forsteri (assembly GCA_016271365.2). Lineage (NCBI taxonomy): Eukaryota > Metazoa > Chordata > Ceratodontiformes > Ceratodontidae > Neoceratodus > Neoceratodus forsteri. The sequence continues at coordinate 151,206,285 of JADMNL010000028.1, forward strand.
TACCGGCATTTCTTCAGTTCTTGGTTGGCTTTGAAGAATGCAGATGTGTTCCCGGTTCACCGAAGATCATCACGCTGGGCTCCAGAGATTAGTATGGGGTGAGGAGAGGTGTGGGGAGGCAGGGTACGCAGAGGGTGGGCACAGGTTTGGGGAGGGGGCAGGAGAGACTGTAAGGGACCATTTTCTTGTGTTACAGGTTAAAAAAAAAAAAGACAACGAGGGTTGGTTTTCTTTTTTTGCAGGTGCTGTTTGGTGCACCAGGGTAGGCTCCCAGTGTACCACCCGCATTTGTGGGAAGGGAGACCAAAGCTGACGGGGGATTGGGGCCCCGACGGCATAGAAATGGGTGGGGTGATGATGCCAAGGGGGGATTGGGCACTCCTGGCACACAACAGAAATTGTGGGGTGGGGACATTATGCCGATGGGGAGTGGCTCCCGTACAGCAACTGAACTGGGAAGGGGATTAAGACAATAGGGATTGGGCCTCTGTCGGCACAGAAACGTGGGGCACACATGATGCAGAGGGGATTGGGCACCCCCTGCCACACAACTGAACTGGGGGCATTATGCCAATGGGAGGGGCCCCTATCTGCAATGACTTCTGAGGTGGCATACAGCCACCAGGGTCCTGTAATGTTACACCAGGCAAGGTACCACCCTGCAATGACGGGTCACTCCCTCACTGCAGCAGAATGGCTGATGCTGCAATGACGAGGAAGCCCCTGATTGCAGCGACGAAATCCTTACAACTTGGTGGCACTCTGCAGAACCAGTGTCATCAGCACACTGGCCCTGCATTGGCTGAGCACTGCCAAGCCTAACAGTGCAGTATTGGCTGCCACAGCGCCACACCTCCACAACCCGCTTCTCTCCTAAGCTGCCACATAATGTTTCTTGCGCATGCATGCAAGCAAACATAAAAATGGGTAACAGAAGGGTCCCATCAAAACTGAAACATTGTAGCTCAGCTGTGCCATCCTGGGTAAATACAGTGTAAAAACTGGGAAAAGCAGGATCCTACTGAAGACAAGACATAGAAACAGAAACATAGAATTTGATGGCAGATAAGGACCGCTTGGCCCACCTAGTCTGCCCATCATCAAGACAGCATCTGAGTTGTGCTATCCTGGCTAAATACAGTACAAAAATGTGTCCAAAACAGGACCCCACTGAAAATGAGATATTGCATCTCAGCTGGGTTACCCTGTGTAAATATATTGCAAATCTGTGTAAAAATATAACCCTAGAGCAGGACCCACTGAAAAAGAAATGTTGCTTCTAAGGTAATCTGCCCTAGAAAAAATACATTGAAAAAGTAGGACAACACTAAAAATGAGTTATCACATCTCCCTCTACAATCCTAGGTAAATGCAGTTTAAACTGTAAAATCAGCATCCCACTGCAAATGACATATTACATCTCATCTGATCTGTCTTGGTTAAATAGATAGTAAAAATGTGTACAAGCAGGACCAAGTACAACAGTGTGCAAGCAAACATTCAGCATTGAGAAATGCTTGTGATTTTTGTTTTCTTTCATTCCTGAGCTAAGATACAGGACGTTATCGTCTTTAAAAGTTTCCCTGTACTATGCCCACTATGAAAAATGTAAATATCTTCTTAAAACACCATGCTGTTTATCATCAGAAACATGTGGTCTCACCATCCTAACACAGCCTTAGTATGAATTGAGCATGTACCTTCAACAGGTAACCTAAACGGAAGAGAGTTTTCAAAGTAGCGAGTTGCAGCCATCTTTAATGACGTGAGTCATTCATTACAAAAGTGGCTATAAAAGCAGTCTTAAAAATATCTGAGAAAACTAAAAATATATCAAGGATGACTCTAAGGATGTCAGAAGTACAATTTTGCAGAAAAACTATATGTTGCCATTTTTGGCCAACTAACAAATATTGCTGCTTTAAGATTTGTGGACTATCACGTGTTGAGACTGCTGTTTGTAATAAATGGGACCTGGTGAAAGAGATTCTCCTTTTCAGAGTTCAGTTACGCAGAATCATATTTACCCCAACTCGTCAAAGTCTTTTCCATTCCTGTTAAAAAGCCTGACTCAGTTTTACAGATGATATCTATGAGATGTTGCACTGTTTTGGTAACTTTCACAATTATTGGATAGACAGCATATCTTTTCTTTTTAAATTTGCTGTACTTTTTCCCTCCTTTTCTCCAGGGATCAGCCACCATCAGCCCAGTTCCATCATCCACCTCCCCCTGGGACTTACCCCACCGGAGTTATGTCCTGGATTGCCCCCCCCAGGGTGGGGCCTTGGGGAGGGGGGCCCTTCCTCCCATTGGAAGATGGTATATGGCTCCAGGGGTGCCACGGTTTGGTGGTGCAGGACCTGTGGCATGAGGCCGACAGCATCCTGCTTGGCCCTGGTTTTTCCTGATTTCTCCCTGGGAGGTGGGACATGCAGTGATGTCAGTGGCACGCACACTGACATTTGTCCTGCCTTGAAGAACTGCTTGCACCAGCTGTTGGACCCCTGTCCTCCAACAGATGTCAGACAAATACTGGGAGCATCCACACCTTCCCGCTAGAGGACAGCAGTCTGTAGCGTGCTCAATCCTCCCTCCCCCCCAGCTAGCTCTCCAACACCCAGGCTTGATTCCGAATCCAGGTCGTCAATGTCTTAAGTGGTACTGCTATCACTGTGCGGGCGGGTCAGCTAATAGAGATCTTATTTTAAAAAACACTTGGCTGAAAGGGGGCATATCATTTCGGGGGAAGTAAGGTATTTATTTACCCTGATGTTGCTCTTCAGACACAACAGGAGTTGCTGTTTTCTCCAATTCCAGCAAGAAGTATTGGACTTGAGCAGATCTTTCTCAGTTCTGTACCCATGAGAGGCCGGAGTAAGAAGTGAACAACAAAGATTTTTCTTTGATGCTGCTCACATGTTAGAATTTTTCTGAAATTGCAATGGGTCACAAAAGCTGCTAGAAGTTAATCCAACAGATCTGTAGACTCAGATTTAGGGCCCAGTTGTAATTCTGATACTGAAATTACATCTGCTCACTTCATCGGATATAAAAGAACACATTCCTGAAGCACCTACCCCAGTGGACTTGTCTGCTTGTAAATTACTAACTCTTATTTTTCTCATTGTGATAAAGGGGACCTTAATTGGGACTTAAATGACCTTGAACATTTAATTAAAAGGAATATGAAAAAATATGTTGTAAAACTAAGACTTTCTTTAAAATAGCGCTTCTGTCATGTTAATTGTGTTTAACCTAATAAGATACTATGAATAAAAACCCTGAATAGGAGTAGTTCTCATGAAATCCTCAGTATTACCTGATTGTTTTTTGATGTGTTGTTTAATCTATTCAAGAGCAAAATCTGTATATTAATTTATGTCAATGGGGGTTACAACAGCGGAAGCTATTTTCAGAGATATCAGTTTGTAATTTTTAATTTATCTTAGGAAGTAATCATAAATGAATAACAGCAAACCATACCAGATCCAGAAGTATATGACATTTCATGCTGCTTAGAGAGGTAATCAAATTTGTACTTACCTCAGAGAAAATGTAACTTTAAATTGCGCTGTGGGAAATAATATATCCACAATGCTTTTCTTTTTCTTCTGTTGAGACCTATAAGTACCTCACGGGGGTAAACAAGTTACAGGATGGGAGTCTCTTTCACAGGATGGGGCGCACCAGAGCACAGGGCATGCTATGAAGCTGAGGGGGGTTAAGAGGGATGTGAGGAAATTCTTCTTCACAGAAAGGGTGGTGAACACCTGGAACACCCTGCCAGAAGAGGTGGTAGGGGCAAGGAAAGTGAGGAGCTTTAAACGCACATGAGATAGGCACATGGGCATACTAAATAGAAGCAGTGGAGGAGGGAGGGACACCTGTGATCAAATAGAGTCCAGGGTGTAGAAATAGGCCGTGAAAATAAGGCAGACTAGTTGGGCCTACCTGTCCTTTTCTAACGACACATTCTATGTTTCTCTGGTATTTTATAGTAACTGGATCTCCCCCATATCTCATAGGGCTTGCCTTAATGCTACATAACCTGAGTTTATTTACTTTGGTTATTAAGTAACTGTTCATAATGGGCCCTATGCACTAATGGGGTGGAGTGGCTACACGCACATATCTGGGGCGCGCAATCACTCCTCACCCTACGTGCCCCCACGCAGGATGCAGGATGGGGGGCATGCAGCACATACGCACCTGATCTCCTGGCTGTGCGAAGAGCAACGTACCAGAGGGCGGGCGAGGGCAGGCCAGCAATATGCACCAAGGTGTGTAGTGCATCCGCAGCGGGGCACAGTGGAAAGTCAGCTATGTCAGGGGACCCTGCCATAACCACAGTATGCTGCCAAGCCCGAACATCCACAGGGTCCCCTAGCCTCAGCGGCATGAGAGTTGCCACCCCAGCACTCCGAGACCCCCATCCTGGTGGCAGCACACCAGCCCCCACCTGACAGTGCCCCTGTCCTGGCTGGCATGGCTTTATCACCCCCTCTCATTGGCGTGGCTGCCCCTGCACCACTGCATGCCCTGATGCCCCCCAACAGTGATGTGCCCCGGCCCATCGCGGCATCAACACCACCACCCACACCCTGTACCAGCATGCCAGTGCCCCCAGGACATCCGGCAGCACAGCCCCATGGCTGTCAGCCATCTGACATATGCAGGTACGTGCAACCCATGAGCCCCCATGGATGCCAACCATCTGACATACGCAGGTATGCACAGCCCATGCACACCCATGTACGTTAGATGGCCGGCGGCTGTGGCAGTGTGTGGAGGGCTTTGCTGCCAGATGTCCCAGGGGCACCAGCACCCATGTACAGGGGTGGGTGTGCAGTGCTGGGGGGGATGATAGTAGTCTACATGCTAGTCAGGGTGACCGTGGGCAGCTGCGGTCGTTGACAGGGAGGTCCTGGATTGGTGCCGGGCTGCAATGATCCAGGTCATGGGGGGTTGGAATGCCAGTATGGGTGGTGGCCCTGCAGTGTGGCAGGTGGGCAGGGATTGCCAACCAACAGCCTGACATAGGGGCAGGTGCGCACCAGCCTGGGTGCTTGCGGGGTGCATTCATGCACCTGGATCGGCACCTCTCCACACAAGGGACCCACTCTCTGTTCAGGACGGACATCCGATTGGGTGCCTGGCGAGACTCTTGGCTCCATCATCGCCACCCTGTGGAGTTCTGCATGCTGGGTGAGCAGGGCCATGGACAGTTGTGTATCCATTGTGCATACCCCGGGTGCACACCTGTCCGCAGGTGCGAAGCTACGCGGGTGGGTTACGCATGAATTGCACATAACTTGCGCCCATTGCTGCATAGGGCCCAATGTGTGCAAGATGTGTATTGTTCCTCTCTCTAGCCCTGTATTGCTTATAATTGCTCCAATTTTGTTTCTTCTCCTGGTGTATCCTAAGTGCCTTAGCATTTAGTATTAGTTCTTGTAATTGTTTCCTTTGTTCAATCTCCATTGCATCGTACCTTGCTATACTGTTTCCAGATATTTTACTCTATGTCTGGTAAGACCCTCATGTTTAACATCTGGTCACCGTTTTCAAATGTTTTGTTTGTACTGTATGGCCTGGGTCATACCTGAAAACAGTCCCTGGGACCAGTGTACCTACCCATTTTTGAAATAGCATTGGACATTTATTGTATAATGAATATTTCCTATGAAATATAACATCAGAAATAAGAATTACAAAAAAAAGTGTTTTATCAGAATAGACCTAATGAACTGCTAACAGCTCATTTCCAGATGCCTCCTGGGGGAATGGGGAGTGGGGAATAACAATGCAAAAAGCAACAATTCATCAGTACAAAGGTTAAGAACACAACTAACTTATAGTGAAAATACATTGGTGCAGCATAATCAAAAATCACATAACATTAACAATAAAACAGGAGCATATTAAAAGGCAGTAAATATGTAGATAAATACAGCATGCAGAGTAATAACAATGGGCGCTATGCACGATGCCAATGTGCCCACAGAAACCAGGTGCATTGGCATCATATGCATGAAAGCCACATGGGGGACCTGTGCAGCATGCATGAATGGGGCATACAGTGGTTACACGCCCAGTCCCCTGGCCCGCAGACAGCACCATGCCAGGGGTGGGCAGGGGGTGTGCCAGGGGCGTGCCAGCACTAGGCAGCATGCACAAAGTCGTGTTGTGCTACACAGTGGAGGGCACAGTAGGGTGTGGGCTATGCTAGGGAAGACCCATCCATAACCCACTGCGGGCCCCCATGGATATCACCCACCAGATGTGATGGGACCAGGAGGTGACTCCCAGTGCTGCTCCAGCCCACGAGGCAGACAGAGAGGACCGGGGCAGCTGGGCGGGTAAGGGCTGTGGTACCGGCAACATGTAGAGGGACCAGGGAGTGTTGGTGCCACAGGGGTGGGGGGTATGTCGGCTGCATTGCTGGACAGGGCGGCACTGTGCCGGAGATGGGGGATCAGTCTCCTGGACTGGGCGGGCTCTGGGGTATGGCTGCATGGGTCCAGGCACCCACATGGGCTATGCATGACCCAGACCCATGCCGACAGGTACAAGGGATCCACTCCTGGACCCAGGACGGGCATCCGACTGGATGCCCGCCTGGGTCCATGACTCCTCACCCTGCCACCCTGCAGAGTCCTGCATGCCGGGGAGGAGGAGCCATGGACAGGTGGGTGCCAGTTGAGAACAGTGGCTCATGTGCACCTGTCCATGGATGCACAGACTTTTCCACATACCACCACCCCAATCATGCATACTGCTCAATATCTGTGCCATGATGGAAGCAACATGATAAAGTGCACCATGAAGGACAGTCTATTGGAGAGCCCAGCTGGACTGGAAGGGGTTAGGAGCAGTTGCAGTAGTAAGCTGTGAAGTAATGGAAGAGTGTTTTTAAGGATGAACGAGTGGAGGAAGAATGGATACCAGGGGAGAGGGTAGACCAGAACTTGACAGTCTACAGGTGAGTGCAGCTCGACCTGCAAATGACAGTGCAAGGGAAGCAGAGTGAAAGAGTGTTTCCGATGGAGTAAGTGTGTGTGTGTGTGGGGGGGGGGGGACTGAGAAGAAAGCTGAGATAAGAGGGAAGAGAAATAAACCAGAATTTAACAATACTGAGGCACAATGGGAGAGCTTCCTGGCATGAAGAAAGAGGAGTGCTACAGAAGAGGAAAGGGAGTAGAGATCAGTACGGAGTGGGGGAAGGGCACACAGGAAGGGGCCAAATGGCAGAAGGAGTGAAAGACAGAATTCAGTCTTGCTAGGATGGATTTGCAGTGACTGTAGTCAGTGGTTTTATTACTCAAGCAATAAGAACTGAGAAGCTGGTAATTTTCGAGGGATTAACAACCAGTTGTGGGGATTTGTGGCCTGAGTTGCAGACGAGGGCCATCTCTCTCCAGCCAGTCATTAATTTAAGGAAATGACCAGCTTTGAGATTGTTATTGTGATTATAAGTCTAATTGCAATAACGGTTTTCATCGTTACCATTTTGTTACTTATGGACAGGTTTTGAGTGCAGTGGCGCGAGCCGTGCTTGCAGCACAGCGCCAGTTGGCAGCTGGATTGGTCATTTCTAAGACATTAAAGATCAAGCCAGTAGCTAATCAAGCACCTAACTAGGCTTATGAATATTTAATTAGACATATAATGTTCAGTGATAACATGTTGCTCAGTCCCCATCGCGGGATTGGTACAGCAGTCCAAGGATGCACAGAGGTGTACAGTGTAGATATGACTGAAGGATACACAGAGGTGTACTGTGTAGCTATGACTGAAGGACTAGAAAATGAACCCCATCAAGACAGAGGATTTTAGTGTAGGCTTCATCTGAGTTAATAGTTAATATGTAGTATAGAAGAATAACTGAGCAGCTAGCTAGCTGACAGGGGCTTGCTTTTTAGTATTTTGGAAGCTGCTTAACATTGAAACATAGACATTGTCGGTAGATAAGGACCACCTGGCCCATCTATCCTGCCTGTAAGCCCCTGTACTGGATTACTGCTTCCAACCCATCCGCTGCTGTACCTCTATGATTCCCCTGTGCTTGTCCCAAGCATGCTTAATGGCTCGGAGTTTGGACAAATTAAATTCAAATTATTTCTTTGCAAACTGACTCAGTGGTGCAAGAGCAGCACATTGCCACTGCCACCTGGTAGGGTTTGTGTGCATAATCCTCTGCTTGCAACATTACAGTCCGTTGCTAAGGAAATAATTGTGATGTCACAAGCAGAAGATTATGACCTCAGCTCCTAAAGTGCATCAGGGCACAATGAACTTAAAAGGACACTGGTTACCTTTTCATCCATTTATCCTGCAGTGCATGTTGGGAGTGAAAATTGTGGCCTATGTAACTAATAAGCCATACTAGGGTGTACATTATGAAGTGTCAGTGGCTCAGTAGGTAGCACACTTGCCTCTGAGGCCTGGAGATCAGATGGTTGTGGGTTCAGTTCCCACATCTGGCACTTGGGTTAATATCCCAGTACTGACACTGTAGTGCAGCATGAGAGGGGTGCTGTACTTCTGAGGTGCCGTCTTTCGGATGAGATGTTAAACCGAGGTTCCCATTTGCCTGGATTGGTGGTAGTTCAGGTGGATGTTAAAGATCCCATGGCACTTATTGAAAAGAGTAGGAGAATTTCCCCGGTGTCCTGGCCAAATTTCCCTCATTCACTAAAAATACCACCAACAGCTTAATCTGGTTCAAGGTCAGTTGGCATTCATCTGTAACCCCCTCCCCCGGGTCGTGCCTGAAAATAGGCAGAATTTGTCTAGTGTACTTACCCGGTCAACAATAAATAAAAAAATAAATTATGTGATTTTAATGCATGCCCCAGAGGGGGTAGTAAGGCATGCGGCTAAAGGCTGAGTGTCCTTACGCCCCTGTGAAGTACATTAAAATCCCATGATACACACCCCAGAGGTATTTATTACACTTATAAAATGGCTGTAAGTAGGGTTTTTTTGGGCAGGAAAAGGAGATTTGGTGCCTGACTGTGCATTTATAGAGAGATTTAATGTACGGTCAGGTAAAGTCTCTCAGTCAATGAAATTTTAATTTTTTTCTTGCCATTTAAAAAAATTTTTTGTTCTATTGTAGATTGCTTCATATCTCCTGTCTTGTATGATGCCCTTTTTTCCAACTGATTTTGATCCTGCCATAGCACTTTTCTTTTACATTTGCAATATTAAACATAGGGGTGGGCAGACTGTTCTGCCAGAAATCAGAAACCCCTCCCCAAGATCCAGGGCTTACCCATGGACTCGGATAAATACAGACTCAGCTGCTTCAGACTGGTTTCTGAGTCCATGTACAAGCTAAATGCAAAAAATGTAGCCAGCCTGCTGCTTCTTACCTTGTGTATGTTTATATGATGTCCCTTCCTCCTGACTGCATGCTTCCAACTCTATTCTTGCACAGCTTGATGACAGACTGGGTTAGCAGCATGAATTGTGCACTTTGGCTGCTCCACTAAGTCTCGCAGGAAGGACCATTAATGAGACGTAGCAGCAGCCAATCCAGTAAGAGAGCAAGAAGTGTTACCATGTGACATGGCTTTTAGCAGTTGGGGGTGAGACAGCATGAACAGGTGCCACAGCATTCTCTGATAGAGAAGGGGAGAGAGTGCTTGGATTGGTGCCAAGCCAAGGAAAAATAACATTAAAAAAAGTTTCAATTGTTTGAAAAAGCATTACTATTTTCTCTTTCTCCACTGGAGCCAGCGGTGCAAGTGGTAGACAAGTAGTACAGGATCTCAGGCACTGGTGAATATGAAATGCAGAATGAAGATCTTCAATCTGAAGGACAGCTGTGTGAAGACACATCTGTCTGTTTCGACACTGGTAGATTCAATTAGCAGTACTGAAGTATTTCTAGCAAAATAGCACTGTTGTACAAGTCAGGTGTTGTTACAGAAATCCTAATTTCAGAGCACAGGGCCAGAAACTGTCATTATGTTGCTGGTTTAAGAATTTCAATTCCAGTGTCAGTGGGAAGAAGTACAGAAACTCTGTTCCTGCTACTAAAAAGGTACTGGAACTGAGTTCCTATGTGTTCCTGTTCACTTTCATCACTGACTAGAGCTACAGAGTGCAGCATTTGATATTAATATGTGGCAGTGGTGCTGGCTAAAGGGGAAGGTGAAGAGGCAGTAAGCCACAATCTGCACGCAGTTACCTATGTGTGTATACTGTGTGGCTGCTCTGCTAATAGATAGAGAAAAACTGGAAGGCGGCAAACGGGGTTTAGAAAAGTAAGAGACCGGTCATACAGAGCAAATGTATGAGGGAGAGGAAAAGAGAGGTAGTACTTTTGGTGGTAACCTGCATATCTCTTGGTCTTTTGCCACAGAAATGAGGGACATGGGCCCTCAAAATGAGAGACAATGGGGGACCTTGACCCTCATAATGAGGGAAACATCCTCAAGCATGGAGATACAAGCTCAGAACACTGTAGGGGGTGGTGGTGGAACATTTTGTTGTACTTGAATAATGCTTATTTTTATGTAGCATCTTAGAATATTTTGAAACCTTCTCTGTGCTGGCAGTACCATTTCCATGAGGGACTGTTAGTGAGGGACAAAGCAATTTTGAGGGGTGAAATGAAGGACATCTCTCATAGTCAGGGGCTCTTGAAAGGTATGACTACCTGTGCCTGTACAAAAAAAAGCAGGAAAAAGTATTAAAAAGGAAACCAAGAAGAGAAAAAGAGAGACCAAGCATTGTTGTGCTAGATGTCCTTGTCTGCCTCCGAAAGGAGAGAGTGCACACCAGGAAAGTGGTGCTCAAGAAACAACTGTAGTACCGTACCTGGAGAGTTTCGAGCACACACCAAACCTCTAGAGAGGGACGCCAAGTAAAGTTCTTAAATCATATTTACTGTAGCTTGGACAAACATTAGTCCTGCCTGATGTGTTTCAGAAAAAAATTATTTTATCAAAGACAACAGACTAAGGCCCTATCCACACTACACCACTTACAGTCTGTAATGGTTCCAAACCGTTACAGTGTGTCCACACTGCCGGAAAACAGTCTTGATAACGGTTTGGAACCATTACAGCCCATCCACATTGTGGGTACCGTGTAACCATTACGGCTGCACCCTATCCCACAATGCAGTTCGTGCTGCACTGGGGGAATGCTGGAGCTACATGCTCATGCTTCCACACTATGCCTGGTAACGTTACAGGGGCACAACCGTTTTCATAACCGTTGTTCAAACCACCTCATAAGTGGTTTCAACAACGGTTACGAAAATGCCTTCTGTAACATTACAGGTGTAAACGCAAACCGTTGTGGTAACAGTTTGAGCCCTCTGTAACGTTACAGAGGCATAGTGTGGACAGGGCCTAAGAGTAGACAAACTCTTAAATACTCTAAATAGACACATATTAGTGATGTCACAGGCACACTGTAATTTGATCTTTTGAGCACCTGCCTTCTTGCCGTGTAAAACCTGAAGGTATATGCCCAACTTTTTTCTGTGTAAGCAAATAAGACTACATGCTACAATATGTCTTTGGAGAGTATTTCTAATCTGGTTTTCACAACTCCTAATGATGAAATACAAGAAAATCCACTTGAGTATGTGAACCGACTACTCTCCACAACCGCAGCAGCAGACCCCTTCTTACTAGAAGACACTGGGACTAGCAATTTGCAACCTAAATTTAAATCACTTCTTGAAACTTTTTGGGGTTTAAAGAAAATCTCTCACCAACTTAGATGCATTTTTTGGAATTACACAAACCTGGATGTATATTTACAAGTGAACTGGATACCCGGAGGATTATGATTCACTAAGAACCCAGCCTGTGGCTCTGAAAATGAAGCCTTCATGAAAGAATGGGAACTTTACTGGGGAAGGGTCTCAAGCAAGTAGCTACTTCTGTCACTTTCTCAGAAGTACTACCTGTGAGAGGCAAGGGAGAGCATAGGAGTGCATGCACCAGGAACTTTAACTCATGGTTGAAGAACTGGTGCTGTGAGGAAGGGTTTGGATTCATTGGTGACTGGGGACCCACCTGGAGGATGGAGGTTTGTTCCTGACGGCCTGCATCCATCCTGGAGGGGAATCCAAGCACTCAATGATAAGTTTAAATGCTACATTGACGTCATTTAAACTAGCAAAGGGGTGGCAGGCCAGCAAGGAGGGTACCTACTTGCTCACCCCACAGCTAGCAGTGGAACCAGTGAACCAGAGGAGGGCTATCTCCAAAGCAGTGTGCAAAGATGGAGATTAGTGCCCAAGAGGTGGATAAGCAGAAAAGGGCAAAATTCAGCAGACGGGCAGACAGCAAGGAGAACCAGGGTTAAATGACAACCAAGGAAGGGGCTGGAGTAGAACAGTGAGACAGTCTAGGAGGTCAAATCATGGAAGTTCACGTGTAAATGCCAGGAGCCTTAGCAACAAGATGGAAGATCTGGAGGCTGTCATGGTGCAGTCAGACCTGGACATTGTGGCCATCACTGAAACCTGGTGTAATGATAACCACGACTGGGAGATGGCCATACCTGGCTACAACATATTCAGAAGAGACAGAGCAGGCAGGAAGGGAGGAGAAGTGGCAATCTATGTGAAAAATGACATAAGGGCCACAGAGATCCAGGAGGAACAAAATGGGGGAGAGATACTGTGGGTTAAGCTGGAAAGGAAAATGGGGACAGCCATCCGCACAGGTGTGGTCTATAGACCACCAGCCCAGGAGGAAGAAACAGATAGGGAGCTGATGCTAGCCATCCAAAGGATGGCAGACAAGGGTGAGGTACGGTTGGAGACTTCAATATTCCAGATGTGGACTGGAGCATCCCAGCAGCAGCAGCATCAACTAGGAGCAGATTTATCCTGGACTCCTTCAGGGTGCCTTCTCAAGCAACTGGTCATGGAACCAACTCGGCAGAAGGCAATACTAGACCTTGTGCTCACAAACAGGGACAGTGTGATGGGGGTAACAGTGGGGAGCACCTGGAAAACAGTGACTACCAGTCATTGTGGTTTGAAATCACAGAAAGAGCAGAACCAAACCACACAAAACATGTATCCTGGATTTTAGGGGGGGACTTTGGGAACATGGGGAGATACTGAAAGAGGCATTAAGGGAATGGGACAGGAATCAGGGTTGAGGAACAGTGGGCAGTATTTAAATGGGGATTACAAGAGCAACAGAATTATGCATTAAGCAGGTTAGCAAGAGCAAAAGGAAGAGGAGACCATTATGGTTTTCCAAAGAGGTAGCAAAGAAAGTGAAAGCCAAAAAGATTGCATTCAGGCAATACAAAAAGACACAGGCAGAAGGGGATAGGGAGAAGTACCAGGAGAAGCAAAGGGAGGCAGGGAGGTCAGGAAGGGAAGCCAAAGCTCAGACAGAAGAACGCATTGCAAAATCAGTGGGTAGAGGGGACAAAACCTTTTACAGGTACATAAGGAAAAAGAAAGACAAAGGGAGGGATAGTGAGACTGAAGGGGGAGGATGGGGGCCTCGTGGAGGATGACAACAGTAAAGCTGACATACTGAACAGGTATTTCTGCTCAGTCTTTACTGAGGAAGAGGAGGGTAATGGGTCTGAAGGGAGTACAAAGGGTGAGAATGGTGCAGAATGGACACAAGTCCCTACACTAGGAAAGGGTCCTGAAGGAACTGGAAGTAATAAGAGTTGATAAAGCAATGGGGCCAGATGGGGTGCACCCCAGGGTCCTTAAAGAACTAAGAGAGGTGGTGGCTGAACCTCTGGCTATCCTGTTTAGCCGATCACTGGAAACAGGGGAGGTCCCCAAAGACTGGAGGACAGCAGATGTAGTCCCCTTATACAAAAGTGGGAACAAAGAGGAAGCAGGAACTACAGACCAGTCAGCCTCACCTCGGTAGTGGGGAAGATCATGGAAGCACTACTGAAGGAGAGATTGGTGGAACATCTGGTTGTCAATGGACTACAGGACCCAAGGCAGCATGGTTTCACCAGGGGAGGTCATGTCAGACCAACCTCATTGAATTTTTGACTGGGTGACAGGAGGTGGATCAGGGAGGGCAGTGGACATGGCCTATCTGGACTTCAGCAAGGCCTTTGACACTGTGCCACATAGAAGACTATTACACAAACTGGGGAATATGGGTGTGGGCAGGACAGTAGTGTGGTGGGTAGGTAACTGGCTGGGTGGCAGGACACAGAGGGTGGTAGTAAATGGCTGTCACCCACAGAGGGAAGAGTGACCAGTGGGGTACCACAGGGATCAGTGCTGGGACCGGTCCTATTCAACATCTTCATCAGTGACATGGCTTGAGGACCTAGAAGGCAGAACTTCACTGTTCGCTGATGACACAAAGCTCTGTAACAGAGTAGACACACCAGAGGGTGTAGACAGAATGAGAAACGACCTGCAGAAACTTGAAGAATGGTCAGGGGTTTGGCAGTTGAAATTTAATGCAAAGAAGTGCAAGATAATGCATATGGGGCACAAAAACCCTGGCACAATATATCAGTTGGGGGGTGAGGATATAGCATGCACCAAGCAGGAAAGGGATCTTGGGGTTATCATCTCTGATGACCTCAAGGTAGGGAAACAGTGTGACAAGGCAGCAGGTAAAGCAAATAGGATGCTGGGATGTATAGGCAGGGCATTACCAGCAGGAAAAGGAGGTCATAATTCTGTTATACAAGACACTAGTGAGGCCCCACCTGGAGTACAGTGTACAGTTCTGGAGACCATACCTACGTAAGGACATAGACAGGGTAGAGAAGGTTCAGAGGAGGACAACAAAGATGGTGCATGGATTGCATCACAAGTCCTATGAAGACAGGTTGAAGGAACTGAACATGTACTCCCTGGAGGAGAGGAGGAGAGAGGGATATGATAGAGACATACAAGTATCTTACAGGAGGAACAGGGTGCAGGAAAACACTATTTTTGGCTAAAAATATGTTCCAGGACTAGAGGGCATGGGATGAAGTTGGAGGGAGGACGATTCAGAGGAAACATGAGAAAGAATTTCTTCACAGAACGGTGGTGGACAAGTGGAACACCCTGCCAGAGGAAGTGGTGGGGGCTGAAACAATCACGGGATTTAAGAATGCATGGGATAGACATAAAGGAATTCTGGAGGTCAGGGGTAAGGTGCAACAGACTTCTAGGAAAACAAACTGAACTTACAAGCTCAAATGGGCAGACTGGGTGGGCCATAGGCCCTTATCTGCCGACACTGTCTATGTGCCTATGTAACTTATTTTAACTGAAGCAACTTACAGGCTGATTAAATTTATTGTTAAATTCAACAAAGAAAAAGAACTGAAATTACGGGAAGAATTAAAAATTCAACAGTTAGATGCCCTGAAATTTAAGAATCATGCAGATTTTGATGCACTTAACAAAAGACTACAGGATTCTATCCAATAGGGGCCTTTATTTGGATTCTTTTTGTGAAAGAAACTTCTTAAATTCAATTTGCAGCAACAGAGATTAGCGTCAATTAAAGTTTGCATTCGGTTCATGAATCTAAACGGCGCAAAGCTCAAGCCTTTTTTAAGTGAACCGACTACTCTCCACAACCACAGCAGCAAACCCTTCTTACTAGCAGACACTGGGACTAGCAATTTGCAACCTGAATCTAAATCACTTCTTGAAGCTTTTCAGGGTTTAGAGAAAATCTCTCACCAATTTAGATGAATGAGACAGAGGCAACAAGCCTTTATGTGAAGCAAATAAACAAAACAAAGGGAAAAAATACTATGGTTCTCAAAAGAGGAGGCAGGAAAAGTTAGGAGAAAAAGCATTCAGAAAGTATAAGGAATCAAAGAAGGAGCAAGACAAAGAACTCTATTAGTTAAAGCAGATGGAAGCGGGAAAGACAGTCAGAATAGCAAAGGCCCAACCCAAGGAAAAGTTAGCCAACTCAGTTTAGAAGGGGGATAAACCCTTTTATAGGTACAATAGTGAGTGAAGATAGACCAAGGGAGGATAGTGAGGCTTAATAAAGGGGTGGGGGGGAGGAGGACAGAGTGTGACAGTGAAAAGGCAGAGATACTGAATGACTACTTTTGTTCAGTATTCACAAAAGAAGGAGGAGGGGGACTACCTAAACCAAATAATAGAAGCACTCTGGATAGTGGGTTGATACCAGTCCATTCACAGAAGAAAGGGTCCTGAGAAGAACTCCTAAAATTCAAGGTGGACAAGGCAATGGGGCCTGACGGGATTCACCCCCGAATTCTAAAAGAACTAAGGGGAGAACTAGTGACACCACTGACTACCCTTTTTAACAAATCATGGGAGGATGCTGTAATACCTGAGGACTTGAGGAGGGCAGATGTGATTCCTCTTCACAAAAGTGGGAGCAAGGCAGAGGCAGGAAACTACAGAACTGTTAGTTTGACCTCAGTGGTAAGGAAAATGATGGAATCGTATGAACATACAAATCACTTCTGAAAGATAGAATTGTTGAGTACCTAGAGGCCAGTGGGGCATAGGACCCAAGGCAACATGGATTCACAGTGGGAAGGTCATGTCAGATGAATCTAATATATTTCTTTGACTGGGTGACCAAAGTAGTAGACCAGGGAGGAGCTGTGGACATGGCCTACCTAGATTTTAGCAAGACATTTGACACAGTCCCACACAAAAGATTAAGAAAGAAGTTAGCCAGTCTGTGAGTGGGTCTCAGGGTGATAGCCTTGGTAAAAAATTGGCTGGACAACAGGACACAGAGGGAAATAGTAAACGGAGTCCACTCCAAAGAAAGTTGAGTTACTAGCGGGGTACCACAGGGCTCAGTATTGGGGCCGGGTCTTCTTTAATTAATTAATTTATTTATTTATTGGTGACATTGCAGAGGGACTGGAAGGAAAAGTATGCTTCTTTGCAAATGACACAAATGTCTGCAACAGGGTTGATACACAAGGGGGGGTGAAAAGGATGAGAAGGGACTTGGCAAGGTTGGAGAAATGGTCAAAAATATGGTAGCTTATATTCAATGCAAATAAGTGCAAAGTAGTGCACCTGGAGAAACAAAAACCCAGGGGAAGAGTACACAATTGGGGGGAGGTACTAACAACAACAAAAATGGAAAGGGACCTGGGGTAGTCATGTCAGATGACATAAAGGTAGGCAGATAATGTGAGAAGGCAGTAAGGAGGGCTGGTGGGATACTGGGATGTTACACACATCATGGAAGCAAGAGAAGGAGAAACTCATCATTTTACCTTCCTTGCAATTGATAAAAGAAACAGAAAATCACAAGGTGGGGGGGATTTTGATAATCTAATGTTGCTGATGGAGAACTACTGGATCCTGTCTTTGAAAGCTAATATAGAACCAGGACTGAACACACAACTTGATGTGCGCCCATATCTTAAGAGACATTAGTGATGAAATAGTTTTCTCTTAACCCTTTAGAGCCTAACAACAGATACATCCATTGTTTTTCCTAGTACAGAGATACCTGTCCAAGCTACAAAGGGTTAAAGCTGATTTTGGAGAGATCAACCTATAAATGTAGTGTTATATGAAATCAGGGATAAGAGGAATTTGAACAATGACATTTTTCATATAAATGCTAAAGTATCTCTTTAAGACCTAATATTAATTAAGTATTTACAAATATGGTTGATGCTTTTGACTGACTAGAACTTAATACACCTTCTCCTTTCCCAACCCCCTTTTTTTACCACATTTAGTTTTCCTACCCCTCTCTATTCCCCTTTGTTCCCCTTCCCCATATGAAACTCACCCCTTCCCCCTTTCTTCTTCCCCCCTCTTTGTCCCTTGTGAGCCCTTTGTTATCAGTCACCTTCATCTTTCTACTGTTTTTATATACCCATATGTGTTTTAGTACCTTCATGCACTTTATTTACTGGGTCACTTTTGTTGTTATTAGCACTTATTTAGGCTTTGCACTGATAACAAATGTATTTAATTGATATGCACTTTTGAAATTAATTCTTTGACCAATCAAATCACAGTGTGTCTATGATGTCCCTAATATAAGTGTCCATTTAGAGTATTTAAGTGTTTGTCTGCTGGTAGTCCGTTGTCTTTGATAAAATAATTGTTTTCCGAAAAGCATCAGGCAGGACTAATGTTTGTCCAAGTTACAATAAAGATGATTTAGGCACTTTACTTGACATCCCTCTCTGGAGGTTTGGTATGTGCTCAAAACTCTCCAGGTACGCTCCTTGTCTGCCTGCAGGCTGCTGTATGCTACATGTGTCGACATTGCCACTTCTAGAGGATGTCTGCTCTTCTTGCTTACATCCTTTCCACTTTAGCAGTTCTGCTTTTTTATGGCTGCATGGTGATGTCACCATGCTGATGTACTGCTATGGCTAGGAGAGAGAAAGAGAGAGAGAGAGAAGGGACTCTGGAACTACGTGACAGAATACTTAGATTGTTGTTTTCCACTGAGTGCTTGGAGTGGAACTGAACCTCATCTCTCCATATCAGTAGTGCTGTTCCTTGCTTTTCCTTTTTCTTCCCCTACCCAATCCCCCCTCCACCACCACCACTGCACTAGCTGCACTATTTACTTGTCCCAGCATGAACTTCTGAGCCTACAAATGGTCACTGTCAGGATTTTAAAGGGGCCATGAATGTTTATCTAGTGCTTAGATCGTTTACAGGTGTCCCCCAAGCTTGTTCTGATCATGGCAGTGTTATTTATGTTTGTATTGGGCGCAATTGAATGAGATATAAAGTTTATGTTATTTCACATCTTTCTTTCACTATGGCATTTATCAGAGATCTGCTCAGCTGAATTCCGTTATGTCTGGAAAAGCCAGTGACATTGCAGCATGTTTTTTTTTTCCATTTGAAGGTTAACCCTTTAGCTAACCAGCACCATAGTGCTATCAGCTGTGCTAGCATCATGTTGAAGTCAAGGTGTAATTGTTTAAAAATATTTTATGTACTAGCCTGGTAAATAATTAGTTTACCCAGTAAGGATGATGTGGTATGCTTTTGAGCCAGTAACACACATGGCATCCAGAATATATAAGTGCATTCAGTTACCAAAGTTAAAAAGGTATGGAGGTTTGCCGTAGTCTTTATTTCCTCAGTGAGAGAGTTAAAAAAGGAAAGTTTGACTGTCAATGGGCCAGCTGTGTTTTGTTTAAACCTTAACTTCAGTCCCACATTTAGTAGCAGTGCATAGTGAATCTGGATATCCAGCAGTTCCATTGAATTTATAGCAATGGTGACATCACACTTCCTGGCAGATTGAGGTTTATTTACACTGAGCCCATCTACTGTTACTATAAGAATGAGGGAACAGAAAATAAATAATTTCTTTGTGTCTAGTACATCTTGATTAAACATGTTGCCATATGCATTTAGTATTTTTTAGTATTCAGGTCAGAAAGAAGTTCATATGACTGAATTTAATTATTCAGTCACTATATACAGCATCATGAAATTTAACTGCCGCTATTAGACTTAACATTTTGGAACTGTATTCTTTCTTCAGAGTTAAGTAGTCTTTAGTTTCAGTTCAGTTCAGTTTATTGTGTAGGGATAGCTTCCATTGAGCATGCTCATTCACAGGGAGGTCCCTGATACAAAGTACTAAACATTACAGTCACAGTCAGTACAAGGATGCATGAAAGTAATACAGCAGGAATATCATGGTACATTGAGTGGATTGGTTATAACAAATACGTTATGGCAAAAGCATCACATAACAGTAAGTTTACCACCACCTAATAAAAATCATCACAGACAATACAAGTAGTACATCGTAGAAATACAGCAGGGATATCACGGTACGTAGAATAGGTTGGTTATAGCAATACATAGAGATAAATTAGAAGCATCCCTTAACAGTAAGTTTACCACACCTTATAAATATGGGAGATAACAACAAGGAAGGAAGGAAGGAAGGAAGGAAGATACATGCCAGTATACAAAGGAATCTACAAAGACAATAAGAGAGGGATGGGGAGAAGGTAGACCCGTGAGGGAAACTAAGTGCAGTTGCAGATCTCAGCAGTGAAGTCATGTACCCTACCAATGAATGCCCTAACTGGGAGAAGGGTATGGAGTTTTAGGGTAGCTTGAAGCTTATTCCAAAGGCAGGGAAGAGAAAAGCTTATAGATGCCCTACCAAACCATGTCCGATTATTTGGCACATTCAGGGTAATATATGCACAGTTTCTGAGGACATAGGTGCTATTTGAGCATGAGAAGAAGGCTGATATATAAGGGGTAGTGGTGGGCGAAGTAGCAGAAATTCACACCGTGGAGTGATTCACGGAGTAACGCGGAATCCGTGAAGTGCCGCAATGTGAAGCGGAGTACTTTGCGTTATAATGAGGAACGTGAAGCCCATTGAAACCAATGACTTTGCATTATTCCGCCTTCCTCAAACCTCTTCTCCACCATTTTTAAGGCAAAGGACATTGAAATCAATGTACTTCACATCACTTTGCCTTATAATTGAGCTCCAAGGCGAATTTTGCAGTGCTTCATGGGATTGCAGATCACATGGGCTCTAGATTGTTCTGCACAACCTTAGTTCTGTGTAGTGTGTGTGTGTAATGGAAGATGGAGACAGTTTCCTCTCAGAGCTCTGCAATTCAAATCCTCAAAAAGCTGTTAAAAAAGCCTTTTTGAGACACTTTTTTTTTTTGCTTAAAATTTAGTACATCAATTGTAGGAAACCCTTCTGTGCTCATATCATCGAGTGTTTATTGTTTGTGTGTGGATTCTGAATGTTAATTTAGAACAGTCAGTCTATGTACTGTGAAGTGTGCTTTGGGGGAAGGGCGTCTGTGGTGTGGGTAGATTAACTGGGAGAAAAAGGCAGTCTTTCTGTTTTGGTTATATTTTTCTTGTATAACTGTTAATGTACACACAGTAATATTTTTAGTAATTCTTGAAAATTTTTTGCTGATTGTTGTGGTGCAGCAGTGTATAATTTCAGTTTGTTTAAAACATTTGGTTATATTCCTAAAGGTTTTCAATTTGCTATGCACTACTTGTAGTGTGTGTGTCTATATGTGTAGTGTGTGTGTGTGTGTGTGTGTGTGTGTGCATGCGCAATGCGTGCCATTAAATTCGACACCTTTTATTGTGCCACAGAGTAATTGCAGCAGTGTGAACTTGCTATCCACTGCACCTACATGAATTTTTTATACTGCTTTGTAGTATCTTTACTGGTAGTGGACTGTTACTGCTGTGCACTACCTCCCCAACTGGCAAAAGATATTCTTTTCCAGATTTGGATTTGTGACTTGTGAGCACTGGTTAGGTGTTGTGCATTTGCGTCTGCATCTCTTGAGTGCACAGCACAATCTTAATCTGTATGTGCATTTCCACTTTGCAGTACACCATTAATTCAGGGAGACTTTGCATTTCTTGTTACGCTCTTATTTCACTTCGTCAGCACTGGGGAATTTTCTGAACCCAAGACAGTAGCATTTTGAGGATGCACATTAATTTTGGTGACTGTGTGTTACCACTTCGTGCATGACTGAGTGCGCCATTAATTCTGGGAGACTTTGCATTTCTCATTGTGCTTTCATTTCACTTTGTCAGCAATGGGGAATTTTCTGGACACAAAACAGTAGCATTTTGGGGATCTACATTAATTCTGGTGACTGTGTGTGACCATTGCACGCATAACTGAGTGCACCATTAATTCTGGGAGACTTTGCATCTCTTGTGCTATCATTTCACTTTGTCAGCAATGGGGAATTTTCTGGACACAAAACAGTAGCATTTTGGGGATCTACATTAATTCTGTTGACTGTGTGTGGCCACTGCACGCATGACTGGTGCACCATTATTTCTGGGAGACTTTGCATTTCTTGTTGTGCTATCATTTTGCTTCATCAGCACTGGGGAATTTTCTGGACACAAGACAGCAGTATTTTGGGGATGCGCATTAATTCTGGTGACTGTGTGTGTGTGTGAGGGGCTGCCAATATTGTTGTCACTCTGCCTTATTTTGCATTAAGGCAGAATAACAATGCAAAGTAATAATTACAAGATGAAGTGAGCCTTTTGCTTTGGCCACTCCGCATAGCAGAGTGACAACGCGAAGTAGCCACTTTGCGTTCATTTCGCCAGGCAGTATAATTTCACTGCATCTCTAATAAGGAGGTAACTTGTTGAGGAGCGCTTTATATGTCCAAGTATAGATGTGCACCATTCTCCTGGTGGATAAGGAGGTCCACTTCACCGCCTCATACAAGGTACAATGATGGGTTCTGGCTGCGGCATTGGTAATGAAATGGATGGCCCAGTGATAGAGTGTGACTAACTTGCACAGCTAGATGGGTGCACAATTATTATAGAGAATATCAGTGTAATCAAGAAGAGGCATTAAATGTGGCCTGTACCAGTCTAGTTCTGGAGTCTTGGGAGAACAAGGATTTGTTCTTGAAAAAGAAGCTAAGCCTAAATTTCAGTTTTTTTTGTGAGAGTTTCAACATGTGATGAAAAGGATAGGTGTGAGTCGAGTATAAAGGCTAAGTATTTAAAGTGATTCACCACTTTGTGTGAGTCTATTGATAGGGTGGTGATGGGAGCATAGGGGTTTGTCATGGAGCATACTGAGGGGACATTAGGGGGATAAAAGAATATAACCTTTTTTTTTTTGCTTTTAAGAGCAATTTGGCTGTTATCAAGTTATGTTGTAGTTTGACAAAATCAGACTGGAGAACAGAACACACTTGACTAACTGCAGGTTTCGATATGTAGAGGACTGTATCATTCGCAAATAAATGAATATTGGAGTCTGTGATGTCCGAGCCCAGATTAATTACATAGATTAGGAACAACAATGGACCCAGGATGGATCCTTGTGGGACCCCTCTTGTGACTACAATAGTGACGAGGAGGTTCCATTTATCTTAATGTGTTGATGTCTATTTCCTAGGTAACTGGCAAACCAGGATACCGTAGCATTTGACAAGCCATGGGACTTCAAGCTCTCAAGCAGCAGGGGGTGATCCACGGTATCAAAGGCCTTACTAAGGTCCAAAAATACCGCACCAGTGACATGTTTGCTGTCCATGGCCACCAACCAGTAGTTAGTAACTTTCTACCAGACCGAGACAGTACTATGACTGGGTTTGAAACCTGTTTGTTCTGGAGTTAGCAACTGAGAATTTTCGAGGAAGGATCTGAATTGGATATTGACTAGTTTCTCCAGAATTGTTGAGAGGGAAGGCAAGATAGAGATAGGGCGGTAGTTGTTAACATCACTGGGGTCACCAGATTTGAAAAGGGGTATGAGGCGTGCAACTTTCCAATCTTGGGGCACGATACTTTCAGATAGCGAGAGATTAAATAAATGAGCGATGGGGCAGTTAAAAAATAATAGCCGAGTTTCAAAACGAAAGGGTCAATGTTGTCCACACCTCCAAGCTTTTTAACATCCAACCTGAGCAGTTGGTCTTCCACCTGTTTAAAGGTGATAAGTGAGAAAGAGAATGGTGAGAATGTTGGGATGATGGGTGGTTTAGGTGGGTGAAGGTGAGAGGTTCTTAGGCTGGCTGATGGAGAAGAATTGAATGCAAGACCCACTGTGGCAAAATACTCATTTAGTTTGTCAAGTATGACAAATTCATCTGTAATTGAGGTGCACTGATAGGTAATGGTAGTGGGGAGATATGGTGGAGCTCTGCTCCCCTTAACTAGTTTAAAGGTGCGTCAAGTCTTGGATGGGTTACCACTGGCTGACTCTAGGGTGCTTAGGTAATTGTTTGGAAAATAAATGATGTAAAATAACATAAAACTGACTCCTTAAAGTTGTTTAATTTCCTGAAATTCAAGCGCAGAATAGTATATTTTTTCAGGCACACAGATACATAGACGGTGACAGCAGATAAGGACCGAATGGCCCACCTAATGCATTACCACAGAGTCTAGTTGATCTCCGGCCTACCCTGTCTTCCCTATTGCTACAGTACTCAATATACTGAGATAAGGGCACTCACTATTGAGCACACACCAAAAAGGGTGACTGAATAGCGGTGCCTTATCAAATGGGTAGTGGATGGGGGGGGCGACTGCAGGTAGAGCGACATTCTGTCACTATATATATATATATATATATATATATATATATATATATAACACACACACATACACACACACACATATGCGTGCATGGGGGGAGTGAGCACAGTGGAAGGGGAAGGAGGGTTTGTATGCTGTGTTTTGGCACCAGGCTGCTGAGCTGCCCTGTGGCATGATGGATGGGTCACAAGCTTCACCTGCGAGGGTGTCGTGTTCAGGTCCGGGCACATACATTTTGTTGCACCTGGCCTGAATTTTTTTTTTAATTTGCCCCCCCCCCGACATGCACCCCCTGGAGTTGAGAATCCTATAGTAGAGGGGTGCAGGGGGCACAGCTTCCTTCATAAACATTAAAAATGTAAGTCCTGGCGCAGATTTGCTTTGTGCCGGGGTGTACATCGGCAAAATTGATTTTTGCTGATGTGCATTCGCTGTAATGGCAATCGCTTTTGTGTGAGCGCTATTATGACACAGAACCAGAGTACTTTTATGCCTATTCCATGCATTCTTGAATTCCACTACTGTTTTTGCCCCCACCACCTCCGCAGTGAGGCTGTTCCAAGCATCCACTACTCTTTCTGTGAAAAAGTACTTCCTCACATTGCCCCTGAGCCTACCCCTTTAGCCTCATATCATGCCCTCTTGTTCTTGTACACCTTCTTTTCTGAAACATGCTACCCTCTTGCATACTGTTTATCCCCCTGATGTACTTGAATGACTCTATCATATCCCCCCTGTCTCCTGTCCTCCAGGGAATACATATTGAGGTCTTCTAGTCTGCTCATATGACTTTTGGTGCAGTCCTTGCACCATTTTTGTTGCCCTTCTCTGGACTGCCTCTATTTTGTGTACTTCCTTCCAAAGATGTGGTCTCCAGAACTGGACACAGTACTCCAGATGAGGTCTCACTAATGGTCTGTACAGTGGCATAACCACCTCCTTTTTTCTGCTGGCGATACCTTTCTCTATGCACCCCAGCAACCCACTGGCTCTCCCCACAGCCTTCTCTCACTGTTTGGTCACCTTTAGGTCATCAGATATGATTACCCCCAGGTCCCTTTCTTGACTGGTGGCCGTCAGTACCCCCCCCCACATCTTGTACCCCTTCCTTGGAGCTATTCTCAAGGGATGAAAAGGCCCTTTTAGATACTCAGTTATAGCTGGAAAATTATAATGGGGAAAGCAGCTCCAGTGGTATATGATTTCTGTGAAATCCTTAAAAGCAAAACTAAAATTTTACTTGAAAATGATCTTTTTGTTATTTTATTATAGGATTTTTAATTTAATGCACTCAGTAGCCATTTAGTTTGTAGCTGAGTTCCTGTATCAGAGTTTAACAGAAGTCGAACACTTTCAAATAAAAATTACTGGTGATTACTGATCTTCACTTACCTGATTTTTTAAACTACTCTTTTATAAGTGCTCACCCTTAAGAGCTTCAATTCCAGTAGCTCTGCTTGTTTAGCATTAAGATCTATGTTAGAGAATAGTATGAAATGCTCAGGAGTATTGTTTACATTTTAATGTTTTCTCTATAATGGTGCTAGTCTAGGAGTTTGAAGAATTATTTAAAAAGGAAACCACATACATTATTCAAGAATCATTACACATTTATTTTTCCCCCTGGATTTTAAAATGTCATTCTTCTGCAAAGTCAATTTGCACGTTTCTGCTTATCAGTAGCAATGTAAAGGGCCGGGCAGCATGAGCTGAGATGTGCTAGCCTTCCTAAGTCTGCTGCTGAGTGCCTAGCAGTCCCTTCAGGTCTGATAGCTTCTGTACACATAAAATCTATGAGGCAGCTCAAGAATTTAAACTAAGACAGTGAAAAGAAGCCTAAACAGCTGAGACCTAGAAAACCTTCCTTGTGGACTAACATCGAGCTTTGTTCCATCTACAGTACTTCTCATGTTCTTGCTGTCATATATGATCATGTTTTGAATTATCATGACCATTTTTTGCCATTTGCCTCTTAAACCATGTACCTGAGCTACAATTCACATACCTCTCCAACCAGCTGGTCCGCAGTGCACAAATCTCTCACTTGAATTTTTATGTTTGCTTGCGCATGTGCAAGAAACATTTCGGCACAGCTTAGGAGAGAAGCGGGGTTTTGGAGGTGCAGCACTGTGGGGGCCAATGGTCCCAGTGTCCTTTGAGGCTTGGCCCGCTTTCCCCAATGTGGTGGCATGCTGCTGCTGACACTAGTTCAGCCAGCATGCCACCACCTTGAAACATTTTTGCTGCTGCAATCAAAGGCTGCCTCGTCATTGCAGAGTCAGCCATTCCGCTGCAATGAGGGAGTGACCCATCATTGCAGGGCGGTACCTTGCCGTACACATGCCCCTGACCCATTTCATTTGCAGACGGGGAGCCAAGTCCCCATCGGCATGATATCTCCACCCCCAAGTTTCTGTTGTATGCTGAGGGGGTGAACAATCCCCTTCGGCATCATGCAGCCCCCAACAGCCTTTTGCCGACGGGCCCCAATCCCATCAGCTTCCCAGTTCAATTTGCTGATGGAGGCGCCCATTCCTCATTGGCATAATGTTCCCTCCAATTTGTGGTCGTGGGGTGCCCCAACTCTTAGCTCTTGTCCCTCCACTCTGCAGTAGCAAAGCAACGGGGTGCTCAGTCCCACGCCGGCTACAGCCCCCAAACACTCAGGTGGCATGCTGGGAGCCCACCCCAGCATGCCAAATGTCCCTGAAAAAAAACCAGTCCTGCAATGTTTTTTTTTCTTTTTAACACTGTTAAATAGAAAATGGTCTCTTGTTGAGTCTGTGGCCCCTCCCCAACCTATGCCCACCCTCTGCGAACTCTACCTACCTTACAACCCCTCAGCCCATACTTACCACTGGAGCCTAAGCGATGATCTTTGGTGGACCAGGAACACGTCTGCACTCTTCAAAGCCAACTGCAAACTGAAGAAATGCCATGTAAGCTCTATAATGGCATAAACAGGGTTTTTTCATCTTTGGTGCATATCTCAGGTATTTTTTGGAATTTTGGCAACACATTTTCAACATGGGGTTATTGGGACCCCTCCTCATGAATTCAGCCACTGTCATGGTGTTACTCTGTCCCGAAAGGTGATTTAGTGGTCACTGCACGGAATCACCTTTTGGGACCGATTAATGAAATGACAGTGCCAGTGTTCCTGAGTTCGGCTCTCAAAAGGCCTATGTTGCAAATCTAGTGAAAAAAAATCCAAAAAATGACTGTTTTATGAGCGTGTGCTGCGTAGTTTCCACGCACACTCGTAACTTTGCAAATCTGTAATATTTTCACTCCAGATTTTCAACATTGGCATTTTTCCACACCTCCATATGAACAGTACAGTTGTCATTTTACACATCATGGCCAAAACATGTTTTCGCACTTCCGGGGCAGAATAGCGTGGTCGCTGTGGGAAATCAGTTTTTGGGAAAGATTAAGAAAATGACAGTGACATTGTTCATGAGCAGAGGTCCTAAAATGCCTATGTTGAAAATCTGGTGACGAAAGTCCATAAAATGATTGTGTTACAAGTGTGTGTTGCTCACTTTCCATGCACCCTTGTAACTTCGCAAATTTGTAATATTTTCACACCAGGTTTCAATACTGGCATTTCTTCACACCTCCTTATGAACAGTACAGCTGTCATTTTTCACATCCTGGCCGAAATGTGTTTTACCACTGCATGTCACTGAAGGAGGAGGGGCTGCACCACATAAAGCTCGCACTGTTGTTTGAACTGCTCAGGTAACGCTTTGGCTCTCGAGACATTTACACTGCTGCCCAGCTAAATTTAAGTTTCTGCCTGTTGTGCTGCCCTGTGAGAGGTGGAGAAGCTGTTGTCTGAAGCCACCTGTGCATGCTGACTCCTCGAGTTTTTCAGAGCAAAATGCGGAAGTGAAACTTACCACTGCACATCACTGAAGGAGGAGGGGCTGCACCACATAAAGCTTGCGCTGTTGTTTGAACTGCTCAGGTAACGCTGTGGCTCTTGAGACATTTACACTGCTGCCCAGCTAAATTTAAGTTTCTGCCTGTTGTGCTGCCCTGTGAGAGGTGGAGAAGCTGTTGTCTGAAGCCACCTGTGCACGCTGACTCCCCGAGTTTTTCAGAGCAAAACGCGGAAGTGAAACTTACCACTGCACGTCACTGAAGGAGGAGAGGCTGCACCACATAAAGCTCGCACTGTTGTTTGAACTGCTAAGGTAACGCTGTGGCTCTTGAGACATTTACACTGCTGCCCAGCTAAATTTAAGTTTCTGCCTGTTGTGCTGCCCTGTGAGAGGTGGAGAAGCTGTTGTCTGAAGCCACCTGTGCACGCTGACTCCCCGAGTTTTTCGGAACAAAATGCGGAAGTGAAACTTACCACTCGCAGCGTCACTGAAGGAGGAGGGGCTGCACCACATAAAGCTCATGCTGTTCAAGCAGGAGCGCGACAGCACGAGCGTGAGTGGCGCAAGTGCCACTCGGTAATGAAAAGTAACATTTAAAAAATAAATAGAGTTTGATTTAGCAATTGAATTAAGTGTGTAAGAGCAATTTTACAGTAATTGAGAAGCTTTGTAAAAACTGCATACTCTGCTTAAATAATCTTAAGAGTTTTAATCTAAAGCTACTGATAGTCACTGAAAGAGTGAAACTAAATTCAGTTGAAGGGTAGTGATTGTATCGGGTTACCATAATTTTGAGCTGCATTCTCTGGCCATAAAATGAAGGGTATCTTTGTTAAACGAACGGTATTACTGTTGTGTATGACATATTTTTTGTCACACAATGGCTCAGATATACCTAGGGATACAGAGAATAGAAACAGCTTATATTTGAAATGTAGTCAACTAAGTAAGAATACCCTAAGTACAAATAAGTTAATGAGAGGGAGAAATCATTTTAGGATGGTAAGGCAGCAAATTTTAAATACTTTTAGGCCAGTTTTTTGTGGTAAACTTTTTCCTATGATCAGGCTGTTTTGATATTCCTAGTATTAAGTGGGGATAGAACTGAACCCAGGGCCAAGGGGATGGGGCCATTAAGATTATCTCAGATAACGCTAGAAGTTTAATTAAAAAAATGGACCTCCTTAGAGCCTGGGTAGAATTAGAAAGTCCTGATATAGTAATTTTAACTGAGACTTGGTTAACAAAAGCAATTCCCCAAACTGAAATCGAACTTCATGATTTTTATTGCTTTAGACAGGATCGTGGGTCACGGGGGAGGGTCTTAATTTATTTTAGGCACAATTTAGGTCCCTCTGAAATTATTTACTCTGGGAAAACAGAAGGGATAGAATGTTTATTATTAAAACTTCAGATGATTAACTTGATTGTGGGAGCTGTATATTCACCACCGAAGATAAATACTAAGCATTTTGAACAGTTTTCTCATTCTATTATGAAATATATAGGTCAAACAAATGTTGTGTTAATGGGTGATTTTAATGCTGCTTGGGGTGCCCAAGAGGTCGGGTCTTGGAAAACTCAATGAGATGTTTGAATCTGTTACAAATTATCGACTTACCCACAAGGAAAGGGAAAATAACTAGTAGTGGGAATATACTGGATTTGTGTTTTGTTTCACCAGAAATGGTAATAATAAGTAAGATTGTTGGGGAGTTGGGGAGCCAAATTTGGGGGACCATAACGTAGTAAGGTGTACAATAAATCTAGAACTAAGAAAGGTACCAGTAATTAAAACATCTGTTGAATATAAAAGAAACTATGCTCAATATAACAAACAGTTGTTTTGTGAGTATTTACAGAGACAACCATGGCATAGAGTTTTTTTAATTCCCGACCTGAATTTAGCTATTCAGGAATTTACAATAATGTTTAATGAGGCATGTGATATGTTTGTGCCATGGAAAAAAGTTAATCAAAAACAGAATCATTTACCCTGGGTGACCGTGAACTATAAGAAAATTAATTAGATCAAAAACCGACTATGGAAAAAAGCAAACAAATCTTTAAGATCCGATGTATGGGAAAAATTTAAAAAGGTAAGGAATAGAGTGGTTCAGGAAATAAGGAACTCCAAGGCCTCTTATCATAAACAGAGAATTAAAGAAGCAAAAGATCCTAGGAACTATTGGTCACTGATAAAAATTTAGCAAATCCTGTTAAAAATCAAGTAGAAACAAAACTAAAATATAATGGGAAAATATTAGAAGCTGACAATGTTGCAGAGCATTTAAATAATTATTTTATTGAGCTCCCAGATTTAAATGTAGGAATTGAAACTCACTTGGAAAAAGTTCAGTTTGTGGACCAAAAAACTGATTTTGAAAATTGTAAGGAACATCAGTCCCCAAAGTTTCGTTTTAAAATAGTGACCACATCTGAAGTATGTAAATTAATAAGAAATTTAAACATAAATAAAGCTTGTGGCTCTGACAAAATAGAAAATAGATTATTAAAAGAAGCTGCCCAAGTGATATCTCCAGTATTAAGGGATCTTTTTAACTGGAGCCTAAGGGAGGGATTATATCTCGTATTATGGAAGAAGGCCAAAATAATTCCAATTCACAAGGGGGGGATTTATTGGACACTTCAAATTATCGCCCAATAGCATTATTGTCAACAATCTCCAAAATGTTGGAGCAGATTGTCCATGGGCAACTAACTACATACTTGGAGAAATACCAAAAAATTACCCCTTTTCAGTCAGGCTTCAGACAGGGTAGGTCCACAGCTACTGCACTCACCGATTTTTTGGACTTAGTTGCCACCCCTCTGGTGGAGGGGAGATCGGTGGGTGCAGTATATGTGGACCTATCAAAGGCGTTTGATCTAGTTAATCACCATGTCTTGATCGAGAAATTGAGACGCCTGGGAGTGGATGATGAACCATGTGGTTGGTTTACGTCATACATAGAAGATAGAACTCAGTTTGTAACGGTGAATGGACACAGTTCTAGCTTGGGTACGGTCACCAGGGGGGTACCCCAAGGGTCGATCCTGGGCCCCCTCCTGTTTCTAGTATATTTGAATAATTTACCAAGAGTAGTTAAAAATTCACAAATTAGATTGTACGCGGATGATACTGTCTTGATTGCATCCGGTAAAAATGTAGGTGAACTGGAACAAAAACTGCAGGGTGATTTCCTAAACATGCAAAAATATTTTACAAATTTTGGCCTTTTGATTAACAATAAAAAAAACCAGACTATGTACTTCAGCTCAGAGAAAAAGGATAGAGCGGGTACAAACCTGATAATTGGGACACAGGATGGGAAAATATTAGAGCAAACCCAGTATTACAAATATCTGGGGGTCATAATCGACCAGGAATTGAATTTTGAACAACATGTGACTGAACTTATAAAAAAAAAAAACAACTCAAAATTAGGGGTTATGAGACGCATATCAAATTGTTTAACAAGGGAAATGCGACTGAGTATAGTAAATCAACTACTTCTTCCTGTGATTGATTATGGCTGCCTATCTATAGACACACCTCAAAAACAAGTACACAACCTGATGTTTTAAGTAATAAACTAGCTAGATTTGTGTTAAATGTGACTTTGGTACCCATCATTATGATATGTATTCAAGGTTGGATGGAACTCAGAACAGAGGGCAGAGGTTTTTTGGTTAACACAAATAAAAGGTCTACATAAGAATAATTTACAAAATCACCTATTGTACAATTTAAAAAAAACGGAACATGGACTAAACTTACGAAAATCTGGAGCGAGAGTATATCTCATTCCAAAAATTAAAAATAGATATAGTACAATGACTTTTCAGTATAAAGTTTCAAAAAGTTGGAACAGGCTCCCCGCCCCCCTTAGGGACACAAATCTGCCATTATTAGAATATAAGACTGCAGTGAAACAAGAGCTGCGTTTTAAATGTTTGTGTAATAGGTGAAGTTTGATTGTTATGAAATATGATGTTTGGTTGTTTATACAAATTAAATGACTGTATGTACCTAATTGTACGATAATTGTATTTATGGTGTGTATTTGTGTATTCTGTTTATTTATTTTGTATTAATACAGGGATGCCTTGTAAATAGGGATTCTCGAACCCCTAATGGCATAATTTTCTGTATAAATAACATTTTACTACTACTACTACTACTACACTTTTGGTGCAGAATAGCGTGGTTGCTGTGGGAAATCAGTGTTTGGGACAGATTAAGAATGAGCGAGTGAGAGAGGGGGAGTGAGCGAGCTCAACGGAACTCTGTTGGGACTGCTGCAGATTTCTTTGTGGGCAGAAAAGGTGTGAATGCAGGCAGGAGCCCAGTACGAAAGGGCAGCCTGCAGTGCCAGGAGAAACAGAATGAGCAAGTGAGAGAGGGAGTGAGCAAGCTCAACGGAGCTCTGCTGGGACTTTAGAGTTGCCCACCCACCTGCCCAGCGTCCTCTGTGGTCCTATATCACAGCAGGGTCACTGGAGTGGGGACAAAGCAAGGACAGTCCTGATTTGGGCAGCTGTGTCCTGCAAAAAAACATGAAAAATACTACATATCCTGACTTTTTAGTAGAAAAAATATTTTCTAATTTTCCACTAAATCTTGTAGAAAACTACAGTACCTTACCTAAAATACAATGAAATTATATGAAACCATAGAACCAACCAAGAAACTACAATACTTAGCTTTAATTCTGATTATATAGAGAAAAGAAGTCTATTGCACTGGTCGAGGTTACGTACTGTCCTGCGAAAAATCATGTTTCAGTAAGAAATGTTCCACTTTGGGCTTCTTAAAAGGTGGTAACCCTAAAACTATATGAGGGCTGAGAACAAAAAGTATGGTAGCTGAGGGGTGACAAACAGACAAGGAGGCTTTAGGATTGCTACAGTAATACAGTATCTAATGGATGAGATCTGATACTGAATTACTCCAGTCGGCAAGAGGCCAGTAGGTGGACTAGTGTGATGGGGGAGCAGGAATTTGAGTAAATAGGGGCCTACAGTTGTAGTAGGGTACAGAACCTGGGAGTAAGAGCCCGTAACAAGATGGGGGCCAAAGGGGCAGGCGCACATGTCAATAGCGCAGGCATCTTTGGAAGAGTGGTGGGGTGTACAGGGTGTGGATCTGGACTGGGCTTGGAGGATGGGGGGGGTGTATGTTCTGTAGACAACTGGCTAGTTTGAGGGAGGAACTGTGGAGGTTAGGGAGGAGTCTAAGTGGCAGGGCAGATGAGTACGGTAGGCATCCTGGCTGGGGGATAGGGATGGCAAGGAGACGGGGGGAAGAACAACTAGGGACTGAAACCGACCCCAGTATCAGAGGCACTAGCAGAAAAGAGAGAAGAAGGAAGGGGGTGCCTGAGGTGATGAGGGCTCCTGTTGGGGGAGGAAGAAACCACGAGGAGTACCAGGAGAGAGAGCAGATGGCTGCGGGTAGGGAGGGACCAGGGGTGGGACCAGGGGTGGCATGGAGGGGAACAAGTAGGAGGGGGGATCCAATAGGGGAAAGAGATGTAGGAGGGGTATCGAGTAGGAATAGATTCGAGCCTCTGCTATGGGAGAGAGAGGGGGAGCAGAAACATACTGAAGGGGGGAGGACAAGCGGGGCATGAGAGGGATGGCAACAGCTAGGGAAAGAGATAGCGACCACAAAAGCGTAGAAGGGGGGCTAGTAAGGAAGGAGGGAGTGGTGACTGGAGGAGAGAAGGCTACAGGAAGAGGGAAGGATGGGAGGGGCATCACTATTGGGGTAGAAAGGAATGGGGGCTCTAAATCGACAATAGCGGGGATAGGAGAAGGGTTGGAAATCAGCAGAGGAGGAGGGGAGGTTGATATGGGAAGCCCAGTAGCAAGTAGTCAGGCTGGGAAGGGGTTCAAGGGGGATGGGAGGAATAAGGCAGAGAAAAGGGGAGAGGCAGAAGTAAGGGGTGCAGATACAGAAGTCACAGAGGGTGCAGCTGGTGGGGGTAAGGGGCAGGGAAGAATGCATATGGAGTGGCGGAAGGGGCTTTAGAATGGGAAAGGGGCCAAGGGAAGGGGGGTACTCATCCTAGGGGATTCTATACTGAAAGGGGTGAGATGGGGTGGAAAGGCACAGTTGTATTTGGGTTGAAGCTATCCCCAGGTTGAGTGCAGGAGAGGCAGGGCAGGTACTGCTCAAGTGTGCAGCGAGGGGGAGGAAAAAACCTGATTTAGTGTTGTATGTAGGTACAAACGACTTGGCGGGAGAGACTGTGGAAGTAGTGAGGGGGAGGTTCGAGTAGTTGGCCAGGCAGTGTGAGGGGGTTGGGGAGTCGGTGGCATTCTCGGAGGTACCATGTGCAAGCATGGGGAGGAAGGGTAGGACTGAGGAGTTAAATGAGTGGCTGAGGGATTGGTGCCACACCAAAAATTATAGGTTTTTGACTAACTGGGGTAAGGTCTGGGGAAATAGTGACTTGTACACAGGGGACAAGGTACACTTGAGCAGGGAGGGGAAGGGAGTATTAAAGGCAGGATTAGAGGGGTATATCTCTACTAAGGTGGACTTAAACTAGTTGGGGGTGGGTGGCCAAAAGACTGAGGTTAGTAGAAAGGTCCAGATAGTGGAGCCAAATGAGCTCACCCCCCTAGATATAGGTAAAGGCGGACAAGTAGTAACCCTGGAAGGGGACGGGCAGAGTGGTCTAAGAGTAATACAGAAGGCACCACCCAGTAAGAATAGGGAGGAGAAAGGGTGCAGACTACCAGAAGGAGGGACACAGGCCATGGAGAATTGTGAGGAGAAGGAGGGGTACGGGTGGAAGGTGGTCTCTCTCAATGCAAGAAGTCTGGGGAACAAAATTGCAGAGCTTCAGGCACTCCTTTCAAAGGGGAAGGTGGACATTGCTGCAGTGACAGAGACTTGGGCCACAGAGTACCATGATTGGGGCTTGGCAATCCCAGAATACAGGATATACAGTAGGGACCAGGGGTTGGAAGTGGGGGGTTTCATTCAATGTGAGGGAAGGGATTAAATGCACAAGGGACGAGGGAGAAGAGGAGAGGAGAGGACAGAGGCACTTTGGGTGCAGCTCCTGGATGCCAAGGGCAGAAAGCTGAGGCTGGGAGTGGTGTACAGACCACCAGTTGAATCTGGTGAACTGGATGGGGAGTTGGCTGAGCAGATAAGGAGGGTGTGTAGAAGGGGGAGTGTGGTGATAGTGGGAGATTTTAACCTACCACGGGTTGACTGGAGCACCCCAGCCACTACCAGTACCAGAGAACAGGTGCTCCTTGATTGATTTCATGGCGGCCTTCTGACACAATTGGTAGGTGGGCCTACAAGGCTTGGTAACACTCTGGACCTACTACTGGCATATGGGGAGGTGGTGAGGGAGGTAAGGGTGGAGGACCCACTAGCAGGTAGCGACCAACAAACAGTGTGACTCATTGTCACGCTGGGCAGGGAGATGGGAAGTATGGGCACTAAGGTGGTGGACTTTATTAGGGTGGACTTTGGGGGGATGACAGCAATACTGCAAGGGAGACTCCAGGATATAAGGCTGGGGATGGATGCAGAACAAAAGTGGGGAGTCATAAAGACTGGGCTAACAGAGGCCACAGTAGCCTGCACCAGGGCCTGGAGTAAGAAGAGCAGAGGCAAGAAACCATGCTGGCTGAACAAGGAAGTGCTGCAAGGAGTGAAGGCAAAGATGACTGCATACCGGAAGTACAGAAGAACAGGGAAAGGAGATGATAAGGAGACTTTCGGGAGTTGATCAAGGGAGGTTGAAAAAAGCTAAGGCCTCCAGGTAATTAAGTTCCACACAGGGCATAAAGGGAGGGGAAAATAACTTTTTTTAGGTATGTCAGAGAAAAGAGGAAGTGCAAGGAACATATTGTGAGGATAAAGCAGGGAGGGGATTGGGTGGAAAAGGGGGACGATCAAGTGGAAATTCTAAAGGAGTACTTCTGCTCCATTTTCACTAAGGAGAGGGATGGTCCACTACCAGCATGGGCTGGGGGGGTTGGGAAAGGGGGGGCAGGAGGTGATGGACAAAGTGATCACAGGAAGTAGGGTGCTAGAGGGGTTGAGGGCAGTAAGGATGGACAAGGCACCAAGTCCCGATGGCATCCACCCCAGGGTACTGAGGGAGATGGTGGAGCTGCTGGCTGAGCCACAGGCAGATTTGTTCAACACCTCCCTGGAAATGGGGTGTGCGCCCCAGGACTGGAGGGTGGCCCATGTAGTGCCCATATACAAGAGTGGGCCTAGGGATTAGGCAGGAAATTATCAGCCAGTAAGTCTCACGTCCATAGTGAGTAAGCTTATGGAGGCAATACTGAAGGAGAGGCTGGTGGCATTCCTAGACAGTAATGGCCTCCAAGATGGGCGGCAACATGGGTTCATCTCAGGGAGGTCTTGTCAAACCAACCTAATAGAGTATTGTGACTGGGTGACAAGGGAGTTGGACAGGAACCACGTGGTACATGTCCTGTACTTCGACTTCAGTAAGGCCTTTGATACAGTGCATCATGAGAGACTGGGGGGGGAGCTGACGGCAGTGGGGGTGGAAAAAAGCTGACTAAATGGATAGAGAACTGGTTACAGGGGAGGGTGCAGAGGGTGGTGGTGTTGGGGGGGAGCTCTTGGCACCCAGAGCAGTGACAAACGGGGTGCTGCAGGGGTCAGTGCTGTGCCCTTTGTAATTTGGGCTCTTTATCTCCAATATAGTGCATGGAGTGGGGAGCAGGGTTAGTCTGTTCGCAGATCATACCAAATTAAGGGCGGTGGTGGACAAACAGGATGGATGGGAAAAACTGCAGTGGGACCTAACCAAACTAGAGTCATGGTCAGTGGAGTGGCAGCTAGGATTCAGTGCAAGAAAGTGTAAGGTGATGCATTTCAGGGCTAAGAACCAGAAGAGGGACTATTGGTTGGGGATCAGAGAGAAGGAGAAGGACCTAGGGGTGTTGGTAATTGGGAGCATGAGCAACTCGGCCCACTGCACGAGAGCAGCAGTGAAGGCAAACAGGATGCTGGGGTGCATCGCAAGAGGGTTCTCATCCAGACACAGGGATGTGATCCTTCCTCTCTACAGATCATTGGTCAGACCACACCTAGAGTACTATGTGCAATACTGGAGGCCATACCTGAGGAGAGATATAAAGTTACTGGAGGGGGGTGCAAAGGAGGGCAACAAAAATGTTAAAGGGGATGGAATGAAAGGAATATGAAGTTAGGCTTAAGGAGCTGAACATGTACACACTGGAGGAGAGGAGGGATGGGGGTTATGATTGAAGCGTTTAAATACCTGAGGGGATAAATAAACCTAGCACCGAGGGGGGTTTTAAACTGAGGCGTGGAAGAGAGATGAGGGGGCATGGACTAAGTTGGAAGGGGGATATTTCAAGAGGGAAATGAGGAGGCACTATTTCTCTGAGAGGGTGGTGTCTAGTTGTAATGTGCTGCCAGAGGAGGTGGTAACGTGTAGGACAGTCAATAGCTTTAAAAAGGAGTGGGATAATGCAAGAGGAAGAGTCAGGAGTTGGTGTGTTCTGCTGGCAGATTCATATGTTTGTATGTTCATATGTTCACATGTATGTTCCGTATGTGAAATCACAGTGACTCTGTTCATGAGTAGAGGTCCTAAAATGCCAATGTTGAAAATTTGGTGACAAATGTCCATAAAATGACTGTGTTACAAGTGTGCATTGTGCAGTTTTCATGCACCCTCGTAACTTTGCAAATTTGTAGTATTTTCCCTCCAGATTTTCAACATTGGCATTTTTTCAGACCTCCTTATGAACAGTACAGCTGTCATTTTTCACATCATGCACCAAATATGTGTTTACACACCTGGTGCAGAATTGCGCGATTGCTATGGGAAATCAATGTTCGGGACAGATTAAGAAAATCATAGTGACAGTGTTTATGAGCAGAGGTCACAAAATGCCTATGTTGAAAATTTGGTGAAATAATTTCATTAAATGACTGTTAAGCATATGCATTGCGCAGTTTCCACGTACACACGGAAGTTTGAGCATTTTTAATATTTTTACTACAGATTTTCAACACTGCCATCTCTTCACACCTCCCTATGAATGGTACAGCTGTCATTCTTCACATCGTGCCTGATCTGTGTTTTCATACATCTGTCGCACAATGGCATGGTCGCTGTGGAAACTCAAAGTTCAGGATACATTGACAAAATCACAGTGCCACTGTTCATGAGAAGAGGTCTCAAATGCTTTCATGAGGTGGGGTCACAAAATGGCCATGTTGAAAATTTGTAGTGCAAATACCAACACACACCATTAGGGTTTCTAACCATAATGTGCCACCCTGTACAGACGGACAGGGATCAGGGGTGTGCCTTTGGATTGTTGACTGTAATGCTCATGCCATTTCACTCCCACCCCACCACCCTGCAGCCAGTGACAGGCATTGAGGTGTGCTTTGGACTCTTCGGACCCAGAGTTCACCCCATTCTCCTATACTGCACCCATTACAGCATATGTCCTTATGGAGTGGGGTGACTGTAAAGCCGAACACCCCAAAGCACACCTCAACACGTGTCGGTGTCTGCTGGATAGGGTGAAGTGAAATGGCATGATCATTATGGGTGACAACCCAAACGCATACACCAATGCCTGTCCGTCTCTGCAGGGTGAGGGTGGGGTTGGCGTGAAGTTCAATACCTCACTGCCATTCCTATTCTGCATCTCTCTAACTCTTGCATTTCCAATGGTAATGCCAGCAAGCAAACATTCAGCATTGACAAATGCTTGTTTATACAAGGATCATAGCTAACATGGACAGAGTTTTGTACAGTTGTGCATTTAGCATTACCTTCCACTTTTAGCTTTGTACTTTTTACAGTTAGGAGCTTCTAAGCATTTGACTACTTTCCTCTTCAGACCTTTACCAGTCCCTGTTCTATTTCCACCCCAACCCATCCTTCCTCTTTCTGTTGTATGGCAGTGCAGAGATTTGTACAAGTTAATAAAAGAATGCTTGATTTTACGATTTTTTATATAAATGTTGCACATGTAATGCTGTTTTAACATTTGTTAAATTTATATATCTAGGCTCCATTTTTTCTACTGCCACCACAGCCATTTGATAGCCACATAATCATAAAAAAAATCAGACTCTGGCTGATACCATAGTGCAATGCAGATGCATGCAGTTTAGGGGAGATTGCAGAACAAGAAGGGAAACTGCTAATTTCTATCCTCTTCTCCTATTTTTTGCTCTCATATATGATCATGTTTTGAGGTATCATGAATCTGCTATTTTTGCTGTTTTGCCTCTTATAACATTGTACCTGTACCCCAATTCCAGTATCTCTCTGACCAGCTGATCCCCTGTACAAAAATCTCTCACTTGAATTTTTCATATAGGGGACATCACTGACTTGGAGAGAGTTTTGTACAGTTTTGTGTTTAGCCTTAGCTTCCATGTCTAGCTTGATATGTTTTATTATGGCTGCATAGCAGAGCTATGCAGATGTATTGCTGTTACATAG
Source organism: Neoceratodus forsteri (assembly GCA_016271365.2). NCBI lineage: Eukaryota > Metazoa > Chordata > Ceratodontiformes > Ceratodontidae > Neoceratodus > Neoceratodus forsteri. The sequence goes on from JADMNL010000028.1 coordinate 151,245,722, forward strand.
TGGAAGTAGAAAAGGGGTCTCTGGAATATCTGGAATGTTTCTGAATGCACCAATTGAAAAGGGGAATTTGGTAGCAATTGACTGCAAACACACCACAGCTGTGGACAGCTATGTCCTTCCACCAGAGTGGAATATCTCTCTGTGTCCTCTCCATTCAATAAATTGTGGTTGCTTCCTCTTCACCCCAACTCCCCACCATGCTGTTTTCTTGTTGACTGACTGACTGTCCATCATCTCTATAAGGTGGGACAGACTGAGAGGCCATACATGATCACTGTAGGGAGGGATGGATTGAGAGGTCATCTGTGTTGTTAGTGGGGAGGAATGAGCTACTCATGGTGGAGTAAATGGCCAAAAGTATGAGAGTCTCCATCTTCCTGACTTCGTGAAGCTTTCAGTGCAGCAGCAGCTTAAGGCAGATCTTCTTACAATGGATGCAAAACACAAAAGGGATGGTAAGTCCAACTTTGAGAATTCCATCACAACAGCCATGCCACATAGTGGGCAAGTGGGAAACAGTGTGTGATAGTTCCAGCCTTAAAGAGCAGGTGTTTAGTAAGGGTGCATATCTTAGAGAGTGAAGGTGCCTTTAGATGCCTCTGCAATAAATCACTTTGCTTTTATTTGTTTATTTACTTACTTTTCTATCTTTGTGTTTGTATTTTCCCAATTACTGGTGAAAAAGAGACCATGGAGTCCCTGTGTGATGATGTCATAAAATCCTTACTAGCAAGGCTGCCAGTGTATTTCAACGGGAAACTATAAATCTCTTTTCAGATTTTTATGGAGAAATAACCCTTCCTGCCACCAAAATATTATATATTTAATAGCAATATGTGATTTTTGATAACATGTAGGGCCAGATATTCAAAACATAGCCCTGGGGCAAAATTAGCACTGCATGGTGTGGTAAATTAGATCATAACCATTTGCATGCTATATTCAAAGGAATGGCCCCGGGGCTAAATCAGCTGAGTATAGTGTGCAAATGAAGCCATGCAAACAGGGCTGGGAGTGCAGTGCAATAATAGCCCAGCAAATAAGACAACTCTGAATATAGCATCCGGGAAGTGCAAACCAAAACAGCAGCCCAGTGCACACATCCGTGGAGAAAGGTAAAGGTGAACTACGTGGCCAATGTGAGTGCTAGCAAAGAAGTGGTTTCACTAAAGCTGCAAACAGCAAAACAACAGTGCAGGCCAAATAAACCAGAAATGTGCTATGGTTCAGACAGGTTTGCGTGGCACAAATACATTTGCTCAGCATTTGCGCAGGGCTAACACGTTTGCCCCGGTGCTAGAACGTTTGCCCGGGGCAAACATTTGCTGTATTCAAAAGTGACATGCAAATGAGCCTACTTAGGCAGTTGGTGGGCAAACATCCATATTAGCATCTCATTATGGCCTGATTTGCATGTAGATTGTGCAGTGCTAGTGCAGGGTCCCACAGCTCCACCTGTAGGTCAGTTTGAAAGTACAAGGGCAGGCTGGGTCTGCCCACAGCTCCACCTGTAGGTCAGTCTGGAAGTACAAGGGCAGGCCGGGTTTGCTCACAGCGTCACCTGTAGGTCAGTCTGGAAGAGCATGGTGGTAGCTGCAGGCTACGTTTGTACACAGTTGCATATACTATTGTGCCCGTGGGACTACACAGCACAGGCACTGGTGGCGGTGCTGCACAGGTGATGGTGCTGCATGCAATAGTCAAGCTATAGTTCCTGCTACAGTGCATAGAAGATGCTACAGTAACAAGGTGGCCTGTAGTGTGAGAGACTCAGCAATGCCTAAGGTCTGTAGGGCAGCAATGACTGCTGCACTCCACACAGTGACAGGCCCATCTGGCTCAGAGCCCAGTGTATTTCAGTGAGAAACTAAATATATTTTTTCTATCTTTTTCAAATGAAATTGATACTTATTTCATCAACAAACTTTGCCTTTTATATGTTTGCACTATAGTGTTCCATCAGTATGATGTTACCTTTTTGAATACAATAATTAGCTTCTCTTTAAGTCTTTCCAAGTAAAATCTGGTTATGAAGAAAATGTCACCTGCCAAATTATAACAAAAGATCACATCATCAAACATCACATATTTCTATTAAATATATAATATTTTGGTGGCAGGAAGTGTTATGTCTCCATAAAAATCTGAAAACAGATTTGTAGTTTTCATTGAAATACACTGGCAGCCTTGCTAGTAAGGATTTTACGACACCATCACACAGGGATTCCATTGGACTCTTTTTTTTTTTTTCACTAGCAATTGGCAAAATACAAATACAAAGATGGAAAAGTAATTAAATAAACAAACAAAAAAAAACTGAATGATTGCAGAGGCATCTAAAGGCCCCAACCTTTCATTCTTTAAGATATGCACTCTTACATCAGCAGTAGGAAGGGAAAGATCACTGAGACACATTAGTTTCATCAACCTTGAAGGACCCTAAAAAAAAAATAACCCCCCCCAGCTCCTGAAGGTCTGAATCCAAGCACGGAAGAAGGAGATTACTGAAGACTACAGGAAGTTCCTGTCCCAGAACAGGAAGGGCGAGAGTTGTTAGGGCACATAGGCAGTAGGAAAGTAAGTGTAAAAATTACATAGCGGGAGGAGACAGTAAGCGTACAAAGCAACAGGAGAGGGGGCACAAAATAAGTCAAGATGGGAGTGGTGCAATGCAATGGCTGTGGGGCAGCAGTGTTCTGGGAGACATTCTGGAGGCTGCGATGCTGCCCCGTTTGCAGGCACCTCTCTGGTCTGAGGGAGGCGGTTGCCCATCTCCAGGCTGAGCTGGCTAGGATTCGTGAAACCTCTTCCCCCACCCAGGGACCACCAGGGCCACCACCGTTACCTCAGAGGTTGCCAAGAAAGAGGAGCGGTTGGACCAAGGTGGGCTCAGAGAGGGAGAGGGTGGTGGAACAGAGGTGTATTCCTCCAGTTGTACCTCTCCACAATTCATATGCTGTTCTGGCAAAAAGTGGTTCCTCTATGGAGGCACCTGCAGTGGAGGCCAAGGAGGATGCTGGGAACCTCCACAAGGAAGACCCACAGGAGGGTGGCATGAGACCCCACAGGGGAAGGAAAAAACTCCTGGTGGGGGACTTGATCATTAAGGGGGTAGAAGTCGGGGAGGAAGGGGATAGGGAGGTAAGGTACCTGCCTGGCACCACGCCTCGGAGGGACAGGAAGTGAATCCTCAGGATTGCGGGAGCAGCTGCATGAGGGAGGGAGCTGGATGTCATTGCCCACCTAGGGACAAATGACCTGGCTGTGAATGGGATCAGAGCGGTGCAAGAGGAGTTTGTGGAGTTGGGGAAGGGCCTTAGACAAGTAGCATGTACGGTAACCTTCTCGGAGGTGCTGCCTGTCTATGGCAAGGATGATGCTAGAGTATTCCGCACCATGGGATTCAATGAATGGTTGAAAAACTGGTGTGGAGCTCAGGGTTTTGCCTTCATTGGGGACTGGGGAGCCACCTGGAGGGATGCAGGCTTATACTGGTGCGATGGTCTGCATCTGTCCGGGGGGGGGGACCAGAATCCTAGGTGACAGGTTTAAATGCTTCATTGGCAAGCATTTAAACTAGCCAAGGAGGGGAGGCACTGAAAAAGAGCAGGGAAATCCCAGCCTCCCCCCAATAAAACACAGTAGTTAGAGAGGGAATCACCAAGGCAGAGAAGTCAGTAGGGAGCAGGACAGGAATAAATGCAGAAAAAGGTGGTAAGGACAGGGATGGGGCTAAAAGGGGTAAGGCCATAAAAAATAAATGGAAGGTGATGAGTACCAGTGCCCGCAGTCTGTGCAACAAGCTCTCTGAACTAGTGGCCTTGATGGAAGAGGGATGCCTGGATATTGTGTCAGTCACTGAAACATGGTACACAGAGAACCATGACTGGGATGTCAGCATACCAGGATACGCAGTCTACAGGAGGGACAGGGCGAGTAAAAGAGGAGGAGGAGGAGGAGTAGCTCTCTATATAAGGGAAGGGATTAAAGCAACAGAACTGAAGAGTAAACAGGAAGTAGCTGAGTCACTATGGGTCACCCTGGAGACAGGAAATGGCACCACAATCCGCATGGTGGTTGTGTACAGACCCCCATCTCCGGGGGAGGAAATGGACAAGAAAATGATAGAAGGCACCCTTAAAATGGCAGAAAAAGGGGAGATATTGTTGATGGGGGACCTGAATATGCCAGATGTTAACTGGAGTACCTTTGCTGCAGGCACATCCAAGAGCAGGGTCATTCTTGATGCCCTACAGGGGGCATGCCTCAGACAGCTAGTGTTGGAACCCACTCGGAAGGGAGCAATCTTAGACCTGGTACTCTCAAATGGGGAAGGAGAAAGGATATCAGATTTAGAAGTGGGTAGCCATCTGGGAACAAGTGACCAACAAACAGTGTGGTTCACAATAAACACAGCCATAGAGTCAAGCCATACAAAAACAAGAGTACTGGACTTTAGGAAGGCTGACTTTAGGAAAATGAGACAGTGCCTCAGAAAATCACTAGCAAACGGGCAAGAAGGAGGGTGGAGGAACAATGGGGAATAATCAAACAGCCATCGAGAGGCAAAGTTTTGTGTGAAGCAAATCAACAAAACAAATGAAGAAAAAACACTATGGTTCTCAAAGAGGTGGCAGGGATGGTTAAGGAGAAAAGGATAGCATTCAGGAAATATAAGGAAACACAGAAGGAGCAGGACAGAGAACTTTATCAGTTAAAGCAGAAGGAGGCAGGAAAGGCAGTCAGAATAGCAAAGGCACAAACTGAGGAAAAGATAGCCAACTCTGTTAAGAAGTGGGATAAAACCTTTTATAGGTACATTAGGGAGTGAAGAAAGACCAAGGGAGGGATACAGAGACTTAATAAAGGGGAGGGAATGTGGGTAGACAGTGAAAAAGCAGGGATACTGAACGTATATTTCTGCTCAGTATTCACAGCGGAAGAGGAGGGGGAGGTATCTAAATCAAACAAGGGAGAAACTCTGCATAGGGGGGTCGATACTAGTCCATTCACAGAAGAAAGGGTTTTGAAAGAACTCTTGAAACTGAGGGTGGACAAAGTAATGGGGCCTGATGGGATTCACCCAAGAATTCTAAAAGGACTAAAGGTAGAACTAGTAATACCACTGATTACTCTCTTTAACAAATCATGGGAGGATGGGGTGGTACCTGAGGACTGGAGGAGGGCAAATGTGATTCCACCTCACAAAAGTGGGAGCAGGGCAGAGGCAGGAAACTACAGACCAGTTAATTTGACTTCAGTGGTAGGGAAAATGATGGAATCACTTCTGAAGGAAAGAATTGTTGAGTACCTAGAGGCCAGTGGGGCACAGGACCCAAGGCAGCATGGTTTCACAGCAGGAAGGTCATGTCAGATGAACCTAATAGATTTCTTTGACTGGGTGACCAAAGTAGTAAACCAGGGAGGGGCTGTGGATATGGCCTACCTAGATTTTAGCAAGGCATTTGACACAGTCTCACACAAAAGATTAATATACAAGTTAGCCAGCCTTGGAGTGGGTCCCAAGGTGGCAGCCTGGATAAAAAACTGGCTGGACAACAGGACGCAAAGGGTAATAGTAAACGGAGTCTACAGTGAAGAAAGGAGGGTAACTAGTGGGGTACCGCAGGGTTCGGTACTGGGACCGGTCCTCTTTAATGTCTTTATAAGTGACTTTGGAGAGCACCTGGAAGGAAAGGTATATCTCTTTGCAGATGACAAAAAAATCTGCAACAGGGTTGATACACAAGGTGGGGTGGAAAGAATGAAAAGGGACTTGGCAAGGTTAGAGGAATGGTCAAATATGTGGCAGCTCAGATTCAATGCAAAGAAGTGCAAGGTAATGCATCTGGGAAACAAAAACCCAGGGGAAGAGTACACAATGAGGAGTGAGTTAATAACAACAACAAAAATTGAAAGAGACCTAGGAGTAATTATATCAGATGACCTAAAGGTGGGCAAGTAATGTGAGAAGGCAGTAAGAAGGGCTGGGGGGATACTGGGATGCATAGGGAGAGGCATCAACAGTAGAAAACAGGATGTTGTTATCCCCTCTGTACAGACAGTTAGTGAGGCCCCATCTGGAGTACTGCGTGCAATTCTGGAGACCCCATCTCCGCAAGGACATAGACAGAGTGGAGGCTATTCAGAGGAGGGCAACCAAAATCGTACAGGGTGTGCACCAGAAGACATATGAGGAGAGACTAAAGCAGCTTAATATGTATACCATTGTGGAAAGGAGGACGAGGGGGGACATGATAGAAACTTTCAAGTATCTCAAGGGAAATAACAAAGTACAAGAGGGTAGTATCTTCCAGAAGAAGAGACATGCAAGAAGAAGGGGGCACAATTTGAAGATAGAGGGGGGACGGCTCAGAGGTAATGTTAGAAAGTATTTTTTCACAGAGAGGGTTGTGGATGCATGGAACAGCCTACCTGAGGAGGTTGTGGAGTCAGGAACAGTGGGAGAATTCAAGAATGCATGAGACAGGCATAAGGCAATCCTAGTGGGGGTAGGAGGAAGTAAGCTGTTGATTAACTAGAATCTGCAGCTTATCCATCAGGTAGGAAAATGGGCAGACTAGGTGTGCCAAGCGGTTCTTATCTGCCATCAAATTCTATGTTTCTATGTTACTAAGTACCTGCTCTTTAATGCTCATGTGACATTGGAAACTAAAAATGAAATCATTGACTAAATATTTTTTATTTAAAAAATTACCAATAAAAACAATCAGTGAACGTACATTGATATGTTGCAATGCACACTCATAACTTTGGTAATTTTAAAACCGGGACAGCACCATATTAAAAAGAAATGGTCCTTTTATTATTTTAAATGTAAAACAAAACCGCAAAAACAAACTCAAAATGGGAAAACAGTGTCATTCAAGACAAGAGATATAGGACACAAAAATAGAATGAAAAAGAATGAAAAAGTATCTGTCAAAATGTTCACTACAAACATGAACTGCTAGTTAATTTATGAAAAACACAAAAGTAACTTGAAATTCAGATTTAATTTGCAATTTTGGTATAACTCATGCTGGCTATGTTTTTTCTTTCTTTCTTTCTTTCTTTCTTTCTTTTCTTCATGTGACTGGAGCTATTTTTTAATGTACAAGTGTCAATTTTTTTTTTTTGCCATCGGACACCATGTGAATGCCAAGTGAAACGGGACCATTTTCATGTAGATGTCCCTTCATAAAGCAGTTTTGCAATCAAGTTTCTCCAATTTGTAAGGGTGGCTCCTTTTTGTAAACCGCCTTATGAGTGTGCAATGTAAGCTTTCTTCACAAGCATTACCAAGATATGATAAAATGCTCTTTTGGTTATTTTGCTATGCTTAAAATATTTTTTTGTGGCTGGCACAAAATCAGGTATCTATTAAACTGAACTTCTTCTTTAAATATTGGTGCAACAGTTTGTCCAATATTTAAAGAGCCGCTGACACCACCCCATCATACCCTTGTGGCCAGGTTGAGACAAATCAGTTAGTCATACTACCCAACTGAGCACCTGCCCATGAAGTGATTTTTGAACCCTACAAAAATTGGCAACGTGCAGTGTATACACTACTTTCAAATCTGTGACAATTCTGCTGCTTTGTGGAGGGTGTACCATATTGCGTGCCAAGTAAGGCATGGATTATAATGGATGTAAACCGTCACAGGTATCCACCCCAAAACAGGGGGTAGCTAGGAATTTTAAACTTGTACTCAAACCTGATGCCCTGTTGAGACTTCTGGTGATGTCACAGAGATGAACAGAAGCTAGCCCGGAGAGCTCCGTTATCACCCCTGAAAAATTGGATAAAATCCTGATTTTCTGCCTCAAAAAATTCATTTCGACAGATCCCTCAATTGCCTATTATGGCAGCGAAGGCGTCAAGAGCCAGAGGAATGAAATTCATGGCGTCACAAGCCAAATTAAAACAGCTAAATATTGGAGAGGCCCTAGAGGCCCAAGGTGGGCTACTGTCACGTAGGCGCTTACTTCAGAGTCATCACAGGACATGGAGCTTGATGATCCAGAAGTGGAGGGGTCTACAGCCCAAACATTAAAGCAGATCCTCAGTACTGTCAATAAAATAGACTTGGCCCTTGCTGACCTCAAACAAGACGTACGTACCCTAGACAAAAAAGTTTCTGTAAATGCCACGAGGGTAACAGAGCTTTCAGAAGCTCAGGATGGTACAGATGGTCTACTATTATACTTATTATAATGAGATCGGGAGACACAAAACAAACTGGAGGACCTGAAAAACAGATCACGCTGGAATAATTTCTGAATTCACGGCATTCCTGAAGGCACGGAAGAAGGGTATGCTACAATGTCTGACTTCATACAGCATCTACTTTGGGCCACACTAACCGTCCCCCCGCGATTTGAATATGGACATAGATCGGGCCCACCGATCTTTGGTTGTGAAGCCTTCGGTCCATACTGCCAGGCCTAGATCAGTTATCATCTGCATGGTATACTACCAAACTAAAGAATGGATATTACGAGAGGCATTGAGGCTGCAGGAGATAAAATACTACGGTACCCTGATCTTTTTTGACCAGGACATCTCAAACCTGCTGCAAGCAGAAAGACAGACAGCAAGAGGGATTATTAGAGAACTGAAGCAAAAAAAAGACATCAGGGCTCAATTGTTGTACCCAGCTCGATTATGGATTCATCTAGTTTCAGGAATAAAAACTTTTCCATCACTCGTGGAGGCATCATCCACTCTAAAGGAACTGGATATTACAGTACCAGACCTTGAGATTGAGATCCTAGAAAAGAAGTTGAAGGAGGGCACGTGGAATATGGCAACCAAAAACTCAGTGAAGAGAAAGGTTCCCCCAGGAGTATTGCTGCATGCTGCAAAAACTGACCTTTCCAGACTGATGCAGCGTATCGACCAGACAGCACATGGAAACTGGGAATCATCTAACGCTGCTTCACCAACCAGATGAACAGAGGCAGAGAAAGGCACGAGATTAAGGTACTGTTGTCATCTTACCCTTTACTGGGCAAGGACTCGGACCAATTTTTTTCCCCAAAAGGCTGATTGATATTATTGAAGATGTCCTCTTGGGCAGCGGGACAATATTGGACTCCTGTCAGTAATCACGAATGTATATAAATAATGGTACTTTTAGTAGAGGTAGGAGGTGTCCGTAGATATTTTACCTCTTTACTTTGGGGAAAAACTGACATGGGGGGGTGGTAGAGAGGTGCTGGGTGAAAAAGTAAGAAAATAGGTTAAATTAATATAATTGAATGGTTGAGGGGAGGTTTTTGCCTATTTCTCCATTAGCGAGGTACACAAAAGGCACACCATCCTAGTGGAAGTTGACATTGAATTAGGTCTCTGGTAAACCGGACCCCACCAGAGGAAACTCAGTCATCTTGCAAGACTTTTTCCTCAGTAGAGCAACCTTGTGGTATACTGCAGTAATAATATTTTAAAGGGACAGGGTAAGAGGGAGCCTATAACTAAGGAATAGACAGAAAGGAATAAAAAAGGGGCAATTATCGGGGAGGAACAGTATGATTTTCTATAAGGAACAGGGCTGGGGAGGAGGGGCAACTGGGAGGGTAGGAACACTCCGTGACGTTCTATTTTTACATGGGCACATACTCTTTGAGCGTGTGGGTATCCACGAACACCCCAACACCCCAACTGTGAAGATCTTGCTAAGGGTGAACACGATTTTAACTCTGCCAAGATTGGGTGGCAGACTTTCCCTAGGAAGTCAGGGCAAAGTTTAATGAATTATAGGTGGTTTGTCATGTTACCTATAATGCATCGAGATTTAAAATGTCACATGTTAGTGACCAAGTTACTTATTGTTATGTTGTTGATTCTATTTTCACAGAAAATGATACTGGAGTTTTATGGATACTTGTGTATTTTAATAGGTAATGGGACTGAGCCCAAAGGGAGTAGGAATAAGCATTTAAATGGATGTTTGGTGACCTGGGAGGGACGAAGAGGGCTTCAGGGGGGCCAAAATAAACTTATAAGATATCGCAGTTGAATATCATCTCATTTAATGTCAAAGGAATTAATTCCCCAGGCAAGAGGACCAGGCTCTTGACAGAGCTAAAACGCTTGAACTGCGACATTGCCCTCCTTCAAGAGACCCACCTCTCCCACCGAGAACACATGGAGCTGAGAAGTATGTGGGTGGGTCAGGTGGAGGCAACATCCCATGATATGGCTAAGAAGGCAGGAGTGGCCATACTTTAAAAAAAACACCCCATTTCAAGTACAAGAGGTTGAGGGATCCTACCAGGGCGGATTTCTTAGGGTAACAGGCAGGGTACAGGGAGAAAAACTGCATCTTATAAACATATATGCACCTAATGTAGGTGCGGAAAAGTTATTTCAAGATGTCTTTCTTAAGATAGCAAGCCTTGGGGAGGGCCGGCTGATCCTTGAGGGTGATTTTAATGCAGTCCTTTTCCCAGCCTTGGACCGCTCATCAGGTCAGATGTCCACCAAGAAAATGGCCACCATAACACTGAGGGCTTTAACACAAGAGTGGGAGTTGGTGGACATGTGGAGAGGTTTTAATATGAGGTCTAGTGGGCCTTACCCAGTTACCAAAGACTAAAAAAAAAAAATAAAAAAAAAAAAAAAAAAGGGAGAGGGACTATACCTACTACTCCTCAGCACAAAACTCATATTCAAGAATTGATATAGTCTTCACTTATAAAACAAATTTAAGTACCTGTACTGCCCCCAGGATACATACATCCACCCTGTCAGACCATGTTCTCATTTCCATAAAATTGTCTTTGGGAAACGAAAAAAGACGAACAGTGTGGAGGCTGAATGTTTCCTTATTAAACGATCCAAATTTTATTCAACGGATAACCAAGGCTTTCCAAAATTTAACAAGAGATTCACCCTTGGCGGACTGCTTCTCCTTAATATGGTGGGACATGATGAAGGCAGCGATTAGGGAACAAATTATCAGCTTTGCTACAGCAAAAAAGCGAGCTCAAAATAAGCAGATGACAGAGCTGAGAACTAAAATTGGGGAACTTGAGAAGCAACATAAAAGCAGCCCTGGGAATAACAGACTTCTGAAAAAGTTAATTACAACCAAGGGGGAACTACAGAGTTTGAAAAATAGAATGGACAAGGGCATTTTGAGTTTCTCCAACCAAAAGTGTTATGAGGGTGGTCCTAAGGCCACAAAGCTGCGGGCCTTGAGACTCAGAAAAATACAGGCTGCCAAACATATACAGGGTATTAAAAGTCAGCACAACTTGAGCGAAGTTTGGAGGAAGCCACAGGAAATTGCAAATAAATTTATGCAATATTATAGAGAGCTGTATTCGGAAGATAAGACACCATCAGAAGTAGAGAAAAAGACTAAGATGTTCTTACAGGATTTAGGTTTACCTAAATTATGCCCAGAAGCACAACAAGCACTCTCTGCCCCAATAATGGAACAAGAAATAATGTAATTCATAGTTAAATTACCTGCGGGTAAATCCCCTGGCCCAGATGGCCTACCAGCAGAATTTTATAAAACGTTTAGGAAGCCAATTGTCCCTACACTGGTCAGAGTCATGAATTCAGCCCTAGAGGAAGGAAAACTTCCACAATCTTGGACCACTGCTCTGATCACTGTAATTCCTAAACCAGGCAAACCTGAATCCCTCTGTGAATCATACAGACCCATTTCTTTGCTAAACGAAGACTTTAAATTATTGACCAAGGTGCTAGCCACAAGATTGCAAATGCATATTGAAAGTCTGATACATCCCGACCAGACAGGATTTATTACCCATAGGCATCTTTCTGAGAACATTAGGCGTTTGCTCAATTTAATTACACACCAAGACACCATAGGAACCTCCCAGGTAGCCCTATTTCTAGACGCTAAAAAGGCGTTTGATCGCCTAAATTGTCCATACATGAAAAAAACTCTTGAACAAATGGGGGTACAGGGGAACTTTCTTAAATGGGTCCTAATGGCCTACCAAAATCCGATGGCTCAAGTTCAGGTGAATGGCACCATATTGGAGCCCTTCACAATACAGAGAGGTACCCAGCAGGGCTGCTCTCTCTCGTTGTTGTTGTTGGGGCTTAGTATTGAACCCCTAGCACAAGCACTTAGAAGGAGTGATACAATTGAGGATATTAGGGTAGAGGAAATGGTAAACAAGGTCTCCATGTATGCAGACAGCACTCTCATCTAGCTGCATAATCCAGAGAACTCCCTCTTGCCGCTTATGACCCTACTGGATTATTTCGGCCAAATATCAGGCTTTAAGATAAATAGGGACAAATCTGAAATGTTACATATACAAGGTAAACGGCCACCAATTAACTATCCCAATTGTCCTTTTAGGTGGGCCAATAATAAAATAAGATATTTAGGTATCCAAATTACTACTAACATTTCAAAACTATATGAGCTTAACTACGGAAATCTCAAGAGACAAGTGTTGGCAGATATAAACCATTGGAATTTATTGCCCCTATCATTTACAAACAGGATAGAATCAATTAAAATGAATATTTTGCCTAGGTATATATTTCTCTTTACGAACTTACCTATTCCCTTCCCAAAAAAAGATTGGAAAGATCTCAGACGTAAACTTACAAAATTTGTATGGGCAGGCAGAAGGTCGAGGAAAAGGTGGATATTATTTACAGAATCAAAAGAGAGAAGGGGAATGGGAGAACCAAATGTATATAGTTACTACCAAGCGGCACAGACATTAGCAATAGTAAAAATGTTAGATAGAGGATAGAAAGGCGGCTGGAATCTTATAGAAAGGAGTGCCCATCCTTACAGTCCCCTAAACTTTTGCTCTCATGGATAGCTCTGGACCTTGATTTGAAAGATATCACAAATCCATGGACCAGGCATTCTATTAAGGTATGGATCCAGGTACGACATTCATGGGAAATGCCCACCCCAGTCTGGTTGCATACACCCCTTCAACATCTGCCTAACTTCCCCACTGCCAGGGAAGATATCTGTTTTAAGAGGTGGGCCAAGAAAGGCCTCCACTTTTTATCACAATTTATGCAAGGAAATGTTATTAAAAGTTTTAGGAACTTACAACAGGAATCTGACCTTCCCAAAAATGAGTTATTTTAATATCTACAATGTAGACATTATATCTTGACTGAAGTAGGGATATCGGAATTGATAGCCCCACTGGTTACTCTGCTAAACATGATACTCCAGAAAGCCCGGTTGGGGGACACCAGGGGCCATATATCATATGTCTACAAAGCTATACAAGAGGAAAGGGAACCACTGGTATTCCAGGCCATAGAAGAGAAGTTGCAGGAGGATTTATCTGAAGCCTTATCGCAGAGGGACTGGAATAGGATTTGGGCTGGGGCAAGTAAAACAACAAGCTCCCCGGTGTGGAGAGAACATAGATGGAAGCTGATATCAAGATTCTTTATTACCCCAACAATAATGGCTCATTACTCCACCTCCCTCACAGACAGGTGTTGGAGACAGTGTGGGGCAAAGGCACATATATGCAATTTTTTGGGACATGTCCCTACATCACAGGCTTCTGGAGGATAATTGCACAAATAATGCAGGAGATTTTCCAAACAGAAACTAATTTTACAGAGACTAATTTGTTGCTTGGTCCCCCCACCCCCCACCGAGTGCATTAACACCAATAACCAAAAATATCTATTCCACCTTTTGGTGGTGGCAGCAGCAGCTTCAAAGGTAGTCACTCAGCATTGGCTCAGGCCTCATCGGCCCACTCAGAAGCACTGGAGGTGTAACATAGAACGCATTAAAGAAATTGAGGGGGCAACAGCCCGCTTAATGCTCTCCACTGACAAATATAACTCGATATGGCTACCCTTCTTTGAATATATTGAAAACACTGAGGGAATTTCAGTATTAGAGCAACAGCTGCTCCCATGGTAGTCACTTGCTTTCCTTGCATTGGAGGGGGATGGTGAATTTTGGGAGTCCTCCTTGCTGGCTCCTTTTCCTACCCCTGCATAGAAGAAAGGTCAAATGGACCCATTGCTTAATTATTTTATAGATTTACAGAATTAGAATTAAATAATCTTAAATAATAAGAAATTTCACTCTAGTCAAATGTTGGTTTGTATCTGTTTTTTATTTGAGTTCAACTTCCAATGACCTGATCTGAGGTACTTGCTCTATGTTTTGTCAATTTTATCATTTCAAGGTTCAGAGGTGAATGGAAAAATACCTAAAGGTGCACTATAATCCACTGAAAACATTTATAGCTAAACTGGTATCAGGGCTTCCCCTTATGGACCAAAGGATAATGGAAGCAAAAAAGTTATGTAGGATCACTCTTGTTTAATCTAGCTATATGACAATAACCTCACATGTAGACCAAAGAAAATGGTATTATGTCAACTATATGCATGGTCAAATAATGTTTTATTTACTGATGATTTATGTATGGAAAAGTTGAAATTTTTCAATAAAATATTCAAAATTCAAAAAAAAAAACAAACTGATGTGCTGTTGCCCCCTCATTATGTAAATATGAACCAAAATATGCACTGCCATGCCACATCAACAATAGGCCCCACCCAACCCCGTTTGCCATGTCTGAGTTCAAGTAATCCGTTTTTTCCTGTAATCCTCCTTCCTTTGTTTTTTGCCTGCCTGGTAAGTTATTCTTGTTTGTGTATTTGGCTGGTAGTATCAGTGCCTCATAGCAAACAGCAAAGGCAAAAGGGTTAAGCGTGACACAGACACAATGTGACTCACAATGTCCTTGCTTTCCTCTTTTTGTTGCCCCGCCTGATTTTTTTTCACTGTACTCTGCTGAGTACAGTGCGTATGCCTGCCAACACCCCTGCCCCAAAAGTATTCTAATTACAGATTTACAGTGTGGATGAAATACCAGACTTGCATGCAGTGACTCCGGACATGTACTTAGTCCATCACTCAGGAGGGTAGTGGAGGGGTTGGGATTAAGGTTTTTCAGTTCAATTCATCATTATTTATCAAATGTGCTATTCACACCGATCATAGTGCTTGTGCAATAAAATGCAATAAATATCATACTTAAAATAGAAAGTACAAATCAGACACCTTCAACAATAATCAGAAAATACAAGATCAAACAGATACGTTTCTAGAGCAGTTTTAAAGCTCTCCACAGTCAGGCACTCTCATATCCGATGAGGTAGAGAATTCCACAGGGTGGGGACAACACATGCAAAAGGCCGGGCCCCCTATGTCTTCAACCAGACCCTGGGAACCCCTAGCAATCCCTCATCAGCAGAGCAGAGTAGTCAGAGGGGGCAGTAGGGATGCAAGAGCTCTTGCAGGTAACTCAGTCCCTGTCTGTGTCGGACTTTATAGGTCAACAACCTGACCTTGAAGGTGATCCGCCACTGAACTGGCAGCCAGTGCAGTCCACACAGCACAGGTGTGACATGACTAGATTGAGACAGTCTCATCAACAACCTAGCTACCACATTCTGCACCAGCTGCAGGTGGCAGATATCAACTCCTGGTAGCCCTAGGTACAGGGAGTTACAGTAGTCAAGGCGGGAGGTCACAAAGGCATGGACAAAAGTAGGCAGGTCGCTAGGCAGAACAAGGTGCTTAATCTGGGTGATATTCCTCAGGTGGTAAAAAGAGGACTTGACGATGGCCAACACCTGAGAGTGCGGCATCGGCCCATTGTCAAAAATAACGCCCAGATTCCGTGCCCGTTCAGAGGTCAACAGCTGGTTATCCCCAAGCCAAAGCCCGGAGGCAGAACCAGCCACCAACCCCCTCTACCCAATGACCCAGGTCCACTACCAAAACCTTGGTCTTATCTGAATTCAATCTCAACCAGTTGGTATTCATCTAGTCTTGGATCTCAGTGAGGCAGTTGTTAAACATAGAGACTGCACTATCCTGCTCAGGCACAAAGGACAGGTATAGCTGGGTATCATCTACATAGCAGTGAAAACCCAGCCCATGCCACCTTACAATGTCTCCCAATGACTGCATAAACACCGCAAACAACATGGGCGAAAGCATAGAGCCTTGCAGCACCCCACATGGCAGAGAGAATGAGTCAGAGGAATAAATCCCCGACACCACCCTCTGAGATCTGCCGGTGAGAAAAGAATGGAACCATCTGAGAACTGTACCTGACAGGCCACAGATTAACCACAGGTGGGTTGCTATACCAATTTTAATATGTGGACTGTGTATGAGGCACCATACCAATGATCTATGACCTTCTGCTTGTAGACTGTCCTTGGGCCATGAGGGTAGGGGATGTGGTAGGGTGGGTGGAAGTTGGACATAGGAACCCTAACAGCACAGTCTTTTGGGGCATTGTGTTTGCAAACCTAATAGTTTATTTCCAACCATTGTGTAGTTCACAACCCTAATTAGCATTAACATATTTTTTTCTCATAAATATGTATCAATTTAGACAACAGGTTTGGGTCTGGTTTGACCAAGATAAAACTATCTTATGACCAGCTGACAAGATAGTATTACTATATTGCAAAGCTGGGTATGTCACAGTGGAATACTAAACTAATCAGACAGCAGCTTTAATAATGCTGATGACATCACAATAGTAATGTGCAGCACAAAAGCCAGCATAGATTCATATACATGTGTCGACAGAAAAGGACCCTCCTGGCCCATCAAGTCTGCCCACTACCCCCCCCACTTGCCCCTCCACCTCCAAGATTCCCTCCTCTTCCCTCTGATAATCCCTTGTGTTTGTAACAGGCCCTCTTGAAACCCTCCACTATACTGCCCCCCCCACCTCCTCTGGCAGTCCATTCCAGGGCTCACCACCCTCTCTGTGAAGTAATGCTTCCTAACGTTTCCACTAAACCTTCCCCCCTCCAGTCTCAATCCATGCCCCCTAATTCTTATATCTACCTTCCCTGTAAACAGGCTCTCCCCCACTTTATTGATCCCCTTCACATATTTGAATGCTTCAATCATGCCCCATCTCTCTCTTCTTGTCTCCAGAGGATACAAATCCAGCTCCTTCAACCTCTCCTCGTATGACTTCCCCCTTAGCCCATGTTTCATTTTAGTGGTCCTTCTCTGCACCCTTTCTATGCCAGCTATGTCTTTTTGTTAATGAGGCCTCCAGAACTGTATCCCATACTCTAAGTGTGGCCTAACCATGGAGCTCTAGAGTGGTATCAGCACCTCCCTCCTTCTGCTAGTTATCCCTCTCCCTATGCATGCCAGCATCCTGTTAGCCTTGCCCACTGCCTTGCTGCACTGGATCCCCACCCTAAGGTCATCCATGATTATAACTCCTAGATCCTTCTCCTGCTTGGTTGCAGCCATTATCCTCCCCCCCATGTGTACGAGGCATTTGGATTCCTCCTCCCCAAGTGCATCACTGTGCATTTCCTGGCATTGAACTTTAGCTGCTATGTTTCCGACCACTCTTCCAGCAATGTTAGATTTTTCTTCATTGCCTCCACCCCCCCATCCCACAGGGAGGGGTCCACCCTGTTGCTGAATTTTGTATCATCAGCAAAAAGGCACACCTTCCCCTGTAGCCCCTCTGCTATGTCACTGACATAGACGTTAAACAGAATGGGCCCCAACACCGACCCTTGAGGGACCCTACTCACAACCCATGTCTCCCTAAAGTGCACCCCATTGACCACCACCACCCTTTGGCTTCTACCCTTTAGCCAGCTCTCCACCCATCTTGTTATTTTCTGCCCCACTCCCAGACTCCCCAACTTATTGACCAATCATTTGTGGGGCACCGTGTCAAAGACCTTCCCGAAGTCCAGGTAGTCCACATCCACTGCCCCACCCTGATTAACCGCCATCGTCACCTCATCAAAGAATTTGATCAGATTCGTCTGACATGACTGACCCTGAGTGACGCCGTGCTGCCAGACATCTTGTAGCCCCTCTTCCTCTAGATAGCTGGCCACCCTTTGCTTCAAAATTGTCTCCATTACTTTTTCCACCACTGATGTGAGACTGACTGGTCAATAATTGCCCACTTCTTCCCTGCTGCCTCCCTTATGGATTGGCACCACGTCTGCCTTCTTCCAGTCCTCTGGTACCCATCCCGTATCCAGGGACTAGTTAAGTAGCCCCGCCAATGGTTCTGCCAGTCTCCCCCTTAACTCCCTGAGCACCCTAGGGTGTAGACCATCCAGGCCCATGACCTTGTTCACCCTCAGCTTACCTAATTCCTCCCTTAACTCTTCTGCACTGATTGGGCTAGGATCCACCCCCTTCCCCTTTTCCCTCAATACTAATCCCCTTCCCTCCCCCTTGTAAAAACTGAGCTGAAGTATCCATTCAACACCTCGGCTTTCTCAGAATCTGCTTCTACCTGCTGTCCCCCCCATTAATCCTTACTATCCCCCGCCTTACCTTTCTCCTTTCCCCTATGTACCGAAAAAACATCTTGTCCCCCCATTTGGCCTGCCTAGCAATTCTCTCCTCTGCTTCTGCTTTAGCCTTCCTAATCCTCTGCTCTGTCACCCTCTGCTTCTCTTTGTAAGCTTCCATATCCTCCCACCCCTGTGTCCTCTTGTATTTCCTGAAAGACCTTTGAGATGCTTTGTAGACTTAGTTGCTTTTTACTTCACATCTATTTCGATTATATTAGAAACATAGACAATGATGGCAGAAAAAGACAAGTGGTCCATCCAGTCTGCTCGAGTTCCCTATCTAACCCTGAGGCCTTCTGTCCATCCAGGGTCTTAGCCCTGCCCCCCCATTCTCCTCCCTGATTGTCACCACGAGTGACCACAATACCCTTCACTCTGTCCCAACTGTGTTTGAAACCATCAACTGTTTCAGCACCCACCACTTCGAATATAGACTGTTCCACTGCTCCATCACCCTTTCTGTACAATACTATTTCCTCATGTTCCTCCTGAACCCCCCTCCTGTAAGTTTCTACTCATGCCCTTGTGACCTCAAAGTAACATTATACAATGGCAAGAAATAATCTTGGACTGTGATTGGTCAGTTTGGGGCTGGACCCATGGTGTTATCCCAGCACGTCACCACAGGTCTAGTCTCAGCCCTGTGAACCCACGTAGATGAGCATTTGATTGATTGTTTTACTGAGCCTTTGATTGATTGTTTCATCTTCTCTTAAAAACAAAAAATATTTTTCCACATAAAAACACCTTTAAAATTATTTTTTTTATTCTGTATAACAACGAGCCATTGTATAATAGGAATAATGCACCCCAGGGTGTGTGTCATTTGGGATAACGCCACGCCTGGGGCATTGGACGCACTCGGCCTGCGGCCTCGTGCCCAACTCCCCAGGCATGGCGTTATCCCAGCACGACACACACCCTGTCGTGCATTATTCCTTTATTCAAGGTAAATAGCTCCTCACAGTTCACCTTGTTTAATCCTTTTAGGAACTTGCAGGTCTCTATCATATCTTCCGTCTCTGTTCTTGTCGCCATGTGTACTGGTTTGTTACACATTGATTTGCTTCTCTTGTGCAATGCCATTGATCAGAAGGGCACAGATTACAGTTTACTTTTTGTACTATTTACTTTCCATAATTTTTGATCCTTTCTATCACAAAACAACCTAAACACCTGGGGTGGGATATTCAGACTGCACCAGGCTGTGACGCAAGCCTGGGCGCAGCGCAACTGGGATGTGCCAGGGCGCTGACAGAGTGATATTCAACAGTGCTGCGCCATGGCTCAGCACCATTGAATATCTCTCCATGGCCACCTGCATTGTGCATGGTGCAGTGGCACTGCACCAGTGCAAGTGGCCAGAGAGGCGAAGGGGGATGCGCTAGCGCAAGTGCCATTGTGCTAGGCGCATCTACCGCGATATTCAAAAGTGCACATGCAAATGGGGCCATAATGCATGCAAGGTGCAAATGCGGCCATTTGCATGTCATTATGGCCCCATTTGCATGCAGGTGCGCTGATCCCTCGCAACTTGTGCCTGGCGCCCTGCCAGGCTGCAGCCATCGGGGACTGACGCCCCCTGCACAAGCGGCAAAGTGCCCCACTGCCCGATTGCGGGCATAGGGATTGTAAATGAGAGTCCCAT
This sequence comes from Neoceratodus forsteri, assembly GCA_016271365.2. Taxonomy (NCBI): domain Eukaryota; kingdom Metazoa; phylum Chordata; order Ceratodontiformes; family Ceratodontidae; genus Neoceratodus; species Neoceratodus forsteri. The sequence continues at coordinate 151,265,761 of JADMNL010000028.1, forward strand.
AACCCTGGTGATCCAGTGGACTGCTCCCAGCCCGATCGCCAGCATATGTAATAAAATAATAAGCCCAATATCCCTGGTGGTCCAGTGAACCGCTCCCAGCCCGATCGTGGGCATATGTAATAAAGTAATAAGTCCAATATCCCTGGTGGTCCAGTGGACCACTCCCAGCCCCCCAATCGTGGGCGTATGTTTTACAATAGAACACACCAATCCATCCCTGGTGGTCCAGCGGTACCCCCCTCCCCACCTGCACACTGAGCCCCAGCACCTCCCCCGGTCAGCGGCGGTTGGCAGCTCTCCACCCACCAGCCGCCTTGCCGCCCGCCGACTGACTGCATACAGTAGGGCTGTACGCCCATTGTTCCACAGCGTGGGCCAATGGGCATACAGACTGTACCGTACTACACAGTCCAGATATGTGAATTCCCTGATGGTCCAGTGGACCATTCCCAGCCCCACTGCGGGCATATGTAATAAAATAATATATCCAATATCCCTGGTGGCCCAATGGATCGCTCCCAGCCTGATCGCAGATGTATGTTTTACACTAGCACACACCAATCCATCCCTGGTGGTTCAACAGTACCCCCCTCCCCACCTGCCCACTGAGCCCCAGCACCCCGCTCCCCTCCCAATCAGCGGCGGTTGGCAGCTCCCCACCCACCAGCCACCCCGCTGCCTGCCAACTGACTGCATACGGTAGGGCTGTACGCCCTTTGGTCCACTTGGGCCAATGGGCATACAGACCGGACCGTACTACCAGTCCAGATATGTGAATTACATATCTAGACTGTGTAGTATGGCACAGTCTGTATGCCCATTGGCCCATGCTGTGGACCAATGGGTGTACAGCCCTACCATACGCAGTCAGTCGGTGGGGTGGCTGGTGGGTGGGGAGCTGCTGCCTGCCGCTGACCAGGGGGGAGTGGGATGCTGGGGCTTAGTGGGCAGGTGGGGAGGCGGGTACTGCTGGACCACCAGGGATGGATTGGTGTGTGCTAGTGTAAAACATACGCCCGTGATCGGGCTGGGAGCGGTCCATTGGATCACCAGGGATATTGGATGTATTATTTTATTACATATGCCCGCGATCGGGCTGGGAGAGGTCCACTGGACCACCAGGGATATTGGATCTTGTATTTTATTACATATGCCCGAAATCTGGCATGGGGGGTCGCTACCACGAAGGTGCCGCTGTAGCTCGGGTGGCCACCCACAGCTGGCAGCTGCTGTGTTGCGCCCTGCAATATGGCAGCTCACTTGTGGGTGGCCAGCTGTTGCTCCTTTTTATTTGGCTCAACTGTGTGCAGCACAAGTAGGAGTTGCACCTGCATGGGCTCAGCACATCCTGTGCTGAATATCGGGATGTGCGAAGCATGCATGGGCATGCCCCCCCCCCCACTTGCACTGCATACACATTACTGAGGCGCTCCAGTGCATCAGGATTTGTGCCAGGCACATTCCCCTTTTGAATATCACACTGGGGCGCATCAGTGGATTGCGCATGGTGCAACTGTGTTGCGCCATGCGCAACCCTTCTGAATATCCCACCCCTGCTGTATAAATCAAATATGACATGGGTGAGAGTGAGATAGTATTAAAATCTTCACTTGTTATACTTGACCTCTTCTGGCCTCACTTGTGACTTTGCCACTCATGGGGACAGGAGGTCAAGTATAGCTCGCGAAAATATTTCTACTGTTTCACTCTCAACCATGTCATATCCCAGATAGGTAGATAGATAGATAGATACTGTCTGTAGATAGATAGATAGATAGATAGATAGATAGATAGATAGATAGATAGATAGATAGATAGATAGATAGATACTGTCGATAGATAGATAGATACTGTCTGTAGCTAGATAGATAGATAGATATATAGATAGATACTGTCAATAGATAGATATTGTCGATAGATAGATATATAGATAGATATTGTCTGTAGCTAGATAGATAGAAGATAGATACTGTCTGTAGATAGATAGATAGATAGATAGATAAATAGATAGACAGATACTGTCGATAGACAGATAGATACTGTCTATAGCTAGATAGATAGATAGATAGATAGATACTGTCTGTAGCCAGTCAGATAGATAGATAGATACTATCTGTAGATAGATAGATAAATAGATACTGTCGATAGATAGATAGACAGACAGACAGACAGATAGATAGATAATGCATGTAGATAGATAGATAGATAGATAGATAGATAGATAGATAGATAGATAGACAGACAGATAGATACTGTCACTAGAAAGATATATACTGTCTGTAGCTAGATAGATAGACAGACAGGCAGATGATTCCCCTACTATTATCAGAAAAGTACCATGAGATGGTAGCGATGAAATGCAAATGCAACAGTAAGGATGTGCGAGGGATGGCGACTGAAAGGGGTGCGATAGGGATGAGAAGGGGAGGGATAGGGAAGAGGGTTTGTGTGGGGTAGTGTGTCATGCTGCCACTGAGCTTGCCATGTGGTGAGGGTGGCTAGCTTCAGTGCAGCAGGTATTGGGTTTGGGGCTGGGGACCGGGGAATATTTTATTGCTGCCGTAGTGTTTTTTTTAATTTTCAGACTGTCTCCCCCTTCCCCGAGATGCACCCCCTTGGGGTTGCTTATATTTAGTCAGTGGGGTGCGGGGGGCACAGCACCCCCCCGCATAAATACTGTTTCAACTTGACGGATGTGTTGTCACCCGCAAGCGTACATTGCCATTGTGCTTTTCGGCAATGTACACTCGCTCTAATGGCGATCACTTTTTTGCAGTCACCATTATGGCATGGAATCCCTATAAGTGTGCCCTCTCAAGTTCTTTCGGTGAGAGAACTGAGAGGATGAGCAGTTCTGGCACACAAAGGACTTGAGAAGACACTTTTATAACCATAATAAATGTTGGAACTGCACATGTAAACATATTTTAAATCATTTTAATGATTTCTGTTTTAAAAAGAAATGGGACATGAATTTACAATTAAAATGTTTTATTTGCAGAAAATAAGAGAGATCCCTCGATTGGAAATAGATGATGCCAACAGAACCTAGAACTGCAGAATCTTAGAACTGTTTGCAAGAGAGACTCTTTCATGGTTTTAAGAGTGTCTGGAATGTTTAGTAATAAACAATCCCGATTGGCTAAAAATGATGTCATGATTTATAATTCAGCCTATAGTAGACAACAACCAGAGAGGAGCAGAAAGTTGAGCAGTGTGGAATGTGGAAATCTGCTGGAAGTAATTGTGTAGAATGGCAATTCTGCTTCTGAAATGCTTTATGTAATTTCTTTTTTAATTACACAAAATTTGGAAAAATATTTTTATGCAAACCAAGGAATAATAGTCTGCCAATTACGTAATCCATGGAATGTTATTCTGTGGTTTACGTAATCTAAGTAAACCATTGATTAATAATCCGCAGTTAAAAAAAAATATTCTGCTTTCAGAATTTTGTTTCTGATGGAATTTTACTTATTTAGTTGTTGCATTTTGTTAACCACAGAATTCCGCATAATCTGGTGGAATTTCCAAAATTCCGTTGAATTCCAGTGAAAGCAGAACTGAAAAATCCTGCAGAGGTCTAGCAGAAAGGTCATCAGTTGAATGTCTCACTCACAGATCAGCAGCTCCTACAGGACAGCAGGCTCTCCTTGCAGCATGATACTACAGTGGCAGCATTAGGTATGAGCCCAAGTCTGGTATCTGTGATAAAAAAAAATGTCTCTCTGCTACGTCATCCAATTAATAGAATGCTTTGTATTAGAGAGATTTTTCAACTGAGAAGAGTTTGTTTGAACCCTTAATACATGAGACCAGTTGCATATGTTTTGATTAATCAGTTAGCCATTTATATATTTAGCAGATTGAGCCCATAAATCAGAAACTTGCATTAAAATATTGCAACAGGCATACGTTCGGCATACTAATCAAGAGAAGGCTCATAAATCTGTATTTTATGCTTATGATACAAAGGAAGTACTGATGAATCAGACAGTTAAGCAAGCACTTTGGTGTTGTAAATCTGACCCTGAAATAACAAGTTGCTTTTCTTTTCTTTCAATTTGCATCTTGAATACTGGACATCATCTCCGTAAATAGATAAGAAATTAAAGCTGCTTTGGAGGAGCAGTTACTAATGCCATATTCTGACTCATCTTGAGAAAAAAACACTACACTAAAGCAGATATATTGATAAACCATGTTTTAAACCTTTTCAATTTGCTTTTAAAAAGTAATTGCAATTAGGCACAGACAATGACAGTAACATTTGCCCACGTGCTATTAATTAGTTCTGTAACTACTTTGTCACTTAACTTCCCTGTGATCCCAGGACACTCCTGTAAAAAAGCTTTCAGCTTAGTGTGCTACTCCTGGTTAAACAACTAAAAAAAAGAAAATCACAATTGACACTGATTTTCAAAGTGGGTCATTCTGGGGTGGGGTTCTGATCTGACCCAGAGCAGGTCCTAGCGTTTTCAACCTTGTTAATGTTTTATTTTCTTTATTTATTTATTTGCTTTTGGTGACCAGGTGGGTGCACTAGACACAGAGATGCCTATTTTCAGGCATGACCCGGGAGCATACAAGTGAAAAATACATGAGCAGTACAATGTGACGCAGCACGAGGGAGAGGTAGACAATGGGATAATCTGCGATACAAACAATATTGACAACTGGATTGTTATACAGAGATTAGACAGTATTCAACAATATAGACAGTGCAGGTAGAAAAAGTAAAACTAAACAAAAACAAGTGTCAACAGGTCTGTGTTGGAGCTATCAGAAAGGTCCAGAACAACAGCAAGTGCCATCGTATGACGAATATTAAGAGAGAGAGGAATGGGGGGGGGAGACAGGGAGAAAAGGGATGAGAGGGACAAAGGCAAGGGCAGGAAAGAACAGGGTGGAAGGTGGAAGGAGTGGAATGGGCTAGGGTGGATGGAAGTATGTGCAGGGATTTGAGGCCATTAGGTTTTCACAGTGGAGTTTCTTGAAACTGGCATGAGTGAGAGCTAGGCGAATAGTTTGAGGGATTAAGAGAAAGCACATGTACCCACGGTGGTTTTGCGTCTAGGGATGAAAAGAGGGGCATAGTTAAACACTACCAAATCATTTTTTTGTATTTGATTGTTTTTCTGATTTCTGTACAGGAACACTGTTGAAAACAGGACCATGTGTCCTAACCTGTATATTCCTGAATAAAAACAACATTTTGTTTCCTGTGTCTCTGCGTGGGCAGATGCACCACTGGAACTGGCTTGGAATCGAACTGGGGACTTTTGAGTCCCAAAGGGAGCAGCTCTAACCATTCAGCTGAAGGGAAATTGTCCATCGTTTGATAGCTACAGTACAGTGCTCCTTTGACTTCATATAGAAGAATAATAATTTGCATTTATGTAGTCTTTTCATACACATTGTATCTCAAAGCACTTTACAAGCAATGGACCTTATGCACGAAGGTGCAGAGTGCCTCTGCACAGCGTATGTGTGATGCGGTGATACTCCGCACCGATTGTGCCCCCCCGCATGAAATTCACTAAGGGGGTGAGCAGCCTTAATGCACCCAATCTCCTGGGCCCAAGGACTGCAATGCGCTGAGGTGGGTTGGGGGCATGCCAGCACTATGCACCATGCACTAAGTGGGTGTGGAGAAGAGTGCAGTGTGTGCCAGGGAGAACCCTGCCATAAGACCCCAACACACCCTGCGCACACAACCCGCTGCTACACAGACCAGATGGATGGCACACTCCCCCACTGCAAGATCACTGTGGCCATCCCCTATGGCCACCCTGCACCACCCTCTCCGCACACAGCAGTGCCCTGGCCCCTGGAAGGCACCCTTCCCAGACACACATTAGGAATGAGGCACCAGCCCCCTGTTGCAGACACCCCACCCAGCCCCTGCCCTGTACAGGACCACTGGACCACCAGACAACCTCCCCAGACCCCACCCTTGGTACCAGCCCCTGCCCCCCTACCTACATAGCTGGTGGCCAGCTAAGTATGGCCAGCAGCACAGCCTGCCACACACCTCCTCGGCCGCCGTCCATCCAAGTGATGCTGGGAGCACCGCCATGCACCCATCATCACTGGGACGGCCATCAGCCATGGAGGTGTGTGGCAGACTGTGCTGCTGGCCATTCTTAGCCAGCCACTGACTATGCAGGTAGGTGGGGGCTGGTACAACTGAGGGGGTGCGGCGGGAGACCACTGTATGCCTGGGACACTAAACCTGGTCACCCTTCCAATTACAGTATAGTCCATAATATGTTCCTTTTGCCCTTAAGTTTGTGTATAGCTAGGGACCACCGGGCGTCATTTAATCTGGATTGAAATGGAGACCGTTCTGTCTCAGCTGCAGATCATTTAATTCAATACGAATCTGTATATTTAGTATATTACTTATGTTAAGTTGTTTCAGATGTGCAATGGGGAGTTACCTTTGTTCGCTGGGGAATGCAGATGAATTAACAGCCGTGCAGGTCCAGGTGTCTGCTGGTGCAATTCACGCACCAGAACTCGCACCCGCCCATGTATGGAATCCACTGTGGTACCCATGTCAGGCATCCCATTGGATGCCCGACTGGGCCTGCGAGTCCATCCCTGAGTGCTCTGTGGAGTGCTGCACTCTGGAGGGGCATGCCCACAGACAGGTCACAGCCGTTGGTGAATACTGGCAGCACGTATCTATCTGCAGGTGTGGAATTACGTGCCTTTGGTGCGTAATTCCTGCCCCATCATGCATAGGCACCAATGAGAGAGACTGGTAGTGAAGTGACTGTAAAAATGTAATGCCAGACATTCTGCACCTCAACATCCACACACAGCCATGGTTTATTACTTGAACTGGTTTTATAGGAAGGAGAATGTTGGTCAGAAGAGTGGGGAAAATCTCCTACCCTTTTGAAAGTGCCTTGGGTTCTTTGACTTTCACCTGGACATCCACTAGGACAGCACCAGAAATGGGCAGAAGGAACCTCAGTTTAATATCCCTCAACCTTTCAGCACCCATATGTGTGACAAGATGGGCAAAGTGTGTGACATATCAAGAAATATGTGGTTACAAGCTCAGAATGCTGCTAATATCAGATCACTAATGTGTGTAATAGTTGCTGACACTGAAGCATCATAGTTTATTATTTAATTTGTGCTTTGAAGTCTCATTGGGCAATGTGGAATATTGCCTTCTCTGTGTTGGACAGGGGTTTTCTGAAGGTAAAATGAGTGACATACCTCTTAATGTGTAACAGCTGAGAGGTCTGGATGGCAAACCAAACAATACAGCACCCCTCACCCCCAGTACTGCACTGGAGAGCCAAGGTTTGGGGTAGGAGCTCAAGTCCACTGTCCAGCCGGTGCAGCGATAGTGCTCCTCTTGCGACGCTGATGACCCGGATTTGGAAGCAAATCTGGGTTGCCAGAAGGCTGGCCGGGGGGGTGAGGGAGGAGGATCAAGCATGCATAGGATTGCTCTTGTCCTCCAGGGAGCAGGGTGGGCAGAGCCCGATGCTTGCCCGGCCCCTGTGGCAGGCATTGGTGCATGTCACGTGGGAGTGCGTGGCATGCACCATGAAGTCATTGCACACCACACCTCCCCAAGGACAGAAAATGAGAAAAAGCCCAGTGGCAGGATGAGGAGGAGCATTTGCAGGTCCCACACCTGACCAGCTGGGTATGCTGGCCTGAACTGGATCCATTCTCCAGCAGGGCTTGGGAAACCCCACTGACCCCACTGGGGGGCAACCCCTGAGGGAAGACAGCTGGCATGTAAGTCCTGTCATATATTGGGGTGACAGGGCTGGGTGCTCCTCTGAAGGAGGGGATATTAACAAAAAAAAAAAGGAGCCTAAGTCCCGGTGTGGGACATACAGAACATACACAGTACTTCCATTGTCAAGGACCTGAAAATCCTCTAATTTTTGTTTGTCATTTTGGGTACACTTAACATGACTCCACTGTGCTTGCATGCTCGCCGACCACCACTAGGGGTCTTTAGCTGTTCAAATTACTCAGTACTGCTTGGACTCTGTTATTCACAGTTTTCACTGCTAGATGGCACTGTTTTGCAGAGACTGTCGTTTCTCATCTATGACATACTGGGAGACATCTGAAAGCAAATGACACTTGCCCTACAGCTTATCAATGTTTATGAAGATCTGCTGGAGACAGGATCGTGTATAACATGTATGTGAGTGAATGTTGGAACCATTCAGGACATCTAGGGCTTGATCATGATTTCCTTGTGTCATCTTTGTCTGTGTCTCTCCGTGATGTTAATTTCACTTTCCACATAATGATGGCCCTGCTGTCTTGAAAAATGAGAAGACAAGCATATTCCCTGTATCGTGTTTGAAATAATTCCTTTGTGTGCATCAAGAATGATCATCCCTCTCTTTAATTAAGGTAGTGAGTTCTGCAGTGACAGTCAGGGCTAGGTATAGACTGTGAGGCCGAGGAAACAAAGTACTCTTCTAGACTTCAAGATCAAGGCACAGGCCATGTGGTTTTCCACAGTGACTTCTCATAGAGCCTGATATCTTTCCCCCATCTTTTGTCATGGTATGATCTTTTGGCTGGTTCTCTCTCTCTCCTGCTGTCTGCCCTTCCTTTCTTTAAGCGCCTTGCTCAGGCAATTGTTTAAGAATAACTGGAAGTTGCGTGGTAAATGATAAGGGTCAGCAACAGAGTTGGAAAATTCTTAAACAGACATGTTACCCTGCAAAATGTTCTTGTTCCTGATTATGAGGGACGACCCTCATCTTATCCCTAAAAAACTGTACAGGTACTGACCACATACAGACTATATTGTAAATTCAGACTTTAAAGCAAAAATTCATCTTATTACAAGATGCTATATCAAAAATTAATGTTATACAGGTGAACACAATGCTGTCCCCAGTGTTCCTCATTGCTCCTCATTTTAAGTGTTCATGTCCCTCATTTCAGTGACAGAGGGTAGAGAAGTAATGCTGGAATGAGTACCCAAGGTAAGCAGAATGGGACTTGCTTTGCCTTAAAGGGGAACATTGGTGTGCAGGGTCTCTTCAACATCTCAAAACTCGTAGAAAAGTGCTTTAAACATGATACAAAATGAGCAAGAGAAACCAAGGCCTCTGATTGATCAGATGCAATCGCATGATTGTGCATTAATCCGACATAACAGCACAGCTCAGAAATACTTAAAGGAACACTGTCAACCCCCTTAGGGCTCAAAGTGTACCTAGCTTAAAAAACACATTTTATGATTGCAAACATTCTGTAAAGATTGTTGATGTAGCTGGTAGTTTGATGCCAATTATTTTTTCTTTAAAAAAGTGAAAAACAGACTGCCCAACATCCTGGTGTTACCACACCAAAAACAGGTTTGTTTACATTCCTTGATCAACTCCAAGTGCATCTTTCCTGGACTTGGGAACACCCACAACACAGTCTAGCTACTCATGATACAGTGGGAGTTTAGGAGGCTACTGCCTCATGAGTAACTGCACTGTTTGGGGGTGTTTCTAATGCCCAGGAAGTATGCAGTAAGAACAGATCCAGGATTGTAAACTAAACAAGATTGTTTATAAATATACATTAGCATGCATTTTGGTGCTACTAAACAAGGAGACAGACAAAACAAACAGCAACATCAATGAATTTTAGAGAAGGTAAGCAAAATGTAGGTTTTTAACTAGAAATAATATGATGAAAAACAGGTTGACAGTGTCCCTTTAACTTTGTGAACCTCATCACTCAGCTGTTAAAAATAAAATCAGGGGTAGCATTTAATAATCACAATAAGGCACTCCAGGGTGTGTGTAATTGTGGGATAAACTTATATCTTGGGTGCATAAGGCACTCGATATTGCCTCATGCCTCATTTCCTGAGGTGTGCCATTAGCTTGCAGTAATACACACCATGTCATGCCTTATTGCTTACTTACTGAACCAAAAGCACACAGGGAAGCCACACTCAGCCAGGTAGAACTAATGCTCAGTAATCCATTGAAAATAGGAAACTCACGTCTTTTAATTCCGAATGGACAATGTATTCACCGCCCAGCACTTCAAGTCTCAAACGTAACCTTTCATCAGGGGGTGTGCCAAAGTATATTTTCATGAATATTTGAGAAGCTGCCATGCTGGATCTCTTTCTAAAGGGTGTGACTAAGGGAACATGGCGACATAGATTAACGGGCTGCTTAGCCATTCTTTAATACATTTTATACAATAAAATTGCTACCAGTTAATTTCCATTTTTCTGCATACTGGATCTACAAACAACAAAGAGAAAACCCCCAGCACTACTGTAGGAAAACGATATTATGATATAATACCTGTTTAAGTGCCATACTGTAACCATATAGACCCTGGTTCATACAGTCAGTATTTCCATGGTGTTATTGGTGTGGGTCATTAGTATTGCCATAGAAAAGATGGAGAATCACCAGAGATCAGAATTTCAGGTTGCTAAAAATTTTGAAGGTTACATCTGCTTTTTGTCTTATAAATATGGCAAAGATTCCATTTTTTAAAGCAGTGCAGTAAAACGCAGCCTGACTACTTATCAGTCTATAAATAACCTTCCAGATTCCAGTGTTGGGTACTGTGCCAGTGTTAATTTGCTCCTTTTTAAATGACTAGCACCACAGGCACAACATGGGAGACTGTTTTAAAACCAATGCCCTGACTAGTCCTTATGGTCTATTTTGATGGGTCACTTCAACTTTTTCTGCTTTTTGTTTAGTACAGTGCTGCCTCATCTTTTCTCTCTGGCTTTCTTCAGCATGCCTGCATTGCCAGAACAGGAGTCGGTAGGGTAGGATACAGCCCCAGAGCAAGGACTTGTGCTTGGCTGCCCTCTGAAAACCCTGAGTTTTTTCTACCCAGGCAGTGCCTCAAATCCCAGATCAGAGGGGCCTTTTTTCCTCCAGTGGCTGTCTTTTACAGTTCTATGGCCACACAGTCACATCCCTTAGGGACGTGTCAGAAATTGGATTAGGAGATGGAAAAAGGAGGGGCCAGGGGTCTGAGTGCACCCACAGGGCATACTGGGGACATAACAGCATGAGCTTCTGGGAGGGACCATTTCTCCTTTATAAATGGCAAGAAAAGATCCTGAAACCTCATTGGCTGAGAGATATCACCTGACCATACATTAAAAAGCAAGCGATGTGGTGGGGCACCCACTTGGCATGCTGGTGACCCAGGTTTGCGACCCACATCTGGGGTGACTGGAGTGGAGGCTAGAGGGGAGGGTGAAGAGCATCTGCACAGATGCTCTCCTCCCTGGGAGGGAGGGTTTGGCTTGCATTGTCCTTGAATGGCTCCAGGTGATGGGCCAGCAGAGGCACACTTGGAAGTGTGAGTGACTACATGCTGTCATGCGTCCTTCCCAAGATGCTACATGACATGCAGCTCTATTGGAGTGGGGATAGAGGGGAGGGAGAAAAAGGGAAAACTGACCACCTGCAGCACTGGATAATGGCCTCCGGCAAGCCTCATCCATGTCAACCGACTGCCCAAGCACACGGTGCCTGCCCCCGACTGACAAACCCCAGTGTTAGAGAGGCATCCCCTGGAATGGCCCCTGACAGGAATAAGCCAAACTACCTGAGGTGTCAGAAACACTGGGGGAGCCTGGAGGCAGGTACAGCAGCAGGGAGTTGAGTCCGGTGGGCAGAGGAGGCAAGCGTGTGAGAGACCGAAGAAGTAGGGTTGTGGGGTGCCCAGGAAGGAGCAAAAAACCTCATTACATATAAAATCAAGGACTAGCTTCATATATATGATTTTGCCATTTAAAATGTAATAAGAAAAATGATTTTATATAAAAAACACATTCAAATGTTTCACTTTACATATAATATGTTAGAGCAGTGAGCTATTTTATAAGCAATATAAGCCACTCCAGGGTGTGTATTAAAGGATTTGAATTCACTTCCCGGGGTGTAAGGACACTCCTTGGGGTGTACATTAAAGTCCTTCAAAGCACATCCTGCCATGGCTTACTGCTTATCTGTTTTTTTTCTGTAGCCCTCCCATAAGAAAGCAAAGGTGTGCTTGCTTTGTCATTTGGAACATATGAACATATGGATCTGCCAGCAGAAACATGCCTTGTGGTCTATCAAGTTAGTCTGCTCGAATGCGCAGCTAGCACCCTTATATTGCAGCTGCCCCCCCTCCTCCTCCCCTCACCTTTACCCCCCTCTCACCCTGTCCCATGCCCTTTTAAAACTACTCACTGTGCTACAGGATACCACCTCCTCGGGTAGAGTGTTCCATTTCTCCACCACCCTCTCTGTGAAAAAATGCTTCCTCATCTCTCTCTTTATTATCTTCCACCCTCCAACCTGAGACCATGCCCTCTGGTGTCCCTTCCTTTCCTCAGCTTAAATATCCCTTCTGTGCCCGTTTTGTTAATCCCCTTCAAATATTTGAAGGTCTCAATCATATCCCCTCAATCCCTCCTCTCCTCCGGGGTGTACATATTTAACTCAATCAGCCTGTCCTCATAGGTTTTTCCCTCCAGCCCCTGGATTATCTTAGTTGCCCTACACTGCATCCCCTCTAGCAATCTGATATCCTTCTTCAAAAAGGGATGCCAGAACTGCATGCAGTACTCCAAATGTGGCCTGACTAGTGACCTGTACAGCAGCAGGATCACATCCCTATTTCTAGATGATATTCCTATTGCTATACACCCCAGCATCTTGTTGGCCTTAGCTGCAATGCTGGAACTCACCCCCTCCACCACAGCTCTTGTCACCCGTAGTCATCCAAATACACTGCTGTGGCAGAAGCTGCCTCTCTTCCTCTTTGGAAAAGGTGAGCACTCTCTAAAAAAATCTAAATTTGTGAACTCAGATCACCAGCACTGCATGTGGCACCTACCACCGCTGCACCAGCTGGGTCACTTATGTTTTACAAATAAGGAAAATGCATGAATACAAGCAACTGGAAATTAAAAGGCTGCCTCTTGTGAGGCGTTTCCTCAATAGGTAGCTCAGTTATCAAGTCCCAGATGCACCAGTTTATTTTTCATTTATTTACTTCTAATTTGTGATCAGGAAAGATACACTGAGCACTGATAGCTTATTTCATGATGCATCCTAGGAAATGTGGACCTGTTTTATTGATAGAGAGAACGTTGTCCCGTACACCTGAGAAAATCCCCTACTCTTACAGCAAAATGTTTCCCGATATAGATGGCACTATGCAAAGGTGACTACGTACTTATCTTTCTTTGTTAGCTATAATTTTAAATCACTGCTTTTGTGGGGAGGAGGGGCTTATTTTTTCTTTGTGTTTTATATGGTCTGTTTCTGGGGATTTTTTTTTTGCACTTTTTGGTATCATTATACCACAGTCTTGATTTTTTTGTTTGTATTTCTGTTTTGATGTACTATGTTGATATTTCCTTTAATAAAAAAAATTCCCTACTCATACAGCAATTACCATATGATCTTTAACGTCCACCTAGACCACCACCAGAGATGGGCAGAAGGGACCTCAGTGTAACATCTCATCCAAAGGACTGCACCTCAACAGTGCAATACCACCCTGTACTGCACTTGTGTAAATACTAGCTATTACCCCAGGTTCCAGGTTTAGAATTAGAACCCAAGACCTTCTGCACTTAACAGTTCCAGAGACAGGTGTGCAACCTACTGAGCCACAGACAAGGTCCACGTATACACAGTTGACAATATCCATGTCAATGTGGCACAAAAGTGATATAACACAGAAACAGAATGTTATGGGGTCAATGCTACATAGAGGCGAGATGATGCTACCTTCCTGTTATAGTGAATCTTAAGTCATGACAGTGCAGCTAATTAATTAGTATACGGTTGTGCCTTGGACAGAATTGATGAATACCTAGTCTTCTTCTTTTGTCCTTGCTTTCTGTTTTGGTTGTTTCTTTGTCTATTTGCACCAGCTCACTCCAGCAAAAGCAGTGAATTGGTCTCTTAACTGACTGTTTTATTTTAAATCTGCAAAACTCACTAAAACTAGATTTCCTAGTTAGTTGTAATGTTTTTAAAGCCCTCATTGAAGACGTATGTACTGCTGTCTGGTCATGTGGTTAAGTTATGATTATCTTGAATCAGTGCCTTATCTATGACCAGTTGCTGTACATGCAGCAATGTTCATATTGATTACACATATAGGTATGTTATTCTCTTGTACATTGTCAGCTTCCTAATGCTTTATAAATCTTCCTTACCTAACACTGTATATTATTCCATGTTGTACCATTGTATCCAAGTGTCATATATTGTTTGCACTATCTTGTACTCTGAATTAACCTGTTGTATATCTTTGCCTTTGGTTTGACCTTGTATGCTGTCCTACCCAGGACCTTCTTGTAAATGAGCTTGCTCAAGTGGAACCTTTTCCTGGTGAAATAAATAAATAAATACAAATACAGAAATATGGCATGAACAAGTGCTGCTTTTGTGAGTACTTTGTGTTAAAAATACACATGCTATTGTTTCTAAAGAAGACATTCTAGTGGGTTTTGAGGAAAGTATATATTTTTGGAACAGACCCAATTTGAAATGTCATATATTACCTATATATGGCAAAATAGATTAATGGATTCATTGAAGTGTGATGGCAGAAAAGGACCGAAACAAGGCCCATCGAGTCTGCCCATTTGTCCAGCTATCTGCTTGGACCTGTGCCCCCCATTAACACTCCCCTGTGGTTGTCCCATGCCCTTTTGAATCCTTCCAGTGTTTCCTCTCCAACGACTGCTTCTGGGAGTTTGTTCCATTTTTCCAACACTTTCTCTGCGAAATAGTATTTCCTAAGGTTACCCCTGAACTGCCCCCCCTCCACCTGCAGGCCATGCCCCCTCACCCTCTGATTTCCCTTCATCTTGAAGATGCTCCCCCCTAGCACCCTGTTTATACCCTTAAGGTACTTGAAGGTCTCGATCATGTCCCCCCTCTCCCTCCTCTGTTCCAGGGAGTACATGTTCAGATCACTCAACCTTTCTTCATAGGATAGGTGGCTTAACCCTTTTACCATTTTTGTTGCTCTCCTCTGAACCCGCTGTAGCCTCCCCACATCCTTCCTGAGGTATGGCCTCCAGAACTGGACTCCGTACTCCAAGTGCAGTCTAACTAGATGGGTGTACAAGGGTACTATGACCTCCGTATTCCTACTGGTGATCCCCCTTCCAATGCATCCCAGCATTCCACTCCCCTTGGCCACTGCCCTCCCTCACTGCCTTTCCACCTTCAGGTCCCCGAATATAATGATGCCTAGGTCCCTTTCCTGTTCCGTCTCTTCCAGATCTCTGCCCCCCCCCCATACAGTACACTGCCTTCCAATTTCTGTAGCCAAGATGCATGATTTTAGATTTTTCTGTATTGAATGCAAGCTGCCACCTCTTTGACCATGCTTCAAGCGTCCCCAAATCCCTCTGCATCTGTTCCACCCCTTCCTGTGTGTCCACCCTGTTGTAAATTTTGATATTGTCTGCAAACATACTCAC